>JAKFHU010001581.1:0-1200000 GCA_023783475.1 Daubentonia madagascariensis
AACAGGATTCAGGTGCTGATTCTACAATGTGCAGGAACCTCGAAAACATTGTGCTAACAGAAAAAAGCCGAACGTGAAAAGTCACACACTGTATGATTTCATTTATATAAAATATCTGGAATAGGTAAATCCACAGAGACAGAAAGCACATTAGTGGTTGCCAGGGTCGGAGGGAGGGCAGATTGGGTAGTAGCTGCTAAATGATAGGGGATTTCCTTTTGTGGTGATGAAAATGTTTTGAAAGAGGTGATGGTTGCACAATATTGTGCATGTACTAAACATCACTGAAGTGTACATCTTAAGACAGTTAAGTTTATATTATGTGAATATTACCTCAATAAAAAAAACAAAGCCCAGTCCCCAGGGTTCCCTCACCAGCATGAGCCCTCTCCCCACAGTTTTCCCTCAGCCTAGCATTCAAGTCCCTCCACAGTCCAGTGCTGCCTGGGCCTGGACCACATTCTGGACACATGCTCCAGCCACACTGCCCACCAGCTCCTAAACCCACTGGCCATTTCATCATTCCAGGGCCAGGTCTCCTTTTCCCTGATGCCTTCACAGACTCCCAGTGATCAGTGACACCTCCTAGAGCTCACAGGGTCTTCTGAACCTTGCCCTGCCATAATCCAGACCTCAGCACATGGTCTCCGAGGATTGTCCAGTCTCAACAAGGGGAAGTCAGCGTGTCTGAGCACCACTGTGTGCAGGAGTGTTGCTCAGGGGGTCTCACAGCAACTCTGCTGGGTATGGCTAGCCCCGTGTGCAGAGGGGAAGGCAAGGTGCAGGTGGCTAGGTGACTCACCTACAATCACACAGCCTCTAGGTGGCTGCACACTCAGGTTCCAGCCCACAGCTGGGTCTCCAGGTGTCGCTCAGGGAAAGTCTGTGAGTCAAATGAACTTGTGTCCAGGCCACATTGGAGAGGCGTCCCAGCTGTGGTGGTTGCTTGTCTACTCATGAGGTTGCCCAGGTCCCACGTGAAGGCTCACGAGCCGCGCAGACACTGTTATAAATATACCAGCCCGGGGCGCCCCAGAAGTCGGCTCCAGGAAGTGGATTCACGCTAGTATTTTTATACTTGGTTAGAGCTGAAGATGCTGTACCTTGCTTCCATCCACATCCCTCCTACTCTCTGGATGCTAAAGATACATTCTAGGGCCTGCTTGGCCCCTGCTGAGCAGGATCTGGCTCCACTGAGGCTCCCCACAAAACCTTGGGGGCCCTGTAGGCATGCAGGGCAAGAGGGATGCTTATCTGAGCCAGAAGGGGCTTTTGTTTTGGGAGCCTGGGGCTACAAGCACTTCTTTCTGCTTAGGACACAGGAAACATGGGAGCCCCCAGGAGAGGGACCCCTTATGGCTTAGCGCCCAGAGACCAGCCTCCGTTTTATCCTACCTTCAAAATTTCAGCATCCCCAACCCTAGAATGGCCTCATCCCAGCCCTCTCTGGGCAGAGGATCCCAGCACCAGCCCCAAGCCCAGCAGTCAAGCCCTGCTGTGATCTCCCTGGGGCACCCAGGAAGGGGATGGGGTGCCCTGGGAGAAGCCACCGTGCTTGGGACCAGCAGGGATATGGAGATCACTGGCAGAGGCAGGGACACTGTTATGGGTTGAATTGTGTCCCCCAAAATTTTTGTGTTGGTCCTAACCCCAGTACCTGCAAATGTGACCTTACATGGAAATAGGGTCTTTGCAGACAATCAAGTTAAGATGAAATCATTAGGGCCAGCCTAAAAACACTATGATTATGTCCTTATAAAAAGGGGAAATTTAGACACAGAAACACACAGGGAAGAAGACTCATGAAGATTGGAACTTTGTTGTCACAAGCCAAGAAACTACAAGAAGCTGAAGACAGGCCTGGAACAGATCCTTCCCTGGTGCCTTCAGAGGGAGCATGACCGTGCCAACACAACAATTCCAGTTGTCTTCACAACTGTGAGACAACGAATCTCTATTGTTCTAAGCCTCCCAGTTTCTGGTATATTGTTATGGCAGCTCTAGGAGACCAATACAGACACGTTCTGCTCTATCCACCACTCTCTCTCCAGACCACAGACACCCATGAGAGGGTGAGGGCCCTTCACAGGCCACAGCCCCTGCTGGGTGGTCACTTCCTACCCAGACTGTCTGGGAGTCAGCGCTCAACCTCCTAAGGGTCAGTGGGAGGATGAGGACAGCAGGGGTAGGAGGGTCAGCATCCCTGGAGCCATCCCTGAGCCTCCACCTGCCCTCTGGAGCTGTCACTCAGATTCCACTTGCTGTGCCTGGAGAGGCCCCTGAGGCTCTGCCTGCTGTCCCTGGAGCCATCCCTGGGCCTCCACCTGTGGTCCACCAGAAAGCCCAAAGCTGGCCAAACCCCACCCCTCACACCTCCCCTGGTCCCTCCCCAGCCATCAACACTTTGGAATAGCCATATGTCCCTTTTAATCTCAGTAGGAAAGGTGCCTCAGGAAAGCACAAAAAGAGGTCGCACCACCTGGTCATGGTGTCTCACGGGTGTCCGCTGGGCCCAGGCTGGCCCTTTAAGGGGGTGAAGGGAGAACAAGCTGTGGGCCTACACCTCTCTTCTCGGACAGACCAGGGGTCAAGCCAGAAAGGGAGAGGGGATGCCAGGGGGGCTGCGGGCAGGATGCTGAGGGCAGAGGCCCCTCCTCACAGGTGCTGAGCAGAGGGGGTGAGGAGGGACCTCCACCCTCCACCCAGACAGGCCCTCTGAACACTGCATGGTGTCCCTTCTCGGGAGGTCCAGGCTCAGCCAAGCTTCAGAGACTAGAGTCCATTTTCCCCAAAATGGACAGGATGCAGCTGGCCAAGTCAGGGTTCTAGAACTTTCAGGACTGAGCCCACTGCCTGCCAAGGACAGGAGGGAGCACAGTGCCCTGGAGGTCCTCATGCAGCCCGTGCCTCTGACTGTGACCAGCTGCCACCCACGCTCCTCCTTGCTGGGTCTCTAGGTCCTGCTGGTCGCAGGAAAGGCCACAGGCCAAGGCTGGGATGGGCCCAGGGCTCTGGGTGTTGCCTGGGAGGGCCAAGGGGTGGCAACCTTCACAGCAGCCCAAGGCACAATAGTTGCTGCTGCTGCCCTCTGAGTCTGGGGGAGCTGGCCTGGTGGGGGACATAGGGGTCCGGTCATCCTGGGGCAGGTAGGCAGGTGGCTGTCCCCCACACTCTGCACACCCTGCTGGCAGCACATCCTTGGAACTCTGGGCTCCCAGGGTCCCAGTGCCCTCCTCCTCCTCCTCCTCCTCCTCCTCCTCCTCCTCCTCCTCCTCCTCCAGGCCTGAGGATTGCAAGCCCAAGGTAAGCAGTGCAATGGCCTCCTGGATGCCAGACTCCGAGGCTCCTTGTGTGGTGTTGTCCTGGCTCCGCTGCACACTGGCTCTGTGGGCCCCTGTCCAGGTCTAGAACAGAGCACAGGAGGAGGGAAGAGATCAGGAAACATGTTCAAGACTCATGCTGGGAGCAGCAGCCTCCTCCCCAGCCTCCCTCTTCCTCCAGGAAGCCCTTCTTACATCTATTCCCAGAAGCCAAGCAGCACCTATGTCCAGAACATTCTGTCTTCTCCCCATGTGCCAGCCCAGCTTCAACATGGGACCCTGAGCCCCTTCATGCCACTCACCACTTCCCCAGAGCAGGGCCTGGTGCTCACAGCAGCCTGAACCAGGCCACAGATGGTGACAGGTGCCAAGGACAGAGCAACCCCTGACAGCATCCTGTCCCAGGGCCTTCTAGCAGCTACAGAGACTGGACACCCCACCCCATGCCCCACTTACTCACACACACTCACACACACAAGATAGGAGACACTGTCAGGACTGGTGACTTTCAAAGGCTGGGCTAAGGCCAGCAGACCTGGATCCTTCTGTGGGGCCGTAGGAGGCTACCGCCTCCAAAAGGAAGCTGTTTCCTTGGTAGGACCAGGAGACTCCACCAAATGCACCACACACACCACACCCCCATCACTGTGCTGTTCCCTGGAAAACCAGCCCATGGCCCCAAACTACCAAAAGAGGGTCTAAATAACCCCAGCAGATACCCTGGTTCTATAGAGAAGCCCTGGTGCCTGTGACTGGAGGACACACCGTCCGGGGGCCGATCACAATCTCTGCCCTGCTCAGTCTTAGTCCTCAGCTGCCCAGGGCTCTTGGCAGTCACATCTACTGCCCTGGGGAAAGGGGTAGACTCTCTCAAGAACCAAGTGCTGAGTGTTAAGCTTCAAATTATATTTTTGGACAAGAATCTTGAAAACTAGGCTCCCCGTTGAGAGAGAAAAGGATTTTTCTGCACAGTAAGCTGGAGACACGGTGTGGAGGAAATGTCCCTGCCCCACAGAGTCCAGGGAAGCACTGAGGCACCAGGAGGGGAGACTCTGGGGAAGAAGGGGTCAGCTTGGCCCAGGCCCCAGGGAATGGCCCAACACTACCTCCTGTCCTTTGCCCAAAGTGAGGAGCCTGAGGGGGGAAACCAGATACCACCCACTGGAGCTCTCCTCTCACCCTCCTCCTAGCCAGGGGGCATGAACTACCAGCCTAGCAGAGAGGGGAGGGGTCGCACAGACCCTCTGAGTTGCTCACGTTGGCCCATGGCCTGTGGGAGCCAAGCAGGGCCCACAAAGGGGGAAATGTAGAGTCCACTCCTAGGCCATGGTGCCAGCATGCTCCCCAGAGGACCAGAAGGGGCTAGGCACTCCACACAAGCCACCAGAGCAGGAGCCCAGGGGCCAGTGGGGGCCCCAAGGGCAGCACAGGCACCAGAGACTCTTCCCCACGGCCACAGGACACTGACACCTTTGTAGAAGGAGCAGGTGAGACACGTGGTGAGTGCAGACAGCCCCACAGTTTGCACCTTGAACTAGCCATTTACCTCGGCTGCAAACCAGAGGGGACAGAGATAAGTCATGAGAAAGTTACTTTTTTTTTTTCTATCAACAATGAAACTGTAGATAAGAGAATAAAAAAAATCAGCAATGGAAAATAAAGCTAATTTTTTTTTGCCCATTTGAGACACAGTGTGTAAATTTAAACCCATTATATATACGAAAAAGGCTCAAAGCACCGACAAGGTCCCCACACTTGCCCCCAACCCTCACCAAAGCCAATATCCTGTGCAGGCCACACCTTTTGGCAACACCTGCCCCCAGGCCCTACAGTTGCCATTGTACCCCACACACCTGGAAGTTCCCATTGTGCACACTGTAGAGGGGCTGGAAGAACGTGGCTGGAGAAGGCACATTCCGGTAGAAGGTTCTCTTCACCCTGAGGCCAGGAGAGGACAGTCAGAGGCCTAAAGGGACCACTCCAGAAAGCCTGAGGTCACTGCAGGAACCAAAGCTCCCTTCCAACCAGCAGACTGCCCGCCCGCCTCATCCCTGCCGCTGCCTCTCTCCCCACTCACTGCATCCAAACCCGCTCTCAGGGCAGGACCCAACTTGGCACCCTGTGGCCTCCCTGGCTAATGGCCCCATAGAACTGATTTATACCAATGCAAAAGGCCCTTACAACGTGAGCTGTGATGGTTGGTGCAGGGGTGAGGAGTGGCCAGCAGGGGGAGCCAGCACCTCCAGGAACGCCATCTTTGCCAACCGCAGGTTTACAGCTCCCCACCCCACTCGACGTCTCTCCAAGGACCAGACCTGCCTGCCCAGAACCCACTGGTCCTCCCCCGAGGATGTCCCACAGGGCTCCAACCCAACAGGTCCAAATCGACCTCGTGAACCCCCACGGGCCTCCCCCCTCAGTTCCCCACCTCAGGGCTCAACATTCACATCTCATCCGCCCACACGTTCCCACAGTTTCTCTTCCTAAAACCCTGGCAGTTCGCTACATCTCTGCTGCTCTTGCAGGCTCAAACCCAGTCATCTCTCCACGGGTAAGCCACGGGTGCCCACTGTCCTCCCAGCAGTCCCCCATGTCCCCTCGTACCCAGCAGTCCTCTCAAACAAACCAGACCCCATCACACAGTTTCACACTCTTCAGTGCTTTCCTTTGCTCCAAGGAGAAGCCGGGCACCCTTCCACCTGGCCCCACCCAGCACCCTTCTCCCCACACCCTCTTCCTGGCATCCTCTGCACCACCTGATGTGGCACCTGTGCCCCCTCTTGTAACCTGATATGTGGCACATGAGCTGTGATGGCTTATTTAAGGAGGGCCCTTGTCTGTCTTCTTTTCTAAGGCATCTGTCAGGCCTGAGAACAGGATCCTGTACACACCAGATGCCAGATAACTGCATTTTCATAGAATGTGTAAACAAATGAGCAAACCACCAAACACCTCCAGAGGCAGGACACAAGGACCTCAGGCCTTTCGGTCTAGGTGCCTCTGGGTCTGATTGGGGCCAAGCTCATCTTTGGCCTCCGCCACAAACCCCCCTTCCCTTCTTTCCTCTGGTAACTTAAGAACCCCCCACTGGCCCAGGGTGGAAACTTAAAAAGCCCACCCCATTAAGGACCAGAAAGTGGAGAGGGGAGAGGAAGAACAGGGGGGTTGGGCCTTGATGCCCCTCCCCACACACACTCACACATGCACACACTAATGCATTCACACACATACGCTAACATATGCACACACTCACACACACACAAATTGGCTACCTACCTGGGTGACAGCTTGAACAGGAGGTAGGTCAGTCCACTCAGCAGGAGAAAGATGGACACAGCAACAAGGGTGCTGTCTGGCCGACCCCAGGGCGGGATCAGGGGGCCTGTGGGCAGGAAAGGCCGAGGGCTGTGAACAGCCTCAGTGCTAGAGGCTCTCCCCAAACCCACATGGCAAAGGAACACCCATTAGTGCCCTGGGCCAAAGTGGAAAGTTTGTGACAGGCTTAGAGGTTTGTGTCATGCCCACTGAAGTACCTTGGGTGATTTACACCCCTGGGCCTCACCCTTCTCATCTGCCATAAAGCCAGTTGTCAGGTCTGTGAGCCTTCCCAGTAATGCCATGCACAAGGGTCAGCCCAGCCCTCACTAAGGACACTGAGGCCACATAGAGCCTCCAGACAGAGGCACCGGCTCTGGTGTGCAGCCCTGGGCCACTCTTACTCCTAACGACAGCCACTAACTGTGGGTTCCTCGGAAACCCACAGGTTGGCAGGTGTTTGTTTCCTCCTTACACATCTCAGCTCTCCAAGGAAGCGTGGCCAAGTGAGGCACGACTGCCTCAGGGAGGGGGTTCCAGGAGGGTGAAAGGGCAGAGGGGTAGGATGAACAGGGGAGAGGAGGCCAAGCCCAGACTCTGGAGGCGCAGCAGCTGCAGCAGTGCCCACCTCGTCTCTGGGGGGAGGGGAAGCACACAGGCTGGCTCCAGTCGCTCCACTGGCCTGCGTAATGCTCCCCCTCTGCCACGCCATCCTCCAGTGTGGCCATCTGGACACGAAGCCTGGCCTCGTAGGTGAAGCCAGGGTCCAACTCGATGGCTTCAAGGATGAGCCAGGTCACCCCAACAATGTGATCCTTGTGCCGGGCCCACTGTGGGGTTGGGGATAGTTAGCAGGTGCTGAGGGTGGGGCTGGGTCCCTCAGCCCTTGAAAATGTACACACATGCACACATAGGTGCATTTACACACACTCATATAATACACACACAGACAGACCTGTGTTCAAACACAAATACACCTATCCACACACAGTCACACACACCTACAGGCACACTTTCACACTTGCATGCACACTCATACACACGTGTGTGTGCAAAGGCACAATCACCACACTCACTATACTCATGTACATACCCATGTGCACACTCACACATCTAAACAAAAGGCACAGGCACACTCATGTATGCTTACATACAAACACATGTGCGTGCACACACACATAAACACACATGGGCACATGGACACTCAACACACTCACATGCACTCACTCACAGAGACACAGATATACTCACACTCACTCTACTCTGACACACACACACAAGCACATACAGAGGCACCAAAAATGTGTGCGTGCATGCACACGCCTGGCTCTGGTCTCTCCCTTCCTCATCATTCTAAGCTGACATCTCCCTATGAGAGTAGGGAGTCTACCCTGCACTGCTGCTCCCAGGAGAGAGAGGCCCTCAGAGGAAGCCAGCCAAAGTGTTACCTCCCAGGTCTCTTCCCGCCTCTTGAAGGCCAGCTCATAGCTGAGAAGTGTGGTCATCGGCTCCAAGGCAGGACTGATGCTCCAGGTCAGGACATAGTAGCCAGAGCTGATGTTGCTCTGCAAGTCAGAGGGAGGGTCCAGCTTAACTGGAACAGAGTGAGGCCATGTGAGGCCAAAGCCCCATGGGTCTGGGCGTGTTACTCAGCACACCCAGGACTGGGGATCTGAAAGATTCACGGGGGCAAGGTCAAAGCCTTATCAGATCAGGTGCCTCCCTGGGAAACTGGTCCAGAAAAGCCCCAGGTGGAACAGAACAGCAATGACTTCCTCCAGCCCCCACAGCTAGACAAGGTGGTTTCTAAATCTCGCCTTCCCTTTCCTTCACAATCTGCTGCTAGAAATTCTTCCCAGCATCTTATTGGAGTCCTTCCTGCTATGACTGAAGTACATTCCACACGACTCAAACCGTAGTCCTACCCTGGCTCACAGCCCTATATCTCTGTCCTCTGCCAAAACGCTGCCCCTGCAGTAATCACATGGGCCCTCCCCTCCCAGGGGTCCAGCCTGCTGCCAGCCCTGGGCCTCACTTGGCAGGGACTGAGGACACTCACTGGGCCAGAGGGTCACAGGCTGCAGGGCCCTGCCTGAGACCCTAAGCAGCCAGGACATTCCTGCCAAGGTTCCCGCCCCAGGCCTGTGGCCACCCCTGCTCACCATGTCTCCGGGGCAGGTACTGGGGATCCACCAGACTGACCAGCTCCTTCCCTGAGACGCGGTGGTGGAAAGTGATGGTGAAGTTGTCCGAGGGCACGAGCACCCCCTCAGGGGGCAGCACCACAGTGCACTCACTGCCCTGAAAGATGCACTTGTGCATGCCACCAGGCGCCTGGTTGCTGGAAAGGGAAGGCATCAACACCAAGGGACTGCTACACCATCCTGACCACAGCTGCTGCTATCATGGGGGCCCCACCCTCATCCCTGTCCCATGCTCAGGGGGGCCTGGCCCTCCACCCTCACCTGGTGAAGAGGAGCCAGGGGCTGGTGCCCTGGCCCAGCTCTGGGGCGGACCAGTGGCAATCGATCCTGAGGATGTTGTTGGTGAGGCAGGTGAACGTTCCAGCCTTTGGCCCTGAGGACAGTGACCATTGGGAGCCCACAGTGGGCGCTTCAGGGAAGAGCTGAGCCAGGGGTGGGGGTGAGGATCTGACAGTTGACATCCTAACAGCATAGTTGCCAGAGAACAATCCCAGGAGAATTCTTCAAGGGCAGAGCTGGGAGGCCTAGGAGGTGATGGGCTCTGACCCACAGTCCATGGGCAAGTCAGGTCCAGAGAAGCGTCAAGAGGATGAGGGTGGGGAGGCTAGAGGCAGCGGGACTGAGGTCCAGGCTGAGCCCTAAAGGACATACATGGCCAGCACAGCTGGTCTAAAAACCTTTCCCAGGGGCTTGACAGAGGGCAGCCCTGTCCCCCAACCATGCCCTAGTTCTCCACCCACCTCACACAGACACTGGTGCCCAGCCCTCACCTCCTTCTTCCCCTGGGACAGAGGCTCCCAAGCAGACACAGGTGCAGAGGCAGGTGCAGGTCAGGAGCCAGGTGCCCACATCTCGCCTCAGGGCCTCACTCTCCAACATCCGACCTGCAAGGGACCGAGCTGAGGGGCCTGTAGTAGACAACCCCCTCTGGGAGGGATACTCCTCATGAGGTGCTCCACAGCAGAGTGCTCTGAGTGGGTCAACACCTAGACCTTCACTGTGTGCCATGAAAGAGGCTGTGTACCACTGTCCAGGCTTTACCAATAAGAAACTGAAGCTCAGAAAGGTCTCTTGACCTGACCAAAGACTTGTGGGCTGCAGTGTGTGAGATGCACCCGCAAACTCAAATCTCTTGGTGGGTCCTGGACTCAACTAGGTCTTAACGTTTGCCTAGAAGGCTCCTCTCTGGGACTGGCATCCTCTTCCAGCCTATCCCCTGTCCCAGGCTCTACCTTGCAGGGGAGTCAGCGTTGGGGGAACAGGTCACTACCAACAACTACCACAAGTAAGAGTGACTGAACTCTTTGATACTGCACGCTGTGCTGACTACATAATGTGCATTTTCTACTTTAATTCTCACAACAGGTCTGTGAGGAGGAAAGACTGTCCCTATCCATAAACAAAGAAGCTGACTCCCAAGGAGCAGAAGTGCCTTGCCCAGGGTCATACAGCTAACCTCTAGGCATTCTCTCCCCCTTTTGTCTCCTTAAATAAAGACCCATCCCAGGGTTCTGCCCCAGGAAAGTGGACAAGGATGGCAGTAGGGTGTCCATGCAACAGATGGCATTTCCTAAACTCTGACACATCCCTGTTCTGAGGTGCCCTGCAAAGGAGAGTACCCCCAGAAGGGCAAGGCTCTCGGTTGCTGGAGCCCTGAGCGCCAGGATCCCTGCAGACACCAGAGATTGGCTGGAGGTGAGGGGCTTGGTGTCAGGAAGTACCTGGGTGTGGGAGGCTGCTGACGCCCTACCACCCCATTTGCAGCTCCAGATGGTACACTGATAGCCCCTAAGCAGGAAGCAGGGCCAGCCTGGTTATGCATGACTGATTAGTGATAAGGAGGAGAAAAAGAAGCAGACATGCACACAGACCACAGCACGCACACCCTCAAGGAGCCTGCACACCCTCAATGGGCAGTAGGCACTACTCCAACCCACCCCCACCCTGACTCCTGGCAGCCTATCCATGTACCCACAGGACAGACCCCTATTAAGACCAATGATCAGGAAGACCTCATCCCTCGCTAGAATGGAGCATACAGCCTGGCACCGCCAGCCACAGCATGAAAGACCGTGGCTAGCTCTCTGCAGCAGCGTCTGTCCCCTCTTGTAGCAGTTACTAGAAAGGTGGGGATGGGGAAGACAGGGAGGCAGCCTGAGCAGTCAGCCTGCTCTCAGGGTGTGAGAGGGCAGAGTAAGGTTGAGCCCCAGCACCTGGGGGAAGCTCAGGCACAGCAGCTACTTCCTGGCTGAGGGTGGACAACCACTGCCCCAACAGTGCAGGGACACCCACCTCTGTGCAGAATCAGGCCAGCCCAACCACAAGCTGACCCAGGAGTAGATGGCTGGAGAGCAGGGAGTGGGGTGGCTCCAAGCTCAGCAGGCCCTGTTGCTAGAACAGGGGTAAGAGAGGTATGGCAGGATCTTCATGTGACACCTGAGAGCTACAAAGCAAGAGGCCAGAACACACCCTGGGGGAGCACCAGAGAATTGGGCACAGCCACAGGCAACATGACCATCTGGGAGAAGGTCCCTGACTTTCCTCTGCACAGAAAACTTCCATCTGTACCTGCTAAGCTGGGCAGGGCAGGGTCACCACCCTCCTACAGACAAGGAAACTGAGGGCCAGAGAGACCTGGGACTTGCCCAATACCTGCCACCTGACACCTCTGTTCTTGGCATATGTCCCACCAGCTTCCACACAAGCCTGTGAGCTTCTGGAAAGCAATGCCTGGGAGATGTCCCTCAGCACCTGCCCCTGCAGAAGACTCTACAAATGCTTTATAAATAGGGTGAAGCTGCAGGCAGAACCCAAGCTCCCCCCTCCCCCAAGGCATCACTGGGCCTCTCTCTCCTTGGGGCTCCTCAGGCATGAGATGGGACATTAGTGAGACGGGGTCACCCCTATCCTCAACCAGACACTAGGCAAGGCAGTCAAGGCAGGTGCGGACACCCCTACCATATGCTCCCTGGTCCTGGACGGCACCAGGGAGGCCTGACCACAGCTCACACAATACTAGGTCACAGGATGGTTGTGAGAGCAGTAGGAGAAGCCAGTGACTGCCACCTGGGACAATGCTGCCCCCTGACCACCCCAGTCCTGCTGGGGAGCCTGGCTGATATCACTCCCAGCATAGCCTCTCCCAGCTTGGGTCTGTGGACATAGCTTTCAGCCTACGGCCACTCTGGTCCCATCTCAGAGGCCTACATCCTCTGTGGCCTCAGGGTCGAGGTCTGGCCCAGATGGCCACTGGGCCCCACAGCCTGCCTCCCCTGGTTTCCTTGGCTACCATGAAGCTGTGGGCTGCCCTGCAGCTGGATCCCTGCCTCAGACCACAGGTTCTACCAGATCCGAGGAGGACCTCCAGACAGGCTCAGCCCTTCACCTTCCCTGGCCCTCATGCCCTGAACACTCACCTGGTACCAGGTGGAATCTCAAGCCAGAGTAGGCCACCATCACGGGGGCTGGCCAGGCAGTGCTAGGCTCCTCGGTGCCATGCAGCACACTCTCCAAGTTGGTTTCACACATTACCGCATCCACTTACTGTGACACAGAGCCTATTTTATACATTTTAATGGCGGGGAGGGGATGATATCCCTGTTCTTCTCCCAGCCCACCCAGGAAGCTGGGAAACATAGAGGTGGATAAGATGGAGGTTGCTATTTAAATGAACACTTAACCAGCACTGTCTTCTCTCTGCTGGCGGAGGATGAAGAAATGCAGACCCTGGCTCACCAGAAGCACCTGGGGCCTGGGGGCCACGGAGGCTGTGCCAGGAAATGGGGCTGGAAATGGGAGCAGAAGCCAGCTCCCACACTGGGTCACACAAGGACATACAGGCCTCCTCCGGCACCTGTGGGAGTCCCTGATGCTATAAGGCACAGAGTGTGTGAGGATGCTGACAGGGGTCGGGACAGGCAGGGAGCTGGAGGAACGGAGGCAGGAAGGTCAGCTGGGGGCAAGTACAGAGACCACAGACAAGGGGGACAAAACAGGCACTCAGAGAGAAGGTACAGAGAAGGCAGGGGGAGGGAGGCGACACCATGAAGCATTTTCCACACTTTCTGAAAAGGGGGAAGGGGAGTGGTGCCGCCAGCAATGCAGAGGTATTGGGGGGACAAAGGCACAGACCCAGGGCAGAGGAGGCAAAGGGCAGGTCGGAGGTCAGAGGAGCAAAGAGAGACATGGGGAGGCACTGTCCCCTCTGCCTGGCTTCCTTCCCCATCACATGCCTCTCCCTTCATAAAGCCCTCCCCCAGCCCCCCATTCTCCCTTCCCAGCCAGATGGCACCCCCAAGCCAGGCCCAGCCTGCTGGTGTTCTGCACAGCCTGAATTGACAGGGTCCATGGGCTGGGCAGGGGCCATGGGCCAGGGTTAGGGCTAGGGTGTTGACACAGCTTTCTTCGGGGGTCTGGCAGTTAGACGGGGGGTGGGGAAATGCCCCATTCTTCCTGCTCTCTTGGTGAGGAGGCACCTGCGTGTGTGTCCTCTGCCCAGCACTCCCCTCCACCAGCCTGTGCAGCCCCACTGCAGCCCAAACTCATCACTAAGCTGTGTCCCTACGTAAGGCTCCTTGACAGTGAGAACCTATCTGATTGATGTTGCATCCTCTGCACCCATGGCTAACTGTTTATACAGGCATCCCAAACCTCCCCACGGAGGCTGCCCTTGCCTCTAGATGGTGTGCATGCTGTGGGCATGTGGGAGGGGGCTCTGGGATATGACTCGAAGACACACTGGGAAGATATCCACTGTTGACTTTGTGTGGCTAAGCTCAGAACAGCATGAGTCACAGGAAGAGCAAATGGGGTCAGGGAGGGGAGAGGAGGATCCCAGCAGGGCCCACATCCTCAAGCTCATCACAAGAACAGACTAGTCCAGACCCCAGGAAACTGAGAGGGTGATGCTCCTGCCAAAACAAACCCTCTCCTCTCCTTCCTCTGGGTGTCTGAGTTGACCCTCCTTCTGGAGTACCACCCTCACCTGCTGCACCTCCCACCAGCCTCCAGTAGGGCAACCTCATCCTCCCAGCTTTCATCTGCCCTGAAGCCCCTCAAATGCCTGGGGATTTGGGGGGCTTTACCAACCCCAAGACCTAGACCTCAGCTCCACCTCGTGGCCATCACAGCTGACTCAATCTAGCCTGAGAGTGTCCCACTCCATTCTCCACAAAGGTGTCCCGACAAAGGTCAGCTCAATCATCGAGGAAGCAAAGTTTCTTCCGTAATTAGAAATTCAACCTGACAAGCTCAGTGCCCTGCCCTCTATCCAGTTGGAACATGACCACACTGGCCACAGCAGCACCCACAATCCTCACAAGCCTGGAAATTCATTTGTAATTCTTATGGTCAGCGCTGCAAATTTTGCCATCTCTGAGAGAAGCCCAAGACCAGGATACCAGAAGAGATAAAACTAGGGTGGTGCTCTCAAATGCCACGCTTCCACCTGCTGTTCTCTGGGCCCAGGGACAGAGGGCCACTTGTCCCTCTCTGCCTCCTGAAGTTCACACTGACTTGAGAGGTTGGAAAGCCCCAAGTAGACTCACCTTCCCAGATGCATCTGCCCAGTCCCATCACAAGTCTGAGGCAGCCCCAACCTGGAGGTGACTTGTCACCCAGCTGTCCCTGGGTGCGCAGCAAAGCCCCTCAGCCTGATTCAGGAGATAACTGCAGCTACTGGTGACGTGAGCCTTGCACAGCAGGCTCACACAGGCCGCCCACATCTGAAACCACGAGCGCATCGCAGAGCTGCTGTCCCAAGTAGAGGTAAGAGGTAACTGTCACCACTAATCATGTAAGTCAGGGAACTGTGAGGTGGGACACCCTTTCATTCCCCACAACACTCAGGATTGCCAAATGCGGACTTCCATGATTTGTCTCTTGCCTGGCAAATGAGCATCCCCTGTGTTCCTCGCAAGAAACAGCACTGAGATGCATTCAACTAGTCCCAGGAGGCAAGGACCCTGGCCAGGCACAGAGCAGTGGCCTCGTCCTCTTCTACACTTTCCTGAGACCAGAGTTGCAGGTTCTGCTGTCAGCCTTGCAGGCTTCTTGTTTCTCTGGCTATTTGCAACATCTTTCTAGGTCAAGACATAAACACCTACCTCATGCTTTTAATGGTAGTATATGCCATGGTTTAACAATCCCTGAAATGTACATTTGGATTGTTGCTTGTATTCACTATTATAAATGAAGGTAGTGAACAATTCCGGGTATGGACCTTCAATCAACAGAATGAGCATTTCCGTAGAAAAAACTGCTAGGGTAGAATTGTGGGGTCTCAGGGTTAGCATTTTAAAATGCCGATACACCAGTGCCCATCTAGCTCAGTTGGTAGAGCATAAGACTCCTAAAAATACTGACAGAGGCCAGGTGTGGTGGCTCACACCTATAATCCCAGCGCTTTGGAAGGCCAAGGTGGGAGGATCGGTAGAGGCCTGGAATGCAAGACCAGCCTGAGAAACATAGTGAGACCCCGTCTCTACAAAAAATAGAAAAATTAGCCAGGAATGGTGGTGTGCACCTATAGTACCAGCTACTCAGGAGGCTGAGGCAGGAGGATCACTTGAGCCCAGGAGTTATAAGTTAAAGTGAGCTATAATGACACCACTGCACTCTAGCTCAGGCAACAGAGCAAGACTCCATCTCTAAATAAGTAAGTAAGTAAATACTGATAGATACTGCCAAGTGGCCCAACAAAGATTTTGCACCAACTTCTACTCTCACCAACGGTAAACATCATCAGTCTTTTTAATCTTTGCCAATATGATAGGCAAAGATATTTCAATGTTTTTTTAATTTGCACTTCCTTGATTATTAGTCAAGATAAGCATCTTTTCATATATTGGCTGTATGTTCTTTGGGGCCCCAAATAAGGTCACATTTCAGTGTGTGTATGTGTTTGTATATGTATATGTGAGAATGTTTCTGTGGTTTTTTGGGGGGGGGCTTGTTGATTTGGCAGGTGAGTTGTTACACACTCCTTAGCGGATTCCGACTTCCATGGCCAGTGTTTATGTGTTTTTAAGTACACATATGTGTATATGTGATTGTGCCTGTGCACACACATGTGTTCCTGTGTGTGTAGTGTGCATCATAACCTCTTGAATAAGGTTTGGGTAAGACTACAGCTCTCTAGAGTCTGAGAATACCAGGATCCATAAAGAGATGGAATCAAAGGCTCAAACCCATGAAACACCTTAGCAATGACTAAGGACATATCGCATTTCTTTCAAACATTTAAATTTTAATCAGCCGGGCACCTATCTTATCTGCTACAAAGCATACACTTTTACACTCACTGGAGCCATCCCTTCTTTAGTATCCCGACAAAGAGAGCTTCCTTCTTTCTGTTAAGGTCCCTTCCACCTTGCTGAAGCAAGAATTTACTAACTTAAGACCAGCAGACCACACCACCCACACCATGACCTCAGAAGTGGAGACCACAAGGGCTGTATAGGAAGGAAGGAAATCCTGGAAGGAAAAAAAACGAGAGAGGAGAGCCCCAAATTCTGCACCTAAACTCTACCCAAATCTCTGGATGACCCCTGAACTACACATGTGCAGACCAGCTCCAAGCAGCCCAGCTAAGGTTAAACAAACTGAACACAAGTTTCAGCTGCTGTCCACCTCAGAACACAGAATGTGCAAACTGCTAAAACAATAAACAAAAACAAAACAAAAAAATCAACATTCTCCAGAGAAACAACAGAATCCATAGTCTCAATAATGTATATCATTCACAACTTCCAAGATAAATACAATATTATTAGACATATGAAGACACAACTATGTGACCCATACTTAAGAGGAAAGACAATCAATGGAGACTGACTCCTAGGACCAAGCTGTTAGAAATAACCAAGGTTTTAGACCATGCTCAAAGATACAAAGGAAGATATGCTCCCAAGGAATACATAGGAAATCTCAGAGGAGAAACAAAAACCATAATAAAGAACCTAAAAGAAAATAAATAAGTGAAAAACACATCTTAAATAAAAGGAATAAATCATAATAGTGCATAAAACCAGATGAAGCATTAACCATAAGGAATGCCTCAGAGAAGGCAACTGAGATTTGACTGGGTTGACAGAGGAAATTACATCCTAAAGCACACACAGCAGAGGATGTCTGTGAAAGCTGGCACAGTGCCCCTTCCTGGGGAAAAGGAGGGAGGGGGAGGGAGTCCTGGATAATCACCAGGGTTACAGTCCTAAATGTAGGGCAGTTATGCCACTCCAGCTTGAATTTATACCAGTTTAACTTCAATAACATACAAAAACTCTGCTCCTGTACAGTTCCATCCCTTTCAGTTATTGATCCCCTGGAAGTTGCTGCAGCTGGAAAGGAGAGCAGCTTGAAAAAGTATGGGAGGAGGTGCAACAATGGCTGCCCACCTATGCGTCTGCATCTGCAACATCAGAAGCAGCAATCAGAACAGAGATCCCCAATTTTTTGGAGGACAGGGCCCTCATTGCTCACCCTGACTTTCAACAGATGTCAGTAAGCTGCGCCAGGAACACATGCATGGCTGCCTGCACCAGGACTGGAGGCTGCATAGCTGCCAGGAGCTGAAGTTGACTGATACTAACCTCAGGTTAACAAACTTTACTGTCCAAGGCTTCCCCTGGAAGTTGCAAGATTTGGAACAGACTGGAGCGTTACAAAATAGTTACATCAGACCGATTCTGCCAGTGGAAAGCCATTTACTGATGGTGACTGAATAAATCACGTTGGCTGGGTTTGGCTCACGCCTGTAATCCCAGCACTTTGGGAGACTGAGGCAGGAAAATCACTCGACGCCAGGAGTTTGAAGTTGCAGTGAGTTATGATCGCATCACTGAACTTACTGGGTGACAGAGCGAGACCCTGTCTCTAAAAAGTAAAATAAAATAAATCATGTTAGGTTGCAGCAGCTGAAGTAGTGTGTCCAAAGAAAATAAATTGGTTTAAGACTGTCAGCTTTTGGGTGAAAACAGTTGTCCTAAGAGTTAAGCACGTTGGGAGCAACATCAATAGTCAATTAAAAAACAAGGTGAATGATTTGAAGTAGTTTTCCTTGGCTCTTGGTGAATTGACCGATGTTACTGCTCAATTGTTATTTGAGGAGTCAGTGCCTCAATGCCAAGTTGAGAAGCGACTAAAGAATTAGCCTCGATGCATAGACTGCGTGGAACAACTGCAGGCAAGAATATTTCCAATGTTGAGAAAACGAATCCAATGGAATGAAGAGGAATCTGCTACTATGTGTTACAACTGATGGTGGTAAAAGTATGTGTGGAGCAGAAAAAAGCTTAGGTGGACAAATTTACAAAGTTTGTGAAAATGTAAAGTGTTTAAAGTCTGTGGTTTTTTTATTGTATTATTCATCAGCAAGTACTCTGTGGCAAATACTTGAATCTATCATCAGTAGTGAATCTACCGAATCTATCTGTCAGTAGTTTCAATGACACACTTCATTTGCTCCCCTGCACTTAACCAATAGTAACAGAGGCATGTTTGCAATCGATTTTGATGACAGGGAACACTAACTTTGAATCCCAATTAAGCAAAATGGCATTCATTCTTCTCATTAATAGACCCACATTACAAATATTTCACTCGATTATTATTACATTTTGAATTTTGTCTATAAAAAACTTATGGAAGTTTGGTTTTTTGTGTTTCCCTAGATTTTGACCCTCAATCAACAAAGTCTAAAATGTTTACTTCTCTGGCCCTTAAGAAAACAATGTTTGTAAACCCCTGAAATAGGTTATTATTATCTCCATTTTACAGATGAGCAAATGAAGGCAGAGGTTCAGCAACTTGACCAAGGTCTCATAGCTAAGGTGCTGCCAGGGAGGCTGGCTTCAGAGTGCACGATCTATACAACTGACCCATGCTGCCTCCAAACAACAAACTTAAACAGAAGAACTGGCACCTGAGGAAATAAAACTCACAGCATAAGAAGACATTAAAGATAATACTCATGATAAAATCACATTTGTGAAACCAGAACAAACTATTTTGAAATAGAACCAATTAGAGATAATGGGCTCAGGACCTGGTCAACATGTTACAACAATAAGAAAACAATCATGTTAAATGTAAAGAGTACATCTTTTCCGGGAAAGATACCAAGCCTCAAAAAAGTAAAACCTGTATCAAAGGCAGAAATTTAGGTCCCATGATTTCATAAGCAAGAATTCACTATTAAGAGATTTGGAGGCTGGGTATGGAGGGTCATGCCTATAATCCCAACACTTTGGGAGGCTGAGGGGGAAAGATAGCTTGAGGCCAATTCAAGACCAGCCTGGGCAACACAGCAAGACCTTGTCTCTAAAAAAAAAAAAAAAAAAAAAGTTTTTTTAATTAGCCGGGCATGGTGGCACACACCTGTACTCCCAGCTACTCCAGAGACTGAGGTGGGAGGATTGCTTGAGCCCAAGAGTTCGAGGCTGCAGTGAGCTATGCTTGCACCACTGCAATCCAGCCTGGGCAACAGAGCAAGACCCTGTCTCAAAAAAAAAAAAAAAAGAGAGATCTGGAAAGCAATTAAGTCCAGGACCCTGAGCAAGAACCAATCTATCAATAACCTACATCCTGTTCCCAGCTAGTCTAAGGTGTCCTTTTTCTTTTGAGAGTGGGAAGATTAACACAGAAAGTATAAAAACATAGTATCTAACACATCTAATGCGACCCTAGGAAACAAATCAGGGAAGGTTTAAAAAATGAAATAAGAAATAAGAATAGAAATAATAAAGAAAGAAATTGAAATCCATGTGATTAGCATTTTTTAAACCTGTTTAATTAAACCTAAGCATAGTAGTCAATTTTGGGAACATTGTGATATGGGGTTTGCTGTCTATCTCTTAAAGTATTTAAAACACCAAGAAGGTAATATTAGACTTTTCATTTTAATGAATATTCAGAATAAATCTTGATTAAATAAGTTTACAATTAACAGTTAAATATTTAGGGCCACTCAATATACTAAGTTGTGTAAACATCATAAATATTTAAGAGTGTTGGTTGGTGGTAAGGGATGTCAACTGCCCAATAAATGTAAAAGATGAATAAACAGGACCTTAAACAGAGAATACTTAGTTATGTGTCTCCTACCCACACATAAAAACTCCCTGGACATTAATAACTTCATCTACTCTGATAGGCAAATGGGCTACTTTTCTTGACACCCTGACCCTTCACCCCAAAAGGGTTAGTTTTCTGCCATACCAGCAAAGACCATCAGGACACACAATTCATACTCCCAGCCAAGAATCCACCCTGGGGGACAAGGTAAGCAGACTCTCAGGCAGCTGGGCCACCCTGGCCCTAGTCCCTCCAGCGGTGTCCACACTGAGCATTGCAGCACTTATAGAAGGTGGTCATTGGCTCGTCTGCAGAGCGGGTCTGAAGCTGCATGAAGTAAGCACGAGGATGTTCGCATTTGGGACATGGCTCTGGCAATGAGAAAAACCAACAAGTGACCCACGTTATATAAAAATGATGCTCATGACAAAGACACCTGTTAAGAGTAAGTATTACTTTATACCTTTAGAGATGGTAAAAACCCTACCTGCTCATCTGGTCTCCTTTGCCAAGGGTAAATCTAAAAACAGTGCCATAATTCCCACTATGCTCTAACACTGAGGGAACCAGGGAGACTTGTGACCTTGAAAACACTCCTCCTCCCTTCCCTGGGTCCCACTTTTTTCCTCAAATCTGGTTGAAGACTGATTGTAAACATAATATGAAAGATGACTGACTTAGTCTGTTTTGTGCTGCTGTGACAAAATGCCTGAGACTGGATAATGGGTAGACGGTGGAACAGTTTTAAAGTAACATGCTGAAAAATGCCTGTATTACCATGAATGGAAGCATTAAGGGTGATTCTGGTGTTTGCTCAAAAGAAGAGAAGAGTTATAAGGAAAGTCTGATTCTTCTTAGAGATTACTTCAGTGATTCTGAACAGAATGTTGGTAGAAATATGGACAGTGAAGACTATTCTGATGAGGTCTCAGATGAAAATGCGGAATATCTTGTTGGAAATTGGGAAAAGGCCATCCCTATTACCAAGTGGCAAAGAACTTGGCTGAATTATGCCTGTGTCTTAGGACTCTGTGGAAGGCAGAACTTCCACAAAGTTCTAAAGCAATGAACTAGGATATCTGGCAGAAGAAATCTCTAAGCAGCAAAGTGTTCAGGATGCTGCATGGCTTCTATTAACCACTTATAATAAAATTAAAGAAGAGAAACAATTTAAAGCCAGAATTTATAATTAAAAGGGAAGTAGAATGTAAAGATTTGAAAAATTCTCAGCCTGGCCATGTAAAGAATCAAAAAGTATTTAGGAGAGAAAACCACAGGTGCAGTCAAATGGTTACTTGACAAGATTAGTATGGATGGAAGGAAGCCAAATGCTACTCATCAAGACAATGGACGAATGACACCACCCCACCTCCAAGGCATTTTGGAGATCTTTTTTTTTTTTTTCCTGAATATTATGGGGGTACAACACTTTGGCTATATATATTGCCCATGCACTGCCCGTGTCAGAGCTACAATCGTGGTCATCCCCCAAACTGTGCTCCCCGCATCCATTCAGTGAGAGTTTTCGCATCCCCTCCACCCCGCTTCCGCCTGCCCGCCCCCTGATGAATATTATTGCCCTGTGTGATGTAGGTGTTGATCAGTTAGTACCAATTTGATGGTGAGTACCAGTGGTGCTTGTTTTTTCATTCCTGTGACACTTCGCTTCGAAGAATGGGTTCTAGCTCCAACCAGGATAATACCAGATGTGTTAATTCACTATTGTTCCTTATTGCTGAGTAATACTCCATGGTATATATATACCACATTTTATTAATCCACTCGTGTATTGATGGGCACCTGGGTTGTTTCCACATCTTTGCAATTGTGAATTGTACTGCTCATCTTGGAGATCTTGAGGTGGGGTTGGGAGGCTTCCACGCCCATCACAGGCTCAGAGTACTAGCAGCTTAGGGACAGAATGGTTTTAAGGGAAGGGCCTAGGGCACCCGTGGGACCTTGGGGCTGCCTCAGGTCTCTGCTCCCTTCATTCCAGCACAACACTTCTCGGTCAGACCTTCACCAGACACCAAACATGCTGGCGCCTTGATCTTGGACTTCCCAGCCTCCAGAATTGTAAGAAATAAATTTCTGTTCTTTATTAATTACCCGGTTTGTGGTATTCTGTTACAGCAGCACAAAGAGACTAAGACAGTGACTTATGGCTGCTGTGTGTATTGCACACCATGCATATTCCCCTAATAAGTGTATCACCCTCCCCTGGGCTATGGATACATGCCCTCTCATCTTCCCAGCTGTTGATTGTGTCCAGGGATCCATTTCGGCAGTAGCTCCTCAGGCTGCTGTTATCAACATCTTACCACACATCCCATGCCTTTTCAAAGTGCCCCAAGGCATATGTTTACATTCAAAGTTATTTCACTTTGAGACTGATCCTGCTCTTGATGGAAACGCCTTCAAATACTCTCAAACTCTTATTTCTAACATTGGATACATAATCCATCTTTTAATGACAAATTCTGCCAATGCTAACTTTTTAACATAGCAGATTTGTATGTTCTTCTGTAGGGGAACAAAGATAGCACTAATCATGAGTTTGCTCTTCCCCCTCTTGATACAGGTTATATCTAGGGCCCTCCTCTTTCCTTCCCTGCTCAAATCTATCTCTATCAGACATGAATCAAGACTTGAAATAAACATTTCTTTCACCCAAACTGCAGTTTAATTCTCCCTGGCATTAACTTGTAAAAATCTATATTAGAACAAAAAGAACATATTTTTTTCCTTAGATTCTGATTCTTATTACTCCAGCCATTGTTGCCATCATCAGAGCTACCACCTGTTAAGTGCCTTTTATATACCAAGCACTTTATGCTCTCACAACCTAGGAATATGGATTAGCCAGACAGGTCAAGAGACCCAACCAAGGTCCTACAACAATAAGAGGTTACCCTCAGACTCTAACCCAGGCCTGTATGATTCCAAGGCTTATACCAATATTGTTTGTGCAACAAATTATTAAATAACAACAAATGCAAGTAACAATTATTAAAGAAGAAAATATTTCCTATTTTTAGAAGCTACATCACATAAGCACATCATAGACTCTGCTATGGAGTGGCATGGTCAGCAGTCTCACAATTATCCCCAGCTCAGTAATGGAAAAGGCTCTCCTCACCTGCAGTAGAGTCGACATTCTCCCAGGCAGCTGCTCCCCCAAGCACATCATCCACTTCTTTCAACTTTGGATACTTCCGATTTGTTACCTAACGAACAAAAACAAGCCTTCAGACTACAAGTAAGTGAATGGTACAAACCTGGGCCACCAAACCACAACTGCCCTCAAGTATCTCCTAGACTTCCTTCCTTCAACAAAGAATGGACGGATACCAAATAAAAACAAAGTTCCTGCTCACACAGAGCAGCAGGCGCCCCTGGAATTTAGAGGATCCATGACTGGGATGTCCCCCAAGCAGAAGAGAGACATTCAGCTGTCAGAGAGCTCTGCAAAGACTGGAGAGTCGTGCCTGTAATCCCAGCACTTTGGGAGGCCAAGACAGGGGGATCGCTTGAGGCCAGGGGTTTGAGACCAGCCTGAGCAACAAAGCGAGACCCTGTCTCTACTAAACAATAAAAAAAATTAACAGGGCATGGTGGTGCACACCTGTAGTCCTAGCCACTCAAGAGGCTGATGCAGGAGGATAGCTTGAGCCCAAGAGTTCAAGGTTACAGTGAGCTATGATAGCACCACTGCACTCTAGCCTGGGCGACAGAGTGAGGCCCTGTCTAAAAAAAAAAAAAAAAAAAAAAAAAAAGGCTAGAGAAAGCACCAGAGCAGAGGGAGAAAAAAAAACACCTTAGGTGTGACTCTCTTCTTCTCCCATACCTCTAAGAAACTTGATAACCCAAGATGAAAGAAACAAATACAACTGAAGCCAACCAATACCATGTAGCTGACTGAGCATCCCAGCCACTCCCTCCAGGCAGACAGCTTTCAAAGCAGGTCACACTTAGTTTCTTTCCCAAGTTTTATCAGCTGTCCCCGAAATTTCAGGCTTACATAAGAGTTCACTCTTCCCATAGTTTCAGACTCTAAACTCCCACAACACAGCTATAAGGTCTAGTAGTATGCAAACATTAAGAATGAGGTAGCACCAATGTGCTCTAACTTCTAAGGAATAAAGGTATTCTAAAAAGTAAGGCTGTATTATCAAGGGAAAGTAACAAGTTATAGCACAGTGTCCAACATTCGCTTACTGAACACCCACTACATTCTAGGTTTCCTTCTAGGCATTCAGGCTAGAACATAGGAGGGAACAAAACAGAAAAATCCCTACCCCTCTACTCCCCACCCCCGAGAGCTTATGTCCTAGCATTAACAAACAAAGCAGTAAGCAAATTACATAATATATTAGAAGGTAATGAGTCCGATAGAAAATTTAAAACAGGGAAGGAGGATAAATTGGAGGGAGGGGCTACAATTTAAAATACAATACTCATTTAAGTAAAGACAAGATCAACAAGTAAGGCGGCTATCTAGGGGAAGAGTGAACCGGGCAAAAAAACGTGCAAAAGCCCTGTTAATGCCACGTGCACTATGGGAGATCCTTCAAGAGGTCAGTGTTACTGCGGCAAAAGAGCAAGAGGAACATTAGGACTTGAAATCAGAGAAACAAGCTGGGGAGGGGGTTGGTGTCACAGCCTGGTAGGTCCTGGCAGAACTTTGGCTTTTACTGTGAGTGCGCTGGGGAACTGCTGAAGGTTTCTGAGCACAGGACGGCCTTTATCTGACTAGGCTTTAGCAGAATCACTCTGGCCGCTGTTTGAACACAGCGAAGGGGGCAAGCGTGGGGAAGCCCGAAGAGGAGGTTACTGCAATAACCCAGGAGAGGTGGCTGCAGCTCAGCCAGGGTGACGGCACCGGGGCATGAGAAACGGCGGGATTCTGGGTGTATTCGAAGGTAGAGACCATAGGATCTACAGCCGACAGGAAGGAGGCGTGAGGGAAAGAGCGGACAGAGGCTGACGCCGGGGCTGGTGCGAATGGCGCTGTCGTCGGATGAAGCGGGAGGCCTGCGACAGGCGCCCGCGGCCCTGCGCCGGCCTCCGCGTCCCACCTTGCGGGTGATGTTGTGCACGTAGGGGCAAGTGTTGCAGGCGAAGCGGTGGCAGCGCTGTCCCTCCTCCACGATCAGCCCGTTCCCGCAGCCCGGGCAGAAGAGCAGCATCGTCCCAGACTCCGCCCCGCAAGATCCCGCTCCCGGCAGCTCCCGCGGCCGCTTGGTGCCGACGGGCCGCCCGCCTCCGACTCCCATTGGTCCTGGCAGCCGCCCCTCCCCTCAGCCCACCAATAGACACGCGCATTTTGCGCTCCCAGTCGACCCTACGGCAGGCCGCCTCACACTTCTCATTGGTCATCGCAGCCGCCCCGCCCCCCTGGCGGACCAATGACTGGGCTACCTCGCTGGAGCGGGCCGCCCTTCCCGCGCGTGCGTGCTCCGCCTCCCTAGCGCGGACTGGCAGTGCCCACCGAGCCAAGCCGGGATCTGGCGGCCCTGGAGGGAACGGAGGCCGCGGGTCGGCTCGAGACGCCGGAGGACGATGAGGACGAAGAGGAGGCGCTACCACACTCGGAGGCGGTGGACGTGTTCCAGGAGGGTCTCGCCATGGTTGTGCAGGACCCGCTACTCTGCGATCTACCGATCCAAGTGCGCGCGGGCAGGAGGGGCCGGCCCGGGGGCTGCTGGGGACGGGGGTCATCCCCCGTCTGGCCGGGCGTCGGGGTCAGGACGACACCTGAAGGTGCTGATAGGCGGCTGCGGCCCAAAGGCCTGATGAAGACGCCTCTGGGCGTAAACGAGGGTCTTAACCTAGGCCCCCGGGGGCCTAGGGTGAAGCCAGCAAGGCACTTGCCTGGGGCGCGGAATTTAAAGGGGCACCAAAAAACTTACTAGTCAGGATAAATGATATTTTAATGTAATATTTTTAAAAGTCAAAGTTGACTCAAAAACAGTCTAAGCAAAGTCTAAAAGATAAGCAAAATATTAAATGTTAAATGAAGACAAGATCAGTATTACTGCTTTTTCCATTTGCCTCAAGCATCAATATGCTTTGGTGCAATACTGTCTTTATTAAATTTTTTTATGTTTTGCCCATGATGTGAATGGTTAAAATTAACTTGTATTTCTTAACTGTTGCATACAGTATTTATTACCATTACTGATTTTTGGCGCCTTGGTAAATTTTGCACACCCACCTTAGCCTTGTCCTGGGGCCCTGGCCTGGATCCTGGTGATCAGGGACTCTCAGGGTGAACTGACAGTCAAGCTTAATGTTTCCCTACCCAGATCATGGGACTGATCCTCATGTGAGTTCATTCTCCCTGCCTGTTTCTTTGCACTGCTTTCCCCAGAGACTCTGTCAACTTTGGATATTAAATAAAAATGTGGGTGGAACATGAGATTGGGGTGCTGAAGAACTGGGAAACCCTAACATATAGGCAAGAGCCCTTGCCCTTCATAAAATGGAGCACCACTTCTTGGCAACTGTCAGCTTGTTTGTCTTTGTTGTTGTTTGAGGGAGTTAAAAAAGCCAGGGTTCCTACTTCCACCTTGGTCTTTTCTAGGTTACTTTGGAAGAGGTCAATTCCCAAATAGCACTAGAATATGGCCAAGCAATGACAGTCCGAGTGTGCAAGATGGATGGAGAAGTGATGCGTAAGTGCTGCCCTCCTCCCTTCAGGCTTTGTGGCCCAAGCTTTCACAGGGGCAAGATGTTAGCCAGGCTAGTTAGCAGAAACTCACAGGCCATGCCCAGGGGTATTGGGGCAACCACAAACCTGCCCTGCCCAACAGATCAGAGCTCAGCAGAGCTTCTGGGTTACTCTCCTGCCATCTGAGGCTGTGGCTGTGGGTTCCCACCATGGATCTTCTCCCCTTTGTGTCCATGGTTGCAGCTGTGGTTGTAGTGCAGAATGCCACGGTCCTGGACCTGAAGAAGGCCATCCAGAGATATGTGCAGCTCAAGCAGGAGCGTGAAGGGGGCATTCAGCACATCAGCTGGTAAGTGGAGCAGCAACTCCCAGCTCCACCTGAGCACATCACCACTGAAGTGACAAGCTCCCTGTCACAAGAGTTCAGACAGGGAAGGTGCTTCTGTGCCTGGGACTCCTGCCTCAGCTATTCTTTCTAAACATACTGGCTCTTTCATCTACATCACCCCACCCAAGCTGCTTATATCTTCACTTGAGAACACCTTAGACCATTTCTAGTGTGTCCGGAAGTGGCCTCCCTAGTTACAGATGGTGCACCTGTCAGGGTTCCTGTCCTTCCTCACCTACGTGCTGCCAGCCCTCACTCTCCTTTTGGAGGAAGTGTCCTGTTAGCTGAGTCTTGGCACTGTCGCCTATTTTATTAGCAAACTGTGTTTGGCCCTGCTGCCCCATACAGCCCTTTGAGAAGAGTGCCTCCTTACAGCTGCCTCATGCCTGATACGCACATTGTACGGGAGGAAAGCCCAGATGGGGAGGACAGCTGCCCAAGGCCTCATAAGGCTGATGCCTTGATCCCCTGTTATTTACAGCCACTTAGCTCACCGGGCTCAGGGCATACAGTTTACCTGAGTCCCCTTCTTACAGGTCCTATGTGTGGAGGACATACCATCTGACCTCTGCAGGAGAGAAGCTCACAGATGACAGGAAGAAGCTCCGAGAGTAAGCGCAGGCCATGTCTTGAGCTGTAGGGGGACATCTGGTCTATTGCCCTCTAGTCCCTCATGCTCTGCCAGAGTGCTGCAGCCCGCTCCCAGGAGGGGATGCCCTCCTACAAGGAGTTTCTCTGGGGCTCTCCCCACAAGGAGAATGGCAGGCAGAGGTGCAGCTCGAGGGGCCCTGCTGTTTCTCACCAGCAGCAGCTCAGGGCTGCACAGTGCCAGGAGGAAGGAAATAAGAGTGGGCATAGAGGTGAAAGGCTGCCTTGCTGGTGCAGTATGGGTCTCTGGGAGGATGCCCACTACTACCTCCTGGCCTTCCTGGATGCCACATTCATCCCCACCTGTTGTTTTTTCTTGGTCCCTCACAAGCCTGTGGTGGGGAGTCACAAATGTATACTTCTGTAGGTCAGACAATTTACACCTTTCCTTCTCTTACAGTTACGGTATCCGGAATCGGGATGAGGTTTCCTTCATCAAAAAGCTGAGGCAAAAGTGAACCTCCAGATAAAGACACCTCTATTCACTGGTGGTCGATTTTTTTCCCAGAAGGATTACACCCTCAAGTCATTGTTCCTCTTTCACAAAAAGGATGTTGAGGTAGCCTCAGCCCAGGTGTGTCCACCTGGAACTATCAGCATGAACCCTGCAGCCCTCAGGGCTAGGACAGGGTGAGCCAGTGCTCCTTTCTTTCCTGTATTCTTGGCCTGAGCCTGACCTCTCCTTGGGCCCAAATACCCTAATCACATGGCCAATCCTACAGAGCTATGGGCCTGGCCCTGTGTACAGAATAAACCTGTCAAAAAGCTACAGTACCCTGGGTAGGAGGGACTGGGGCTGCCCCATCACGGAGGGGACTTAAGGGGAGATACCTGATGCGGGTGAGTCCTAAAGCCCAAGATGTCACACCTGAGCCCTGTGGCCACACCACTCCTGAAATCACACGATTCTGTTACCATGGTCTCCACAGCAAGGAGGAAATAATAGCAGAGCAGCTATGTCTGTATTTCTACTTGTGGGGAAACAAGGGCCTGCATCCTAGAGCCCACAGTGGGAGCGAGCATGTAGCATAGCTGTGGGTTAGCCCTCCAGCCTCAGCCCACAGGGTTCACCTACACCAGTGCCTTCTTCAGGCTTGGTGAAAAGGGAGGTAGCATAGGGTGGAAACTGGAACTGCTGGGGGTGAAGGGAGTACTTCCCACTTCCCACTGGAGGTGGGGGTGGGTGGTATGTGACAGCACTTCCCTAGGGCCTTGCCCCAGCATTGGCTACCAGCCACTCTAAGGAAGCAGGGGAGCAAGGTGTGCCTACTTGGCTGAGGGACTTCACTGGGAGGTGAAAGAGCCTGTGACTATATCTGACACTTAGTTCCATGTCCTGGGGAATTGTGCGTCGGAGGCCAGGGGCCTGCAGGACCTTCCTCTACAGCCCCTAGCCAGAAACCAGGCAGAAGGAGAAAGAAGCCCTGGTCAAGTTAGTGGCAGCTAAAACGCTCCCAGTCCATTTATTGGCCACATGAGGTGGTCGTCAAGAGACTAGTTAGAAGGTTATCACAGGAACTAGTATAATAAATGCCCGGCAGTATGAAGGGTTCAACAGATGTGAACAAGGCACAAGAGGTCTGTGTTCAGGAAACAGGCGAGTCCCATAGACCTGTGAGGCTAAGGGTGGTTGTGTCCTTCTGGCTCTGGCCTGCTGGAGCATGTGGCCACCAGTGCTGGCAGCCAGCTCAGTGAAGCTGAGCATCGAGTTCATACTTCTCACAGAACTTGTCGGTGAAAGGGATGCAGGTGAGGAACTCACACCACTCACAGCGGACAGGATAGAAGTAGAAGAGGACCACTAGGCCAGCCAGGAGGCCTAGGAAGACCACCTGAAAGATGATGATCTGGCAGCGCTTGCGGTACAGGTCAAACTTGCCAAAGCTGATGTAGGGCAGGAAGGCAAAGGAGAGGAAGAGGCCACTGATGAAACCCGAGATGTGGGCAAAATTGTCAATCCAGGGCAGCAGCCCAAAGGTGAAGAGGAAGAGCACCACAGCAAGCAGCTTGAAGAAGGCACGCCAGGGCCGCGCCAGGATCTGCCAGCTCTGGAAGAGCTCCACAAAGAGGCAGGCCAGGATGCCAAACTGCGAGCCAGCTGGGCCCACCTGGGAGGTAGTGGGGGTGGCTGTGAGCCAGTGGGGCTGAGTGGGCCCCCCTGGACCCAAGGCCTCATCTTTCTATCCCACCTCCCATGGCCAAGAGCATATTAGGACTGAGGAGCCAGATGGAGATGCTCCCAGGCTAGGCACTATAGAGACCCAAACTCAGTGCTTGACATGGACTGAGTTCATGCCAGACCACAGGTGCACATGGGAGGGTCCCCACCCTGCGGGGCAGCCTTACCTCCGCCCGGTATGGCAAGAAGATGGCACTGGCCAGATTGCCAGTGACACCACTCAACAGGTAGATGATGGCTATGCGGTGCCAGCCTGCCAGCTTCTCTAGGTCCCGCAGGACGGTCATCTGGAAGCAGACGGACACCAGGCAGTGCAGGATCCTGTGGGGGGTGGGGGTGGGGAGGCACTCAGCAGGGAAAGGGACCTTTCTACCACTCCCAGCCAGCCATTCCTGGGGTCCCTGAGACCACACCACCTAGCCCACAGTGTCACTTACCCGGCGTGCAGGAAGAGGGACAGCCACAGGCGGTAGAACTGGTCAGGCACCTCGGGGTTGAGGAAAGGCAGGAGCCCGCACACATCATCCATGCAGTGCACCTGTGCAGAGTGGCCCATCAGCACCCACAGTGGCTGGGGAGAGGGGAAGCACACTCACCCTGGAGACCTACCTGAGAACAGAGTGTGGCCTCCTCATGGAAGTAGCCCCTCATGAAGTCACAGTATTCCCGGGAGGTAATCTCACACCTGGAATGTCAGGCTAGGGTTTGGAGGGTGCCACTCTGCAGAGGGGGACTGCTGGGTTCCAGGGACAGGTTTCAGCCCCACTTACCCACCTTTCTTGGCCCTGAGTAAGTCCAGACCCTTCTTCACACCACACTCCTTGATATATTGGGTTATTTCAGGACTTGGTGAGGGAGAAGGGCACAGCCCTAGGGAAATGGTCTGAGGCCGCACACTCACACAGGTACACCTACCTGCCCTTGGTGCCAATGCAACAGGGCCGGCCTGTTATGGCACAGTCCATGTGGGGATGGTTGGTGTGGTTCCCAGCGCTGTTTTTGGTGCAGATCTGGGTCACAAATGGGGGTGAGATGGGTCAGGACTTCCTCCAGCCCTCTGCCCCACAGAATGTTTGGGATTGAGGCAAAGATGGACAAGCTCATGAGGTAAAAAACAGGCCTTCCTTGACTTCAGGCAGGCCACCCACACCCTGAGCCTCAGCTGGGCCATCTGTCAAACTGGAATAGTATCATTTGACCTTCCAGGTCTTTACCTAGCTCTCTTGCTCTGACTGCTTGCTCAGAGGGGCAGGCCTTGGTTGATGGACAGGCTGTGCAAAGGCCAGGGGCACAGCATCTGCAAATGTGTGAGTCTCTGGCATTACTAATGGGTGGCTGTGGCTTCCTCCACCACATGACAAGGGTGACTCACCAACAACCCCCCAACCCAGCTCACCGGCCACTTGGTGATGTCTTCTGGCCACTCGTGGGGGTCTTCAGAGGAGGGTTCATCACACACCCTGCGTGAGCCAAGTGTGTGGTCAGACCCTGTTTTGAGCCCCTGGCATTGGTACCCTTCTACCCAACTCAACACCAAGGGGAGCACCCCTCCATCACACCCCCCAGGAAGGAGTGGACAAAAGCAGGTGGGAGAGTAGGCCAGCAAGACTGACCTAGGATCCTGGTGGCAGACAGAGCCAAACTGCCTCTTGTGGCCTGCAAGGTCTGGGGTGCTGGGATGGATGGGCCACTTCACCCACACTGCCAGGGTGGACTGTGGAGGGGACACGGGGTCAACCCCTGGTCAGAGCCCACCCCTTGCCTAGTTTAGTCAGGGCAATGTGGTGGCTGAGGGAGTCAGGAGTCAAAGGCAAAACCACTGAAATCCTCCCTCTGACTCTACAACTCAACCTCTGTGAATTTACACTCTTGAAATGCACATGCATGTTGGGAGAGATTCTGTTACAAGGCATTCAACAGCATAATTACTATTAACTTAAAATTAGAAACAATATCTGTGTCCTATATAAGAAGATGTGGTAAAAGCTTAGATGAATCTTTTTAAAAACTGTTTAGTGGGGGGAAAGGGCAATACCAGTTATGTAAACTTCAAGATACATGCACACAAACAAGACACATACTCTATGAGTACATCCAAATCAAAAAATCAAATGATCATCTATGGGGCGAAGAGATGAAGATGAAGGAGGATGGCGACAAGAGCCAATGAATGATAGGGGAAGGGCCTTGTACACACAGATGGTGCCACATGCCAAGGATGAAGGTAAAGGGTCACTCAATTGGGTCTGTGTGATGTCTGAACACACACACAGTGCAGACGAGGGTGTGAGTCGGGGCGGGGAAACGCACCGAGCACTCCTCCTCCGAGGTCTGCACGCAGCCCGACCTGTCGTTGCGCACGCAGCAGGCCGAGTGCTTTTCCCGCTCACGTGCCGCATGGATGAAGCTGTGTACCTGCGGGTCCTGGCGCATGCAGGGCGAGAACTTGGCGCCCAGATGAATGAGGGCCTCCTGTGGGTGAAGGGGTACATGCAGCTGCAGCCCCAGGCCACCAGCCTGCCTGGCACCTCCAGGCTCCGCCCCACCAGGCTCCGTCCCCAACCCCGCCCTCACCGAGCTGGGCCCGATCCAGAAGTTCTCCTGTTGCACGTACTTGACGTTCTCGTAGACCCCGCGGTTCCGCAGTACCTAGGAAGTTGGGGAGCGGCATCAGACAGGCCAACTTGGGCCCTCTTCTCCAAGACCAGGGTAGAAGGGGGTCCAGAGCCCAGACTTCAGTCATCTGGGCCCAGAGAGGTCACAGGGGCTCACCGAGTCCACAGTCTCATGCTGCGAGAAGCCCACAGGCGCGATGCCGTAGATGCACACGGCTAGAATGGTGACGAGCGAGTGCACGAACGTGAGCCAGTAGGTGAAGAAGGGCCTGCGAGACGGAGCGTCAGCAGGGGCCACATCCCCAACCCACAGCCTTCACCCTAACCTAGAAGCCTCCATCCCAACCCAGAGAATTGCCAGCCCAGCCCAGGGCTGCATTCCTACCACACACCTACCTGTGGTCATCCATGTCCTCGATCTGGCGCTTGACGTAGCTGTCGATGCGCTTGCGGTAGGTGCGGTTGGTGAGCCGTCCCACCATGCCCAGCCCATATGGCCGCTTCTCCCTGGCGAAAAGCTTGCGCACCGGCACAGCGATGCGCTGGCCCCGCCGCGGCCCAGTGGTGCTCACCACCTCCTGCCGAAGCCGCACCTTGGGCTGTGGGGCTGCCGCCCGGCCCTCCTTCTGCTTCCGCCAGCCACGCTCCAGGGGCCTGGAGGGATCCTGCAAGTTTACCTCCTGCCCTTGACCCCCAACCTGCTGCTGTTCCGTTTCTCCCAGCCCCCCGGAACCAGGGCACCTGTCTGTCTCTGTCCCACCCAGGATGAGCAGTGAAGATGCTGGGTGAGTCATTCAGCATCAGCCTCCTCCTTACCAGTAAAAGAACAACCTGCACCTCTCTGGGGATGGGGGAGAGGAAGGAACAGGACCCACCAGAGGTGCTGCACTTAGGCAAGTATTAACTATGTCACCTGCTGCTCCCCACTGGATTCTGTCCAGCCCCTGGGCTCTGGAATTGCTGTCCCATTCCACAGGTGGGCAGTCGAGACAGGGGTCATGCCCAGCCCTTGGTCTCCCAGCTATGGCGGGTTCTCAGTCCATGAAGCAGCCCTTTCCGTCACCCCCAGACTGTGAATGCCAGAGCATCGCCCAGCTGCTCCTGATGGGCCACAGGTTCTCCCACTGGACCCCTCACCCGCCTTCCGCACTCACAGCATCAGGTGGCTGCGTTCAAGCTCGCTGCGGTCTAGGGCCCCACCAGTGAGGTCCGCCTGCTCCGGGGCTTTCTCCCAGTCCTTGAGCGCTGCCTCTGATGGGGACTCAAAAACTTCGTCTGGGTACGTGGACAGCTCCTCATGGAGGATACCTTCCTGAGCAAACACGTGAGGTCAGGGTGGATGCAGAGATGAAGAGGATGGGGGTGATGCCCTGGGTGCTTCTTACCCGGGCAAAGAAGGATGTATCCAGCTCATCGGGGAAGTCAGCTGTATCTTCCTCCAGAAAGCTGGCAGGAGTGAAGCTTCGGCGCTGCACCCGGCGCAACGTGCCATCCCTAACCGAGCGGCCCTGGGGGCAAGGAATTGAACATGGGACCCAGCAGCCAGCTCAGCCCCCACCCCCACCCTTGGCCCCTGCACCTACCTTCACCAGTGCTGCTGCTGCCCGGAAGCTCATCTTGGCCACCGACTCACGCTTGCGCCGCCGTGGGAGCCGGTTGAAACCTGAGCGGGAGCTGGAGAAGGAGCAGAGGGAGGCAGCACCTGGCGTGATGGGAGTGTGCGGGGCACTCAGGCCATCCACAGCATCATCTGCCACCCTGAAGGCCCGGCCGCGGGCCAAGGGGTCTATAATCTGGCAGAGGGGAGGGGATGCTGGAGTCAGGGCTGGGTCAGCAACATGAGGGTTCCCAGCCCACCCAGACCTGCACAAGCCTTGTGTAAAGGGTGTGACTGCCTTTCCCTCTCACTCCTCATGGGCCCCTGGACAGCGATGAGCACCATCCCCACCCCACAGCCCCTAGAGGGGTCCTTCTCCCTGCTAGTAGGGCCTTTGCACTGCTGTTCTGCCTGGGATGCTCTCCCATCCAGGAGCTGGCCCCCCAGTGCAATCCCAGGACCCTGTCCCCACCTCAAGGTCCCCCTTCCCAGAGAATATCTCAGGTGCCTTTATGGGACTATCTGACTGCTCTCCCAGAATATGAACTCCTGAGGAACTTCCTCTGCTTAGGTAGGCTATGTCCCCAGCCCCAGCCCAGGGGAGAAGAATGATGGGCCTGCAGGGGGCAGCAGCAGGCAGCATACCTTCTGCATGCCCAGCTGGCATGGCCCCACGTACAGTGGGGGTGGCGTCTCAGTGCTGGTCAGCGACACATTGTCCTGGCTGGGCAGGTCCAATTCCCGGATGACCTGGGGCTTCAGCTTCCCATAGCGCTGGCTGCAGTGACGGATGCTCTTGCGCTGCCACTTCTGGGTGCTGTCACTGTCCTTGCTCACTCCAAACCAGTCAGCTGTCCCCCTGGCATAGGAAGGACTCAGCAAGGGGCAGCCAGATCTCGCTGCTCCCAGACAGGGGGCTTCAAGGCCCTCCTCCAGGACAGCATGCCCTGCCCCAGGCTTCCAGTCACTCCAGGGTCCAGGGTCTGGGTAGCCATGGTCTAATTAAGAGGATGAGTGGGTACCATCCCTGGCCACCCCCTAAACAGTTAGCCAACTCCAAATTCCCATTAGACCACAGCTAGCAGGCCTTTCCCAGTTGAGTGCTTCACACAGGCCCTCACCCCATCCCTGAAGGGGGATTGAGGGGAGACAATGAGCCCAGACAGGAAGCTAAGAGCTCAGCCCAAGGAAGCTTGGCCCCAGGCAGCAGCTGAAACCCACGACACCACAAAACTCAGACAGCAGGTGCTACAGGCCCCAGAAGGCTGTCCACAGCCCTTGGACATGCAAACAAAAACACTGCCAGCACCCGCTCTTAAGAGCCCCAGGGAATACCAACCACACTGGCAGCTCCCAAAACGCCACATGCCACGCACATGCCAGAAAACACCAACACACTCGTGACCTGTATGAGGCACCTGAGCAGGGACCAAGAGAGAGACTGGTGCTGTGGGAGGACTCTGCAGGCAGCCTGGGCACCCAAGAGGGGCAGAGTGTGGACACGCCCAAAGCGTACTTGTCGGCCGCTGAGAGGCCAGAGAATTAGGGAGGCGGAAGAAGGAAAGAGTAAGTGCTGGGGGTGGGGGGGGGGGGAAGAGAGGGGGAACGGGAGAGCAGTCAGTGCCCGGAACAGGAGGAGGACAGGAGACGTGGGGGCTAAGACTGAGGAGAACACTATACCTGCCTCTGTCCCCACAGCCCCCAGCCCCCACCCTGCGGAGTGGCCAAGGCAGTGCACTACCTGCGAATGGTCTGTGTGATGGACGTCTGGCGCTGCAGCACTGGCCGCCGGGGCTCATGGTGTGGAGAAGGGACATGGGCTGTCTCAGCTGGCATACTCACACTCCGCAGGAAAGCCTGGCGCCTCAGGGGCTGAGCAACAGGGTCACGGTAAGGGGAGTGAATGGGGTGCACCCACAGCCCCTGCTAACCAGGGCCTACCTGCAGGAAGCTGGGATCCTCTGAGGCCGGGGGTACCACAGCCGGGATATCTAGCTTTAGCCAGGGTGGCTTCTTGCGCTGCAGACTGCTCGTGCTGTCTCTGCGGGCTTCACTCATGGTTCCAGGTAGAGCGAGGCAGGCCTGGTGGCGGGGGTTGGGAGGGTATTATTCAATAATAACAATGCTGACAGACCTCTGAAGACTCACCAGGCCCAGACCCAGGAGAGGGAGAAGCAGTGATAAGCCCCACAGTGATGCTCACGGCTCCCGCTGTCAGAGACCCACTGTGTGCTCAGCACTGACATGCTCACCCCAACAGACAGTACTGGGCATATCCTAGGTCCTCAGACAATATAAATCCTCCACAGACAACTATCTGAGTGCCTACTATGACCAAGATACTATTCCAGGTGCTTGGGACACATCGGTGAAAAAACAAGACAAAATCCCTGCCCTCCTGGAGTGTACAGTCTAGAGAAAAATAAACCTACAAATAAGTAAATATACTGCGTTAAAAGATGCAAAGTGTGACGGGAAAAAATAGCAAATTACGGTTGCTGGGTGGGAGGCAGCGAGGCCTCCCTGGGAGATGACATCTGAGCAAAGGCTTGAAGGAGGAGAGTGAGCACAGCTGGGGTTGCAGAGGGCGTTCCACACACAGGGAACAGCCAGGGTGAGGTCTTAGTGAGCACGGACGGGGCTCACCCCCGTATACACAGGGCAAATCTCAGGCCTGTCTGACCGAGACCTCTCATCCTCTTAATCATGACTTCCATTCCAGAGACAGAGTGCCCACTATGTGCACAACAGTCTGCAAGGGGTGTGTGATCAGTCCATTACATACAGCCTCCACATTCAGAGAAAGACGTGGTTCCCCAGGAAGCAGAGCAGCTGCTGGTGGCGCCAGGCTCCCGTGCACAAAAGGCTTTCGAAAGCCACCTGGGCACAGATACCACAATGACTGCCAGGTGGTGCCACGTGCCCAGAAACAGCAGTGAGGGGGCTCAGTGCTGGGGGCAGTGTGGAGCATTGCATGGTTGGTACTACCCTGAGCATCTCAGACCCCAACCCCAAACCTATCACTTGAGCACAGGGGAAGGGCCCAGAGCATGGGAGGCCAGGGTTCAATTTGGGCCACCACTGCCTGGCCATGTGACTATGAGACAAGACATGGCCTCCTTGGGACTCTATTTCCCCCCTTACACTTTGGTGACAGATCTGCACCTCCCCCACCAAGATGGACAACAGCATCTGGAAAGCGGAGATCCAAGATTGGAAGCACCACAGGGACACAGAGAGTGGGGGAATGGCTGGAGTTTCCTGAAGCAATTTTGGGCAGGAAGCCCAAAATTCCTTAACTTCTTCAAAGAGCTGCAGGCTCTGAACTGTAGGGTCTGTAACCCACCCACTAAGGTCCCCAGAAACGGCTTCCACTTGTGAGTCTCCCTCTGAACTGCTTGCCAGGGATATAAAGAAAGCCCCACCCATACTGTACAAGTGGGGAAACTGAGGCCTAGAGAACAGAGGCTTGCTTTGCTCAAGGTCACATATTCAGGGCAGCATAACTAGGGACAGGCCCAAGACGCTGCTCTTAGCTCCTAATGGTCTTATACCAACCAGGGACAGTCCTAGGACAGTGCTCACAGCTTCCAGTGGCCCTGCACCGACCACGGACAGCTCCATGTGCTGCTCACAGCTCTTCCTGGTCCTACACAGGCCAGAAAATGACCAGGTGGGACGAGGTCCTTCAGGATGTCTTCTCCTGGCTCTCAGCCCACCCTCACATTCCAGCCCCTTCTCTGAGCTGACCACGTACTTCAGGTCCTAGGGGGCAGTTGGGGGCAAAGCTCAGAGGAGCTCCCCAGGCATGGTGCCCAGGGGTCTTTCCACCCACCCGGCCCCCCAAGGCTGAGTTCCTCTCCATGCCCTCAGCTAGCCTGAGCTCAGTGGCAGTATTTGTCTCCACATCACTAGGAGGCCCTTCTGGGCCCCCTGCCCGTGCTGAGCCCACAGTGTTGGGGGAGGGGGCCAGTGTCCGACTTCATGTCTGATTGAGAATTCCAGCAGTCAGCATCTGACTCTACCCCAAACTCAGCCTAGACCTATGTGTCCCCTGATGTGGCCCAGCCACAGTTCCAACAGGGCACGGGTCAGCGTCCTGGGGGGATAGGCGTCGCCCTCCCTTCACAGGTCATATGGACTGTAGCACAATCACCCTGCTGGTAAGGAAATGGCCAGTAGGGGCCAGCTCTGAGTCTCAGACACAAAGCATGGAATTCCAGACAGTACCAGGTGTTTTGGGAAGGCACTGGTGCTCAGGAAGAGGCTTGCTAAACCTAGAGTGCTGCTATGGCCTCCTGAGCACACCCTCCCAGCCAAGGTCAGGTCAGGCCCACCAGGCGGGGACCCAGCCATTCTGACCCCCAGGCTGTGTGGACCCCATGGGGCCTTGTAGGTAAAGGGCCAGGCACCAGGCAGGATGGAGACCCCCTTAACATTTCAGGTAGGGGAAGCTGTGCTGCCTTCAGTCTATCCTGAGGGGCCACTCTGGCCCTGCCACCCAGCAATCACATGCCTTAGCTAGCCTCGGTGTTCTTGCCTAGAAAACAGGTCATCGTGGGGTCAAGAAAAGATCAGGGATACCACTGGGAGTCAGCAGGCTGAGTGCCAGGGGGCTGCCCCTCCAGGAGCCTCTCCTCCTATGCCCAGCATCTCTAGGTGACATCTAGCTGGCCCTTCGCTCAGGAGTGTGAGCAACCTTTGCCACCTGATCGGTTCACACTATCCATAACCCTCCGTGGCACGTACTGTCCCCCGCAAGGCCTGTCCTCACACCTGGCTCCCTCCCATCTCGGAGCCCCCAGCAAATGCACTCTGCCCAGCCTCCCATGTATTCGAGGACCTGCAGCCTCAGTCAGGCTTCCTCACTCCCAACAGGTGCTCCTCGGCCTGGATCCCCGGGCAGGGCACGACACAGCAGGGAAGTTTGTCCATATGCGTGAGGTCCTCTGTCCTGTCATTGCTGGGTCCACAGTGCCCATGACAGGCTTGCTCTGAAGCCACCACTGGGTAAACACTGATCACTGCAGAGCACAGGCTAGCAGCAGCCTGTCTCCATGATCTGGGGTAATGGAGGATTCCTCAAGGAGATGAGCCCTCAACTGGGTCTGGGAGGAGGGGTTGACTGGCGTAAGTGGGTGGGAGTGGGAACAGCACAGTTGGGAGGTGAGAAGGGCTGAGGCTGTGCGCGTGCACAGGAAACCTGACATCCCCCCAGTCCCTGCCTCAGCCTGGGCCCGCAGCTGGCCTCGGGAAATGCTAGAGAGCTCAGTTCATGAGGGAGGCACCAGCCCCCATGCCTGTGAACCCAGGTCTCCTGGGGTACCCCACCTCCACCCAAACCCCTCCTGTGCTAGGGGTAGAGGCAAGAGAGTGTCAGAAAACCCACACAGCTCTAGGTCCAGCAGAAGGGCAGGGGATGCCCAGCCCGCCCCACCCCTGTGTGCCTGGTTCCCCATCTGGGCCTCAAGTGGGTGGAATTCACAAGGCATGTGGTGGGGGGGCTCCACAGCAGACTTAGGGGAGGGCCAGGCCCAGGCTGGACAAAGAGTCTGGGCCAGGGAGCTGCACGTTGCCTGCCTAGAAACAGTGGCTCAGTGTCCAGGCCTTCCCCAGGCACACAGTGGGCTCTTGTTCCCAGACAGCCCCTCAGGGGGAATCCCAACAGCATCTCCCCTCTGCTGACCCCACAGTGCAGGGGGAAACCGCAGCCCATGGAGAGCCTGACCGCCTAGGGTCACACAGCATGAGTCACTCCAGCAGCATTCACAGCTGCCCACCCAGGCCAAGCCCCATCAGAAGGTGCCCACATGGGCATCTACAAGTGAGGTAGGAAATGCTGAGAAATAAACACTAACAGTGGTGACAAAAAACAGCAGTGCATCCCAGGCCCTGCGAGTAGCTCAGGACCAGCTCTAAGGCATGTGGAAGGAAGCCCACTCTGGCTATGAGACTGGTCTGGAGGGGCAGAGAGGCTGGGTGGGGGATGAAGGAGAGTCCTGCTGGCTCAGGTTCCTGCTCTGGGCATGACTGGGGACCCTTCAAGCTGGCCCTGTGCACAGGAGCGTGAAGAGACAGAACACGGGAAGCCAATGCCGGGGGGCCAGTAGGGACAGCCCAGGCAAGATGCTGCACTAAGGTCCCATTTGTCTCCACCACCTACAAACCTAAGCAAGCCTCGGTTGTCCCATCTGAAAATCAGGGGTCACAGCAGTGCCCAGCACACAGTAGGTGCACAACTGGTAAGAGCTGAGTCAACAACAGAACATCTGGTGCTGCCTGTGGGCACTGGGGCCCTCTGTGGGATGGGAGGAGGGCAGCCAAAGCTGCAGGTAGGAGCTGGGGTGCGAGAGGGCCTCAGAGCACGTGCAAAAAGAGGGAAGCCTTGGGAGGCCTGGGGACAGGACCCTTTGAAGGTGTTGAGTTTAGGAAGTGACAGGAGAAGTTTTGGCCAGCCTAGGCCTGGACAGTGGCCACAGCCAGGGTGAAGCCACATCCTCAGGTGTGAGCAGCAACCACTGATCTCAGGCCTACCCTGCATACTCACATGACGATGCTGGCAGGGACAACAGAAGGCAGAGTGGACAGCCAGCCCCAGGGCCAGAATCGTCAAGCCTGGGCCTACTCTGCCCAGGGGATTGCCCACTGCCAAGGTCAGCTGGAGCAACAGGCCTCACCACAGGACACCTTCCCATACGTGTCCTCAACTCACCCAAGCCTGGTCCCAGGAGGTGCTGCTCCTGCGTCTCTACCCGCACCTTGTCTCTGACCCTCAGTCTTCTATGTGAACCCTAATCTGATGCCCAAACCTGGACCCCCTGGGAGGGGAATCACCAGCTGTCTGGCAGCCTACAATCCAGTCCTTCCACACCACATGCTGCCACGTAGCAAAGGGAAAGTCACCTGGCTTCTCTGTGCCTCGTCTGCAAATGGGATGACACCAAGAATGAGATGTGCCAGGCCCTTTGCAAACCACAAAGTGCCCTTCACCCTCCCAGGGACTCCTCCACTTTTCTGTGGAAGAAACGAGGTTCAGGGGGGACCAGGGCAGGCCTGAGACCTGGCCGGTTACCTCTGCAGTGCCCTCTCTCTGTCCCCAGGAGGACATGCTGGGTCCCTGCTTCCCCACATCACCCCAGACAAGAATGTGGAGAGCAACAACAGAATTAGAGGCTTCCTGCTATAGGCCACCTATGAACCGCCCGAGGCCCTAGAGACACAGGAATCCCTAGTGACAAAGACACTCTGGGACCTGACCTGAGAGGGTGGTACACAGGGGAAGAAAGGGGCCAGCCCTGGAAAAGGGGCACTGCCCCATGGCTCAGCCAACACACTTGGCAGGGTCACTGACAGCCAGAGTCAAAGCCCCTGACCCAGCTGGGTCTGACAGGGGCTGATCTGACAGGCACACCCTGGTGGTCAGGGAGCCTCAGGGCTCAGGTTAGGAGACCTGTCCAGGCCATACAGTCAGAAAGAGGGTGGGAACAAGGACTTAGCTACACCAGATTCTGGATGTAACTTTCCCTTTAAGCTGGACACTTCTGGTCCCCAATTTGTGGTCTAGCCAGGTCCCAGAGTTAAGTCAAAGCATCCTCTCCAGGCTGGAGAGGGGAGAGGCCCACATCCCATCAACATACCTGGCCAGAGGGCAGATGAGCAATGCAGTCACCATCAGAGCCCTCCAGAAGTATCCCTGGCTGACCTCACACACATGCTCCCTGGTGCCCAGGCACCCTCAGGCTCAGCAACCCCCTTCCAGGACCCACAGGCAGCAGGATAGGACTGGAGAGGCTCCGGGAGGAGAAACCAAGTCAGAGCAGAAATGGCTTCAGGCATCAGGAGCCTGACACACCTGCCTCAAACCTGATCCTGACTGACCCCATTGACCTGTCATAACCCCTGAGAGGGGTCCTCTGAGTCCATCTTACAGATAAGGAAACTTAGGGCTTTTATAGGCCAGTCACTGGCTAAGGTCATAGACCCTCTAAGGGAATTCAAAGCCTTGGGCCAGGTCTGCCCAGGAGCTGTGGTAGAAGGGACCCTGTCTGCCTGCCCAGCTGGCCTGGCTGCAGAGGAGGGGGTGGACCACCCGGATTCCTCAGCCTCCAGGCTATGGAGGGCAGTCAGAGCCCGCTGGGCCCCCACTCCACATGCCCTACCAGGGGCATCTCAATTGAGGGAGGAGGGAGTCACCCCAAACACACCCAACCCAGAAAACAGGCAGAAGCCAAGGAATCCAATCCTTGGGCAGAAAGTTGATCCCATCACAGACACTGAAGTGGGGATGTGGGATAGGCCCTCACAGCCAGGGAGGGGCTGAAGCTACACAGGAGCAACTGGAGGGCGCCCTGAGCAGCAGCTGGCGCTGCTGGACGGAGGGCTCTGATGGTCCCTGAAAGTCAGGGGAGACCTGGGGGATTCCCTCTGAACCAAGGGCCCCCTAGAAGGTCAGCTTCCCAGGGTGGGGATTTGCCTGGTCAGCTCACTGATGCTGGACAAAGGATGATGGCCACAGTGACCCTCCCACTATGCTACCCTCCGCCAGCCTGTCTGTGCAACGGGAGAGAGGCTGCTTGGAGGGGCTAGCAAGGGGTCTGAAGCTCACTGCCTTCAATTGTGGACTACGGGACTCCCATGCCCCCTACTTGCCCGACCCATTTTCAGGAAAAGGGACCCAGCTTACCCACAGTGACCCCTAGTGGCAGGGGGCTCAGCCTCAGGCACCCCTTCAGCCCCAGCCAGCTGCTTGGTTCCCCAGCTTCCTCCCAACCTTGGGCTAGGGGATATGGGGCTGGGGTTGGCTCCATGGGGGTGGGGAGAACCCAGCCTGGGACTGCCCAGGCATCTAGCTGGGTCAAACCTGAAAAGCCAGTTTCATCCTTGAATCTTCTCCCAGTCTCCAACAGGAAGTCCCGAGGCGGGGGTGGGGGGGTTTCCCAGCACAGGGCTAGGGCCTCCAGACCCAGGCCCCACCCACCCAGACACACACACAGACAGACAACCCCAAGCTGTACACCCAAGAAGAAGGAACTCTGGTCAGGACATCTGGGCTGGGGGCAGGCCCGGCTGGGGGGATCCTCTGCCCATTCCCCACCCAGCCCCACAAACATGCCCCCAGCAGGGCAGACAGCCAGGTCCTGCCCCAGTGCCTTGAGCACCTGGGGTCTGGCTGTCACCCCAGCCGGGAGAAAGCCTGCTTCAAGGCACCAGACAGCGAGTGGCCCCAGCCTGCCGTTCTGGGCCACCGAAAACAGGGCGGGGGGCTGTCTTTGGGAGGAGCTCCCAGCCCACCCCGGATTTCAGTGTTTCCAGGTGGGGGGAGGGGTTGCCCGTGAAGCAGAAGCCAGGGTCAGCCCCCACCCCCGGCTCCACAGCTGCTGCTGTTATTCCCACCCCAGTGAGGACCGCTGGGACAGGGACTATCCGAGAAGTCCCACCCTCTGAGCTGGAGTTTCGCCTTGGAGACACCACCCACCGGTGGTGGCCGGGAAGGAAAATGTGGGCCGGGGGGGGGTGGGTTTCGGAGGAACCAGGGGACGCCTCCGATTCCAAGCCCTCCGGCCCCAGGGACCCTCAGCTGTTGGGCGGGACCTGGAGCCGAGCTGTCCGGCCCGGGCAGGCCGCTAGGACACGCTAATCCGGCCACAGGCTATTTTTGCGGCGCGCCGGGTTAGGAATCCGAGGCTGGGCCGCCGCCGCGAGAGGCTCGGGAAACTCCGGGAAGGCAAGTCCGGCCGCCTGGAGCGGGGACTCGCCACAGTCCGGCCCCGGCCCCGGCCCCGGCCCCGACACGACTGCGGCCGTTCCGAGCAGCTCCGGACGCGGTGGGCGCAGGACAGGCCCCGAGCTCAGCGGACGCAGCCCCGGAACCCGCCCCGCCCGCGGCCCCTGCGCCCCGCTCCCGGTCGCGCTCGCTCACCGCCGCCGCCGCCGCGGGTCCTCGGAGGGCCCAGAGGTGCCGGGGAGGAGGTCGCCGCCGCTGGCCCGGAGGGCGCCCGCGCCGAGTCCCCGCCCGCGCGCCCGCCCTCACGGGAATGCCATGGAGCGAGGGGCGTGCGCGCCGGGGGCGGGCCCGGCCGGAGGGGGCGGCTGCGCTGACTCAGGGCTCAGGAATGCGCGCCGCCCGCCTGCCTGGCTCGAATCGCCTCCTCCAGGAAGGCCGCGGGGACACCTGTGGCTGGGGGTCGCGAGCGCCTTGGCCCAGGAGGGAGGGCCTGGTGGAACCCGGTGGTCAACAGCAGTCCCGGGCTCTTCAGCTTCTGACTCCAGAGTGAGTCGTAACCTCATCCTGCCTTGATTTGTACTTGAAAAGGTGGGGAGGGAGGCAGGAGGGGCACATTGGGGGAAGAGGGTGCGGGATGAGAGGGTGTCCCCGATCCCCTTAAACGGAACCTCGAACCTCCTCCAGAGGCCCACACTGACAGATCATTTACCCCACACACACCCAGTCCCTTGTGAGCACTCACATGCCCTCACACACATCCGCGTGCACGTTCCATGTGCACATCACTCACATACACACACGCTTGTGCATTCATTCATTTACACATGCACCTGCTCACATACCTGTTTCTACACACAGACTCACATGCACCCACCTAGGTCATGCACACACTTTCATAGGTATGTACTCACACATTTACACATGTGCACACACACAATTGTACACACTCGTATTCATGTGTACACACTCACAGTTCATGCATACATTTTATCACACCCACACCCAGGTCAAGATCAGAGCAGTTACCCCTTCCCCAGGCCCCTGTTCCGCCTGCAGGTGCTCTGAGGCCAGGCTGCACCTAGCCCTCCTGAACCCACTGAGCGGAGGAGGCAGCATCGTTTCAGGTGTCCACTCTGTTTTCTTCCCTTTATCTTGGAGCTCAACCACCACCCCTGGGGGCCTTATCCCTGCACTCTCTGAATTGGATACAAAATGGCCCATCTGCTTTCAGCTGAGTCTGCTGGTGGGAGTTCCCCAGCATTCCTCTCTCTGGACAGTGGGTGGGCTGACCCACCAAGAGAAAGGAATAGGGGGTGGGGGTGCCAACAACAGGCTTCAGGCCTGGCTGTCCAGGAGCCATGAGTGGTAGAGGGGCCCAGGTTTCCTCTGGGTACCAGGGGCTCCCTTCTTGCTAGAGGTCCCTAAGGGCCCTTCCACTGGGCCCCTGGAGGGTCCACAAACATGTCGTCATGTGCTGGTCACAAGGCTGCTGCTGCTTCAGCCACATCCTCTGGGACCAGGTGGTACCAGCCCTGTCAGAACTTAGTTGCTGCTGCCAAAGGTGCATCCAGTGCCCAACTGCAGACAATGACCTGGTCCTTGGCTACACTAAAAATAAAGTTGACAGTCTGAACCAAAGGTGGTGGTGCACTTACCGGTAAGTACCAGGGCCTAGGCAAGTGGCAAAATCCTCTGCCCAAATCCTTGCCTATACCATGGGATGGGGGGAGGGGTGCCTGCACATTGTGGGTCCTCTATGAACACAAGCGATATCAACACAATTCTTCCATAGAAGAGGGCAATGAAAGCTTTGGAGGGGGTAGAGAGGAGCTCCTTCACTGGGGGGACGACTGCTGGTGCATCAGGGACATGAGGTAAGAGGGAGGCTGCCTGGTGCCGATGCTCAGGGCTCCTGCAGCCTGCACGTGCCCCTCCCATGCCAGGCTCACAGCCAGAGACAGGACAGTCTCCATGCCTAGCATTCTTGACCCCTGTCAGGGATAAGCAAGCCCTGCTGGGCCTGGATGCCCAGACTGGCTGGCAGTGGTGTCCTCTCTGGGAAGCCAGGGACTGGGCTTGCCTCCAAAGCATGCCACAGCTGGGCATATGGTGTCAGCAGGTCTCCTCCTGCAGTGGACGCTGTAGGGCATTACCCAGACCCACTCCAAGACCCAGACGCTCATTCCCTGCTGCCAGGAGCACCAGCCGCAGCTGACACACACACCCTCACCCAGGAGTCATCTTCAGTGGAGAGCTGCCTTGTCCAAAATCATGTGCCCTCCACAGAGAAGGCAGTCTGCATCCAGAGACAGGTAAAAGGATTCCCACTGTGTTCATCCAAGATACCTCCCAAGGGCCCTAGCAGTCCCCAAGCTCCGTGGGACCCGCAGCAGCCTCTGTTGTAAACCCTGCTCCCTTGGCCCTCACAGGTGTTGCTCTCAAGAACATGCTCCCAGTGCATCCCAGCAGGCAAATCCCCATCCCAGTCTGTGTCCAGGAATCCCCAGGCTCTCTGCCCACTCTGATGGTATGAGCAGAAGATGGCTGATACATGTATTCAGTCCACATGGACACATGTGTGCACATACATGTGCTGTGCCTCATGCCTGCCCTACTACCCTATGCTCTGGTGGAGGAGCCACCTGCATGGAAACCTCTCTTCCCCCTTCATCCACCCTGGAGAAATTAAAATCAGCTACAATTGCCTAGCACTCCTGGAGCTGCTGGCAAGGTATCTGAGGATGGCTGTGTCTAGACCACCCTCAGGCTTGTGGACCTCACTCCAGGACAGGAGGTAGTAGGAACCCTGACCAGTAAGAGGAGTCCCCAGCAGCTACCCTGGAATCCTCAGCTCAGTTTCAAGGCCACAAGTAAGGGGGCCAGTCCCCAGGCTTTGGAGGGTCTGTGGTGGGATCAGAAGAAACTGCCCCTGCCTGGGGAGCCCAGCTGCAGGTATGGGGCAGGACCAGCCCCTGGCTATTTGGGGAGGAGGCGGAAGTGGGCCAGGCCAGCCAGTGGCCTGAAGTCATGGGCTATTTCTGAGACAACTGCCCCCTCCCCATGGCTCAGGGCTTGGCAAGGGGGGTCCCATAAGCACCTGGGCCCAGGGCCCAGCTGCACAGCCCCAGGAAGGGAGGTGCAGTCCACACCCCTCCCTCAGCCTGTCTAGTAGCTGCCCTCTCTGTCCAAGGAACTTTTGACTCCCCCAGAGGGCCCCACAGGCCAGTCAGCAGCCACCCTACTGAGAAGATGGGTGCTTGCGGCAGATGTACAGGAGCCCACTGGGCTCTAACCCAACCCCTGCTTCAATAGCTGTCAGCCACCCCTCCATTAGAGAAGAGATTGAGCCAGTGTGCTGGGCACCCCGGGACAGTGAGGCCAGTACTAGAACCCTGGCCTCTGTGGCCTATAGAGCCACCATCTCACAAGGCCTTGCTTATCAAGGCTCCAGCAATAGATGGCCACACCCCCTATAGCTGGAGGCAGCTCCAGCCCCTCCACAGCCTTTGTGGGGGGGCAAGGGGCACAGAGCTGCTCACCCCAGCACTGACCCTAGCCTTGAATCCTTTCAAAGTATCAAGGGTGTCCTCACCTCCATCTTCCACTGACATCCTTGCCTCCTCCAACAAGCCTCCCCCAGCCCAGCAGCAGGGCACACTGGGGACAGAGGAGACCCCAGGTCCCTTCCTCTAGCCTGGCATCACCTTGTCTTGCCCCTGGCCAGCCTGCCACTCGCTTTGCAGGCTATAGTGGGAATGCTCAGCCCACCACTTCCAGCTGGCAGTGGACCACAAACCAGGAAATGAGTGGGAAGGGAGGGGGTTAGCGGGGGAGGTGGCGGAGATTGCGCAAGTCCCCCCCCCACGCCATTCAAGCCAGAACATCTGGAGAAGTGGGTTGCTGGCACTGGCCCCAGCTCCTCCTCCTGGCAGGGTCCAGACTACCCACCCAATGAGTCTCTCTTTCCTCATTTGAAAGGTAGGGATAAAACACCTCTCTGGGAGCCTCTGGATTTCCCATGATTTCTACAAGGACCAAGCACCACTAGTGAAATCAGAATAAATATTAGTACAAAACAACACCCACTCTATCTCTGCCCTCATCAGGAAGACAAGAGCCCAGTGGGGGTCTCAGTTTCCCTCCTAGATTGTGGGGGAAGGATGGGGGTGCTCTTCCCACAGGAAGGGAGTCATTGTTTGGGTGGAATGGCTACAGACAAGGAGGAGGGTGTGGTCACACCCAGGCCTGCCTCATAAGCATGGATTTATGACCCATTCCTCCTCACCCCCCCACCCCCCAGCGGCACACAGTGCCACACACAGCTGGGTGGCTTCCAGCAGGCTGGTGGCCCCTCCCTCCCCAGGAATTGCTGGTTGGGGCTCCTGGGGTGGGACAGCTGGGCTCCAATCTGGGCCAGAGTTTAGCCCCTGAGCTGGTCAGAACAGAAGAAACACTTGGAGATCGGGGTCCTGCCCTGCTGGCCTTGCCCTAGGACCAGGTGTGATGCTCACCTGAGGGCCCCAGAAACATGGCCTCTGCCTCTGTCTTGCCCAGCACCTAACATCTGACACTGCTAGATGCCCAATTGCTCTTCAAGGTCTTTGGGGTTCCTGTTTCCAGGGCCAGGCTCACAGAAATCAAAGACAGCTCAGGACAAGTCCCTCAAGGGTTTTTACAGGACAGGGGTGAGTTGTAGGTTCTGGGAGAGGGATTGTGCCTGCCACAGCAGAAGTCCCTGGAGACCCAGATAAACCCTAAAGTGCAAAGTGAGCTGGGGGATGGCTCTTTTGGGTGCTGGGGCTGCCACAGAGCCACAGGAGCCAGCAGTGTGCCCCTCCCCCTTGGGGCCCCCTCCCTTGGCCCTTCCTTTCTCTGAGCCAGGCACTGTGCTCCCAGACTCCCCTCTGCCTCCCTGAGGGCACCAATCTGGCTTGAGAGGTCACAGGTAAGGTGGGCAGCAGGCGCTGGGTCGTGGGGGCATCAGAGGTGTAGGGTAGCTGCATTGCCAGGACGCTGTTCACAGCCCCCACAGCCCTAGTCCTGGCCTCAGCCTCTTGAGGCTGGCCACGCTCCAGCACACCCAACCCAGTACATGGCGGGAGGGATGGGGGCTCCACTGCAGAGACAGAATCCCGCTGCTCCCTCTTTCCTTCCTCCCACCGGCCTGTGATGACCACGGACCGGGGGCGGGGGCTTCCGGATAGGCCCAGCGTCCACTTCCTCGATAGACTCCCTGGCCCACCCCGCCATCTCCACTCAAATGCCCCCGAGGTCAGGGAAGACAGATCCCCAGGGCCAGGGCTCGGAGGCGCACAATCCAAAGGCACCCCACCTAACCGCTTGCGGCCTGCCCCCTCTCCCAAAGCACGACACCTCCGACGGGGCCCATCGAGGACCCAGTCAAGGTTCATGACGGACCCGTCCTCTTGGTGGTCTGACCACCAGCTGGTGGAGTGGGCTCTGAGGCCGCCGGGTGACCAGGGCGCGCAGGTGGGAGTAGAGAGCCGGTCGCGGGGAGGGGCACCGGGACACAGTGGGGTGGCTCACCCCACCCCCAGCTACCTCCTCTAGCCACGAGCGCCCCTCCAGCCCCCGACTTTGGTCCAGAATGGGAAGCGGGAGTCTGGAGGGAGGGTCCACCTCCGCGTGGCCCGCTCTGCACGCCCGGCCCTACCCAGTGGCAGATCCCGTGCCACCCCTCCCCCTGGCCTCCGTCCCCTTCCGCGCAGGCGCCGGCTCCACCCCTGGTCCTGGCGGCGCTTCCGGAGTTGGCTACCGGTTGGTCTCCGTGCGGGGTCGAGCCTTACGACCTCCAGCCCGAGCCACCGGATGCCAGCGCGCACGGGGTCCCAGGTGAGTGCGCGCCCAAGTGGGCGCGCTTCTTGGCCGTCCCGCCGGACAGACACACGCGCCCCGTGCGGCGCAGCCGGTGACCTGCGGAGCCAGAGCCCGCGGAGAACCAGCAACGTGCGGACTGGCTGGCCCTGATGAGCGCCCACGGCTACCCTACTCGTCTCGCCGCGCAAACAGGGTCAGGGCAGGGACCCAGAATGGCCCGAGTGCCATGGGCTGGCCAAGAGCCAAAACTCGGGGTAAGAGCAGGGGCCGCAGTGTCCCCGAGTCTGAGCCCACGGCGAGTGTTGGCAGAGTGGGCCGGGCTGCGGAGACGGTCACGTCAGCGTCCATTCCTGGCCATCTGGCGGTCTTGGTTCACCATGAACGTCAGCACTTATATTAAAAATAGTGGATCTCTCACATGCCAGGACGACTTGGGTACCATTAAAGACCCACCCTTGTGTGGCTTCCCCAGAACAGCTGGGGATGTGTGGCCAGGTTCCCTCTGGCCATGTGGCGGCAGGTGGGCAGTGCACGGCCTGCAGGGTCTTGACAGACCCTCCCAGTCCTCAGCAGACCTGCCTTTGCCCACTTGCTCATTGTTTTCTATCTTGGGCAATGAAGCAGAGGAGTTAGGGACCCATGGGGTTCATTCCCCAAGCACTGGGGATGGGGCCAGGCCGATGGTCAGCTCCATGCTCACCCATCTGTGTGTGTCAGGCCTTCTGGGCCATTCTGAGGAGTCTGGCACAGTGGGAGCCCATGTCAGCTGGACAGTAAGAGAAGAAACTCACAATCTGTTTCTGAGCCAGGCCCCGCTGAGGTCCTGGCTGTGTTTTTAAATTCCTGGTCAGGGTTGGGTGCAAAAGTCAGGGTTCTAGAAACCAGCTTGGTAGTTTACTTGGGGCCCACATGATTAGTGGGAATCAGAGGGTACCAGTTTTCCTGTCCTGGGCTCAGGCTCCCCCACCTGCTCCCCACCCTGCAGCCCTGGGCCCCCCACACTGTGCGTCTCACATGTGTGCAGGGCACCTGCAGCAGCGTGGCCACCCTGCCACTGGCAATAGCACATCATCACATGCGGTTGTTTCCTGAGGCCTCCAAGGCTAAGTGTGTCAGGTGTGGCATTCTCTGTGTGCCTCATAACGACCCACAAGGTGGTCACCCCCACTTTGCAGATGAAGCTGAAGCAGGTGGTCAAATCCAGTCCTTGAGCCTGACCTCACCACACAACTGTCTGTCCTCTCCTATTCCAATGCTTAATATTTTTCTTTCCTGTTATAGCTTTCCCAAAGGATGGGGCCAAAAAAACAGCGACTGGCAGAGGCAGAGCAGCTGCAGAGCCCATCAGATGCAGCCCAGACACCTTCCCCCAAGGACCCCCGTGCGGGACTGCCCATGACCCTGGGCCCTCAACGCAGCATCTATTTTTCAAGCCCAAAGGGCCACCTTACCAGACTGGGATCAGAGTTTTTTGACCAGCCGGCAGTCCCCCTAGCCCAGGCATTTCTGGGACAGGTAATGTGAACATAGCGATGTGGTCTCTCCTGAAGTGCCCATCACCATGCAGGCATCCCTGGACCCAGCCCACTTTCCTTGGTCCCACCTCCCTGACTTGGCCCTCGATGAACCCTCCTTGTCCTCATGCAGTTAGCTGCTTTGCTCACCCTGGACCCTGGATAGCTTCATCTCAGTCATCTGGGATCATCTGGGAAGAATGTGGAGATTGTTAGTGCTATTTTCCTGGGGTGGAGAGGTGCCACTGTCTGCCTTCCTGCTTTGGGCATCAAGGACAGGAGTAGAGGCACTGTGAGCCTTCCTCACCTGGGAAATAGCATCGTCCCTGTTCCATCTGGAATCAGCCTCAGGGCAAGTTACTTGCAAGGACATCTGTGACACGCCCCTGGTGTCTTTGCCCACCCTGTCCCATGACATAGTCAGTACCCTGGTTAGGGCCTGTGTCAGTAATGACAGTTTTTAGATGCATGAGAACTGTGGCTGTGGCCAACATTGGGCTGCCTGGCACTGGAATCACCTTGAGACAGTCTCCTTCCCACTGTAGTGGCTCATGGTGCCATGCTGGCTTCCCAGGACCCCTGCAGCTCATTGTAGGTCCAGGATCTGGCCTCTGCCAATCAGACTTGGAGTGGGAAGCAGGGACTGCCCAGGGCCCATCCTGGTGGGTTCTGTGGTGCAGCCTGTTACCACACGTGAATGCTGGCACCACTGCAGAGTCTTGGCCAGATCCATCCGGAGCGGCATCTGGCTGGTATTCCTGGGTGCCAAAGTTTCAGGCCTGGCTTTCTGGTTCTCCTAGAGGTTCCAAGGCCTACCCTTTGACCTTCGATAAGTCTACTTTTACGTTAAAATGGCCAAGGAGAGCCAGTTTCTGTGACTAATAGAAAAAAGAGTACCAGGAGTTGGGTGCTGAAAGGAACAGACCCTAAAATTTGGGCTTAACCTTGTGGAGAAGGGATGAGATTCTGTCCCCAGCAGCAAGGGCCAGATAATCCTTCTGAAAGCACCTTAAATAATGGCATTTATAATATGACAAAATGGCACATGGGGCAGGTGCATCCCAGTATTGGGTCAGGGGCCGAAGGGTGGTGGCAAGGACCAACATACGTCTGTCTCTATTCAGCATTCTTGGCATGTCACAGAGTTTCCCCTTAGGCTCCAGTCATGCCCGCTGGAGCCCATCAGTGGACGAGATGGCATCCAACAGAGAAGAGGGTGTCTCACCCTGTGTGTTCCTTTGATCAGGGAAAACAACCTTTTCCATAACCTCCCAGTGGATGCCCTTGCAGACTCCTTAGCCAGGCTTGGGTCACACATTCATCCCTAAAAGGATCATTGCAGTGAGTTGCCATGACAACCCAGACTGCCTTCTGGGCTGAGGAGGGTGTTGCCTCGACCCCTCCAGGACCTTCTACCAGCAAGGAGGAGGTATGCATGCTTGTAATTGGGGGTGGGTGGTGGGAGTCAACCAACATCTGCCATTGGTGGAAATGATATCAGAGTGAAATTCAGATCAAAGAATCAGGGTGGGGGGCTGGGCGGCTGGGAGGCTGGGTACAGTGGCTCATGCCTGTAATCCTGCACTTGGGGAGGCCGAGGCCGGAGAATCGCTTGAGGCCAGGAGTTCAAGACCAGCCTGAGCAAGAGTGAGACCCCGTTTCTACAAAAAATGGAATAATTAGCCAGGCGTGGTGGCGCGCACCTGTAGTCCCAGCTACTCGGGAGGCTGAGGCAGGAAGGCAGGAGGATCACTTCAGCCCAGAAGTTTGAGGTTGCAGTGAGCTGTGATGAAGCCACTGCACTCCAGCCTGGGTGACAGAGCGAGACCTTGTCTCAAGAAAAGCAAAAAAAGAAAATCAGGATGGAAAAGCAAACTGAGAAAAGGGCTATGGGAATCTCCTCTCTAGAAAGGTAGCTGGGCCCCCCAGTGTGGTCCATGCAAGAGCATGCAAAGTGAAGCCACTGGAGGAACATCACCTCTGAGCTCCTATCCTTTCTCTCCCTGGCCAAGCCCGCCTGTTCACTCCTGTACTCATGACTTTGGATGCCAGGGGGATTTCTGGGCTTCCAACACAGGCATCAGCCCCTTCTTTTCTATACCCTGTCTCCTAGAAGGCCTTCTGAATACTCGCGCATGAGTGTCTAAGCTGCAGTGCTCTTCCTCCCCATCCTGTGGTCCTGATAATGGCCTCAGGCATTACAGGGCTTCCTGGACTGAGGCAAAGTGGCCTGGTGTCTCACTGACCCCTCTGGCCTAAGGATGAGCTGGGGATGTGGCGGATCCCCAAAGCTCTGCTGTGAACCTGTAGAGGCCTGGGGCTCCAGGCATTGGAGCACGGCTGCTGGCCATTGCCAGCACCATGGTCTGGGCAGGGGCACTGTGAGGCAGCTGGTCCTGCTGCTCAGAAAGGTCGTAGAGCCAGTGGGTGGGACCCGGGTATGAGGGGCCTTTGTCGCTGTCTCTGCAGCCCAGGTTGGGGGCACTCCACAGACTCTGGAACGTCCCAGGAGGCTGTGTGGGGACACCCTTGGGGCCCTGTGCCTTTCACGCCACCCGGCCTTATGCTAAGTGTTGATGGTTCTCTGAAGAGGCCTCTTTGGGAAAGGAGGAAGTAGGGGAATGGAGGCTCCCACTGAGAAGACTTGAAGGTTGACCTGCATGGTGAATCCACAAGTGCTGGTTTCCAGCCCAGCCCCAGCTGGAGCTTGAGGTGGCTGCAACCTGTGGTCAGGACTCTGGAGCATGGCCTGCCGTCTGGTGGTCTGGGAGGGCTGGAGGAGATAGCTGGTGGCCAGAACGGCAGCATCCGGGCTCTGAGCAGGAGCAAGAGGCAGGATGATGGAGATGGTGGGGGCAAGGCCTTGGGGATGGTCAGGGTGCATGGACCCATCCCTTCCTGCCCTGTGCACAAACTGCCCACAGGTCCTAGTCCGGCGACTCGCCAATGGCACAGAGCTCCGAGGTCGTGTTGTAGAGACTGAGGCATACTTGGGGCCAGAGGATGAAGCTGCGCACTCAAGGGGTGGCCGGCAGACCCCCCGCAACCGAGGCATGTTCATGAAGCCGGGGACCTTATATGTGTACATCATCTACGGCATGTACTTCTGCATGAATGTCTCCAGCCGAGGTGAGCAGTGCTGGGATTCCAGGGCTTGTGGGAGCAGGAGGGCTGGCAGAGCCCTCAGCTAGCAGCCACGGGACCCCCAAGGGTAGTGGATGGAGTGGGCATTGGAACAAGGAGAAGCCCTTGCCAGGGCAGGGTTTTGGGAGCTCTGGCTGCATTGATGGAGCAAGGTTGGTTAGAGGGGCTGGGGCCCACCACAGGAAAGAGGCCAAGGGTAACCCTGAATGCAGAGCAGAGAGGTTCCGGGAGGCCACCTGTTGGTGTCAAAGATGGCACTGTGGTAGATTCAGAGGGGCTGGTCATGGGGAAATGGGTGAGATCAGTTTTGGGTGAGCTGGGCTCAGGCAAGGCCCATTATGGTGTCTGGATCAGTTGTTCTCAACCAGGGGATATTCTGCCCCCCGGGGGACATTAAGCAATGTCTGGAGACATTTTTGGTCATCACAGCTGAGAGGTGCTGCTGGCATCTAGTGGGTGGAGGCCAGGGATGCTGCTCAACACCATACAATGCACAGGACAGCTCCCACCACAGACAATCATCTGGCCCCAAAGGTCAGTAGTGGAGAGATGGGAGTCTTGAGCTCCTGGGAGAACCCACTCACCTCTGTGGGTACAGCTTTGGGGAAGGTTCTGTCCTTGGTGAACATGTGGCTCTGTCTTCCTGGTGGTCTTTGCTCAGGAGGAAGAGGTCAGGCAGGGCCAGAGCCACAGCTGACCAGGAGCAGGGTCTGTCTGGCCCACCCTGGCTGGCCAGACCTAGCATGTCTGCTGAGCCTGCCTTCCTCACTCACCCCAAGATGAGCAAATTCTTGGGGAGGCCAGTGAGCGGCTCAGGGTCTGTCGTGCTGTGGATCATACGCTTGTTTAATGAGTACGGTGATGTGGGAACTGTGACCACCCCAAGCAGGCAGCCAGGGGTGTCTAGTGCAAGAGCCATGGGGGCTGAAGTATTTGGGGACCTTAGGACTGGCCCTGCCCTGGAACAAAGCAGGTGTTGAGTGAGACTGAGTGACTGGACATCAGAAGATGGTGGGGCCCCTTCTGGAAGGCCCTCTCAGTAACCTGGAGAGCTTGGTCGTGGGACTTTTTGTTGGCAGTGGAACCAGTGTCTCATGTGAGGCAGGACTGAACTCAAGAGGAGAAAGACTGACTGCAGAAATGCTTGGTGCCGTGGTCCACAAAGGAGGGGAGCCCAGGATTCTGGGGAATGGTGGACAGGGCAGAGGCAGGAATATGAGCCATAATTTCTGGACATGTGACCAAGATGCCCCAGGAAAGTCCAGGTTTGGAGGGCAAGACCCCCCATGGGTGCAGACGGTCAGGGCCAGGGTTGTCTAGGTGGAGTGGAGGTGAAGGGAGGCCAGAACATGGCTGTCACCTGCCCTTGGGTGGAGGCAGCACATGGAGATGACGGGGAGCTGGTCCAAGATGAGACGGTGCCAAGAGTGGGGTCAGGGTGGGTGCAGGAGTAGGGGTGAGGATGTGGAGGTCTGGCAGGAAGAGAGCCAAGGTGTTGCATTTTTGTCAGGATGTGGGACTTGGATGCATTCTGGGTGAAGGAGCCATGTGAAGGGGGTGTGGTGAGGGGGGGGCAGCCAGGCTGCTCATTGGTCTCATTTGCAAGGGGCTCTGGAGGCTCAGTGAGGGCACAGAGGGAGTTCCACCTGGTAAACTGGCAGCAGCATGAGAATCACAGAGGGACTAGAATTTCAGGGCTTTGCCTGGCCTTGATTATATCTTGTAATACTTTGAAAACTGGTTGGTTAAGGGGTGTCTACTCACGAGAACCCTACACTTGCCAAGCTGCTGGCTGTGCCAAAGGGCATGGCTTTGTCCACTCAGGGCTGACCCCGATGCTAACACAGAGGCCCATGTGGCAGAGGCCCCAGAGTGGGGACTGGATTGGCACCGTCCAGCTGAGCCTCTGACTCCCAGTGGCTGGGCAGGCCAGGGGTGCACAGGTGAGTTAGAGCAAGTGCCTCGCTGGAGAGTAAGGGCTCCTCTGACTAGGGTCTACATCACCTTTGTCCCCAGCCAGGAATCTGAGGCCTTCCCAGACATGCAGGGCAGAGGGAATTGAACACCTGTGTCCTCTTGAGTGAGGCGCTGGGCCCAGGAGCATCAGTTCTAGCCTCTGGAGTGGCCTGTACTGGTGAGGGAGGGGGCTGTGCTGGGGGGACATCCCAAGGGAGGCAAGAGGGCTTTGTCGGCACCTCCTGCCCTACCTGTGGAGGGGCTGCAGTCAGTCTTTCCCCTTGAGTCATAAGGTGGGCTCTCCCAGCCTCCCGTGCACACTGGTGGCTGCTTCAGGCCAACCTCCTGGCTTGCCCAACATGGATGCTGAGTGGGTGAGGCAGAGGAGGAGCCCTGTGGCCTACCTAGGGATCAGGGCTAGGCCCAAGGCTTCCTGCTTCCTGGCAGAGTGACCCCCCTCCCCCCCAGGGGAGGACTGGCTCTCTGGGACTTCCTTCGCTGGCCTCATAGCTGCTGCCAATCACAAGACCATGGGAAGCTAGGGAGAAAAGAGCTGATTGATGTCAAGCACTCACCAGGGTCTCCCTAACTAGTTCTGGCTTCATGGGGCAGCCACAGTGGGGGCTGCCCAATGGGCAGAGGTGGAGGCCCTGCCTGGTGGTGGCAACCAGAGGTACCCACAGAAGGCACAGCTACCTCGTGGGTGCAAGCATGCAGGAGGGGCAGGCAGGCAGAGGGGTCCAGACACAGTGAGACGCAGATTCCTCCAACCAGGTCAGACCTAGAAGGCAGTTAGCACAGGTGTGCACAGAACAGGGTCCTTGTCCCATCCAGGAAGGCAGCTGCACCACCTCTACAGCACTGGATGTGCACTATGGCAGGAAGGGCAGGAGCCCAGGGAGGCTCTGCTTCTAAGCTGTCCGTCTGCCCCACAGGGGATGGGGCTTGTGTCCTGCTGCGAGCGCTGGAGCCCCTGGGGGGCCTAGAGACCATGCGGCAGCTTCGTAGCACCCTCCGGAAAGGCGCCGCCTGCCGTGCCCTCAAGGACCGTGAGCTCTGCAGCGGCCCCTCCAAGCTGTGCCAAGCCCTGGCCATCGATAAGAGCTTTGACCAGAGGGACCTGGCCCAAGATGAGGCCATGTGGCTGGAGCGTGGCCCCCTGGGGCCCAGTGAGCCAGCTGTGGTGGCAGCAGCCCGGGTGGGCGTTGGCTATTCCGGGGAGTGGGCTCAGAAGCCCCTGCGCTTCTACATCCGGGGCAGTCCCTGGGTCAGTGTGGTGGACAGAGTGGCTGAGCAGGATGCACAGGCCTGAGCAAAGGGCCTGCTCGGATAAGGCTTTTTAACTGTTTAAAAACCAAATAAATGCTTTATTTCTAGAAAACAGTTGTTTATGTCTCAGCCAGAGGCCCCCTGGGTGGTCAGTGCTTGTCTGGAGTCAATTCTTCCTCCAGGACAGAAGAGCTTGGGGCCGTGTGTGTGTGTGTGTGTGTGTGTGTGTGTGTGTGTGTGTGTAGCACCAGGCCCAGTTGGAGGGGAAGGGTCATCAGCAAGCGTCCAGACACCCCTACAAGGATGGGCCTCCTACACAGCAGGTCAAACCTCCACCAGCCATTCAGGGGAATGCGCAAGGGACAGGGCTGCTTCAGCCCAGCGGGGCAGCCCAGACGTCTGATGGTCAGGACGGGTAACAGCTTTGCTATGAGCCTGCTGGTGGCTTATGTGGGACCACAGTGAGAGCTGGGCCAAGAAAGGCTCAGGGCAAGCCGGAGGAAAGAGCACGTGGCAGATGGAGTTGGCGACGGGCAGGAGGGGCCATGCAAGACCTCACGTGTGGACAGCCCTCAGAGGGGCAGGGATGGGCCAAACAAGTGTTTCTGCACATTCCCTGGGGTGTCCAGACAGAGTGGGGGGCCAGGGAGCACAGGCAGGGTCAGGAGGAGGGTCTGAGAAATGCACAGCCCACACTCGTGTGGGACACAGGCCCCACCCACACTGGAAGGCTCTTTTCAGCTCCGTGACACTAAGGCTTGCTGCGAGGACTAGGTGAAGGGAGTAAGAATGCAGGGGCTGTTGCTGAATCAGACCAAACTGCCTGCAGCAAGGAGGACAGCAGGGGTTCTGAAGCCTTCAGTCAGGTCTGGGCTGGCCATCTAGCCAACACCAGGGCTAAGAGGGCTCCTGCGCGGCAGGGAGGAGCCCCTAGGGTAGGGAGAGGCTGGTGCCCACCCGCACACCCCAGCAGTCTCTCCATCCTCTGCCTGGGCTCACGTGAGCAGTGCCTGGAAGACAGCAATGACGGGGTCCTCATGGGTGGTCACCACCAGCACGCTGCGGAACTTGTCAAAGAGCATGAGCAGCTGGGAGCGCCGCGTGTTCTCATTGTACATGATCTCCTCCAGGTGGTGGCGGCCACGGAAGTAGTGAAGGAGCCTGGAGGGGAGGGGCTGGTATGAGCTCAGCCTGAGGCTGGCCCCCAAAGGCCTCTGCCTAACAGCCACTGGTGGGTATCAGCTCTGAGCCGCCCAGAGGCCTGAGGAGAGCAGGGGTATGGGGGCCAGGGAGGTGGCCCCCACCAACAAGGGCAGAAAACCAGCAGGTGGGCCTGAAGTGGGTCCAAGAGGATGCATGGCTCTTCAAACCCGGAGCTGCCCAAGCCTGCATCCTGACATGGGGCGGGATCTTCCAGTGGCTTCTCTTTCATGCTACTGCAGCATTGTCCCATGTGGCTCTGGACGCAAGCAGTCACTGCTCTAGAGGGTTTCTGCAGCTGAGGCTGGTGCCCACCTGCACACCCCGGCACAGAGGCAGCCAGGATGCAGGTGAGGCCTGGACCAGCTGCTTAGAAGAGTTGCAGCAGACCCTGCTAATCTGACCTCTCCTGGAAAACCATGCATCTACAGTGCCCCCCAAGTCAGGGTGAGGGTGACAGAGACCATCCAGCCCCATCACCTATGATGTGGGGGATCCCCCAGGGCTTAGAGTCCTGGGCAAATCCCTGCCAAGTCTCATGTGGGTGAGAACTTGCTGCTGCCTCTCAACAAGTGACAAGACACATCTAAGAAGTCCTGGGGAGGCTCCCAAAGATAGGTATGTCTGGCCCCAGGCCCAACAGGCTGCATTCCCTAAGCCTGGGCGGTGGCACCTGCCTCTGCACACAGGTGGGACACCTGAGTGCTGGAGACACCACCTCAACCAGGGAGTACCATTTGTTGTCAGTGAATTTAAATTTGTGGTCATGCTGGGTACGTCCCTATCTGCTTTCTGTCCCAACCCTCCAATTGGCCCCAGCCCCACCCAGTCATCCTGTTCCCACCTGGCAAACATTCGGAGGTCCTCAGGGTTCTGGGCCGCAGGCACACTGAGGATGGCTGCCCGCTCATGCTCTGACAGGCTGGCCAGCAGGTTCTCTGTCATCCTCTTATTCAGCGGTGAGTCCCCACTGGGAAGCAGCTCTGCACTGGAGTTGTCCATGCTGGGGCTAGTGAGGGTCATGTCATCACTGCTGGCTGTGGGTGGGTGTGGGTCAGGGTGGCAGCAGCACCCCAGTAGAATTCCAGGATGCCAAGGGGGAGCAGCGAGGGCAGAGCCAGCAGCCAGACCCCCAAGGACACCCCCAACTCCCACAATGCCCCACCTGGTGCCCCAGCTGCACCATCTGTCCTGCTGGGCATTCACTGCCACCCCATCCTGTGGGTGTGACACAAGCCCTCTCATATGGCTGACCTGAACAAGGAGCCTCCCCCTATGGAAGCAGCCTTGGGAGCCCTGAACAAAGGTGTGGTATGTGCCCCCACACCGCAAGGCAGGCCTGGCATCCTGCCCTCACCCAACACGGAGGATAAGTACCCTAGGCAGGCAGGGTCCTTACACAGAGCTGAAGCCCAAGTCCGGTTCCCAGCTGGAGGAGGACTTTCAAAGCCTTCTAGCCCCTTTCCTTACCCAAGTCTGGGGACTGGGGACTTGGCAATGGCTGCCTTTGGAGGCACCCTGTAGCCACAGTAGCTCTTCAGAGAAGTGACTATGACAGTCACTGTCTCCTTATAGGCCCTCGGGCACAGAGGTTTCAACTGTCGTCCTGGTGATGGTGTGAAATCCTGCTATGATCCCAGGCTGGGGTTAGGGATTCCAGCAGTGATGTGGTGGGCTGGGGGCTGCTCCTCACTCTAGTAAGCCCTTGCTGAAGAGCCCAGAGGCAGAGCTTCCTCCTCACAGTCGTGGTGGTGCAGGGGAGACGGGGGTGGGGGGTGGGGAGAGGTCTCCTCTGGGGACAGGATGGGTGGGTATGCACGTGTGTGTGCACAGCCATGTGAAGGCCCCTCACTCCCGGCAGTGCCCATGTAGGGCCTCCTGGCTGCCACCCCCAACTGTCTACCCCCACTACCAAATAAATGCCCTGGAGTGCCTACTTGGGGAGCCAAAGCTGAGGGCGTTGGGCGTGCTGAGGCTGCGGCCACCGACCCGGGCAGTGAAGGGGACATCATCCTCTCGCAGGCGGGGCTCTTCCTCGCTGGGTGAGGCCATCAGGCAGACGTAGGTGTGCAGCTGGATGAGGAGCCGGCGCTGCAGCATCCATACCACCATCTGGATGAGCTGGGTCTACGGGCAGGCAGCAGATGAGGCTGGTCCCCCCAAGCCCCAATCCCTTCCGGGGGTATCAGGGATCCACAGCCCCAGATACAGCCCCAGCATGCTCCCTAGTGCTGAATCCCGGGCACGAAGGCCCTCACCTCAGAAAAGGAGCCCCAGCTGCTGGCCAGCTCTACCAGGCTAACTCACCCTCCAGGGAAGGGAGTGGGGCCAGGAGAGCATCCGGATCACACTGCACACCTGGGCTACCCCAGCGTCTGGCTGAGGGGTGGGACCTGCCACGTGGAGGCCCCTGCACCCCCTTCTCTGAGCCAACTCCCCCATGTTGTGCTGCTGTATCTGCCCCTACTCTGCCTCCCTCACTGGCAGCCCACTGAGGCCTGGCAGCTGGTCCTCTACTGGGCAAGCCCAGACATTGTTCAAAAAGAGGCTATGGACAGATATCCTGAGAGCAAAAAGTCTTCTCCTTGGATCTACCTGAGAGTATACCCTGGGCACATGGGTGGTTCCAGAAGGAAGCTGGGGACAGGGACCCTCCATGTGCTTGAGAGTTGGCAGGAGGGGCTAGCACCTAACCAAGAGCAGTGCAGGGTAGAGCCCAGCACCAGTGAGAAGGCACCTCCCAAACACAGATGAGAACCAGGGAGGAATGCGCAGAAAGCATCAATGTCCTCAAGCATACACACCCGTCTGCTCATCTTTAGGAGGGTCCACCTCCTGGGAGGGGGAATGGAGAACACGCCATAGGCACGTACAATGTGCTCAAAAGCCAATAAAATTCTAAAGGATTGCAAAATATCTAGACTTAACATGAAAGTAAGAAACAAAACAAAGGGGAATCACAGCACTGGAGAGCCCATCCCTTGGACTGGGCAGAACCAAATCTGGCTCCATCTGGGCCCCTTGACAAGGCCTGGGGCAGTCACTCAGTCATGGCCTGGAAAATCCACTCCATTATCTAGTCCACTGGGAAGTTTCTGCTGGGATGGGGGCACCAGCAGCCCCTCCCTGAGCACTGCCCCAGGAGGAAGAGAGGGAGGTGCAGATGCAAAGTGTGTCTTTTATTCAGCTGGCACAACTGGCACAGTTCCTGGAAACCAAAGGCTCCGTGAAAGACTGCATTCAGAACTCTGTCGTGCTTGGCATCTGAAGGGGCTGAAAAACCAGGATCTTATCCTCATTCACAATTTGAGAAAGGAAAGGGTTTGATTTTAAGAACTGGTTTTGCCTAATAGATTTGGCACTTATTAAAACAAATACTTCACTTCCAGAGACAGAGCACTGAGGTGTCTCCAACACCTGTCCTATTGGCCCTGACCTGGGTCCCTGCCCAGAGCGCCAAGAGCTCAGCAAACGGGAGGGGGCAAAGCCTCCTTGGCTTCTGCCAACACCTTGGCATGAGGCTGTGAAAAGCGACACCCTACTGCCCATGGGGGAAGCCACGGACCCTGCCACAGATGTGCACTCAGGAGTTCATCCCACACACCTGCCACACTTAGCCCCCTACCTGCCTGCCCCTGCCCTGACCCAGGCCTACTAGGTGGCACCATCCCAGGCTGGTCCTCCCTATGTCCTCTTAGATGAGGAGATTCTAGGGGCCAGTGATTCCAGGACTCACCCACAGACCCTGTGGGCACCTGACCCATGGTGGGGGGAGGTGGCAGAAGCCAAACTCTCTTAGAGGGCCAGGGCCAGGCCCAGTGAGAACAAAGCTGCGTTTGCATCCCCTCCATCTGTGGGAAATCCCCAGGCCCAGAAGGGGCACAACACAGCTCCACTGGCCCAGGAAAGGTCAGCACTCTCCTGCCAAACCTAATTCTAAGAACTGCCCACCACAGCCAGGGTGGGCTCTATGGGGAGGAGATGACTGCCCAAGTGTCCACAGGTGGCCTAGCAGTCGGCTTTTGGGGTGCCCTGGGAGGGTGTGTAGCATATGCACAGCAAATCCCCAAAAACCAAGGCGAAGGGGGCGGCAGGGCTGAGGGCTCTCAGGTTAGGACCAACAGCCAGGTGGGTAGTGCCTGATCTGCCTCACCAAGCTCCTGGAGCTTCTGTGACTCACCTCCTGCACAGGGGGGGCCAGGGGGTTCCTGAATTCTGACAAGGAGACAGGCAAAGAGAACTTGGCGAGGACAGACGGCAGGTCGTGAGATGGGAACTGGCGGGAGAACTGATCAGCCAGCGGGGAGTACCTGAGGGCAGGCAGACAGACGTGGCGTGAGCTCAGCTGACCCCCACTGTGTTCTTACCACCAGCCCTCAGTGGGAAAACATGGATGAGAGTCGAATAGGGAAGGCACAGCAGAGCCATGCAGGCCTTCAGGGCACAGGGCCTGGGCACGTGCCCTCGAGGGGGCTGCAGGAAGAAGGGGCAGAGGTCACCCTACACAACCTCAGATCCCTCAGGGTGGGTTAGGAAAGCCAGCCAGGAGGAGGAGGCCCTGATAGAGGAGGGCCATGCAGCACTGAACCAGACCAGAACTGGGACCTGGGCACGCTGGAGGCCAGGTGTTAGGCTGAAGTGAGAGCCTGGCCTTGGGGTTTCCACAGCCTCTGGTGCCTGGCTGACCTGGGAGCACCACCTGGAAGCCTTGCCAGCGTGACTCACCCCTTCCCACTCAGGGCTCCAGGCTCCGGCAGCCAGCAATACTCACAGACACACACTGGCATTGGGAGACAGCATGTAGACGTTGTTCTCACACAGCGGATAGACAATGATGGCCTTGCCCCAGTATACCAGGTGAGCCGCCAGCTGGAAAACCTGCGGGCAGAGGAGAAGCAGGGAGGCTGGCCCCAGGCTCGTGCAGCACAGACTTTGTGGCCATGGCCCACGGAGACTCCTTCCTTGACCAGTATCTTACCCACCTCTCATCAGGGCGCTGGGCACAGACAGCGCACAGCGCTTTCTGTGCTCAGAGCAACGGCCTTTTCTTCACTGTTCCCTGTGCTGTCTTGGCTCCCACTGAGGAATGGTGATCTTACACCCAGGCCGCAAGCCCCCAAGCATAGGAACGTCTGGGGTGCTGGGGAACACAGAGTTGGCCCAGCTGGGCAGGAGGCTTGGCTGGATGTCCTGGCAGAGGCACAGCCCTCCCACACACACCAGGACCCCAGCATGGCCTCCCCCAAGTGACAGTGGATGTTGAGTCACTCAGTGTGCTACCCCTGCACACCCAAGAGCCCCAGACTCATCCTGTGTGGCCCCATTCCCCTGGAGAACATCCCCCTACCCTGTTCTCCTGGACCCTGAGACACCAGGAGACACAGACAAACTAAGACACCCAAAATCCCTTCCAGGGGAAACTGCGGGGCATCCCCAGCTGCACGAGGGAGGCCAGGTCTGAGAGCACGGCACAGCAGTACTTCCTGGAAAGGTGTGTAAAAATTCCCAGCTGCCAATTTTCTGACTCTGCATCACACCAGGACGCCACTGCATCCTCTCCGCAGGTAGGCCTCCGTAGGGGTGAGTCACCCCCTACCTGGGCGCAGTACCTGCCATGCTGCTGAGGATGCATCTACCTCATCTCAGAAAACGAGACCTCCAGGAGCACCACTAACTCCAACACAGCAGACGCCAGTTCCATCACCGCCCTCTTCTCTCTCACCCCAGTGCCACTGACATTCACTCTAAAGCAAGGTGGCAAGGTGACCCACCAGGGCTAGCCCGCAGGGGGCTTCCACAGAGTCACACCAGCAGCAAACCCTGGCTGATCTGCACCAGGTGCAGGGGTTGGGGGGTGCAGAAGAAGACAACAAACAGCCTTCCTCCACCCTAGGCAAGGCCAAGGCAGGGAAGTGAAAGGGACATCAAAGTCTTGTCCAAGAAGACTCTGACAGCAAAGGAAGAGACACAGCATCCAGCACAGACTCCCTGTCAGATGGCCTCAGTAGAGAGTGAGTGGCCAGCTCCTTTGGAAGCTTAATACAGGACCCGCAGACACTCCAGGTATCTGCCACATGGCAGCACTCATCGGGACACAGGCGCACTGATGCCCTCACTCTGCAGGTAATCAGGGGATGACAAGTGCATTTAAAATTCTGTGTCTCTCTGTCAGCATCTGTTTGTGCTGAAAAAAAATAAATGAATGAATAAAAAGTAAATAAAAAAATTTTTTTCAAAAAGATCAAATTCTGTGTCTCATGGATGCTACGAAGGTGAGCAGGACATGGTCCTGACTGAGTCCTGTCCAGCCCAGGAGCCTGACAGAAATGCAAAGACAGAATCTGGTAAGCGCTCTCACAGAGGACGCACAAAGGGTCACGGGGTACAGAGGACGGAGAGACTAATTCAGAAAGAAGAAAGAAGACTCTAAAAAGGCTGCTTGGGGAAAAAACAGCCCAAGAGTCACGCCTTGTTGGATGAGCTCCCCCAATGTGTCTCGCAGGCCCAAACAGAGCCCGGCAGCTGAGCCAGAGGGACCAGGGGCCCGCCTCATGCCTGTGCTCCCCGCCCGCAGCCAGCCCGAGAAAGCACCGCTGCCTTGACCGTTCCCAGAACCTGTTTTCCGCGCCAGGCCTCTGCTGCCTCCTGGCGGCCGCCTGGTGCACACCGCCACCAGACGCCGGGGCTTGGCCACCCACAGGCGCCACTTGGTCCCACCCTCAGGCTGTCATCTGGGTGGCGCCCACAGCTCCCACCCGACTAGATCTGCAGCCTGTCTTTGAAGGCCACCTCGTCAGCAGCCCCTTCTGCCTCCAACTTCTCCCTGTGCTTTTCCTCATTCCCAACCCAGGCTCCAGCCAGATCCACGGACAAGGCTGAAGGGCTCCACCTACTTGGAAAGCACAGCCCTCTGCGCAGACCAGCCCACAAGCACATGGCACGGCAAGGAGGCGGCATCTTGCACAAAGCACAGGCCAGCACGTGTGCACGCACAATTAGGTCCTGGCTCTGCACGTGGGCAGGCCCATGTCTGAGCTTCCTGCCCTCACTTCCCACACGCTGGCACATGTGCTGCTACGAGGCCCTCATGAGCTGGCCCAATACCCTGCATGCTCCTGCCCGCACACCCCAGCCCTGGCGTCTCATCCTCCAGCTGGGAGCACCTCGCTCCTTTCACAGCCTCACCTCACCTCCTCTCCAGACGGAAGAGGAAGTCAGTCTCACAGCTATTAATAACTCACAAAGCCAGCCCCAAAGCCAGGTCTGACTCAGATGCCTGAGTCTCCAGCCACCCCAGGAACCACCCCTACCCCACACAAGTGGTACAGCAGCTCTCGGCTGAACAGAAGCCCTGGGAATGCAACAGAGCGGGGGCCAGCGTTCCTGCCGCCCCAGTGCCTCCCACATCCTTTGGATACATGCAGGGCCCCTCCCCCCGCCCGTCCAGACCCCTAGAGCCACACCTGCAGCAAGGCCAGGTCTGCATCCTGGGCTAGCTGCTGCAGGTTCTTCACAGCAGACGTGGTCTTGATCACCCGCACCAGGGCAGGGGAGCAGTCAACGGGGAGCTCGCCCAGCAAGGTCTTCTCATCACTCAGCAGCAGCAAGGCGTGGTAAGGGCTGCAAAACAGTCACCTGTCAGGGTCCCCTGCCCCAGGTATGCACTTGGAACACAAAGGTGCAGCTGGAGCCCTGAACTGCGGAAAGAAGAGGCCACAGGAAGAATCAGAAGGGCAGTAGTGTGTCCAGCAGCCTTCATAAAATCTGCAAGGATTACTGTCACCCTCATAAAAAAACAAATCAGAACAAAACTGGGGAAGGCTTGAAGACCGGACTCCATACCCCACCTCTGGGATTGCCCAGCAAACATTTGTTGACTAAAGAAATTAACAAATGTTTCCTAAGGAACCAGTCTCAAATATGGGAAAAGCCAAACCCCCTTGACAAATTATGAACAGAACTACTTAAAAATATGCTTAGCAAGGAAGACGGAGGGAACGAATCTGACTTGCTGCACGGACTGGGGAGGGTGGGAGGAGGATTTGGCAGTGCTCTGCTTTCTGTTATTTCCAAATTTTCAGGACTATGCCCAGATATCTTTTTCCAGTTAAAAAATATTCAAGGGCAGGGTGAGGTGGCTCATGCCTGTAATCCCAACACTTGGGAGGCGGGAGGATCGCTTGAAGCCTGGAGTTCACAACCAGCCTGAGCAACATAGTGAGACCTCATCTCTACAAAAAACAGAAAAATTAGCCGGGAGTGGTGGTGTGTGCCTGTAGTCCCAGCTACTCAGGAGGCTGAGGCAGGAGGATCGCTTGAGCCCAGGAGTTTGAGGTTGCAGTGAGCTATGATGACACCACTGCACTCCAGCGTGGGTGACAGAGTGAGACCCTATATAAAAAAACAAAATATATTCAAGGCAATGGGGCACTTGATGGGGCAGGGGAGACAGAAGGTCGGGCTCAGCTCTTTCCTTGCAGGAAATCAATTAAATTAAGAAACTAACTAAGATCCCACAAATTCTGATTCAAATGCAGAAAATCCAGTGAGCAACACCATGAAGGCAAAATCCTTCAGGCTTCTCCCCAGGATGCTCAGCCCCACAGACCTGCCCAGGCTGCCCTCTTCCCTCAGGTGAGGGCCTGGGCAGGGAGCCCCACTCACCCAGGTGGTGGGTGCCAGGAGGGCCCAGGGACACCTGGGATTGGTCACTTCTGGACAGAGCTGGATAGAAAATCATGTGCTTTAACATCTATGAACAGCAGAGCCCTACTTGCCAACTTCTATAGTAGGAAGAGAAAAAGAGAATTTCTGGAGCAAAGTTAATTGGTCAAGTCTCAGGCAGAAGCTAGAGGAAAGGGCCCCAGCAGGGAGTGTGTATGGGCTGGGCACTCACCGGATGGCTTTCAGGCTCTGCTCGATGGCCTCAGGGGGGATCAGGCTGGAAGCAGCGTAGTGGATCTTGTGGGGCAGGCAGAAGCTCACTTCCAGCCAGCTGTTGATGTGGAGCCGCACCACGCCAGACGTGCACAGGCTGCAGAGAGCACACTGTTACCTGCGGCGCCATCCACCCACTCACACAGAAACTTTCTAAACACCCTGCTCAAGGTATGCTGACTCTCAAGCACTCTGCCCCTGCTGGCTGGAGGAAACTGCAAGTGAAGACCTCACGGGCAAGACAGCATCTTTTCAGATCTCAGTATGTTTAAGAAAATGAGTTAGGAATACACACAAAAAAATTGTATTTCTGGCTAGCCCTGGAATCTGTAGACCAACCATGGCTTCATGAGAAGCCTCTCTATCTCTGTCCTGGAGGATAAATGCACTAGAGGCATCCTAATCCGGCCCCTGCCTGCCTAGGCCCCTGGCGTACACCAGCACCCACAGTACATCCTCCTTGTGAGTGGGCCTGCCCTGCATACCTGATGAAGGCCCAAGCACAGGTGGGCAGCCAGGTGGGGGGGGTGCCAAACCCCCCAGAACATTCCAGTGGTGGGAAGCACACAGCGCCCTGCACCCTGAAGATGTCAGCAGTACCCCAGGAGCAACATGTCACCACAAGCCAACTGTCCCACCCAGCCCCACCACTGCACCACCACAGCACACCTTTTGCTCCACATTCTCTCAGTAATAGAGATTTGGTTCTTTCGGGCCCCAAACTTTGCTCAGGCCAAACATAGCAACACCGTCCCTGACTCCTTATTTCTGTTACATACCACTCAGTTCTAAAACAGGAGCAAAACACACATCAGCTCTTCTCCAAACTGCCAATTTCTACAGTGCCTCCCCCATGTTTCCTCTGTTCACTGCCCCCACCACCCAGGACAGCAACCAAGTGGTGCTTTTCCCATCACCCCTGACCCTGTTCTGCTATTCCCAGCTCCCAGCTGGCAGAACAGGCCAACACGCCCACATCCGGCTAAGTGTGGAGTGGGCCGACAGCTCCAGGAAGCTTGGCCGGACTCCTGCCTGCCCCAAGTCAGAAGGTGCAAACAGCCCCTCAGACCTCTCTCTGGGACACGCCAACGTGGGGTGCCGACAGACTCCCCTGACAGGGAGGCAGTCCCACAGCCCTTAATCCTGACACCCGCAAATTGTTCTTAGAGTCTTTTCTCTGAAGCCTCAAACAACAAACCAACAGCCCCAAGCTTTTCCCCTCGGATCCTCCCAGAGGGCTGGCAGAGACTGTGGCCAGCAGTTTCAAATGCAAAAATAAGTCTTTACTCTCTCAAGCAGGGAATATAGGCAGTGTGGAAAGGAAACATGGGAAGAACACAGGACACATAACTACCAACGTGGTGCCTGTAATGCCAACTACCCCCAGGACCCCTGTCAATACCAACTGTCTGCTCACTGCAGTGCCCACGGCTCCCAAACACCCTGCCCTGCCCTTCCTCAGGGGCACTGGAAAACCCACACCTGCTTCTCCCACTGAAGAGTCTCTGGGAAAGGGTTCAGGGGTAGGGGCTGTAGGCTGTGGCTGAGTCTGAAGGCAAAGGCTGGTCACTGCCAGTCCACAGTCCCTCAGAGTGAAACACACAAGAGGGTTTGGTGAGTGTCAAGATTTGGGAAGATGGGCTGCGCACAGTGGCTCATTCCTATAATCCTAGCACAGTGGCTCATTCCTAGGCCAAGATGGGAGAATTGCTTTAGACCAGGAGTTAAAGACCAGCCTGGGCAACATAACAAGACCCCATCTCCACAAAAAATAGAAAAATTAGCTGGGTGCGATGGCGCATGCCTGTAGGGAGGCTGAGCCAGGAGGATCACTTGAGCCCAGGAGTTTAAGGTTGCAGTGAGCAATAATGACGCCACTGTACTCTAGCCTGGGTGACAGAGTGAGACTATGTCTCAAAAAAAAAAGATTTGGGGAAAAGACCCAAGGTCCTTTCCCAAGGTCCCAGAGAAGAGCACTACTCTCAGCTTCCTCCAGAACTGAGTGCTAACCAAGTGTGTCTGAGCAGATGGAGGCTCCCAGAGCCTCACCTCTCTTTGGCCAGAGTCTTTGTGGGGTAGAAATCTCCTGTCCGACCCTGAGAAACAGCCCAGCCTCTTAAGGAACCAAAGATCACACCATGAGAGATTCGCCCAGGGGACCCAGGTTAGTTGCTCAACTTGACTAAAGCAACAGTTAAGATCTCAGCGACCAGGCCGGGCAAGGTGGCTCATGCCTATAATCCTAGCACTCTGGGAGGCTAAGGCAAGAGCGCTGCCTGAGCTCAGGAGTTCCAGACTAGCCTGAGCAAAAGCGAGACCCTGTCTCCACAAAAAAATAGAAAAATTAGCCAGGTGTGGTGGCTCACATCTGTAGTCTCAGTTACTCGGGAGGCTGAGGCAGGAGGATTGCTTGAGCCCAGGAGTTTGTGCCAGCAACTCACCAGGAGAATACCTGGAAAACATCACGGATGACTGCACTGGGAATGTGCCTGCCTGACCTCCAGCCTCTAGCTCCCAGTGAAGCCCTGCAAATAAATACCGTCTTACAGCAAGACGGTAAGCCAGGAGCCACACTGAATTCTGCCAAGAGGAGGGAAGAGAAAGGTTTGTCCCTGTTTTTAAATTGTACAGTTTTAAGACAAGATCCCTTAGCGGAGAAAGATCTGGGCCCTGAAAGGTTTCTCACTAAGTTTGTACTTCTATTTGCAGGGTGTTTAATGAGTTGGTCTGAAAACACTCCGTAGGAAAACACTCTTTGCCTGGAGGCTTATCCAGCCCCTCCTGCCGCTCTAGGCCAGCCAGGAGAGCCCAGCCCAGTCTGTGACAGGAGATAGACGCCCCTGCCAAAGCCCTGTGTCCTGAAGTGATGACTGTGCACAAGGCAGTGGCTGGCCTTTAAAACATGTTCTTATCTCTTTCGTATCCAAGACGGACATGTGCACAAACTTACTGCATTACCCTCACACTTCAGCACCTGAGAAAGAATGTCAATTTCTAACCTTTAGCTCATAACTGAAATGTTCTTTTTGGTCTCCTTCTGGTCATCCTTCTTCCTACCCTAAGACAGAGACCTGTGAAGCTTTCCTGTACACTCTGCTTTCCCTGGTCCCACCAGGGCCAGGCTTCCTACCATAGGTACTAGGATGCTGCATGACCCCAGAAATCTAGGTGAGCTCCAGAGGCCTCCCTTGAAATTTCAAACAAAAGTTTATGCACAGGCACACTTTTATGGATATAGGGACTATAACTCTCGGGTTATTCAGAGGCATCCACGGGCCCAACCCTGCTCTGAACAGTCAGCAGTATGAGGGCCACCGAGGACCATCTGGCCCGGCCAGGCCCTGGAGAGCATTCCACAAGCTGAGCCTCCCAGGCCCCACCACAGGCTCTATTAACTCAGAGGACCATTCAGCAAATCACTTCTTCACACCCACTGTCATTACTCTTCTCTACACATTCCTTCAACCACTAGTGGACAAGCTGTGCCTCCACATGCTGAATGCAAGGCCTGTGTTACAGAAAGTGAAGGATGGCCCTGCCCTCCTAGGGGACACAACCCAATGGTCACACAAATGAGTGAGACGCTCTCACTGAGGTCACTGAGCTCCATAGGGAGACACAGGCGCTGGGGCAGGCGGGATGGCCTCCTGAGGGATTCACACTCCCAGCCTATATTCACAGACACTCAGGTCCCAGGGGACAGGGACATCAAGCTACTCAGCCACATCATAACCCTGGCTTTTAATTAAAATAGCAAATCCAGAACAATTCCTTTGAAAAAATCCCACCCCAATCTCAAAACTCATTAAGTCTCATAGCTTCTGGTCTTTCAGTTTAGTTCTGCTCTGAGAAAACTTTCTCAGGGATTTGGCAGAAAGTCACTGTCAGGTCTACCACTATACCACCTTGAATGTACCTGATCTCATGTGATCTTGGAAGCTAAGCAGGGTCAGGCCTGGTTAATACTTGGATGGGAGAAAGTCACTGTCAGGAGAAAGGGGCTCTGTGTTTTATGCTACCTGATCAATAGGTAGCATTCAATCTCAGTCTCCCCTTCTTAGCGCGGAGGTGCAGCCCATCCTGCAGGAGCAGCGGCAGACCAGGCCCTCAAGGCCAACCAAGGACCTGGTAGGATGAGGAGAGAGGGGAGGCCACAGGCCAGAGGGGCTCCCAGATGGATGCAAAGCTGTGCCGGTGCCAGGCAGGGGTGGGGCACAAGGGAGCACACCACTGCCAGGACCCCTGCCAGAGGAGCACAGCGCCCAGCATCACTGAAGCAGTCTCCAGACCCAGGGCTGATGGGGGTGGGAGTTAGCACAGATGAAATGTGGTCCCAGGCACTAACAAACAGAATGCCTGGCTTAAGAGAAGAATGCTAAGTGATGACAGCCGGGAGACCTTTTTCACCAAAAACTCGAGATTCCTGTCCTCTAAACGAGTGCCCACCAGGTGGTGCTGGGCTGCCTCTGAGCTGCTCTGAGCAGTCTGGCGGCTCATGCAACAAGCAGTTCCCAAGATCTTGTTTCCTTCTAACTTTCCAACACAATTCAAATCTAAGAAATCATAGCCCATTCTTTCTTTAGAAATATAAAGTCAATGGTCTGCTTTTTATTTTTTCTATTTTTTTAAGAGACAGGGTTTTGCTATGTTGCCCAGGCTGAACTTCAATTCCTGGGCTCAAGCTATCCTCCTGCCTCAGCCTCTTGAGTAGCTGGGACAACAGGCATATGCCACCATGCCCGACTTGCTGCTTCTTTTAATTCCAGATTAGTCTGATTTTTGCTTGCAGTCTAATCCCAGTTAAGGTATGCAGATTCCCACTCAGAATAAGGTAACAATTTCCAAGGAAGAGATTTCTGATACCATCCAACTCAAGACCAGAGGACAGCAATACTCTCACCACAGAGAAATCATCAGTGTGATAACATGGAATACAAAGACAGGGTCAGACTCCACGACCACAAAGGTCCTGTCCTGGGTCAGGATTGGGGCTGCACCAAATTCTCCAGAGCAGGAGGGGCCAGAAACCAAAGCAATCACTGGGCAATGGCTATTTCTGTCTGCTCTGATATTATCTAACACCCGGGAAGACTCAGACCCAGAGGTCACCAAGAGACAAACAAAATATTAGCTGCAACTTATATCACAAAAGACAAATCTCCCTCCTACATTAAGGGACCTATATTTCTCAATAGAAAAATGAATGAGGGACCTGAGCAGAGCACCTGCAGAAATACAGAGGGTTCAAACACATGAAGAGATGCACAAATGCACTAAGATAAAGCTGTACTGAGATATCATTCTCAACTATTACATTGGCTAAAATCCACAAGTTCACCAAGACCCTGTGTTGGCAAAGCTCGGGGAAGAGGCATCTCGTGTGGTGCTGGTGGGAGCACAGAGAGAGGCACAAACCCCACAGAGGGAAGCAAAACATCACAAATGCACCTTACCCATTTGCAATGCTTTTAGGAATTCATCTTATGGATGCAGAGATGCACACACAAACTAACACATGCAAATGGTTAGCAGTAGAAGGCTGGAACCAACCAAATGGTGGGGGGTGGGGGTAGGTTAACTATGCAGCCAAAAACCAAATGAAAAAGTCCTTATATAACAACACAGACATAAGTCTATGCTGTACTGTTAAATTGTGCTACTGCTATGTAAAAAGAAACGTAGATCTGTGTTTGCCTGTGTGTGTGAGGAATGACAGGTAACACACAGCTGGCCTGCTGGATGCATCTTGCCACCAGGGTGGGGGACCTGCTGGGGGCACAGCAGGAAGTACACAAGGCACACTGACTTTCAAACCTGACAAATATGTGACCTTTTCAAAAGCTGAAGTTAAAAAAAAAGAGAATGAAAATTAGCAAAATGCTAATTGTGATCATCACTGGGTATAGGATTATAGATGACTTTTACTTTTTTTATATTTTTCTAAATTTTCTAAAAGTTTTTAATGAACATGCACTGTTGGTAAAAATCAGAAAAAATATTTGAAATTTTTTTAAAAAAAGAAATGATCCTATATAAAACATCACTGCTCACACCCCACTGGGCCATGGACACTGCAGCTCACCTGCCAAGCTCTCAGGTCAAGCCCACCTCGAGGAGAAGCCACAGGGAGTAAGGAGTCCACCAGGAGAGAGCAAAGCCCCATGAAGACCCAAGCAGGGGCACTGAGCTGAACACATGGTAAAGGAGAATGTAGGAAGATAAGAGAACCAGGAAGGAGGGAGAGAAGGCGGGAAAACACAGAAAGAGGCCCAAAGTACCAGGGGAGGCACAAAGGGACCGGCCATGCCTGTACTGAGGAGAAAGGCCTGCACCAGACATGCTATCTGCCCAGCAATGTTCCCGGCACTATGTGGTCCCCTCACCTGTGACAAGGCACTATGTGAATGGGCACTCGAGCTGCAGCTTCAGGGCCAGGGAAGAGCCAAAACTGGCACCAGGACCCAGGGCTATGGAGCAGTGGTCACACAGACACCCTCAATAAGAACAGGGTATCTTTGCTTGTCCAGATTTAATGGAGTTGATGCTCAGATACCAATATAATCAGAACAACTGTGAGGTTTCTGTGATGCTCACAACACTTGCTGCCCTCATGTACTCAGTGTCCCAAACCCCAACTCCTCCAGAGCGGGGTAGCACAGTCAACCCCAGCTCTACCCACTGGGCCTCAGTTTCCTCATGGGCAAAAAGTGAGGTCAGTGACACCCACCTCATGAAGGTGGACCCAGAACTTGGTACTGTGGTATTCTCAATAAAATGTCACTTTGTGTTTGTTTGATGATTCAAAAATGCTTTCAGACTCTCATGCATAACTTTAGGTTCACTTTCTATTTTAAGAGGAATCTGGAGGTGATTATCCCAGCTGAGTGCACTCCACTCAGCAAAGGGGCTGGCACTTAAAAAACAGCCACCAAGATTACTTCTCTCAAGAGCAGCCACACAACCGCCCCTTCCCAGTCCTCTCTCGCCCCAATCTCAGCAGAGCTCTGACACCTGCACACCAAGAGAAGAGCATCCAGCACAGGGGAGCCCCATCTGTGGATGGTCCTCAGGCCACGAGGCCCAGGGAGGCTGGCGCAAAAGGAGGTTCAATGAGCATGCTCACTTGGCTTACCTGTCGTAAGCTTCCTTGAGGTCCCTGGCAAGCTTGCACTTGGGCAGGATGTGATGGAATGGGGACTGAGGACCTTCATTTCCTGCAAGAATCATAACACAGAAGAATTTAGAGCTTCAAAAGCAAGGAAACTTTTACAGGCTCGAATAGGGAATACCTTCAAAAACAAGTTTAACTTGAGAAGAATTTTAAGTGACTTTAAAGCAAACATTAGGAAACTTCCCACTTCTTTTTACAAAATCTGTGCATCAATTTGAACGAAAATTAGACTTAGGCTGATTTGTTCAACTACCTTTACATGGAACATTTGTATTTAAACTTCACCCCGGCCCTCCCAACTGCAGTCACAGCACTGCAGGGCAAACCATCTCACCGGCCACTCCCTGAGCTTCTCCCTCAGACCACCAGACCCTGTCTCCTGCCCCAGTGACCAGGTGTTTCCACGCCACATCCCACCCCTCCCCATCAAATATGTCTGCCAGTGCAATTTATTTTTATGATTGAAAGTCTTTTTCATAATCCTTTTTCATAAATTTCTAAAAAATATATATATACTTAAACTGAGTATTTTTTCCTTCCTGTGATAAAGTCACAGACTCTCTTTTAAAAGAGAATGTTTAAAAAAATAAAAGTTCTAGATTGTTATTATCATAATTATAATTAGTACATAATTGGCCAAAACAGAAATATATTGCAAATTTTGGCAGCTGCCAAACATAAAAAGTAAATTTTTACTGAAAATGCACCTAAGTCCAAACAAGGATCTTCTTCTTTTGTTGTTAATTCACATATGACAGTCAATACTGTTATTGCTAGAACAGCTAGGTCTGATTTCAATTTTGTTCCTAGTCTTTTTTTTTTTTTTTTTTCCGAGACAGAATCTCACTCCGTCACCCTGGTAGAGTGCAGCGGCGTCATCACAACTCACTGCAGCCTCCAATTCCTGGGCCCAAGTGATCCTCCCGCCTCAGCCTCCCGAGTACTAGGATTACAGGTGCTACTTTTAATTGAGACGCTAACCAAAGAAAACAGAGCTGGAGGGTTGTTATACACGTCCCTCCCTGCTTTGATGGATGCCAAAAGTCACATAGTGATCTATCAGCAAAAGGTATTTTTAATAATCAGTTGATAACTCAGTTAGGTCGTCCTTCAATTTGGTTGAAAGCAAAGAACCGGAAACCCCCCACCTTGCCATCTGGATATTCCCACAGGCCCCTCCCTTGGTTCTCCTGCCCCAGGGTCACATGTCTAGCAGGACCAGGGCTGGGCAGAGGTGCCTATCCCATAGTGAAGGGTAACCACACAGCAGTATGTGGAGAATTAGAGTTTCCAGTTGGGAAATCAATTTCAGCACATCCATCTAGGAAAGCAAATCTACGAATGTGTCCCTTAGGGAGTCTTCCTGTATCCCCCAGGCACAATCAGCCCAGTGTGAAGATAATGTACATCTCTGAGCCTCAGTTTCCACATCTGCAAAATGGGGATGATCATGGTCCCCACGCTGCAAAGCTGTTGTGAGGACTTCCTTTCTAATGCCTGGCTTACCACAGCTGATGCTGTCACCAGCTCCTAACTGCTCTGTTGGTATCGGGGTGGGAGAGGCCCCACCAACATCTGCACACTAACCGACAGCCCCTCCACAGAGGTCCACACCGCAGAGAGGCCATCAGCCTACACCCATGCCCATCACGCCCCGCCACACTCACCATCAGCCATGGCGGATACCTCATCCTGGAGTGCTAGGATCAGCTTGGCCTCCCGAGTGAGGTACTGGCAGCGGCGCTCCTCGTGCTGCAGAACGGTGGCGATACGCCGGGATAGGTTGTGCAGACAGTTTATCACTGACGGGTCAGCGTTTGCCTATGGGAGAGAAGCCATACTCAGACTCAAGAGTACACACAGGGACACAGCTCGATGCAGTTTAAATGGAGCTAATACATGTGCACAGCAAAAACTCAAACCATGAAAAACACTTTCTCCACCCTTTTCTCTCAAGCTCCTCTCCAGGGGCCACTGTCGCCCTCCGTTTCCTGAGTCCCCTCCAGCGCCCACCCACAGAAACACTGGCTGCCCGTCCCCATCCTCTATTCTTGGGAATGGCCACCTGAGTGGTAGCACAGAGATGGCTCTGTGGGGATACCCTGTGGGGGATACAGACATTTCCACTGTGCCAGAGCTGTACAGAAAGGAAGGGTTCAGCTGAGGGCACAAATCCTGCCTGCCCACCTGTTGTGTGACCCTAGGTCACATGTCCTCATCTGAGAAAGAGAGCAATGCACTTCCCTCACAAAGGACTGAGTGGAGGGAATTAGTCAGACATGTAAAACACTCAGAACAGAGCCTGCCCTGGGCAAAAACCCTGCAAGTATCTGTGGTCATCACTGTACTGATGACTACTAGTGGACATGACCAGCCTATGATATGTAAGAATTCAGCCAGGCGAGGTGACTCACACCTGTAATCCCAGCACTCTGGGAGGCCAAGGCAGGGGGGGGGGACACTTGAAGCCAGGAGTTCAAGACCAGCCTAAGCAAGAGCAAAACCCCATCTCTACTAAAAATAGAAAAATTAGCTGGGCGTCGTGGTGCTTGCCTGCAGTCCCAGCTACTTGGGAGGCTGAGGCAGGAGGATCGCTTGAGCCCAGGAGTTTGAGGTCACAGTGAGCTACAACGCCGCTGCCACTGCGCTCTAGCCTGGGCGACAGAACAAGACTCTGTCTCAAAAGAAAAAAAAAAGGTAAGAATCCAGTCACAGCAGGCCACACCATTAAGGGGTGCACAGTGCAATAACAGAAGCACTATGCTAATTGTTCACTGAATACTTCCTGTTCTCAAGGATGAGCAGCTCTTCCCAGCAGAAACGACACTGACACTGGTTAACTAGAGAGCCAGCAGGCTCCAGGCCCATGTCCCTGCCCCCACACTCCTTCTGCGCTCATGTTGACTGGGTCAAAGGAGGGTGCAGGAGGCTCTCGGGAATGAGATGGGTCCTCGCCCTTCCTTATCCTATCAAGCACCAGTCAGCCAAGCCAGCACATCTGCTAAAGCCAAGGGTGGAGTGTGCAGCTGTGGGGTCTGTGAAAGCACTGGAGGGAGCAGATAACTGGGCCAACCATGACCTGGTGCTTCTGGAGGCCAACAGGGCTGCTGAGTCATCTATGGGGGTGGAGGCGGGACAAGGGAGAGGAACAAATGGTGCTGCTGATTAGAAGCCCGGCGCTGCCTCTCTCCTGTTTATCTGGCAGACAGAGCCACGCCCCAAGTGTTAACAGCCAGACTGTAGGGCCAAAACTTGACTCAGACAGTAAACACGTTCTTCACCTGGAGTTGAAGAGATTTTCTATACTCTCAGCAGATCCCATGTTCACAAACAGAACTCATCCCTGGGCGGACTTACAACAATGCAGCACGCCCTGCGGGGTGCGGGGAGGACTGAGCCCTGCTCCCATGCTGCGCCCCCGCTGGGCAGCAGACCTGCCCCTCCTTGTCGAGGTCATCCCCTCAACAGTGTCCCCAGAACTGGAGGGCCGATTTATAGGGTATATACAATTCTCTCAAAGCAAAATACATATTTGGAAGAACCTGTATAAAAATACTTCCACACGCAAAGCAGGGAGAGGGAGAATGACCCTAGACACATCGTTATTCCCTTGAAGAAGTAACCAAGTCACACCTGAGAGCCTGACCCTCTGCTGGAGGCCCCACAAGTGAAGCCACCACAGCATCCCTAGTTCTGATGTCCGGGGACCACCTGCTTGACTTTCCAGATGTGCAAGGGGGTGCTTGCCCCAGGCGAGGCTCACTGACCTGCACTGACAGGCTGTCCCACATGTCCTGTCTGCACAGCCTGACACTGAGTGAGGGACACGCTGAGAAAGCCACTACCTAGGGTGTGCCAGCCCTAAGTGGGAACTCTTAGAAACTGCACACTTTTACCATATGTGACAGGAAGTGGTATTAAGTTTAGGGCATCACCCATGAGACTTTCTCACCCCAAAAACTTGTACCCAAATGTGACCAAGCCTTCAAAGCTAACTTCTAGTTTGCAGGAAATACAGGGACAGAAAGCAAGTCTGACTGTCTGTACTGTTTGAGATGAGTCCAAACATGGAACATTCAATGGAAGAAAGGGTGGGGAGAGCTCTGAACTGGCAGAGATGTAAAGACACCCTAAGCACCGGGTAGGCGGGTTTGCATTCTGGTTCAGACAGTCTAACGGGGAAAAATATCTTTGCGATCAGAAAAAGTTTCAATGGACCAGGTACAGCTGATATCAACGTATTATGGCAAATGTTGTCAGATGTAAAAAGTGCATCATGGCATAAAATAAGCGTCCATATTTTACAGAGATGCCTTCTGAAGTATGTGGGTATGACAGCCATGAGGTCTATGAGTTGCCTTGAAATACAGAGAGAGGGGAGGAAACAGGTGGAGCCAGGGTGCAAAGGCAGCAGCTATGAGACCTCAGAGACAGGTGCATGAGATTTGTCAGACTGTTCTCTCTAGTTTATGGTCTGTTTAAAACTTTTCAAAGTGAAAAAAAAGTGTACGTTTTTCAATGACTACTGAAAAGAAAGAAAAAAACATGTCTATCCTAAAATACCAACTCTTTCCACTATTAAAATTTTTCCCACTTTTCCACATCACGGCCAGCTGAAGCCCCCCACTATCTTGTTCCTGCTGCTCCTACCTGGCAGCGACCGGCCTGCACTTCTCCAGGCTCCGGTCTCACCCCCATTTCTCATCCTGAATGGCCACAGGATGGGCCAGTGTGTAATTAAACCACACTGTTTAATCGTTCCCCAACTACTAGAGACCAGGATTATTTCCAGTTTAATTATTATTATAAAAATCTTTATACAGTTACAAAAGCTGCTTGTTTTCTTGATAACATTCCTAATGATGGGACTGAAGGCCTAAGGGCATCATACACTCTGCTGCCAAATGCTCCTCCCCGGAGATGAGAGGCTGCCTGGAACACCCTGGTGGGGCCAGGGCTGCTTGTCACTGTCCGTCCCACAGGGGTTATCAGTGCTGACAGGTGGACAGCATTCGTCAAGGACTTTGTTCATTCACTTGCTTGCTTTTTACTTAATTTATTTCCCTTTGTGGCTGCTTGTATTATGTAATTATATAACAAATCCAAAGAAACTGTGAAAATGCAAACACCATGAAAGTGCATAAAGCATAAAGTGAAGCTCTTCTCCTGGAACCTTACACCACAGGGACAGCCACCATTAACAAATCATTTTGTTTTAATTTGCAGGTCTTTATTTATCAACAAGGTAAGCCAGTCTTAAAAATTAAGCTCCATTTAAAAGGAGCTTCCCTCTATCATTATTTTTTTGAACCATTTACAGTAAGACCTATGGTCTCCAAACCAAATAAGCCTCAATGGAAAAAAAACACTTTGAGATTTAGAATGGTGTCTAATTTTGCAGGTTGTCAGAGCACACACAGTCCTTTGTCACTGACATCTAGTCAATTCCTTGCTGTCACTTTCTGCATGTAAGCTACTGTGCAAATCACATGTGCCCAGCTAGAAAGAACTACTGGATTCTTTGGTGAAAACTGATAGATATTTCAGAATTCCACTATTTAACAATCACTCAATATAAATTTCCTAGGAATTTCAAAGTCCCTTCATAATATAAGCAAGTCCTTACCCAGAGGTGCATTTTCTGTTAATTTGGATCCCTTGTTTTAACAGGTTTTTTAACAGTTACATTTCCTGTAACTAGTGAAAACAACCTCAAATAGAGCTGGGAACTGTCTTAAGAAACAACTAGGCTTAATTAACAAAATGGAAAATAACAAGTGTTGATGAGGATGTGAAGAAACTGGAACCCTCATACGTTGCTGGTGGGAATGTAAAATAGTGCCTTTATGGAAAACAGTTCAGCTTTTCTTCAAAAGGTTAAACACAGAGTTACCATGTGACCCAAAATTCCACTCCTAGGTATTTATATCCAAGAGAAATAAAAACATGTGTCCACACAAAAACTTGTACACAAATGTCCACAGCAGCATTGTGTAATACATAATAACCAAAACATGGAAACAACCCAAGTGTCCCTCAACAGACAAATGGATAAACAAAGTGTGGTCTATCCACACAATAGAATATTACTTGGCCATAAAAAGGAATAAAGTACTGATATATGCGCTACAACATGGATGAACCTCAAAAACATGCTAAGTGGTAAGAAGGCAGACACTAAAGGTCATGTACTGTAAGATCTCATTTATATGAAACATGCAGAATAAGTAAATCCACATAGATAGAAAGCAGATTACTGGTTTCCAGGGGCTGGAGGGAAAGGAAAGAATGGAGAATACCTGCTAATAGGTACAGGGGTTTCCTTTTGGGGTGGTGAAAATGTTCTGAATCTGGACAGTGATGATGGTTGCACAACATTATGAATGTATCAGATGCCATCAAACCGTACACCTTAAAATGGTAAATATTGTTATGTGTATTTTACCAAAACAAAAAGAAGCAAATAATGAGGTAGACTCTGCCTACACCCACGGAGGGGCCAGCACTTATAGGGGCCACCGCTCTAAGTCAACAACACATTCACTGGAAATTAGCTGCTTTTCCCTCACTCTCCTCCCTGATCTAAGCCATTTATACACACACTCACCCTCAGTGCAAACACCACATTGAAGAGAATCATAGTAGGTGCTTCCCTCTTTGGGGATGGATCTGTTTTGGAGACCTGTAAAAGAGGCATAATTCTAATAAATTGAGAGCCATGACTTTCCAAGGAAAGCTGTTTAGAGCTATTCTAATTCAGGCATGGGAAAAGACCCCAGAATACAGCAGAACCAGAGAAAAACAGAGCCTCAGGACCTTTGAAAAGCAACTAGTGACTTTGCTCTGGAGCAGTGCACACTGGAGAGTCACAGCTGTGACAAGAGTGAGAAGGTCAGTACTCTGACCACCCCAGTCAATAGAAGTGAGCTGACAATGCCCAGAGGAGACAGGATGTAGAGGGCACAAATGGGTGGAGGACCCAGACCCATCCCCAGTGTCTACCTGCATCCACCCAAGCTGTCTCTACCAGGTATGACAAGTACTCAGAACAATTTAAACAGGACAATGCTCACGGCCAGCAGAGGCCTCAGCAGGCCTTGGTGAGGCAGATCCAAGTATTTACCTCTGTGCTCCTCACTCTGGCATCCAGCCAGCTTTGGTTTCCAAAACACGGCACTCAAAGGCAGCATTACAAGGGGCACCACAGAGCTCCTGGAAGTCAACTACAAGCATTGCCACCAGGGGGAGTCGGAACCACGGGCCACCCCAGCACACATCCATCCCTACCCCTGCCAGTGGTTCCAGCTCTACAGGGCGTGACTATCAGCAAGTGGCCAGCTCTCCCCTCCATCACCGACAGACAGGGGACTGAGCCCCTGCTGTAGGGGCCCTGGTAAGAAGGAAGGGTGCCGTTCACGAAGCCAAACACATCCAACTGCCTCAGAAGCTCCTTCCTCGGGCTTATTCATGGAGGTTTACAAATCACATCACAGAACCTCACACAATTTCTACATCATATAAATGTAGCTAAGTCCTACATTGTCATATGGAACCCTTCAGGATCTGCATAATACTGTCACTGATCCTGCCTGCAAGCAGAGAGCTGACTGTCAGGCTCTGGTGTACAAGTCCCCTTGGGTAACAGTGCATTCCATCTTGCTAACACTCCTCAGTGCTGCGATACTCATTCATCAGGGAACATAATATTAATAGATATAATATAATAGGATAGAATATAAATATAATAGAATATAAAATAATATAATAAATAATATTAATATTGGCTATTAGAATATCATTTAATAAGAAGAAATGCTTGCACCACTTTGCAGGAAGTTCAAGAGTTTGACAGATGACGGTTAACTCATTCTCTTGACCTCCCCTGGAAACAGACATCCTACATATAAAGGGGAAGGACACAGTCAGTAGAGACCCAGAATGCCAACAGCAAAAGCTGGGGGCAGGGACTGAAACATCTGGGGGCAAGGCTGCCTGTCTTTTTCTCTGCTGGATCCCCAGGGCCTATGAAGATGCACAGCTCATAGCAAGTGCCTGATCAGATCTGCTGCCCAATGGCTACTGTTACCAGAGCTGGCATCAGCCTCAGTCCTGAGGCCCCCACAGCTAGGATGGGCCAGGCCTGCCTGCGCAGGGAGGGCCACACCTGCCCAGGGGGCTGTGCCTGCGCAGGGAGGGCCACACCTGCCCAGGGGGCTGTGCCTGCGCAGGGAGGGCCACATCTGCCCAGGGGGCTGTGCCTGCCCAGGGAGGGCCACACCTGCCCAGGGGGCTGTGCCTGCCCAGGAAGAAGCCTATCCGCCAAGGGAGGGCCATACCTGCACCAGAGCATGTTGCAGTAGTGTTGGGTGCCCAACAAACCGAACATTATCAATCTTCAGTTCAAATTTTTGGCCACACATTTCAGACTTGGTTGCCAAAATTGTTGCCAGAATAACATCTGAAAACCTTAAAGTTAAAAAAAGGTAGAATGAAAATAAGTTAACAAAGTATCACAGCACCATGCCCCACTGACCCCAGAGGGGAAGGGTCTCAGTATATGGCAACTTCATGGAGTTGCTTAGCCCGGATTGCTGATGGAAGCTTCTATCAGTTGCCCTTGTGAAGCAATCCCCCGGGTTAGGGATGTAAAATCACCAGAATTACAAAGTGAAAGGCATGAGAAGCACAGACTGAAGGCACATGCTGTCATTTCTTGGCATGCTCTACGAAATTCAGGAGAGAAATAGTTGCAGTTTGCTTTCACAAGGAGGATCAGCTAGAGCTGGCACTGCCCTGAGGAGCTGCTCCTTAAGGCTCACAGGCGTGGTGGGGGGAGGGCCCTCTCTCGACTATACTCAGGTTTGCTGGGCTGTACCCCTCAACCACCAGCCCCCTCCCCCCACAGTGCCATGTAAAGGACAAGGGGACAGCACTCAGCCATGTGTGTGAGCTGCTGACTACCTTGCTCAAAGCATGGCTGCCCAGCCCTTTGCTCATGCTGAACAGCTAAACTTTGCATATTTTATCAGGGAAGAAACTTTGGGCAAAATGTGCAGACCCACTGTGATTATAGTTATTTCCAAATGGCACAAACACAAGATGCACAAGACTGGGTGCCACGGAGAAGTGGGAACAGGGGTGGTGTAGGTGAGAGCTCACCCCCTTTTTGAGGTGTATCTCTACACTTATGTCTCCTTACTGCAACCCTGGTCTCTCCTGCCTGGGGGTATCTGGATAAGGGAGAGCTGCCTGCAGGGTGCTGCGGGTGGGTGCTGGCTCTTATCTCTGAGGGCCTCCGTTCTAGACACACAGATGCACTGTGTCTGATCTGGACCTAGAAGGGAGAGAAGTCTCATGCTCATCTCCCCACCCAGGAAAATTATTTCTAATATCTGAGTCAGCAGGCTACACTGTCTTGGGGAAGGCAGCTCCAGCTCCCCCAGGGCCATATGCTGTCCCTGGGCAGGGAGACTCCTAGAAGAGACCATTGAGGAAAGATATTCCAGTGTGTGTCCTCAGTCATGCTTCTCTCCTGGAGGGCCAGGGGAGACTAACATCATAACACCTCCATTTAATGATGAAAAAGGAAGGTCTGCTTGGAACTGCTGCTGTAGCAACTCAACTTTATAGTAGCAAATGATCTGGGATAACCAAGATCTAGGAATGGGGCCATTTGCTCCAGGCAACCTCACACAAAGCAGGGCTATAAGAGAACTGACCTAGAGTCAGCCTGGAGCAACAGCGCAAAATACAAGACAAGCAGCTGTGGGATTCTTTCTAAGTCTCTCCCAGGCCATTGTGGGGCCTAGGACTGCCAAGGTCTGGGGGGCTCATGCTGGTTTCCAGTCTTCCTCCAGAGCAGGCACACCACCTTACTGTCCTAGTACGCCCTAGGCCCACAGACAAACAAGATGCAGAGGGTGTGATCAGAAAGGCTCCTTGCCTCTCACACAGTCAGGGTGTAGTCGGACCTTCCAAAACCAATCTTGTCAGAGGCATCCTGGGAAATGCAGGGCCCACAACCGAACCTGTGGCCACTCATTGCGGGTCTCTCTTTCCCTGGAATACTGCTCTCTGGAACGATTAAAGCAGAGATGGAAGATTCCAGTGTCTCAGACCACAGGCGTCATATGTTTTCTTCAAACTCTAAAGTGCTCACTCTATCCTGTAACTCCCATCTGCGGTGACATGGCGATGTTTAAGAAGGGTGTCACCAGACACTTCCCTAGCAACTGGCCCAGTGCCAACATTTCACTCCCCATCTAAACAAACAGCGCCCCCCACTCTGCCACCCAGTGCCTCAGGGGACATGGGGACAACAGATGGAAAATAACCTCTCCTGCCCCAGAAAGCTCACTTGTTTCTGTGGCAGCCAAAATCTCCACTAAAAACCACTGCTCTGTCACGAAGAGCCAAACACCACCTCAGCCCTGGCCCTCAGACACCAGGCCATCCGCACCACGGTTAGTGTGGTTGCGGGATAGGTCCTGGGGTTGTCAGAGGCAAGCGACGGGCCCACTTCACACCTGTAAACACCCAAATCCCAAGGCGTCCTTGGACAGCCAAATAAAAGGCGTTCTGCTTGCTACTGCAAGGGGAACAGATTAGAAAGCCGTGTGCTGCTGAAGTTAAAAGTCACACTGCCACCCGATGTAATGTTAATCATCTTAATATCACACATGTATGATGAAAAATCACTTGAATGTCTTTATATTTTCTATGGTGTGTCTGGTGATATAATATGCACAAAGGCAGAATTATATCATGAGATTGGGGGAGGGGGCATAACTTATAAATAGCAAATTGAACCACAAACAAGTGACAATGTTTTTTTGTTTCTAAAATTTGTAAAAATCCTTTTCCTTTTTTTTTTTTAATGAGACGAGGTCTCACTCTGTCACCCAGGCTGGAATGCAGTGGCACGAGCATAGCTCACTGCGGCCTCGGCCTGCTGGCCTCAAGCAATCCTCTTGCCTCAGACTCCTGAGTAGCTGGGACTACAGGCACATACCACCACGCCTGGCTAATTTTTTAAAAAATTTTTTTGTAGAGATGGGGTCTCATTGTGTTGCCCAGGCTGGTCTCAAACTCCTGGCCTCAAAAGCAATCCTCCTACCTCAGCTTCTCAGAGTGCTGGGATTAAGGCATGAGCCACTGTACCCAGCCCTTTTCCTTTGTTTTGATGGTGAAAGGCCTGATAAATGTATTACAACACAATAAAATAGCTGTTACAAAAACTAAAAATTCCCGGAGTAACTTGGAAATTCGAGAAAAACACATTTAGGAAGATGAACCAGCCTACCTGGAAAATAGGCCAGGACCTTCTATTCTTGCTGAGCCATTGTGGAGCAGGGCTTTGTTCTCTATCTTGGCCAAAAAAAGGGAAGGGAGGAAAGCCTTGAAGGGAGCTCAACTCTGCTCTCCCCACCCACCTCCTTGCTGGGGGCTCACGGACTTGTGTGTACCTCCAAGGCCCAGAGGAGATGCACTGTCAAGGGGGATGGTAGAGTCCCACCTCACCCTGCCCTCTTGGAACAGCATTGTATCAACTCCGTGGGAACACTTTTGCCTCTACTGGGCACATCCAATCCCATTGAAGCCTGAGTACCACACTTACTGCCCAACCCTTGGGAGAGGCCCCCCACTAAGCCCCTCTGAAAAATGAAGACAAGGAGCAATGATCACAGGTTTCTCTAGGGTGGCAGTGGGCTAGGGAGACAAGAAGCCTCACTCCTGCTCACCCACAACCCTTACAGGACTACCAATGTCTACTTAGAAGAGGAGGAAGTTTATATGACATGCCTGGTCTCTGAAGTCTCCCTGCTGCCAGCTAACCATGTCTTGGCCTCTCAGGTAATATGAAATAGCTAAATAACTGGGTAGAGAAAGGGGAGAGCCATGGGGAAGTCTGGGCACTTGTTGGGAGACTGGGGCAGTGAGGTCCAAGCCAGGGCCTTTGTGCCTCATTAGTCATTCTTCAACATTGAGGGAAATCAAGAATTAAGCACAATTACAAGAAGAGAAGGCAGCAGAATCAAGACAGAAAGATGGTGGAGAGATCTTGGTCTTACCCTGCAACCAATTGCTCATCGGTTGGAGGACATGGCTTGCTGAAATAGGAACAGGACCATCAAGACCAAAAACATATTGTTTAAAAAAAAAAAAAAACCATGAAAAGTCACAACGTTGTTTTATAAAAACAGTACTAAAGTCTAGCAGAAGTACCATCATTAAGCATTAACTGCTGGGTGTCAAGACTAAACAACTTACTGGACAAGAAAGAGGATATATACACTCCCCATGTTGAACACTTACCATGGGGTTTTCTCACTAAAGTTCAAATTCTCACACATAAATACAGGCTGGGCAGGAAGGAGAGTCACTTTTCAGAAGCAAGCATAAGGCTGGAAGACCTGGGTGAGACCCCAGCACCGTATGTATTGGCTGGATGCCTGTGCACAAGTATCTATTCTTTCCAAGAATCAGTTTCTCACCTGCGTGGCAAGAAATCGTCTACGTAAGATCAAATATGACCCTCATAGGCAAAAGCCTTCTGAAAACTGTAGTGTCATATGAATACCATCAGCCCCAATTCTTAAGATACTGTGACTGGTCTGCACAGCTGACCTCCCTGAGCTTCTGTCTGGAACAATGAGGCAGTCATGGTAGATCCATATATATTTGTGTCAGAAAACATCTGGGCTTCTTCACTGTCCATCTTGCATTTTTTAGAAAGAGTTTAAGAATTTATGTTCCTCTTCAGAGATTTCTGTTCTGAGACACGCTGCTTTCTACGTTTCCTGAAAACAGAAAGGGGACCTGAATCCAGGAGTGGCAACGATATGGGAGTGCTGCCATGGCACACTGCCAAAGACCCACACAAGAGAAATACACGAGGGAGCCCTTTCCTCAGCAGCTCACAAACTTTAGCTCATCAGGTTGTGTAGTATTTAAGGGTTAAGTTTTGTGGACTTCCCCAAGATCGGCCAGAAAATCAGAATCCTAGAAGCTCGAGTCTGACTCTGAGCTTTACCTCCTACAAACAGACAAGGCACAATGTAAGTCCTTTGCCCCCAAAGGGAAGGAGCAAGCACACAGGGTTTCCAAGTGTCAGCAACGTCCTACTTCCTGACAGGAGCACAGTGTGGACTTGTGTCCGCCCCTCCCTCTGAGGAAGGCAGACACTCACAGAGACATGGATGTTCCCATGGCATCAGCTGGCTCTGGGAAGGAGAGGCGGAGGTGACTCATCACCCTCAGGCATCTACCGAAGACAGTGACACTAAGGCTCAGTCTAAAGAACGTGCCCATCACACACTGTAGGATGCACAGCAAGACTCAAACCTGAAACCCTGAGCCTGCACCTGTCCCAGCACACTGCCCTGCAGTGAGGATACAGTGGCAGGGCCTGGTGGGCCTGGTGGGCCTGGTGGGCCTGGTGGGCCTATGTGACAAAATAAGCAAGAGGGGAACTGGGCCCCTCAGGGTATTCACCTGTATCTTGAAAGCATGGGGGGTGGGCAGTGGGATCCACAGATGCTATGATGTGTTCAAATTACCAAATGGAACAATCCTTAAATTTAATAAAAGAGATTCTAGAGAGACCACTCCCCTCCCACGGTTTCCTTCTTCATTATGTTAAATACTGGATTAATTCCCTAGAAAACATCCTCATGGTCATTATAAGTTTCTGAAAATTAACTGCAGGAATTAGGTACTGCCAGCCTTCCTAGGAAATCTCTCCGCAGAGACAGTTTCAAGAGCCCTTTCAGCATCTTCAGCAGTCTCAGCCTCACATCCACTGGCACTTGGAGCAAGGAGAACATGGCAGGGGGGCAGCAAGTTCTGTTCTAAGCTTATCTGTGGCACAGGTACAGAGAGGACAAGATGCAGCTGTCCAGTGCGAGGGGCAAAAGCTTTCTATGCGCCTCTTACAAACAAGAGTTTGTTCCAAGCCACCACCTTTAAAGGACAAGACAACCATAGCCTCTACATCAAGATCATCCCCTGGGATGTCCAACAAACCACCCCCCATCCCCTGCTACCCCCACCTGTTGGTCCCTCTTCCAAAGCTCACTCCCTCAGAGGCAGTCGCTGGTCACGCCAGAGGCCCCAACACCCTTACAAACGAAGATGAAAATTTATGCAAGTTCTTACGGCAGGTGTGAGGCCTTGTCAGAGAAGTGGAAAGAAGAAAGAGCCCTAACTCACTGCACAGCCAAGGCCCAGCACGGCACCTCTCAGCTACTCTCTCCTGGGACAGTGGAGCCAAGTCCTTTACCCCACACAGGCGCCATCTGTGTTTAGGGGAACCCCCAGGGCAAGTAACTTACAATATTTCCTCCTTTACCTAGGCCTATGTTACCATTTCCTAAGCTTTAAAATAACATTAAAAGGCAGAAGTAGTTATTTCTGAAGTTTTTACCCTCATAACACCTCCCAGAGAGAACAGAGGGAGAAAACACTGGAAGGAACAGGACCCACCTTTCATCTGTGCCTAAAAGAGTGCCAAGGGTCACACCACCCCAGTTCTCACCCCACCACCCATATCACCACCTGAGCCCAGCCACCCAGAAGGGACCTGGCCAGGCTGTGCGGCACCTGAGCACCTGCATTTGACCTCTAGGTACATGCTCAAGGAATTAGATCCAAGGACAACACAGGGGTCTGCTTTCCTCTATTTTCTTCTCATAGGAGATAAACACCTCATGTGGACATGGCCTCATCTGTTCTCAGACCTGCTTTGCCAATCACACAGCCCAAAACTGGAGCATGTGCCCAAATGATTTCAGCAAGCCAGAGCCTGGCAACGCAATCCTCACATCTGTGTTACCTGAAAGCACCCACTAAATGGAAAAAAAAGGACACTGGATTTCTCAAGGGAGAAAACATCTGGGTCAATAGGAGGCTGGGGCTTTGCCCAGGCCTGGGACCAGGATAAGCCCCATCCTGGAGTGACCACAGAGTCCTTACCTGGAGTCACCATCCTGGTCGTCAGTATGGTCGCCCATGTTGTTAACAGCGTATCTGCTACGTGGCTTATCTGAGTGAGGGCAAAAAGGGGAGAATGGCTAAGAAAGCATGACCCCTCCACATACAGGAGGACTATGGAGCCATTAAAATCCATGTTTTCTAAAAAGTGGTCTATCCATACAATATAATTCAGACACAAAAAGGAATGAACATGGATGAACCTTGAAAACATTATGCTGAATGAAATAACCCAGACACAAATATTGAAATATCTAGTGTATGAAATATCTAGAATAGGCAAATTCATCAAGACAGAAAGCAGATTAGAGGTTAGCAGGGGCTGGGGGCAGGGAGAAACGAAGAGTTATGGGTTAATGGTTACAGAGTTTCAGTTTGGGTGATGAAAAAGTTCTAGAAACAGACAGTGGTGATGGTTGCACAATACAATTAATGAGTGCCATTGAATTATACACTTAAAATGGTTAAAATGGCAAATTTTATTATATATATTTTACCATAATAAAAAAATTTTTTTAAATGATGGTTTCCAAGAAATTATGACAACATGGGGAAATGCTTTTGCTACTATGTTCAGTTTTTTAAAAGGATTTATAGGCATACCTCATAGATACTGCAGATTCAGTTGCAGACCATCACAATAAAGCGAATATAGCAATAAAGTGAGTCACAAATTTTTTGGTTTCCTAGTGCATATAAAAGTTGTGTTTACACTATACTGCAGTCTATTAAGTGTAGACTACAGTATTAAGTATACTAATAGTATTATCTCTAAAAAGAATGCACATACCTTAATTCAAAAATATTGCTAAAAACGCTAACAATCATCTGAGCCTTCAGCGAGTCATAATCTTTTTTGCTGGTAGAGGGTCTTGCTTCAATGTGGACATCTGCTGACTGATCAGAGTGGTGGTTGCTGAAGGTATGGCTGCGGTGATTTCTTAAAATAGACAACAAAGTTTGCCGCAGCAATTGACTCTTCCTTTCACAAAAGATTTCTCTGTGGCGTACAAAGTTGGTTGATAGTATCTTACCCACAGGACTTCTTTTAAAATTGGAGTCAATCCTCTCAAACGCTGCCACTGCTTTATCAACTAAGTTTATGTAATAGTCTAAATCCTTTGTTGTCATTTCAACAATGTTCACAGCATCTTCACCAGAAGTAGATTCCATCTCAAGAAACCACCCTCTTTGTTCATCTATAACAAGCAACTCCTCATCTGTTCAAGTTTTATCATGAGATTGCAGCAATTCAATCAAATTTTCAAGCTCCACTTCTAGTTCTCTTGCTATTTCCACCACATCTGCAGTGACTTCCTCCACTGAAGGTTTGAACCCCTCAAAGTCATACATGAGGACTGGGATCAACTCCTGCAAAATTCCTGTTAATGTTGATGTTTTGACCTCCTCCCATACATCACAAAAGTTCTTAATGGCATCTAGAATGTTGAATCCTTTCCAGAAGGTTTTCAATTTATTTTACCCAGATCCACCAGAGGAATCACTATCTATGGCAGCTACAGCCTTACAAAATGTATTTCTCAAATAACAAGACTTGAAAGTCAAAATTACTCTTTGATCCATAGGCTGCAGAAGGGATGTTATGTTAGCAGGCATAAAAACAACATTTAATCTCCCTGCCCATCTCCATCAGAGCTCTTGTATGACTAGGTGCATTGTCAATGCATTGAACAGTAATATTTTGAAAGGAGTCTTTTTTTCTCAGCAGGAGGTTTCAACAGTGGGTTTAAAATAGTCAGTAAAGGAGTTTGAGACCAGCCTGAGCAAGAGCGAGACCCTTTTTCTACAAAAAATAGAAAAACTAGCTGGGCATGGTGGTGCGTGTCTGTAGCCCCAGCTACTTGGGAGGCTGAAGCAGGAGGATCGCTTGAACCCTGGAGTTTGAGGTTGCAGTGAGCTACGATGATTTCAGTAAACCATGCTGTAAACAGATGTGTTGTCATCCAGGCTTTGATTTTCCATTGATAGAGCACAGGGAGAGTAGATTTAACATAATTCTGAATGTCCCTAAGATTTTCAGAATGGTAAATAGGCACTGGCTTCAACTTAAGGTCACCAGCTGTATTAGCCTCTAACAAGAGAGTCAGCATGTCCTTTGAAGTTCTGAAGCCAGGCTTCTCTCTGGGTATGAAAGTTCTAGATGGTACCTTCTTCCAACATAAGGCTCTTTCATCTACATTGAAAATCTGTTGTTTAGTGTAGCCACCTTCATCAATGATCTTAGCTAGATTTTCTGAATAACCTGCTACAACTTCTACATCAGCACTTGCTGCTTCACCTTGCACTTTTATGTTGTGGAGATGGCTTCTTTCCTTAAATCTCATGAACCAACCTCTGCTAGCTTCAAACTTTTCTTCTCCAGCTCCCTCACCTCTCTCGGCCTTCACAAAATTAAAGAGAGCTATGGCCTTGCTCTGGATTTGGCTTTGTCTTAAATGAATGCTGCAGCTGGTGTGATCTTCTATCCAGACCACTAAACTTTCTCTATACCAGCAATAAGGCTATTTCCCTTTCTTATCATTCATGTGTTCACTGGAGTAATCCTTTTTTTTTTTTCTTTTTTTTTTTAAAAGAGAGTAGGTCTTGCTGTTTTCCAGGCTGGATTTAAACTAGTGGACTCAAGGGATCCACGTCCCTCTGCCTCCCTAGTAGCTGGGACTACAGGCACTCACCGTTGCACCCAGCTTGGAGTAACACTTCTAATGCTCTTCAAGAACTTTTTCTTTGCATTCACAACCTGGCTAACTGTTTGGGACAAGAGAACTAGCTTTTAGCCTCGCTCAGCTTTCAACACACCTTCCTCACTAAGCTTAATCATTTCTATCTTTTGATTTAAAGTGAGAGACATATGACTCATCCTTTCACTTGAACACTTGGAGGCCATTGTAGGGTTATTCATTGGCTCAATTTCAACACTGTTGTGTCTCAGGGAACAGGGAGGCCAAAGAACAGGGAAAGAGATGGGGAACAGCCAGTTGCAGCAGTCAGAACACATATGGGAACTTTGCAGTCTTATGTGGGAGTGGTTTGTGGCACTCCAAAACAATTACAATATTAACATCAAGGATCACTGATCACCATAATAGATATAACAATAAAGTCTGAAATAGTGCAAGAATTACCAAAATGCAACACAGACATACAAAGTGAACACATGCTGTTGGAAAAATGGCACAAAGAGACTTGCTTGACATGGGGTTGCCACAAAGTTTCAATCTGTATAAAGCACAATAAAATAAAGTGTGCCTATACGCACATACACACACACCCCCCTCAGTACATGATGGAAAAAGCATAAGCAAAAGAAAGAATTTTTAAATGTACATACAGTAATAGCCTCCACATATATACAAACAATAATACTTTACCAGAGTAATAAATCTTAAAAACCTAGTGATGAACCTAAGAAGAGTGCACGAGGCCCACAATAAGATAATGGTAATGCAATACAGATTGAAACTTTGTGGCAACCCCATGTCAAGCAAGTCTCTTGACAATGCTAACAAGGGAGGAAAGAATGAATAGAAGACACAGCATGTTCCTGAGTGGGAAGATTCAACATAAAGATGCCTTCCTGTTAACACATTTAAAGCTACCTCCAATAAAACACCAATGGCTTGGGAGTGGGCCCTAATACACTTGATGCTAAAGTTTACAGGGAAAAGTAATTAAGAACAGCCAGGATAATTCTGAAAAAGAAAAGTAATGACAAGCAACTTATCTAACCTAATGGTATAATGACATAGTATAAAGTTACAGTAATTAATTAATATGGGACCCACACGTAAACAGATCACTGGAAGAAATAAGACAGGTCAAAAATAGATCCGAATAAACATGGGAATTTACTATGTGATAAAGGCAACAGAATCAATCAGTGGAGGCGAGGTGAGTTATTCAATAAAATTACATTGGGACTAGGTAGCCATACAGAAAAAATTATGTTGGCTCTTGGACCAATCGCTCCCTGGCTGTAGGGCCCCATTTGGCCACATCCTGGCCTGTCATAGCTCCCATTCCACAGGGCTCCAGAGGCACAAGCAGTGCACACACAACTCTCAGCAAGTGCCCAGAAAATACCAGCTCTTAGGAAGAGTCCTCACCTCATGCCAAGACAAACACATTTAAAAACAAGACAATGAACGTTCTACAGGAAAATATGGAAGACTTTGTTGTTAATAATTTTGGAGAGCAGAAGGCCTTTCTATGCATTACAAAACTCAGAAAACAGAGGGAGAAGATGATCACCTAAAAGCTAAGGAGAGAGGCTCAGAAGAAACCAACCCTACACCTTGATCTTGGACTTCTAGCCTCCAGAATTAAGAGAAAATAAATTTCTGTTGTTTAAGTCATCTACAAAAACAAACAAAAAACAAAACAAAACTCAGAAAACACAACAGATTAGACTGAAAACCTGACTCCATAAATATCAAAACTCTGTCTGGCAAGGACTACACAGAAAAACTGGATAAGTATTTACAGCTTTGTCACAAAGACCTATTTTTATCTTATATAAAGAGATCCTTCAAATCTATAAGGAAAAAGTCAAATAATCCAAGAGAAAATTAGGCAAAGGTTATGAATAGGTCATTTCACTGAAAAGGAAATCCAAATGGCTCTAAAAACAGGAAAACATGCTTACTCTCAACCATAAAACAAATACACATTAAAATTACTATCAGATACAATTTTTCACCCTACTAGATTAACAAAGATTGAAAAATCTAACCTATTAAAAATAAATATGCTCATTATCCCTTAGACCCAACCATCCTACTTCTGGGATTTGATACTACAGGTATTTTGCAAAATGAAAAATATATGGAAAGGACATTTGTACTGTTTGTATCAGCAAAAGTTTGAAAACAACTTAAATGCACATCAACAGAGGACTATATGAATAAATCACAGTAAGTTCATTTCACGGAATTCACTGCAGGCATTAAAAAGCACAAGGCCTCTCCATAGGTTCTGATTCTATATCCAAGATGTAGATGTAAAGTGAAAATGAAAACAGGAGCAGAACAGGATATATAGTGTGCTTTCACTTGTGCTTAGAAAATAAAACAATGCTGGCATACGCTTGTATTTACATAGAAGGTTGTAGAAAGATGCACAGGAAAATGCCAATTGGAGTTGTCCCTATAATGGAAACTGGAGGGCTGGGGGTCAACGGTAGGAAAGAACTTTCTTTTCCTAATCTAAACCCCTTTGTAACTTTAAAGCTTTGTACCATATCAGCAAGTTTAGGAATAACTTTTAGAGAAAATATAAATTAAAAACTGAACACTCTAATAGTGAAAAGCCACAAGTAACCTACACGTCCACCCACAAGGAAGGTTACGTTCTCAGCCTACAGCAGTATGCTGCACCTAAGAAAAAGAGGCTGATCTCTGTTTACTCAACTGGACGGGGCTCCAAGGCAGATTGTTTAACGGAAAAGGGCACTGTAGAACAACATATGAGGCAAAAAATCCCCCAAAACAATATTCTATTCTCCTGCGGATACATATTTGGTATCTCCGTACAGGAGGGACAATTACCAAAATGGTCAACGGTTATCCCTGCGGGGGGAGGAGAACTTGGGGGACGTGGTCAAGGACTACACTTTAGATGCACCCGTGACTTTACATGTTCCCGAGATAAACACATTCATAGAATTTTTTTTAAGGCTGGAGACTGCTGAAATGCTAACAACAGTTGTTTTGGTGTGGTGAGTGATGAGCGATTGCTCTCGTTTCTTTTTCCTTTTCTACACTTTCCAAACACGCTACAAGGAGCAGGTGTCGGCAGTGCGCCCAGGGAGGAAAAGTCGCAGGACACTCCCACCGCACCGTGGGGCGGCCAGGGTCCCGCCGCGCCCACTTACTTGTCTGGGACGCCGGGTGCTCCTGGCTTCTCTGGAAGGGGTACCTGAACAGCAGCTTATTGCCCCTGCTCCCCGAGCTCACGAGAATCACGCTGATGGGGCTGGTGTCGTCCCCCATCCTGCCGCGGGGCCGGGGGTGGGGGGGGGCGGAGGGGCCCGGGGAGGCCGGACCCGGGCGGGCCGGGGTGGGGTGGGGGGCGGAGGGGCCCGGGCAGGACTGGTCCGACCCAGGCCGAGGAAGACTGCGCAAGTCCCCTACTCCACACCTGACCCGTCGGGCTCGCGATACTTCCGCGACGCGGCCAGGAAGAGGCGCTGAGGGTGCTGGCAGGCGGGCCGGGAGAACTGCGCAGGCGCAGGCGGCCCTGTGCGCAGGCGCGGGGCCTGCCGGAAGCCGACTGGCCTGTGTGGGTCCCCGGGAACTGGTGCGTTCTTTCTAAGTGTTGGCGTCTTCGTTATAGGCGTTAACATTTGCTTTGGGCAGAAAGTTCCAATTTGAAAGTAAAAAGTATGAAGAGATAAAATAAATCACTTCAATGGCTCACAGAACTAAATGTAAGAACTAGAACCGTACGACTCTTGGAAGCGGCCGGGTGTGGCGGCGCCGGTGGTCCCAGCGCGTGCGGAGCGGGAGGCGGGAGGGTCGCGGGAGGCCGGGAGTCCAGGCTGCGAGGAGCTGTGACGACGCCACTGCACTCCAGCCTGGGCGACAGAGCGAGACCTTGTCTCAAAAAAGAAAATCTCTTAGAAGCAAACATAGGAGTAGATATTCGGGACCTGGGATTAGGCAATGGTTTTGAAAAATGGACAAAGAATATGGCTAGATATTTCCCCAAAGAGTATGTACAAATAGCTAATAAGCACATGAAAAGATGCTCAGCATCATTAGTCATTAGGGAAATGCAAATCAAAACCACAACAGGATGCTACATCACACCCATTAGCATGGCAGTAATCAAGAAGATGAAATAACAAGTGTCAGCAAGGATGTGGAAAAGTTGAAATCTTTATATACTGCTCGTGGGGATGTAAAATGGTGCAAGCTACTTAGGAAATAGTCTGGCAGTTCCTCAAAAGGTTAAACAGAGTTAACATATGACCCCATAATCTCCCTTTCAGATATATAGCCAACAGAAATGAAAGTGTACATCCACGCAAAGACTTACATGTTCTTGGTAACATTAGTCATAATAGCCAAAAGTGGAAACATCCCAAATGTACATCAACTGATGAACAGGTGAATAAAATATGGTATAATCCATACAATGGAATACTATTCAGCCATAAAAAGAAATGAAGTAATAGGATATGAATCAATCTTGAAAACATACATAATATACGATTCCATTTATGTAAAATTTCCAGAATAGGCAAATCCATACAGACAAAAAGTAGATTAGTGGCTGCCTAGGGCTGGGAGGGCTAGGGGGAAGTAAGGATTGATTGCTAATGGATATGGGTTTTTTGAGAAGAAGTGATAAAAATGTTCTAAAGTTGACTGTGGTAATGGTTGCACAGCTCTTTGAATATATGAAAAACCATTGAATTGTACACTCTGTATAGATAAACTTTATGGTATGTGAATTATATCTCAATAAAGTTTTTTTTTTAAAAAAAAAAACACCCTACCCACCCTATCCCAGGCTTCCCCAGGAAATGACTAAAGTTAACAGTCTCCAGTGTCTATTTCCACATCTTTCCCAAGCATGCCAAATGCATCAGAATCTAATCATTTGACTAAGGGATAAACATTTTCACTGCTGAAAGTAGCCCTCTTACACTGGCACTGACACAAAGGTGTATTTTGCAGAACAGCTTTGTGGGTTGACCCTACCAGGGCGAAGGGCACATGCATTTGAAATGTCTCAGCTGCTACCATCAGATGCATTGTCTTGCATGGGGCTGCGGAGCATTGATTTTATTTTAATTTTTCCAAAATTTCAAAAAAGGAAAATGGTGTCTTGTTCTAGGTTGCATTTTTTTATTATTGCTGACAGAGAGAACTGTATAATGTCATGATCTGCCAGTGTGTGAGAATTGCCTTCATGTTTTCCCTATGGGTTCTCTGCCCTCCTTTGATGGTTTAGATGCATTTGTGAGGGATAGTCACCCTCTGTTACAGATTTTGCAAGCCTTTTTCCTAGTCTTGTATGTTTTGATTTTATGTATAATCAAAAGGTTTATGAGTTTTCCCACACTTCCCAGCAGCATCCCTGGAACGGAAAGGAGGGTTCAGGGGCAGAGGTGATGCTGGGAGGGTGGGACAGATGGGGTGGGGAGCCTGGCCAGTTGTAGTCACAGAGGCGTCCCTGACAGGGGCACTGGGAGTCCTCAGGTGACCAGACACGTGGGGCAGGACTGTGACTCGGGCCTCTCTCCTCTGACTTCCTGGCCATGCTGCTGCCCCACTGGGCAGAATCTTGGGGCTCCAGGCCGGCCATCGCTGAGCCAGGGGAAGGTTCAGACTTGGAGGGGCCCACTGTTCCCCCAGTTACCCCCTCAAGGCCAGCTTCCTACCAGTAAACTTCACAGGAGTATGCATTGTTTATTTTTCTGACTATAGTTAATAGTATGGAGCATTGGAATCTGTGAAAAGTGCAGGGAGATCCCAGCCCATACAGGTCCTGGTGTATCCCTCCTCAGGCTTCCCTCACAGGGCTCAGGTACAGGACTGTCCACAGAGTAGTGGTCTGGATCCCAGTGTCACCCTCGCTGGCAGCACTTCACTCTCCGTGTTTGTCGACCTTATCAGCATTATAGAAATGAGATCTCATTGTCACACCCTGGCCTGAGAGTTAGCAGGCCCCACTTTGGACCTCAGTTTCCCCCCCAGTAACAGGATTCGGAGCAGGTGGTCTCTAAGTGAGTCCTAGCTCTAAGCTCTCAGATTGTCTCCCGAGCAATGAAGTGCCAGGGCCAACCTTTATTCACTACAGGGCACATCCTCAGAGTCTTCTCTGCTAAGACCTCACAACTCTAAGTTCCTCCTCATTTTAAATTTAAATAACTCTGTTTCATAAGCTGCTTTTTTGAAGGTAAGTGGATTTTTGGAGACTGAAAGTTCCAACCCTTCCTCCCTGTGCAGGTCCCCTGAGGGCTTATCAGTCCTGCCACTCAGTCTGGGCCTGAGAGGGCCACCGCCTTCTGCCCTCTCTGTCAGAGGGCCAGGCGGGGCTCACAGACGCTATCTGAGACTTGCCTGGCCACCTCCACCTTCTCAGCTGCAGTGTTCCTGCCTTACCAGGGAAGAACCATTCACTCACAATAGTAACAAAAATAATCTTAAATTCATGCTGCCATATCCTGAGCTCCTGTGACAACAGATGATCATTCCTAACACTGAGGTGGGGACTAGTCTAACCCCCATCATAGAGGTTAAAAGAGTGAACCTGGGACTCACAAGATTCATTAGCCTGCCCGGGGGCACCCAGGGTCCACTCTCAGGGGAAGGTCTGCAGACTCCCAGCCTGGACTTCTGCTGAGTATCCAGCTGCCCAGAAGTGACCAGGCACCCCTCTGAGCTCAGCCTCAGCCACTGAGGCTCAGAATGTGCCTGGAGCTTGGAAATCAGCCCAGGCATCAGCAGCCTAGGTGCACTGCACAGACTCAAGCTCCTCATGTCACAGGTGGAAAACCAAGGCCCAGAGACAGGAAGAGACTTGCCCCGGACCAAACCACGGCCCAGCTAGGAAACCTGCACCCAAACCTCTTGTTTAATTTTCCATGAAAACTCCGACTAGTTTATACTCCTTATCTAACATGAAAGTTGATAAGTAAATAAAACCTCCCACATAGTGGAGAGTCAGTACCCAACTGAAACGTCTGGTACATGTCATAGGACTTGACAGCATAACACAAAAGACCACAAACAGCTACAACGACAAAACATCTCACTGTTGGACAATATTAACCAAAATAAAGCTTTTTGAAAGGGAAAAGACACTCTCTTCACTTTGGCGTGTTTGCACAATGTTTTTTCTTTTTAAAAGTTAGGTAAAATTTGCATAACCAAACGTGGAACAATCCAGTGGAACTTAGCACATTACCTGTCTTCAACCCCACCCTGAATCTCATTGTTTTGTGTTTCATCACTCCTGGATATCCCTCCCCTAAGCATAAATGTCTCCCACTATCTCTCACCCTTAGCCTGAAAACTCCAATTGTTTTGTTTCTTATGGATTTGCCTGTCGAATGTATAAAATGGACATCATTTATGCTGATATATAGCCTTGTTGTTGATCATTTGTTTTCATTAGTATTATGGTTTCGTTTTATCCATCTAGAAGCATGTATCAGTACTCATTTTATGGCAGAAATAATCTCATTGTTGAATTATATAAATTTGTTTCTAATCATCATAGCAGTTGGGTTGTTGCCATCGTTTGGCTATTTGATAGAGGCAATTTTGAAACGCACAAGAAGATCCTATTTGACTGCTTAAAATTACAAACTCTGTTCACCATAGAGCATTACGGCACCGTGAGCAAGCCAGTGTGGTGACATGCACTTAGATCAGTATAATGGGAAGACGAGAGAGGAGGATCGCTGCCAGGAGTTTGAGGCTATGCACTGATTGAACCTGTGAAGGCCAGCACTCCAGCCTAGCAACTTGACAGTCGACCAGTCTAAAATAATAAATAAAAAGAAGCAGAGATGTAGGCAAACTGCAGAGTTGGGCAGAAAACATAAAATTGACAATATAATATCAGAATTTTAATCCACATGAAAACCACCATAATCAATAGCTAAATTCATAGGAGACCAGAATTGACTGCTATGGTGCATTGAAAGGTGGGATCTTTGGGAGGTGAATGGATTAGTGGATTAATGAGTTATTTATCATAAGAAAAGCAACCTGAGCTAGCACCTTAGCATGGTCAGTCCCCTTGCCATGTGATGCCCTGGGTGGCCTCTGGAGCCTGCACAGAGTCCCACCAGCAAGAAGGCTCACCAGATTCAACTTCTCAACCTGGGACTCTCTGCCTCCATAACTGTAAGAAATAAATTCCTTTTTAAATAAATTCCACAGTTTCAGGTGTTCTGTTATAAGCAACAGAAAACAGACTAATATTCCAACCATACCAAATGTTTGGAAGGATGTGGAGCAGGGGATGCTGACACACCACCAGTGAGAACATAAGTTGGTCTACCACTCTGGAACACAACCTGGCATTACCTACTAAAGTTGGAAATATATACATGCCCTATGACCCAGCAACTCCACTTCTAGGTATATCCCCAGTAGAACTGCAGGCATGTGGACACCAAATGACAAGTAAAAGAATGTTCATTGCAGCATTATTCATAATAGCCGAGAACCAAACAAACCCAAATGTCCATCCCCAGTACAATGTATGAATTGTGGTATATTCCTACAAGGAAATACAATACAGCAAAGAAAATGAACACCCACAACATGGCTGCTAAATCTCACAAACACGAGTGAGTGAATGAAGACAGGCACAGTGACGGCATACCATACGTTTCATTTGTACGAAGGTCAAAAGCAGGCGAAAGCAACTAAAGTGCTTCCAGATGCACATCAGGGTGATTAAAAAGTTACTGAAAAACAAGAGGTAAGTCAGAGTAGACTTTGCGGAGGATTGCGGTGCGGAGTGTCTGCTTTATAATAATTCATTAAGCTATAATGTATTTCTCGTGCTGTATTTTACAATGGGAAAAAGAGCAAAAAAGAAAGCAACACCTGCCCATAACAGTGCTTTGCTGGGTTTGGAAGTTTCAAAAACAGAGAGGACTTGTGTGGACTCCTCTCTTTGTGGGGGCTTCCAGGAGGGAAAGAGGAGGCCCTGGGGCTGAGAGTAGCTGAGGACCATCCTCCAGCGTGGCAGGCTGCTGCCCTGGAAGGAGGATCCTGGAATCCAACATTATTACCTTCTCTGTTAGGAAACAGAGCAGCCCTGCTGTGCCTTCTGGCCACAGGTCCTCAGACACCTCAGCTGGAGGGAGTCTCTCAGGCACACCCCTCACTGAGAGCTCTCTGTGCCACCCCCCCCACCCCTGTGCAGCCAAACACCCCCACCAACCTTGCCTCCCGACTCGCCTTCCCTGCTCCGTGTACCTCCCTCTCTCTGCCTGACCCCTCGGCGTCCTCTGTCTTGTGAGCTTGTTCTTTCTTCTCTGCCAGTCTGTTCATCTGTCTCTGTCCTTCTCCCTGCCACCTTCTCTCCCATTGAGGAGCTGAAGCCTCAGGCACTGCCTTACACCCCATCACCCCCTGGGTGCCAGGCTGAGACGGGCCAGGGATTTCCTTCTGAACCAACCAACAGTGAGGGTGACCAGGGAGAGCCAGCTAATTCCAGTCTGGAAGGAGCCCCAGATGAGGAAAAAACAAACTTCGGGCAAGCACCCAGGGCCCTCTGTGGTCAGGGGCAGCATTCCCCAGGACAGTCAGCAAGCAATTTTAAGGCCAGAAGTGTGTGGGCACACCCCCAGGAGGGGGAACCCTCCCACAGGAGAAGAGGGGCAACTATGAAATGTAAATAAGGAACAGAGCAGGAAGGAGAGGGACCCAGGCAGTGCTGGAAGGGGCTTCCTGAAGGACCCACCTCCAGGCCACAAAGAGGTACTGAGCAGCCAGAGTGAGCCCCTGCCATCTGCCAAGCAGGGAGGGGCATCAGACACTGCTCCTGCCCTCGACCCCTAACAATCCCATCATCTCGCATCCCAGGCATAGAGGAAATGAGCGCCATTACACAAGTAAAACATCAAGTGCAGCATCTGGCATACAGAAGGTGCTCAATACTTGCTTATGTTTACATACATGTTTTCTAATTCATAGAGCTTATGCAAGCACCACAATTTTCTCTAAGAATAGTTCAGCAAAATATCTGTGATCAAAACCCTCCTTACAGGAAAAAAAAACTCTCCTCACAAGAAACATTTGCCTTTTTTTTGTCCTCCCTGAGCGCACTGCGGACACCTGCTCCTTGTAGCGTGTTTGGAAAGTGTAGAAAAGGAAAAAGAAACGAGAGCAATCGCTCATCACTCACCACACCAAAACAACTGTTGTTAGCATTTCAGCAGTCTCCAGCCTTAAAAAAAATTCTATGAATGTGTTTATCTCGGGAACATGTAAAATCATGTTAGGGTGCATCTAAAGTGTAGTCCTTGACCACGTCCCCCAAGTTCTCCTCCCCCGCAGGGATAACCGTTGACCATTTTGGTAATTGTCCCTCCTGTACGGAGATACCAAATATGTATCCGCAGGAGAATAGAATATTGTTTTGGGGGATTTTTTGCCTCATATGTTGTTCTACAGTGCCCTTTTCCGTTAAACAATCTGCCTTGGAGCCCCGTCCAGTTGAGTAAACAGAGATCAGCCTCTTTTTCCTACACACATCTCAGAATAGCTAAAATGTAAAAATGCTGGCAAAGATGGAGGGCAACTAGAACTATCCTTCAATGCTGATAGGAATGCAGAATAATACAGCCACTTTGAGAAACAGTTTGGCAGTTTTTTATAAAGTTAAATATACATTTACCATATGACCCAGCAATCCTACTGCTAGATATGGTAGTACCCTAGAGAAATGAAAACTTATGTTCATATAAAGACCTATATACAAATGCTCATAGCAGCTTTGTTGGTAATAGCCCCAAGGTGGAAAAAACCCAAATGTCCTTGAGTGGGCAAATGGATAAACAAACTGGGGTACTATTCATACCATGGAATAAAAAGGAACCAACTACTGATACACACAATAACTTGGATAAACCTTAAGGGTATTATGCTAAATAAAAGAAACCAGTCTCAAAAGATTACAATCCTATATGATTCCATTTATATTATATTTTGAAAAATTATAAATTTGAAAAATTATAGCATTTGTCAGAGGGTAGGGGTAGGAAGAGGGTGAGGCTGCTCATGTGAGTGTGTGGCAGTTTAGGGGTGATGAAGCTGCTCTGTGTACTGATGTGGCAGTGGTTACAGAAATCTATACATGCGTCAAATTTAGACAACAGTATTTAAAAAGTCAATTTTATTGTATGTTAAAATAAAATTAAAAGGAATATTTGCCTCACTGTGTTACAATGACTAATATGGACAGCAATATTGCAATTCCTAATAGCATAGTATTAGGTGAATTCACTTATTAACCTGCTACCTCCTCCCGCTGGTCAGGAAACAGACCCAGCACATCTTCCCTCAGTGCTGGGTCAGCAGAACCCTTGCCTTCTCAGAGGAAATACCCAGGAATCTCAGGAAAAAAGGGAAGGAACTGACATGTGGCTGGGCTAGCCTAACCAGAAGATAGCCCAGGTGTGTTCCCAAGGAGGATGCATCTTGGGCCTTGTTCCTCTGGTTTCCCCCATTTTGTGCTTCTGAAATGGATAAGGACAGTGCAGAACTGGACTGCAACTTCGGACATGACCTCCTGGGATGGCTGGGCCCCTATCTCTCCTGGACTCTGTGGCCAGACTATGGCCAACGCCCACTCTAAGGCCAAGCAAGGCAGGCAGGAGTGATAGCCTGCCCAGTCCCACCAGGCCCAGGCTGCCCCATTGTCACTGGATCTGATAAGAAATCCCACCCCTGCGGCCCCCTCCCCCTCCCCACCCAGCCCAGCCGGGGGCCCCAAGGGGCCCTGGGGGCTGAGCATCACCAAGGCCAGTCCTGAGCAGGCCCAGCTCCAGCGCAGCCGCCCAGCCCCACCACCATGTCTCTGACCAAGACTGAGAGGGCCATCATCGTGTCCATGTGGGGCAAGATCGCCACGCAGGCCGACACCATTGGCACTGAGACCTTGGAGAGGTGAGTCCCACACAGGACTGCCTGAGGGACCAGGTCAGAGGCCAGGTGGGTGAAAGGAGTCAGTGAAGAGGGGTGAGGGTGGAGGGGTGAGTGAGGAGGGGTGGGTGTGGAGGGGTGAGTGAGGAGGGGTGAGTGTGGAGGGGTGAGTGAGGAGGGGTGAGTGAGGAGGGGTGAGTGAGGAGGGGTGAGGTGGAGGGGGAGAGGGGGTGTGGGGGGAGGAGGGAGGGGTGGAGGGGGGTGGAGGGAGGGGTGAGGTGAGGGGGGAGGAGGGGTGAGGTGGAGGAGAGGGGGGGAGGGGGTGGGGGGGAGGTGGGGGGGAGGGTGGGGAGGAGTGGGAGGGGGGAGGAGGGGGGAGGTGGGAGGGTGAGAGGGGAGGGGAGGGAGGGAGGGGGAGGGGGGGGGTTGAGGGGGGTAGTGGGAGGGGAGTGAGGGGATGGGGGAGGAGGGAGGGGGGTGAGGGGGGAGGAGGGGGGTGGGAGGGGGGGGGAGGTGGAGGGGTGAGTGAGTAGGAGGGGTGAGCGTGGAGGCGTCTGCCCTGGAGGAGGGTCTGCGAGGAAGAGCGGACCCGGCGAGGAAGACCAGGTGCACGGGCGGCTCCCTGAGGCCTGCGCAGGCCCCGGGCCAGGTCCCCAGGCGGACAGGTGGAAGGGTTCCCCCCCCCCCCCGCCCCCGCCTCAGTGCTCACAAGGCGGGCAGGTTGCTGCCACCGCTAACATCCGAGCATCTGGTCTCCAGGCATGGGGCCAGAGGAGGGTTCCCTGAAGAGACCTTTCTTTAGATGCTGCTGGGGGGCCATGAGTCCTGCCAGAAGGCGCAGCAGGCCACCCGGTGCAGGGCTGCGAAGGGGCGTGGCGGGCGGGGGCCGCCCGGGCTGCTGGAGGCAGAGCGCGGTGGACGTGGGGACCAGGCCGTGCGGAACCAGTTGGGAACAAGGAGCCAGGCCCAGAGCCGCAGCGGCCGGGGACGGGCAGGGGCGCTCGGCCGGGAGACAGGGGCCTCTGGCCCAGGGGAGCTGGAGGAGGGGCAGCAGGCTGGGCGCAGGGGCATCCCGCGAAGGTGCGGGGACTGCTGCGGCGCGGCGAAGGGGTGCTCGAGCTCGCGCCCCGCCCGCCGCAGGCTCTTCCTCAGCTACCCGCAGACCAAGACCTACTTCCCGCACTTCGACCTGCACGCGGGGTCTGCGCAGCTGCGCGCGCACGGCTCCAAGGTGGTGGCCGCCGTGGGCGACGCGGTCAAGAGCATCGACAACATCGCCGGCGCCCTGGCCAAGCTGAGCGAGCTGCACGCCTACATCCTGCGCGTGGACCCGGTCAACTTCAAGGTGGACGCGCGGGCGCGGGCGCGGGCGCGGGCGGTGGCGAGGACCACGGCCTGTCCGGCAGGGGCAGGGCGGGGCGGGAGCTCTGCTGCAGGCGCCGGGCCGGGCCGCGGGGACACGCCCGCGCCCCGCGTGCTGAGCCGCCCTCTGCGCCCCGCAGCTGCTGTCCCACTGCCTACTGGTCACCGTGGCCGCGCGCTTCCCCGCCGACTTCACGGCCGAGGCCCACGCCGCCTGGGACAAGTTCATGTCGGTCGTGTCCTCTGTCCTGACCGAGAAGTACCGCTGAACGACGCCTCCCGCACCCCCAGAACAGGCTGCGACCCCTCCTCCGCCCCTCAATACTCGCCCTCCTCCTCCCCCGACTCCCCAATAAAGGAATAGGGAGGGAGCGACCCTGTCCTGCGTCCTCGGTATTTGAGGGAAGGAGGGAGATTTGCAGGAACGCGGTCGACCCCGGTGTCATTCGCGGCCCAAAGCACACTTGGAGGGTGCTTTGGGGAGGTTCTTCGCCCCCTGAGGACCTCAGAGTTGCAGCCCGGGGCGAGCAGCGCAGTCCTGGGCCGGGCTAAAGGGTCTCCGCGGGTCCTTGGGTAGAAGGACGGTTGCCCCTCCCGCCCGCTTCCCAAATGGTCCAGAGATTGTCACTTCAACCAGCGTATTGGGAGCATGTCAGGAATCAAGGGACTTTTTCTCAAAGTCTGTGGTCCTAACTCCCGCGACTCTGGCAGCTGCGGAGGTCCCAGAGGCCGTTCCCCTCCCAAGCCCTTAAGGGAAGAGGTGTTTCCTGCCCCGAGTTTTCCCTGGTTCCCTCCACGAGCTCCCTCCTGGCAGAACAGTAACTTTATCGGAGGGGACTAATTACAGATCCCCCTGAAGTCTGCGGCAAAGGAGCCCACGCACAGCGGCGTGGTCAGTGCCAGAAACCCAGGAATCACCCGATGTCGTGGCCTCCAGGTCGGCGGGGACCGGGCTGGCTACGTTTCTCCGCGCGGGCCGAGGGTCCCGGCGTTCCAGCCCGGCTCGGGCCGATAAGGGCGAGCGGAGCGGCCGGGGAGAGCTCTCTAAGGAGGCCAAGGCGGCGGGCGCAGTCCCCGGAGCGCGTCAGGCCCGCGGCATGCTCAGCGCCCAGGAGCGAGCCCGAGTCGCGCAGGTCTGGGACCTGATCGCGGGCCACGAGGCGCAGTTTGGGCCTGAGCTATGGCTCAGGTGGGTAGGGGCGGGTCTCCGGGATCTCAGCGAGGTGAGATAGGAGCGTTGGGCACGTAGACCGCCAGGGCCTACCCAAGGCCAGGGTGCGAGCCAGGCGGGGGTCCCCCAGGCTCTGGCTGGTGCCGGCGCTAGTGAAACCCCACGCAGCCGCCCTTGCCGCTCACCGACCTGCTCCTGAAGGCTCTTCATAGTGTACCCCGGGAAAAAGGCCTACTTCCCGCCCCGGGCGCCTGCCTCGACCAGCTGCAGCTGCTTAGCCACGGACAGCGAACGCTCGCGGCGGTGGCCGCGGACGTGCAGCACTTGGGCAACTTGTGCGCTGCTCTGAACCCGCTGGCTGACTTGCACGCGCACGTGCTGCGTGTGGACCCGGTCAACTTTGAGGTGGGCCGTTTCGGGCCGGGGTAAGGGTCCAGCGCGCAGCAGCCAGGGTTGGGGTGGGGTACAGGGAGGAATTGGGGGGAGGGGCAGACGCCTTCTCACCGGCACCTTCTCCCGCAGCTGCTAATCCAGTGTTTCCGGGTCGTGCTGGCCTCCCACTTGTAGGACAAGCACACAGTGGAGATGCACGCGGCATGGGACAAGTCCTGACTGGCGTGGCCGTGGTACTGACCAAAAAGTACCGCTAAGCCCCTGTACCCCACAGACCTTGGTCTGTGCCTGTCAATAAACAGAGGCCTCAAACATCTGGACCCTGAGTGTGTGTGGTCTTTGGGAGAGGGCAAGGTAACCTCACAGTTACTGGGTAGAGACGCTCGGTCCCTCAGGGAGCCTCCTGGAACTCTTGAATGCCCACAGAGGTGTACTCTGCTCTAGCAGGGAAATGCAGCCGGCAGAGGAAGTGCTCACATTGAGGAGGGGGAGTGTCTTCAGCTTCAACTCAAATCTGGCACCTGCTGGCCAAACGGTGTGCAAAGCACATCTGCATTCACTCATTCATTCATTGTTCTTCTACCCCCACCTCATGCTGGGACCTGCTCAAGGGAATCCTTGCCCCTTTTACAGAGATGGGGCACTGAGGCCTCAGGCCAAGTATGTGGCCTAAGACCAAGCAATTGGGGCCTAGGGCTCCTCCTATCCTCACCTTGTTCCTTTCTACCTCCTCCCCTGGGACATGCTCACTCTGCAGCAAACCTGTGCTAGCCAAGCCAACCCCTTGCTCTGAACCTCATGATGTGTTGGGCAGAGTGGGGAGAAAGTCCTCAGTAGTCACCATTTGGCAGACAGAGCAGGTTTCCGGCTGGTTCACACTGACATGCTGTATGATCCTGGGCACGTCCCTGAGCTCTCTGAGCCTCACCCATCAGATGAAAAAACAATACCGAACTCACTAGACCTTTGAAATAGTTTTTGAGATCATAATGAAGGGTGGACGCCTGGCAGGCTCATAGCCACCCCACCCCCCAGCCCAGCCCCAGCTGCTGCATCTCAGTCTCTGCAGGTCCCCCGCCAAGGCCCACCCTCCCCCAGGTCCCCTCTCCTCACTCCCCAGGCAGGACAGGAGCAAGAATCTTAGGGCTCCACCCCAGCTTTACAAAGAACCAGGCTGAGGAACCATCAGGACCCTGGAACTCTCCAAACTCTGGACAAGGACAGTTCCTGGGTTGACGATTGTGGGTCAGCACCAGCCCGCCAAAGAGTCAGCGTCCAGGTCCAAACAGGGATGCTGGAAGCTGGGCCCTGACGACGGTTTGGCCGAACTGCCCCAGCGGCCAGTGCCAGGGACCAGTTACCCTGCACTACCTGGAAGCACCGGCCCACCAGTGGGAGAGGGGAGCTTGGCGAACTTGACCCCGTGTTTCCTCCTTCACCCCCATTGTTTACACAGATAATTAATAGCTTTCAGTCCCATGCAAAGTTTGGTGCAAAAGCAGCTTGTGTTTCACTTTGGAAAAAATTGTGCTTTTCTCCTCAGCCTGACAAATAGGCACCCCAAAGCTGCCCTGGGTTTGGGTCACACGTGGAGGCATTTTGGGTGGAGAAGCCCTGGAACCACAACAGGGGAGAGATTGCCACGAAGAGAGCAGGGTCTCTGCCTGGCCGGACTGAGAGACCCAGAGCGGCCTCGGGCAACCCGCCCAACCCTACTCTCTCCCCTTTGTGCTTTCCTGGGCTGGGTACCTCCAGCACCACGCCAGCCAATAAGCACAGCCCAACAGAAGGATGAGCCCGCACCCGGGGCATAAAGGTACAGCCCTCTGCCGCCAGGCACACTCCTGGTCCTGACCCAGACTCAGAAGGAGCCCACCATGGTGCTGTCTCCTGCTGACAAGGGCAACGTCAAGGCTGCCTGGAATGTGGTTGGCGCCCACGGTCCCGACTATGGCGCCGAGGCCCTGGAGAGGTGAGGACCCTGCGCTCCCTGCCCCGACCCGGGGCCCAGCACGCGCCCAGGGCGCCACTGGCGACCCCTAGCGGCCTTGCCCTGGACCTAACCCCCACGCCCCACTCTTTGCTTCTCCCGGCAGGATGTTCCTGTCCTTCCCCCCCACCAAGACCTACTTCCCCCACTTCGACCTGAGCCACGGCTCCGCCCAGGTCAAGGCCCACGGCAAGAAGGTGGCCGACGCGCTGGGCAACGCCGTGGCCCACGTTGATGACCTGGCCACTGCCCTGTCTGCTCTGAGCGACCTGCACGCGCACAAGCTGCGTGTGGACCCGGTCAACTTCAAGGTGAGTAGCCAGCCGGGCCAGGGCCGGGGCCCCTGGGGACGGAGGGCAGCGGGCCTTCCTCAGGGGCAGAGTGCGGGCCAGTTCCGGAAGGGGGAGTGTAGGTGGCAGGCTGCGGCCCCCGACACTCCCTCTCTGCAGCTCCTGAGCCACTGCCTGCTGGTGACCCTGGCCAGCCACCACCCCGCGGAATTCACCCCTGCGGTCCACGCCTCGCTGGACAAATTCTTTGCTGCTGTGAGCACCGTGCTGACCTCCAAATACCGTTAGGCTGGAAGCCTCGGTGACCCCCGCCTCACCCGCCCCCTCCCACCCCTGTGTCTGGGCCTCCAGGCTAGGCCCTTCTTCCCTCTCCGCACCGCACCTCCTGGTCTTTGAATAAAGTCTGAGTGGTGGCAGCCTGTGTGCCTGAGTCCTCTCTGTCAGGGAAAGTGCCAGGGTTGGGGGTGTTTCTTCTTATCTCAGACCAAGGACCTCTCTGTAGCTGCATGGGGGAGGGGAGAATACTGAAAAAGGAGGGAGGAGAACTGGGGGGGGGTCTGCTCAAGAGATGATGCCAACCATGCTCCTGTCTGGGAGGTGCCAGACCAGCAGGTGGTGGCTCAGGACCTGGGGAGGACAGAAGGGCATCCAGGGTTCCTTTTAGGGGAAAGATGTGGGGATTCCCAAGAAGGACATCCTCCTTTGAAATCTCCCTGACCTCAGTAAACACACTCTAGATCAAAACAAAGCAAAGCAAAACAAACTAACAAATACAGTCTCTTCCTGATGCAAAGGCAGGTGCCTGATTTCCCTAATTCCCACCCACCCTCCTACCAGCGGGTAGGTGGGTTAGACTGAGTGTCCTGGCCCCACCTACACTTGCTCTGTTACATTAACCTCTAAGAGCAGGACAGGGAGTCAGGGAAGGAAAGAGCGGATGAGCTGTCCACAGCAGACTACCTGCACTTGAGGAAGCTCTTTAGCAGAGTACCTTGCTCTTGCACTTCATAAGGTACATTCATAGCTCATTGTGCGCCCAGCCTTGTGCCTGCCCCCGGCTCCAGCTCGCTACTTCCCTTCTCTGGTCCTCCTCCCCAAGGCCTCTGGGATCTCCCAGTGGTTCTACTTCAAGTGCTGTGAGCAACTTCTGGAAAGGTCGCTGTCCCAGGTGCTGCAGTCCTGGGCTTTGTGCTGGGATGTTGCACACCCCATCTGGCTCCGCAGCTGCCCTAGGAACAGCACTTCCAGCCTAGCCCTGACCCCAAGCCCACGCACAGGTGCACACGAGCACATACACACACACATGCTGGACAAAACTTTGGGGAGGGTGACAAGGGCCCTGCTGCCCACTTTCTTTGTGGACATGGGCCTCTCTGAATTGCCGGGGAGCTCCCTCCCCCCTCTCCACCATCCACTCTTTCTCTGCCTCACAGCTCAACCCATTTTTAGCTAAACATAGAAAAATACTTAAGAAATAAACTAAAATCCACCCACGCTTTCACACACACACCCTTTTTGTTGTATTACTTCATTAGGGAGAGAGAGTCCCTCTGCCCTGCCTCCCTCCCCGCCAAGAAGACAAAGTGAACGGTTTGGAATTGACCCCAGGGGCTCCCATCTGTGCTGAGGGAGCACAGCTACATCTACAACTACTGCTTCACGCCCTTCTTTTTTTGGACAAAAATATCATACTGTATATGTTTATCTGCAACTTGCTATTCTCACTGAACTGTGTCTCCTCTAATCCCTTCCAGCCAGTTCATTCAGCTCTCATTCCACAGTTTTATCAATCATTTCTATATTTCTGTTAATTTCCTGTTAAGATCCTTTGTCAATTGTCCTCATAAGTCATTTTTCTTTTCCTTATTTGTATGAGAGAGCTCTTTCTATAGTAAGAAAGTAAGTCATTGGCTAAGACATGTTCCCTAAGTCTTGCCTTAAAAGGGCTCAGGTGGCAGAGAAATTGGAGCAAGATGCAGAAAGAAGGTTGTCCCAGGCCTGGTGGGGTGACGGGGGAGGTGCCTTTGGTGCCTCTAAGCCCCCATCATCTTATCCTTTTTGTCCTTCAGGGCCAGGATTAGGCCTGGGGCTGTGGGCAGAATCAGGAGAAGGATGATAGGCAGGAAGGGAAATTGAGAAGAACCTGCACCGGGAGTACTGCTAAGGCTGGTCCGAGCGACTTCCTTCTCAGCCCAAGGCAGTTTCAGCCTCGCTTCCTCCTGAAACCCACAGCAGGACTTCAGTAAGTGTCCAAGGGGAGGGATCAGGTAGCCGGATAGGCTGAAGGAGGCCCACACAACTCCCCAAAGCAAGGTCTTCCACCAGGCCCCTAGGAAAGGACATGTCAATGACTCCTCATCCCCTTTCTCCTCAGTCCTCTCCCCCACCGACTAGTCCTAGGAACTGCCCTCTTCACCAGCAGGGGCTGTACCAGCTGGTGCAGCCGCCCCTTCTCACCACTGCACCGCAAGACCCTCCCTCACCCACCCTGCAGGATCTGCTGGCCTCATCATACCCAATCTCCCCACCTCCATTCTGCAGCCACAGGGACCTTCTCTCCCCATGCCTCCCCCAACCCCAAGCCAAGCCTCTCCCTACTCCACCTAATACTTATCCTTAAGTCTAACCTCCTCCAGGAAGCCCACCCTGATCCTCAGACTAACCCAGGTCCTCTTGACCTCATCAGGACCTCTAGCAAGGTTTGCAAGGGTATGTGTACTTGTGTGATGATTTGAGGACTGTCTGTGTCCCTAAGGAGGTTGAATGCTCAGGTCTTGTTCAGCCTGTTGCTTTGTTTATCAATTTAACCACCATTTACCTAGCAAGTCTTGAGTCAGGTAAAATTTGGAGAGCTGGTGTGTCATTGTGAACCAGGACCACAGTGGGGGAGAGAGACAGTCACTCACACAATCACACAGAGGTCCCGAATGGGAGAGCACCCCGCCGTGGGTTCACGACCTGGGGCTGCAGTAAAGGAGCTTGAATCTCGAGCCGCCCACCCTCAGCCCCGCGAATTTTGCACCTCGATATCCGTTCCTTCCCTGTGCCTGCCAATCACACCGATGGTTATTTGTGGAAGGAAAGGGGCTGGAAGAACCGAGGCTGAAGGAGAGCAGCAGGGATTCCGGGAGGGAATTCTTGAGTACACATGGGCAACGGCGTCCTTGCGCGTGCTTCTCTCTCTGCCCCGAACCGGGGAAGCCTTCCTTCCTTCCGTTCACTTGCCCATTCGTTCATCGATTCCGCTCAAGTTAACACACGTCCCGCGTGTGCCGGGCGCAGTTCGGCGGCGGCTGGGACCAGGGGCGCTCAGGCACCCAAAAGGATGCCCCTGAGATGCGACATGGAAGCGCCGATGTCGCCCAACCCCACCGGGCCCGCCTCTGCGCTGTGGGCGAGGACGCTGCTTCCGGGAGGGGTGCGGCTGCGGCCACCGGCGCACGCGGGGAGGAAGCCGGGCTGCGGCCCCGCGCGGACCGGACCCCGCACGCCCCCTGCCGTCCCCGCCCGGCCGCGCGCCAGCCAATGAGCACGGCCCGGCCGGCCGCGCCCCTCGCACCCGGGGCATAAAGGCGCTGCGCTCTGCCGCCGGGCACACTCCTGGTCCTGACCCAGACTCAGAAGGAACCCACCATGGTGCTGTCTCCTGCTGACAAGGGCAACGTCAAGGCTGCCTGGAATGTGGTTGGCGCCCACGGTCCCGACTATGGCGCCGAGGCCCTGGAGAGGTGAGGACCCTGCGCTCCCTGCCCCGACCCGGGGCCCAGCACGCGCCCAGGGCGCCACTGGCGACCCCTAGCGGCCTTGCCCTGGACCTAACCCCCACGCCCCACTCTTTGCTTCTCCCGGCAGGATGTTCCTGTCCTTCCCCCCCACCAAGACCTACTTCCCCCACTTCGACCTGAGCCACGGCTCCGCCCAGGTCAAGGCCCACGGCAAGAAGGTGGCCGACGCGCTGGGCAACGCCGTGGCCCACGTTGATGACCTGGCCACTGCCCTGTCTGCTCTGAGCGACCTGCACGCGCACAAGCTGCGTGTGGACCCGGTCAACTTCAAGGTGAGTAGCCAGCCGGGCCAGGGCCGGGGCCCCTGGGGACGGAGGGCAGCGGGCCTTCCTCAGGGGCAGAGTGCGGGCCAGTTCCGGAAGGGGGAGTGTAGGTGGCAGGCTGCGGCCCCCGACACTCCCTCTCTGCAGCTCCTGAGCCACTGCCTGCTGGTGACCCTGGCCAGCCACCACCCCGCGGAATTCACCCCTGCGGTCCACGCCTCGCTGGACAAATTCTTTGCTGCTGTGAGCACCGTGCTGACCTCCAAATACCGTTAGGCTGAAGCCTCGGTGACCCCCGCCTCACCCGCCCCTCCCACCCCTGTGTCTGGGCCTCCAGGCTAGGCCCTTCTTCCCTCTCCGCACCGCACCTCCTGGTCTTTGAATAAAGTCTGAGTGGTGGCAGCCTGTGTGCCTGAGTCCTCTCTGTCAGGGAAAGTGCCAGGGTTGGGGGTGTTTCTTCTTATCTCAGACCAAGGACCTCTCTGTAGCTGCATGGGGGAGGGGAGAATACTGAAAAAGGAGGGAGGAGAACTGGGGGGGGGTCTGCTCAAGAGATGATGCCAATCATGCTCCTGTCTGGGAGGTGCCAGGGTTGGCAGTGGGCAGCGTCTGGGGCACCCATCCCCCGGATCTCTGAAGCTGGTGAAGGCCGGAAAGAGCAGGGAACAGGAGGGGAGGGAAGAGAAGGGGAGGTGAGCTGTCCAGAGGTCGCTGCCCAGGATACCCTGGAAAACCCTGCCACCCTGGAGTGCTTTTATTTGCCTCTTCCTGCTTTTTATTCCTGGGACTTGCAGATTAAATGCAAATTTGCTGAAATAATGAATTCATTCCCCACCTTTACTTTTCAGGGTGCGCGCCACACACACACACACACACACATTTGCACGAAGAATTGGCTGGCCTCCAGTCTGGGACCTGCTAGCTCTCCTAGGGCTCTGCTCAGATGTGGGGAGGCCAAGGAGGTCCCACTCTTTTCCAGTTGGTCTGAATCTCTCCTCTCCCCCTAGTCTCCCTAAAGCCTCCCAAATACGTGCAGAGTCTAGATGAAATTGGGAGTGAGTGATGCAATTGCAGATGCCAGACAATTCTCTGGAGGTGCCCCTTTTACCCTAGTGCCACCCCAGGATGGTGCTCACTCTCAGACACTGACATCTTGGGGCAACCAAGGTCAGGAGGCCCAGTCTCTGGGCCCAGCCCAGCACCCACTCACCTGCCCTAAGGCTGTTGGCCCTGCCCAAGTGGGGCAGTGGAGAGGCCAGCCAGGGCCAGGGAGGCCTGCCCCCCACCCCCATGTACTTCCTCTCTGCCAAGCGGGACTCCAGTGCCTGGAGCATCAGAGGGAAGGCTCAGGGTGCCCAGGCCTGGCAGCCATACAGCCCCAGCCCTCCACTGAGAGCAATGTCCTTTCTTCCCTGGGCCCAAGAATCCTCCTTGGAAAATACTTATGGCAGGCCCTCTGCCTCAGTTTGTGATGCCCTTAGCACAGCCTGTGGCACGTATGAACTGTCAGTAAGAGGCCATCTTCATTATTTTATTGGGAAAAATGGAGGCCTGAGATAAAGGTGGAAACACAATAAATGTACATCAGTGTATGAATGGGTAAGCAAAATGCAGTCTGTACATACAGTGGAATATTACTTGGCCATAAGAAGGAATGAATTATGGGTAGGATGTGGCTGAATCTTGAAAATGTTATGCTCAATGAAAGCAGCCAGACACAAAAGGCCACATATTATGTGATCCCATTTACATGAAATATCCACAATAAGCAAATCCATAGAGACAAAAAGCAGATTATTGGTTACTAGGGACTGGAGCAAGGGGCTTGGGGAGCTACTGTTAGTTTCTGTCTGGAATGATGAAAAAGTTCTTAACTAGAGAGTGGTGAAGGTTGCACAACAGTGCGAGTGTACTTAATGTCTGAATTGTACACCTTTTAAAATGGCTAAATTTGTACTATCTGAATTTTAGCACAATTTTTAAAAAAAGGTATAGAGTGGTACCTGGCACAGAGTGAGTGCTGCATGAGTATTTGCTATTATTATTGGGATACATCCTACACATCCAATAAATAGTCATTGTCCTGAAAGCAACATCTGCTGTGAGCCAGTCACCTGACGTTTGTTACCCATTTAACTCTCACAGCAACCTTAAGAAGGAATTGTTACCCTCATTTTACACAGAAAATGAGAAAATAGACTCAGGAGGCAGAATTAACTGACTTCCAATGCCAAAATCCATGCTAAAATTCAGCGTTATCTAATAATAACAATACACATGAAATATTATTTTTCATATAGCAAACACTTAAAAATGAAGGGCACCAGGGTCCAGGGCGATTCAGAGGGTCCCAGGTCGCAGCCGACTGGGGAGACTGAGCGCTCGCGGACCGCTCGGGACGCGGCCCTGCGACCGGGGCGGGCGGGGGCGGCAGGAACGCGGCGCGGCGCCCCCTGGAGGCCCGCGGGGACCGTCGGCCGATCCGCGCGGGCGCAAACCCGGCGCAGCGCGCGTGGCGGGCCCGGGGCGCCGGGATGGCGCTGTCTGCGGCCGACCGAGCGCTGGTGCGCGCCCTCTGGAAGAAGCTGGGCGGCAACGTCGGCATCTACACGACCGAGGCCCTGGAGAGGTGCGCGCAGGGCTGGGCGCTCCCCTCCCGGGCCCTGCTTCCCCGGGGCCCCCGCGTGCGCCTCAGCCTCCGTTCCTCCCGCAGGACCTTCCTGGCCTTCCCCTCTACCAAGACGTACTTCCCCCACCTGGACCTGAGCCCTGGCTCCGCCCAGGTCAAAGCCCTCGGCCAGAAGGTGGCCGAAGCGCTGACCCTCGCTGTCGACCACCTGGACGACCTGCCCGGCGCCCTGTCGGCTCTGAGCGACCTGCACGCGCGTAAGCTGCGCGTGGACCCAGGCCAGCTTCAAGGTGAGCAGCCAGCGGGGCTGGACCTGCCGTTGCCGGAGCGGGGGTCCCATCAGGACAGGGTGTGGGGGGACGGATGAGCCACCCCTGTCTCCGCAGCTCCTGGGCCACTGTCTGCTGGTGACCCTCGCCCGGCACTACCCCGGAGACTTCAGCCCCGCCCTGCAGGCATCGCTGGACAAGTTTCTGAGCCACGTGATCTCGGCACTGGCCTCCAAATATCGCTAAACTGGGGGTGGGTGGCCGCGGGACCCCCCAGCCGCCCTCTTCCCTGAGGTCCCAGTGTCTGAGTAAAGCCCCCAAGGCCGCAGCCTTCGTGCTTGTGCTCTCTCTAGGGGGGCCGCACGCGCGTGAGAGGGGAAGGTGCTGCCCCTCCCAGAGGAAAGGTGGGGGTCCGGGAGAGGCCTGAGCCACAGGCCCCTCAAATGACGGATCTGGGCGCACCCTGTCCTGCCCTTCGGCTGGGGCGACAAGAGGTGCAGGCTGCCCCCACCCCCCGATTTCGAGCATCTGGTCCCAAATTGCCTATCGTGAACCCCGCCTGACACAGCATGCCCTTAGCCCCGGCCACCTCGGGGCACAGGCCTGCGTCTTTGGCCCCTGAGGACTGGGACAGCAGTTGGTCCCCACCCCTGCCGGTCCTCAGGGCTGCTCCCTCAGTCCTCCTCCGGACTCATCTCAGGTCCAGGACAGCTGGCCTGGTGCCATCACAAGAACCCTCGCCCACCTGGAGCGGAGGAGCATGGGTTGGGGGTGGCGCGTGGGCCGGGGACCCGTGGGGCACAGCCTTTGAGAAAATTAGGGAGTGGCGCCCCCTGCCGGGGCAGGCCGGGACCTGCGTAGGGCCCAACGGGCACAACCGTACAGTGCCTCCGGAGGGGTACTGGGAACTCAGGGTGTCTGAGAGGCTTGTGGTGAGAGCCCCTTGTTGCTAGACTCGGGATCTGGTGGAAGGAGGTGGGTCCGGTCCCAGTACCTAGTCATGCAGGAGACCAGGTGGGCCAGGGAGCTGGCCCAGTCCCTGCCTGCACCCCACACCTCTATGGAGAGGGAAGCTGGAGCTTTTCTTTTTTACATTTTTCCTCATAAGATCAACCACGGTCATTGCAGAAACTTCAGAAAATAACTACAACACTTACTGCGTCTTGTGTATCCCAGGCCCAGGAATGGGCTGGTGTATCCACCATTCCTTCAGCTCCTACTTGACACACAGCAAACTGTCATGTGTGAACAAGTAGAGGATAAGGAAGTCAGCTCCAAGAGCACATGCCTCACACACACACACAAACCACACACACGAGGCAGAAACAGGCCCTACCCAGAGCCGTAACATTTAACGTACAGGCTTTCAGGTCCTCTAGACACAGAGATATTTTTCTTAAGAAATGGTATCCTCAAAGTGACACTGAGAAAAAGTGGACAGATTGGACTATATAAAGAGAATAAATAGTATAGGGACCGTGATGGTTAATTTTGTGCATCAACTTGATTGGGCTAAGGGATGCCCAGATGGCTGGCAGACCCTTTATTTCTGGGAGTGTCTGTGAAGGTGTTTCTGGAAGAAACTAGCATTTGAGTTGCCAGACTGAGTAAAGATGGCCCTCACCTATGTGGGTGGGCCTCATCCAATCCATTGAGGGCTGGATAAAACCAAAAGGTGGAGGAAGGGCGAATTTGTTCTGTGCTTGAGCTGGGACATCCATCTTCTCCTGCCCCTGGACACTGGTGTTCCTGGTTCTCGCGTTTTCCAACGTGGACCAAGACTTATACCATTAGCTCCCCTGGTTCTTGGGCCTTTGGGTTTGGACTGGAACTATACCACCAGCTTTCCTGGGCCTCCAGCTTGCAGACAGCAGATCATGAGACTTCTCAGCCTCCACAATTGTGTGAGCCAATCCCTCAAAATCAATCTCTTCCTTTATATCTATATATATCCTGTTGGTTCTGTTTCTCTGGAGATCCCTAACTAATACAGGGAGGGGGAAAAAAGATTGTAAATAATGTTAAAAGAGGAACAGGGGAAAAATATTTGCTACATGTAGCAGATAAAGGTTATCTCTACTATACAAGATGGACCTCCAAATTATTTTAAGTCAGTCAACTTGACAGAAAAATAAGCCAAAGGATAAACAGGCAACTCACAATATACCAATGGCCAACAGACATTTGCAATGATGTTTAAAGCCATGCAAATTAAAATGCTGATTAACAAAACACCTGTCATGAAAAAATATTAAAAAGGCAATATCCAGTTGGTGGACGTATAACCTTTTAGGAAGGTAATTCAGTTGTATACAGCTGTGAGCTGGTAAATGTTTAAGTGGTACTCTGGAAGAGGGGGAGTGGAGATGACTTGTAGCATTTGCCAATTTCCACGTTGCAAATACTGCCACCACAGTTGATTTCAAGCTGTCAATGTGGCGTCACCGAACAGGGAATAGGAAGAAATGCACAGCAGCCACTATTGCATTATGTTCCCAGTGTCCAGACACAGGAGACATAAGCACAGCTAATGAGAGCACAGATAATACTGAGATGCAGTAACATACTGAGGAAGCAATGAGTTTTCAGTATTTATTACTTTTAATATGATCTATTTATAAATCAATATGATTTAATTTTTAATAGTGGCTGTGTTTAACAACTGGTTTTCAAAATTACTGAAAATTTAACATTAGACAACACACCACTGGTTTTATCTTTTAAATCCAAAAAGTGCATACTCTCAAAGTCTGCAATCCTACTTCTGGGAATTTATCCTACAGAAAATAGTGGCACACATATATGAAGATGTATGTACAGTGATATTCTTTGCAGAACTGTTTATTAGACCAGAGAAATAAAAATTAAAAAAATATGTTGCACAACGAACACATTCATCATTAGGAGATAGGTTAAACAAATTATGGTAGAGTCACACGAGGGAACACTGTTTATCCTTTACAGAGAATTAGTCTCTGAGCATAGACATGGAGCAATGCTGAGACATTCATGTAACAGAACACACTGCAGGCCAATGTATAGAGCATAAATCCATCTTTATATTAATGTAGTCACAAGAAAAGTTGAAAAGAATACATACTGAATGTTGGCAGCAGTTTTCCATGGGTGTGAGACTATAGGGACAGAGAAGGCAATTGTCACCACTTTATGTAATCCCAGAAAGGAAGGTGGTTGACGTGTGAGTGATTTTTCACTTACGTCTATGTGGGTTTCATTTTTACAAATAATTTGCAGAAAACCTTGCCCTGAATATTTGTAGCTAAAATTGTACACACAAACATATATAATTATTTCCTTGAATTTTTATAGATACAGAATTTCTGGGGTAAAGGGCGTGCCCATTGCTATGGCTTGTGCATAATATTGCCAAACCTGCCTTCACTGCAGTTTCATCAGAGGGAGGCAGGGCCTGAGTCCCTGACTGCTCTCCATGTCTAGTAGCTCACATTTACTTGATGGTTAGTGAAGGCTCCGTCTCTGCTTGTCATCTCCACCTGGCTCTGCATGAGTCGCCCATCTGTGTTTTCTGCCTGTCTTCCCACCGTGGTGTCGCCTATAGAAGCCCTTCTTCTGTAGACCTGTAGAAGACCTTTTAGTCCAATTATTTGTTGCAATTACTTGCCCATTTTTTCTGTCTTTATTTTTTGGGAGGTGATCCTTCCTTCATATATACAACTCCCTGCCAGCTCTACCCACCTCTTCCTTCAGGCCTCTGCTCAGGGCCACCATTTCCAACCTGGGAGGGGAGGCTATAATTTCATTTCTGCATAACCAAAAAACTGGATAAAATTTTGTAAATCTAAAAGCATCAAAAAGCTAACAAAGCTGGGTGTGGTGGCTCATGCCTGTAATCCCAGCTTTGGGAGGCCAAGGTAGGAGGATCACTTGAGGCCAGGAGTTCAAGACCAGGCTGGGCAACACAGCATGACTCCGTCTCTACAAAAAAAAATTAAAAATTAGCCAGGCATGGTGGTGTGCCCTGTAGTCCCAGCTACTCAGGAGGCTGAGTCAGGAGGATCGCTTGAGCCCAGGAGTTTGAGTTTGCAGTGAGCTACAATGACATGACTGCACTCTAGCCTGGGCAACAGAGTGAGACCCTATCTTTAAAAACAAAAAAAGCTGGGACCCCAAACCGCTATATGCACATGATAATTCCCTCCTTTCCTCAAATACAGGCATTGGGTGAGGAGACATTAGAACATAAGATGGTAGCAATAAAACTAAATATTGTTATCTACATTGATTATTAATGATTTAATTGACCAAAATAAAGGATAAAGATCAAACACATAGGCTTTAAGACAAAAAGCGCAGAGGCAAAGAAGTGTCACTAATAACTGGTGGGGAGAGATGGTAAGGTGGCCCCGTGAGCCCCACTCCTGGTGTTCACACCCTTGTGTAGTAACCTTCTTTTGAATGTGGGGTTTGCTTTATTCAACATGGTAAGATACACACAACACAAAACTTACACTTTCAACTCTTTTTAAGTATACAGTTCAGTAGCACTTAGTACATTCATAATGTTGTGCAACATCACCACTATCCAGTTCCTGAACTTTTTCACTGCCCCAGAAAGGAAATCCTGTGCCCATTACCAGTCACTCCCCACTCCTGCTCTCCTTACCAGCCCCAGCCCCTGAAAACCACTCACCTACTCTCTGCATGGATGTGCCTATTCTGGATATCTCGTACACATGTAATCATACAACATGGGGTCTTTTGTGTCTGGCTAATCTCACTTAGGATAATGTTTTCAAGGTTCATCCGTGTTGTAGCAGGTGTCAGAGCTTCATTCCTTTTTATGGCTGATAATATCCCAGTGTGGATGGACCACGTTATGTTCTTCATTCATCTGTTGAAAGATGTTGGGTTGTTTCCACCTTTTGGCTACTTTGAATAGTGGTACTAGAAACATTTATGTGCCAGCATGTGAGTTCCTGTGTCAATTCTTTTGGGCACATACCTAGGAGTGAAATGGCTGGGTCACATGATCACTGTTTAACTCCTTGAGAGACTGCCGAACTGTTTTCCACAGCAGCGGCACTATTTTACACTCCCGCCAGCAATGTATGGGGGTTCCAATTTCCCCACATCCTCACCAACACTGCTTTTCTTTCTTTTTTAATTATGGCCATCCTACTGGGTGCCATGGCTTCCTGTTAACTCACAGAATTTGGTTAAGGGGAGGGATGGCACTGCCATGATTAATTTAATGCCCCTCTTGCTAGGCGACCATGTCCCTTATGGACGCCCCCTCGCAGAACCTCCCAGGGAGGGCAGGACCAGCTCCCTGCCCTCTGCCTCACTGGGCTGATGCGGGTGGGGCTCAGGCCAGGCAGCAGGGAGGGAGGGCAGAGCAGGAGGAAAAGGCTGGAAGGTCAGTGTAGGACGCTCAGGAAACCAAAGCCACACCCCCAGGAGCCCCACGGCCGCCCCTCCAGCACTGGACCTTGCGCTTGTCCAGGAGATGCTGCTCCACGAGCTGTGTATGCTAGTAGGGTCCTGTGGACCTTGCTCCCCAGGTCCACGAGCCAGAGAGCACCCAGGGGGCAGCAGTGGGACAGCCTGTGGGTATGTGGGGAAGAACAGTGGAGGGCTGTCTGTGGCCAAGCAGGGACAGTACAGTGGACATAAACCGAGTACGTGAAGGCCCAAACAGAACAGGTACTGTGTCTGCCTGTGCCCTGACCAGAGGGCGCAGTGTGTGCTTGCCTAGAAGATTCATTCAGTGTTTGGAGCTGGACCCCAGCTCCAGGGTCCTCCTCCCCACTGCCCCGGAGGACAAACGTCCAGCAGCTCCAGGCCCCTCAGACCAGCAGTCAGTGCTACCGTTCCCTGTGGTGGCACCAATGAAGGCTACAGCTAAGATGTGCCCTGTACACATGCTTAGTGAGAAGCCAGACACAACACATATTGTGTGATTCCACTTACATGAATGTCCAGAAGAGGCAAATCCACAGAAAGCAAATTAATGGCTGTCTAGGGCTGGGAGCAGGGAGGGATGGGGAGTGACTGCTAACGGTGAGGGGATTTCTTTTTGGGGTGATAAAAATGGTCTAAGCTCCACAGTGGTAAACTAGACAGCACAGCATTGTGAATATACTGAAAACCACTAAATTGTACATTTTAAGATGGTTAAAATGTTAAATTTCATGTGAGTTCTATCTCAATTAAAAAAACTACCTAAAAAAAGTGCATTCTTGGGCCCCTTCCAGACCAACAGGAAGTCTAAGGTGAGGCCCAGCAACCTGTTTTAGATCCTCCAGGTGATTCCGACATGTGGTCCAAGAACATCGCACTGGACCCAACCTCCCCAGAGCAGGGCCACTCCCAGGTGGGAGTCCCACACCCTCCGTCACTTGTCCGAATCACAGCTGGGCACTACCTCCCCCAGGAAGCCCTCGGAGCCCCCAGGAGAGCCTACTCGTGTACCCCGGCAGGGTGCACCCTAACGCTGGGCCTTGCTCTGGATCCCATGCAGGCTGTGGCAGCAGCACAGGCCTCCCAGTTGTCCCATCCTTAGGCTGTAGTAGTCCTAGGCCTGGTCAAAGACCCCCAGGGTGAATGGGGAGGCAGCCCCAGAAGTGCTGCCTACCCTGGCTGCAGGGCCTCTCCCCTAGGGCAGCCTGGGACCTTGATGCAGGTTTAGGAGACCCTCAGGACCCACATTAAGTGCTGATCTCTTGTACTCCCCCACTGGCCAGGACCAAGGTATGGGTGAGGGGGACCCCGAGAGCAGGGCAGCCAGGCGGGCCGAGGGCAGGACTCCTCTCTGGAGGTGGGGCTGGGGTGGAAGCCCAGCCTGGGTGAACCTAAGGGGCCTGGAATGCACTGTGACCTTGACCCACTTCGAGGATCCCTTCCCACTGGCCCACCTGGCTCTTCCCTGATGGGGGTGGGGGAGGACTGCAGCTGCCTCCTGACCTGTGTCTCTGCTTCTTCACTTGGTTTTTTTTATTATTTTATTTTATTTTATTTATTTATTTATTTATTTATTTTTGAGCAGAGTCTCACTCTGTCACCCCGGGTAGAGTGCAGTGGCGTCACCATAGCTCACTGCAACTTCAAACTCCTGGGCTCAAGCCATCCTCCTGCCTCAGCCTCCCGAGTAGCTGGGACTACAGGCACACACTATGCCCGGCTAATTTTTCTATTTTTAGTAGAGACGGGGTCTCGAACTCCTGAGCTCGTGATCCTCCCACCTCGGCCTCCCAGAGTGCTAGGATCATAGGCGTGAGCCACGGCGCCAGGTCCCTGCTTCTTCTCTTTAAACAGAAGTTTCTTTCCCACATTTTTGTATTCTTACAGAGGGCCAGAGCTTAAATCGGGTGAAAACTCTGCCCCCTAACCCATGGACCTCCCCTCAGCACCCTCAGCACCTCCGCCCTGCCGGGACCCACTTGGGTTGGGTCTCTCCAGGCTCCTGCATCCGTTACCCCAGTCAGTCTGACATCAACTTCTGTGCCCACACTCAGGAGCAAGCACTTGGAACCCAGGAGGCCCAGGGGCCCTGGGAAGAACCGGGCTCTCAGCCTTCTGCAGAGAGCCTCGGGGGTAGGGAGTACTATAGCAGAGCAGCACTGAAGTGGGAAGAGCTGGCTCCCACCCTCTCTGCAGGGGTGGGGCCCAAGGGCTCAGCCTACTTGGTCTGGGATCCACTTGGAGTGTTCATGTCTGCGGAAACAGCTATGGGTGCCCTCTGCTTCCTGGCTAGGAGCCCAGGCCTGTGCTCAGGTCCAAGGACATCGTTGCTCTGCCTTTCCAAAGCCACCCTTCCACGTATGCTAGTGAAGTTCGCACAATGTGAATGCACTCAATGCCACTAAACTGCACACTTAAAAATGCTTAAAATAGTATATTTTTTGCATATTTTACTATAATAAATTTCACAACACCCCACCCCTCAAGGAGATAAGGGAATGAGGCCCTTCTGCAGCCTTGGCTCCAGGCTGCCACCTCCTGCCCCCCAAAAAGGGGGGTCCTCTGCCTGCTACAGCCCAGCACCTGCATGTCACATGATGGCTGCACAGCTAGGTCAGGAACCCACGGCCTCAGCTCTCATCCTATTTTTCCTCTCCCCTCCCAGGACTACCCTTAACCCACTCAGGGCTTCCCACCAGTCCCTGCCCATTCCCCAAACGCAAGGGGACCCCTGTGCAGGAGGAAAAGGTGGTGGCACCAGGTGCAGCCCCTGCCTTGCTAGCTACACCACCTACTACACAGAGCCATTTACCCTCCTTTTCAAAAAAAAAAAGTCACCAAACAATGTGTGGAAAAGTCTTCCCGTAGTGTAAGTAGAGAATGTTCCAGCAAAGCCCCTTCTGTTCTGCCCCAGCCTGGGCTGCAGGCAAAGGTGGTGGTGTCCCTGTGGGTGGAGAGACAGGGCCTGTTCCAGGGGGAGACCCTACTGACACTGCAGATTCCTTCAAATGGGAGGATGCACCTCCCAGAGTCACACACCTCCCAACTACCCGTCTTCAGCGACACTTACAGGCACTGCTGTGGACAGGAAGAACGAACTCACTGTAATGGATGAAAAAGTGAAAACGTGGGTCCCCTATAGCAGACTCTAGAGTAGACTTTGGTGCAGGTAGTATGTTTGGGAGTAGCAAGGAGAGCGGGAAGGAGGAAGAGCCATCCTGAGTGCATCGCCAAGGCTGCCCTGGGGGCATGGAGCTCAATGTGGCCAGGACCACCTGATAGGCGTACAAAGAGTCCACTGAACTGTCCCTGCAAGGTGGGGAAGCAGGAGCACGTACCCCAGTCCCTCTCCCAACACAGATGGTACCCAAGAAGGCTGCACCAGCCTGGGGCTATCAGGGACGGCCTAGGATACAGACACCGCAGCCCAAGGGGGACTCATCCCTGTTGTAACCAGAGGACAGAGGGGATGTGGGTACTGGAGGCCACTGGTACAGTACCTATTTTGGTAAACCCCATTCCCTGGTAAAAACAAAACAAAACAAAACAAAAAAACAACCAAAGCAAAACACAATTGTTTGTCCACACACACAAATTTAAGCCTAGACAGAAAAGGATCCAAACCATTCACAGTGGTAATGGCTCTGAGGGTGGGGCTGTCTGTTTAAGCCCCAGGAGAGCCCAGGCTGCAAACCAAAACCCACGGCCCTGACAGCCACAGCCACTCCCACAATGGTGGCTTGGGAACAGGGAGCCCAGACTCTACCCTCACTCCCAGGAGACCAGGAGGAGAGCACACACCCCAAACCCACATCCTGGTCCCACTGTAGGAAAAGGTGCTAGTAAGGAGTATCAACACACACTTGCCTGGCACAGCACCAAGCCTAAGTGGGTCCTGCACAGGATGCCCCCTGCTGACCTCTTTCCTGTGGAGTCAGCTGGCCAGGGAAGACCTGTGTCACAGGCCAGCAGAGCAGCACACGTCCTCCTGGAGGGGACAGACAGCAGCAGGGGAGCCTGAAGCAGGACCATCAGCTACACCAGGACACTGGTGGCTACAAGATGCAGACCATGGTGCCCATGTGCACCCTTTGAGCCACTCGGCTCAAGGATGGCACTCGCGCCTCTGCAGAGAAAGGGAACGAGGATGACTTTGTGTTGACAACGTGACCACCAGAAGCTTCCTCCAAAAATAAACCTAAAATTCCCTCAGAAAAGTGAAGAAGGGAAGGAGCTTCCATATCTACAGGTCAGTTAGCAGTTATCCTTTGCAGAAGGGTTTCATCTGGGTCTTAAGGTATCTGTCTTGTGTACAGAAGAGCTGAGAGAGTGGGTAACAGAATCGGCCCACCTCGGGCTTAAGTCAAACCCCAATGCCCAAGGGACATGTGACCCCAAAGCCAGCATCCCTCTCCACTGAGGTCTCTCGGCTGCCATGTGGGTATCATCCATGGGTCTTCCTTTCACCTAAGTAACTTCAGAGGGAGAACTGCAGCACAGCTCACGCGAGACAGAGTCCCAGCTTGAGGCTGTGATAGCAACTGGCAAGACGGGCCACCTCCCTCTCCCGCAGTGGAGTGAGCTCGGTGGTCTGCACTGAGGGTGGAGACGGGCAGCTCAGACACTCAAAAGAAAGTGAGCAGCCGTGTGCACCCGGCACATACCAGGTGCCAAAAGTTGAAAGGTGTCCAACAGTAAGTTGCAGTTTCTCTGAGGGTGACAGTAGCACCAGTGGGTCATCTCTACCTGCAGAGGGCCACGGTGAAGTCCCTAGAGCAGAGGACAGCACAGACCCCACCGCAGCCGCCAGGAGGCAGTCTGTCAGATTTATTTATTCCTACTCAACATAACCCCAGAACATAGGAGCAACTCTGTACAACTCTAGAAACTCACAGCTAGCTCCAAAACAATAGAAATTTTAAACTACAAAAGACGAGTTGTATTCAGCAAATATAAAGGGCAATCTTAGGCTGTGCTGAACGTTTATCAGACTATTTACGACGCCCAGGTGCAGGTTCAGATCTCGCCGGCCTCCTTCTCCTCTGACTTCCGTGACGCTGCCTTCCCGTTGGAGCTCTCAAGCCTCCCATCAGCGGGCGCCCGCTCGCTCCGCCCACACTCCCAGGACTCCTCTCTGGCTGCCCGCTCTCTGGAGAACCTGGCAGGGGGAACCAGAGGCTCAGTGGAGGCTGCTGGCACCCTCTCCTGGCTGGCTGCTCAGGACAACAACGTGGGCCCTCAGCACCAGGCCAGGGAAAGCCGTGCACCCACCGCACCCCAGGAACCTCCAGCAGGCTAAAGGGCACATCCAGGCCTGCCCTGCACAGAGTGTGTCAGGTAGCCATTAAAAAGTGACCTTTGCAAAGATTTTAATAAGGAAAGCCCTCACTATAACATAAAGGGAGCAAAGGAAAATACAGTAAGATTTTACACGTGGAATATGATCCACTATGTAAAATGGAAAAAAGCCCAGAACATAAAACCACAGAGGTAAGCAGGGCCTGTTCAGGCCATGGGTCTTAGCCACTCTGCGTATCAAAGTGACAGCACACAGGGGCCCAGGACTCAAGGTGGGGGGCCGCGTATGCAGTCCCTGCAGCGCTCCATTCATGACACCCCAAAGCCCCAACACTCAGACCCACAGACACCCAGCCACGCTTCTGAGTGTAAGTCCAGCCCCATCCCTACCAGATAGGCCAAGGGCCCTGTTCACAGACCCCAGAAGACCCTGGGAACACAAAGAGAAGGGGCTCACTCCTGGCTGCAGCTACTGAAGGAGTCAGAGTAGTTACTTGTATTTCGCACTCCGGTCCCGGGAAGCCCGGCGGTGTCCCCGGCTGTGGCTCCGGGAACGGCTGCGGTGGCGCCGGTGTCTGTCTCGGGACCGGGACCGGGAAGACTTCCGTCGGTCCCGGGATGTAGACCTTGACCGCCTCCGACGTCGGTCCCGGGAGCGTGACCTGGACAAATCAGCAAGCTCTGAGAGTGGAGACGCCACAGGCACTGACACCCAAGGGCCCCACCCCCCAAAGCCCCTCCTCTCTTGGGAAGCTCTGCTCACTGTTTTACTGACATATTCCTCCTTCCTTCCACAAATTTACAACTTAGACTTAAAGTATTCCTATCAGTTAATCTCTGATGGCCAGACCCTTCCTAAAGATGCCTGCTGAAAGCATTTAGCCTGGACAATCCTGGTCACCTTGCAGGCCCCGGCAGCACCCTCAGATCTTCCCACTGATCAGCGGTGGATTCCCCCCACTGCACTAAGCTCCAAGCAACCCCTATGCCTTGTGCCCTTCACAAGCCAACCCCACTTATTTGATTATAATTGTGAAGTTGTAACAATTAAGTATTAAGAAAGGTGTTCATGGAAAAAGACATTTGACTGAGAATACACTAATGGATCTGGAAACCTACCTCCTGCGATCTCTGGTTCTTGATCCAGACCTAGAAAGGGAAAAAAAAGGTGAACAATTTCCCAAAAGCACCCCCATTCCTCACCATCTGAGAGGAGGTACCCCAAATCCCAGAGGTGAAGAACCAACCCCCACTATGAAGACCTGTTGTCTTTTAGCTGCTTATCCCAAGTCTGCAGTGGGGAATGCCAACGCCCACGGGAGGAGGCCGGCTCCCTCCCGCCAGCAACTCTGTGGCACACTCAGTGGCACCTCAGTACCCAGATGTCAGACACAACCTTGCAAAGTTACGAGGCCCATAGGAAATCTGTTGGACTGAGGGTTAACTGTGCCGCACTGGAGTTCATTAAATGGCTCTCCAAAGTCTTTGCAATGGATACTTGCACGGAACGTGCAGACAGTTACAGAACAGATACTGCGCTGGGCGCGAATCTAACATCAACAAAAAAACACCAAAGTTAAAGCAAAGTTTTAAGGTCCAAACACAGGTGTGCTGCCAGGTGGGTCACATGAGCTTGTACTGCTACACAACTAGCAACCTGAAAAGGCACGTTTCGAGGTCTCACTCTACACACATTCTAAGAGCCCTGTGCAGCCATTAAGGACAACTGGTCCCACACGCACCTGTAATTCTTGTGGCCTAAAACTTGCCTGCATGCAAACACGCACAACTACGACACTGGTCACCTCTGTGCAAAAAGGGACTACGAGTTTTGCTTAATATGTTTCCATATTGTTTGGGTCTCTTTGCAATCAGAATCTACTGCTGTATAATTGAAACAATAAAAAGAAACAAAAAATACAATAAACATTTGTCTCTTCTGAGTTGTGCACTGAGAAATTCTTCCTGGAAAGCAGAGTTTTTGGAACTTTCGAGGACAATGAGCTATGTACTTTAGGAGAGCATGGCTAGTTCTGGCTTCCACCTCTTCTTTGAACTCCAATCAAAGGCTCCACCTACAGATGGCATCTCCCACGGAACATGGCCAGAGGCAAATTCTACTCACCACCTCCTCCTCACCCCAAAACACTTCCCCCAGTCTTTCCTGGCCGAGTAAGTTAGGCAACGCCAGGCCAGAAACCACAAAGCCAGCTTCATTCCTCTCTGCACACCTCACACACTACCAGCAAATCCCACCCGTTCCCATCTCAGAACACACCCAGGCTATTTCTGCCCCTTGCCTGGTTCAAACTGCCACCGCCTCACCTGGGTCCCTCCAACCAGCTCCTCCCAGTTATGCTGCCTCCACCGCAACTGCTCTCCACAGGGTGGCAGGCACATCCTGCCCACCCCTCCTCTGCGAGACACAGTCTGATGGCCCCCTGCACTCAGCAATGAACACCTGAGCCCATACACCACCTTGAACCCGGCTCCAGAACCCTTCCCTGGCAACTACACACAGTCCTGGGCTTGCCTGTGCGCCCTCAGATTGAGTTTGCTGTGAGTTTACTTATTTTTCCTGTAACAGCCTCTTCGGTGTTTGGCAGACCATGACTATTCCAAGCAACAATTCAAAGGATGGAGCGGGGTGCCCCTGCGTGGCCATCCAGCGCCCCAGGCTCACCTCCTGCTCAGCCGTTCCTCCCGCTCCCTCTCCTCTCTCCTCCTCAAGCGATCCTGGTTTCTCTTCTCCTGCTTTTCAGCCACAGTCTTCTGAACAAATGAAAAATGGGGAAATGAGTGAAGAGCAAGTTACACAGATGAGAGCGTGAAAGCTGTTTAACAAAACACCTCTACGTGGTATCAGGACCGGTAATTTAAAAGTCCAAGAGAGGCCGGGCGCGGTGGCTCACGCCTGTATCCTAGCACTTTGGGAGGCCAAGTCAAGAGGATCACTGGAGTCCAGGAGTTTGAGACCAACCTGGGCAATAGCAAGACCCTATCTCTACAAAAAATAACAGAAAAAATTTAGCTGAGCATGGTGGTGGCACCTGTAGCCCAAGCTGCTCCAGAGGCTGAGGCAGGAGGATGCTTGAGCCCAGGAGTTCAAGGCCGCAGTGAGCTGTGACGATGCCAATGAACTCCAGCCTGGGCAACAGAGCAAGACCCTATCTCTGGGGGGAAAAAAATTGATGACAAGTTGCATATTTTAAGTGGCACTGTACTTCTAAGTCACAGGGAATTGATCATATTCTTTTTTTTTTTTTAAGTGGAGACAGGGTCTCAATCTATTGCCTGGGCATGAGGGCAGTGGCATGATCATAGCTCACTGCAACCTCAAAATCCTAGGCTCAAGCGATCCCCCTGCCTCAGCCTCCCAACAGAGCTGGGACCATAGGTGCATGCCACCACCCTTGGTTAATTTTTCTATTTTTTTTGTAGAGACAGGGTCTTGCTATGTTGCTCAGGCTGGTCTCAAACTTGTGGCCTGAAGTGATCCTCCAGCCTCAGCCTCCCAAAGTGCTGAGATTACAGGCATGAGCAACTGTGCCTGGCCTGATCATATTATTTCAAACCAATCCACAAACTTTATGGAACAAGGCCAGGTATGTCTGACCAAACACATCTTGCTGCTGGGAGCAGAACTCCTGGTACCAAGGAGCATCCTATCCTCAAAGCGCTGGTTACTATCCTGACTGGCTTTAGACATAATCGCATGGGGGAAGGAGGCCAGGGGAGGTGGACCATAAATCATCTGCAAATGGTTTTCAACACAAGCAGACCTGGTATCAGGCTTGATCATGAATGCAATGGAAGGCAGGAGGAGGCTTGGAGAAACTGCACTACTGACACACTATCAGGAAAGCACAAGGTGCCATTCTGCATATCCTCCACCTCCAAAGCCCTCAATGCCTCTCATCTCTCTGCCGAGGGAAATGAAGCCCCGAGTGGGAGTAAGTTAGAGCCAGAGAGACAAACAATCACTAGTCTTCTCTGCCCAGAGAGCCATAAAGGTGTAAAGGACGATCTTACAGGCCCAGTGTGTATTAGAGAAGGCACAGCAAGGATGAAGAGAGCTGTCCTGTCTGGACTCTCCAGCCCCACACCTTTGACTGTGCTCACTGTGTTTGAAGCAGGCACACAAGGATGGAAAGCTTTCAGGTTGCATTTAAGGACGGCATTTTTTTAAAAAGTTACAGATGGAAGTGTCAGCACCTCAGCTTCTATGCACACTCTTTCCCAAAGCAGATCTGCCTGAGAACAGATCTATGATCTGGCATTGTCTCCTTTCCAACCTCCAACCCCTAAAAAAACTATCCTTCTCCCACTTGACAAAGCAAGCCTTAGTTTTATCCACTAAGGTGCGAACACCTCTGGGACTACTCTGAGTGAACCCTCCTCTAATGAGGGCACAGAACTCCTACCCTCATCATTAGGAGATACACTTTCAAATTACATTTTGTGGTTATTAACTTAGTAATTATTAAAATCTCTAACACATCTGTTTTAATCAACTGTAAACTGCTCATAATCACAAAGATAAAACATGCTTTCCAGACCAAATTAGTATTTCTTAAGGTTGTAGGAAAAACATTTCAATATATTCACATTTCTGATGAAGAGATATAAATTAAGGAAATAAAAGACTTTCAGAAATAAAAAACACTACATTAGGACAAAATTCTGGGGTGATTTGGAATGGAAATACAATTTAAAGGAGAGAGGAGAACGTAACATTTCCGACTACTAAAAAGCAAAATCTTTTTTTTTTTTTAGAGATGGGTCTTGCTCTGTCGTCCAGGCAGGAGTGCAGTGGTGTGATCATAGCTCAGTGCAGCCTCCAACTCCTGGGCTTGAATGATCCTCCCGCCTCAGCCTCTCGAGTAGCTGGGACTACAGGCATGAGCCACCACACCCAGCTAATTTTTTAATTTTTTTGAGAGATGGGATCTCACTATGTTGCCCACGCTGGTCTTGAATTCCTGGCCTTAAGTGATCCTCCTGCCTGAATAAAAAGTGAATTTATAAGGGGATGGTAGTAGATTTTAAAATTATTTATATTTTATTGGATATATATAAAAAATACTTTTATATCTTTTATACCTATAAACTTACGAAGAAAAATATCAGCTTAAAAATGTACAACAGAGTACATCATTTTTCAAAATTATCTTTGGGGCCGGGCGCAGTGGCCCACACCTATAATCTCACCACTTTGGGGGGCTGAGGTGGGAGGACTGCTTTAGGCCAGGAATTCGAGACCAGCTTAGTCAACACAGTGAGACTCTGTCTTTACAAAAAATACAAAAATTAGCCAGGTGTGGTATGGCACACCTGTAGTACTAGGTACTCAGGAGGCTGAGATGGGAGGATGGCTTGAGCCCGAGAGTTTGAGGTTGCAGTGAGCTATGATGATGCCACTGCACTCTCACCTGGGCAATAGAGCAAGATCCTGTCTCAAAACAAAACAAAAAAAAATTCACTTGGGAACACAGACGCAAAATGTTTCAAGAATAATGGCTGAGAATACCCTCAATGCCGCCCCAGCTCCCACTCCTAGTCCCAAGTTTACATTATCACCTATGGGGACCTCTCCTTGGGTAGAGTTTCCTGCCATCTGCTGCCTGAGTCAGTGGCTCCTTCCTGAGGCACACAAGGCCCTCAGCCTGGGTCACTGTAGCTTTGATGTCTACAGTCAGGTGCCACGTATCTGTCCTTTCACCACGCTTCGGGTGTATGCAGGGAAGGCTAATTTCCCAGCATCCTACCCTGGGGTCCTAGTACGCAGCAGGGGAGTCTCCGTCAGTGTGAAGAAGGACAACTCAAAGTATCTGAAACATATATGACCTTCCTTCTTAACATTCTGTACGAAAGATTTTAAATTTTTAGAGCCTAACACAGGAAAATGAGGAGCCCTGAGGAAGAAAGAGGCTGTCTGGACCAGGGTGGTCAGTGCCACCAGAAAAACCCCATCACTTCCTTATCTTTCTGAGGAGGCACAAAGGCAGGGGCCCAAGATGTGTGATCTTCTGTCTAGCCTATGCACACAGACAGTCTTTCCATATCTCCAAGGAGAAGTTATTTCAGAGGCATGCAGTGCTGCGTACCCTGGGAACAGACTGTTTCCTTCTATCAACACGGGGCTGCAGACTGAACCTCCAAGGCTCCTTTGGATTTTGAGATCTCTTATGTAAACCCAAGTGATGAAATCTGAGTACTTCACTATAAACTCAAGTTCTTACAGAAGATCAGAACACAAGTTTTTTTTTAAAATTAAAGAAATGTGAAGACAGCCACAAGACTCCTCAGTTCTCCAGAACATAATACATCACCGTACCCTCAACTGATCAAGCTTCTCTCGGATCTGAATAAACCCCAAGTGTAACTTGCCCCCGAAGTGGTCTGCCAGACGACGGTCATTGTCATGGAGACCAAGGTAGGCCGAACAGACCTCACAGACACGCAGCTTTTGCTGTTGAAAACTGGACGCAGGCATGGAATTTCTGTATTCTTCCTGGAGAAAGGGAACAGAGATATGAAAGTGAGGCATATAGAACTGCTTCCATGTATACAACCTTCAAAATGGAAATATTTGATGGGATGATAGAGGCGACTTTGTTTGTTTGTTAAATTTTATTTTATTTTTTTTGCTTCTGTGCCCACATGGGCTTCAGCTGTTTATTTATTTATTTTTAATTTTTACTTTGTATAGATACATAATAGTTGTATATATTTATGGCATACATGTGAAATTTTGATATAAGCATACCATGTGTAATGATCAAATCAGGATAATTGGGATATCCATCACCTCAAGCATTTATCATTTTTTTTGCGTTAGGAACATTCCAATTCCACTTTTCTAATTATTTTGAAATATACAATAAATTAGTGTTAACTATAACTGTCCTATTGTGCTACTGAACACTAGATCTTATTGATAGAGGTGACTTTTAAAAATAAATATTAAAAACTGGATTGTTCACAAAGGTTCAGATATTTGTAACCAATTCAATTATCACTATTTCTTTAAGAAATGAACTAACAGTAATGGTACCAAAGCAACAAGGAACATTCAAAACACTCAGATAAGCAGGACTCTTTCTGTTCTCAGAAACCAGCAGGGAAGACAGGTCTCTGTTCTGCACGATGAGAGCTTTATAAGGACCTGAGAATAAGGGAGAATCGTCAACGAACAAACAAACAATACAGAGCAAGCCATGGGGACTGTGTCCCAATGTCCAGGAAATGGCATCCCAGTGCAGCCCAAAAGTTAATGTTTGGAAAGACAAATATATTAGACACTTGCTTAAAAGAAAAAATTGTGTACATCAGAATAGAACAAAATACATTCTATCCTGAAGCCACTGCAGAGTCTTGAGTCCAATTACAGTAAATATCTCACTCAGCCTCAAGGCGAAACACACCAAACACAAAAGGAAAGAAACCAGGGTCACAGTTACTGATGTTTGCACTCAAGTTAAGATACTCCTTCAAGATCCAAATTTAAGAAATGCACTTCAATAAGTCACTCACCCTTTTTTAAAGGAATTGTGAATATAAGTAATCTTCCATTAATTTACACATTTAAAACATTCCCCAGGAAATGCAAATTAAAGTCACTCCCACAAAACTGGCAAAGATATACAAAAGCAGATACTCTTATACACTGCTGGTACAAGTGTTAGTTGGTACACCTAATGTGGAGCGTGATTTAGTAATCTACCTGTCAAAAAGGAGCATGTATGCACCATTACCCAGAAACTCTGCCAGGTGCATGTCCTAGAACACTCTTGCATATGCACCAGCAGACAAGTAGAAGGAATGAGGACATTCACTATAGAACTGTTTGTAATGGTGGTAAATCACCAATAATCTAGAAAACTGCCAATGGACAGTCACATTCATAAAACGAAACCCTATGGCAATAAACTCATTGAACAGATCTACACATAGCAACATGGAGACCCTCACGAACAATGCTGAGCAAAAATCCAAGTTGTAGAAAAACGTGTATATTATGGCAGCATTAATGTAGGACTATTAAAATGCACATCACACACATACTATACCCTCCACATACACAGTTTATGGGTATAGCTGTGTAATACAGTAAAGACAGAACTGAAGAACATATGCTGAATGCAAACTAGTCCCTGCCTCTAGATTGTTGGGACTAGAGGGGGAAATAGCAGGAACTTGAATTTCCATTACAATATGTTACATATTTTATTAAAAGGAAAAAAGATATGATGAGTACACAAGTATTTGTAATACTATTCCATCCCATTTGAAACTTTAAATATCATCCTCTAACATCTTTCAAAATAAATCCTAACTATGTTGCATTAAAAAAAGCCAACCCCAAAAGGTTACATACCCTATGATTATATTTATATAACATTCTTAAAATCACCAAATTATGGAAATAGCGAGGAAATGATTACCAGAGGTTAGCAAAGTGGGTGTGATTATAAAAGGGCAACACAGGAGGGATCTTTGTGTGATAGGATATTCTGTATTTTGACTGTCTCAATGCCAATATGCTGGTTGTGATGATGTACCATAGTTTTAAAAGATAGCACCACTGGGGAAAACTGGGTAAAGGGTACACAGGATCTCTCTGTATTATTCTTTACAACTGTATGTAAATCTGTATTTCAAAATAAAAAGTATAATTAAAAATAAATTCTCAGCCAGGCATGGTGGCTCACACCTGTAATCCCAACACTTTGGGAGGCAGAGGCTCCAGGAAGATTGCTTGAGGTCAGGAGTTCAAGACCAGCCTGAGCAAGAGTGAGACCCCATCTCTACCAAGAATAGAAAAATTAGCTACGTGTAGTGGCACACGCCTGTAGTCCCAGCTACTTGGGAGGCTGAGGCAGGAGGATCATTTGAGCCCAGAAGTTTGAGGTTGCAGTGAGCTATGATGACGTCACTGCATCACGGCACTCTGTCTGGCTAGGCGACAGAGCGAGACTCTGTCTCAAAAATTAAAAAAAAAAAGTTACAAAATATATTATGTATGATTGTCACTGAAGGGGGGTGTTGGTCCACCAGGGGTGTGAAGCATTATCTCAGCACCACCCTGGCTCTACCCACCATAACTTCCAACAGACAAATGTTGCCCACCTCAATTTCAGCCACTGCTTGGGCACCACAAAAGCACAGTCCTGACATTTCCATCCTGATGAAGCCTACTGCTTTCTCTCTACTTGTGGCTGGCCTCAGTGGGCATTGCTCCAACACCCACAAGCCCTTGGCTCCAGTCAGTCAGTTAATATAACTGAGCACCTACTATGTGTAAGGAACCATGCTGAGCCAAGGGTGCAGTGACAACCAAACTCAGGCCTACACCTCCAACTCCTCCTCTCTATGCCACCTCCCTGCCCCTACCATTCTAATAACCTCAGCCTGTGGGTCATGGCTAAGGGGGCTTTCCAGGATCACCCCACCCTAGAGACCTCCGCCAACCCAAAGTCACCCTCAAACTCAGACCCTGTTTCTTTTGTGCACCTATCCCCATCTGAATGAGTCTTAACCATCTGTTCACATCTGCCGTCTGCACTGTGCCTCCCACCACTACAGTGCCATCTCCACGAGGGGTGGGGGCCTTTTCTGTCTTGGTCACAACTAGAAGAGTGCGTTGTACACAGCTGGAGCTTAGTGAAATGTTTATTAAGTAAATACATCTATCTGTATGTCTGACTCTACTGTTCCCATCACTCTTGAAGTCTACACAAACTGTCTCTTCCAATTAAAGTGAGGATTTGAGAACCAGTGGGTATGTGATGGATAAGATAATCCATGAGGAAATGGTTGCCTAAGACACAAACACTGAGTCTGTGACTCAGTTTCTCCACCAAACTGCCAGTGTGTCCTGGTCTAGCACCCCCAGCCTGACACCACTCAGATGCCACTCCCCAATCGACACAGAATCTCTCTACCAAAGATACAATGTCACTAAGAACACCCAGGATTCAATTTTTTCTTTTTTGAGACAGGGTCTCACTCTGCCACCCTGGCTGGAGTGCAGTGGCACGATCATAGCTCACTGTAGCCTCGCTGGCCTCAAGGGATCCTCCCTCCTTGCCTCCCAAGTAACTGGCATCACCGTGCCCACCCCAGGTTTCATTCTTTATGACAACCAGCAAGACAACCCTGCCCCAGACACACAAGCTGAATAAAAGCTACAGTCTGCCAACTCTCCCAGGGAAGCAGAGGAAATGGAACAAATAGCGAAACTGGTATCTATGTCACCTTTACAAGATACGCTCACAAAAGTTATTACACCAACTCTTCAGTAATCCTCTGAGGCACATGGACAAGACTGCTCTCCATAGATGAAACTTATGCTCAGAGATGGAGAGTGACTTGTCTGAGGTTACCCAAGGGTGGCCAAATGAAGACACAGACCTAAGTGTGCTCTGACCACAAATCCTGTGATTCCGCCAACATACAGCCCTATTCCCAACTCCTTCCCAATATTTAAAAAATGGAGGGATGGATACTTCCAGTTTATAGTCAAGCACGTAGGGAGGTTGGAAGTTGCCACTCCATCCTAACAAGAAGTAAAAAGCCAAACAAAAATCACAACTTTTTTTTAGATCTGTCACAGAAGAGAGGTCATAAGGCAAACCACTGCCCCTAAAATTGGAAAGACAGACAAGTGCACACACAGAGTCACAGCTTACTAGAACAGAAACCCCCTCAGAAGCAGCGCTGGAGTAGGAAAACCTAAACTATACTGACAAATTGCTGGAGGCTCAGTGTGCACAGGTCTGAGAGTTAAATATCTCCAGGAGGACCCAGTCATAGGAGAACCCCACACTTTTGTGAGTTTCACCTCTAGGAAATCTGCCAGGTTGTCACAGTAAACACAGAGAAAAATTGCCTGTGCTTCTGACAGGGGGAGAGGAAAAGGAACTATTTTGAAATATGCCAGAGCACTCTTTTCTTAACAAGGCCCACCCTCAGAAGCTGTGTTACAAGAACCTAACCTGCTGGGGTTTTATCAGAGGCCAACTTACCAGGAGGAAGGGCAAAACCCAACTTCAGCCCCCTCTAGCCATCCTATCCCACTGAAGCGGGGGGTCGGGGGGGTGAGAAGCAGCTGCAAAATTCACAGCCCAAGAGTGCAGGCTCACCAGAAGACTGAGCCCTAATCCCAGGCCTCAGAATGCTTCCCCTTGCCCCATACACCACCACCACCACATCACTAACTATTTACAGCAGTTCCTTTTACCCAGTATATTATGCCTACCTATGAAGAAAAAATTACAAAGCATACTAAATGGCAAAAAACATGGTTTGAAGAGACAGAGCAAGAATCAGAACCAGACTAAGATACGGCAGGGATACTGAAATCATCAGACCAGGAATTTAAAACAACTGCGATTAATATGCTAAGGGCACTAATGGATAAAGTAGACAGGATGCAAAAACAGATGGGCAATTTAAGCAGAAAGATGGAAATTCTAAGAAAGAACCAAAAAGAAATGTGAGAGATCAAAAACACTATAGCAGAAATAAAGAATGACACTAGTGGGCTTATTAATGGACTGGGCACAGCTGAGGAAAGATTCTCTCTGAGTTTGAGGACTTGGTAATAGAAACAAAATATCCAAAAAGAACAAAATATCCAAGAACAGTGAGACAACTACAAAAGGTATAACACACATGTAATGGAAATACTAGAAGAGAGAATGGAACAGAAGAAATATTTGAAACAATGACTGAGAATTTCCTACAATTAATAATCTACATAAAGCCAAGCATCGGAGAATGAACAAGACAAGGTTAAACAAAAACTTTTCTTTTTCTTAATTCATGTAACAAGTAAGAGTTTGTTCAGAATAACAGCAACAATGTATTTGATTATATATTCAAATGTACAAACATAGACATACACACATTATTTTATATATATATGCTTATGGCTGCTTCCGTGTAAGTGAAACGGATGACAGCGATGCTACCTGGGACAAGAGGGAGGAATTACAAGTATTATGTTATTATAAGATATTCACACTACCTATGAAGTATTAGTGTTATTTGAAAGTGGACTTGGATTAGTCGTAAATGTATGCTGCAAACTCTAGGGCAACCACTAAAAAAACTAAAAAGAAAAGTGTAACTGATATGCTAAAGCAGAGAAAATGGAATCATATGGCACTCAAAACCACAAAAGGCAGAAAAGGGTAGAAAACAAAAAGGAAAAAAGAACAAGGGCAACAAATAGAAAACAGTAACAAATATGGTAGATTTTGAACCAACTGTATCAGTAATCACTTTAAACAACAATGGGCCAATTAAATGACAGACTGTCAGAGTGGATCAAAAAACAAGATCAATTGTATTTTATTTACAAGAAACCCAGTTTAATACAAAGACACATATATACTAAAAAGGGATAGAGAAAAATATATCAATGTTAACGCTAATCAGAAGAGTGGAAGTAACTATATTAATTTCAGACAGCAGACTTCAGAGCAAGAAAAGTTACAATATCAGGGATAAAGAGAAATATTACGTAATGATAAAGAGGTCAATTCTCCAGAGAGATATAACAATTCTTAGCATATATGCATCTAATAGAGCGTCAAAATACAAGAGGCAAAAACTGATAGAACTGCTAGGAGAAATAGATGAATCCTCCGTAATAGCTAGAGAATTCAACACCCCTCTATCAGTAACTGACAGATCCAGTAGGCAGAAAATTAGTAAGGATACAGTTGAACTCAACAGCACCAATAAGCAACTGGATATGATTGCCATCCAACAACAGAATACAGTCTTCTCAAGCTAACATGGAAGTTCACCAAGACAGACTCCATTCTGGACCATAAAACATACCTTAACAAATTTAAAAGGACAGATATCACACAATGTCTGCTCTCAGACCACAATGGAATTAAACTAGAAACCAGTAACAAAAACTGGAAAATCCCAATACTTGGTAATTAAAAAAACACTTCTACATAACACACGAGTCAAAGAAAAAGTCCAAGAGAAATAAAAAATGTTTTAAACCAAATGAAAACACAATTTATCAGAATTTGTGGGATGCAGGGAAAGCAGTGCTTGGAGGAAAATTTATAGCACTGAATGCATACATTGGAAAAGATCTAATATCAATCACCTAAGCCTCCACCTAAGGAAACTAGAAAAAGAGCAAATTAAATCCAAAGAAAGCAGAAGAAAAGAAATGATAAAAATTAGAGTAGAAATCAATGAAACTGAAAACAAGAAATCAAGAGAGAACAATCATCAAAACCCAAAGCCGGTTCTTTGAAAACATCAATAAAATCTGTAAGCCTCTAGCCAGGCTAAAAAGAAAAGAGAACACAAGTTACATTCATGTGCCAAATAACAACATTTCAGTCAGCAACGACAGGCCCGTAAGATTATTATGGAGCTAAAATATTCCTGATTACCTAGTGGCCTTCGTAATATTGTAGCACAACACATTACTTATGTCTGGTGATGCTAGTGCAAATAAATCTACTGCACTGCTAATGGCATAAAAGTATAGCACAATAAATTATGTACAGTACATAATACTTGATAATGAGAATAAATGATCATGTTACTGGTTTATGTATTTACTACACTTTTATCATTATTTTAGAGTTTACTCCTACTTCCTGAAAAAAAAATTTAACTGTAAAACAGCCTCAGGCAGGTCCTCCAGGAGGTATCAGAAGGCACTGTTATCAGAGGAGATGACAGCTCCATGTATCTTATTGCCCAGTGAGACAGTATGTGGAGGTGGAAGACAGTGATGATGATCCTGACCCTGCTCAGGCCTAGACTAATGCGTGTGTTTTTATTAAGAGACAGGGTCTTACTACATTCTGGACCCTTGTCGCCCAGGCTGGAGTACAATGGCACAATCATAGCTCAGTGTAACCTCAAATTCCTGGGCTCAAGCCATCCTCCCACCTTGGCCTCCCAAAGTGCTGGGATTACAAACACGAGCCACCTCACCCCACCTGTGTCTTAGTCTTTAACAAAAAAGTTTAAAAAGTAAAAATAAAAAAAAAAAATTTAAAAATAGAAAAATAACTTATAGAATCAGGATATAAAGAAAATATTTTTGTGCAGCTGTACAATGTGTGTGTTTTAAGCTAAGTGTTACAGTAGAGTCAAAAAGTTAAAAAACTTAAAAGTTTATGAAGTAAAAGTAAGCTAAAGTTAATGTATTATTGAACCAAGAAAAACAATTTTTTCCCGAGATAGGGTCTTGCTGCCACCTAGGGCAGTTGAAGCACAGTGGCACCTCAGCCTAGCTAGGGCTACAGGCACACACCACCACGCCTGGCTAATTTTTTAATCTTTTGTAGAGATGAGGGTCCTGCTATATTGCCCAGGCTGTAACACATAATTTGTATATACACTATATACTGTATTCTTACAATAAAATGAGCTAGAGAAAAGAACATGTTGTTTAAAAAACTGTAAGGAAGAAAAAATGTTCACAGTACTGTACCGTCTCTATTGATTTCATAAATTTATGTCGCCTGTTTACAAGATGAATCATCTGACTGAAATGTCGGCAACTACAGCTACAGACAACGATCTACAGTACATCAATCCAACTTTCTCTTCTAGCGTCACGACCTCTCTCTGCTTCCTGGGAGCACTTCAAGCACTGCACTTCCTATGGGTCCCATGGTGTCACTCAAGGTTTACAGCCTTACACCAAACACAAGGAAAAATACACAAGAACCACAAGACCAGTTTTTTTTTGTTTTTTTTTTTAAAGAGACAGGGTCTTGCTCTGTCACCCAGACCAGAGTGCAATGGCTCGATCATAGCTTACTGTAACCTCAAATCCCTAGGCTCAAGCGATCCTACCACCTAAGCTTCCCAAGTAGTTAGGACTACAGGCGTGTACCACCACACCCAGCTAATTTTTAAACTTTTTTGTAGAGACAGGGTCTCACTATGTTGCCTAGGCTGGTCTTAAACTCCGGGCCTCAAATGATTTCCTGCCCTGGCCTCCCGAACTGCTGGGATTACAGGCTTCAGCCACTGCACCTGGCTGGCTGAGAGACCACTTTTTACCGCAATATGCAATTTACTGGAGATAAACTGCACATTCAGAGACATCGGCATCACACAGCATTTTAAGCAGATACCTGCAACACTTGAGATCACCACAACAGCAACAGGAGGTAGCTGCAAAATTATTATAGTAGTACAGTATGTACTGCAATTAATTTTATGCAGAGCTGATTTAATACTACCACATCGTGAAGTCTGTTTACATCTCTTTGACTGCAAATAGTGCCACCCTGTACAGTCTGTGTTTGTGTGCACAATTTTTTCTTCTCAGAAACAGGGTCTCCCTACATTGCCCAGGATCTATTCAAACGCCTAGGCTCAAGCAATCCTCCCACCTCAGCCTCCCGAGGACCTGGGACTACAGGTGCATACCACCACATCCAGCTGTGTGGGTAAGTTTTGACAAATTTTAACTTTTCCTAATAATACATTTGTGTATATCTTATGGTAGTAAATGATAAAATAGACTAGTGTCTACATGTATTTTATGCATTCATAGCACACCTTTTAATTAATTAATCTTTGAAACAGGTTCTTGCTCTGTTGCCCAGACTAGAGTGCAGCGGTGTCATCACAGCTCACTGCAACCTGAAACTCCTGGGCTCAAGTGATCCTCCTGCCTCAGCCTCCCAAGTAGCTGGGACTACAGGCGCATGCACCACCATGCCTGGCTAATTTTTCTATGTTTTTGTAGAAATGGGGTATCACTCTTATTCAGGCTGGTCTTGAACTCCTGGCCTCAAGCAATCCTCCCACCTCGGCCTCCCAGAGTGCTAAGATTATAGGCGTGAGCCACTGCACCCAGCCTTTTTCTTAATTTTTTTGATATTTCTAGGCTAGAAGGTTCATCTGCAAGTTTTTTTCAAATTGTCACAAATCTTCAGAAATTTACCAATTGAATATTTTCCATGTGTAAAATGGACTCACAGTTCAAACCTGTGTTGTTCAAGAGTTAACTGTACAGTATGATGCTAACCATATGATAATCTGGAAAAGGCAAAACTATGGAAAAAAGATCAGTGGTTACCAGGGGTTAGGGGAAGGAGGGATGAACAGGCAGAGCACAGAGCAATTTTAGGGGCAGTGAAACTACTCTGCATAATACTACACTGGTGGATACATATTTCCAAACCCACAGAATATACAACACCCAAGAGTGAATCCCCAAGTAAACTATGGACTCTGGGCAATAATGATATGTCAGTGTAGATCCACTGATTATAACAAATGCACCGCTATGGTGGGGGATGTTGATAATGGGGGAGGCTGTGTGGGGAGGGGAATACATGGGAAATCTCTGTACTTTCAGTTTTGCTATGAACCTAAAACTGCTTGAAAAAATAAAGCTTATTAATTTTGTCAATAAGCTGCAAGCGCAGCTCCACATTAGCCAAAAGGTCGACTCCACCAAACTGCTGAGAGTCTCTTTCCCGAGACACTTCTCTCACCAACCTCAGCTTCTTTTTTCTTCGCACGAACTTTCTCCACTTCCATAAGGATCTTCTGGGATTCATCCACATTCCCTTCAGCCCCTAGCTGCTCAGCTTTAGCAAGGAGTTTTCCTATTTCTTCGTTCAACTCATGTACTTTTTCTGCCTGAGAGGAGAGAGAAAGAATCAGGTAAGTAGACATCTAAAAACATAAGAGTTTGAATGCAAAGGAAACACGTGTTTCTCCTGCTGCATTTCTAATTTGTTCTATTGATAATAAATGGACAAAGATCACACGTACACATTAACAAGTATGGTATTCTTACTGCCACCACTGAGATTCTGACCCTAAACTAAACCTGTGTGCTGTGTTCCAATAAAAGCAGTGGCATCTTTGTCACTTCCAATGTGGTTCCAAGGATCATATGTGGTCATTTTCTAGGCTGTCTCTTTTTATGTCTTCCATACAGTTCAATCTTCTGGGTATGGGTAATAAAATGTCTAGGTTTAAATGCACAAACTTGTGCTATAAGCAAAATACCTAACTACTGAGATTTACCTTCAGAAACAAAATAGCACTTTTGGTCCAATTAGCAATTGCATATATCCCAAGAAATGTGTTTACAATACTGAAAAGAAAAAACAACAGACTCAGTTCTACTGAAGGGGGAACAGAAGAATGATGTAGCTGACACTCAGGCTAATTATTATACATACAGATCTACCTCCTTCTTCATTCTGTGATATGGATACACCACAGTTTTATCATTTCCCACTAAATTTTTCCTGTTTCCTGCTTTATGTGGGGATGTTAAACAAATTTTAAAAAACATGGATAGACGGGGAAAAAACAGGGAAAAAAAAGAAGGGGAGGCAGCAGCTCCTGGGGGTGAGTTCACTGATGCGTACATCCTTGGTCACAGCCATCAGTCCTTCCTGGGGTGAGGCAGAGAGTACTATCTACCCCAAAGTCACACAATCAGTGCTGAGGTTGAGTTAATAGCCATAGACAACCCAATATTTGCAAGATAGTGATTTACACCGAAGCCACCAGGCATACCTTTGCAGAAACTTCTGCACTGATCTCCTCCTGTGTTTCTGCCAGTCGTTTCTTGGCAAGCTCAGTTCTCCGATCACATTCTGCGATAAATGACTCCAAGTGATCCATTGCCTAGCACAGGAAAAGCAGAGGGCTATAATCATTCATGTGTACAGTCTCAGTGCCCACTTGTTTGATAGGAAATACACTCCTGGGTTGGTTTCTTAAAGCCTGTAGGTTCAATGGGAAGATCTTAAACCACACTACTGCTAACATATTCATAACTGCATTAAATAAAGGGGATCTGTTAAACAAAATGATTGTTTGGAAGCAGTCTTCTCATCTGATTTACTTGTTTACTTCCCAAATTTATAAAAGGACCTCCAACCCTCAATAACATTACCAAAAAATTCTGAGGAAAATTAAAACACGTGGCTAAAATCCATAAAGTTCTCTGAGGGTTAGAAAAGGCTGGACCAAGGCTAGTGCTAGAGGTCCTCTTCTGGAGAGTTGTGGGAGAAGCACATGATGTACTCACTGGTCTCTGTGAGCCACGTAAATATTATTCCCTCATGTTCTGAGGGCAGAGTCCCCCCTTTCACCTCAAAAACAAAACAACAGAACAAATATCACTGACAGCTGTGAATATATTTAGACATTTGCCTACAGTCTAAAGTAGCAGGAAAACTGATCACTATTTCCCCAAAGAGATAAAGGAAAAGAAACTCTAGAAATCTAATTGCTCTGAAAAGAGTTGATGGGAAACAATCAGAAACTAACGAATAAGCTGTCACAGATGCTCAAGTTAATTTGCCATAACTAAACAAAGGCCAGTGTAATTTCAGATAGACAAACAAACAGGTCATCACTTTTCCAATAAGAAACACCAAAGTTATACCATAGTCAGCTTGATGTTAAATATGACAGTAAGTGTGTTTAGCAGTGATGACGGTTCAGACAGCATGATCTATTACCAAAAAATAGAGAAAAGAAAACTGAGTAGAGATAAGGCAGATGAAAGTTAGGACAACAGACCAAGAGGCGATAATTTATATCCCCTCTCTCCTAAAATGGACAGGAGAGAGTAGGGCACGGCTGTAAGAAAGTGCTCCACAAAGGTCAGTGTAACACTGGAATGGATCATTAGCGACACTGGAGACAGTTATGATACCATCCAACAATCTTAAATATTTTTTTTCAAATAAATTCATACTTGGGAGAAGGTCAAGACAGGGAAGAAGTTCCTGTGATGGTGCCAAGTCTCCCAAAAAGCTGCAAAAGGGCTAAACTATCTTCATTCACAGAGGACAACTCCCAGGTATTACTCTATAATTTTGGAATTCAAAAATTTCCTCTTGCTAGTCATCCAAATGTTCTCTTGTAAAACATTTCACTACATTCAAATCAGAGAATCAGGAAAACAAATGATCTAGCATTTGTTTGATTATACGCACTTGTACGCTGTACTTCCTGGAAAGACGAAGAGCTGGTTGGAGTTCACCAGGACCAAAGTGCCAGTGAGCCGATATGGGTCTCTGTGCCACCTGTGCTCACCTGAGACAACAGACCAGCCTGAGATGTACCAGGTTCACCTGTGAGGTGCTCCTCTACTCTCTCCCCAAGCACAGCAATCGCACACCTGAGACAGACCCAAGGATCCACTCACTGGGGTCAAATGGGGGAACAGACATCTGACAACCTTGCCAATGCCATTACCAATCAAAACAATTACCTGTATCTTAAGCAGAATCCAAACTGGCTGTAGATTCAGATGTCTGATGACCTAAAAACTAAGTGGTAAACTTCATAACACAGAACAAGCAAACCATGAAAAGGTCTCTTAACTGCCAAGTTCTTTAAAAGGTGGCTCTCTGTTCTAGTGCCCCCCTCCCTCCCTTCAAAGTGTTTCTCAATTTCAGATTGGTTCCTCAATTATGAAGAGCAGATTTAAATGATAAAAAAAAAAACTAGACAACCTACCACTTACTAGAAAGTCATCCAACCTCTATAACCATCTCACCAAAGCCCCTGAAACATGAATTCCTAAAAGCATCTGAGCACAGCACCAGCACAAAGGCCTCAATGCCCTCACAGTATGGCCAAATTGGGCAGTTTTAGCAGACCTCATCACTGCTAGAGGAGGCTGTCCCTCCACACACAGGACTGTCTGGTGCTGTTCCCAACTCTGCCCACCCAGCAGCAATGACACCAGCCAGAGGTCAGCAAGTGTGAGATAAGCCCATGCTGTGAGTCAGAACTGTCACAGCAACAGGTGCCCTGTGTGGCACCGAGTGCTCCACATGCCTCAAAACCTCTGCAGAGGGACTCTCAGACTCTGTAACCCAGGATATCTGCCCTAGAAAAATATAACTACTATACTGTTTATCTATCAGATAGAAAAACTAAGTACAATCAGAACTCGTCTTATCTGGCGTATTAAAGGCAGCCTGGAAGTAAGCTGATGGGTTCTGAAACCCTAACAAAGCATCCCAAAGCAAGGAAATCTGGGGGAAACGTGCCAGAATTTCACTCGTCAAGCTCAGTTGACAAATACCTTTTTATACCTCTGTGACTGGAAGACCCAAAAGTTTGGTAACTTGCTCTGTTAACAAAGACATGTAAAAATGGGAACTCCCTTGCAATCCCAGCACTCTGGAAGGTCGCAGCAGGAGGATCGCTTGAGCCAAGGAGTTCGAGACCAGCCTGGGTAACAGTGAGATCCCCATCTCCACAAAAAACAGCAAAACTAGCCAGGCATGACAGCACGTGCCTGTAGTCCCAGATACTAGGGAGGCTGAGGCAGGAGGATCGCTTGAGCCCAGGAGTTTGAGGTTGCTGTGACCTATGCTGATGCCATGGCACTCTAGCTGGGTGACAGAGCGAGACTCTGCCTCAAAAAACGGGGGCGGGGGGGGGTGCCGATGTAGCATAGGTGTACAGCAGACTACCATTGCTGTACAAAGGAAAAAAAGAATATAGATATACTTATTCCTTCTGGTGTCCACTTAACTCTAAAGGAAACAGAAGAAACTTAACTGGTTTACCTCTGGAGGCAGCCAGACTGCTGATAAACAGAACTAGAGGGGGTTTTCACAACACAGCTCCTGTATCTTTTAAATTTTGAACCACGTGAATGTTCTACTTATTTTAAAAATTAGTAAGAGATGCTGCAATCCTAAAGAAACAACTGATCTAGGCACTAATCTTCAACTGCTGCTTAAAGAATTAGGCCAACAACTGACAGGGAACTTTACAATTAACAGGTCAAGTGGTTCCAATTCCTGAGCCCATTAATCAACATATCTCCCATTGTGAAGCAACAAAAATGTAGTTCTGTTTCTGAAATAGTCTTTTTTTGTTTTCGTTTTTTTAAAAGACAGGGTCTCACTCTGTAGTCCAGGCTGGAGTGCAGTGGCATCATCATAGCTCACTGCAACTTCGAACTCCTGGGCTCAAGCGATCCTCCTCTCTCAGCCTCCCGAGTAGCTGGGACTACAGGCATATGCCACCACCCCGGCTAATTTTATTTTATTTTACTTCTTGTAGACACAGGATCTCACTATGTTGCCCGGACTGGTCTCAAACTCCTAGCCTCAAGGGATCCTCCCACCTTAGCCTCCCAAAGTGCTGGGATTACAGGCGTGAGCCACTGTGCCCAGCTCAAAATTCTTTAGAAAATCAGAACAAATCATGGGTTAGTGATGGCCTACAGCTTTTGAAAATGAAACTTTAGTCCATCTCCCAATAGCGATGATAACACTGCAATCCTTCCAGAAACCAAACTCTCAACATGGACATGCAGGAGCTGCTGGTCCCAAGCCTGGGACTTGGACTGATATATTAGTCCATGAGCTGCAGGGCAGGCTGGGAGCCTAGGGCCACCAACAGGTTATCAGGATGCAGCAGCAGGTCACAATAGCAAGAATCAGCCCTTTTACTCTCTCTGGCCGAAAAGTGTATGGTGTTCTGCTTACTGAAATTGCAATTTCGATGGGAAAAATTACACCTAGCCTCTGGTAAATTTATTTTGACAACTAAGAGAACTGGAGACAACATTGAGAACCTCACTTATATAAAAAGCAAAGTACAGAACAGAGGCTGTGTAACATTTCTCTGTGTTTTCAAAAATGACCATACATGCCTGTTCATCCTAAATGGACTATCACTGAAAGATACAACAGGTGACTTCAAGAGAGTGGAACTGGGCAGAGGGGAGCCTTTGCACCAAATAGCCTTGTATAGCTCTGGAATCTGTAATAACGAGCATAAATTACCAACCAAAAAAATTTTTTAATTCACTTTATCAAATTAATTTAACAAATACATTCCAATTGTCTACAACCTATAATTTGAGAAAAGATTATTTTTTTCTTCTAAATTTACCCTGAATAACTAAAGAAATAAAAAGCTACTTTACCGAGGCGGGAGGATCGCTTGAGGTCAGAAGAAGTTCGAGACCAGCCTGGGCAATATGGTGAGACCCCCTCTCTACAGAAAATTTAAAAATTAGCCAGATGTGGTGGAATGCACTTGTAGTCCCAGCTTCTTGGGAGGCTGAGGCAGGAGGATCACTTGAGCCCAGGAGCTTAAGGTTGCAGTGAGCTAGGATGATGCCACTGCACTCTAGCCCAGGTGACAGACCGAGACTGTCTCCAAAAAAAAAAAAAAAAAAGCTACTTGGTATGTTAAACTCAGGCCACTTTCACTCACTTGCATTATAAAACTAAAAGTAACCCAAGCATATCCAAACACTACTGATAGGTATAAATTAAACATTTAAACGTAGGGTCAATTTAATGGCACGTAAATTATATCTTTATAAAGCCATTATTTTAAAATTATTTTTAAGGTAAAATCTCCCTAACACCCAGACATAGGTAACTGTAAAGCTTCATAAAGCATCCACTGTATGATGGGACAATTTATGGAACCAGTGCCCCATTAATAAGTAATTTTATTATATCCTTTTTTCCCCTTAAAAAAAAAAGTTGCAATAAACATTTTTTCTGTGCATTCGTTTGCACACATCCTTAAGATACTAAGACACATTCCTAGCAGTGGAATTCTCGAACAAGCATACACACTTAAAACGCAGACAGAGCCCTGACAGACTGCCCTCCTATAAACACTGCTGCTCCAGTTTACTCTTTTCTTCAGGGAAGGAGGATATGTTCACATGTTTACAGCTTTGGTTATCAAATATTCTTCTTGTTTGTTTTTGAAGTAGGGTCTCACTCTGTCGCCCAGATTGAAGTGCAGTGGTGTGATTATTGCTCACTGCAGCCTCAAACTCCTGGGCTCAAGCAATCCTCCTGCCTCACCTTCCCAAGTAGCTGGGACTACAGGCGCGCACCACCACATATGGCTAATTTTTTAACTTTCTGTAGAGAGGGGGTCTTGCCATATTGCCCAGGCTGGTCTCAAACTCCTGGCCTCAAGTGATCCTCCTGCCTTAGCCTCCCAAAGTGCTGGATTACAGGCGTGAGCCACTGCCGCCTGGCTAGTTATCAAACATTTTAACATGACCCTCTTGAAAGGTCAAAAATGATTTTTTCTTTGAACATGTGTACTAGAAATACTTAATTTTTTTAAAAAAATGACTTTTAGGGAGTTGGGGGAAGGGGTGGCTACCCTTTCAACTGAACAAGTAATTCCTGTATATGGTAAATTTTCACACAGCACAAAAAGGTGTCTAATCTGCCCTAGCCCTCTACCCCACTTCCCCAAGACAAGAGTATTCATAATCTCGTGTTCCTCTAAAACTACTCTACACACGTAAGCGTGTCAACGAGTGTGCAACACCCTCCCTTAATAGAAAACACACACACACTATGGAAACATCACATCACACTTTGCTTCTCCTCTTGACAGGTTACCTTGGAGGCAAGTTCACACCAGCACACACTGAACTACCTCATTCTCTTCACAGCTCTGTTTCCTTGCACGGCCAGTTCCTTACTGAGGAAGTCTACTCAGTTCTTGCCTTTAACCCTCGGGAGCAGATTTACCTCCGTGCATATGCAAGTACCAGTTAGATGCGCTCTCAGGACTGGCACTGCTGGGATGTGCTTTTACATCTCGAGACGCTGCTGAATTATCCAGGAGGCGTTATCAAGATCACTTAACTCTCCACCTTTTCAGTTCAGAGTCAGGGTGAGCAATGAATTAGATGCTTGCTAAGAAACGTCCTTTTGTGTCCTTAGCCCATTTTTCTATCGAGCTATTTATGTATTATATATGCATGTATTTATATATATTGTTCTTGTCAATCATGAACAATCTTATATATGAAGGAAACTAGCTCATCCTCATGCATACTGCAAATAATGTGTCCCAGTTTATTGACTTATTTTACGTATTTTTAATCCAACTTTGAGGCATAATTGACAAATAAAAATTGCACATATTCAAAGCGTACAACACGATGTCTTGACATATGTATACATTGTGAAATGATTACCACAAACTAACACATTCATTACCTCACGTAGTTACTACTTTATTTACTTTAAAAGAGATGGGGTCTCACTCTGTAGCCTAGCCTGGAGCGCAGTGGCACGATATTAACTCACTGCAACCTCCAACTTCTGGGCTCAAGCTATCCTCCCCACCTTAGCCTCCCGAATAGCTAGGATTACAGGTGCTTGCCACCAAGCCAGGCTAACTTTTCTTTTTATTCTTTGTAGAGATGAGTTCTCCCTATGTTGCCCAGGCTGGTCTCAAACTCCTGGCCTCAAGGGATCCTCCCCCGTCAGCCTCCCAAAGTGCTGAGATGACAGGCATGAGCCACTGTGCCCAACCCTACCTTTCTTTGGTGGTGAGACTACTTAAAATCTACTCTTAGCAAATTTCAAGTATACAATATACCATTATTAACTGTAATCACCATGATGTACATTAGATATCCAGAACTTTATTTATGTTATAACTGAAAGTGTGTACGCCTTGACTAACATCTCCCCCATTTCCCCCACCCCTTTGTGTATGGGAGTTTTTGATGTGTTAACATTTTAAGTTTTTATGTAGGCAAACGTATGCATCTTTCCCTTTTAGCTTCTAAGCTTTATAACACCTCAAGATGACAAAACAAAATTCATTTTGAGGGGATCCAACTTGGCATTTTTCCAACTGGCTAATGCATAGTTTTCAACATTATTGACACCCTTCTACTACACACTGGTTGAACACACACCCTTCATAATACAGTATATTAAATTACTATATATATTTCAGTCTCCTGTGGTCTCAATTTCTTCGATTAATTTACTCCTTCTCTAGCATTAATCAGGCCATTTAAAAAGTAAATTGACATTCTGGTTTAGGTTTATCATCAAAAAAGGCATATTACTAAAGCTGAGATTTTAACCCATGTCTGTACACCTGTCAGAGTTTCTGAAACCTGATATCTTAAGGTAATGGCCTCTTTAAACATTTGCAGGTTACTGAAGAATTAAAAATCACAATATAAAAAACTTCCATTTCCAAGCCCCAGCTGTTAATCGAGCTGTTGGTAGAGACATTTTTAGTTAATTCAAAGATTCAACACTGAGAGTACACTATGTTGTCAGAGAAAGTATATGAAAAAGAATTTTAATTTTAATCACTTTTTAAGACTACTGGTTTAAATAAAAATTACTCTGAAATGTCACTAGGGAGACCTTTTCCTTGAGTTTTGTACTTTTCACTGGCTCCCTCATTCCATGCTCTATCTCTTCCCACTCTTCACTCAGGAACCTGAATGGCACCAAACCCCTCTACTGACCTCTGGTCATACTACTGATGGAGGATAAGGGATTAAAAAAACAATTAAAATCAAGTGACTCTAAATCATGTATTCTGGACAGGGGCAGGAGTGAAAACTGCTCCTAAAGAAAAAATCTTATATATTACAATGGTTTGTGGCCCAGTAAAGGATCACAGTACATAAACTGACATGCAGGGTATCTGTGGTATCAAAATTTCACTGGTGGGGGACAATTAGGGAAAAATGTCTATAAAAGGCTCCTTTGGGCCAAGTGTGGGGACTCACACTCTCAAAGTGCCTGAAACCCTAGCACTTTGGGAGGCTAAAACAGGAGGATCACTTGAGGCCAGAAGTTCAAGAGCAGCCTGAACAACACAGTGAGACCCTCTCTACAAAAAAAAAAAAAAAAAAAAAAAAAAAATTTATCCAGGCATGGTGGTACATGCCTGTAGTGCCAGCTACTTGGGAGACTTAGGTGGGAGGATCGCTCAAGCCCGGGAGTTTGAGGTTGTAACAAGCTATGATCATGCCACTGTACTCTAGTCTGGGAGACAGAGCAAGGCTCTGTCTTTTCTTTTCTTTCTTTTTTTTTTTTTTTTAAAAAAAGCCCCTTTGGAGGACAATAATGAGAAAAAGCTGAAGAATGCTACTCTAAATTGATTTACTAATGTAGACAAAATATCACAACTACTAAACACTAAATAAATGCAAATTAAGACTATAATGAAATACCATTTTATAACCGCTAAATCACAAAAATTAAATAGTCTGATAATATGAAGTGTTGGGGAGAGTATATGCACTGTTACTGGGGTGTAAATTGACACAGCCACTGCATTAAACAAGAGAAAAACAAGAAAAAGAGCAACATTACAGAATTATCTTACAAAGATGAACACAGGCACCCCCACAAGCCAGCAATTCCTCTCCTAGGAATACACACTAGATAAATCCTTATATACATGATGACCAAGAAGATATTAAAAAATATTCACAATATTGTTTGCAATAGCAAAAAAATATAATCAATTCAAATGTCTATGAATAAAGAAAGGATAGTATGAGAAATATTCAAGCAGCAATGAAAACAAACAATACTCAAAAACATGCATAAATAGAAACATAATACTGAACACAAAAATCAAGTTTTAAAGACTATCTACACCATGAAGCCATTTTTATAAAGCTCAACACCAAGCAAGAATAAACATATTATCCAAAGAACCATAAAAATGTGTAATAAAAATACTTTTAAAAGGAAATGATACATGCAACACTGGGATAGTGATGGGGTGGTACACAGATACAAAATGCAACTGGCCATGTTCTAGCTCTCAGCTAGAGTGTTAGTATATTACCTATTTTATTATTTTGCTTCATAACTTACATATGTTATATTATTATTAGTTCAATATTTGGTTCTTTGCAATAGGAATGAATTGTTAACGAATCAAACTTACATCCAATTCAAAAAACAGGTCTCTTTCTTTACTTGCAATCTCATAATCTGCTCGGAGGGCCAAGTCGTGGATTTTGGTACATTCTCCTAAATCCATGCGCTGTGGGAAAGAAACAAAAAATTTACACAGTAACACCTACTCATTGTAGAAAACATATTATATGACTTAGTATTTCAACTGTCACCAAATAAACAATATATAATTTTTTTTGTTTTGAGGCAGGGTCTTGCTGTTGCCCAAGCTAGAGTGCAGTGGACCGATCATAGCCCACTGCAACCTCAAACTCCTGGGCTCAAGTGATCCTCCCATGTCAGCGCCCCACGTAGCTGGGACTACAGGCACATGCCACCACACCCAGCTTAAAAATATTTTTTAAATACTAAAACTGTAACAAGAAAATTAAGAAGCAGGATATGGCTGAGAAGCCTTCTCTTTTACTAACATTATTATTTTCTACTTGGAATTAATGCATTTAACAGTATAAAGGTTTATATCTCTTTTAGACCCAGAGATAATTGGACTGTAATCATGAAAATGACATTAATTAGATTTTGCCAGTTTTATTTTGCATCAGTCTATATAGTCAGTAAATGGTAACATGAGGGGATGGGGGGAATGGCAAGGAAAGGGCCAGAAAACAGCATCAATTCAACAAGCTTCTAGGCATTCCTTCTTGGGATCCTGACTAGCCACGATGCTGAGCACCTGATACAGACACAAGGAAAGGAAAGGGAACAGCAGACACAGGGTTTTGGCAATTACAACACACCTAACACACGGCTTTGCCTGGCTCTGTGTATCAAAGGGAGTAAAGCAGAACAGGCTGGTAACAGAGCCAAATGAATTCTCCTAACACTGTCCTAACCTGGTAAATGACCCTGGACATATAATTGGTCCACTCAGTTGTCCCATTTGAGAAACAAAAGGCTCTATCACCAAAACAAAATGATCAGCGTTATCAGTAAGATAAGCTTGATGTGCTACTATGTGTTCCAGCCACACTGGCAATACAATTAGACAACAGTGCATATTTTTAATCTGAACCCTAAGTGCAGGACTCTGTGCAGACACCTCCCCAGCTCTGCTCATCTACACAGCAACAAGGAAGTTCGTATGTGAGGGTCACAGTGCCAAGTCACAGAGTGCATGTTAACAAAGCCCAACACCCTAACTAGGAGACACCCCCAATCAGACAAAACAACATGTCTAGGCTGGGCGAGGTGGCTCACGCCTGTAATCCCAGCACTCTGGGAGGCCGAGGCGGGAGGATCACTTGAGGTCAGGAGCTCGAGACTAGCCTGGGCAAGAGCGAGACCCTGTCTCTATTTAAAAAAATAAAAAATAAATAAAAATTAAAAAATAAAAATAAGAACATGTCTACAGAACTAATTTAAAAAAAAAGAAAACGATGAGTCCAGAACTCCTTTAAGCTCCAACCACAACTGTATTCAAAACTACTTCAAAAGCCTCATGGGTTGGCCGGGCGCAGTGGCTCACGCCTGTAATCCCAGCACTCTGGGAGGCCGAGGTGGGAGGACGGCTTGAGCTGAGGGGTTCAAGACCAGCCTGAGCAAGAGCAAGACCTCGTCTCAATTAAAAAAAAAAAACAAAAACAAAAACAAAAATTCACCGCTGTACTCTCTGACAAGAGAGCTCTCAAAACACTCACCACTGAAGCAAACTAAGGACAGACTTGGGTTCCAACGTTACCTCTTTGGATGAACCTTTTCAGCTTTGCCGAGGAGGCAGGGAAGTACTTGCCACTTCCCTGGCAGCCTAACACCAAGCAGAATATTCCAAGTGGCTGTTAAATCCAGTGTCAGACCATTTTTACTGCACAAACACCTGTGTTCTCTACTCTACCCTCTAGTGGTCCAATATTGCTGGACAGGGAAGGGCACTAAAGGTTCGAGAAACTTCAGAAAACAACGTTCTTCTACTGAGACAAATTACACTACCTTCCCTCCAGTTGTTACCTTACTGTTCCAAATTTACTAACCAATACTACATTTTTGGCCAGGCACAGTAGCTCACACCTGTAATCCTAGCATTTGGGGAGGATGAGGCGGGAGGATCGCTGGAGGCCAGAAGTTGAGACCAGCCTGAGCAACATAGTGAGACAGCGTCTCCAAAAAAAAAAAAAAATGTTTAGCCCAGGCATGGTGGCGCACACCTGTAGTCACAGCTACTCAGGAGGCTGAGTAGGATCGCTTGAGCCCAGAAGTTTGAGGTTGCAGTGAGCTACGATGACACCACTGCATTCCAGCCCGGGCAACAGAGCAAGACCCTGTCTCAAAAACAAACGAACAAACCAACCCACCCTACATTTTCCTTTAAGCCTCAATAAAATGATTACTTCCATTCCTCCTTGACCCACTCCCTACTAATGACAGGAGGTGGTGTAAGCAAAAACTTGGACCTGGAGAAGCCCTTAGCAGGCTGAGGATTACAACTACTTTTATCTTTCTGCTATATCGTAAAGAACTATACTCATTCCATTTCAATTTATCACAAAAAACAAACTCCACAGAAAGATCAGTTCAACTATCCCTCGCCTCTGTGTATCCCATGATAGCAAGGCTCAACCTTTACTCCCAATCCTTACCCTAACCGACCTTCAGTAGCCTCAGACGTTTGTCCATTCACACCTTTGCAAAGCACCTTTCACATGCACATGTACATTTCACCCTAAAACTGAGTGGACAGTTTTTATATCCTGTGAGGTAGCTGTAAAATCTTAAAATGGTAGTGCTCTTTATGACTCCTTTTCTCCAGGTGGCTCAATCACTGCAGATAATCCTCTACTCTTCAGTCTTCTTAAATTCCAATTTTGAATAAATGCACATTCCACAAAAGTAGACATGTATGTGTTTTGTTCATCTGAAGAGGACTTAAAATAAAATTTTACAGCTCTATATTCATTGGATAGTGTGTGATTTCTTGAAAGGGTGGCATAATACAAAACTACAAAATCAACATTATCCCCAACTTATTTTTTAAAAACCAAACAATTTGGGGAGGAGAATGCACTTTGCTTGATCAAAAGTCTTGGTAACATTCACCTTGAAATCAAGCAAACAAACTCACTCAGAATCCTCAAAGAACTACAGGCTGACCTAAAGCATACTTTTTGCTACAACTATATTAGAATACTTGCATTACTTAGTTGTGAATATCTCAACATAAATGACTTTACAAAAATCTGACAACTTTACCGATCGAATTTTATAGCAGTGACGTTTGTTCCATAATATAAAATCCCACCAAACTAACAGAATCCATAATTTGACGGGCATCAGGGATTTCTGCCTATTAAAGGAAGACAGATTCAACCTGAAAAGCCTTCACTGCCTACACACCACCCATGCTGAATGTTTCATGAGGTACCCCAAAATGCACCTACCGTCCCAGCCAGGATGTCATGAGGGCAGCAGTCTAGAAGGTGACTCTTGCAGACACGGTCATCTGTAAACTTGACCCTCTGTCTGGTTTCGTCTCCTGAAATTCATTTGTGGTTTTAAATAAGACAATATTATCACATTAACCACAAAAGGTTATCTGGTACAACAATTCATCTGGATGATTTGCAGACTATCATTTCTGTGTTCTCCCCATCAAATACAATGAAATGCTGATCTAAAGGTATTTACAACTGGCGTGGAATACACATTTTTTTGAGGCTAAGTATATCATGAAGAATCACACTTAATGAGATCTGACTCCATCATTGTGCCAAAGAAGTCAAGGAGTCAGAAGTAAAAGGCTGAGCAGTAAAAGGTCAACAGCCCAACATCTACATGTGGGCATTGAAGTTCCAAAGACCCAGGCCAATCAGAGGGCCACGAATAACCACATATGACTTACATAGCTGGCAATTTCCACCAACAAAAGCTACTTATTAATCTAATCTTTTAATATGGACAGATGCATAGGATAGGCAGTGTTTTGCCCAAAATTACATGAAGAAGAAAGCTTTCTAACTTTATCGATGACTGTTAAATAATCTAGACCTATTCCTCCTACCCCCTTTCAGCCCCACCCTTAACAAAGAGAGTTGGCACCTGGGAGTCACTTTTAACAAGATAATACCAAAAAAGCAAAAAGGAACTAGGTTAGTCAATACACACTGTGAGTTCCAACACATACTGTACCCATCTGCATTCTTCAAGACCTCAGCTGCAGAATTTTATGCCCGCTGTTGAAAAGTTTTAAAGGAAAAGTTTTCTTGCCCACACCTGCAGTAAGGAAGTCAGGGGGAATGATACATAAAAGTAAAGGCAAAGTGGTATGTGACAAATTTTAAAGGTAAGCTGTGTATACAACACAGAGCTGTGTAATACTAAAGGAGGAATATATTTTAGGATTTGCAAGCATCCAGGATTAATGTAGTGTCTTTTTATTGAAAATGTTCTCTTTCTAAACTACACTTTTAAAGTTACTTGTGAAAAAAAGCAAACACTTTTTTGTTATAACAGCTTAGAAATTGGTTGTGACTCACGGCTCGATGAACATGAGGCTTTTCTGCAACTCCCTTGCAGATTGATGTAGGCAGGCAAAGATACACTGAACCTTTATAAATAAAATAGAGGGGCCACAATTGTTCAGTTTGTATGAAATAAAAATATGGGAAGCAATTCAAAAGCAACTCAATATACAAAGAAAGCTAAAAAGCACTTATTCACCTATGAAATAAAGTGCAAAGAATCTGCACAGCCCTGCGAATGTGCCAGTGTGAACTTACAACTTCATTACTTCAGTAGAAAAGAAAACACAAATCACAGCAGGTATATAGTTTTGCAAAGACGCAACCGCTTTCTCCTGAGACAACCATCATGATTTTGCACTCCTCCCTACAGTACAACCTACCTACCGACTGCCAAGCGCTGGCTAAACAGAGGCGCTCCTGTGTGCCGGGGGGAGGAGGAGGCTGGAAAAGTACTCGGCAGGAACCCACGTTAGAAAAGCTCAATTTACAGCACCCCGTGCAATGGTACAGAACAACAACGGCCCGGGGTTTCGAGGCCCATCCGGCTCCCCCGGGTGTAGCTTCTTCCCCGAGGAGCCTCGGAGAGTTCCGCCACCCGGCTGCGAGCGACCTGGCAGCCCACGCTGGTTCCACCCCTTCGCCGACTCCCCAGTTTGCGGAGGGGCGCCGGCTGGGGAGGAAGCCGCAGGACGACAAATGGGAGCCCCACCGACGGCGCGGACTCCGAGGGAGGAGCCCGCCCGAGAGCCACGGCTGGCCAGGTAAAACCCCGGCCGCGGCCGCCGCGGAGGCGAACCGCCTGAGACAAAGGCCCGGCGCCTGCGGTCGGCGTGCGGGGGAGGGGGAGCGGCGCCCCGCGCAGGCGCAGATGATCGCGGCCCCCGCCTCAGGCCGCCCGGCGACCTGGCCTCACTCCCGCCCCAGCCCCTCGCCTGGCCGGCCGCCCTGACTCACCGTCCCGGGCGGTGCCCATGAGTTGGTCCAGCAGGGCCCGCATCTGCGCCTGGGCGGACATAGTGGCCGATGGCGGCGGCGGGGGGGGGACCGCGATGGCTCCTCGAGGGGCGGCTGTAGCAGTGGCCTGGCGGCGGCGACGAAAGACGATCACGTCGGCCTCCAGCCCGCTCGGCTCTTTCCCGCCGCGGGGGACGCCGGGAGGAAGTGCGTTGCGCCAACGCACGGCCTGCTGGGAGATGTAGTTTCCAGAGCGGGGCGCGGAACCGGGACTGAGGCTCCGGGTGGTCCACGCCCGTTGCCCAAGGGGCGGAGCCAAAACCCCAACCCTGCTTTTACTCTAGACCCCAAGACCTCGAACTCTGTTCTCTACTGAGGCGGAACTGCAATACAGTAAAACATAGTCCGAAAGAAGATTTTGCCCGTGCTTTTTCTGGCTGGCCAGGAAACCGGGAGCGTATTGTTTAGCTTCCGTGAAAGGGGTTCTAAAGGTGCCGCTCGCCGGATTTCCGAAGGTTAAATCAAGCGGGGAGTTGGCGTGAGGTTCTGCGCCTGTAGTCGGCGGCCGGCGCTCCGCGAGCTCACAGCCCGCCGTGCGGGCGGTCGGAGGCGGCGGGCGCGAAAGCAACGCCGTGTGGCGGCCGCGTTATCGCGCGCGTCTCGGGTGTCTGGTCCCGCGTGCACTTCCGCATTCGACGCTCACTGCTGGTCTCGGTTTGTGCGGTTAAAATCAGCCCAGCCTCTTCCTGGGGGGTCTCCGCGCTTCCACTCCGTCTCCTCCCGGAACTCTGTGTGGTCTCCCCAAGGCGGAGCGGCGCTCTGTAGTGTACGTTATGCGGTAACTTCCCGTGGCACTTGCGGTAAAACTCACGCTCCTTTCCGTAGCCCGTTAGGCCTGAGAGATTTGGCCCTCCCGGGACCTGACCTCGTGTAAGGTGACGGTCTTTAAATGCCCTTTCTGGCACTAAAGCATTTTGTGGCCTGGAAACTGAAAGCTTAAAGAGAAGGGCATTTGAGGACCGGAAGCAGCGTGACACCATTCCCACTTCCTCACCCTCCGCAGAGACTCGGGATGACACTTAGTGTTTGAATTTCAATGTATACACACACGCGTATATATACAGAGCAAGAACGCGCACACACGTGTTTTACCTATGTTGTCTCAGTTTTACTATTCTCCTTGAAATAGCCCTTTGAGGAGAGAAGGGTAGGTCTTTTTTTTTTTTTATTAATTTATTTTTTTCTTTTTTTTTAAATTTCAGAATATTATGTGGAGAGGATAGGTCTTAATTGACGTGCCTCCTTTATGGGTGAAGATACTGAGGTGAGGAAGGATTAGGTAACTAACTGGCTAAGTCACAGGGTCAATGACTAAGACAAGGGTGGAACTCAGGGATTGTGCCCCACTCGGCTTGAGGGGCTCAGGGCATCTCATTACAGATTATTTCTGGTTCCTGCAAATGATCCAGGCACAAATGCAAGAACGGTCATTCTCGCTGCCAAGACCAAACAATCAAAACTTCCTGGCAGAAGGAAAGGATATCAAATTGAGGAGCTAACTGACATTCTTTTACTTAACAATTCCAACCATAAATAGGTTGCAGCATCTGTGGGAATACATGATGGCAGGGAGCTGACTTTTGTAGATTTGGATATAATAACATAGGACTGCTTAGAATTATAAATAGAACAAAGCATTTTCACAAATGATAATTTAATACTATTGCTGCCCCAGAGAGGAAAAAAAAATTTACTCTGTAGAAGCATCCAAACTCCAGACACTCTAAGACAAGTTATATATTTTTAATTTTTTTTTAGAGACAGGGTTTCTTAGACTTCTCATGTCTAAGAATATAGTCACAGACATATGAAAGTCATTCATTGCTAAATTGTTTAAATAGCAAAAAATGGAGGAAAAAGAAAAATGATGATAGCAGAATGATTAACTAAAATTAGTATATTTGCTTTATGACATAATATGCAGCTATTTAAAAATATCCTGGAGGCTCCTAGAAGAAATGGCTGTTTCTGATTCTAGGACTGGGGCAAGAAATATGGAAGATGAACATGGAGGATCTTGTAGTGCCGTAAAATAAGAAAGTACTGAAGAACAAAAACAAAGCTAACAAACAAAAAACTCCACAACGATGATGGGTTAAAGGGAGGCAACAGGCAACTGAAAGAGCTGCTAATGCCCAAAGCTGGAACAATTTGAGCAGCAAAATAAAATAATAGCAAAGCACGAAATAAATATCCATGAGTCTATACTGATATAAAGAAGTGATTGAATAGCTGAATAAATAAAAAACAATAGACAAATCTCCCATGCAGAAAAATATCAAATAATTTTTTAATTTTTCTTTCTGTTCTTCAAATTGGATAATTTCTATTTATCTATGTTCAAATTTGCTGATTCTTCCTTCTACCAGCTTAGATCTGTTGAGCCCCACTAGTGATTTTTTTCATTTTAGTTATTACATTTTTCAACTCCAGAATTACCATTTAAAAAAATAATAATTTCTTTGCCTTTACTGATATTCTCTATTTGGTAAGTCATTATTGTTATACTTTCCTTTAATTCTTTAATATAATTTCTTTAAGATATGTGAACGTAATTATAATAGCTGCTCTGAAGTCTTAGGTTGCTAAGTCCAACATCTGAGCTGCCTTAGAGAGGGTTCCTATTGACAGCTTTTTTTCCTATGTATAGGGCATACTTTGTTTCTTTATGTTTGGTATATTTTTGTTTTTTCCACTGCATATTCTAGATACTATAGAATAGCAACTCTGAGCATAGGTGGTGGTGGTTGTTACCTTTTTGTTTGTTTAGTGACTTGCCTGGAGTAATTCTTTAGAGTCTGTCTCTCCCACAGTGTATGACTGCTGATGTCTCTGCTCATTTTTTGGTTTTGATTTTCTGGGTGGTTTGTTCTTGTGTGTTTGTGTCTCTGTGTGTGTGTGTTTTATTATTATTTTGAGACATGGGTCTTGTTATATCACCCAGGTTGGTCTCAAACTCCTGGTCCCAAGTGATCCTCTTGCCCCAGCCTCCTGAGTAGCAAGTAGCTCGGATGATAGGCCTGCGCCGCCGCATCCTGCAATATAACCCTTTTAAATGTTACTGAGACCTAGCGTGATGGCTCACACCTGTAATCCTAGCACTTTGGAAAGCCAAGGCCAGAGGATTGCTTGAGCCCAGGAGTTAGAGGCTGTAGGGAGCTATGATCACGCCACTGCACTCCAGTTTGGGCAACAGAGCAAAACCCTGTCTCAGAAAAAAAAAAAAAAAGTTATTCGTTAGGGAACCCAAAAATCTGTAAAGACACAGAAGATCTGAATAACAAATTAACAAGCTTGATGTAAGTACACATATAGAACTCTGTACCCAACACAGAACATTCTTCTAAAGCACAATTTTTTTTAATTTTCTTTTCTTTTTTTTTTTCACCCCTAAGACACAGGCTGGAGTGCAGTGGCTCTTCACAGGCCACTGTAGCCCAGATTTCCCGGGCTCAAGTAATCCTCGCACCTCAGCCTCCCCAGCAGCTGGAACTGCAGGCATGCACCACCATACCCGGCTCAATCACCATTTTTTTTTAATTGGTCATACATAAGAACATAAAGCAAGTCTCAATAGATTTTAAAGAATCAATATCATAAAGCCCCCAATCTCTATTATAAGTCAACTAAACTAGAAGTCAATAATAAATAGGTAAGTAGGCCGGTGGCAATGGCTGGCTCCTGTAGTCCCAGCACTTTGGGAGGCTGAGGCAGGATTGTTTGAGCCCAGGAGTTCAAGCCTGCAGGGAAGTTATGATAGCACCACTGCACTGCAGCCTGGGCAACAGAGTGAACCCTAAAAACAGAAACAAAAACAAAAAAACTTAGAAATGAATGATAGTGAAAATACTACGTATTCAAACATGAAAGATGCACCAAAATGTACCAAAATTTCCCAAAATTTAAAAGGAAATCCATAGTCTTAAATAGTTAAGCTGGTTTTTTTAAAGGCTGAAACTTGATGACCTAAGCAGTCAACTTAAGGAATTAGAAAACAATACAACTAAATAAAGCAGAAAGGAGATATTAAAAAGAAGGCAAAAGTCAATGTAATATAAAATAAATATACATTAGAAAGGATAGAAACCAAAAGGTTTCAAAAGACTATAAAATAGACAAACTTCTGGTAAAAATTGATGGAAAAAAGGGAGAGATGGCAAAAAAGAAAGAAATTAAGAGTTAAAATGGGGAATGTATTATAACTACAGAGAGAGGAGAAATTAAAAACTAAGAGAACATGATTAGCTTTATGCCACTATAGTTGAAAACTTCTGTTAAGCAGAAGAATTCCTGGAGGATGACATTAAAATTGATTCAATAATGACTATTAGGCCAGAATTGGCATCTGACTATTAAATAAATTAAAAGAGTAATTCAAAATCTTTGTCCAGTTCCTTACAGAAGTTTGTACGATGTCTGAAGTATCTGAGCTACTGGAAGGGAACAATGGACTTTGGATTCATCTGACTCCTATAAGAGGGGCCTTTCCCCGGGGGAGGTAGGCAGACGGAGCCAGGAGTGGCACGTGCCCTTCCTACCATAACTGAGGACTTCCTTGGGGCAAGGAAGGCCCCAAGGAGGAGGGGACTACGACCATTAAAAAGCAAATAAAAAAGTAAGATACACTTAATAAAATTAAGTTCTGAATTTGCGCATCAAAATGTATACGAAAGTACCAAGGAAAATATAAAAGAAAGTACAAAGTTCTTTGTATATGAAAGAAAATTCTATTTTGTTCCCTCTCTAAATTTTCATTTTACTTGACTATCAAAAGGCTGTAATTGTGCCTCCCACTATAACAACAACTGAGCACTGTCGAAAATTAGGAATGCCATAATTCTCGGAACAAAAACCAGACTTATGCCAGCAATCTTTTTTCTTTCCCTTTTCTGACCTCCCATTCTCTCTACAGCCCATCGATGTTTAAAAGCCTTGAGCCTGCCCAGAATCCACTTCAGTATCTGAGGTTTCCTCCTCTAATTAAGGTTATTTTTTAGGCAACAGCATTAAGATAACAATAAATCTTGTTTAAAAATTCTTCTTCAGGCCGGGCTTGGTGGCTCACGCCTGTAATCCCAGCACTCTGGGAGGCCCGGACCGGAGGATTGCTTGAGGCCAGGAGTTCGAGACCAGCCTAGCAAGAGTGAGACCCAGTCTGTACAAAAAGTAAAAAATTAGCTGGGTGTGGTGGTGGGCACCTGTAGTCCCAGCTACTGGGGAGGCTGAGGCAGGAAGATTTCGTGAGCCCAAGAGTTTCAGGTTGCAGTGAGCTGTGATGACACCACTGCACACTAGCCCAGGCAACAGAGTGAGACTCTGTCTCAAAAAAATAAAATATAATAAAATAAAAGGATATTATAGATCAATCTTACTCATAAACATAGAGGCAACCGGTCCAAACAATGTCAGCAAACAAAATCTAGCAATGTGTAAAAAGATAGTACCCCATGACCAAGTTGGTTTAGTCTAGGAATGCAAGGATCATTTATCATTAGGACATTAATGGCATTTACCACATTTAAAGATTAAAAGAGAAAAACCATACAATCATATCAAGGAATTTAGAGAAAGCAATTAATAAAACTCAATGGACATCACTGATTAAAACTTTTAGGAAATTAGGAATAGAAAAGAAACCTTCCTAACCTGTTAAAGAATATCTACAAAAATCATACAGCAAATGAGAAATTAGAGAAAGCATTCTCTTTAAAATCAGGACCAGGACAAAGATGCGCACTGCTGCTTTTATTTAACAGTCAGCTCACATTGGCAAGAAAAAAAAAGTTTAAGGATATAAGGATTGAGAAGAAAGAAACAAAATTGTCTTTATTCAGATGATATTCTAAAGAATTCAGTAGAATCCACTACCAAAGTATTAAAAATATTAAATGGGTTTAGAATGGTTGCTGGTTAAAAAAAAATACCATATGGAAACCTATATACACTATTTCTATAAACCACGAACAACAGAAGACATAATTTATTTTCTAAAGACACGATTTTATTTCAACTTAATATTTATATTTAGAGATAGGGTCTCGCTCTGTTGCCTAGACTGGAGTGCAGTGGCAGACTCCTGAGTAGCTAGGACTACAGATGCATGCCACCAAGCTTGGCTAATTTTTTTTACTTTTTGTAGACACGAGCTATATTGCCAAAGCTGGTCTTAAGCTCAAGTGATCCTCCCAAAGTGCTGGAGTTACAGGGTTGAGCCATTGCAACTGGCCACGTTTTTTCCTTTTCTTCCTTTTTTTTTCTTTGAGGCAAAGTTTTGCTCTGTTGCCTGGGCTAGAGTGCAGTGGCGTCATCATAGCTCACTGCAACCTCAAACTCCTGGGTTCAAGCCATCCTGCCTCAGTCTCCCAAGTAGGTGGGACTATGGGTGCATGCCACCAAGCCTGGCCAACTAGCATTTTAAAAAATTTTTATTTGTATAAATTTGTGGGGTACAAATGTCATTTTGTTACATGGATAGATTGCATATTGGTGAAGTCAGGGTTTTTAGGGTATCCATAACCCAAATAATATATATTGTACCCATTAAGTAATTTCTCACCTTCCACCCCCCTCCCAGCCTCCCACCCTTCCAAGTTTCCATTGTCTGTCATTCCAGACTAAAGACACCATTTTCAATAGCAATGAAAACCACAAAATACCTAGGAATAAATCTAACACAAGATTCAAAACACTTGTATGCAGGAAAAAAATCTTACTAGAAGACAATAAAGAATGCCTAAATAAGTGGATTAATAGTCCATGCTCTTGTTTAAGAAGAATATCTAGTCAGTCCTCCCCTACAGTGATTTAGAGTCAATATGATTCTATTAAAAACCCTAATAGGGTTCTTTTGTGAAACGTCCTGATTATAAAATTTTGCTGAAGAATAAATGGCTGAATCTTTCCCACAGAAGAATAAGGCAGAATTACTTGCCCAACTAAATATAATATCATGAGTCATTATAAGGATATTGTAATTGAGACTGTGTGGTGTGTTGACCCAAAATAAGTGACTGAGGCAAAGCTCTCAATCAATGGAGGTTTATTAAGCCAAATTTGAAGATGCACCCAGGAAAAACACAAACTACACACAAATCTGTGGCTGTTTTTCCAAAGGGGAATTTGGAATTTTCAGTAAAGGGGAGTAGTACATACAGGAAGAAAAAAAAAGGCAGGGGCAGGGTGGGTAGTGAGACAAAACTGTTACATTCTTGTAAGACCCAGGAAAATCTATACTTTGCCTTAGATAAGGCAAATGGTAAAAGAGAAGAAGGGAGTGAAGGAAGCTTCAATTATGTAGATGTCCCTGGGTAGGTGGAAGAATGCTTGATCCTGTCTTACCTCTCTTCTGCACCTGGGAAGATAAACTTGTGATTCATTATTAGTGTGGAAGCCAACAGACTTTAGTTTTAGGAACTAGACATGGCCTGCAGACCTAAAGCTACAATTTGTATGTCCTTGCTTATGGGAGGCCAGCAAGGAATTTCCTTAATGAGTGATGTGTGGGGCTAGTCCTTCACACTTCACCTTCCCTTGTGCATAAGGAGTTCGAGGTGGAGGTCCTGAGATTTTCTCTTCTTTTATAGGTGCTAGCATAGGAAAAGGTAGAGAGAACAGTAGAATAAAATAAGTATCTATAAACATCCCAGAAAGAAGTTGAGGGTAAATGAAGCATCCCTGAATTCTGCAGTGCTCTTGTAACAAGCCTTGACCTCTTCAGACTCTTCACTTACTATGAAATAGAACTGTGGCCATTTCCTAGTTAATTGCTCTGATTCAAAAGGACAATACAATTTTTCTTACCTCTCTGAGAAGGGGAGGTAGTTACAGCCTAGATTAGGTCCCTCGGTACTGGGGAGACTGGAGTGTTATCTTTCTAGGTATTTACCTTTCAAGGAAGAGTGAGGCCTAGGCACTAGGAGACATTTCTAAGTCCTTAAAAGTCTAGCCGAGAGTCTGAGAGTCTACAGAGAGTAAAATCTCTGTAGAGATTTTATTTACAAGCCAAAGGATTGCAGTGGAGAGCAGACCCTTTCAGGAAGAAAGGAGGACAGCTGCCTTCTCCTCCTTTCTCTTCATCCCTTATCTACGTTGTGTTTAGCCGCTCATGTAGGAAAAATTTCAATCAGCTTTCAATGTGTTGTCCCAGGGGTAAGACCTGTGGGGGAGGAGACTTATCTTAAAACATTCCTTTCTCCTGATTCCAAGTCTTTAGACAAAGCTTTATTCGTTTAACCAATTACAAATCACAGAATCTTTGAACCCACCTATAACCTGTAAGACCCCTGCTTCCACATGTCCCACCTTTTCTGGCCAAACCAATGTTTACCTTCCATGTATTGACTTATCATTTTACCTGTACTTCTTGTCCTCCTAAAACATATAAAACCAAACTGTAACCTGACTGCCTCAGGACCACGTACTTAAGCCTTCTTGGGTATGGGCTCCCTGGGCTGAGGTTACACATAATGGCTCAGAATAAACCTCTTTTTTTTTTTGTCAAGACAGAGTCTTAGTCTGTTGCCCAGGCTAGAGTGCAGTGGTGCAATGATAGCTCACTGCAACCTCAAACTCTTGGGCTCCAGGGATCCTCTCACCTCAGCCTCCAGAGTAGCTGGGTACTACAGGCACGCACCACCATGCTTGGCTATTTTTTCTTTTATTATTTTTGTAGAGATGAAGGTCTTGCTATGTTGCTCAGACTAGTCTCAAACTCCCGGCCTCAAGGGATCTTCCCAATTTGGCCTCCCAAACATGCATATATGAATTTTTTAATATGGCAAGTGTCATTGCAGATTGCTGAGGAAAGGAGGGACTAATTCAGTAAATGATAGTAGGACTCTTGGTTATCCATATGGATGTGAACTAAAATTAAATAAAAGCCTTCCCCACCATTGGCTGACTGCATGGACCCCCTCCTGGCCAAGAGGATAACCTAAAACTAAATTGTCTGCCAGGAGGAGGTCAGACATGCCTCACCATGCCCCCCTTCCTTCTTGGAGATATCCTTTGTAACTCATTACCAGGCCTAAGGCTATGCAAGACAAACCTGCAGGTCCCCAATTTACATAACAAATATGTCTGGTGACTTGTCTCTTATCTAAAACATTCCAAGCCTTTAGACAAAGCTTCATATTTTTAACCAATTGCAAGTCAAGGAGTCTTTAAACCCACCTATAACCTGTAAGCCTCCCCCCCCCCTTCGAGATGGCCCGCCTTTTTGGGCCAAACCAATGTATTGTCTTCCATGTATTGATTTATGACTTTACCTGTAACCCCTGTCTCCCTAAAATGTGTAAAAGCAAACTGTAGCCCAACCACAGTGAGTCCATTTGCTCAAGGCTTCTTGGGTGTGGCTCTGGGTCATGGTCCTCAAATTTGGCTCAGAATAAACCCCTTTAAAATTATTTTACAGAGTTCGGCTTCTTTTCCATCGCCATGGAAAAAAGACTGTTAATGGGAAAAAAAAAACCTGCAAAATAATTTAAAGAAGTTTATTCTGAGGCAATACGAATGACCATGGCCCCGAGATCTACAAATCCAAGAAGTCTTCAGTAAGTCAGATTACAGTTTTCTTTTATACATTTTAGGAAGACAGGAGTTGCAGGTAAAAATCACAAATCAATACTTGGAAGGTATACATTGGTTTGGCCCCAAAAGGCGGGACATCTCGAAGCAGGGGGCTTGCAGGTTATATGTGGGTTCAGAAATTCTTTGATTTGTAATCACTTAAAAAAATAAAGCTTTGTCTAAGGACTTGGAGTCAGCAGAAAGGAATGCTTAAGGGGTCTGCTAATCATAGAACAAGCCACAATAAACTGACTCAAAGTGATCTGTTAAACAAACTGATGGCCAGTAGGTGTGACTTAACCTTTGTCTTGCATGGCATTAGGTACAGTACACAATTTGTTTAAACTTCAAAAGGTAGGAAGTATAAGGAATCCTGTTTGACCTCCCTTCCTTTCATGCCCAGGAACTCAGTTTTAAGGTTTTTCTGAGGTTCCCTTGGCCAAGAGGGGGTCCATTCAGTCTGGGGGGTGTGTGTGTGTGCACACGCAGGATTTTATTTTTAGTTTACAAGATGAAACTGCCTCCTTACCTCACACTGAATCTGTTGCAAAGTGAATTAAGGAGTTAAATGTTAAATTCAAAACTTTAAAACCATTAGAACAAAATATGGGAGAGTAACTTGGGATAGTGAAGGATTTCTTAAGACACAAAAAGTACTAGCCACAAAGAAAAGCTTGGTGAATTTTTCTATATTAAAATAAACTTGTGTTCATTAAACACCAAAGTGTAAAGACAAGCCGCAGATATTTACAACAAACATCACTGGCAAAAATGTAATATGCAAAACATAACACTACAAAACAATAAGAAAAAGACAAACGATTCAATAGAAAACTGGTACAAAGACATGAATGATCGTGTATTTCAGAGAAGAGGAAACATGGCCAATAAACATGAGAAGATGCTCAAATGCATTATCATGGAAATGAGAATAAAACTCTAACGAGATACTACTTCAGACCCCTCAGATTGACAAAACAAGTTTTTAATGTCTCACGAAGTCGTCGTTGGGGAGTGACAACTTGAATCCCCAGACAAGGGTGAGGGCTGTCAGTACAAACACGTGATGCTCCCGTCTGGATTCGCACCCCCACCGGCAGCAAGGACGCTCATGGTGCAAGGGAGGAACGCGGGACAGCAGCAGCAGGAGGGCAGGTGCGGATGGCGGGAGGGCGAGGACGCTCCGCACCCTGTGTGATGGTGACAGGCTGGGTGCAGCGGGGGGCGGAAGCCCGCAACGGGTGGGCAGCGGCCGCCCGGGGCCAACCGGCCAGGCAGGAGCAGCGGTCGACCCGCCCCGCGCGCCAGGGGGCCGCGTTGCTCAGCAACCGAGGCGGGGCGGCGCCGGGCCCCTGTGGCGCGCTTCCGCTAGACTCGCCCCCGCCGGCCGGAAGTGACGTTCGGGGCGGGGTCTGCGGAGCGCGGCTGGCGGCAGGTGAGTGTGCGCGGGCGGCCGCGTCCTCCTGGCGCGTGCACGCGGCGGGCGCGCCTGGGGGCCCCCCTGCTGGCCCCGGTACTCGTTCTGTCCGCGTCGGCTCCCACAGCCCTGGCCCAGCCCTTGCCGGCCCTCGCGGACCCCACCCGTGCCCTCGCCGCCCCCTCGGCGGTGGAGCCCGGGCCGTCTCCGAGCAGGGTGCCGGTCGAACGGCTGCGGCAGGAGCGGAAGGTCAGTCCCGGCCTCGCCCTTCCCGCAGCCTGGGCTTCAGCGGCCCGCACTTGAAGCCCCGGTGTTCCCCAGAGACGGGATTAAGGCCCGGCGGAAACTTCCCACCCCACACGGGCGCCTCAGTACTGAGCTAGCCAGTGGTACTTCTGTCCTTGTGGGTGCCGCGCTGGCTGCCAGACAGTAATTTGTTTTGTTAGTGGTAAAGCAGAACGTCGATGAGAAGTCTCTTACAAGGTCAGATACTCATGTTTTATTATCAGGACATTGTCTGTAAGCAACCCTGTAAGACAAACTGGCGGAGAGCCCGGAGCTCAGCTGCTGTTCACACGTCTACAGGGAGATCACTTACGTTGGTCTCTTCACAAAAACCGAGACGCGCTTGAAAGGGAAGAAAACATGTCTGCGGAAGGTTTCCCAGCTCCCCCAGGTTGAATGAATGAGCGCTGTCACGGAGAGAGTTTGCCCGTGAACAGACTGACGTTATCAGAGCAGGCAATCTCAGTTACTTGTGGGTTCTAAGTCACCTTGTGATTTCAGCTGAAGAGCTCGGGTGATTTGCTCACATTCAGGTACTGGCTGCTAATATCTTTCTACTGCCAGCCCCGAATCCCACCACTTTTTTCACTGCAATTTCACAGTGAGCATTCAGTTAGAGCAGCTTAGATGAACTCAACAAATATTCCTGAGTGTCTGCTGGGTGCCAGGCGTCACAGTTTTCTAGGTGCTGAGGATATATTACTCAACAAAACAAAATTCCTGTCCTCAAGCCCCATTCTACTGCAGGAGACAGATAATAAATTAGATAAGTAATCAAAATATGGAGCATGTAAACAGGGAAGGAGGAAATAATGGAAATGGCCCAGGCTTCCAGTGGACATTTATTCGGGCAATTTACCAGTTCCCTGAGTCCTTGTTGCACTGATTGGGATGCTTTTGGCTTCAAGTATCAAGAATGCATTAAAACTAATTCAAACTATGGTAGTGTAAAGTCCAGGGAACCAGGAATAAGATGGAGGCTGAGACTTGAATGAGATCGTCAGGATTTGGAAATGGTGGGGGATGTCTTATTAGTTCTCCACCCTTTCGTATACCTTCTCTCTGCCCTATTTCCCTCTGTGTTGGCCTTTTTCTCAGGGTCCCACTTCCATTGTACTGTCTTGTAGTACTTATCTGCTTGTAACAAATTAACACAAAGTTTAATGGGTTGAAACAACAAATGTTTATTATCCAACAGTTTCTGTGGCTCAGGTATTCAGTGGCTTACCTAGGTGATTATGGCTGAGGGTCTCTCTTGGGGTTGCAGTCGTCTAAAAGCTTGATTGGAGCTGGAGAATCTGGTTCCAAGATGGCTCTCTCACATGGGTAATGACTGGAGGCCTTAGGTCCTTTCTGGCCGTTGTCAGGAGTCCTCACTTCCTTGCCTCATGGGCCTTTCCAAAGGACCTGTGTCCTCACATGGTAATTGTCTTCTTTCAGAGCAAGTGATTTGGGGGGGGGAGGTTTCCACTACAATACCTTTTATGTTTTGAAATTCTAAAACTGTTACTTCCACCACATTCTATTTGTTAGTGTTACTAAGTACAAAAGACTTCATCTTCTGAAGGAAGGAATAGCAAAGAGTTTGTGAACATATTTTAAAACCACTATACACCACTTACCACCCCTGTGGGAAAACAGTGTCTGATTCCTGTAATTTCAGCTGAAGTTCTGGACCTAACATTCATTTGGGCCTAATCTCTGTGACTGTGATGAGTTAGCTAGGCCTGAGTAGGAAGCCTTCCCCCAAGTGGAGCAGGGTCAGTCCCACCAGGACCACATTGCCTGAGCATATGGGAAAGTGGATTTCCCCAAGGCAAAACAGTGATGTTACTAGAAAGGGAAGGAATGGATGTCGGTCAGTCAAAGTGACCCCTACATATGATTTATGCCGTGTTTTTCGAATCAGATTATAAAAGTCAACTGCTCCTGCAAGCTGTAGATTTCAAAGCAAACAGTTAACGAATGCATTAATAAATTACTCTTCTAAGAAAAGTTTATGAGCAGAGCATAGCAAGAATTGGGCATTTATTCAGACATGTGAATGTGTTTATTTTATGCCAGGCACTATGCTTTGTCTTTGGTAAACAAAGGCAATAAAAACCGTTGTACGCCCACAAGTTCCTCACAGTCTAGGGGGAAATCTTCCCAGTGATTCAGTACAGAGCAGTGTGAGGGGGGCACACTGGTTGGAGGAGCATGAGGTGTCAGAGACTGCATCTGGCCAAAGTCAGCCATGAATGGGGCTTTGAAGACACAGTAAAAGTTACTGGGTGAAGAAGGGCAGGGGAACTAATGAGTGCAGAAGAACAGCAGTATGACTCGGGGCGGGGACGGGGAACAGGGCTAGGACACATGTTGGACATGGGCTTTGGGGAGAGATGACACTAGAGAGGCAGGAGCCAAATGGTGAAAAGACTTGGAGCTAAGCTAAGGTGTTTGAACTTTGTTCTAAAGTTGTGATGAGTCACTCTGGAATTTTAAGCTGGAGAATGACGTGATCAATAGATATTTTAACTCTCACAGCATTTGAGAGGGCTACAGAAATCCAGGTGAGAAGTTGTAAGAATATGACCTAAAGCAGTGGCCATTGAAAGGAGGGGCTAAGCTGAAGAGATCGATAGGTTAGAATCTGTAGGACTTGACATTTTTCAAAATGTACTGTATATCTCACTCAAAATTGGTCTTTATAAATTATAACCCACAAGCTTGGTGAATTTTGTTCCTACTCTCACTTTGTAAAATTCTTCATGGAACTTAGGTTATCAGAATGTCCAAAAAAAAAAAAAAAGAAAGAAAGAAAAGAAAAGAGTGTGAACTCCTAGCCAAGTGACTTCAAGGCACATGCTAAGAGATCAAGTGACTTATTTCTAAAGTGGAGCAAATTTTAAAATAATCAGAGGTAGGGCATAGGGGAGAAGTGTGCTGGCTTATGGTTGAAAATGACTTTAGGAGGGAGGAGGGGAGGGGTAAAGACCTAGCTAATCTGGTACAATGAGCACTATTTGGGTCATGGACACACTAAGAACCCCAACTTAAGCATCTAAAAGGTATCCATGTAGCAAAAACATTTGTACTCCCTTAATATTTTGAAATTTAAAAAAAAGAAAATGGTTGGCTATATGTTGGTGATTGTTGAACCCAGGTAATGGGTATGTGGGGCTGGTAGTCTCTATTTTTGTGAATGTTTGAACATTTACATAATAAAAGATTTTTTAAAATAATGATAAAAAAAGGAGTAAATTGAAGCTAAGGCCTTGTAGAGTTGAGCGAAAGTGATCAAGTTCAAGTTATGCTTTATCTTTTTAAGAGGTTTTGCTTTCTTTCTCCACCCTTCCCCCACTTTGTGGAGGAGTTGCAGGACATAGAGTCTGCCTTACAATTCAGGAGAAAGGCTTACTCCATGTTCTTTTCTGGATAAACCTGCAAAACTTATTCTGTATAGTAGTTGCTCATCTGAAGTGCAGATAGCTGTTGATCCTCAACTTGTTTTTGGGAGATTCTGTTACTGAAAGCTTGCACTTGTCCTCCAGGCCGCATGAGAAGAACAAGGACAAGTGGTTTGAGGAGAAGGAAAGAGAGATTTGTTAATTTGTTAGTAAACGAGGAGGATGGAGACTAGTCTCCTGTCTATGATGCCATCGTCCTAATAATAAGCAGAAATACAGAGCTTTTAAAGGGTGGGTTCTCAGCTTCAGGCAATTGCTGTTCAACTGTAGTTGATGGTCCTGATCGTCCCAACTAGTCCCAGCTCGCCCAGGACCTCCCTCCTCCTGGTCTGGGTTGAGCCTCCCTGTTGCACAAAGAACAAAAGACATTCCCCTTCCCCTTCCCCTCCCGACTGCTTGCCTGAGGCCAAGATGCTGGTCCTAGTTCTCAAACAGAGTGAGAAGGTTTTAAAGAGACAGAAAACATTTTTGCTGGGTTTTTTTTTTTTCAGGCCATTCCCTCTGTTATGTAATCCCCACCGTCATTATTTCCCTTCTATATCTGTGGCAGGAGGGGTGACTACTCTGTTACAGTACTGTGAGCCATCCTCAGTTACTTTAAACACTTTTCAGTTATACAAAGGAAAGGATCTGGTGTCAAGGGTGAGTGCTGACTGCATGTGCTGGGATACTTTTGTCTTTGTCAGGGAACCATGACCTTTAAATGTGTTCTCATTTGAAAAATGAGTATGGGCCCATTCTTTGTCTTGAGATTATTCTTGGTGAAGAGAGGAAATAGTTGCTTGCTGTAAACAGTTGAACACTATAGCTGTCATTGTCTGACATCTGCTTTGCTCAGCTGAAAAATCCAGTGCTGCCTAGTTGGTTATTGTGGGTGTTTCTCTCAAATACTTCATGCTCAACTGCTGTCAGACTATATGGACCACTCTTGGCGATGACACAAACCACGCAGTGTAAAAGACATTCTTGAATCATTTGTGTATATAACAGCTAGCTTTGGGGATAAGCTTTTGGGCACGCTTGCTATAGGGTTGGTTAGTGGTTACAGATCGTGAAGTCTGTGGGGAAATCCAGGCTCTGGAGCAAAGAGAGTGATTGTGAGTTATCTTATTCATCTTTTTTGTCTAGAGACATGCTCCATAAAATCATCTTGTATCCATTCAACTGATATTTATTGAGTGCCTACTATGTGTTTGGCTCAGGGGACACAGCAGACATCCTCCTGCCCTTGAATAGCTTGCTTTCTGGCATGTAAGAGGAGTATGATGGGTGCTTTGAAAGAAAAATACTGAGTTTTCTGGGGTGGAAGGTGGTTAACCAGAGTCAGAAGGGGTCACACCAAACAGCTGTGAGGCTTCGTGTTGTTTAGCTGAGACTTGGAGGACTAAATCCAGAGGGACATTCCAGGCAGGAGGACCAGCATATGTGGAGTGTTGAAAATTAATGTCCCTTACTTGTCAAGTCATGGTACAAGCTAAGTGACCAAGGGCTATCAGCAGGTAATTCATAGATGAAAGAACACAAATGCCCAATGAATACATGACAAGATGCAGAATATCCTGTTCTAGGTCACTTGAGAGCTTGTTCGGAGATTCTAGCAGGGGAGCACAGCTACTCGTATACCCTTGACCAAAGAGTGGTCCTCCTCTATTCTGGGAAGGTCAGCATGGAGCTTTGGGAGGGATGCACATGGAGTGGTGAGGGAGGAAGGGGGGGTACCCACCTAGCCAGCTAGATCAGCCAAATCAACCCTGGCGATCAGTGGGGTGACAGATGTCACAGCCAGATTGCCCTCATATCCTGTTCTAGATAACTATTTTTTAGAAAAGTAATCCAACTGAGTGTGAATTAGGGTCAAGAGTTCCCCCACTGAAAGAAATAAGTCTATGTGACTCTTACCTTAAGAATGATTTTTGACCTTATCGATATGAGGTGATCTTTTCGTGGTTTTGGTTTTTTTTTTTTTATGTAGGATCTTGCTCTGTCACCCAGGCTGGAGTGCAGTGGTGTCATCACAGCTCCCTGCAACTTCAAACTCCTGGGCTCAAGTGATCCTCCTGCCTCAGCCTCCCAAGTAGCTGGGACTACATGTACGCACCACACCGGGCTAATTTTTCTTTTTCTTTTTTTTTTTTTTTTTAATTTCAGAATATTACAGGGGTACAAACGTTTTGGTTACATAATTTACTTTTGTACAGTTTGAGTCAAAGTTATAAGTGTGCCCATCACCCAGATAGTGTGATTGTACCCATTAGGTGTGAATTTACCCATCCCCTCCTCCCCCCTCCCAGTGCTTGATTTCCGTTGAATTTTGCTTCCTTATGTGCACGAGTGTTGATTGATTAGTTCCAATTTAGTATTGAGTATGTGTGGTGTTTGTTTTTCTGTTCTTGAGATACTTCGCTTAGAAGAATGGCCTCCAGTTCCATCCAGGTTGTTACAAAAGGTATTAGTTCACCATTTTTTTTTTAATGGCTGGGCAGTACTCCATGGTATACACATACCACATTTTATTAATCCACTCGTGTATTGATGGGAGTTTGGGTTGTTTCCACATCTTTGCAGTTGTGAGTTGCGCTGCTATAAACATTTGAGCACAAATGTCTTTTTAATAAAATGTCTTTTTTTCCTTTGGGTAAATACCCAGTAGTGGGGTTGCTGGATCAAATGGTAGGTCTACTTTTAGTTCTTTGAGGTATCCCCATACTCCTTTCCATAGAGGTTGTACTAATTTGCAGTCCCACCAGCAGTGTCTGAGCGTTCCTGTCTCTCCACATCCCCGCCAGCACCTGTTGTTTCAGGACTTTCTGATAAGGGCCATTCTCAGTGGAGTTAGGTGATACCTCATTGTGGTTTTGATTTGTATTCCCCTGATGATCAGAGACATTGAGCATTTTTTCATATGTTTTTTGGCCATGAGTCTATCTTCATTTGAAAAATTTCTGTTCATATCTTTGCCCACTTTTTAACTGGCTAATTTTTCTATTTTTTGTAAAGACAGGATCTCTCTACGTTGCCCAGGCTGGTCTTGCTCTTCTGGCCTCAAGTGATACCCCTCCTCGGCCTCCCATTCCCCTCCCATTTATTTATTTTAATTTGCAGGTACCTTTGATTTTTAAAACGTCTGCTTTGTAAAATTGTCATTCTAGCGAGGTTGAGTAATGCAAGAAGTAGATATTCTTTGGTGGTGGTGAGCGTTTAGCTGGCTGTATTAGAATTTCTGGACAAACAGAAGCGCACCTTCCTTATTCCCTCATTGAGATCAAACTACAGACCCAAGTTATTCTCAAAGTTCACTTATAAAGCCAAAGTTACGTCTTTAAGACATGCAGTTAAAATTAAAAATTTTACTTAGTTTAAACCAGTTTTTAAAATATGCAAACTATCTTTTAGATTGAAGGGCTTAATTTTGTTTTTTTGTTTTTTGTTTTTGTTTTTTTGAGACAAAGTATTGCTCTGTTGCCCAGGCTGGAGTGCAGTGCGTCATCGTAGCTCACTGCAGCCTCAAACTACTGGGCTCAAGCCATCCTCCTGCCTCAGCCTCCCTGGTAGCTGGGACTGCAGGCCTGCACCACTGCTCACCTTGCCTATTTTTTGTTGCATTATGTTAAGAGACTTTTTGTTTTCTGATCTCTCTGACTCAGTAGACTGTTCTTAGAGAAAGAACCCTTGGAGAAAAGGGAGACACCCATTACTTCCTTTCTGCATGTACTATGGTATTCTTGCCTCCCTGAAATGTTAATGGGCTGCATGAACTGTTGCTGGATTTTATTACTCTTCCCCAGAATCAGAGTTTCCACTCTGCACTCAGCCTGTGGACTCCCTGGAGGACAGGTGTGGCATTTGCAGCAGCCTTGAACCAGCCCAGGAGCTTAGTGGCTGGTTTACTGATAGTTCCCTAGTGCCAGAGAGTAATCTGTTTGAATAAACATCCACAGGGATTATGTGTTTATCTTATTCAGGTTATCCTTAGAGTCAGATCTTTTATCTTAATGAGCATGTATCATATTGATGCATTTGCTTTCTGATCGCACATATTTTTTTAATATCTTATTTGTTTTGTTCTGCATGGCATTGGGTCAATAAATGGATTTCATAGTTATCATGTCAGAAGCTCAGAGTTGATAGGAGAAAATTCCAGTCAAGGACTATCTGAAATTCTGTGAATTGATTTCCAATTTCCTTCCTCAAGACCACAACCTTGCTAGAAGTGGCAGAAAAGAACATTGGATATAAATGAGGTAAAGATGCAAATCTCTTAACCTCGTGGTCTTTTTCCTTTAGCATCTTTTTTTAATCTGTTATATCTTAACTAAAGCTTTTCTTTTAGGTGAAGAAGTTATTTAATTCCCTTTTGGTGTCTTGAAACTGTTCATTTAATTTCATGTATGTGTATACAAGTGGGAATTTGGGGCCAACTGCCATGGCTCACGCCTGTAATCCCAGCACTCTGGGAGGCCAGGAGTTCAAGACCAGCCTGAGCAACATAGCTAGACACCCCCCCGCCCCTCCCATCTCTACAAAAAACTAGAAAAATTAGCTGGGTGTGGTGGCACCTGTAATCTTAGCTCCTCTGGAGGCCGAGGTTGCAGTGAGCTGTGATCACCACTGCACTCCAGCCCAGGCAACAGAGTGAGACCCTGCCCTCCCAACTAAAGAAATTTTAAAAAGATCAAGTAGGGATTTTGTTTTCCTTTTAAGATATCTGTTGACTTGATGTTAATAAATGTTCACGGTTCCCTGGGACTTGTGTTCTCACTTCTCACACTGAATCTTGCTAGCACAAGAGATACACGTTTTTGTCCCTGTTTGGAAGTTCCCTCTTTGAAGTGGGAATGGTTATTTAAAGCCCATAAAGCCCACTGGTTATGGGTCTTTCCTATGCTAGCAAAGGAACTAATAAACATACTTGGTATCATGATATAGTTTGTTCTAAATTTGTGGTTTGCAGATGCTTCCTTGTGGCATGAGAGGCAAACTACCTATTTTCTCTTATTCCCCTCTGTGGGATTTAACAACAGCAGTTGCGGTTTGAAACAAAAAGGGAAAAAGCTCAGAATTCATAGAAATATAAATTCAGTTGAAGGGGAAATCTCAGGTATTGTATTTTTTGAGGCTATGAGGGTCAGATGGGTACTTTGAGCCACTTCTGCTACTTATGTTGTGGGCAGGGTAGACAGCAGTACCCCAGACTCTTAGCTGGGGGAGAAGATGTTTGACCTTAAGTCTTTAAATTCAATTCTAGTATCATCCTTGGTGCTTTCCAGAGTAGAAAGGTATACCTTATGCAGCATTGTCTACCAGTGTTCTGAGACTTTCCTCTGCCACTAATGGCAGGCCACAGTGAATACATACCCCTGGGAGGTCTGGAAGCTTCCCTGCCCCCAACAGGAAATAGAATTTTGTATCCTGCTCCCAAAGATTCTAGAAGATCACCATGTTCACCCTGGCAGCAAAACCAGAGGGCTCTAGCACTTTGTTGTTTAAGAAGCTTTGGGGTATATGGGATGAAGAGGCTGAAAAATAAAGCCAGGTGGGAATCCGGTGGGAGTAGACTTCATCTAGGTGGACTTTATTCATGCTTTGTTCCTTTGAAAGTTTTCTTGTATTGTGCTGGAAAGAGCCCTGAGAAAACCCAGGTAATAACCTGTAAAATTAAAACATACTCACTTTGGGAGCCCACTCATGTTAAAAGCTTTAGGTTAACACTAGGATTGAGAAGTTAAATTTTTGGTATTAGCTTCTTGAGTTTTGGCTTTTGTTTTTTTAAGTAGCAAATGGCCTGACTCTCTCTGGTTATGAGTATAGATGCTAAAGTACGTCAAGGATAGCGCCTGGCTCAAGTCTTCCCGACCTGGAATCCATGAAGGATTTTCTCTGGCAATCAGGTTTCCTGAATCTCTGGCTACTGCTTCTGGTATTTTTAATGACCACAGCAAAGAAAGACATTAATATCTTTTTGCCCCTGATGAGCAAATATTTGAACCTATCTCATGCTCTCCATGTTTGCAAACCGGTTGACTTGTGAGATGGGTATCTTTGGCTGTGTTGCTGCTGATCCCTTTAATCACTACCCCTGTTTTCTGGTGGCCAAGTAGAGTTTGCAGGAGAATCTTACCTGGGGATCCTATGAAGGAATTTCTGATAACTTTTTATTTTCAAGAGACAGTCCTTATCTGAGTTGAATAGTCACACACACCCTTTCTGAAGCAAGCCTTAAAGCTTGTGTAGAGGATGTTTAACGGTAAGAGCTCTCCCGTCCCTTTGGGCATTTACATTGTCACCAGTTGTCTGGCTTAAGTGACCCATATGGAATTCTGGCATTTGCTTTGTGCTGTGAGTGTTTGGGGTGTTCTTACAAAGGAGTTACGCTTTGAGGAACCAGGAGCATCTCTTTCCCCACAGTGGAAATGGAAGCAATTGCAGTGGGTGGTGTTCAGGAAGCCAGTAATTACTTTGCAGTAGGGATTGTAGCAGGCCAGGGATTTGGCTGTTCTGTCAGTATTTCTTTATTTACCACAAAACTCCACTATTGTTGATGTTCTTGCAAAAACAAAACAAAACACAAAAAGTCCCCACCCTCTGGAACAAAATAGCTTCATAATAAGGTAGCTTTAAGGCATGAACAGGGGCTGCCTGTGGAGAAGCTGGTTCTTCCTCTTGAACGTGTGAGTCTCTGACCCCACCCCACCCCCCTTGCTAAAGGTTTTCTTTTCTTTTTTGATTTTTTTTTTAGCTTTTAGTTTTGAACTAGTTACAGATTCACAAGATGTTGCAAAAATAGTACAGAGCTGTCCCTTGTACCCTACATGCAGCTTCCCTGAAGGTGACATCTTACGTAACCAGTATGTTATCAAAAGCAGGAAATGGACACAGGCACAATGCAGCTAAGTAGACTACAGACCTTACTCCTTGAGATTTCACCAGTTTTTACATGCACTTGTTTGTGGATGTCTAACTTTATGAAAATTTATCACAAGTAGATACTTGTGCAACCAGCACCAAAACCAAGCTACAGAACTGACCCTAACAAAAGAAACTCCCTATACTCCTTCACGCTCCCCTGAGTCCTTGTCCCTGGCTGCAGATGGGCTTTCCTGAGGCTCCTCTGAGCACGTGAGCATTCTTGCTGCCTGTTCTTCCTGGGTCTTTGTGTTCAGCTGCAGACGTGGCAGAGGTACCTGTGTGGTTTGTCCTTAGAAGCCCACTCAGGTGGATGACTCCGCTAGGAAGGAACTGCTGCGTGTAATTTATCGTCGTTTCCTGAAGGAGTCAGTGAGAATATTCCTGAGGGAGTATCTATCATCTCTCCATCCATCTAACTCTGGCTTGTTTTTAAGGTAAACAACATTATTTTATTTGAATTAAGTATGTTGTCCCTACCCAGTGTTTGGTTCTTCAGTTTTTATCATAAAGAACAGAAACCTTCAGAGAAAGATCACAGTATCTTTTACCTGTTTTTATAAAATATCTTTAATTTTACTGGGACAAGAATCTTGGAACTCCATTAATAATTAAAAGAAAGAGAGAGTTGAGGGTAAATTATGTGAGCTGGTAATTTATGCAGAAACAGTGAGAGTCTTTGTTCTTAAAGAGACAATAGGCAAGTTGGAGATGTAAGACCAGTTTTTGGGTTCAACCTCTAGTCACAGAATGTCAGGGTTGGAAGGGAACTCAAAGGTTGTCTCCTGAGACATCCATACCAGGCGGTCTCTTCACCCTGCGCTTGGACCCTCCATTCATGGGGGATTGTTATCTCCCAAGAGGCTTACTAAATATTGGCACAATGCTGACCAAGTCCCTCCTTATTTTACCTGGAATGCCTTCTTATGGCTGTGTCCGTTCCAGTGCTACCCTTCACAGGAAGCCTTTCAAACATTCAAAGACATCACAAAGCAGGAGTCAATGTCTCGCATCTCAATTTTTTTTTTTTTTTTTTGAGACAGGGTCTTGCACTGTCGCCCAGGCTGGAGTGCAGTGGTGTGATCACAGTTCACTGCAGCCTTGAGCTCCTGACCTCAAGCTATATCCTCTGGCCTCAGCCTCCCAAAGCACTGGGATTATAGGCATGAGCCACCTCACCTGCCCAATATCTCACTTCTATCAATCATTTATTATTGACCCCAATATAAAAATAACCCTGTGAGGCCAGACTTTGCCTGGGAGGAGGACTGTGGCCTTTTGGCATTGCTTGTGCAGTGATGTAGTGAGGCCTGGGTGCGCACGTGGCACATCCAACAGGAGAAAACCCAGGTGGAACATTTTCCTGTTACTTCTCTACATTTAAAAGATAACCAGGGGATAGTTATTTGTTTTCTCCATAGGGCTGTGTGCAGTATGCTAGTCACTGTCTCCCAACTTCTCTGGGCCACTGGTGAGTGTAGCGGGAGAGAAAGGGGAATTGACAGACACTTGAAGGCCCGGCCTGCGGACACTGGGTTGCCCACAGAATTGCCCAGCCTGTCCTGGGAGGATCCCCACTGTGAGAATCTTGCGGGGCTCGGGGGCAGTATCCGGAGGCCAGGGCGTGGTGCCAGCAGCAGTGTCCTAAGCAGACTGCTCCTGTGGTCGTGGACTCTGCAGCCTCAGCCCCTGTCATCTCTGGTGTCTACCCCGTTCTGAGTGTGGCTTTCCGGTCTTTCCGCCAGTTCTGGGTCCTATCCAATCTCCTTCCAACAAATTCCTTTTCCAGCTAAATTAGCTATAGTCTTTTTACAGCCAAGAACCTTGACTGACTTAGAGAGGCTGGGTGATATGCCTGCGGTGCCACAGATGGGAGGTGGGGGGCCTGGATGTGAGCGCAGATGTCTGGCCCCCAGGGCCTCCAGGCTCAGCCGCGTCCTCAGACTGCGATCTCGCCCTGAGTGGATTAGATTCGGCAGTGGTGTGTGACTTCAGAAACAATTCTCAGACATGTGTGTTCCTGAATTGTGATGCTCCCTTTTTATTGTGATGAATTCATACAACTACCTCTCCTCCGCAAATAGCCAGAAGTGTTTTCCACTTTGGGTCACATTTGGTTAGAAAAATCAGAAAAAGCCTTCACAAGTAAGATGGCATTTGCCGTGAGCCTTGAGGGGTGGGTGGGATTTGAAAGGGAAAGAGTTTTAAGTAGACAAAGACATGGAAAGTGTTAGGCTTGGGCTTTTTGAGGACACTGAAGCATTTATAACCCATGTCCTGTGAACAACTGTTGTAATATATTAATAGCAGATGAAAACCACCTGAATATGTTTTTGATTAATGCTCTTTAGACGCCTGAAAGGCTTATGTGTAGAAAAGGGGATTTGACACTATTCCAAAGCACAGAATCTGGATCAGGAGATGGTTATAGGAAAGCAGATTTTAGCTCAGAATACAGCAAGCTTTCAAAGAGCTGGGGCCATACAACAACATGAGATATTTTGGTTTTCTCTTTCTGGACGTGTTCAAGCTAAGGCTTAACCACCATCTGCAGCATCACAGAAAGCAGCGTTTCCCAGACTTGACTCATGTACCATTCATGATTTTTGCCATATCTGCGTAACAATTATTATATTTATATTATTTTTATTTAATACTTTTTTTTAATCAACCCATCTTTTCTATATGAATATACTTTAAAAGGAAATGCTGAAGGGGTTGAGGGCACAGTGTGCATAGGAACTTGGCTAGAGCCCAGAGCCCTGGTCCCACAGCTCCTCCCCTAGTCTCCCATGGTCTGGGATACAGTTCTTTCATCCCTAAAGCCCTCCCAGGAAACTGAAATAATGGCTTAAAATATTCATAATTCGGCAAAAGATATAAACCTACAGGTTCAAGAAACTGAGTAAACTTCACAGAGGATAAACCCAACGAAGTTCATGCCAAGACACATTGTAATCAAACTTCTGAAAAATAAAGACAAAGAAAAAAATTTGAAAGCAGCAAGAGAGAATTGATACCTTATCTTTGGGGACAAACAGTTCAAATGACACTAGATTTCTCACTGGGAATCATGAAGGCCGGAAGGAAGTGGCATAACATCTTTTAAGAGCTGAAAGAAAAGAGCCTGTTACACCCTGAGTTCTACACCTGGCGAAATTAGTCTTCAGGAATGACGGGGAAATAAGACATCATCAAATGAAGGGACACTAAGAATTTGTCCTTAGTGTCCTACCCTAAAAGAATGGTTGAAGGCAGTTCTTAAAACAGAAAGGAATGTTAAAATAAAATCTTGGAATATCTAATAAGAAAGAAAACAACAGCAAAAGTGAAAATATGGGTAAATATAATAGACTTTTCTTCTCTTGGGTTTTCTAAACTATGTTTGACAAAGCAAAAGTGTGACATTATCTGGTGTGATTCTCAATGTATGTAGAGGAAATACTTGATACAGTTATAAACAGGGAAGGTTTATGAAGATAGTTAAGGTTTATGTACTTCACTGCAACTAGCATGTTCCAACTGGTAGAATGTAGGCTCCAGTAGACTGTGATAAACAGTTACAATGTAACACAGGAGCCACTAAAATATCCCTACAGAGAGATGCGCACAAAACACTATGGGTAAATCAAACTGGAATTCTAGAAAATGCTCCAGTAACCCATAGGAGGTCAAGAAAAAGAAAACAGAAACAAAAAAAGAGGGAACAAACAAAACAAAACAGATTAAGATCAAACACTGATGATTATGTTAAAAGTAGGTGGTCTGAATGTATCAATTAAAAGATTGACAGAGTGGATTTAAAAAAATCTATATGCTGTCTGAAAGAAACTTCAAATATGTAGTGATGTAGGTGTGTCAACAGTGAAAGGATGGGAAAAGATAAGATGCAAGCATTAATCAAAAGATGCATGACTATATTAACATCAGATAAAGTAGACTTCAGAGCAAGAAAATTACTAGGGACAGAGTAGACATTATATAATGATAGAAGGGTGAATCCACCAAGAAAATGTAGCAATCCTTATTCCTTATTATATATGCAACAAACAAGAGGTGTTGTTTTCTTTTGTTTTGTTTTTGAGACGGGGTCCCACTCTGTCACCCACGCTGAAGTACAGCGGCATCAGCATAGCTCATTGCAACGTCAAACTCCTGGGCTCAAGTGATCCTCCTGCCTAAGCCTCCCGAGTAGCTGGAGCTACACAGGCACGTGCTACCATGCCCGGCTAATTTTTAAAATTTTTTGCAGAGATAGGGTGTTGCTATGTTGCCTAGGCTGGTCTCAAATTCCTGGCCTCAAGCAATCCTCCCTTGTCAGCCTCCCAAAGTGCTAGGATTACAGGCATGAGCCACCGTACCCAGTGAGAGCTGTAGTTTTTAAAAAACTAAACGTATAATCACTATATGATTCAGCAGCTGCACTGCTGGGCATTTATCCTAGGGAAATGAAAGCTTATGTCCATACAAAAACCTGTGTGTGAATGTTCATAGCAACTTTATCTGTAATATCCAAGACTGGAAACAGCCCAAATATTCTTCAGTGTGTGAGTGGCTAAACAAACCCTGGCACATCCATGCCATCGAATGCTACTTAGCAATAAAAAGGAACTGTTGATACATGCAACGACTTGGGTGGACCTCAGGGCATTATACTGAGTGAAAAAAAGCCCATTTCAAAGTTCACATACTATAATTCTATTTACATAACATTTTCAAAATGACAAAATTTTAGAAAAGGAGAATGTATTGGTGGTTGCCAGGGATTAGAGATGGTGAGGAGGAAGAGGTGGGTGTGACTATAAAGGGATTGCACAAGGGGCATTACAGCAATGGAACAGTTCTGCATCTTGATATACACGAACCTACATGTGATTAAATGGCAGGGAACTATGTATACACATGGTAGTAACGCCACTGTCTTGGTTTTGATACTGTGCTATGCCTGTGATGTAATCGCTGGGGAGATGGGTGAAGGGGTACATTGGACCTCTCAGTGCAATCTTTGCAACTTCCCATAAATCTATAATTATTTCAAAATTTAAAAAGGAAACTATTATTTATCAAAAGTGAAATACCATTATCACTTACCATGAATGGAAGGATTTCTATGAAAAAAATATATTACCACTGAAATAAAAATGTTCATTTGTGTACCAACTGTATTATCTCACATTCACCAGTGGCATAGGGACTATTCTTTATGTTTTTTTGTTTTATGTTTTTGTTTTTTTGAGCCAGGGCCTCACTCTGTTACCCAGGCTGGAGTGCCGTGGCGTCATCGTAGCTCACAGCAACCTCAAACTCCTGGGCTTGGGAGATCCTCCTGCCTCAGCCTCCTGAGAGGCTGGGACTACAGGCATGTGCCACCACGCCCAGCTAATTTTTAAATTTTTTTGTAGAGACAGTCTCGATATGTTGCCCAAGCTGGTCTCAAACTCCTAGCCTCAACCAATCCTCCCTCCTCGGCCTCCTGTAGTACTAGAATTACAGCCACTGGGCTGGCCAGGACCATTCTTTGTGAAACCCCCTTATAGTGGATATTCCTATAGGTGTGGAAGGTCAAGATTTCACTGGGAGACTTTTAAGGAACCTTCCAAAGAGCCTGTGTTTCTTAGTGAAGCTCATGCTCTAAGGATCGCAAATATAGGACCTTGACTCCTTGGGCAGTTCCAGACTTGAGCAGTTCTTTTAACATTCAGAGAAGCAGCCAGTGAGACATTGAGATGGGGAACAGGCTCCTACTGTCTGGAGAAGAGTAGGTTGATGACAATGATGAAGGTGAAGACAAGAAGATGTGAAGGTGATGAGGCGAGTACCTCCTAATCACCACACCCTGAGCCAGGTATTTTATAAACATCTTTTTTATTTTTTTAATAAACATCTGAAACCTTCCCAACTACCTTGCAACAGAGACAGTATACCCATATATAGATAAAGGAAATTAAGTTCTAAAAAGTGGCGGAAAGCCACAAAGCTAGAGGCAGCACTAGCTATCAAATCCAGCTTCACAACCTGCCCTTGTTCCACTGTGCCATGCCACGTGAGCATGTGCTCAGGGTTTGTCGTTTCAGTGCTGGTGTCTTTCTCATTGTGCTTTTCTGGTTTGTTTGTTTTTTAACTACCAAAGTGGTTTTATTTTGTCACTGATGACATGCACAGCACTGCAATTGTATCATTACTTTGCTTGGTTTCCTTAAATATTACTTGTGTGTGCATTAAAAACATGTTTATATTTAAGGCCAGGCGTGGTGGCTAACGCCTATAATCCCAGCACTCTGGGAGGCTGGCAGGAGGGTCGCTTAAGGTCAGGAGTTCGAGACCAGCCTGAGCAAGAGTGAGGCCCCCGTCTCTGCAAAAAATAGAAAAATTAGCTGGATGTGGTGGCACATGCCTGTAGTCCCAGCTACTTGGGAGGCTGAGGCAGGAGGATCGCTTGAGCCCAGGAGTTGGAGGCTGCAGTGAGCTATGATGATGCCACTGCACTCTACCTAGGGTGACAGAGTGAGACTCTGTCTCAAAAAAAAACCAAAAAAACACATTTGTGTATTAAATATATATACATTTATATTTAAGAAATACATTTATATTTTTAAAAAATACATTTATATTTAAGAAATGTAACACATTAAAGAAGTCCTCTGTAAACATAACTCCTTCTCAGTATATTTTCTGCTTTGTTTCATACATAAGTAATTTAATTTGCAAAGTTATAAATAAAACTATCAACTCTTATGCCTAAAAATATATACAAATTTTGGAGCTTGAAAAAAGTGTTCTCTTCATGATTTTGTAAATACCATGCAGTATTTGCAATGTTTATTATCAGTCAAATGACATACCATCACAAGTTGTTCTGCCAATAATGAATCTTCCAGTGCACTTAGTAAAGATACCATGTGTTTAAAAAGTCAAAATGGTCAAAGCACTAGATTTTTGCAGTAGTGAAGGTTGTTATTTAAATATTACTAAACCTTGGCTGGGCGAGGTGGCTCATGCCTATAATCCTAGCACTCTGGGAGGCCGAGATGGGAGGATCACTTGAAATCAGAAGTTTGAGACCAGCCTGAGCAAGAGCAAGACCCCCGTCTCTACTAAAAATGGAAAAATTAGTCGGGGGTGGTGGCATGCGCCTGTAGTCCCACCTACTCGGGAGGCTGAGGCAGGAGGATCGCTGGAGCCCAGGAGTTTGAAGCTGCAGTGAGCTATGATGATGCCACTGCCCTCCAGTCTGGGTGACAGAGAGAGACCCCGTCTCAAAAATAAATAAATAAAAATGAAAACATACTTTATATGCTCTATGTTTGTCACTGCACAGAATATTTCAGGAAGGAGCCATAAGAAACTAGTAACTTGCTTTCCCTTGAGCCAGGGAGCCACAAGAGGAAGGGAGATTTTATTTTATTTTGTTTTTATTTATTTATTTTTTGAGACAGGGTCTCACTCTGTTGCCTGGGCTAGAGTGCAGTGGCGTCATCACAGCTCACTGCAATCTCAAACTCCTGGGCTCAAGTGATCTTCCTGCCTCAGCCTCCCGAGTAGCTGGGACTACAGGCGCCACCACCACGCCCAGCTAATTTTTCTATTCTTTGTAGAGAAGGGGTCTCGCTCTTGCTCAGGCTGGTACTGCATTCCTGACCTCAAGTGATCCTCCTTCCTTGGTCTCCCAAAGTGCTGGGATTATAGGCATGAGCCACCACACCCAGCCTTATTGCTGATTTTTAAAAAATTAAAAATCCAAACTACATTAATAATTGTTTGCACTGTCCTTTGGTCTTAGCGTTAGGAATCCACCTAGTTTAGGAATTAGAAGAATGATTGAGAAAAGGAATATTTAATTTACTAGCTTGAGGTTTGCTTTACTTACTTGCTGAGAATTCCAAGGAAGAGAAAACCCAGAATGGAGCCTCAGATGTCTTGATTAGAGGGAGAGGCTCTTTCCTCCCTTTGCTTTGCTTTCTTCCAGGCTGGCAGTGGGGAGATGGAGTCTCCACTTCAGGGGCCAGGAGAAATCTAGTCGTCATCTAATGGTTAAAGTGAGATGAACAGAACAAGGGCAGACTTCTCGGCCAGGGCTTCTCCACTTGGCTGCACCTTGGAATCACCTGGAGAGTGTCAACAGCTGCTCTTGCTGGGAACCCCCTCCCCAGAGAGGCTGATGCCTCAGGTGTAGCATCAGGATTGTGAAAGCACCCACAAGGCTTTACTGTGGAGCCAAGGCTGAGAATCATGGCTTTGGAAGGACCTAAGTCCTTCAACTGATGCATTCACAGGTACCTGAGATGCATTTCACCAATGGCTTTACAATTCCTAGGTCTACCTGGGCTTATAAAGGCACAGATTGCCTGTCCAAACCTAGTGACCAGATGCACCAGCGGCTGGCCAGGAGCTAGTGTTGCACACGTCCTCCTGCCACCAGGTAGGTCTGGGAAACATGAGCACGTAAGACAGATGGGCCTTGTTTTCAGATTCCTGGTGTCATTCTGAGCAGATGCTCCTTCTTGTGCAGTGCCTCGTGGTTTTAGGGGCACTGTTCTGCACTTTTCCTTGGAGGTGCTCTGGCTCCTGACAGAGGGGGTGGGGACAGCTGTGGCTCAGAGAGCTTGAGTTCCTTGCCTGAAATTTTAAAGCTTTAAAGATAGAAATCTAGAATTTTAGCTTCTGGTTTTTCACTCAGTTTTTATCCTTTGCCAAAAGAATTTATGTTTGAAACATTTCGAACATCCCTTCATTGGGGACATGGTGGCTAGATTTGCTAAATAAATGGCTCGCTCTGGTTCTCAAGCCCCAGTCCCAAGCCCCGTAGGTGCCGCTGGTGAGCTGCTCCTGGGCTCTGCTGCTGGCTTTCCTCCCAGTTACCTTTTCCAGACAACTCCTGCCAGATCTCCCCACCCCCATGTCAGGTGTTTGGGTTCAGTGAGGTCCCTGATCATGACTCATTGTTTGAATTTCCTTGTGTCCAACTCATTACCTTTGATAGGCACACATTTTCTGACCTCCAAGATGTTAAAATTTATGCCTCACCACTAAGGAGAATGCATACAGATTTGGTTTTTTGTTTGTTTGTTTTTTGAGACAGGGTTTCGCTCTATTGCCCAGGCTAGAGAACAATGGTACGAACCTCCAACTCCTGGGCTCAAGCAATCCTCCTGCCTCTGGAGTAGCTGGACTACAGGTGTGCACCATGTGAGCTAATTTTTTAATTTTTTGTAGAGACAAGGTCTCACTGTTGTCCAGGCTGGTCTGGAACTTCTGGCCTCAAGTGATCCTTCTACCTTGGCCTCCAAAAGTGCTGGGATTACAGGTGTGAGCCACTGCACCTGGCTCAGTCTTCTAAAGTACATATTATTTCTCTTTTTATAGATAAGGAAACTGAGGCACAGTTAAATCATTTGTCCCAGGTCACACAGTTAGTGAGGGGCAAGGCTGTCAATCCAGAGCCCATCTTCACTTAGGATGCTTTGAATTTGGGGTCTGTGGCCCTCTAGGGAGTCTATGTGTGAGAATGTTGGTTTCACCAAATTCTTACCTGGGCCACCTTTTCCATCTGTGCTTGAGGCTGGCAGAAAGTTGTCAGGGGTGCCCAGGCAATGAGTAGGTGGGGTTTTGTTAATGTGTAACGTGTGGGTTTATTGTCATAGCACCAACCCCAGCACTTCCCTGAGGCTCACTCCGCTTGTATTAAGGATAAAAATATTTCCTGCCTGCTGACTCTACACAACTAATTTGCCTTTCTACATTAATTAGAAACCTTCTTAAGTGCAGTCTGTTAAGACTGACACCGTAAACATTTATCTAGCATCTATATCCTGGGCTGTGGTCCCCGGTTATGGGAGAGTCCTCTGTGTGCTGCAGCTTCTTGCTGTGGGACTGCCAGCATTGCCTACCTCTTGTTTTATTGGCACAGTGACCAGGAGCTAAACTTCGGGATGTGCACACAATGATGGACAATAAGGATTTAGAAGCTGAAATCCATCCCTTGAAGAATGAAGACAGAAAATCACAGGAAAATCTGGGAAACCAGTTGAAAAATGAAGATAACTTAAGAAGCACGCCTCCGCGGTCCCAGCTTTCCCGGTGCCGAGCAGCGGCGTTTCTGCTCTCGTTGTTCACCTGCCTTTTTGTGGTGTTTGTCATCTCGTTCATCGTCCCGTGTCCTGACCGGCCCGTGTCACAGCGAATGTGGAGGATCGATTATAATGCAGCAGGTGAGTCTCAGGACGCGTCTCTGCCAGTGACTTCCCAAACCCCTTTCCTCCATGAAGGGAGCAGAACTGTGTGTCTGTGGGTCTAGAAGTGGATCAGACCTAAGTGGCTGCCAATTCTCTGTGCAGGGTTTTCCTGGAATTTTAGGAAGCCATAGAGCAGCCTCTATGTAAAAGTGCAAGCACTGTGTGGAAGCATCATGGCCTGCTCTCCCTTTTTTAGGAAGGCTGGGTTGGATAAATAAATGAAAATGGCCTGTTTGGTTACTTTTCTAAATGAAAAAATTAATAAAACAGAGTAACTGGCTGAAGACTGTCATAAAATGTGAAAAAAGATGCAGCAGATTTCTTCCTGAGGTACTCCAGCTAACGTTCTCGTTAGCTAAAGTAAAGCACACTTTCATTTCTGTCTCAAAATTGTCAGTCTGGGATCTTGGCCTTTATGAAAAGCAACTGAATCAGCCTTAATCAGGACATTCTCCCTGGGAGAACGGCATCTGCAGTCACCGTGTCAGTGGGTGTGAACACTGAAGCCTCAGCGTATTTCTTTGCAGACTTGAGGGCTGGCTTCTCTGGTGGAGTAAGGAGGACTTCTTGTTGAGGCCTCACTTAGGGTCAGTTCTGTTAAATCAGGGTTAAATTCTGTTCAGAATTTAGTGCTTAATTTTGAGGAAGAGAATATATATTTCTCCTTATTTTTTGCAGGTTTATTGTAGTATAATTTATATACCATAAAATTTACTTGTTTTAAGTATGCAATTCAATGATTTGACCTTTGTGGAGAAATGCAATTCATTGATTTTTGTCAATTTACAGAGCAGTGCAACCGTCACCACAATCCAGTTTTAGAACATTTCCATCATCCGTAAAAGATTCCTCGTGATTGTTTGCCTCCCTCCTCCTTCCCCTTCTCCTGGCCACAGGCAACCACCAGTCTGCTCTCAGTCTCCATAGATTTGCTTTTTCTGGACATCTCATATAAATGAAATCGTACCGTGTGTACCTTTTGAGTGCGACTTCTTTCACTCGGTGTGATGTTACGTGCATTCGTGTTGTAGCATCTGTGTCTTTTTATTGCTGAATAGAATTCCTTTGTATGGATAGACCATGTTGTTTGTCCATACACTAGTTGATGAACTCTGGACCATTTCCAGCTTTTGGATATTATGAATAATTCTGTGAACATTCATGTACAGATCTTTGTGTGGATATATGTTTTCATTTCTCTTGAGTAGATTGCTGGAGTGGAAGTGTTGAGTCATATGGTGAGTTTTTGTTTAACTTTCTAAGAAACTGCCAAGCTGTTTTCCAGAGAGGCTGCACCATTTTACATTCCCACCAACAGTGTCAGGGAGGATTTTAGTTTCTCCACATCCTTGCCAACATTTGCTATTGTCTGTCTTTTTTATTATACCCATCTTTGTTTAGTGGTATTTTGTGTTTTTAATTCAAATCTCCCTAATGACTAAAAATGCTGAATATTTCTTCATGCAATTTTTAGCCATTCTTACATCATCTTTGGTGAATGTCTATTCAGATATTTTGCTCACTTTTTATAGGATTTTTTGTCATATTATTAAATAGTAAAAGGTCTTTAAATATTCTAGATACAAGTCCTTTATCAGATACATGATTTGCAAATATTTGCAACCAGTATGTGGCTTGTCCCTTTATTTTAATGGTGTCTTCTGAAGCACAAAAGTTTTTAATTTTGATGAAGTCCAATTTATTAGTTTTTTATTATGGATTGTGATTTTGGTGTCTTATCTAACTCTGCCTAATTCAAGGTCATGAAGATTTTCTTCTGTTTTCTTCTAGTAGTTTTATCTTTTTTTTTTTTTTTTAAGAGATGGGGTCTTGCTATGTTACCCAGGCTGGACTTGAACTCTGGGGCTCAAGGGATCCTCCCACCTCAGCCTCCTGAGTAACTGTGACTACAGGCATGGGCCACCACTCCCAGCTTATAGTTTTAGCTTCTGTATTTAAGACTGTGATCCATTTTGAGTTAATTTTTGTGCATAGTGTTTGGTGGAAGCAAATGGTGGAATTTTGAAAACCATCACATCACCCTTCCTTGCTAGCAGGACTACCTCAGAAATAAAGAGGCAGGTTTAGGCTGGGCACAGTAGCTCACGCATGTAATCCTAGCAATTTGGGAGGCCAAGATGGGAGGATTGCTTTGAGGTCAGGAGTTCAAGACCAGCCTGATCAACATAGCAAGATCCCATCTCTTATTTTTCTAAATAGAAAAATTAGCTGGGTGAGGTGGTGCAGGCAACTGTAGTTCCAGGTACTCGGGAGGCTGAGGCAGGAGGATCACTTGAGCCCAGGAGTTTTAGGTTGCAGTGAGCTGTGATTGTGTAGAATCTATAGATTAGTTTGGGTAGAATTGCCATGTTAACAATATTAAATCTTCCAGTCCATGTATATGGAGTGTATCTCTATTTATTTCTATCTTTAATTTAAGTTGAACAATGATTTGTAGTGTCCCACGTGCAAGTCTTACACTTCTGGATTCCAGAAGTATTCTCTTTGATGCTGTTATGAAAGGAATTGTTTTATGAATTTAATTTTCAGGTTTTTTATTGATTGTATATAGAAATACTACTGATTATTATATTGATCTTCTATCTTGTGACCTTGCTAAACTCATTTATTAGATCTAGTAGAGGTGTGTATATTCTTTAGGATTTTCTATGTAGAATCATGTCATCTGCCAAAAAAAGATACTTCTTCCTTTCCAATCCGGTTGTCTGTTTCTTTTTCTTGACTGATTTTACTGGCTAGAATTGTAGTGCAATGTTGAATAGACCTGGTAAGAGCAGATATCTTCTTCCCAACCTTAGGGAGAAAGGTTGAGAAAACATTACATCTTTTAGCATTAAGTGTGATGTTAGCTGTAGGTTTTTTGTAGATGCCCTTTATCAGTTTGTTGAGTTTTTATCATGAAAAGATGCTGGATTTCGTTAAATGCTTTTTCTGTGTCTATGAGATTATTGTGTGTTTTTCTCCTTTATTCTATTAATATGGTATATTGCATTAATTTATTTTCAGATGTTAAACCAACCTTGCATTCCTGAGATAAAATCTGCTAGATCATGTTATAGAATCTTTTTTTTTTTTTTTTTTTCTTTTTTTAGAGATGGAGTCTCTATGTTGCCCAGGCTGGGCTCAAGCCGTCCGTCTGTCTCAGCCTCCGGAGTATAGGCACATGCCACTGTGCCCAGCAGAATCATTTTCTCCTAGTTGGGGAATTCAGTTTGCTAATATGCATTGAAGATAGTTAGGTCCATATTAATGAGGGATATTGAACATAGCTTTTTTTTCTTGTGATATCTTTGGCTTTGACGTTAGGATTATTCTGTCCTCAAAAATGTGTAGGTAGCTAGGTCCCTCTCTAGTCTCTCCTGATTGTATACAAAGCCTTCAGACTGCCAGTGATACGTAAGGTCTTACCAAGACTAACTATGGCTGGATCCCTCTGTTCAATTTCTGCCTAATTTTCCTATATGTTGCTTGTCCTACTCTGTGTCTCAGCCTGTGTCTAGCATCAAGTGGGACTACCGCGTGTTTGCTCAGGAGATCACTGTTGTTTCAAAAGTGCCCCAGACATGTGGCAGAAGTATGCAGCTGACTGGGGGAGGTGGAGAGAATGGGAGCCGCTCGAGGTAAAATGCCTCCGGTTTCCACCATTCTGACCCAAGGCTTGGTAGTTTTTACTTAACCACAGGGATATGTTCTCAGAAATGTGTCACTGGGCAGTTTTCTTATTGTGCAAACATAGAGTGTACTTACACAAACCTAGATGGTTTAGCCTACTATACCTGGGCTGTATGGTACAGCCTATTGCTCCCAGGCTACACACCTGCACAGCATGTCACCGTACTGCATACTGTAGGCAGCTGTAACACAGTGGTAAGTATTTGTGTATCTAAACATAGAAAAGGTACAATAAAAATACGGTATAAATATAAAAAAAGTTACACCTGTGTAGGCCAAGTCCATTATAATCTTATGAGACCACTGCCATACATGCAGTCTGTCATTGACCAAAACATTGTTATGTGACACATGACTGTAATTGTTTCTCAACTTTTTGTTTGCCTTTAGTCTATTTCCAGAGTCCTGATATGGTTATTTTGACAAATTTGTCTTATTACATTACTACTTTTGGGGGAGAGGACTTGCCAAGCTCCTCACTCCACCACTGACTGTGGAAGTCCTGTGTCTGGTGTTCGACTTTTTTAAAAATTGTGGTAAAATACCTCACAAAAAGAAAATTTGCCGTTTTAACCATTTTTAAGTGTACAGTTCAGTGGCATTAAGTACATGCACAATGCTGTGTAACCGTTTCCCTGTCTATTTCCAGAACTTTTTATCATCTTAAAGAGAAACTCTCTACCCAATAAATAATAACTCCCCATTTCTTTCTCCCCACAGCCAGTTCTAACCTCTATTCTACTTTCTGTCCCTATGGATTTTCCTATACTAGGTACCTCATATAAGTGGAATCATACGATATTTGTCCATTTGTGTCTGGCTAATTTCATTTAGCATAATGTCCTCAAGGTTCATTCATGTTGTAGCAGGTGTCAGAACTTCATTCCTTTTTATGGCTGAATAATATTCCTTTGTGTGGATGGACCACATTTTGCTTGCTTGTTCTGCTGTTGATGGACACTTGCATCGTTTCCACCTTTTGGCCATTGTGAATAATGCCACTATGAACATGGGTGTACAAGTAGCTATTTAGGTCCCTTTTTCGATGCTTATGGGTATATATCTAGGAGTAGACTTACTAGATTACATGCTAATTCTATGTTTTTAACTTTTTTAGGGATTGCCAAACTTCTCTTCACAGTGGTTACACCATTTTACATTCTCACTAGCAATGCACAAGGGTTCAGTTTTGCTAACACTTGTTTTCTGTTTTTGTATTTGTTTTTGTAATAGCCGCCCTAATGGGTCTGAAATTGTGTCTTTTTATGGCTTTGATTTGCATCCCTGATAACTGGTGACCTTGGGCATCTTTTTATGTGTTCAGTAGTCATTTCTGTATCTTGTAGGAGAAATGTCCATTGAGTCCTTTGCCCATTTTGGGTGGGGGGGGATTTGTTGTTGGCTTTTAAGAGTTCTTTATATATTCTGGATATTAATCCCTTATCATCATGTGATTTGCAAATATTTTCTCCCATTCTACAGACTGTCTTTTCACTCTCTTGATAGTGTTCTTTGATGTACAAAAGTTTTTAATTTTGATGGAGTCCAATTTATTTTTGCTTTTTTAAAAAAAATTTTTTTAATTTTTTTAGAGGCAGGGTTTTGCTTTGTTGCCTGGGCGTGAGGGCAGTGGCATGATCATAGTTCACTGCAACCTCAGACTTCTGGGTTCAAGCAGTCCTTTTCCCTCAGCCTCCCGAATAGCTTGGACTACAGGCGTGCACCACCGTGCCCGGCTAATTTTTGTACGTTTCGTAGAAATGGGGTCTCACTATGTTGCTCAGGCTGGTCTTGAACTCCTGACCTCAAGCAATCCTCCTGCCTTGGCCTCCCAAAGTGCTAGGGTTATAGGCTTGAGCCACCGTGCCCAGCCTATTCTTGCTTTTGTTTTCATATCAAAGAAATCATTACCAAATCCTATGTCATGAAGATTTTTCCCTCTGTTTTCTTTTAAGAGTTTTATAGTTTTAGCTCTTACATTTGGGTCTTTGCCCCAACCCTGCCCTTTTTTTTTTTTTTTTTTTTAAAGAGATGGGGTCTCATTATGTTGCCCAGGCTGGATTCAAACTCCTGGGCTCAAGGGATCCTCCTGCCTCAGCCTCCAAGTAGCTGGGACTATAAGATGTGAGCCACCACACCTAGCTGTTTTGATCCATTTTGAATACATTGTGTAAGCTAAAATACATTGTGTAAGGTGAAAGTCCAACTTCATTCTTTTCATGTTTTATTTTAAGGCATATAGTTTATCATTTGAGTCCTTACATGAAAGGAAGTACTAGACCCTGATGAGTATGGAGTGTGGACTGTCTAGATCCCAACCTGGTCTAGGGAGAGATTCATTCCTGAACAGAAGGTGTTTAGAACATCTATTCATAATACTCAGGTGTCCTTGCATGTTCCTGCCTAAGGGTTAACACCTGGTGCTATCATCCCATCCCAGCCATGTTCATAAAGAGTTGCTGTGGTTCAGAAGAGGTGTAGGAATTCACTCCACCTAGTGAGAAAGAAGCGGCTTCTCTTGTGGGCTGATCTCACAGTGGCGGGGTCTGACTGCGCTAAGCCCCAGGCGCAGAGGTGTGGGCAGTGCTAGACTCGACCTTCCCTGTAACCAGGCGTGGCCGTGGAATGTAGTCTGTCACTTTCTTTTCTAGTCACCTATGACTTCCTGGCTGTGGAAGACATAAACAGGGACAAGATCCGAGATGTTCTGTTTCTTTATAAAAATACCAACAGCATCAATAACTTCAACCGATCCTGTGCTGATGAAGGTAATTTTGATTTTATCTGAAAAAGGAGGAACTCCCTGTAGGGGGAAGAATCTTTGTTTTGGGTCATCCTCTCACTTCAGCAGTGTTTGGGGGAAGCAAATGGTGGCATTTCTGGAAGTCATGACATCCTTCTTCCTTTCTAGCAGGACTAGAAAGAGGCAGGGAGGCAGGGTCAGCTCTCGGCACCCCACTTGGCTACTGACCCCTGGGGTCGGCACTAGAGCCCCCATGAGTCTGAAGGAGGAGGGGCCCAGGGAATAGAGGAAACACACCACATGGTGGGGCCCGTGGCCAGGAGCAAAGTGTGGGGAAGCCAGGGCTAGCAGAGCACAGGCTGTGGCCAGCCCAACCACCCTGCGTCTCTCCCCTCTAGGCTTGTCCTCTCCCTGTGCCTTTGTGGCAGCCGTGTCAGGGGCCAACGGCAGCATGCTCTGGGAGAGGCCTGTGGCCCCAGATGTGGCCCTCGTGAAGTGTGCCGTGTCCCAGCCGAGGGGCAGCGAGGTGTCTTCTGCCTGCATCCTCGTGGGCAGACCTGATTCTGTCATTGCAGTCGACTTGTTCACAGGTAGGCTGGCCAGGTATAGGGTTCTGAGGGGCCTCGAGAGGTAGTTGAGATCTGGCCCTGTCCTCCTGGGCGGGGAGGGTCAGCATTCATCCTAGATGTTCTAGAATGGTACTTGTCTAGTGCCACGTGTTAGGAAACACAGATACCAGAAAAGGAGGGGAGAGCTCTGCAGTTCCCAGAAATAACACTTTTAACATTTTGGTATAATAACCATCCAGACTTTTTTCATGCAGTCATGTTGTATATTCTATTAATACCACACTGCACCTGCTGTTCCTTTACGAGGACAGTTGTGCATGCCTTTGCCCTCCCACGAGCAAGCATTGCCCCGTTCCTGACACCCAGGATGCTGAGGGCTCCTTCTCTGTTGGAGCCTCTGGGCTTTCCCGAGAGTGGTGGAGCATGCACGTGCCATTCGTGCCATCACAGTGTTAGGACCTGGAGCCTCTGTGGGGCTAGACGCTCACTACACACTCTCGTATCAAAGCACTCTTTCGTCACAACCAAGAGAATGTTGACTGCCTTATCCTTTGGCACCACCCATTTAAAAATGCCCCTCCCTCTTGAGCATCTCATTGCCCACGGCCCTCTGTCATTGCAGGTCATCGGTTATCTCTACTCAGGCAGCACCGGGCACCAAATCGGCCACAGAGGCAGCCTTGGTATAGACGGAGAAAGTGGCTTCCTCCTCCATGTCACCAGGACCGGCGCCCACTACGTGCTCCTGGAAGTGGGACTGGTGGATGACCCTGGTGACTTCATCCTCTTCTGTGTTTTGAATAGCGAGCTCCCTCTGCGGCTGCTCTGTGAAAGGTCTCTATGAGAAGGTGACCGGGAGAGATGGCCCATTTAAGAGAGACCCCGTCTGGGAGAACATGCTCAATGCCACCACCTGCAGGATGCTTGTGCACAGGTTGGTCTGGGCGGCAGCTTTCTACGCACACAGTCAGCTCACAGGCCTCAGTGCGCAGAGGATCTGTGCAGAGCCAGAGCAGCCAGGCTGGCTGGGGGTGCCAAGGCCTTGCTGTTGCTACCACACCGCCCTGGCTCAGACACAAAACTGGCAACAAAACTCAGACACAAGCTGAGTGAAAGCCAATGAGAAAGGTCCCGATGATGTGCTCACCTTCCTTTCCACAGGAAGTGAGGGTCTTGTTTTATGTTTTCAAGCTGGATAACTGAGAAGTACGGGGGTTGTGGGGGCCTGAGAGAAGCAGCCCTGGGACAGGCAGTGCTGGGGCCCTGCCCTCCCACTCGCCCCTGGGGACCCTGTGCCCTTCCCTCCCACCTTCTGTTTAGTGCTGGAGCAGTGCGCTACCTGGTACACGTCCCGGGGAAAGCTGGTGCGGATGTGCTCCTTGTGGGCGCGGAGGCCTGTGTGCTGCTGGACGGGCAGGAGCTAACTCCCCACTGGACCCTCAGGAAAGCCCGGGTCCTGAGGTAGGAGCTTCCTGCACATCCCCACCCCCACCACCCCTGGCAGCCCGGCATGTCCCAAGGGACAACGAGGCAGCCCCAGGGACAAGGGCCGAGGGGGAGGGCGGAGGGCCCCTGTGCTGCTGCCGGGCCTCTCACCTGCCTTCTGCTGCCTGCACCAGTGGAGGGGCCCGTGAAGCCTCCATCTCAGCTGTCAGCGCCTCATCCTAGGGCCCGCTGTGGCTGCCGAGGCCCTGTCCACAGAAGGCTGAGGGCATAGCTGTCCCCAGGTATTTCCTGCATCTCAGTCTCACAAAGGCCCCTTGTGAGCTGTTCTTCCCTTTTCTTCCAGAAAACCTATCTTCGGCCACTATAAACCAGACGCCTTGGCTGTGGTCATTGAAAACGGAACCGGCAGCGACAGACAGGTTTGCTGTACTTCCTTCCGAGGTCCCACCTTTGTTCTTAGCTGGGGATGACCTGGTCTGAGAGCAGGGCTGTGGCCCAGGGGACCGAGCAGGTTCTGACTGCCCTCAGAGAGCTGCCTTGAGGGCTTATGTGGCCGGGGGCACCTATGCCTGTTCGAGCCCTGAGGTTGTCCCCAGGCCCTCACCTCGACCTCCACAGTGTCTGCTCCTTTCCAGATCCTGCTCCTGGACGTCAGCACCGGGGCCATCCTGTGGAGCCAGGCCCTCCCAAGCCTGCCTGGCGACCCTCCGTCCGCCAGTCTGCCAACCGCAGACCACCGCTCAGCTTTCTTCTTTTGGGGCCTCCATAAGCTGGGCAGCGCCAACGAGACGGTATGGGGTACCCTCAGAGCAGCCCGTGCCAGGGGCCAGGGCTGGAGATACCAGGCTTGGGCCCCACTGGAAGTGCCCAGAAGCTAATCGGTGACTGGGTGGCCACAGATGATTTGAAGTCAAGTGAGAGTCTGTCACAATGAGGTGGTGCCAAAGGAAGCGTCCTGGGGCATCTTCTTGAGGGTGGACTCATTGGGGGCCGTGCAGTGGGGAGGGCAGTGCACTGGTGGGGGTCAGGGTCAGGTTGGGACAGGGAGGGGCTAGAGGTAGGTGCAGAGCTCCAGGTATGGCCACTGCTACCACAGCACCCTGTGGTCTAGGCACAGTGAAAGCCATTGCTGGTTCTCGCTCCAGGAGACCACAGCCGCCCGGCACAGCCTGTACATGTTCCACCCCACCCTGCCCAGCGTGCTGCTGGAGCTAGCCACCGTCTCTGCCAACATCATCACTTTTGATGGTGAGTGTGGCCTTGGGCCAGGGGCTGGGGTCTCCCCACCATTAGGTCCTGTGGTGGCCCTAACAGCTATTTCCCCTGCAGCGGTCCTGTTTGAGCCAAGCCGCCATGCTGCCTACGTCCTCCTGACAGGTCCGGCAAGCTCAGATGTGCCTGGCCTGGTCTCTGTGATTAAGCACAAGGTGCGGGACCTTGTCCCGAGCAGCAGGGTGGTCCGCCTGGGTGAGGCCAGGCTGGACAGTGACCAGGCCATCAGGGACCGGTTCTCCCGGCTGCGCTACCGGAGCGAGATATAAGATGCACACCAGCAGGAGCCTGTGGGGAAGACTCCAACCGCTGAAGTTAGACGTTGGCCTTCCCTGGTCTCCATACTGATTGCCCCACCCCTGGCCCTGGCAGTGGCCTTCCTGGGGATGTATGTGGATGAGGGGTACCCAGGCCTCTCCTGCTGCCCAGCATGCCATGTCCTCCTGAGTCCTCCCATAGGGCTCGTACTGCATCCCACTGGGGTCCTGCTCATGGCCAGGCTGCATTGGTGGTGGCCTCCCCGGGCCACCTCAGGCAGGGCCTGGCCCCACAGCACCCCATTCTCACACGGCACCCTTACCTCACCAGCTTCTCCCCAGGCAAGAGAGGCCGAGATCGTTGGAAGGGCCCAGGGTGTCCCCAAGGACATGCTGCCCACACTTCCTGCAGAAGTTCCTTCCCCCTTTCCTGTTTGATTCTTTTTGTGCACTGTCCCCCAGGAGTCATGGAATGCAGGAGGTGGCCCTAGGGGTGGCCTCAGGGCAGCAGCTGGAACCTGAGGCAGCTCCAGCCCCCAGCCCTTCCTAGATCAAGGAGGGAACCCTGTAGCATGGTGGGCTGACCCGGGTCCTTTGACCTGGCCCTGTGAGGAGTGGGCTCCTGACGGGTGAGGTACTACACTGGAGCTGGGAAGCCAGCCGGCTGCCCACAGGTGCCCTTGAGGGCTTTATACCGTGTTCTGGCTGTGTGCTGTGACTGTCCCAAGGAACTGGCCGTAGAATGCATGCGCAGGTCAGTGCACACTGGAGCTGCTCATCCCTCGAGAGGCCCCCTGTGCCCTGGGCATGGGAAGCACCTGGTGCCTCCCGCCTCCCCCTCTGGTGCTGTCTCTCCCTACCAGTCTGTGTTGCCTGATCTAGGACTCACCTCTGTGCCTTGTTGCTCCTGAGGCCAAGGGCAGCTGTGGGCCCTGCCCAGACAACAGAGCCCAAGCTTTGTAGCCAAAGCAGCCTGATGACCCCAGTCACCATGGAAAAAACCAGAATAAACATTTTTGCACTGTCTGAAAAAGCCCAGTGGTCAGGTGTGAGCTGGTGTCTGTCTGCCTGTCTCTCTGCTCCCAAAGGAGTGAAATGGATTTGTTCCTGGCATGGTGACCAGGAATGTGCTGGCCAGCTCCTGGTCAGGGTGGGAAGGATGGCTGAGGAGGTGAGCACCCCCAACCCAGACCTGTCCTTCCAGAAGCTGGGGGCCCAGCAGGCTTCAGCACAGCCTCCAGGGCCATCTGCGGTTTGACAGCTCCTGCCCTACAAGCCAAGCACCCAGCCCTGTGAAAGTGAGTGTGCTGCCACCTGGGACAGACAGTGGGTGGCCCCAGCACCGCTGCGTCCTCTGGGCCAGCCAAGGGCCAGCACAAAGCGAGGGTGGCAGGGTGGAGGTGAGCTCTGGCAGCCACCCAGGTGGGAGGAGCCTGGGCAGGGGGCTTCCATGAGATGCAGCTTTGGTTGTGGAAATGATGAGGGGCAGTTGCTTTAGAGAACCCTGCCGGAGTTCCCTGTGGACGTTTAAATATGAAAAGCCTTGTTTCATAGCTGCGCAGATATAACCTTGTTCCTGTTTCTCCTTGCCAAGGCTTAGGAGGGGGATTTGGGGGCCGAAATTTGAGTAGGTGGGAGCCCTCATGCCAAGAAGTGGGTCTGCTGTCCCTGAGAAAAGTAATGCAGCCCACACAGCCTTGAGCACGAAGGGGCCATAGGGCTACAGGGCCAGGTCCTCTAAGTGAAAACCAAGATGCCAGGGGCAGGGCAGGGCTGGGGGGAGAAGGGAAGGTCTGCCACTGGGGTTGTAAGGGCCTGCCCCCCACCCCCAGCACAGGAGGGAATGCAGGGGGTCCCTCTGTACCCCTGGACTTGTAAGTAAAACAGTCTTGCCCTGTGGTCACTCTTGGGGGCTCTGTAAGTCTGGGGCCTTAGGGCAGATTGGGCACAACTGCCCAGGAAATGTGGGATTCAATGCCAGGAGCTCCTCCTCCCCACAAGCTCCCTGGACTCAGTTTCCTCACTCTTTCCCCCACCCCTGCAGGGCAGGCACCCTTATGCTACCTGGTTCACCTCAGCCCACCAGAGCACAGATGGTGCCCCTAGCTGTCTCCTCTTAAAGACCAGATTCCCCAAGTCTGCAGCCTGAGTCCAGAGAGGGCTGGGTCCTCCTCCATCGACCCCACACGACTGGGACCCTCCACAGACACTGCTTTTTACACCTGAGCCCCTAGTGACCTTCACCACCTCCCTCACCACACACGTACACTCCACACACACGCACACCACACATGCACATGCCTCACATTCACATGCTATACAATGCATGCCTCACATGCACACACACTACATGCACACAGGCATCCTATGTGTATACACATCATGAGCTGCACCTACAGCAGGATGGGCTCAAAGTGAGGACCTGAGGGTCTTTTATTTTTGTGCTAGAAGGTGGGAGCTTGATGTGTGGGCAAGCCCTGTGGCTAGGGGTGGCACCCCCCCCAGCTGAGCTAGTCAGAGCTGTACCCCCAAAGGAGCCAGCCTGGGGAATGGCAGGGCACTTGAGGGAGGGGACTGATGTGGTGCACAGAGAAAGGCTTGGGCAGAGAGGACACCTGCACAGATCTGCCCTAATGGAAAGAGGGGCCTCCTGGTCAGTGGAGTGATGATGTCAGAGTCATCTGCACAAATCTGGTGAAGCCATAGCCTCAAGGTGGAAAACCAGACGGCAGTGTGCCTGTGGACAGGTTCTGGAACACGTGCAGTGCCAGTCCCTGCAAGGGTGGTGCAGGCATAGCTCTGGAAGGCAGTGAGCACGACATAGGCTCAGCGTGGCCTCTGTGGGATTGAGGAAGCTCTCCAGGGTCCTCACTCGGTCCTCACAGCAGAGCTGCTCCTGGACAGGGCAAAGTTTGCCCTGAGACCTGCATTTCCTCATCATGTGGCAAGTGCCACCTGTGGGAAGCCACCTGTCTGTGCACCTTGCTTCTGGGTGTTCACCGGCTAATGTGATGATGGTTCTAGAGATGGGGATGGGCACCCAGTGCTGGACTGAAGACCATAGCATGCCAGAAGCTCCATGTGGTCTTGGTCTCACCTTTCTTCAGGTACCAGGGCCTGCCCCGACCCAAGCTTGGCCAATGCAGCCCCTTTCTGGGAATCAGCACTGTACCAGTCCCCCTGGCAGAAAAGGGCTTGCCCAAAAGAAAAGGAACAGGGACCTACAGAGAGAGGCTTCTGTTCCCCACAGCAAGGCTGGCACAGGGGACACTACCAGTGCTGGGGGAGCAGCCGCCAGGACCCTTGGCCAAAGAAGGGTGACTGTGCAATCAGCAGGGTGTTGGGCAGCAGGGGGCTGGGACGTAGCAGGAGGTGAGGATGACAGGGGCCAGGTCCACCTAGGCCACCCCGTCACCACCCCGAGGGCCACCAGCCACCATGGGCTCCCCAGAGGTAGGAAGGAGAGCAGAGGTGGGGCTTGGGTGCCACAGCTTCCGTGTGAATGGGCACACCCTGTGGGGGAGAAGGGGGCTGATGGCGGGGTGGCTGGCCAGAGTCCTGCCACCTCACCACAGGGCCTCAGCAGTTTCTGGGGCAGCGGCAGCTAGGAGCAGGGCACTGCTTGGGCTCACCGTCTCTTTGTCTCCAGCGGGATCCCTGCCTCCGCCAGTAGGCCCTTGTACACGTCAGACTTCAGGAACCTTGGATAGGAGTCCTGCAAGAGATGGCGTCTAGCTCTGACCCATGCACCTCCTCTCCTCTTAGCCAGCTGTCCCCAGGGTGCAGCCAGGCATTGTGGGACCTCCTCTAACCATAGTCCCCAGTGGACAGCTGCTGGAGGTAGCCATCCAGACCTGCCGGACCATCAGACTCAGGGACACCTGGGCTCCCATCCACCAGGCCATTCACAGCAAAAGCTGGGCGGGAGCCCTTTTGCCCAAGCACGGAGGAATGGACAGCGGCACGTCCAGCGAGGGACCACTGAGCAGCCTCGACAGGAGGCACCCTACAGAGCAAGGGCAAGGATATGGAGTAAATACAAAATCAGGTAGAGGGAAACTGCACAGTATTAAGAGGGAAAGGAATCTATGACCATAATTGCTTATATTTTTAAAAGAAAAGAAAAATACATTTTAAATTGTTAACTTTGGTGGGAAGGAAGGGAGAGGGTGGAGGAGGCAGGGATATGAGCTAGATTCATTTAAACGTACCTTGCTCTGTGGAATTGATTTTGGAACTGAGTATATATTTTACATAATTTTAAAATAAAAAAGCAATTCCCAAACATTGAAAGTAAAGTGGGACAAGTGACGCCAACTGCATACCCAGTCGGTGGTGTAACCCTAACCACACAGCAGAGCTGTTTAAGGTGATGTCCTAAGTAGGGAATATACAGAGGACCAAAAAGAGAAAAAAGCAAGCCATTTCCGGTGGTTGTATTATAGATGGTTGCGTCATGCTGTTCGGCTGAGGCCACCGAGTGACATGAGAAAGAGCACACGAGTGATTGTATCAGCACTGCTGCAACCAGGGTCTTCCACGTGGAAGAGAGGACCAGAGATACAAGGCCTAAGAGTTTAAGGAACAACTGTGATCCTGAACGTGAAGTATTAGTATGAGCTCCTGGTTTTTGTTTAAAACACATACATTTCCTACCTCTGTCCCCTGAAAGGCCTGGGAACAATGGCACCCCAGTAACAGGGACACTTCTGCACAGGTTACGGTTTCTAAATTCCACCCTTGAAAAGGGCTCCCGAGGAAACAGCCGACTGCAGGTGTGGGGCAGAACAAGCCTGGGGCAAGTGAGAGCAAGGAAGCCACCGCAGAGTGCGGGGACACAGCAGATGACTCAGAGCCAGATGGCCATAGATGGGGCCATGTGCACACCACATAAGAGTAAGACTGAATATGGGGATTGAAACACATCAAATATGGTGAAATCTGTGATTTTATGATAGTATTAAAAACATCCAAACCTTGCTGACCATTCTTGGCAGATACCAGGGGTCCAACTCATTTTTTTAATTAATTTTTTTGTTTCTAGAGAAGGGGGTCTTGCTGTATTGCCCAGGCTGGACTCAGACTCCTGGCCTCAAGCAATCCTCCTGCCTCAGCCTCCCAGAGTGCTGGGATTACAGGCGTGAGCCACCGTGCCCAGCTCCAGTTCATTATTTTTAAAGGTGGTAAATAAAGGAAGGGATCCAGCATCTGCCTTTCTTCCACAATCTGTACCACCGACAACCAAAGAGCAGATGAGGGCAGTGTCTCATAAAAGCATCCCAGCTAATAAACAAACAGGCAATGATGGAATTAGAACATTACATCACAATCCCTAATAAAATAGAGCAATGGCTGCTTATGCCACAAAAAGAGAGGCAATTGCACCTCATGTATCTCTGGGTGGAAGAACACACCAAACACGACCTCAACAAAAACCAGATAAACAAATAGCAAAACCACCCTGGAGATGAATCTGACCCAAAGCCCTAAATGCTACTGCCACCTTATAGAAACATAGGACAGAGAAACACATTAACGAAGCCATAAGGGTGTGGTCAGCAAAATCCAGACTGAGAAACACTGCAGGACAAAGGATCCAGCTCCTCCAAAACAAAACAGAAGGACAAGACGACATGGAGAAGAAACCTATACTTTGAAAAGAGATTCAAGAGACTTACTGACCAATTCTAACAATTTGGATTCAAATTCAAGCAAATTGAAAAAAAAGAGAGAGACAAATAATTATAGGCTATGGTGTGCAGAATAGTCCCCCCCGACCCCTACAGATGTCCACACCCTAAACCTTCAACCTGAGAGTAAGTTCCCTTAACGTGGTAAAGAGGTTTTGCAGCTGTGATTACATTTAGGATCTTGAGACGGGAGATGATCCTGGATTACCCGGGTAAACACAGCGTAATCACAGGTGTCCTTGTAAATGAAAAAGGGGAGGCAGGAGGGTCAGAGAGGGACGGGAACATGCTGCCTTGCTGGCTCTGAAGGCAGAGGAAGGGGCTGTGAGCCAAGCCGGAAAAGGCAGGAAATGGTTTCTCCCCAAGAGTCTCCAGGAGGAACCAGCCCTGCAGACACCTTCACTTTAGCCCAGTAAGACCTGTGTCTGGCCTCTGGAACTGTAAAAACATAAATGTGTGTTACTTTGTGGTGGTTTGTTACAGAAGTCACAGGAAAGGGAGGAAATGAGAACCCTGAGCAGGTATTTGGTGGCATTAAGTAAATACTGTTTGCGTTTACAGTGTGATGTCAGCATCTGCAGTCAGGTTTAAAAACAGTTGTCCATATCCTATAGGGAAGGTTCCTGAAATATCTATAGATAGGAAGTCTGGAAACGGCTTTCGAGTAACAAGCGTAGGATGGTAGGAGGTGGGCAGACCTGTCAGGACAGGCCCTGAGTTGACAAGTTTTGAAGCCAGGCCATGGGTATGCAGGGATTCATCATCTTAATTTTTTGTTCATACTTGAAAATTTCTATATTAAAATGCTTTTCCAAATCAAAGCTGGACTCTCATTAAGCATGTGACCTGGGCAGGTCCTTCAGCCCCTCCGACCTTGTTTGCTGTCTGTGGACAATAAACTACAGGAGTAAACAACCACAGGAGAGCACCCAGCACGGTGCAGCCAAGGTCCCCAGGACCCCCAGGCCAGCCGGGCACCACTGAAGGAGCTCCCACAGGGGCAGGGGCAGTGTGGTCAGTGAGTGTGCAGACAGTGAGGCTCGGCTGGAGTGCCCCCATCCCCATGCCCTCCAGGCTCGCCTGGGGCCCACCTTCTTCATGAGCATGTATATGTGCAGCTGGGCGTCATCCAGGATGTAGCGGTGAGGCTGGCGCAGCCCTTCCAGGGTCCGCTCCATCGTCCGGCTGTCGATGTTGACCCAGTGGGCAGCGCCAGGGGCCAGGAACTGCCTGGGAGTGAGGACAGTGTCGGGCGGTCCAGGCAGGGCATGCCTGCCCAACAGCCGGCCAGCGCCCAGCCCATGGCACTCACTGGTACACGGCGTCCACAAGGGCAGGGACTTGGGCCTGCCCTCCATAGCGAAGTTCCTCACACGCCTCCCAGAAGCTGAGGTTTTCGGCTGGGGGGCCCGGGAACCCAGTCAGGACTCCTGAGGGGCTGGTGGAAACCTGGAGGGAAGGGGTCCCAGGCAGCAGTCTTCCCTCACAGGGCCCAGAGAAGGAGGGCTGGGGGCTTCTCACCACTAAACTCCTTCCTGAGAAAATCCATGAAATGGGCCCGCCCAACGGGGTCTTCCAGGAGCTCCTGAAAGCTGAAGGCCCAACGCTCCACACGGAGCTTTGTGGGTGCAGCCACCCTGGGGGAAGAGAGGGCTATTGGGGCGGCTGGGGGCTGACCCTGTATCAGTCCCAGGCTGGGAGCACACTGCAGTCCCTGCCCACCCACCCAGGGCTCACGTGGGCGCATTCACGGCCCAGTAGGCGGCATCGTCTGTGATCCAGGGGTTGCTGGGCAGACACCCCGACAAGATGGGGTCATGTAGCCTGTGCTGGATGCTGAACTTCAGGTACCTGGAGAGGACAGTGCCAGGGACTGGGCAGGACGGGGCCTTAGGGACAAGGGCACGCAAGAAAGGGTCTGGGCTCTGGGCTGGGGGTTTCCAGCTGCCACCCTGCCCCACTCACGCCTCAAGGCAGACGGAAGACTTCACCCGGGTCCTGCCCAGTGCCTTCCTGCAGCGCTCAATCTAGGACGCAAGACTCATTAGTCGAGTCCTGGGCTGGGGGAGCTGGAGGCCAAACCCCCACCCACCCCAGGACCTACCTCCTGCTTATAGAAATCCGAGCTCTTGGTCTAGAAGGGGACAAGTGACTGCAGTGAGATCACAAGCTCCCTGCGGGGCTCAAACCCCCCCTCACCACCTGAGACCCTGCCCCACCAGGAAGTTACAGAGAACAGCTCAGGCCCCTAGCCCTGCCCCTTGCTGCCCCCTCCTCCAATGGGGAGTTTGGCTTTCCAGGAGACCTCTGGGGGCCTGTAGTCCAGAGATTTCCAGAATATTCCACAGAACCCTCAGCTCCTCATTGTTGCCTTGAAGTCCCCCAACTGTGATTAATATGTCATATTTTCAAATGTATTTAAATCATTTTTTAAACAACATATACTCCTAATGGATTCACACTGGGGAACCCAGGTTTAACTCAAACTCAGAAGCTGTGACCCTGACCTGTGACCTGTGTTCCTGACTCTACAGCTGACACAGGGCACCGCCATGCGGTCAACCTGCCACACAGGACGTGTGTGTTCCATTATTTGCCTCAGCTCTCTTTGACCGACTTTATATGGGGAAACGTTAGGGTTTTGAAGTCAGGAAGAAGTTTATCAGTGGGATACTGCATGCATCTGTTCTAGATTGTGAGTTTGGGTGGGGTTTGATTTGAACAAAGGGCTTTGCTGCCCCTGGGATGTGTCTGTCCTAGTCTGGTCCCCTCTGGTTCTGGAGGCCACCAGAGGCCCAGGAGGCAGGTGGCTGGTTCAGCCCAGGTCCCTCAAGGTCACCCCTCCAAGTCCCTGTGAACCCTGATGCTGTCCCAGCCTGGGGGAAGAGCCCCCCACCCTCCCCTGGGACCACTCCATTTACCTGCACCCAGGGCAGCAGGTGGGAGGGGAGAGAAGGTGAGTTAGCAGGTGACTGGGGGCAGGGGAGGGTGAGGGCAGAGTGACCAGGAGTAGCTGCACCATGTGTCACTCAGGTAGTCTGAAGGATGCACAGACAGACACATGGACGGGCGGCCCCAGTCCCCAAGAAGTCCCACAGTGGGTGAAGGTGGGTGGGCATGCGTGCAGGGGCTCACCATCTGCACGAGGCTGGCGGTGCAGGAGCCCCGCTCTGGACCCTGCTCCAGCACATTGGGAGCCCCGGGCTGTAGAAGGGAGACGAGATGATGTGGGGGCACAGCTCTGGTGGCCTTTGGAGACCCCGCCCTAGGGCTAAGTTCTACCTCCACAGACCCCCAGAAGCTGAAGGGTTTCACCCTATGATGTGGACACACTCAAGGGAGCTCAGGAGCAGAGCCCTGACCCAGCCTCATGCCCCATCTCCTCTCTGCTCACATCCCCCACCCCATGGCCAGTCCGCCTGCTCTCCCCACTGCCCCAGATGGTAGCGGGACCTCAAACTACCTGCCAAGACCACAGTTCTGGGTAAGGCCTAATACCAAGCAAGCACCCCAGAAACTCTTGGACTGTGACCTCAGTCCTTCATATGAGCTGCAGCTGAGGCCGGCCCCTGACCTGCCTCCTCCTGAGGGTCTTCAGTCCCCCTCAGACTGAGAGAGAAGCTGGTTTGTCCTGTGGTCTGGGGGTGGGGCAGCCCCAGACCTGACCCGCAGACCTCCAGGTAAACTAGGACCTGGAAGGCACGTCCTTCCACAGGCTCAAAACAGAGTTCCTTGGGGAGCTTTTCAGGGAAGCACGCTACCCCTGCTGCTGGCCGATGACACCCCCCACTCCCCAACAAGGGCTTACCGGGGGCCTGTTGACCAGCCAGAAAGTCTGCTCCTGGCATGCAATGACCAGCCTGTCCCCTTTCCTGCGCTGCTTAGCTGCCCTGGGAGGAGTAGGCAGAATTGGGGGTACCCTGAACCCACTGCGGTGCCTCCCCCCACCCTCAGGCCTGGGCCTGGGTGGACAGCCACTCCTGGGCAGTGCCATCCAGGTCCCACAGCTTCCCGAGCACTCTGGGTTAGTGCCGCAGGCAGGCGGCAGGGTCTCACTGCAGTTGCTCTCTGGCCTGCATCACCACCAGGTCCCACGAGTGGTTGATCCTCTTGTGTAGCTGGTCATAGTGCTCCTGGGGGCAGCAGGGTCTGCAGTGGGTAATCCCCTCCCATGCCTAGCCCTGGGGCATGGAACCCACCACCCAGGGAGACTGTGCAGGGAGTGGGGTGTGTGTGTAGGGGGTTATCTTGGGCCCTGGGCTATACGTTCTGGGGCAAACTCTGGGCCTTGGGCTCTTCCAGCTGGACGTAGCCTGGTGTGGAGTCCCACCTTCTCATGGTTGGGCAGGGCCCCCGGCTTCCAGATGCTCTTCTTGGCCAAGTAGATAGCTGGAATAATGGGGCAGGCTGCAGGGGCAGCTCTGCTCCTACCCCATGGCATCACCCTTGGATCCACCAGTCCTGGGAGCTCGTCCTCAGGCCAGCCGGTGGCCAGCCGGTCCCTCCTCACTCACCATAGTCCAACTCGGCAGCTGGCCACAGGGTACTTGTCCAGAAGTACGGTGTCTGGTGTGGCGCAGGGAGAAGGGTGTCTGGGACCACCCTAGGTGTCACCCCACCCTCACAACTCCCCTGGAAGGACACTGGGCTTTGCAGGGAGTCTCTGAGGACCTCCCTGTCTGCCCACCACCCAGAGGGTCTGCTGACCATTGGCCAATCTGTCCACCTTGGAGCCCTGCGCAGGGGCAACCACACCAACGCTGGTTGCCTGAGCCCTCCCTTTAGGGTGAGTGGGGACAGTCACAGTCTGTGCTCCGGGTAGGGAGACCACTGATGGCAGGCTGGGATGTGTCCCTCATGTGGTCTCCAACAAGTATGAGTACATGAAATGCAGGAATCCTGTCCTCATGTCCCACATAGCCTCCTTCAGGGGTGAGGGTCTAAGAACCCTCGGGAAACCAGCAGATTCCTCCACAGTTATCACCTGTTATGGAGGCCCTGCCGTGGCCCCAAGAAAACTGACGCTCCCTCCCTTAACTTAGTCCTCACCAGATGGATATTTCCAGTCCAGGCCTTTGGGGGGGGGGGGGCAGTAGACCACGAGCCCACGGTGACATTGCCACATCCCACTCCAATCCCAGCAAGCTCCACGCCCCTCCCTAGAGTCTCCACCAGTTGGGCTTCTGGGTAGGTGGCTGGGGTCCCACCTGCTCCCACGTGCTCACAGCTGAGCCTGACCTGGAACCTGTAGGGCGTCTCGTCTGGCCGGAGCACCAGGATGCCAGGGTCCCGCAGCGGATATATGTAGCCGTGCTGCACCAGGAGGGTGCCCAGGTGCCGGGCCTCTGGGAAGGGGTGGGGTGGCGAGTGTCAGCTGGGGGGACCGGAGCCGGGGCTCCCCCTCCCCCCAATGAGTTCCCCCGCTCCAGCACACTCTGAGGGCCCTGACGCCCGTGAGCCCCCGAGAAAACCCAGCCCCACGCCACCAGCCAGCGACCCAGCGCCGGAGGAAAAGGCAGGCCGCAGCCGGCTGACCCCTCACCCTCCTCCGAGACGCGGAACTTTCGGCTCAGCCACTCCACGACGTCGCCGCCTGCGCAGGAGGGACTGCGGTGGGTGGGCCGAGGCACGCACCCACCCCCGCCCCCGAGCCCCGAGCCCCGCGGCGCCTCACCCGTCACCGCGTGGGGGACGACGGTGATAAGCAGACGCTGGCTCCGCATCTTCACGCCCCGGTCGGGGTCCTGCATGCTCACGACCACCCGCTCCATCTGGGCGGAGCGGGCCGTGAGGGGGACGCCCCGGATCAGCGCGCTCAGGGATTAGCGCGCAGCGACGGCAGGATCGCAGGCCGCAGCTGGCGGCGGAGGCGCGGAGCCGGGCGCAGGCCGGGGCAGACCCCGCCGGCACAGAGCGCAGTCCCCGGCCGCGTCCGCACCGCGCGCTCCCGCACCCACCCACTCCTCGCCCGCCCCTCCCGGCCCTGGACGCCGGGCAATGGCGGTAGCGGGACAGCGGGACCCCCGCCCGCCTCCCACCTTGCTTAGATGCAGCATCTGCGCACGGGGGCGCCCGCCTGTGGGTGCGGGGGCAGCGGCCATGGCGGCGGGGCGGGGCCGGGCGGGGCCGGGCGGGGCTGTCCGAGACGGCCCCGCCCCCACCCCCGCTCCCGCTTCCCACCTCCAGGGCGCTCTGCGCCCGAGTTAACCTTCCCCGCCGCGGCATGCGGGAGTCCCGGCTGGGCCCCCAGGTCCCACTTCGGGTCTGAGAGCCCCGCTACGGCCCTGAAGCAAAAGGGCTGGCGCCGGGCGAGCGACCCTGAGAATGTCCCCCAATGTTCGGAGAAACAGGCCCTTGCAGGCAGGGACATGCCAGGGCTCGCGTGCCAGGGAGGGGGCGTAGGGGGGTGATGTGGGACCCGGAGATGTCTGCTCTGGGCGGGGCTTGGACCCCGACGGAATGGGGGGATGTGAGGGGACTGAGGCTCAGTTGGGACAGGGTGAAGGGCTAGGGGTGGGGGGCTCCGGGGGGTGGAGGGGGCTCAGAGAGGGAAAGGGTGGGGGGCTCACATGGCTCATTGAGTGAGGACTCAGGGAGAGGGTGGGGGTTCAGAGAGGGGGAGGGGCCTCAATGAATGGAGGGTCTCCAGGAGAAAGGACTTGTGGGGAAGGGTGGAGAACAGGGGTTTAGGGTCCACTGTAACCCTGTCCCATGTGTGGGGCCCTCAGGATGTGCAGAGACCAGTGGCTGATGGGCTGTGGGGTCGAGGCTATGATTTGACTGCCCTGAGAGCATGTACCTGCACTGGTGTGCTGCCATGCACCACTGTGGGTGCCCCAGGTTGGTGAGCCGGGCTGCTCTGTGAGCTGGCTGTGTCTGGTGTTTACACATTAGCTGGAGGCTCTATGTGTGCTGACGTTGCTGGGAGTATGTGACCTGGGTCTTCCCATCTCCTGCTCTGGGTCTCTGAGTGTGGTCCTTCCAGGTGGGGAGGTGGGAAGAGTGGCAGATGGCTCCGTTGCACAGGGGCCTGGGTGGGCCAGTTGGGGAATAGGTAGAGACCCTGCCCAGGGAACTCTGGAACTGGGGGAGAGGCACTTTGCTGCCAGGGGGATCTCAATGCCCTCCCCACCCAGTTTCACCAACAGCCATGGTCTCAGGGCCCCACTCCCAGCCTCCAACAGATTGGCCACACCTGCATCTATCCCAAATCCCCTGAGCTAGGCCTAGGCCATTCAAGCCCCACTGGGCAGGATCATTGACTTATTTTTAGAAGGTGCAAACGCGTGTGTTTCTGCTTTCTTGTAGACAGAGTACCTCCCCTCCCCTTCCACACTCAGGGTGCTGGGGGCTGGGCAGGTTGGGGGGTGGGCCTTGGCAAGGAGCCTCCAAACATGGCTGGCTGAGTCCATTTCCATTGCTGAAGAGGCCAGGTCCAGGATGAGATCGGGCAGTGGCTGGAGGGAAGCTCTCATGCCAGGGTCCCATCTCCCTTGTCAGGCTGGCCCCAGGGTCTGGCTGCACTCTGGACGGGTGGCACCCATCCCCAGCCCAGAGACGAGTGGTCCAACACCCCAGTCCTTGCAGGGGAGGGGCAGCAAAGGTGGGGCTCTAGGGGAGCCTGGGCCCCAGCTCACAGGATCCTGCCTTGGAAAGATTGTGGGCAGATGGGGGGATCTAAGGGGGACAGTCGCCACCCAAACCCACTGCTCCCCCTAGCACCCAAGGTGGTTTCTGCTCAGAGATGCTCTATGGACACAGGTGGGTCTGATCTCTGGGTATCCCCAAAAATGGGGATGAGGGACAGGGAGCATCTGAGAAAGAAGAGGGCTCAGGCTGGTGTTCTGCCGCCTCCGCCTTTACTCAGACCCAGGCCTTTGGTCCAGCTGTTCCCCAGCCTAAGGCCCTGCCACCCCACACCTGGCTGACCAACCCCCCATCCCCACCACCTCTGGGTCTAAGTTGAGGTGTCAAGATGAGAAGCTCCTACTGTGCTCTCAGCACAACCCACCCTTTGCTGTTGTGCTGTTGTGTCAATGTCCTCTCCCCAAGGACAGGGGCCTTGGTCATTGTCTTAGTCCCCGGGAACCTGCAGAGACACACCACCCTCCCAGGGCAGGCTGCACCTACACAGGCCAGCCAGCGCCTCGGTTAGCGTTTGAGGGAACCTTGTATGTCTGTGGGCATCTCCAGACTGCACCTGGATGTGTGGGTGGGACTCGTGTTCACCGTGGTTCCTCCCTGTTGGTGACTGTGAATTTCTAGGGTGCGGCGGGCCGCCAGCCCTCCCACCCCAAGGCTAGGCTGCCCCAGGAGGCCTCTCTGCCCAGGCAAGCTGCTGGGGTGAGGGGAGGGTGGAGGGCTGGGGCCCCAGGTGTGGCCTGCGCTGCCTGGAGATAATGGGTGCCTGGAGACACAGCGGGGGACGGGCGTGGGGGTTGGGGGTGGGGGTAGGGCGCGCACCTGCTCCGTTCCGGCCCCCAGCCCCACTGCGAGCCCAGAGGGCTTCCCGGGAGACCCCCCAGACTCCCGCAGGCGCCGTGGGGGTGGGGCAGCCCTGACGGCCAGAGCAGGGTGCCAGCCGGCGAGTGACTGCGATCGTGACCGCAGCCGCGTGCGTCCGCGTCCGGGCGCCTCCGTGCGAGGTCCGGGTGCGCCGTGCGGGCGACACGCGCGTCTCTTCGGGGCTGCGCGGGGTCCGCGGAGCGGCTGGGGGCGCGCGGCGCGGGCGCGGCGCTGGGCGCGGGGGGCGCTCCCGGCCGGGATGAGCTCACCGCAGTGCGCCGGGGCTGAGCGCCGAGCCGGGCGGCGGCGGGGCGGGCGGCGGCTCCTCGGCGGCTCCGCGGCGGGCCGGGCCGCGCGCCACCATGCTGGGCCTGGACGCGTGCGAGCTGGGGGCGCAGCTGCTGGAGCTGCTCCGGCTGGCGCTGTGCGCCCGAGGTGAGCGGGCCTGGCTGGGGCCCGGCGGCCAAGTGGGCGGGGGTCTCGGCAGGGTCTCTGCCGGGCGGGGACCAGCCCCTCCCCCGCGGTAACTTTAGGGGCGCGCGTGGGGACCTCGTGGCGGAGACCCCGGCCTGGGGCTGGCGGGGTCGGGGGTGGGTGGGGAACTGCGTCCAGGCTCGACCCTCATGGGAAGGAAGCCAAGAGTGGAAGGGTGTGTTTGTGACACCAGGGAGGCGGTGGGACCATCTCCCCTCGAGAACCACCGCCTGGATCCCCTCTCCCCTGGGTGGGGCTCCTTAAGGCATGTGGTGGTCCCTGAGAATACTGGAGCACAGTGGGCTGAGACTCAGAGAGACCCCTCCCCAAGGCACCAGGGGAGGTGGTCCCAGAGCATGAGCTCAGGGGTTAGAGAACCACCCCCATGCTCCAGGAGCACCATGGGGAGGAACCCCTAGGACTGTGGAAAGTGTTCAGAGAGACCCCATCCCAGAGCAGGATGGTGGGGGACCCAGAGGTGTCCCAGGGCATTATGGGAAGAACCCAGAATGTGGGGAGCCCCTGGAATACCGGGAGGGCAGAGTCTCTGCTCTAGGGAGGGACTGGAGGGTCACCACTTTATGATAGTAGTCCCCTGCTCCTTGGAGCTGTCCTCCATTTGGGGTCTTTGTTCCCCCCCACCCCACCACCTTTGGCCTCAGAGTCAGGGAGGGGCCCTGGATGAACAGCTGGGCCAGAGGAGCTGGTGCCACTGCAGACCTGGCCCAGTCTCTTGGGAGCCTTCTCCAACTGCCAGGGCCTCTCCTAAAGGGCTGGGTGCATTGTCAGACCACTCACTGTTCTCTCTGGCCCACCCTCTTCCTGGGCCCTCTAGGGCTTCTGCTTTAGTTCCTTTGGGCAGTGGGAGGTATAGCTGGCCAGATGGGGGCTCCAGTTTGGTGCTTAAATGCCAGGTTGAGCTGGTGGCTGCTGCTCACATGGCCTCCTTGACCCCCAGTCCTCCTGACCGACAAGGAGGGTGAGCACCCGCCGCTGGATGAAGTGCTGGACGAGGCTGTGCCAGAGTACCGTGCACCGGGCAGGAAGAGTGTCCTGGAGATCCGGCAGCTGGACCCAGAGGACGAGAGCCTGGCCAAGTACAAGCGGGTGCTGCTGGGGCCCTTGCCGCCTGTCGTGGGTATGGGCACTGGCCTGGGCTTGGAGGGCTGGGTCGAGGTGGGGTGGAGCATCCGGCAGACTTTCAGTTTCTCCTCAGACCCGAGCCTGCCCAATGTACAGGTGACGAGGCTGACACTGATGTCTGAGCAGGCTCCAGGGCCCATCACCATGGACCTCACAGGTAACTCCTAGGATGTCTGGTGCAACTCTGAGCCCAGGTGGGGCCCTCACAGGTACACATTTGTGCTTCTTACCCTGGGCCTGTCACTGTAGACCTCATGGGCACTGCACCCCACAGGGGGACTCCTGGGGTGGGGTCTCAGCCCAACCCAGGAGTTTAGACCTTAGCTGCCGTTTCCCTAACAGGGGACCTGGCTGCGCTGAAAAACCAGGTGTTTGTCCTGAAGGAGGGTGTTGATTACAAAGTGAAGATTACCTTCAAGGTGAGGGCAGCTGTGGTGGGGGGGCACCAGGCAGCCAGGGGCCCAGCCCGCAAAGGACCCCCTAACGCCTCTGTCCCCCAGGTCAACAGGGAGATTGTCAGCGGCCTCAAATGTCTGCATCACACCTACCGCCGGGGCCTGCGTGGTGAGGGCAGAGTGGTGGGGGCTTCGGGGGGCTGTGGAGGGGCCTGGCGGGGCACAAGGCAGCTCCTGACACCCTCGCCCTCCCCCAGTGGACAAGGCCGTCTACATGGTGGGCAGTTACGGCCCAAGCGCCCAGGAGTATGAGTTTGTGACTCCAGTAGAGGAGGCGCCGAGGGGTGCGCTGGTGAGGGGCCCCTACATCGTCACGTCTCTCTTCACTGATGACGATAGGATGGACCACCTGTCCTGGGAGTGGGGCCTCCACATCTGCCAGGACTGGAAGGACTGAACCCCCTACCCCCATGTGGGGTCCTTGTTTCCCCCACCTCCCTCCATTGCTGCACGGGGACCCCCAAGCATTCCCCTGCTCCCTCAGTGATTGATCAGACCCCTCCCCCACCCTCTGCTCTGTCCTGGGTCCCCCCACCCTTGGGCCTGGTGCTGCCCCTGAACAGTCCCATTAAACATCGCCCTGTCTCAGTGCCCTGGTTTCGCCTCTTTCTGCCTCCCTCTCCCTTGTGGGCTGGGGGAGCTGTGGGCCTTATCTACCCTGTGACCAGGCCAGGGTGCCACGTGGCGGCTGCTGCTTGGCCTCCAGGCCCCTTATCTGCCCCAGCCCCACGGGGCCTGCAGCGCCATGGCCAGCCAGCTCCTGCCTGTGCTGCTGCTGCTGCTGTTTGGGGCCTCGGGCCCTCGGGGACAGGGGCCTGAGGGTCCCTCAGAGGAGCTCCCGGAGGAGTCTCCTGAGGAGGAGGTGCCTAGGGAGGATGGGATCTTGGTGCTGAGTCGCCACACCCTGGGCCTGGCCCTGCAGGAGCACCCTGCCCTGCTGGTGGAGTTCTGTGAGTGTGTGCTGGGGCTGGCGAGGCTGGGGACCACAGGGACCACTGGGCTTGACCCCGCCATGTGCAGTGGTATGGGTACAGGAGAGGGCCTCCTGCAGGCACTTGCTCCCACTGCACCCAGGGCCCCTAAAGGGCGCTGTGATGGGAGCCCTGGGGCTTAGCCAGGCCTGGGGTCTGGTCTGAGCAGGTGGTCGTGCAGGGACCCACAGGACACAAGAGCACCTCCCTGCTCAGCCAGCTGTGGCCATGATGCTGCTGCCGCCGCCTGGTTGGCCACATCTCCAGGTGGCTGGTGGTGGTGCCCTTCTGCAAACTCCTTCGGTAAAGGCCCAGACAGCCCACATAGCCCACATAGCCTACAAATGCGTATCTGTGCTTCTGTGGCCTTTTTACAACCCTTTGCAAACGTAAAAACCATTCTTAGCTGGCAGGCCTCAGCAGGCTGCCACATTTGGCCCGGGAGCCCCAGCCTTAGAGAGCAGTGATGGGAGGCTTCTTCTCAAACTGGTCCCTGTGTCCCAGCCGTGGGGGTTTCAAGGAGTCTGGTGCTCAGGCTCAGCTGGGGCCAAGGCTCAGGGGGGCTCCTGGAGGAGGTGGGTGTGAACAGAACATGCTTGCTCCCTGCTGGACCTGACTCTGAGGTGCCGCAGGCTCTGGTCAGGCAGGGAGGAGGTGGGGCCGCAGTCTGGGGCACTCATGGCCCCATCCCCCAGATGCCCCATGGTGTGGGCACTGCAAGGCGCTGGCTCCCGAGTACAGCAAGGTGGCTACCCTGCTAGCAGCCGAGTCGATCCCAGCCACGCTGGCCAAGGTGGATGGGCCTGCGGAGCCAGAGCTGACCGAGGAGTTTGGTGTGACGGGGTACCCCACGCTCAAGTTCTTCCGTGATGGGAACCGCACACACCCGGAGGAGTACACAGGTATGGGGGCAAGTGTGGCGTGGGTTGGGGACAGGGGCTGGGCCCAGGCTGAGGGGGACTCTCTGCAGGCCCCCGGGAGGCCGAGGGCATCGCCGAGTGGCTGAGAAGGCGGGTGGGGCCCAGCGCTACAAGGCTGGAGGACGAGGCAGGCATCCAGGCGCTGGTCAGTGCTCGGGACGTGGTGGTCATTGGCTTCTTCCAGGTAAGTTGGCTGGCGTGGGGGCCGGGCCGTGGGAGTGGCAACCATGGTACCTGCCAGCCTCACAGGGCTGGGCCCCTCAGGACCTGCAGGACAAGGACGTGGCCGTCTTCTTGGCCGTGGCCCAGGATGCCCTGGACATGACCTTTGGCCTCACTGACCAACAGCAGCTCTTTCAGAAGTTTGACCTCACCAAGGACACAGTGGTCCTCCTCAAGAAGGTGGGTCAGGGCCGAGGTGCGGGTTGGGCTCAGGGCTGTGGCTCCCACTGACCCACCGGTGCTGTCCAGTTTGACGAGGGGAGGGCTGACTTCCCAGTGGACAAGGAGCTCGGCCTGGACCTGGGGGACCTGTCCCGCTTCCTTGTCACGCACAGCATGCACCTGGTCACCGAGTTCAACAGCCAGGTGTGTTGGGCTGCAGATGCCAGGCAGGGGTCCCCGGGGTGGGGGTACCCGTGCGTCATGATCCCCCCACAGACGTCCCCTAAGATCTGGGGGTGCCCCAGGGGTGGGGGTGCCCGTGAGTCATGAGCCCCCCCCCACTACAGACGTCCCCTAAGATCTTCGGTGCCAGGATCCTCAACCACCTGCTGCTGTTTGTCAACCAGACATTGGCTCCACACAGGGAGCTCCTGGCAGGTTTCAGGGAGGCGGCTCCCCCTTTGCGGGGTCAGGTACTGTGGGGCCAGAAGGGAGGGACAGCAGGGCAGCAGGAGCCCCAGCCTGGACTCCCTGCTGGCAGGTGCTGTTTGTGGTGGTGGATGTGGCTGCAGACAATGACTACGTGCTGCAGTACTTTGGCCTCAAGCCTGAGGCAGCCCCCACCCTGCGCCTGGTCAACATCGAGACCACCAAGAAGTATGCGCCTGCTGACAGGGAGCCTGTCACCGCAGCTTCTGTCGCTGCCTTCTGCCATGCAGTCTTCAACGGCCAAGTCAAGGTCGGCTGCCTGACTGCCCACACAGGGCAGGGGTGGGGAGTGGGAGCTGTCTGCAGGGCCCTGGCACCGCAGAGCCCCCAGTGAGGCGCCTGGCCTGGCTTCCCCCAGCCCTATCTCCTGAGCCAGGAGGTCCCCCCCGACTGGGACCAGCGGCCGGTCAAGACCCTTGTGAGCAAGAATTTCGAGCAGGTGGCTTTCGACAAAACCAAGAATGTGTTTGTCAAGTTCTGTGAGTGCTGAGGGCAGGGAGCAGGCAGGCTGGGCAGGGAGGACCCACTGGCCACGCTCAACACCTCTGTCCCAGATGCCCCGTGGTGCACCCACTGCAGGGAGATGGCCCCAGCCTGGGAGGCGCTGGCTGAGAAGTACAAGGACCATGAGGACATCATCATTGCTGAACTGGATGCCACAGCCAACGAGCTAGAAGCCTTTGCCGTGCGCGGCTTCCCCATTCTCAAGTACTTCCCGGCAGGGCCAGACCGGAAGGTGAGGTGGGGCAGGCTGGGGCAGAAGCTGGGATCCTCTCTTCCTAGGCATGGGGCTGGGTCCTGGACACTGGACATGTCCTAGGAAGGCGTGTCCTCCGGGCTCTCCTGTCTCTCCTCAGGTGATCGAATACAAAAGCACCAGAGACCTGGAGACCTTGTCCAAGTTCCTTGACAATGGGGGCGAGTTGCCCACGGAGCCCACAGAGGAGCCAGTAGCCCCCTTCCTGGTGGGTGCCCCTGAGTCAGGGTTCCAGGCTCTGGACAAGTCCTCTCCACGCAGGGCTGGCTGGGGCAGGAGTAGCTGAGGGCAGAGCCTGAGCTGGCCTGTGACCTTTTCTAGGAGTCACCAGCCAACTCTACCATGGGGTCCAGGGAGGAGCTGTAGCTGCCTCCCAAGGAGCGGTCTCCTTGGGTGCTGGAGTGAGCTGTGAATAAAGAGTTTTGGTTCTGGTCTGTGTGCCTGGTTCCTGAGCAAGGCTGGCTGGCTGCAGCTCTGCTCCCGCTTGGCCCCCTACCCCCTGACTTTGGCCACAGCTCAGCCTCCTGAGGCCTATTCCATCAGGGATGGGGCCCAGCCCTCCTGGGCAGATTCCTGGCTCGGGTCTGGGTGTCTCCTCTCCCCCTGGCTGGAAGGCTCTGACTCTGTCAGCTATTGTACCACGGGAGCCCCGTGCCGCAGAGGCCAGTGTGACCTCCTTTACTGCTGGGCCTTAAGGCTGGGTCACACGAGCTGGCTCCTGGGCCAGGATGGGTGCCTGCTGGCCCAGGCTCCACCAGCAGCAGACAGTGTACTCTGCAGCCAAGGCAGGTTCAAAAACTTTTATTTCATTATTATCCAAGTACCTTTGAAAAGATAATTGTACAAGTCATTGCATGAAAAATAGGCTCGGGCAGCCTCCCGCTGACCCTGGCCTGAGAAATGTACATATTTACACGGGCCCTCAGAAGGGAGGGACCCAGGACCCACTGACCGGCGTGGCTGGAGTCTGAGGCCCAGGCGCTCCATCGCCGGATTCACACAGTGGCAGGCAAGAGACAGGCTGTGTTAAAGGCACTCAGTGACATGTACAATTTACAGGGGCCCCCACAGGCCCCCTGCGCTTGGGCCTGGGACTGGGCCTGACCAGTACAGGGTACAGCAAGCAAATCCCAGAGGGAAAGTGGACACCAGCGTGTGAGTGCCAGTGGATCAGCCCTGAGGCCAGCAGCAGGGGCCAGGCTGCCCTGCTCGGGCCGGGCTCTCTGAGTATGGCTGTGGGGAGTGGATGGGGCCCTCCTCAGTGGAGGACACCCAGAGGGCCCCCGCCCACCAGACACAGGCAGACCGAGGCAGGGTGGCACACCTGGCCTTTCCCTGCCTGTGTCTGCCATGCACGTCGGCTCCTGAGCACAGGGTCGTCCCTGGTTCCGACACACTGTGCGCTGGGACTGTGTGTCCTCGCGGCGCAGCAGCCAGGCCTGCTGGTCAGTCCACCTTCTCCACCTTGCCGATGATCTTCTCCTCAAACACAGGCAGGACAGCCTCGTCCTCGCGAACTTCCTCAAACACCACTCCACAGTCAAACTCGTCACTCACCTTCTTGAAGTAGTATCTGTGGGTGCAGGCAGGGAGGGCAGTGCGTGGGGAGGTGGCGCCTTGGACAGGCGGGGCACAGAGGGGGCTGCCTAGGAAGAGACCTATGGGCAGGTGAAGGCCTGTGTGCACGCCAGCCCTGTGGACCCACCACCCTGCCTGTGCGTACCCCTCTCAGGGCAGCAGTGAACAGGTACAACGACGACGTGTGTGAACCCGGGATCCGCTATGAGGATGGGTTCACAGCCTGCTGGGAAGTGCCAAAAATCTCCCTGGGATCCCCTGCCCTGGCCTCTAGGGTGCTGCAGGGGAAGAGGTAGTGGGTATGAGGCTGAGCCCTGACTCCACCGTGGTGATGTGCCCCCCACTCATGGGGCCCACACCCTCCTCCAGTGGCCACACCCTCCAATACAGCCACTTGGTGGACAGAGGAAACCACCCATCAGAGCCCACTGTGGGCAGACCCTGGCAGGCTCTGCCAGGCTCTCTGAGTCTGCCCTCTGCTCCTCCTCCACCGCTGGCTCAGGGGCCTCCAGGGCAGGCCTCAGGCAGAGGCCTGCAGGGCTAAGCAGCCCAGGGTGGACCTTGGCAGGAAGGGGGCCCTGGTTTTTGCCATCAGGTAAGGAGCTGAACCAGGAGTGCAGATGAGGCTGATCGGGTGGACCAGCAACAGACACAGCACCGTGTTTGGGCCCGTCTCCCCACCCTCAGGACGAGGGCCCTGACCCCTCAGTTGGCCTGGAGATCACAGTCCTTTGGGGGGCCGGAGTCCTGATGCTGCCCACTCCCCGTGCACAGTGTGGACAGGTGCAGATAAGCCCCGCACCAGTAAGCAGGGCAGGAATTGTCTCCTTCCACCCTCCGGCACCCAGCACACCAGGTCCTCTGCCACAGATCCCACCACGCAGGCATTGCTGCCCCAACTCTCACCTATAGCTGCCCTTCTTGGTCAGCAGCTCCTTGAACTGGCCCAGGGTGACTGCACGGCCCCTCACCAGGGTCCGGTAGGGGATGGGCTCCCCACAGAAGTAGTAAGCCACGACAATGCTGTCGCAAGCCTGGGCGCTTCCACCGCCTGCCTTCCTCTGTGATTTTGTCCTGGGGGCAGAGACATAGGGTGATCGCTGGGCTCAGGACCAGGTCCCACAGGGCCACCCTGGGCCTCGGGCTGCCAGTAACTGACGGGCAGGACCGTGGTGCTGGGCTGCACTGCACTCAGGAACCCCAGGGGCCCACTGCCCGCCCACCCACAAAGCATCTCAACCTGGGGTCCAGTCCTGCGCCGACCCCACTCACTGAGGAGCACAGTGTCTCCCCACCAGCTTACCCGCCACCCCTTGATGGCCAGGGCCTCAGCCTACCCAATGATGCCACCACATAGGCCCTGGGTCTGGGGAGGTGGGTGGTGCCCCCTACGCAACCACACCAGAGTCAGTGCAGGCCTCTCAGGGCTAATCGTGGGGGCATCCTCTGCCCTGGCTCCTTAGGATGGCCAGGCAGGCCCTGGACCGTGGCAGCCCCACCTCCAGGGTGGGAGGGCGGCAACACTGCTTATATCCTAGTAAGACCCAAAGCCCCAAAACTCAAAAACACTCGAAGGGCAAAAATGGACAAACAGAATCGTGTACGGATCTCAAAATGAACCTGCCCTCACAGCAAAGCCTGTCTGAGGACCAGAGGTGGCAGCTGGCCGGACCTTCAGAGTGTGTGTGAGGCCAGCGCTCTTTCCCACCCAAGCTGAGGGGGGCCCTCCTCCCACCCACGGGTGCTGCGTGGCCGCTAAGCGCCTGGGACGACAGGCAGGGCCCCTCTGTGCTCCAGCATCCCCTCCTCCAGAAGCTGTCCAGCCCATTCTGGCCCAGCCAGCTGGTGCACCCAGAAGCTTCCACAGCTGGGGTCATGTCCCTGTGGACCACATCAGCCATGTGACCACCCGCTTGGTGAACCAGGTGCCCAGGCACCTGCTTTCTCAGACCTTCCCCCAGTGCTGTGTTCTTGGAGCCTACGGGGCTTGATCCTGTGCAGTCTGCTTCTCCAGAGACAGATGGAGGCCCCCTGGGGGGTTACCTAGAGCACAGGCTCTGAGTGCACAGTGGGGGCATGGCAGATAAACCTGGTGAAGCCTGGGGGACCCCCATCCTCAAGGCGCCTCTTTGGGGTGAACCTCCTCCTGCTGCCTTGAGCACAAGGGCAGGAAAGAGTGGTCAGCCCTGTCTACACTGCCCATGTGGGGCATGGGGTGTGGACGCAGCAGACTCTCTCCTTCCCAGGGTCTGAGCAGTCAGCATTCCTGCTGGGAACAGAACCCAGACGCCAGGATGCGCTGCCCAGGCAGGCATGCGCTGTCACAATAGCTGCATGTGAGCACCTCAACACCTATTCAAGGGGATCATGGCTGTAGCACCTGACCCCACTTAAGACAGCCAGTCATGGACCAGCGAGTCCCAGGCATGGCTGGGAGGCTCAGGAAGGCAAAGGTGGGGCGGGAGGCAGGTCACTGCCTCGCCAAGACCCAGCCATGATGCCCGAGTGGACGCAGGGGTCAGCCGTGCCCAGGCCTCCTCTCGGGCCTGTTGGTTATCTGTCACCACACTGGACGGTCAGCATCTCCTCTGATGGGGACAGGAGGGAAGGCTGTCAGGCAGCTTGGAGTTTGATGCTATGGGACCTTCTCCAGCCACAGCTGCTTCCAAGTGTGGTGCCCGAGCTTCCATCCCAGGAACAGCTGCTCCACCTCAGGACTTGGCTTGGGATGCCCAGGCTGAGGTGGGCGGTGCTGGGAGGACCCTCAGGGCACACGTACTCTGTCTCGGAGAGCTCCATGTCCGACACGGCTGGTACCACGCTCAGCACCGGCGCGCACACTGGCCTGACACAGGCGCGTCCCCGCTGCATGACCGCCTGCACATACCTAGGGAACAACCCGCGTCAATGGGGGCCGTACTGGCTGGCCACCAGCCTGAGAGAGGCTTCAAGCAGCACTCTGGGACAACAGGTAGACGACAGTGAGGGGCTGCAGGACCCACCCAATGAAAGCTCCAACTGGGGGAGGTTGACAAGACCCCAAACCCCAGAAGATCTGCCACAGATGGCCAAGACATGGGTGTTGCTTATTAGGCCCAGAGCGTGCCAAGTCTGCTACCCGGCCACTGATCCCTTGAGTTCCCTGGAACACACTTTGGGAAACTGATCTGGGGTGCCAGAATCCTGCCACTTCATCCGCCATGGCGGGACATATTCTCCACACTGCAAAACGCATTTGGACAGAATCTGTCTTTGGCCTCCTGCCTGGTGTGTGGCTCTTCCTACTCAGTTCTCTGGCATGAGCTCCCCACAGACAATGTGGACACGAGCTCTGGAGTGTGGTGCCAGCTCCGTCCGCACCTCGGGGAGGCCACAGACCTCTGGCACACGATTGAGCCTGTCCTGGGTATCGAAGTGCAGTAGCTCCCTCCACACAGACACACACCTGGGTGTGCTGTGTGACTGTGACGATTTCCACTCTGACCGGTCCAGCAGGACCCCCAAAGCTTGGAGAGAACCCAGAACCCCTGCCCACCTCCCAGCCTTTGCTCTGAGTGTCTGCAGCTGCTCACAACAAGCACATTCCCTGGACAGACAGATACACCCAGCAACCCTAGGTTCTCCCCACAGTCGAGATGTTGGAGCCACGAGCTGAATCATGGCAGGAAGATCATGCCTCAGAACACGCAGCACAGAGTGGTTTTCATGGCTTCGTGGGCGACACTGGCCAGAGAGGAAACAGCAGCACCCACCACCCTCTCCTCTGAGAGCCCCTGCCCAGGCCACGGTCTGGGGTGCTAGAATCCTGCCACTTCATCCATGACCCAGGAGCCCCATTAGGGGGGGTCCTGTGCAGGTCCCAGGGCCTTGGACCCGCCCACACCCCCCATCCCTGTTACATGCCAGGCCCCACACGATGCCCCACTCTCCTCTGCCCTGCTAGGCCACAGGCTCCGTCTGGCCAGACATGGGCAGTCTCCTGCCCGGAACAGGCTCTCTGGCTCTTTGTTGACTGAATAAGGTCACAGGGTAGGGGACGTTTAGCCATGAAATGGTCACTCTTTTGGTTCTAAGTAACTGTGATCCTTTCTGGCCCACAGCTGGCATCAGCTCAGAGCCTGGTGCCCATGATGAACCTTCAGTGACCCAGATCAGTGCAGAAGGGTCTGCACCCTGACACCAGTTTAGCAGACCAGGGCTCTACGGCCTGCCAGGCCCCAAGCACAGAGAGGCCTAGGAAGCAGGTCACACCTCGGACCCCAGACGACCCAGAAGGATGAGAAGTCCCAGGCCGTGGTGAGAGACACAGATTCCCTGGAGCCATGGAGACACTGAGGGGATTCCGGTGAACCAGCAAGTCTGGGAAAACAGACCTCAAGACCCAGCTGAAAGGGTCAGAAAGGCCAGATCCTGGCCTGGAGAGAAGACACTGCCACACACAAAGGGGAGGTGTCCTTGTGGCTGGGGCAGAAGTTACCCTGCCCTGGAGGGGCAGCCAGAGGCCATGGTGACAGAAAAGCCAGCTGCTGTGGCTGGGGTGGGGTCATGGGCCTGGGGTCTCTCCAGGAGGAGAGTTTCAGAACCATGTGTCATCCTACCCACGCACGGCGCCATTCAGCGCTCTCTTTGGTGTGGCTGTCGAGAGGCGGCCAGGATGCCCACCTCCAAGCCCCAGCCTGCCCAGCAGCCAGTGGCCATCGAGCAGGTTGTTCCTGCAGCTCCCACGCAACCTGGGCATGAGCTGGAGGAACGATTCCCCTCCTCCTCAAGGACAGTGAGGGTGGCAGACCCAGCTGAGTGAGGACAGCTGCCGTCCAGCTTTCTGTCCCTCAGCAGGGCCACCAGCCACGTCCTCCCTCAGTGGAAGGAAGGGCCCGCCATGGCCGGTGGGTGCCCAGTGGGTCGTGTTCCCCCAAGAGCCCCCTGTGCAGGCCTCAGGTCAAGGGGCTTTGGCCCCAAGAACGTCCCCCATGCCCCTGACGCGGCCGTACCTCTGCTTAGAGGGTAACCTGCTGGCTTTCTTCTCTTCCTCTTCCAGACGCCGGCGGGCCTCCTCCAGCTGCGTCAGAGGGTTGGGGGCCGGGTGGGGTGGCATTGTGGGGTCTTGGATGAAGAGGTGGGAGGGCTGCACAGAGGCCCGCAGCTGAGTGCCAGCCCAGGGGTGCACGGCCCCAGGGCGCTCAAGGGACACAGGTCTGGAGCTCTCATGGGCCTGCGGCTTCCTCACCCCAGAAGACCTTGGGAACAAGAGAAGAGTGTGTGGCAGCAGCTAAAAACTTGGCCACCCTACCTGGCAGGTCTACATCAACCTCCCCTGGGGGCTGGCCTCACTGAGGGGTGGGACGGGGCAGGGGTGCATGCCTAGGCTCAGGCACTGAGCCCCATGAATGTCCTCCTTAGAACACATGATAAATAACATCCCTTTCTTGCAGACTTCTTTTTTTGTGCTGGGACTACAGGCACATGCCCAGCTAATTAAAAAATTTTTTTAGAAATGGGGTCTTGCTACATTGCCCAGGCTGCTCTCAAACTCCTGGGCTCAAGCGATCCTTCTCCTTGGCCTCCCAAAGTGCTGGGATTACAGATGTGAGCCACCATGCCTGGCCAGACTTCTTTTTTTATGTCTTATTTTTAACAGCTTTACTGAGATATAAATAGTGTACTGGTCCCAGCTACTGGGGAGGCTGAGGCAGGAGGATCACGTGAACTCAGGAGTTAGAGACTACAGTGAGCTACAACTGCACCACTGCACTCCAGCCTGGGCAACAGAGCAAGACCTCGTCTCTAAAGCAAAAATAAAAACCTGAATACTATACAAAAACTTTTCAAAAAAGTTTTTAATATTAAAGTAAGTGTTCATTGTGAAAAACCTGAAATACATGGGAAATTGAAAGAAAAATATAAATAATCCACAATATCATAAATTAGGAACAACACTTGTCCCTTTAGCCATTAAGAATGCTTAGCACAACTGCCGTTAATTCTGGACACACAGTCTTCCTCACTCCCCCACTTCTCAGGAGACCGCAGCCGTCCCCCTGGCTTTGGATGCTGTGAGGAGGCGTTTTGCACCCATGTGGAACGTGCCAGCACTCACGGACTGGAACTCAAGTAGAAACACCAGCCTCTCCTCCCTAGTGGAGGCTTCAGAAAGGGGGCTCAGGAACAAAGGTAAGGGAGCCCCAAGAGAGGGCCCGGCGGGGTGGGCTCCTCCTCTGGTTCAAGCCCACAGGCCGCCACAGGGAGAGGCCTCGGCCCCCTCAGGTTAGAACAAAGGCAGGGGCACCATGGCCCCCAGACCCATCCCATGGAGCAGCCTCGACCAGTGCTCTTGTTCTCCAACCACAGAAACCTTCTGGCAGAGGGGAGCGACCAGCACACAGCCGTTCCTTGTGAAAACCCACAAAAGAGAAAGGTAAAGGAGCCCAGAGCTGCCCCTACCCCAGCCGGAGCTGGGCAGGGGATCCCCAAGAGGCCCCTGCAGGACAGGCTGTGGGCACAGGTGGGGCCACTGCACCCCAGGTGCTCAACTGCCTCACAGCAGACACTCAGCCCCTGTCACTCTGTCATCCTCGTCAAGGAACACAGAGGGAGGTCTGCGCTGGCCAGGGTCTGGGGTGCAGGGGCAGATCAGGGAAGCCCGATGAGGAAGGAGGGCACCCGTGTACCACCAGCAGATGCTCCTGATTGATAGGCCTCTGGCCAAGTTGGGGGGCACCTCCTCTGTGGGACCCCTGGCCACCCTGAAAGGCACAGGAGCAAGTGTGCACACACGAGAGACAAGGAACAAGGCAGGGTGAGCGGCAACACCCAGAGATGGACCTGTGTAGGGCCCTTTTGAGAGTGAGGCTGGACCTGGGCGCCTGGAGGCCTCATTCCACACAGCCTTGAGCACCTCTGCCCTCTGGGAGGAGAACAGTGCTCAGACTAGACCAGAGCCACCCCAGTGGCTGGGGGTGACCAGGTGAGAACACAGAAGGATTCTCCCACGGGATCTATCTGGAGTGACAGGAAGTGGTTACTTAACTTCCCAGATAACTTAGATCATTCTCCCATGGCGGTGTCGCCAGCCAGAAATAACCTCCAGAGAGCAGCTGAGCTGCCTGCCTGCGCGGGTGAGAGCAGCCTCCCAGGGGGGACACTCTCCCTCCTTCCCCGGAGGACAGTGGCCTGCTGTTGGGAGAGCCCAGGAAGGGGCCGCAGTACAGGGCTCAGACAGAAGCGTGGGGGTCACTCCACTCTGCACACTAAAGCTGTGTCACGGCCCCCAACCACACCGCCAGACAGGGCAGGCACCAGGGAGCTCCACTGTGATGGACGCTTGCTTCTGCCCCCGCAGGGGCGGTCGGGCCCCGCAGTGGCCTCTCACCCGTGACCGGCCCTCCTATGCCTGCCGGTCTCCTTCTCCCCCTCGATGATCCACTGCAGGATCTTCTGGTTCCTCTCTGTGTCCTCCGAGGGCCCCGGCACCTCGATGCTGGCGCCCCTCCCGGAGTCGGCCTTCTTGATGTTCCTTTTGGAGGGCGCACCCACCTTCCCACTGCAAGAGCAAGACTTGCAAGTCACCCCTGATGCCCACAACCTCCCACGGCTGCCAGCTGTGCCCCTCACGCCCTGCTCTGCAAGGCGGCCCCCACCGCGGTGCGCTGACTGCCAACTGCGCTGGTGCTGTCTGGGGAACGGCTGCAGCCTGCACCTGTCCCCCCCGACGGCAGGGCACCGCACTAAGCTGACTCTACCTACGGCCCAGCCTGCTCCTCTGAGCCCAGACATGCCCCACTCCACACCTGGGGCCCTTGCCAGACCCGAGAGCCCCCTGCAGAGGTTGGGTCGCGCATGTTGGCAGCAGCCATGGGTTTACTGTGAGTTTTACAGAGAAGTTCTGGCCTCCCACAAGGCCACAGCCTCATGCCTTGACGTCGAGGTGCAGGTGTGGAGGGGACCACAGCTCTGACTCCCCAAGCACAAGGCACGGCCAGCGCACGCTCACCTGTGGGCCAGGCTGTCGCCAGCGCTGGGGGCAGCACCCACACTCTCTGAGCAGCTGCGGGGCTTGGCCCCATGGCTGTATGGCTCCGGGCCCCACGTGAAGCTGCCCTGGACCCTGCGGGCAGCCTCGGCCTCGACCTGCTCCTTTGGCCTGGCTGTTCCATGGTGGACATGGTGGTGCACGTGCCTGTGGTGGTGCAGGCCGCCGGCATCCAGCTTTGCCCCTGGCTTGGGCACGTGCTTACTGTGCCCCGAGGCTGCGCCCCCGAGCACTGCCGACACCTTCGCCAAGGGCCCGCTGTCAGGGGAGCGGTGGCCGGGCCCAGGCGACTGGCGGCCAGGTGTCCTGAGGACCCGCTGCACGTGCTCGTCCAGGATGCTCTGGGGGTTCTCCTCATGTGCGTCCCGAAGCCCAGCGCAGCCTGTGTCCACACAGCGGGGTGGGAAGTGGCGCCAGGCAGGGCCGGGAGGCAGCTTGTGACTCACCCCCAGGGGGCCAGAAGACAGGTCGCCATCATCACCTTCCTCCTCCTGCGTGGGGACAAGGCAGCATCATCAGTACCAGCTGCACCATGAAAACTGCACACTTGGGGAAAACAAACAAGAAATAGGATGGGCCCTGCCGCATTCCTGGAAGTCAGGAGCCACTGAGCAGATGCCGTCGCTGCCCAGCTGAGGCAGGGCCAGGTTGAGGCGCCTGAGCCCAGTGCCACGTGGCGGACCCTCCCCCGTCCCTGCTGGGCCTGGTCCTGGGCAGCAGGCCGGGGACATGGGGCGGGATGGGGTGCAGACCAGAGGGGGAGACCACACCTGGGGCCTCCAATGCTGTGCACTGAAGGCTCAGGGCACACAGCCGGAGTGTTGGTCATGGACACTGAGACAGCTCAACACAGGGTTACCTTTCTTTATGCTTTCTTCAATAAAGACTTTTGTTTTCTTATTCCTTAATTTTACTGCCATAAATATATTTTCCATTACATTTTCAAAGAGAATATTGCCCTCAGACAGAAGGGCTCTTGATTTTTGCTTATCTTGCATGTTTCTTGATAGGTCCTCACATCAAGGCAGTGGAATTTCATTTGCTTCTCTAAGAGTTAATAGGTATAGAAACGTGTCTGTCAATGCAAATGTGATCACTTTAACTCCAAAAGTCCCATTTCATATTTATTTTCTCGTCTTACTGTATTGACAAAGCAGTGTTGAGTGAATCTGGTCCTAATAAAGTACAAAGGGAGGGAACTAAGCTACTCCTACACTTTAATATAAACAAACTCCCAAAAGTTTACCACCGAGTTTCTCACACATGCAAAAACGTCTATATGCACTCGGGACAGGCGTGCCCAAGCTGGCGCGTCAGCTGTGGACACCGCAGAACAGCCCCAGAAAGGACGTGACAGATGGCAGGGGCAGGGCCGAGGGGACAGACGGGTGGAGGCACAGCATGGAGCCACCGCGCCCAAGATTCAGCCCAGCACGGACGTCCGCTGGCCACTGTCTGCCCTTCCCTGTCCTTTGCTCTGCAGGACTGAAGGGCCCGGGACTCTGGGGAGAATTCTTAGCCAAGGGTCTTCCTTTGGACTAAAAGTGCTTCAAGATTTAACACCATTTACCCTAAAGCAGCAGTAAGGAACGGAACTGCAGATTCACAAGGACAACCTTGGGCCAAAGTCCAGTTCTTAACAGCTCTGCACATGTAGGAATCCAATTGTAGGGTTTTGAAATGTTATAGATGAATTTAACTGTTCAGCTAATGGTTTTCATTTTCCTCTTTGTGCTTTTATTTCCCAAATTTTACAATGAAAATAAGTTATTTTACAAATCTGAGTTATTCCTTTTAAAAAAGGATAATTATTTATAGCATGATGTATATAAATTAGAAAATCATACATTATAACAGGCTTGTGATTACACTGCCAGCTGCTCAGCAGACATGCCACACCCCCAGGACAGAGGGAGGCCCACACCAGCTGCAGCAGCCACCGGACAGAGAACGTGAGTCCCGGGCTCCACGCCACAGGCCACCTCAGGCCAGCGCACGTGGCAGCCCACCTTAGCCTAACAGCATCTGCCCATAGGTTCTCCCTGAACTGATAGGAGAGAAATACAGGGGTTACTTGTTTTAGCACTTTCTGTTAAGTTAAAGAACACTGCTCAGCTCTTGGCAGCACAGTGCAGCCTGCCCTCCTGAGAGCTGGTGGTGCACCCGCTGTGCACCTGCTGGGGACAGAGCCAGGGACTCCACAGATTGGGGAAGCTTTAGGACTCGGATATCAGAAAAGCACACTAAACACCTATAGCTACATCTGACTTTAAAATGTCTCGCTCAAAACATTAGTCTGGGACAGGCACGGTGGCTCATGCCTATAGCACTCTGGGAGGCCGAGGTGGGAGGATCGCTTCAGGTCGTGAGTTCAAGACCAGCCTGAGAAAGAGCAGACCCCATCCCTACAAAAAAATAGAAAAAATTAGTCTGTAGTCCCAGCTACCGGGGAGGCTGAGGTGGGAGGATCACTTGAGCCCAGGAGTTCGAGGCTGTAGTGAGCTATGATGACACCACTGCACTCCAGCCCGGGCAACAGAGTAAGACCCTATCTTAAAAAACAAACAAACAGAAAACATTAGCCTGCCAGGACCACAGCCACACACAGCAATGGAGCCTAGACAAAAGGTCAGCAGAATAATAACCATAGCTCAACATTCCAGCAAAAGGGTGGTAAATTCTTCCTTTCCTAATGAGCACACTTGTTTTAAGAATTGTTAACTGTGGCGTCCCCAGGGCCACCTTCACACGAACAGCGATGTCACTGTGGGGTGCTCTGCCACACAAATGGAGATGCAGACTTTGTTATAACACGTAAGCCAGGACGTGGAGGCTGTCAGTATACGCTGTATTTTGTGGCAACTCCATTCCCAACATTTGGTTTTTCAGACAAGGCTATTAGAAGCTCACAATGTGCTCCTACTCTTCCCTGCCTGACGAGGCTGCCGACGGCCCTGGAAGGACTGGCCTCCACGTACCCTGTGTCTCGGTGCCACAGATGGTCTGGCTACAACACAGCTCCTGGGGCCACCAGAGGACACCGGGTGCCCTGGGCAGTGAGGGAGCCACTCCAGTGAACAGCAGGTCTCTAAGACAAAGTCTCACTCTGGTCACCAGCAGAACCTATGTGGCAGGTGACGCTGCTTTTACACAGCTGGATGGCAGCCCTAGCAAGTGGCCCTGGCCAGGTTCCTGAGCCTCAAGGACTAATCGAGTCCCTTCCTCAGGGGACTGTGGACAGGGTGAATGAGGCGGCACAGGCAGCACCTGCCCACACCTGTGCCCCGGGAGGGCGAGGGCTGCCCCAGGCCCAGTGCCAGGAGGGAGAGGAGAGGACGCTGCTGGTCCTGGGGGCAAAACAATTTACTGAGGATGAAAAATTGATGTGTATGTGTGTGTGCTTAAAATATTTTCATGCAAACGCCTTCCTGGAGAGCCCCACCGTCTGGCTGTCTATCTCACGCTCAAAGCCCACAGCGATCAAACCTGGTTCCCACCATGAATCCCAGCTTCCAACGGGCTACATGGGATCTGCCTCCTGTCTCAATGAGGGGCCAGGCCCATCGTGTCCAAGCTGGACATCACATAAAGCGAGCTCTGGTGCCCAGGACAGCAGCTGCTGGCAGACAGCAGCGCCCCAGGCCCACCCTCACAGCCACGTCTCCAAACTGCAGGTGTGCACAGCTCACCTGGGGAGCGCGGGAAGGTGAAAGAGCAGGCCCTGCCTGGGGGGTCTCATGGGGTCTGAGGAGGGCTGAGGCTCTGCATGTTAAATAAGTGATCAGAGGAAGAAATAATTCCTTAGGGAGACATAACATTTTGAACTTAAGGTATGAAAACTCGTATAAACAAAATATTTATATTCTATAAATATATCTACAAAGTATCGAAGAGGGACTGGAGACCCGCCAGTCTCAGTGACCGTCCCCACCAGCAGGGAGTTACACCTGCTCAGACAAAGTAGGGGCCTTTCTCCACGCAACACAGGGAAGCCTGGCATCTGGAGGGCCGTGCTTAGGGGTCTCAACGACCCCAGCTGAACTCGGGCGGAGTTGTGACGTCACGGTACAGAACCCAGCGTCTCAGGCACTGGGGCCCCCATACGCGAATGAAAGGGACCCACATACGTCACAGGCCCTTCCTGCTCCGCACAGGCCCAGCCAGCTCCCTGTTGGCTGCACAGGGGCAGAGGGGCTGGGCAACCACCTGCTGTGGCCACAGGAGTGCACCGCAGGCGATGGCCCCCGTCCCTCGCCCAGAGTGTGGGCCCTGGCGCGTGTGCAGGGGCTCGCGGCGGCCTCGTGAGGTGGGGGCGGGCCCTGGCCTGGCACGGCCCACTCACCATCCGCACACGCTTCAGCCGCTCCTCCAGCTTCTCCTCAGCCTCCCGCGTGCGCTGGACGGCCTCCAGCCGGTGGATGAGCTCCTCCGCGAACTTCTGCGGCTCCACGCGGATCTCCCTCGGCACCCGGTAGGTGCGCTGCAGGGGACACAGCCGTGAGGTGGGTGCGGCCCCACACCCCAAGCTCTACCCCAGCCAGGGGCACATCCGGCTCAAGGTGATTTGCACTTTTTGTGAGAGGAAACAGCGTATAAAATCCACAGTTTATTTTAAAGCAAGTGTTTACTTTCCCCATTTCAGTTGGGAATCGACATCCCCGCCACCTCGTTTCTCATCGGCCAAGCCCCCCTCCTTTCCTCCCTGGCCAGAGGGGCTGCCGGAGGCCCGAGCAGGGCAGGCTCAGGACACGTGGCCCTCCCAAGCGCCTCTGGCCTGTTTCTCCGGCAGGCCGCAGCCAAGCCAAGGCGTCTGGGCAGGGGGAGCGTCCTGCGCCCACGTGCACAGGAGCCCCAGAAGCTGGAGGCGGGGCCCCCGCAGCATCCCCTCCCAGGCAAGGCCAGCGTGCCCAGCACAGAGGCGTGAATGAAGCAGGGACAGGACACAAAATTCAGAGTGCAGGAAAAGATGTGGGGGAGGGGGGATTCTGGAGGACTTTCCGTTGTAAAACAATGTAAGTCTGCAAGGTATTTTACAGTAATACACTGACTTGGGGGGGACTTTATTTTGAAATAATTGCAAACTTCAAATCAGGTGCAAAAAAAGAACAATGAATTTCCGTTCACCTTCACCCTGATTCCCCAGCACTCACGTTCTGCCACATCTGCTTTGCCATCTTCCCACTGACAGACACAGGTGCACACATGCAGGCACATGTGTGCACGCATGTACACACTGGCACACACGTGCATACACATGCACACGCATGCATGCACACTCTTGTGCACATGTGAACACCTGCATGCACACATACGCACAACACACACTTGCACATTTTTCTGAACCAGTTAGAGTGGATTTAGTGGAGTGAGTGCAAGGTTGTCCTCACTCCTAACCACGGCACAATTATGGAAGGTAAAAAACTGACCCTGATACAATACTATTATCTATTCAGCAGACCATATTCTAATTCTGCCAGCTGCCCCAACAAAGTCCTTTCTAACAAAACATGTTTTAAAATCCAAGCCATCCAGGTCTAGCTGGGGAGGGCTGGGCAGGGGCCACTCCCTTGTGACTGTGGACAGGGCAGAGGAGGCCACATGGCACAGGGAGGTGGCACCCACTGTAAGCATGACTCCTCTGCCCTCCCACCGTGGGCTCTGGTGTGGACCTGCCTCTGGGCTCCTGTTTCTCATCTATAAAACGAGAGCAAAAACATACCTAATACCTCAGAGACATGGTGTGAGATTAGACAGGAAAGTCACGTCAATGGCGCCCACAACCCCAACTCAGAGAAAACCATGTGGTGGGCAGGGCTCGGACAGAGGCTGGGCTTGGAGTCACATGCAGAGGTGACCACAGAAACTGTGAGAGGGGCTTTACTTTGAGGAACATGGAGAGATGGGCTTTACTTTGAGGAACATGGAGCAAGAAGGGTACACAGGACACTGGCTGATGCCGGGGCTGGGAGAAGTCGGTGCAGGAGGCCAGACCTCAGAAGGGGGCGGCTGGGGTGCCCACCGCTTCTGGAAGATCCTGAGGGGGGTGGGCTGGCACCAGCAGAAGAGGTGGGCTGGTGGTCGGGGGAGAGGTGAACAGAGAGGCCCAACATCATCCTTTCCTGCTGAGTCTGCGTGGTGGCCAGCCTGAGGCCTCAAGGCTGGAGGGGCCGGGGGGCCTGCTGGCTTATGTGTGCACAGCAAGAGTGACCCAAGTCCAGAAGAGACTCCAGGTGGCCCTGTAGGCTGTGCCACCAAGATTCTGAGAACGGCAAAACCATCAGAATCATATTTATGGAAGGAAGGCAACCTTTCCAGCTTTCCAGCTTTGGAGGAACAGGGAAAAAAATCATAAAGAAAAAAGCCAGGTAAATGAAAATACGGAACTTTTGAGGAATTAAAAAGGCCAAAAATAAAAGAAGACTGGCACATGCCCGTGGTCCCAGCTGCTCAGGAGGCTGAGGCAGGAGGACCACTTGAGCCCAGGAGTCGAGGCTGCAGTGAGCTGTGATGGCGCCACTGCACTCCAGCCTGGGGGACAGAGCCAGACCCTGTCTCAAAAAAAATAAAATTAAAGAGAAGAGAGGAAGCCCCTCCCCCAGCTGCAGGGATCTGAGGACCAGACGCTGGAGCATGAGGGGCTGCGTCCGCTGCCCGCACAGGCCGGGTCTCAGCCACGCTGCCCGACACCTGCCCTTCAGCCTTGTCCCACACCCCACACACCACAGGGGGGGTTACGGACTGTCCCAGATGCACCAGAGAAACGGTGTTTCTGAAGCCAAACGCAGGCCCTCAAGCAGAGGGAGTGATGGCGCACAGAGTGGCCCCAGGCCATGGCCACGGCCCACCCAGCCTGGCACAGGCAGCTCCTGGACTCACCCACCTCTGCTCATCACCAGTGCTCTGCTCCAACGTGCCCATAAGGACAGTGCACGTTCACAGACTCCTGGGCGGCCGCCAAGGGGGCCTACCCCGCGTGTCACCAACCAAGTCCCCAAGTGCCAGTCAGACCCCATCACCTGGACACCTGCGTCGTGTCTCAGATCAAGGGTTCATGGGAAGAGACGAGGCTAACAGTGTGATGCCCCTCGCTGAGCCTCACCTGCTGTTTCTGCCCCCGTGGCCCAGGGCCCCAGGGAGGGACATGTGCACGCGGCGTGGGGTGGGGTCTGCTCCCACACTGTGCCCACTGCCTCCCTTGGCTTTATCTTCCCACTGAGTTAGCTGTGACCTTCCAGAACTTGAGGACTGTGCTTTTGATTCCAGAACGTTCTCTCGATGCCCCCTCAGACCCTGCCATCTCCGGGCTCTGCTCTGCGGATGCACCCCGGGAAGTGGCTCCAGCTCTACGCTCAGGCTCACTGACCCGCACGTTAGGTTCTGTCTCATACTCTGTTTAACTTATCTGTTGAATTAAAACTTTCTTATTTTCAAACAATCTCAAACTTACAGCAAAGCTACAAGAAAAACACAAAGGATGTCTTCCCTGAACCCTTGAGAGTAAGCTGCCTGCTGACGTCCCCTCGCCCAAGTCCGCTGGCAGGCGTCTCCTGCACAGGAGACTTTCTGACACAAGTGGCCCCAGAACCAGGAAGCCGTGTGGACAGCGCCTCCTTCCCACGCTCGGTCTGCTCAGGCCCACGGTGATCTCAGTCTGGAGCAGCTCCCCAGCCCCTGCTGCACGTCCCAGACCCTGTGTACAGCTTCAGGCCGTGCGTGGCGGGCGAGAGGACACACGAGTGGCAGGTAGGGCCCCAGACCAACTGCGGCATACGCACTCACATGCAGACGCACGGGCGTACACAGATGCACATGCATGTACCTGCACACACACACACCTACAGTATTATCCACTTTCTGATAAGTACACGCCATCAGTGCCTGGTTTAGGCCGACTCTGTGCCAAGGGTTGGCTGGGAGGTGACAAAATGCTGGAATATCCTTTCCTCAGAAGTAAGGACCAAGATCCTTTCTTCTCAACCATAAAACAATCACTTTCCTGACCTGGAAATTAAAGTCTGCAGAAAAGCTAAAAGACTCTACAAAATCCTGATTAAAGGTGTGTCAGTGCTCCTGAAATACCTACTTTCCCTGCACAGGCACTATAAGTGACCTACACACCTTGCCCGCAGACGCCGCAGGCACTAGTGGGTTGAAGATGCTCCGGTAAGGGTTCCTTGTCTTCCCTCAAAGTCTCTCCCGTTCAAAGTCAACAAGTCAAAATAAGTACAGCTAATGACTCCATTCATCAACAAAAGAACGCTCAGCGGAGGAGGACAGCCTGTGCCTGGCTCTGCCCTGAGCTCGGCTCTGTGACCTATAGCCCAGCAAAGCCCCCCATGGCCTGTGATCAGGGGAAACCACTGTGATTTTACCTAAGAGGCGAAGCCGAGGCAGCTTTAAAGTCAAGATGTTCCATGGTGGCTGCCACTGTTCAGCCACAAAAAGGCCAATACCTCAAATTTCATCTTGAACAAAGCAGCACTCACAGTGACACAGCAACCGGGAGCACAGAGACGCCACCAGGCTTTCTGCCAGAGCCACGAGGTCAGGAAGCTGTGCAGGGGCCAGACCTGGGCTCCAGGTCGGTGATGGAAGCTCAGCGCTACCCCTCCTTCACAACAACGAGAAAAACCACATGGCGGGCACCGCACAGAGGACACTTCCTGCCACCCCATGGAGGGCACCAGCCGCGCTGCCCTCTGGGTGCCCTGGGGGCTCTTATAAACTGACTGTGGCTGCTGGGATTTAAATGTCACCTGCAACTCTGCCCCTTGCAGCCTGCAGGGCATGAGCACATGCAGACATCACCTAGATCACATGCTTACGCCTAGAGGTGAGCCGAGCTCATGGGAAGCCAGGCAAGTGACTTTCCCACTGGCCAGTCCCGTCGTGGCCCAACTCCGAGGGCAGGACAGACGGGCACACGGGGACGAGAGGGCACTGGGCTCAGGGCTGCAGGGCTGGTACTTACAGGGATGTGAGGGAGAGGCACCCTCCCATTGACCTGCACGCTCTCCTGCATCTCCCTGCGGTGCTGCTTGCGGATCCTGTATGGTGGGATCCCATCCCTGTCCAGGAGAAAGAGGAGCCGTTAACTCAGAGAGGAAGACCAGATTCAACAGGGTGCGGGGTCCCAGCCCCGACCACTGGTTAGCGGGCAACAGTGCAGATACTGGCAGTGCAGGACCCACGCTACCCACCACCACTGATACATGTACGCAGTCACATGTGTGCACAAACACACACACATGGGGCAACACATGCATGCATGTGTGCAGATCAACACATGCACATTCTTACACATACACACACGGCATGGACGTACATGACAGCAAAGCACGGGAGCTCAACCATGTTTTTCTTCCAGCTAGTATTTATTGAGAATTTTGACAAAGTTTAGCTGTGCTTGCCTGTTTTTTAAGGCCTGATAGCTAAGAATGGTTTTTACATGTTTTAAGGGTGGGAGCACGTGACAGCAACTGGATGTGGCTACATAGCCTCACATATTCACTGCTGGCCCTGCATGGAAAACATCTGCTGACCCCGCTTTACAGCCTGGACCAGGGGCTTGGGGTGGACATTTGGGGGCTGCAAAGTAGGCACCGCAACAACCTGACTCCACAGTTCTATCACTCTGCTTCCTCCAGGAGAACCGCAGAGCAGTGTGATCTCTCTGAGGGATGCACGAGCTGGTTTTCTTAAACAATAGGTTTTCGTTATGAACCCTTTAGGAGATCATGAAAAACATATAACATCAAATTACATATGTCTTTAAATAATTATATACCCCAGGGTTAAGACAGCTAAATGCATGGCTAACATTTATTCAAGATAGATACCAGCTTTAACACATAATTCACTACACAGATCAAATCCCTGAAAACTCTCCAGCTCTTCCCACTATTGTAAAAGCTACTCTGGGAAGCACAGCAGCTCCAGGAGACTGTGCGATGTGAAGGTGCCACCAGGGCTACCAGGAGACAGGCTGACCCTGAGAGCACTTGGGCTGGGGCCACCTGGCAGGCACAGGTGCTTCTCAGGCGTCCTGAGCTGTCAGAGCACCACTGGGTGCCGCAGGCAGCAAGGGGCCAGGTTGCAGTCAGGGCTCAGCAATGCGGGGGCACACGAAAAGGGTGGGGTATAGGAACAAGTGAGTTGAAGACTCTCCTAAAATGCCTTTAACTTGCCCTCAGGGTTTGTTCAGGTGTCCTGAAGCCACCAACTTATTTGTTTCTTAGATTTATTGCTTAGATTTGGTACTTTATTTATTTTATTTTATTATTATTATTTTTTGAGACAGAGTCTCACTCTGCTGCTCCGGGTAGAGTGCAGTGGCGTCATCATAGCTCACCGCAGCCTCCAACTCCTGGGCTCAAGTGATCCTCCTGCCTCAGCTTCCCGAGTAGTTGGAACTACAGGCACGCACCACCACACCTGGCTAATTTTTTCTATTTTTGGTAGAAACGGGGTCTCGTTCTTGCTCAGGCTGGTCTTGAACTCCTGACCTCAAGTGATCCTCCCGCCTCAGCCTCCCAGAGTGCTGGGATTACAGGCGTGAGCCACTGCGCCTGGCCAGACTGGTACTTTAAAACTCCACTTGCCTCTATGGATCAGGCACTGTCCTCAACACCTACGACTGGTAAGCACATTGTTGAACAGTTGTGAGCGTGATCCCAGAGTGAGAAGCTGAGTACAGCTGCCCCCAAGAGAAATGATGCACCATTCTACTTTGTGCCTCTGACGTATAGTCTGGTATTTCTAGCAAATTTACATTCGAAATTGTTAAATGCTTCGGTGCAAAGCAAGACAAATAGAATATCAAGGGAAAACAGATACATATATTTATTTTAGGTCCTCCCTTTAGGAAACATATGTTCTTTTCTTAGAGAGAATAAGAGACTTTTTGAGAAAATTGCGTTGGCAGATTAATTTTCATTATAGTAACATTTTCAGAGAAGAGGAAAGCCAGATGCTACAAATGCACAACCTGCTCTAGATGCCTGGGGCTACAGCTTGCTCCAACCGCTCACACACACTTTATATTCACAGTAGGTACTGCTTGAACGCCAATCATTTCAAATAAGATGTCACTAAAAACAAGTCAACATTTTATCTCGAAGACTGAAAATTACAGGGGAATGAAATAAATGAGAAATACCACACACAGAACCTCACCCGGAGGGACAGAGACCTAATGTCACCACCACACAGGCACCACAGTGGGGAACCAAGGAGCCCGAGATGTGTGACAATACAGGGCTGGCTCAATTTGGTTCAGAAATAGCAGGTAATAACCTCTCCTGTTTATTTAAAATTCAGGTGTTGGAAGAAGATTTAAAGACAGACAAATGAGAAGAACAAACCATAAAAATGGTAAAGTTAAAAACATATTCACAAAAAGATGGACAGGATCTGCCACTGGGTTAGAAGCCCTCCTTTTCCTTCTTATTTAAACCTTCCTGATTCTCCAAACTTTTCACGCGAAGAAACAAGCTGGGGCAGGGAAGAAGTCCCAGGACCCACGGACGGCGCTGAGCACGGCAGGGCTGGGAAGACGCCTGTGGGTGGCAGTGAGTGGCTCCAGCTGCTCGCAAGCTGTGGCCTCAGGCTTCCTCCAATGCCCTGACGCTGCTGGAGGGAGGCCCTGGGGTGCCCGGACTCGGCCCCCAGCCCTGGCCACCGCTGGTGGTCAGGTGGCGAGTGGCACAAAGACCGAGAACTAGGCAGGTCTGAGATTCACAGAGACTGAGTCAAACGACCCCACAGGATGGACAGTCAATGCACTCATGCAGCAAGAGTGTGTTTACACCATCAAATTCCTAATGTGCCAAAAAGCCACCTGCTAAAGCATAGGAGAAGAGGTCATAAAACAAGCACATTTCCATAAAGGGGGTTTTCCCTGGCAATGTGACAATGGAAGAATAAGCCCCCAACTATCACCATGATGCAGGGGACCAGGACACTGAGGGGCACAGAGGCGCAGATGCAACTACGGCACATGCACTAGGTTTCTCAGACGTGCACGACCCGGGCCGTCCTTGGGCCACCAAGGCACTGGGCTCAGCACGGAACAGCCACAGGGACTTCCCTCTCCCTGTTCCCCGGACCCCACACCGAGCAGATGACAGGGAGGCTCACCTGACAGGACAGGGCTCTATACTGTAACAATGCTGACAAGAAGTGTGCCTGCAGCCACCTTTCACCTTTCAGCCGCATCTCTTGTCACAGCCACCAGTGAGGCAGCTGGCCTGTGCCTACCTTTAAGCTGAACCCTGGACTATGAAAACCAAAGAGGAAATGGCCTAACGCTCCAGCTCTCGCAGCCTGGGGCATCTCCCGACTTCACCCTGACTCCTTGCACAGGCTCCAGCAGGCTTGGCCACAGACAGAAGCAGCTAACGCGGAACTCAGCCCTAGCTTGTGTTAGGAGTTTCAAGGGCGCTTCCTGCAGTACAGCTTGCCTGTGTTTTAGATGCACTAACATCAAGCTCTGGGGGCGGGGGGGGGGGGGGACCAGCAAACTTTTTCTGTGAAGACAAAGGCTGGCAGCACTGGGGTCGGCGCGAGGCCCACACGCCCAGCTGGCAGACCTCCCCAGCAAGGGCGCGACTTACACGCTGCTGTCCGTGAGGGACAGGGTGTCTGCGTCACTGGACAGGCTCTGCTGCTCACTGTCATTGGCGCTGGTGGCTGGGGCCAGGGCGTAGCCGGCGTTGACATAGTAGGGGTTGACCGGCTCCCGCCAGGATCCATACCTGCAAACAAGCAGCACGTTAGTGGCAGCCTGCCAACCACCTCTTGTTTTAATCCACATTTTCAGAATTATCTGAATATCCTAATGTATGAATTTAAAATGCAAGCAATTAGGAAAGAAGATGGGGCAGGAAGGGCCAGCGTCTCCATCTCCCCTCCTGTTGCCCTTCCCAGTGGGGTAGGCTAAAGCACTGGGCATCTTTCCAGATCTTTCTCTGCTTTTAGGCAGACATTTTAGCGCACATACACAGATTATCATTTGGGTTTGTTTTTCATTTGTTTTTCTAGCAGCTGCATTTAACTAGAAACAGGACACAGTTGTTCTGCTCTTTCTTCTAAAGAGCACGCCTACAGAAGGGCCATTATCCCTGTTATTGGCTATGCAGTGAACCTGGCCTCCCAGCCAGCCCTCAGGACGTTTCCACAGCAGCACACGCTGGGCTCCAGCCCTTGCCCTGGTGCTCCCTCCACCCTGTGCACGAGTCTGAGAACCACCACAGGACAACCTGGCGGGGTCGGTGGGAGAGTTCCCTGTGGGTCGTGTTGCCTCCTGCCTCCCACCTACCAAGAACAGGTTTGCCCGCACCCCCCTGGCGGGGCTCACCTCCACCTGCTGCCACGTTATTAGCTAGAAATGACACCTCATTCAACCTGTAATTTGAAGAATCGCCAGGGCGGCAGTCATGGGTCTCTTCCTCATCCACCCATACCATGGACATGTCATATGCCCATTTTCTATGAGTGGTTCTAATCTCTGGTCATATATGTGAAAAATATTTTCTCCTACATGTCATTTTTCTTTTTAATTTTGTTTATGTTGATTTTGGTCATACAAAAGTTTTTCATTTCTATGAAATCAGACTTACCAATCTTTTACTTTATAGCTTTTTAGTATCTTGCAAAGACAGGCCTTCCTCATTCCAACATTATAAATATATTCTTCTATTTTTCTGTACATGCTCCAATAGTTTATTTTAAATTTAGACCTTTACCTGAAATGTGTGTGTATAAATCTAACTCACCCCCTTGCACCAAAACGGATAGCCAGCTGTTAGTACTAAATACTGAATAATCCATCTTATCCTCAATAATTTTAAATCCCTCTCTATGTTGTATCTTAACTTCCCTCACACACAGGCATCTATTTCTGGATTCTACACTGTTCTACTAATCTATGTATCTATCAAGTATGATCCCTAATTGCTATACCTCTGCAGGATGCTCTGATACTGTCTCTTCTTTTTCTAAAGACCACTCTTTAACAATATAGTAGTCACCACTAATCCGTGGTTTCACCTTCCCTGGTTTCAGTTACTCCCAGTCAACCAAGGTCTGATCATAGGCGACTACACTGCTGTAAGATTTGAGAGAGAGAGAGAGAGATCACATTGACCGCACTCATGTAACTTTTATTATAGCATATTGTTATAATTGTTCTATTTGATTCTTAGTTACTGTTGCTAATCTCTTACTGTGTCTAATTTATAAAGTAAATTCTAACACAGGTATGTATGTCTAGGGAAAAACTATGTATAGGATTCAGTACCATCTGGGGTTTCAGGCACCCAACGGGGGTCTTAGATCATGTCCCCTGCAGATAAGGAGGGTGATCGTGTTTACTGGATCTCCACAGGTCACAGTGAAATTGCAAAATAACCAAGAGGACCCCCCAAAGGCTACAATGACACCCGTGTGGCAGAACCGTGTCCGGGGCTCGGCTGTTTGAGCGCCAGGCCTCAGCCAGCCCGGCCCTGCTGCGCAGTGCGAGGGTACACGCCATACCGCGGACCACAGCCTGCACCAACTGCTGGGCACTTCGTGCACCAGTGTTCTCAGTGGAGCCAGGAGGGCCCAGACAGTTTCTCGGGCAAAAGGACCCCTTGTGGACACCCATCCACCCAAAGAACAGAACCTTCTGGAAAGCCCCACTTCCACTCACTCTGGAAAAGGCCCGTTAACAAGCTGGTGGGACCAGACATCTTGGAATCTTACGCCCTCGTCACACAGGATGTGTGGGCTGTGAGCTGGGCCAGACAGAAGAGGCCCTCGGGAACAGCCTGTAACGCTAGCAGGTGGGGCCTTGCAGGACTGGGCCGCCTCGCCTGGGGGGGCCCCCCGGGCCTCCAAACACTCTGGAGGCACAAACACTAACGCAGGGCCTTTTGTGAGAATGGTGTGGGTTACCGTGCTCTTTCTGTCCCAGCTATGGAGGGACACTGAGGCCACCACATTAGCTGCAGGGCCCACACCACAGGGCACATGCTCAGAGAGGTCACGGCTCTGCCAACGCCACACAGCCAGTGAATCTTTCCGACGCACTCACTGAGGCCTGAGGTTACTCAGGGGGGCCACTAACGTGTCACAGCCGAACAAGGGCAGCCTCAGGCCTGAGCCAAGAGAGAACCAGGTCCTCTGTGGCTGGGCCCTGTGTTTGGTCCATGCATCCTCTACTATGTGTATCTGACACGGAGCAGGTAAAATTATGCCAGGCTGCAACTTCACATTCTTTGCTTTATGTACCATGAAATATTTTTAAATGACACTGTTACTCCTCTGGTATTTAAGAATAAAGCTACAGGTTGTTATCAGCTACCAATATTGTCTCTATAACCACCACTGCAGTAAAAGTCAGATCTTGGGTTAAGTGCTTTTTGATTTTCCCTGGTACTACTAAGGCGTGAACTTTGGTAACTTTCTTATGAACACCCATTTGGTCAAACAAAACCACTTCAGATTAGAGAGAGAAGGCCACCACAGCGTGGAAGCCCAGCCCACGGCACGGCAGATCTGTGCTCCACACACTTCCCCTTCCTCTCTGGTAAAGCCTGTCCTGCCACGCGAGAGCCACGTTCTGCAGACCACTCCTTCCTCGCCAACACGTCCAACCACCTCCCCTTCCCACTCTGACACCCAGGTGCGCCTTTCACGTGTCTGGAAAACCCGCCTTTAAAATTATGAGTAGGAAAAATGTAGATTTTCAATTTTCCGCAGGCTCCAGTATTGAGGCAACTCTACTGCACAAGCCAAGGTCAAGTGATGAGAAGAGAAGGAAAAGCAGCTGAGAGGAAGGAAAAGAAACACGGAAGAGCTGCCAGTTACCTACTCATCTTCTGAAAAATCTAGACAACAGCACCAGCTCTCAGCATGCAGCCTCTGCAAACAGACGCCTCGGCCACCACTGCAGGCTCACGTGTATGACAGAGAACATTCTGGCCAATGACATGCAAAAGGGCCTGCCGCGCACGAGACTCCAGGACCCTCCCTGAAAGACGGCTGGACCCAACAGCGGGAGGAGCACATGCGTGTGCCTGTGTGCACAGGTGTGTGTGGCTGTGCGCTTGTGTGCACACCTGTGTGCGCGTGTCTGCGCATGTGTGCACAAGCCTGCACCGACACGCGCCCTGCAAAACGAGGCACACCTCCCAGGCGGCACATCTGGGTGAGGAGAGAACAGGGCCTCACTGAACTTGACTTCCAAATTTTCTGTAGCCTTCAAAATTCTCAAAATAAAGACTCGATGGGGTCCACACTGACCACTGAACAAGGTGCAAAAGCGATTCAATGGGGAAAAGAGCCTTGTCAACAAACGGTGCCAGAGGGACTGGACATCGAGAGGCCAAAAAAAGGAGCCTCAATTTAAGTCTCCCACTTTACACAAAAATTAACTCAAAATGGATCACAGACTTAAACGCAAAACATAAAACTATAAGACTTTTAAGGGAAAAAAATGGGACGAAATCTTTGCGATCTGGGGCTTGGCAAATGGTCCTAAGACTCAACACCAAGCCCTGATCCGTCAGAGAAAAGACCGGTGGATGTTGTCGCCCTCTTAAGAGAAAGAAAAGAAAAACTACAGACTGGGGGGAAAATACCCGCAAACCACACATCTGACCAAGGACTAGCACCCGGAATACACAAAGAACTCTCGAAACTCAATAGTTATCAAAAAAAAAAACAATTAGAAAATGGGCACAAGATATGAAGAGACGTTTCACCAAAGTGGACCCACAGACAGCAAATAAGCGCATGAAACAATGTTCAACAACATTAGCCGTTAGGAAAATGCAAATTAAATACGATAAGATATAAGCACAAACCTACCAGAATGGCTAAAATTAAAAACAGTGAAAGTAAAAACGCCAAAAGCTGGCAGAATGTGGAAAAACTGAAGCACTCATGTTGCTGACGGGATTGTAAAATGGTAAAGCCGTTCTGAAAAAGTTTGGCAGTTTCTTTAAAAGCTACACATGCAACTACCATTTCACCCACAGTCGTGCTCTCAAGCATTTATCCCAGAGAAATGAAAACCAGGTTCATACAAAAACCCACGCACTGATGATTATGGCAATGTTATCCGCAACAGCCAAAAGCTGGAGGCAGCCCAGGCGCCCATCCACAGGGGAGGGTGGAACAAACCGCGGCACACCCACGCCATGCAACGCCAGTCAGCAGTAACAAGGAACAAACTACGGGTACGCGGAACAACCTGGGTGAACCTCCAGAGAAAAGCTGATCCCAAAGTTGACATGCCGTAGGATTCCACTTACATAACATTCTTGAAATGACAAAATCATAGCAACGGAGAACGGGTGGGCGTTGCAGGGGCTGGGGAGGGGTCCTGAGGGGCGCTGTGGGGATGAGCTTCTGCATCTCAACCATACAAAGTCAGTACCCTGGTTGTGAGCCTGCAACGTCACCACCGGAAACTGGGTAAAGGGTACACAGCATCACTGTTATTTATTACAACTGTAGAATTATCTCAAAATAAAACTTTAATCTAAAAGCTTATGAATATTAAAGGGCGATGATCACAAAAGGAGCCTGCTCCTGGGCTGGGTCTTTGCTGCCGGGTCAGCCCTGGGGCGGGGCCGCGCTCCGCCTCCCAGAAAGCCCCGCACTGGCCAGGGCGCTCAGCCGCCCCGAGGCCGAGGGCCTCCCTTACCATCAGCTGTCGAGGGAAGCAATGAAAACACCGGGGGAGGGTCTGGCGTGGTGGGGGCCCCTGCTGGGGTCGGTGAAGGAGGCGGCAAGGACGGGCAAGGACGCTCAGCGCAGCGCTGGTGGGGCCACGCCCCCGCCCCCCACCCCCCAGCCCCAGCTCAGGGCCCCCCCCCCAGAGCACCTGGTCCCCACACTTCTCAGACACACGGGTCGCAGCAAGACGACCCGCTGACCGCTGGCTGTGGTGTGAGCATCAGGGAGCAATGTGAGGGGAGAAGAAAGGCGCGGCCCAGAGCCTTTGGCGAGGCTGTGCCCCACCCTCGGGGGCGGGGGCGGGGGCGGGGGCGAGCGCCTAAAAAAGAGAGATGTGCTCTGGAAACGGCAAATCTCCTCAAAAAGGGGCCGAGACTCGGGCAAAGTCAAAGGCGCACAGAGGCTGGGCGACAGGCCTGCAGGTGCTCCTGGACAAGCCTTTCAGCTTTTCTGTATGTCCAAAAATGTTCATTACAAGATGCTGGGGGGAAGGAGGCATGAGAAAACACAGACGTGGGGAAAACGTGACAGCCACAGGAAAGTCCAGTGAAGATGTGAGTAGGAGCCGATGACAGAATCGATGCCCAGGAGTGGCTGATCAGACACCGCATGGTGTCTTGACAGCACAGCACAAAAGCCCTGCTCAGCCTCACAAGCCAGAGGAAATCGGAAGCTGAGCGGCCAGTGCCCTCTGTGGTGGGGCCTCCCCCAGGCCCAGGCCCAGGCCCAGGCGCAGGCCAGCAAGGCCCGAGTGTCAGAGCAAGACGGTCTCTCCTGCCAAGGAGACCAAACACAAACACGCTGACAGCAGGAGAAAAGCACCCGCCGCCCATCAAGGGAAAGCACCTTTCCGGCGCCTGCTCTCTTGGTTACTGTTTGCGGAACTTTCATCTTACATCTTTTTACGTGAAACCTTTCTATGTTCTTTTACTTCTGTGTGTTTTTTGTAAGCAGCCTTTTTAAATTCAGTCTGACAATTTTCCTCTTACTGAGGCTGTTTGGTCCTGTTACAGTTAGTGTGATACTGAGGGGGTCAGGTCCACCTTCTGACTTGCTTTGTCACACCTCTTCTACTTTTTTTTGTTCTTTCTTGCCTTCTTTGGGATATTTTTTACTTTCCATTTCCTCCCCCTAAAAAAGTAACCCTTTTACTGTTCTTTCAGGGGTTCCTGTGGAGATTACAGTGGGTATCCCTGGCGGATTGAAAACACACTGCATTTGCCCCTTTTCAGACCACACAAGGACCTCAGAATTAACCACCTCCCCACAGGCGCACTATCTTCTCCTGCATTTGCGTCCTGAGTCGCCAGCCCCACAAGATGCTGCTTTGTTGTGTTGATTTTCACCTGCAGTTGACCTTGTATTTGCCTCTGCATTTCCCTTTCTTCCTCCCTGCACCTCTGAGCCTCCACCTGAGAGCACCTCTCCGCCCTCCTCCTAGAGTGCGTCCGACCTGAGCGTCAGCACCTTCCCACCAGGACCCAAGAGCCCAGCCCGTGTTCCCAGCTTACCTCCCTGGGTTTTCTTCTCCCTGATTGGGGCCACCATTCCTCCCTGTTTTGTTAGCTCTCCAAAAGCTTCAATCAGATTTTTAAAAAAAAAGTTTCCCAGCATTTCGGCTGTTCCCAGCAGGAGGTCTTCCCTGAACTGCCTGGTTCACTTCCCATTAGAATGGTCAGATACCACTAAAAGTGAGACCTCTTATCTCCTTGAAAACCTCTGGATGAAGGGCATTACTTCCACACTAACTCACACTCTTCCAAGGTGAGATGTCGCTCACAAGCCTTTGCACCCTCCGGCTACCTACAGCCGTAACTACCTGCTGGTGCACAGACCCCAGCAGGGAAGCTCTTCCAGCAGCGCCTCTTGACCTTCTCAGTTAAGCACCCTTGAGAAGAGTCTCCTGGTTTTTTACTCAGAAATTCACACGTGTTGCATTATCCTTCACATTATGTCCCTGTTTGTTTTCGCACAAAAATAATGCCTTGATTTACCAACAAGTCCACTCAACATTCCAGAAATGTGCTCAGCATTTTTGTCCCATAGTTTCACGTGCTCAGCCTGAGAGTCGAGTTCCTGCAAGCAGACAGTCCGCGCATCTCTCCCTGTCCTACCTGTCTGGGGGCCTCCACGTCTGAGGACAGACGCTGCTATGGTGTGAATACGCTTGTTCCCCAGTGCTCTCCTGGAGGCTGGGTCCCCAGTGTGGTGGTGTTGGTGCCTTGAAGCTGGCTCTGCTCTCAGGACTGGACGAGTTACCGCGAGTGCAGGCTGTTATGAAGCAAGGCTGCCTCCCAGGCCTGCTCTGTGCCCTGCTGCTTCTCCACTAGGTCCTGACACAGTACGAGGCCCTCACCAGAAGCCAACCAGACACAGCTGCCCAACCTTGGACCTCTCGGCCTCCAGAGTCATGAACTAAATGAACCTCTTTCCTTCATAATCACCCAGTCTCACGTATTCTGTTATAGTAACAAAAAGCAGACTGAGACAGAAACCAGCATCCCCAAACTGCCCCTCCTAAGCAAATTGGGAAGCCTCTGATCAGCAGAGAAGATGCGGTTTTGTTTTGTTTATTTTACTGCTTTCATTAGGCCAAATAAAAGTGTGGCAATGTCATGTGTCCCATTTTGTTTTTTGAGACAGAGTCTTGCTCTGCCGCCCAGGTAAAGTGCACTGGTGTCATCACAGCTCACTGCAGCCTCAAACTACTGGCCTCAAGGGATCTTCCTGCCTCACCCTCCCGAGTAGCTGGGACTACAGGTGCACACTACCACACTCGGCTAGTTTTTCCATTTTGTGTAGAGATGGGGTCTCGCTCTTCCTCAGGCTGGTCTCAAACTCCTGTCCTCAAGTGATCCTCCCACCTCAGCCTCCCAGAGTGCTGGGATTACAGGCATGAGCCACACCTCACCCGGCCTATCCCCTGACGTTTTATTTGAAATTCTATTGGTCCACAGAATCCCAAACCTGCCTGTGAGATGCTGACCCTTGCCAGTTGTTTGGCCTCAGCACACACAAGAGTTCTGGCACTCTTACTGAGCTCATGTGCTAACTGTGGTGTGCGGTGGTTTGCCGAAGTAGGCCCAGCAGCTGTGGAGTCACATGGTGCAAGAGACACATTTGTTCACTGAGTCAAGGACGTGGCCTGGCCACAAATCCGAGGTTAAGGTGCAAACGTATGTGGGCTCACTTCCCTATCTCTGTGCCAGGCTCTGCTGAGGACACGCCAGACAAGATGGAGCTTACTTGGGTGGGGCACCCGAGGAAGGAAGACATCCCCGGGTTCAGCAGGCCCCAACCCAGGTGCCCTCAGGCCAGACATCTGCCACACCCATCAGCAGAGGGGCCACCTGCTACCTCAGCAAGTCCCTGTGGAGCAGGCCACACCCTGACCCAGCATCAAGCCACACTCTTCCTGAGCCCAGGATGTTGCAGTCGTTCCAACCTCTGCGTCCTGGTGTCTTAACCCCCTATTGCCCTCTCAGTGCTACCCTGCTGGGCTTGATTGGACCCTACCCCCAGGAAAGGTTCACTCCTATTTCCAGACTTATCCCTCCTTTACCCAATACCAGCATTTGGCTTAGTGCACACCTGCATAAGGAGTGATTCAGGGTTGTCTGGCCTCTCCATGGAGGCTCACAGGCAAGTGTCAGGCAGGTCCAGCCTGAACCTGCTGTGTTGCTAACTCGGGGTCTGCAGAGAGCCGTTGAGGCAGGAGGCTTATCTCCTGCACTGGAACCACTATCCAAAAGGAACAGAAAGTCCACTCCCATGGAAGTATCTCCTCAAGACCTTTAACCTGTTAGTACAGCAGAGCTACTGTCTTTTACATAAAATGAACACTCTGAATGTCCTGCCTGCTAAAATAGCACATGTATATCCACACATACACATGGTCCACGGGCACCACAGAAATGCAGAGCTGATTCAACAGCACTTCCTACATGCCTATGAGGAGCACACGCTCAGGCGTGTGCATGTGGACATGGCCGCATCTCCACCAGGGTCCTCCCACACCCATTTCTGCATGTACAGCCCTACAGCGCCTGAGAGCTCAAAACCCAGAAACCCCCAGGCCATGATGCTTCAAGGTCTGAGGTGCCAAGTTGCCAAGGCTCTTAAGGCCCAAGGGCAGAGTATGGGTGGGAGGGGCGGCCTGCCCCAGGCTCTCCCCACACTGCACTACCCAGGGAGGGCTCCCGCCACGTGAGTTGCTCTCCCACTGTCCCGCGCCCTGCCCACGGTTTCCTTCTTCTCTCCTCCCCACGCCAAGTGCTATCACCTAGAAGTTATAGCAAGTATCTCCCGTGGGCAAGGTCGAAGGCCCATCGATGCTTTCACTCTGGTCCTCTGCTTCTCTGGCCTTCCTCCGTCAGTCATGGAGACACCTGGTCATCCTGAGCTGTGATCAGCCGCCCTGTCAGAAAGAGCTACCTGCAGGAATGGCTGAGGATTTGGACGAAGGCACCTTCTGCCGGCACCAAGACCGCCTGAACTCAGAGGGGGGACAGCGATTCCTGGAGCTTCCGGATCACCCAGCCCAGCGCAGAAGCACCCCCGGTAGGTGTCGCTATTGGGCCCTGCGAGGTGACAAAGGAGAGTCCATATTTACTCTGATCAGTCCACTGGGCTCGTGACCTCAGGGTCAAAGATCTTCCCTGCTAGTCCACTTGCCGCATTTTCCCCTATACATTAGCACAGATGCTTCAGGGCCATTTTTATTCAAGGGAATGTCTCATTCTTAGCAAACAGTCTAAGAAGCCAAGGCTCCTGCTGTTCAGCTCCAACAACAGTCACCTTATGCCAGCCTGGTCTCAACCTGCCCTAGCACCTCACCCACCTCTGCCAGTATTGGGAGGCAAATCCCAGACATCTTAACCACCCTGAGATGTGTTTCCTTTGTAGTTGTTTCAACAGAAGGGCTGTTCAGAATAACCTGGCCCTGGACACAGGGTATCCCTGCCTTCTTCTGCACAGGTGGGAAGCAAGGTGTGCTATTCCCCCATTTTCTCATGAGTCTCCAATATACAAACTCTTAAAGGTGTAAGCAAAGCCAGAAAACTTCTTAGTTGTGCCAAGAGCAGGCTGCGACTGGCTTCCGAGACCCGTTGCGCTCCTGTCCCTCTGTCTCTCCTCCCACGGTCAGGCGTACTCTCATACTCGGTGCTGAGGGACAGGTGCGCGTGCGCGCTCTCCAGAGACACCGGCGTGAGGACAGCTCGCCCTCTAGCACAACCGCCCGCCTGGGCTCCGAGCCTAAGCACCACCCCCCTGTCTTCAGCAGCACTGCCACGCCTGCCTCATACTGGTTCTGAGGCCGTGCCTGGTTTTCTCACCTGTAAACCAGGGATAAAAGACACAGAAAGTACCTTACAGGCCTGTCTCGTGGTCTGAGTGGGACCATCTGAGGACAGCATGTGGCACGGTGCGTGACAACGGCAAGCCACTGACCATAGGGGCAGCACGCCTTAAGAAGGGCAGCCCTGTGGCCTCAGGGACCAAAGCACCACCCCGGGACACACCAGGGGGAGGCGGGAGTTGCGGGTTTGTTTTGTAAACCTGTGGAAAACTGCACAGTAATATAATGTGTGGGAGGAACGCTAACGACTGAGCTCAGCGGCGAGAAGAGAACATGGCGGCCCTTTCATCTGCCGCCTCTACTTCCTGGAAATGTTCCTCTCCTTGTCTCTCAAGTAAATGTACTTATTTAGTTTTCTGAATAGGTAATACATTTGGATATTCAAAATTTAAAAAGGTCAACAAAGTATACCCGCTATAAAAAGGTTTAAAAGGTAAGAAGGGCCAGCTTGGGCAATAGTGAGACCCCGTCTCTACAAAAAATTTTTTTAAATTAGCTGGGCATGGTGGCACCTGTAGTCCCAGCCACTCAGGAGGCTGAGGCAGGAGGACGCTTGAGCCCAGGAGTTGGAGGCTGCAGTGAGCTGTGAGGACGCCACTGCACTCTACCTGGGCGGCAGAGCGAGACTGTCTCAAAAAAAAAAAAAAAAAAAAAAAAGTTAGGGGACACATGACATTGCCATGCTTTTATTTGGCCAAATGAAAGCAGTAAAAGAAAATGAACAAAACAAAACCACATTTTCTCTGCTGATCCAGAGAAGGGTCTGCTGGGTGCCACAGTGGTTCTAAACACCTTTCAGCTTCCCCCAAGACTCCCTACTAAGAGTCCATGAAAACAGTCCCCTCCCCTGCAAACACCTGGCAGACGTCTTCATGTGCTGTCAGCACGCTGCTAAGCCTGCACACCCACTAGGAGGACTCACCGACCACGTCAGGTAATTTTAATTAAACTAAACGCAAAGGGACAAATGCCTTAGAAGACAACACCAATAATGAAACAGAGGCAGATGAAGTTCAAATCAAAAAATTACAAAGCTGCACTGTGAGGGTATCATTTAGAAGTTTAGAAACAGGTCAAGCTTCAAACTATTCTACCACATCCCTTAATGTACACATGTGTAAACTTGAGAGACTTCAGGCCCTTCTCACGGTATGTTATTAAATACACTCAGTGATATAAAAATTAATGGTAAAAAATATTTAATAGCAAAAGGCCAAACAAGTGGCCAGCTTAGCCCCCTGGGTGAGGGAGGGAGGCTAGAGGGAGGGCCGGTCCTACTGTCCAGGCTCCGCCTCCTGTCACTTGAGGTCCCCATCCTCAGAAAGAAGGGACAGTTCCAGGATGGCACCAGCCCATGTGGCCCGCCACTACCATCCCTGCTGCAAAGGCATCACAGCACATCAGCTGGTGGACATCACTGCAGGGACACAGCAAGCCACGGACACAGGGCGCCCTGTGCAGCACACCCACCAAAGACCCGCTGCTGAAGGAATGTTCTGACGACTTTGTTTCAGCAGCACGGGTCAGTATGCCACTATTTACTTAAAATAACTGCAGCCATCTTGAGAGGCCAATCACCTCTTTCTCTAACTACCTGTGCTCCTCACGTAGGATGGGGCGAAGTCCCGACAAGCCCATCACAAGCTGAAAATGTCATGAAGTGGAAAGTGTGTTCCGACTTACAATATTCTCAACTTAGGATGGGTTCATCCAGACATGGCCCCATCGTAAGTTGAGGAGCGTACTGAATGTGTGTTGCTATAGTGCCATCATAAAGTCGAAAATTGTTAAGTTGGGGGCCACCTGTGTTCTGAAAGTCAGAGGCTGGAGTTAACAGTGACGACTTGGAAAGCTCATTGCGGGCACTGGATGCTCAGGAACATGCCAATGACGCAGCGACTCCAAACGCACAGGCCGGCAAGGAAGACGCAGGGCTAAGCGCTCAGACCTTCTGAGAAGCACGAAGCGCCCACCTCATGGCCAAATGAAACCAAGGCAACGCATGAGCTGGAGGCAGGATGCTCCTGAACATCCACACACACGCCTGTCTCCGTAAGGAAATCCCCAATGCAGGAGCACCAAGCTGGCAGCGTGGCCCTCCAGCCCCTCAGGAAGCTGTCTGAGCTCTGAAGCAGGCCTCACCCCATCACCCTGTGCCTGCCCCATGGAGGGCACACCTATGTCCAGGTGTGCAGGCGGCTGTGCTGCAGCGACGTCTCCTAGGGACACATGCTGGGAGGGTGCACAGGAGCGGAAGGTTAGCAAGCAGGTGCTTGAGTCCAGGGCTCCCCACCTAGGCACCCTGGGCCTCACCCCAAGGGCGGGTGGGACGCCCCCGTGTGTGGGCACTGAGGCTGGAGAGGAGACCTGTGCACACCCCCAGGAGCCCCACCTGCATGTCTCAGTCCCACAGACAACTCAGGACAGTGGACAAATTCTGTGCACAGAACTGCCGAGGACTGCTCTTGGGGACGTCCTTCAGCCTTGTGAGTCCAGAGCATGGCAAGGATGGCGCATCAGTCAGGACCCACTGTCAGCGCAACACAGAAACCCGCTGTGAAGCCTCACAGGCGGAAGGGGGTGGGTGGGTTGGGGAGCAGGACCAGCCACGGCCCACAGGCCCCTCCATCTCCAGCCCCTCCCTGAGCATCAGCCTCACTCTCTCAGACCAGCTCCTGCCCCGCCTAGACCCACCCGCCTGCAGGAAGAGACCAGCCTCGGCCTTGTTCAGACCTTCGACCCATGCCCCATGTCCAAGGAAAGGGCTCTGGCACCACGGGGTGGGACATAGTCACCTAGCAGAGACCTTGGGTACCACAGCCACTGGCTTCCCAAAAGGTAAAGCTCAGGTGTGTGGCCTGGGCTCTTGCAGGGGTGTCCTGCACCACAGGGGCATGGGCACAGGTCTTCACCCCGGGAAAAAGGGGAAAGCACAACCTGCCACAGGAGGCCTGAACATGGCACAGGATGAACAATCTGAGCATGTAGCCCACCGGAGAGCAATAGCCCACAGGAGCCCTGCAGCCCACTGGAGAGCAATAGCCTATGAGAGTCCCACAGCCCACGGAGCCACAGGCCTACTGGAGACAAATCTGGCACGGAGCCACAGCCACAGGAGCACTGCAGCCTACGGGAGCATAGCCTATGGAGTCCAGAGCCATGGGAGCCACAGCCTATGGGAGCAGTAGCCACGGAGACCCACGCCACAGAGCCTGCAGCCCACGGAAGAACCTATGAGAGTCCCACAGCGCACGGGGGGGTGAGTCTGGGAGAGCAGGCACAGCCACGGCCCACAGGCCCCCATCTCCAGCCCTACCCGGAGAGCATCAGCCTACTTCAGACCAGTCCCCACGCCCTAGACCCACACGCCTATGGAGAAGAGCCCCGGAGCCTCACGGCCTGTCACAGGAGCCTCGACAGCCCATCCAGGAGCAAGCCTACGGTCCACCCACGGGGCCTGGGCATGTCACTGAGACAGAGCACTGGGACCCACAGCCACTAGGCTGCCAGAAGGTCACACAGCCAGGGAGCCACGCCATGGGCTGCTTGCAGGGAGTCCTGCACCACAGGGAGCGGCACAGGTCTCACCCCGGGAACCAAAGCCAGGAGAGCACACCGCCACAGGAGGCCGAACATGCACAGGATGCAACCCAAACTGAGCATGTAGCCCACCGGAGAGCCATAGCCCACAGGAGACCTGCAGCCCACTGGAGAGCAATAGCCTATGAGAGTCCCACAGCCCACGGGAGCCCCACAGCCTACTGGAGAGCAGTAGCCCACGGGAGCCCCACAGCCCACAGGAGCCCTGCAGCCCACCGGAGAGCAATAGCCTATGAGAGTCCCACAGCCCACGGGAGCCCCACAGCCTACTGGAGAGCAGTAGCCACGACCCCAAGCCACAGGAGCCTGAACACCGGAGGCAATAGCTACAGAGTCCACAGCCCACGAGCCCAGCATGGAGAACAAAGCCCACAGAGCCCACAGCCACGGAGAGCAATAGCCTAGGAGAGTCCACAGCCACGGACCCCAGCAGGAGCAAGCCCTACGGAGCACAGCCACAGAGCCCTGCCCCTGGGAGCCCGCAGCCCACGGGAGCCCCACAGCCAGGAAGCAAAGCTCAAGATCCCACACCCAGGAGCCACGCCCGAGCAGCTAGTGTGAGCCACGGAGCCCCACTGAGGCAAAAATCTGACACACAGAGAGCCCCGCACAGAATATCAAAGCTGTGAGCGTGAGTTGCGAAATGTGGCTACTCCCAGGGGAAAACACACTTTGCCATGACCACAGCAGTGGGCACACCCACCACCCAAAGTCTCCGTCTGCCTGTTGGAAACTCATCTGTCCAGGCCCCTCCACCCTGGCCCTGACCTGCTCTGTCACTGGAGGTTAGTCTGCATTTTCCAGACTCTTGTATGTGCAGATGTGTACGGTCTGCCTGCTTTCACTCTGCACTCCGACTCTGCGTGGAGCCACGCTGAGTGCGCATCAACAGCTTGTCCCTGCTGTGCTGTGGCACACGTGGTATGGCTGTTGCTCCAACTCTGCAGTGCCGCCTGGGGTTGGGGGAGCACAGCCCCACAGTAACAGCACGCCTGTGCATGGCAGCTCAGAGCCGGCAAAGCCCGCCCTGACACCAACAGCCAGACAAAGACCAGCAGCCTCCCACCCTCTCACTTTAACGACAGGAGTGTGTACACACAATCTGGGTCGAGGGCTCTCTCCACTGCCGGCAAGGGGCCAAAAATGGAGTGAGGATGGCATCCCCCAAACCCAGAGACAGACCCTGCAGCCTTCAGAACGCGCTTGACCGGTGCACATGTGTCACTATGGCCTGTCTGCCCTACCGTCCACGGGCCTCCAGCCCTGCCCCAGCACGAAGAAGAAAGGGGGGCCAGTTTCCCAAGAGGGCAACTCACACGATGGAAAGGGACGCAGCCAAGGCAAAGGCACTAGAAGACTCAAAGGGAGCGTTTCCTCATTTCAAATTAACATTCGTACAAATGTTACAAACGTACAAGGTACAAAATGCAGAACACTGGCCCTCAGAGAAGCTCTCCTTTTGTTTAGTTATATAACAAATAACTCATCTTTGCAACCAAAGGTCAAAAAGTTTATACTCAACAAAGTGATCAAAATCAGGCCAATGTCAGCTATAATTATCTCCACTTTACTTCCTCCATGGAAAATCAGGAATTCGGCCTCTTCACAAGGATGGGCCAAGGTTACCAGCAGCCCACTGAGTCCCAGCACGCCCCTTTGCATGTCTATCACACGCTCTGCTTATATGACAGACACTGGGTGTCACCTCCAGGGGCAAGGACAGGCCACGTCACAGGCCGACCAGACAGCCCTGGCTGACCAGCAGGCCCACGCACGCCTGTGATCACAGCCCCGACAAGCAGGTCGGAGCCCCGAGACAACTCAGGACGAGAGGCGTGAAAGGCTGAGAGGGTGAATCAGTCACTGGTGGCAAGGCAAGTGCTTCCTGCTCAGGCACCGTGCCACCTGTGCCCATGAGGCCGCCCTGGTTCCACTCTGTGGCAGGCGTTTTATTTATTTTTATATAAGTGTTGGCACACCTACCCACCAGTCTGAATTGCACAACACATCAAAGGCCCCTGATTTTATGGTCACAATCAGTGACATAGGGAGGGAGTACGGTCTGCAGACTATGTACAGGAGCAGCACAGGCAGGGCCTGGGAGCCGCTCACACCGGCCCTCCCGGGAGGCCCACAGCAGAGAACCGGGGGCCAATGCCCCCTCCACCTCTCACTAGCTACTGACCTGTGGCAGGTCACCGTTTTCTCACTTGTAAAGTAGAAATGACAATGGTCACTTCTTTATAAACAGGGTTTTGAGCACCTTAGTGATAGCGTTTGGCGATGGCTGGCATACAATGCAGAAAACCCTCTGCTGCCCCTGCACAGAGCCCCTCACCCAGGGTGGAAGTGGGGCTGGATGGCAGAGGCTGCAGGCCACAGTCAAGTCCCACAATCCCAGCAAACTTTCTTTAAGAGTCCAAGCAAAGGCTTACCCAAGTTCAAGGCTCTGCTGTCATAAGAACAACACACTTATGCAGGGCCACACACTCGTGGTTTTGAAAGGCCTGTGGCAGCTGGTGCCACAACAGAAGCTTCACAGGAGAGAAGATGTGTAGGGAGGGTCTGACTGGGCATTACGCTCTCTCTGCCACAATTCCTACTCACACCGATAACCATTTAAAATAATGGTTAAAAATACAAGTAGTGAGCAGTAAGGATTAGGGTCCCATTTGGGGAGGAAATCTAAAAGATTATACAGTATATGGGCTAAGAAAATCTAGAGGGATCTAGATAGAACTGGATCTCTGCTATCTCTGAGCAGTGGGATTCAGACCATTTCTTGCTTATCTGTATTTTCTAATTTTCTGCACCAAATGTGTTTCTTATATAACTTTGACAACAATCTTTGCATGTTATCTCTACAGAGCAGCTGTTGAAGGTTATGGAATGGCAGACATGAGAGCACCGTGACAATCACAAAGCACCGTACAAGTCACTCACGAACCTTGCTGGTTAGTGCCCAGACGGGGTGAGTTAACAGAACAGACCCTTCCCCCTGCTCAGCATCTCACCATCAGCTTTCCCAAGTGTCAGCAGAAGTCTTTTCAGGGCCTGGACTCACACAAACAGTTTCACATCACATTTGTGCGTTCACAGGGATCTGATGAAGAAACACTTTATCTGATGAAGGTGGCAAATGTTTAAAGAGCGAACTGGCCAGCCGTGGTGGCGCACATCTACAGTCCTGGCGCTTCGGGAGGCTGAGGCAGGAGGATGGCTTGAGCCCAGGAGTTGGAGGCTGCGGGGAGCTGTGATGACGCCCCTGCCCTCCAGCCTGGGCGACAGAGCCAGACCCTGTCTCAAAAAAAAAAGGTGGAACAGAGAATGTCTTACGCTAACTGCCTGGAGGCGCCAGCCCCTCACCCCAGCCTTGGACCCCTTGAGCAGACGCTCCACAGGCTCAGCAGTTCCAAAGAAGTGCCCATCACCCTGCACAAACTCGGATATTCACATTCACAGTCGCAATCAACATTTAGGAGTGGCAACTCCCAACAAATTGCGGGTACTTTAGAGTAATTTCCAGAGATGCCATCTGTGGCTATCACTCAAGGGTCTTTATCAACCTGAGCTGGAGAACCCTCCAAGTCTCTAGACACGGGTCCTTGCTGACCCCAGGACGGCAGATCTCGTGCCAGCCTCTCATTGTCTTTTGAACAGAGGTCTGAGTCCATTATTAACCCAAAATGAGACTGCAGAGACTAGAGTCCTGACCCCTCACTCCTGCACAAAGCTCACCTTAAGGAGGCCAGTTCCCAGTGCTGAAGCTACAAGACCAAAACTAGGACTTCTGGAAAACATGGCTTAATAAAAAAAGAAAAAAAAAAAACCTTACACTTATGAATCTAGTCATGGTCAAAATTCTGTTCATAAAGTGCTCTAGTGTGCTCCCTTGAAGTAATTCAGAAACCACAAATTCCAAGCAGGATACATCGTCTTTACCTGGTAACATCACCAGGTAATTCTAGAGCCCTCCTCTGAGCTAATAGCTCACCTGACAGTCCTCATACCCACAAAAAGCTTATGTCTAGTTTCTTTGACTCTGAACACATAAGGGGAAAAGCCTTTGTCCAGGAAGTAAAAAGCTAAGGGAGAAACAGAAAATCTTGTTTTTGTAAGAGTCATTTGATTTTTTTCTGCTTACGAATTTCCTATCACAATGTTTTAACAAGGTTTTTGCTTTCAAAGGAGTTTCACTTTACCCAAATGAACCTAACATGACCACCTTAAGAGAAAGCCAAGCTCACAGGATTTGTCAAATGTTCCCATAAGTATACAGAATGTAGAGCAATACCTGGAATGTACAAGAACAAAATCAAAACAAAAAATGGCCTGGGCTGCTTTTATTTGCAAATGGAAATGCTTTATCTTTAAAGTATCTCCAACACAACTCCACTGGGCACCACCAACTTTAAATTCCAAAGCTAGTGGAACTTCCAAGAACCAAGGTGCAAGTCTGACATCTTGTGAGCAGCCCTCTCTCTGCATCCCTCCATCCACGCCACCCTTGTGCCCTCCAGGGAGTTGTGTCCCTGTCACCGGCCTGGCCCTGACCAGGGTCTCACAGCACACACCTCAATGGGAAACTACTGAGCCTCGCAGGACCTCCACTTCCTCATTTGCAGTGTGCAGCTCCCACACCTGGCTCAGGAAGAGGCGACACGGGAGTCCAAGCACAGCCGGTGACGACCACAATTGGTCAGAGAAGCGCTGTGAGCCTGTCGGCACCCCACCCATGGCTCTGACAGACTGTGACAAACCAGCAACAACCCAGAGGCAAACAGTCCAAAGACAGCTTAAAGCACTAGCAGCAGCAAGTGTGACTATAAGGAAAACATGTTTAACTTTTTAAAGAGTGGATATAAAATGGAATCCACAATGGGAACAGTATTAGGAAAGGTGTGAAGATGTGACTTGCTTTTCTGTCCAGATTTTCCTGCATGGTACTATTTTTTAAAAAGAAATCACAGAAATAAAGAAGTGTTTAAAATATGTCATGAGAAATGCAAAATCCCAAAATATGTACAAGAACAAGTATGTCTAACTATTTCTGAATGAAAATATACACAAAAAACTGACAATAATGATGGAACAAGAAAGGCAAGACTACAGAGACAATTCTTTCTTTCCTCCATAAAATGCTGCCCAGTTGTGTTAAACTCAGCGCTCACCTGTGGCACACGCCTACCTGTCCTCACCCTATCCAGTGCTGCATGCAGGCAAGCCCACGGGCCCCGGGCACTTCACAGTGTATGTCCTATGCCAGGCGAGGGGCGAGGCTCTGGGCACCCCGGCGGGGCTATGGGGAAGCACCCAGGTGCCACGGGGCAGTGCGACAGCGTTTGGGGCTGAGCTGCTCAGGATGCCCTAGGTGTGTACAGAGGGTCTCTGGGAACCCAGGACCAACAGACAGAGCCACAGAGGGGAACTTCACTGGGAGGGGTGTCAAGCAAAGGCACATCTACAGGCCTTTGTTTTCTGACCTCCCCCCAAAATGTCAGTAACAGGGGCTCAAAATGTCTACATATTTAATTAGTCTGCTGAAGATGCCACATGCTGAGCACAGCACCTCCATGTTGTGGCAGGTAGGCATGTTCTAGCACATACATGTGCACACGTCCTGTGTTTGCTGGGTAACGCTATATCCGTCCAGGCCCTGAATTTGTTCCTTGTTTAAACCACTTAGTTACACTCACCCTCTTCCCCATAATGGACGTTGCCACTAACCCACCCCAGTTACCTCTCTGTCACCCAGGGAATGGGACAAAAACACTCAGATGGATAAATGCAACACAATTCAAAATAGAGAAAATCTTTAAAATGTTTACAGTAATTAGTAAAGTTATCTTTATACTTGAAAATGAATATTTATGCAGTAGATCTAGAGTTTGTACTCCACATACACTATATTCTCTGTGACTGCTCTAATTTTTTAGGTCACATCCACTTCTCATAAGAAAACTGCTTCCTTAGGAAGTATTAAGTATTGCCGGGCGCGGCGGCTCATGCCCCGCGTGTGATCCCAGCACTCTGGGAGGCCGAGGCAGGAGGATTCCTCGAATCCAAGAGTTCGACACCAGCCTGAGCAAAAGTGAGAACTCATCTCTTAAAAAAAAGCTAAAACAAAAGTATTAAGGACGTGTTCATATTAACTTGAATATGAGTAGAAATACTCTAGGAGAACACATAAATTACACCCAAAGGGTGAGTTCTGGCAAGGCAGGTGAGCAACGATGCTGAGTGTGAGAACCGGGTGGGTGGATGCTGAGCCCTCCGAGGCTCGCAAGCCACAAAGTGTTCACTTCAGTTTCCACTCGCGCACCTGCCACGCGGGCCTTCAGCAGCAGTCTGGGCAGCGAGCGCCACGGAGGGGCGTGCGCAGGGAATAAGTCTGGGGTCACAGGGGGTCAGAGACAGCCTCTCTGACCAGAGGTCATCTTTAAGGCACACCTGGAGACACGGGGACAAACTAACGACAACTGCTCATCTCTTTATAGACTTTCCTGACTCCTACTTAAACACCACACAACAAAGATATTTAATAAAAGTGTTCATTAAAATAAAGTTCTAAATAAACAGCTAATGTAAAAATAAAATTCCATTCAGAGAAATTTTCACTTCAAATGAAGTAAGCTTTAGATCTATGCTTGCAGGGAAGACTAGCTTGCTGCACAGCAAACCTGCCGCAAAGACGAGAAAAACCAGACAAAAACGTTTTCTTCTGTTTAAAGGCACCAGAGAGCTACCAAGGTAATGAGATCTTGAGAGGCCAAAACAGGAGGGAAAGGGGAAAAACAGAGCAGTTAAGTCCAACATTTGCTCCCACTTTTCTCTTTGAGGTTCTCAAGCAATGGCTAAGGGCTCAGAACCTGAGGCCTCCCAGAAGTTTTAAGCAGGTGTTCAGGGACAGGTGGGCCCTGGTGAGCCCCAGCTTTCCACTGGGATCCCATTGCGCTCCGCGTAGGAGACAGCACGAATCTGAAATAGGTTCCCATCCCTCCCAAAACCAAAACCTGGTGCCCAGGCAGACTGGGTCCTGACAGGCCTACAACGCTGTGCCCCACGCTAAGGCCAGTCAGAGGCAAAAGCAAACCTGCACTAGAGGAAAATATCATTGGAAACTTCAACTGATCTCTAAATTTTTCACATACGATGTCTGGTATTCAATAAAAAATTGCTCAGCATATCAGGAGACAGAACCAAATGACTGAAAAACAAGAGAAAAAGACAATAGAAAAAGAACCACCACCAAATATCCCAATTTTGAAATTATAAGATGTAAAAATATCTGTGTATGTTCAATAAATTAGAAGACAGGCTGGGCATAGTGGCTCATGCCTTTAATCCCAGCACTTTGGGAGGCTGAGGTGGGAGATCACTTGAGGCCAGCAGTTTGAGACCAGCCTGGGCAACATCTCTAGAAAAAATTTAAAAATCAGCTGGGTGTGGTGGTGCAGGCCTGTAGTCCCAGCCACTTGGGAGGCTATGGTAGGAGGATCACTTGAGCCCAGGAGTTTGAGGCTGTAGGGAGCTATGATCACACCACTGCAACTCCAGCCCTCTATCTCTAAAATAAAATAAAGTACACATACAAATAAAATTATAACTGCAGAGCTTCCAGACAGCCGAACACGTGCAGGTTCCTGGAGGATGGTGCCCTGGGGAGAGCATGGAAGCTCCGTGTCCCTCCCCCATACTTCGCCTTAAGCACCTCTCCGTCTGTATCCTTTGTAATATCCTTTATAAAAAACCAGTAAACAGACAGGGTCTCACTATGTTGCCTAGGCTGGACTCAAACTTCTAGGCTCAAGCAATCCTCCTTCCTCAGCAGCCCTGGTAGCTGGGACTACAGGTGTGTTCCACTATGGCTGGCAGTTGTATCTCTTTTCATATACCAGTAAATGTAAAAAGTAAAATAAAATAAAATAAAATAGCTGCAAAAGGAGCAATGGGAGATAGGTAATTAGTGTTAGTTTAAGTCTTAAGTCTTTGCATTTTCTGGGAAGTGGTAAAAGAACCAACCTACATTACACTTGAGTAAGTCAAGGATGCTTGTTGTTCAATGCAATCCTTATCAAAATCCTAATAGCATTTTTTACAGAAAGAGAAAAAAAAATCCTAAAATTCATATGGAACCACAAAGACCCTGATAGCCAAAACAATCTTAAGAAAGAACAAAACTGGAGGCATCATACTACTTGATTTCAAAATATACTACAAAGCTATAGTAATTAAAACAGCATGGTACTAGCATAAAAACAAACACACAGACCAACAGAACAGGATACAGAGCCCAGAAATAAACTTACCCATACACAATCAACTGACCTTCAACAAGGGCATCAAAAATACACAACGGGGAAAGAACAGTCTTTTCAACAAATGGTGATGGGGAAACTGGACATCCACATGCAGGAGAATGAAACTGGACCCTTACACCTTATGCCATACTCAAAAATCAACTCAAAATTAATTAGCATGTTAAATGTTAAGAGCTAAAATTGTAAAACTCCTAGAAGAAAACACAAGGGAAAGCATCACGACACAGGGCTTAGCAATGATTTCTTGGGTATGACACCAAAGGCACGAGCAACAAAAGTAAAATTAGACAAGCAGAATTACAGCAAACTAAAAAGCTTCTGCATAGCAAACAAAAAAATCAACAGCATAAAAAGGCAACTTACAGAACGGGAGAAAATATATGCAAACCATATATCTGATAAGCAGTTAATAGTCAAAATACATAAGTAATTCATACAACTCATTAGCAAAAAAACATATAACCTGATTTAAAAACGGGCAAAGGACTTGAGTAGACATTTCTCCAAAGAAGACATACAAATGACCAACAGGCACACAAAGCAATGCTCCACAACACTAACCATCAGGAAACTGCAAGTCAAAGCCACAGTGAGACATCACTCACACCTGTTAGGATGGTTATTACAAAAAAACGCAAAAGACAAGTGCCGGTGAGGATGTGGAGAAACTGCCCAGATGGTCTCAGAGTCCTGGCCTCAGTGACCGTCACGACTCAGCCTCCGAGAGCACTGGGATTACAGGCACCAGCCCGCATGTTGGCTATTATTGCTATTTTCTAATAGCTGGAGTCAGTCAATACGTTAACAAGAGCAGATTTGCAAGACACTGTCTTAAACCAAGAGATACAAATGAGACAAGGACACAGTCCCTTCTCAAGGCACTTGGAGTTGTTTAAAGCAAAGGTGAGCGGCATTTCAAATACGCTGTCAGTGTCCACCACCGTCCGGGTCACCAGCACGCTCCACCTTGCTAAACATAGCAGTTCACTGCCAGTCCCCACCTCTCCTCACCTCCCAGCTCTGTTTCGCAGTAAATCATCCCACCTTTCTTGAAATGCTTTCTTCGTTTGGCTTCCAAGATGTGACACTCCACCGGTTTCCTCCCTCCTCACCCGCCAGGGCTCCTTGCTGCTTCCTTCCCATCTCCCCAAACCCTCCACAGTGAAGTCCCCGACCTTTCCCTCCTCTCTGCACTCACTCCCTGGGGTCTCATGGAAGCTCACGGCTCTAAATACCAAGACAGAAGCTGCAGTCTCCCACAACCCAAGCTCAGAAATGGCAAACCATCACCCCTCTGAGCACATCAGCCACTCTCCCCTCTGCTCTGTCCCTGCAGCCTTGTCCCTCTGCGTGGAGTCACCTTCCTCCAGGCACCCGGTCTGCCCTCTCACCTTCACTCTGGTTAAAGCCACCTCCCTCCCGAAGCGCTGCACAGGCTCGGCACCATCTGAAGCACTCCACATGTCACTTACTTTTCGCCTTGTCTCTCTCCTGTTAAAATGTAAACTCCATGAATGGAGGGATTTTTGTCTGCTTTGTTCACTGGTGAATCACTGGCTCCGGGAAGAGCACGTGGCACTTAAACGGCACTGGATGAATGGATGAATCTGGGAATTGATAAGGGAATCTGAATATCTGCCAATTCTCCTTTAAATGGGCCCACAATAGATGCATTTTCCTGTCTGCTCAGACTCAGCTTTTCTTGGGCACTGGTGTACCATTTTCCTTTAGTCTCCTTTTATTCCCCAAAACCCCAAAACACTGTGATCATGTAATAGTCCACTACCAGGAAAGGGATCGATTTTCCTCTCTAAGATGAACAAATGGTCCTCAAGAAGATCCAATAGGAAAACCAAGAGATCTGCACGAGTGAGAAACACCCACTTTCACCCCAAGACACCAACACTTCAGCTGTGTGCAGCACAGGCAAACCTGACATACAGAGTGTATGTGCTCCTGAGAAGTTGTATGTGTGCATATAATTTTTATTCACTGAGTGATCACAAGGGTACTGAAGGCATCTCAACATGAATTTTCATGATGCTACCACCACCAATTCCACATTCTGTGGGAATCCCATTAGACCTCCCTAACCAGCCCTGCTCCCCGAAATTCTTCTCAAAGTCGATTACTTTATATTTAAAAGAAGGGGCATGTGGCTGGAAACAAGAATTGTCATGGCAACATTTCAGGGGTGGTTAGACCCCCAGGGCCTGTCCTCACCCACAGCCAGCCCTCCAGGACACAGGAGGAACTGTGTCTATTTACAACGCGGTGGCTCATACCTGTAACCCCAGCACTTTGGGAGGCCGAGGTGGGAGGATCACTTTAGGCCAGGAGTTTAAGACCAGCCTAGGCAACATACCGAGACTCTGTCTCTCCAAAAAAATTATTTTTAATTAGCCAGGCATGGTGATGCACACATGTAGTCCCAGCTACTGGGGAGGCTGAGGCAGGAGGATCACTTGAGTCCAGGAGTTTGAGGCTGCAGTGAGCTGTGATGACACCACTGTGCTCTAGCCTGGGTGATAGAGCGAGACCTAGTCTCAACAAAATAAAGAAGTAAAAGGAATAAAAATAAAATAAATAAATAAATAATGAATCTGAAAGTTTCCTGATTTAGGGAAAGCAGGTACAGGGAGACAGGGTGGGGATGAGGCCTGGAAACAGAGATGAGGTCAAAGTCTGCACACTAAACCAGTAGGTCCCAGACTCCTCCAGAATCCCACAGGGAGCACCAGCAGAATAAGAATGAAGCAACCCTCTCAGGGAAACAAATCACCCAGAGAAAAGACCCACAGATACTGACATCTGGGGATCCCCAAGCAAAGAAGCCAGCTGGCAGTGTGAACACTCCAAGCACAGTCATGCATCGCCTAACGATGGAGATGTGTTCTGAGAAACGTGTCATTAGGGCATTTTGTCACTGTGCGAACATCACAGAGTGGGCGTACACAAACCCAGGTGGTAGAGTCTACTACACCCCCAGGCTGTATGGTAGCCTATTGCTCCTAGGCTACAAACCTGCCTATTGTACTGAATACTGTAGACAATTGTAACACAATAGTATCTCTGTATCTAAATCTAAGCAAAGATTTTTAAAAGGTACACCTGTAGGCCAGTGTAATCCTAGCATTCTGGGAGGCCGAGGCGGGAGGATTGCTTGAGCTCAGGAGTTCGAGACCAGCCTGAGCAAGAGCGAGACCCCGTCTCTACCAAAAGTAAAAAAAATTAGCCAGGCGTGGTGGTGAGCACCTCTAGTCCCAGCTACTCGGGAAGCTGAAGCAGGAGGATTGTTTGAGCCCAGGAGTCTGAGGTTGCAGTGAGCTATCATGATGCCATGGCACTCTACCCAGGGCAACAAAGTGAGACTCTGTCTCAAAAAAGAAAAGAGAAGAAAAGAAAAAGGCACACCTGTACAGGGAACTACCATGAATGGAGCTTGCGAGACTAGAAGTTGTTCTGGGTGAGTCAGTGAGTTTTAAGTGAACGTGAAGGCCCAGGACATTCCAGTACACTGCCATAGACTTTATAAATACTGTGCACTTAGGCTGCACTAAATGAATTTTAAAATAAAGTAACTGTTCTATGATATTACCATGGTTATGATGTCACTAGGTGACTGCAATTTTTTAGCTCCATTATAATCTCATGGGATCACAGTTGTATATGCAATCCATCGTTGACCGCAAAATTGTTATGCAGCACATGACTATACACCAATTGAAAGGCCTTCCCACAGACAGCTTTCAGTATTTTCACTTTTAAATAGGAGGTAACAGGCTGGGTGCAGTGCTTCACACCTGTAATCCCAGCACTTTGGGAAGCCAAGGTGGGAGAATTGCTTGAGGCCAGGAGTTCAAGACCATCCTGGGCAACAGAGCAAGACCCTGTCTCTACAAATATTAGAAAAAATCAGCCAGGCATGGTGGTGGCGCCTGTAGTCCCAGCTACTTGGGAGGCCGAGGCAGGAGGATCGCTTGAGCCTGGGAGTCTGAGGTCATAGGGAGCTGTGATGACACCGCTGCACTCCAGCCGAGGCAACAGAGCAAGATCCTGTCTCAAAAAAATGGAAAGAAAGGAAATACCTGACGCAACTCAGCTCAGCAATGAAAACACCAAGCTTTGATGCGTGAATATATTAGGACAGGTGGCAGAGAAGGGAGAACATCAACAGAGGCTGTCTAAAAACTGATGACCCGAAGACAGCAGTATGAACACGTTGCGTGGAACTGTGTCTCCCCCAGTGCATATGTTGAAGCTGTGATGACGCCACTGCACCCCAGCCTGGCAACAGAGCGAGACTCTGTCTCAAGAAAAGAGAGAGAGAGAGAGACAGCAGAGAGCCAAGCACAAGCCAAAAAAAGAGGCCTCAGAAAGAAACCTACCTTGCCAGCACCTTGACCTTGGACTCTGCAGCCTCCAGAACTATAAGAAATAAACATCTGTTGTTGAAACCACCCAGGCTGTGGTATTTTGTTCCAGCAGCCCAAGCAGACTCACACAACAGAGTAAGACACGTGGGAAGTGGCCACCCTGGAGGGGCAGGGGCACAACAACTCACTGTAGTTATCAGTTTGGGGATATTTGAATTTTTCCTTATCTACATATTTTTGATAAATTAAAATTAATTTTAAATACTCGTATAGTAGTGGAAACATAAAGATCTAAGATCATATTGAAAGGAAACATTTATATGTACCCCTTCTGAAGAAAAAATATGCTTTTGAAAAGCTGCATATAATTCAGACCTTTTTGTAAAGCCAGTATTCTTTCAATAATACCCTTTCTAATTGTAAACAAACATGTTACAGGAATTTGGAAAATGTAGAAAAATAGAATGAAGAAAATAAAAAGCCCATGTATCCAATCATACAGAAAAAAATCTCTGTGTAACCAACCCTGCTACTGGACATTCAAGTATTCTGATTGTTGGCTATTATAAGCAATTCTACAAGCAACATTCTTTTTTTTTTTTTTTTTTTTTAAGAACCAGGGTCTCACTCTGTTGCCCAGGCTGGAGTGCAGTGGCATCATCACAGCTCACTGCAGCCTCAAATTCCTGAGCTCAAGTGATCCCCCTACCTTGCCTCCCAAAGTGCTGCGACCATAGGCATGAGCCACCACGTCCGGCCTGCAAGCAACATTCTTCATGATTATTTTTAAACGTCTGTTCAAGAGAAGACACTGGCCCTACAGACTAAAGATGAGCTGGTCAAGATCCAGAGTGGGTCAATACCCCCCCCAAAAAAGTACTTAAATAACCTCAAAGGGCACAAAGCTCACTGAGCAGATGGCCCGGGAACGGGCAGAGGAGCCCTGCTCAGGGGCTGAGGACGGCACCCACCAGCCAGCCCCAGAGACACCTCAGCCCGAACAACAGAGACAAGCCCACTTGCTACAAGAAATTTCGATGGTTGACAAAGGAGGCTCGTGGGCCATGGCTGCAATCCACGCAGCCCGTGTCTAACTCTGGACAGGGTCCCTGCACGAGAAGACAGGGAGGACAGAGGCTAGGTCACTCACGCACACCCGGCCTGGCACATGGCCTCCCGTGGGCTCTCGGGAAGACACAGAAGCAGTGTGGAGGCTGAGCTCACTCAACCAAGCCAGACGGCCAGCCTCCGTCTCAGGAAGGGACTGCAGTGATTCACTGAGTGCTTTACTCAGAGCAAACACTTTTTAAAATCAATGGGCTGTGAGAGGACCCTGACGGGCTCACAGATGATGCGTTCTTACTGATGGGACACAGGGGAGCGGAGCAACACTGATTCTCTCCCGCAAGCGTAAGTACACACACAGCTTCAAACCAGACACGGACTAAAGAAAGAATTATCTCATTTCCTAACCGAGCTACCACTGCTCAGCCAAATCCCACATTTCTAACAACAGGTAAACTGCTGTAAAGGAAGTCCAGACCTTAGAAAAGATCAACAGAACCAGTGAGCACGAATCAAATTCAAATCTCTGAGACGCCAACTGGTGCATATACCTGGGAACAAGCTGGGTCACCAGGCAGCCAGCCTGTCGGGACAGCTCCATGCCAAGAAAGACCGTGCTGTACCCACAGCGAGGCCACCCATGCCACCTCCACGCCCTCAGAACAGCTGCCGCAAGTCAGCGCCGTGGGCAGCATGGCCACGCAGACAGCCTCAGCCAGCTCGTCCGCTGTCTGTGAGGGCTGCCCTTTTACAACCCACCAATGCAAGAGCCAGGCGCCAGCATCAGCGACTCCTTGGGACTGAGGTCAGCCCAGGCAAAGAGGTCTCTCTGTTCCAGAATTCTGCAGTCTGATAGCTACAGGCACTTCCATGGACTCTGCTAAAACCTGTCAAAGACTATGGAATTCTACACGGCTAAGCAGAGAAAAAATATTTTTGGAGTCTGACTCCACTGGCAGGTATATAAAAATGCAGGAAGCATGTTGGCGCTGTCGCAAGGAGCTTGGCTTTCACTCCTGGTGCAGTGGGAAATCCCTGCAGTGCTGGAAGAAGGGACTGAATCTATAACAGATCCCTCTAGAACTGCAGGGAAAACAGACTGGGGCAGAGACCCCGTGGAAAGGTTCCTGCAGGGACCCAGGAGGGGGCGGGGGGAAGTGAGAGCAGAGACAGGAGACCTGGGCCTGCTGAACTGGACATGGGTGAACACAGCAGGAAGCAAGGGTGGACTGGGTCGGCCCGGTGGTGGTAGGGCCACTGCTGAGACAGGATTAGAAGAGGAGCAGGTTTGGGTGGGGAATTAATATGCTCCACTTTAAGGAAGTATGACTACTAAAATCTGAATATCATTCACTACCCTATCTTTGCAGCCATTTGTAACCTAGATATGACTCTCACCAGCATCTAGCAGACCGCTGAATCCAGACCAGGACGGTGATGGTGGCACACAGGAAGCCCTGGCATCTGCTGTGCACAGGTGCTGGGGTCTGAGCACCTCCAGGTACTACCCCAGTACAACCCCATTTGGCAGGCCCTTACGTCACTGTTCCCATTTTACAGATAAGCACAGAGAGGTGCAGCCACTTCCCCACAGTCCCACACAGCTAGCAGGAGGCCAACCCCACAAGGTACCACCTAGAGGAAGAGCCATCAAGCCAGGGCCCACGAGATCAACCACGAGCTTAACGTTCTCAGGGCACATAAAAATAGTTTACGTGGAAAACATGGTTCTTCCATTCACTTAGTTCAGGAATAATTTTTACTGTTTTCCTTAAACATCTACAAACAAAAAATATTTCTTTTTGGATCTGGATCAAATAAGGAATGTGTACACCCCAAGGGAGACTCTGAGAAAACCGCACAATGGTACAGAGAGCAGGGACTCACTGGCCACCCTGCACTCCACAGACATCTCTCCCGGCACACGCCCGGGCTTCCCCCAACCCGCCTGCCCAGAATGCCGTGGAGAAGCATGAACCTCCGGGAGGGCCGCCGTCCGGGCGAGCGAGCCCTCACACTCTCCTGGGAACCCCGCAGCTGCCTCCTGAGGCTGTGTCTGAATCTCCAGTCACCCTGTTTCGGGGCCATCTGTTCAGTTAAAAGAATTCACCCAGTCGGAACAGCCGCACACCTGGAGGTGACAGGGTACGGCAGCACCCCCGCTCTGCGGCTTCGTGGCCCTGCACACACGGAACAGAGCGGCAGGGAGGGGGGACGCGCCGCCTTCCCTCACCAGGTCCGCGAAGACAACGTGCCACGGCCCCGCGCCACGCTCTCCACCGCAGCGGGCATCCTTCACCAGAGCTGCCTCCCAGTGCCACCCAGCACGGAAACCCACAATCTGCCGTCCACACGAAGCTCTGGACACATTTTGGGCGCTCCCTTTCTTTTTCTTTTACAGTTTTTTCTCTTGACTTTTTAGGCCATTACCGGAAACACAGACAACAAACCCTGAAGGGACCCACGTGCTTCTGAGTGGCTGAGCTCCACGACCCAAGCGTGCACCAAGCCACCAGGGCGCGCCTGTGGAACGGCATCCGTGGTCCACTCTCTGGCCGTGGCCGTGAGGACCAGCCCTGTCCGGGAGCGCCCCACGGGGCTGGCCGCAGGAGGCCCTGTCCTCAGGGAACTGCCCAGCAGTGAGAGTTGGAGGACCAGAGCTGGCAGGCAGGACAGCACAGGCCCTGCCAGCCTGAACACCACCCGGTGGGCGAGCCCACCCTCCGAGGGGCAAAACCTGAGCTTCCAGCTGAGGAGCTACAGCCCCCAGCCCTACTGCCAAACCACTCCGGAGGCAGCCAGAATCTGCCCGCCGATTCACACCAATTAAAACAGGGGATGTGAACCCATCAAAGTTACGTTCAAAGTTCCACTGCCAACAGGCAATACAGACTGAAAAGTCTTTGCACACAGGCAGGGGAAGAGAGACCTCGGCCCAGGGGCTCAGAATGGCAGCTGGCGAGCAGGACAAGCGCAGAGAAAGGCCAGGAGATTGCTCTTTCCTTGGTTTTGACAGAGAGCTAAGCAAAAGTCACATTTTACTTTCCTCAAGTCAACGATGTGAAACCACCACGCGGGCACACATGCAGACAGATAAGGACCAGCACGCAGGCCTCCCACCGGGAGCAAGGGGCAGTGTCACCCTCTGAGGGAGAAGGAGCAACCCCACAGAACCAGCGCTAGCACCCAGGGCCGTGCGGCCCCAGGCTGGCCCTCCTAAGCAGTCCTCCGTGCGGACTGGTTCTCCTTTCTGCAGGGGGTGCTCACGAGTTGCCTATTCAACCCTTCTCTCCTCTTCCCTTTCCCTGGGACCCCAGTCTTTCTTTGGAGACCACTCTCCCCCAGTGGGGAGCAGCCGTGCTCTCTGGGTGGGGTGCCTCCGTTTCCTTCCAAGTGGCCCTATTGTGGTCTAAGCCCCACAGGCAGCCTCGGGCCCTTGCACGATGATTATGCTGGGATGGGCAGGACACAGTGGCACATGGCATCCCCCTCCCCCTCAGATCAAACTGTAGGACCTTCATTCAGTGCTGCAACAAAGGAACCCAGAGCCCAAGTTTGCCGCAGCAGCCACCTCCAACAAAGCTGGTCACCATGAAGGCAAAGTCAGAGAAGCAGTAAGAAAAGGGGCTGGAGTCCTGATCAAGCCACATCTGAAACTGGGAGCCACCAACACCCTTCACAGTCTAGGCCCAGGTGGGCTGGGCCTGCTGTTACTTCCAGCCTGGCGCATCCTGACCGCACACCCTCACGTGGCAAGGAGAGTGCGTCCGAACGAGAATTAGCCCACGTTGGACTTCTCACCCGACCAGTGCTAATAAATAATGGCCTCGACATCAGAGATCCTCAAATCACAAAACCGTACCACAGGTGGCCTCCAGCAGGGAGGATTCGATTGCAGACAGGACTCCTGAGCTCCAGAATCTCCACAACGGGCAAGTTAGAACCAAAATATGCCACAGTTCTTATAGCTATGTGCCAGCAGATGGGAGAAGCCGACATATTCAATTAATTTCACGGCAAAGGTTGCTTATTACAAACAGCAAAATCAAGAGAGAAACAGCAAAGTCGCTGCTCATGCCAGTGACTGAACAATGGTGGGGACACTCAGGAATTCTTAAAATCAGAAATCAGAATGGAGCTCTTTTTTTTTTTTTCCTACAACCCAGCCCTCAAATTTAGTCCCATCTTAGAAATGTTGCTAACCAAATATGAAAACTTTTAAGGTTAAGTTTTAGAAACTGTCAGTTACACTAGCCTTACTCAACAGGATAATTTTATGGCATATTCTGCCCTAAAAAGTTTGCTAAATAAATAGCATTTGGCTAAAGACAAGGATCAAAAGGAAGAAAAAATTACCTCAAACAGTTCATCTTGAATCATATCACTTAAACTAAAGGAGTTTAAACCTTAGAAATGTTCAATCCTGTGTTTATCAGCAAGTAGCCAATTTCTCTGTCACAGTAAACTTCAATAACCGATCCAGGTTTTTAATAACTTCATGGAAGTCCCAGCATTTGGGGATGTTTTCAGACTCTTGATTAAATCAGCAGGGGTCACACGAATTCCAGGCTTTCAAAGTTACACGGGCCAGAGTCTCCAGTCACAGGCTTTGGGAAATGAGCGGGAAACGCAAGCGATCCGCTCACAAGTACAACAGATGCCAACCCACAAGCCAGATAAACCTCCAGTAACCACATAGGGATTACAGGGAAAAAAAGAATGAAGAAGCAGGTTTCCAAGCTGTGACAGCCTCTAATAGCACCAGGTTGCTCCTTCCCAAGCTGCACAGGTGCCTGCAAACACATACTGTGAGAGCCACCCCAGAACACTCCCGGGCAGCCGTGGACTGACTCTACACAACAGCACTAACACATTTTGTTGCAGGGGAAAAAAGGTCCAATCCAGGAACTCCAACAAAAGCCACAGGAAGTTTTCAAAGTACTCTGACAATTCATCACTATTTCTCAGCCTCCAGGAAGAACCTTAGAAGATCACTACAGGCCAGGCGTGGTGGCCTGTAATCCCAGCACTCTGGGAGGCCAAGGCGGGAGGATCTCTCGAGCTCAGGAGTTCGAGACCAGCCTGAGCCCTGAGCAAGAGCAAGATCCAGTCTCTAATGAAAACAAAAAAAATTGGCCGGGTATGGCAGCGCACACCTGTAGTCCCACCTACTCGAGAGGCTGAGACAGGAGGATTGTTTGAGCCCAGGAGTTTGAGGTTGCAGTGAGCTAGGCTGACACCACAGCACTATAGCTCAGGCCACAGAGCGAGAAAAAAAAAAAAAGATCATTATAAAAAGCATTAATCCAGAATTCTCTAAGTATCAATGCCTTTAAAAGTCCTCTCCTCCTTTCATTATGCCTGAAGGGTTATGCCTGCCGGGTAGACCCATCCTCTATGTAAAAGAAGGGAAGTTTGAGGGCTGCTACAGCCTGGAAATCTGCTGCTTCATCATTTTTTCCCTGTAATCTCTATGTGATTACTGGAGGTGTACTTTACTACTAAAGGGTAAAATTTAAATATTATTACAACTTCTAAGAATCCCAATGTTCCTAATGACTTACAAGGCCATATATTTTAGTCTGTTCTCAATAAAAGTATTCTCAACATTACAAATATAAAAAGTACTTTCCCTGACAAAGACAAAGTGATTTCAAAAAAAAAAAAGTACCCGGTGACCAATGTGAACGCATCATGAAAAAGAAATAAAATTATAATTCAACCACAGCAGCAGCAGCACATTCCGCGGGGGCTAAAAGACAAGACTGCGCGTGACCAGCACCTTCCCCTGCTTGTTCGCCAGGTCTTGGAGCTGAGCACAGAAACGGACCCTCGTGCCAGACTCACCTGAACTCTCCGCCTTCGCTGTGCCGCCTACTGGAGCAGGCCCTCGGGGCCGCCGTGTCCAGGAGCAGCTTCTGAGCGAGCCTGCCGGCGGGGGCAAGGCCTCCGCCACGGCCCTCCTCCAGGTCGTGGTCACATCTCCACTCCTCATCCTCGTTCAACGTGGGCAGGTATCCAGACGTGCCCTTCCCCGTCCCCGACCCAGAGCTCTGGTCACTGCAGACCTTCGGGCTCTCTGAGCCTGTCCTCGTGTACTCCAAATAAATATCGGACTTGAGGAAGGCGGGATAGGTGTTCTCCTCCATGGTGGACTGAACTTCTGTCTGGGCCTGGTCAAACATGGCAGGGTCGATCTGCTGCTTCACGATGCAGTCCTTTATGAAGCTCTTGGTGGCTGGCTTGGTCTGGCGGGACACGATGCCACCGCTGTCAAGGATGTACTTTCGGTAGATAGCTCTTGCCAGCTTCAGCCTCTTCTCCTCATTCGAGTCACAGGGCTCCAGCTTCCTGAAGCCACTACAGGCAAACCAGAAGTCCAGCAGGTCGGCACAACCCTCCTGCTTCAGGAAAGTCCTGAACAGGCTTATCCCATCTTGGTCGTCCAGCAAGGAGTGCAGTGACTCGGCCCACTTCAAGTAGGGTGGGGTGGGCGAGGCACTGCCCTCAGGCTCATACCCCAGGTCCAGATCCGAGCGCCTCGGGGTGGCTGTCGAAGTCTCACCTTTAATGCCGGCACCTTTCCCAGAGCAGAAACTGTGGCTGACAGGCCTTGGGTCTGTGGATGCCAGTTCTCCCTCCTCACCAGGCACTGGGGGCCGGGGGGCATCTTCGGTGAAACTTGCTCCGAGGTCCAAGGGGAAACCCTGCTCTTGGACATTCATTTTGGGACTCTGTGCGTCAATGAACAATGAGCGCTGCACCCTAATACATCAGTACTTACAGCTCCAAAGTGAATCAATCTGTCCTGTTGAAACCATTAAGAGGACAAGGATTAGGAAAGGTGGGTCCATGGAAACACGACCAGAGGTTTTCTCAAGACAAGACTCGCAATGAAGCCCTCCCGCTCAAACTCACAGCCAGAAACTCAGTTTAAATGTTCAGTCGAGACATATTTTGGCTACAAGGTTTGCTCCACATTAAAACAATTTCAGGATACTTTTACAACTCCAGGAATGCTTCGCACGTTAAGAAGCGAATGCCCAGAACACGGAGAATGCCACTCCCCCTCCAGTGCCACTCCTGAGAGTGTCACAGAGACTAGCAACCTGAGGACCTCCCACCGCAGCTAACGAGCTGGGTGACGGCAAGGCAGGAAGGCTGGAGGAAGGAAAGGTGCTTCTCATCCCTACTACTTGTGCAAACGTGAGTGAGAGCTGGTCCCTCCCAATGAGATGAGGGTAATCACCCCATCAGCCCCGGCGACACTCAGAGAAAGAAAGGGAGGCACAACACAGCCCCTAAGGCAGGTGGGTGTCCTCTGAGCCCCACGTCCTTGAGGCCCATCGCCACTGCTCTCTGCCTGCTGTGACACCCCACACATAGTACGCCTTGAACACGCGTGACACACAGCGAGGCATTCCTCCAACTCTCAACACACACCTAAAAGAGCAGTTAATTGTGGGTCACCGTCAGCATCACTGACCGAGTGATCAAAGGACACCATCCATGCACAGAGGTGTTCTGACATCATCAATGTGGACAATCCTAAAAATGCTTCTGTCAGAAAGCGGCAATTGACTGTTAGAGCCTCTCTTATAGGAAAACGTCCTTCTGATAGCAAATGGGTACTTGAAGGAACAGAGAAGGTAGAGAAAAAATGAAATCCAAATACAATTACACTTTTTAGCTAAGGAAGCATATGATTTAACTCTGTAAACTGAAAATCAAACCACCCACCCTCTTAAGAGGTCAGGGAACTAAGGATTTTGTTGCTGCTACTGCTGCTACAAGCCTGCATGTGGTGTACAAAGGAGACTGGATCAGGACTCAGACAGAACCCTCCACCACAGTCTTTGGTCCTTCCTGCCACATCCTACAGGAGCCCACAGAACCCACAAGCTCTGGCTGTGCCTCTCAACCTAGCCAAGGAGGGTGAGCAACACAGCTTGCCATGATGTAAGTGGTCCAGCCTAAAAGTGGGCTGGAGAGAGGGCTCTAATGACACATGCCAGGTTCAAGTGCCTGGAGCACTGAACAAGCCAGAGGGTGCAAAATAAAACCCTAAGACCCAGTGCCAACACAGAGTGGCTCTCCCTGGCCACCAACACACACTGCTGAGCCCTGGCCTGCACGTACTCTGTCCCCCACACCGCACACACCTGCCAACAGCTGCTGATGGCTAAAAGCAAAAAGTATCCATAGATGGAGGATGGGTCACAATTATGTGCCCCAAATGACATTTCTGCTGCTAGTGACTTTTTATGAAAACTACTGGGCAGGCTGCAATCTCGGCCTCAGCAGTCTGTTTCTTAAGGTCAAGGCCCAGTGGGCTATGGCAGCTCGCTGCTTACAGACCACTTCAACTGTAGCCCCTTTCTCAGGAACTCCATCAGCGTGGAGAGAGCTCCACACCAGCTCATGGATGTCTAATGTCCTCCGTCCAGGACACCATCAAAGGGGGGCCTGCACCCCTGACCACCTGAGCCACACCCTTACAGATTCCCTGCAGTTCACCAGCTTTAAGAACAAACCAAGTCCCTAGAAACTGAAAAGTAACTAACCAGAGAATATGTTCAAACAGAAGAATCACAAGTCACCCTCTCTTTCTCTACAATGCTTATGTCTTCTCTACATAAAGCATTTGTAGCAGCAGGACCCACAGCACCCAATACAAGGTCTTGCAACTAACAGGCACCAATAAATATCTAATGCATTGACATAAACAAGAAAGACACCAATCACAAATGCCAAATATTGGCTGTTTACAGATGCTGAACTACTGTGCTATAGAAACAGAAGCAAATTCAAGATCTAGCCCTTGATGACAAAACTGCAGCTGTCTTTCAAAACTAACATTTCAATTCATGTGTGAACCAAGTCTACCCTAATCATTTTAAACTGTTTTTCAGAGCCCAGAAGAAAAATTTTTTATTATTCACATTTATTTTGGACTGTCAACTGACAGAAGAGTTTTTGGTGAACCTGCACATGAACCCCTCTACAAATTACTGACATTGTTGAAATACTCCAATTCCTGAAATCTCCAGACTCCACAGGGAAACACACTAAGCATTTAGTGTACACACATGTACACACCACACACAAACCAGTTATATTAACTCAGGTTAGAGTCAAATGCCCACAAGCACCAAATCTGGCCCACGGCCTGTAACCACCATCAATAAAGTGATTCCATAAAAGGAATCCACAAGTCTGATACCTTATTTAAAATGCCCTTTAGTCACTGCCTAGGCATACACCCTGGGTACCACGGCTGCAACCTATATACGATGTTATATACATATATATACACACACACACACATTTATTTGACTCAAATGAAACTTTTGAACTTTTGGTTTACGTGGAGTGTGGAAGTAACAGAGCATGACTCAGACATTTTCCCAACTGTCCACTGATTAAACTCTCAAAGGATGAGGGCTACTATTTTACATGTAACCCATTCCCCCATCACCTAAATTCTCAATGACCAGTGTAATCCAGAAAAGTCCACTTAGCTTTTCTGAAACTAGAAATCTAAGACAAGTCAACACCTGCTGAAAATCAAACAAAAACACTGTGTTTTGTATGCTTTCTCATCCCTGTTCCCCGAATGGAAGTTCTTAAAACTGAAACTGAGCTACTGCTGAATATCTTGGGTAGTCAGGTTTAGACTGTATGTGTTCTCCAAAGCAGGGCCTATAGATCCAAGTAAGCCTGAGATTCTTCCAGAAGAAACAGAGAAGGTAAGTATGAGCAAAAAGGAGGAGCCAAAATACACATTAAGAACCCTTTATAAGTTACCTTAGAGATGGCTGAGAAAAATCCCCAGGGGATTGATCTACCATCTTCAATGCTGAGCGAACAGTTTCACAGCCCTGGCTGTGCAGCTTGGGTTTCACGGGTGGGGGGGGCTGAATTCCAAAGTGCAGGGTGAGGGCGGAACCTAAGACTCACAGCAGACAGAGACCTGTGTTTTGGCAGCAAAGCATCAACCTGAAGGAGTACGGACACCAGGCAACTGGGTACTCTGACAGCCAAACTACAGCTAGACCCAGCACCTCTGCCTCAGAGAGGGAGGGAGTGCCCTCCCTGGGTTTCAGACTTACTCCTCCTTTTTCCTGGGGGTTGGGGGGCAGGGACGCGTCACAGTCCTGCCTCTCCCCAGGACCCCGGCACACAGTCAGCCCCAGCAGCTACTCTACACCCCACCCACATCCCTAAACATGCCCCAGGCCCATGGACCACAGAACTGCACCCCACACTGCAAACGAACACATCCAGCTGCAAATCCCACCGGCCTCCAGGGGCACCCCCATCCCTCCTCCGAATCCTGGGTCTTCCTCGCTCCCTCCACTCCCACCCCCTTCCCAGTGCACACGCCCCAACGTCAACGGCCCTCGCTTCCCCATCCCCTGCCGGCATCCCTCCGCGGCACACCCGCCCGCGCGGCCCTGCTCCCCCGCACGCCTCCCCGCGCCGGCCCCGCGCCCGCCGCCCCCCTTCCGGGTCCCGCGCCGCGGCCCGCCGGCCTAGCGCGGCCTACACCGGGGCGGCCGCAGCAGGCCCGCCGCCCCCCGCGCGCCCGCGGGCCCCACGCCACTCACCCGCGCGCGGCGGCGCGGCCCCGGGCCCGGCTCCCGGCGCGGCCCATGCGCTCAGCGGCGGCGCGGCGGGCGGGACCGGGCGGGGGCGCGGCCCGGGTCGGCCCCATCGCGGCGGCGAAGGCGCGGCGGCCCGGAGGCGGGCGCGGGGCAGGCCGCGGGGGCGCCGCCGAGGCTCGGCCGCCCGCTCTCTCCGGCCTGCTGCGGGGGACGCGGCTCCGGCCCGACCCGGCCGGCTCCTGCGGCGGCGGCGGCCAAGATCGCCTCCGAGCCGGGCTCGAGCCCCGAGCGCCGCAGCCAGGCCGAGCGCCCCCGCCGGCGGCGCCCGGAAGTGCGGGGGCGTGGCCGGCGTGGGGCGTGGGCGGGGCGCGGGGCGGGCTGTGGGCGGGGCGCGGGGCGGGCGAGGGGGCGAGGCCAATGTCCGCCGGGGCGCGGGCGGGGGCGCGGGGGCGGGCGAGGGGGCGAGGCCAATGTCCGCCGGGGCGCGGGCGGGGCGCGGTCACCGGGACTCCCGAAGCGGCGCCGCTGCGAGGCTGCCGTGGGCGCACGGCCGGTCCGGCTGGGGGTCTGCGAGGCGCACGCCCGGCTTTCTGCCGCCCGCACAACGGAAGGCGGCCCAGTGTCCCCAGCTCAGGGCCCCCCAGGTCGGTGTCCGCAGCCAGCTCGCGCCCAGCCGGCCTCCAACCTCCACGGGCTCCGTGCCCGGCCGGCCCACGGCACCAAGGGAAGCAGGTGTCCCAGGAATTGGGCAGTCTGAGCCCTTGATGACGTCCAGCCCCTCAGTTTCCTGTGCCCCTCAGCTGGCCAGGACCCTGAGAAGGTGCGCTGGGGCTCCACCCTCCCTCAGTCCACAGGCAGTTGGGACTCAGGGCCAGGGCGCACAGTGGGCACCCAGCAAATGCTGGCTGTCACTTGGACAGGAGCCTCAACCTCCAAAGAGCCGTGGGCTGGGGCTGGGGCTGGCCACAGCTGTGACCCTCTACCTTGACGTCTCCCAGGCACCGACCAGGATCCAGACAAGGGCTCTCACCGTTGCCCAAGGGTTCCACTGGCCCAGGCCAGCCTGAGCACAAGGGCTGCTGTGTGTCCCAACCTTTGTGCTGTCTGCACAGCAGCCCTAGCCAAGGTCCCCAGTCCAAGCTAGCAGCTCTGGCTGCCCAACTCCAGTTGTCCACCCACCACAGGCTGCGGGGCAGAAGGCCCATAGCCCCAGGCACCTGAGGGCAAAGGGATGCACCAGCTCTGGCCGACCCCACCCTGTCAGAACCAGCACCCTGCTCGTGTCCAGGGGCCCCACCCAGGCCTCAGCCCACCATCGGCCCCTACGCAAGGAGAAGGATGTAGGCACCAGGAATTGCTGCCCCTGAGGAATCCCGACTGCCAACCTCCCAGGACCGCCTAGGAGCCTGTCAGGCCTGGCACCTCACAGGACACTTCAGGCAGCCCTCTGGGAACAGCTATACCCTCATTTAATATATGAGGGGGCTGCAGCTCAGGCCACAAAAAGACCTGCTCTCCTCCTGCTGGCCTAGGGCTCACAACATCTCATCCATCTATCCCATAGCCCTCCCCTGGCCTGACCTCTTCATTAAGCCTCCAGGGTTCCCTGGTGCCTCATCCCTTCAGGGCCCTTCCTGATGTTATCTCCCCCACACCACCCTCCCTAGGTGCATCTGGTCACTTGCCCACCTCCCTGCTTCCCCCAACTCTGCCAAAGCCCCTCCAGTACACCACTATATTGTCTCCTGGACTCTGCTCATCCGTGGTGCCCAGCCCTCATCTTTCATTTTGTGAAGGCGGCCCAGCCCAAGCCCCTGCCAGCCAGCCTCTCCTGGGATTTGGCATAGTGCCTAATGCCCAGGGAAAGGAGCCACATGGGACAGGCTACGGGGGCACCCCAGCCTGCCAAGGGCCCAGGCTACCGCCTAGGCCAGCACCATGCCCAGGGCAGGCAGCAGGGGCTAGGGCTATGGACAGAACTGCACTGTGAAGCCAACACTTAAATCACTGGGTCCTGGCAGCAGGCACCTGCTCACCCACATCCAGCTGGGACAGCCCCAGGTCCCACAGTGCTAGACAGCCCAGCCCACTCAGCCTCAGAGCCTTAGAGGAGACACAGTAGGTGGCCACTGGGTCAGCAGTAAGTAGCCTCCATGGCACAGCAGGGTTTCTGTAGGACCGGGGATCCTGGGTGGCTGAACAGACAGCAGGACCTCCAGACACTGGCCCTTGGGCTGCCTCCCCACTCCCAAACGTGGGCCCCCAGCGCTTGCCTTGGTTCTGCAGAGCTGCTGCTGCGGCCAGGCCAGGCTCTCAGGGTTGTGTCCATGTCCATCCTCCTCCTGGCCCTCGGTGGTGGGTGTCCCCAAGCTCTGGGACCAGAACAGGGCCCTTGGGCCTCCGGCTCCTCGGGGCCCCTGCCCTGCAGGGACAGGAAGGGGGTCAGAAAGCCTGGAGGAAATGCAGAAGTCCTGCTTAAGGTGGGTGGCAGTGGGCGTGGCAGGGAGATTGAGCAGGGTGGGGGAAGAGGGAGACCAGAGGAGGAATCCGCAACACCTCCACCACGGCCAGACAGCCAAGATGCTGAGGAAGGCCCTGCAGCGGGGCAGGGAGGGAGCGTGGGGGCCTGCAGGGGCCACATGGCCACCCAGAGCTGAGATCAGATGCAGAAGGAGCCTTGCCTTCCTTACAGAGGCCCTTTGAGATACAGACACCCTTTCCTGGGAGCAGGAGTTTGCTACTGAAGGTTTTGACTTGATTGGCTGCTGGTGACGTTTGTTCAGGCTTTCTTTCTAGGAACCAAACGGAAAACTTAAGAGCAGAAATGAAATTATTTTCTTCAATGTAGCCATAAAAGGAATTCCTTGAAGTAAAGTGAGTTTTGAAGCCTTAAGTGTGTTCATTCACTTGACTGAGGAAGACCACTCATAAAAATGATCCAAAGGAAATCACCCAAGAAGCGTGGAGACATGTGCAAGGCGCATCTGGCATCGCACGATGCGTGGCAGAGAATCTCAGCAGCAGAGGGTTAGCCGTGGAGATGGGGCACCGTGTGGCAGCCGGCAGCTGGCATCCATGCACAGTAGGGGGGGACCAGGAGGGCCAGGTCCAGCCCAGGATTCTGGAGGAAGAGGGGAGACTCACAAGTAGCCCATTGTGTCTGTCCGTTCCCTGCCGCCTGTGCCCAGTGCACAGGGGTGGGCATGGGCAGGCAGAGGAGGGAGGCCTGGGATCATCCAGTTCCACGAGTGAGGACGGGACTTCCCCCCAGAGGCACAGCCTCTGCCAGCAGCCAGTCGCCTCTGGGCCGTAAGCCCAGTTCCCAGCTCCATCTCTCATCCCGAAGTCTCTCTTCCCATCAGTTCTGAGCTCAGGGGAGAGGGCCAGGTGTCGTTTGTGCCCCCATCCTAAGCCCAACAGAGGGTGAGGAAACACGACACCCAGGAGAAAAGCTACAAGGCCACACGCACTGGGTGCCAGTTTTTGTGAAAGTAGAAAATGGGTCTATAAAGGCAAGAAGACTCAAAAACTACCTGAGTGTTATTGGTAAAGAGCAGAATTATGAGTGGGTTCCATTTTCTTCTTTGCACATTCAGGGATGTTCTACAGTGATACTACTGTTACGATCATGTGGAACCCATTGGAGCAAGACAGGTAGCAAAGGTGAGGCCCTGAGGGATGGAGCTGACCTGTGGGCACTGTCAGGCAGGGCGGTAGGCCGCATCCTCTCACTGCCACATTGCCCCGAGGTGGCCTGGGGCCTGGCGAGAAGGTGCCGCCACCTTCCTGAAAGACACACTGCCTTGGGCTTCCTGGGTGTCCCGGTTCCGGGGGTCACTCTGGGCTGGGCCTCCCTGGCCTCTGCCTCTGACAGCCACCTGCGCACTGATGTGCCTCTGACAGGTCCTTCTTCCTCTTGTCTTTACACCTGTCGGGCAGGTGTGTCATCCAGGCTGACATGTTGCATCACTCTTGCTGTTTGGAGTTCTCCCCGTAGCTCTGCAGCCGAAGCTGCCTTAGGCAGATGCTCCAGGAATGATCCTGGTTCTAACGCCAAGCTGAGGAGTTGGGGGCATGGGAACAGGGCTTTGCCTCACATGACCTGGCTCCAGTGTCAGCTGACCACTTAGTGTATGATAGCTGATGTGACTGTCACTGTGGCCATGGAGGTCACGCGTTCCCAAGACATGCCATCAGCTGTGTCTGCCTTCTGCACAACCGGTGAGGAGAACCTACCACAGAGGGGTAGGGGGCAAAATACTCAGCTGCTGCTGGACATGGGCTCTCAGAGATGGCTGCTGTGGTCACTGTGCTTGTCCCCTCTGGCCTGGGGTCCAGGGTTACCACCTGGCCCAGGCCCAGCCAGCCAGCACCATGCTTGTCCCCTGCACGGACTCAGCACAGCTCCCCACATCCCTGCTGGCTCCCAGGAGCCAAGGGTCAGGCCCAAGGCCAGTAGGAAAGCAGTGGCAGCAGGAGCAAGGGCGGGGCTCGGCCAGCTTGTGGCCACCAGGGTGGGCCCCCACAGGCACCTTCTGTCCTAGGGTTCTGTCCACACCTCCATCTCGAGTCCAACCCCTAGCATCCTTTCAGAAGGATTCTGACCCCAGGGATGTGTCTGAGGGTTCAGGAGCTGGGACTGGTTGGATCTCAGTTTTTTTAGAGTCAAGTAGAGTCAGGCTGGCAGACAGGCATGGAGGGAGCAAGGTCCAGGACAGCCCCTGTCCACCGTCCCAGCCACAGGGGCCGGGGAAAGCAGCTCACACTCAGCCCAGCCCCTTAGGGAGCCCAGACATCAGGGAGCAGCAGGGCTGGCCCAGCACCTGCCTCAAGCCTGTGGCCCTAGGCAAGGCAGGCACAGGCTCATCCTTGTCCTCCTCATCAAAGTGAGGATCCTGATCTGTCCTCACAGCCCCGGAGGTCTGGGATGCAGCCTACAGCTGGCTGTGGCCCAGCACAGGTGTCTCAGGGACATCTCGAGCAGAGGGAAGGGGCTGCTGGCCTCCCCAACCCCAGTGCCATTTTCTCAGGAAAGGCAGTGTCTGAACTGGTGGTGGTGGCTGGGGCCTGTAGTCCCAGTCACTCGGGAGGCTGCACAACCAGTAACTCGCCCTCAAGATTGGATCACTTGAGCCCAGGAGTTCAAGACCAGCCTGAGCAACATAGCGAGACCTCATCTCTAAACAAATGTCTAAATTACAAAAAGAGGAAAAGGTGGTGTCTGAGTGGAAAGGCTACACACCTGAGGGGCCTTGGACTGACCTCTGCAAGAGCAGGTGAGTCACAGCTATTCTCACCTCGGCACACTTGCCCTGCTGCACTGCCCCCACCTTTGTCCTTGCTGCCCCTCTCCAGGAATACCCTCCCTGCCCTGACAACTGCCATCCCTTGGGCCTCTGCAGGCTCTGGGGTTCTTGCACCCCTCTGTTGGTAATCATTTTTCCTTCCACCTGACTCACCTCAGTGGTCCCCCCAAACCCACATAGTCCCACGGACCAGCAGCCACCCCTCAAGCTGGTGGCAAGGGGTGTCCTGATGGGAGGGAGAAGGGGCCGCCCCAGGGGCCAGCTGCCCTCACATGCGGCCCACCTGTGCCCCCTCATCCCACGGTGCCCCTCCACTGCCCGCCCTCCACTTCGCTGTCCTGAGATGTCTCTCTCGGCTGCCTAGGAACCCTGCAGCTTCTGGGCCCAGTCCTAAGCATGTGATTATGTATGCCCGGTCCCTCCAGCCGCTTTGTTGCCGCAGAATCTGTCGTGGCAAACAAAAGTGCACTGGATTAGCCACAGTGGATTAAAAGATTTGCTTCTCAGAGTTTACCTAATAACCTAACAATCATGTCGATGGAAGCTTTGAACTCCCAGGATGTGCTTGCTGAGCTGACCAAGAGCTCCAGGCGGCTGTGGGCAGCAGGGCTGTGGCTGGGATGATTACACACAGCCACGGCTGTCCTCACACCCAGCTCTGCCCACGGCCAGGCCTGTGTGCGTGGCTTCTGCCAAGCTCCTCAGGGCAGAACTTGGGGAAGGGACAGACGCTGGGAGAAGAAGGCGGAGGCCCAGGTGGGAGGCCAGGCCAATCCAGGCCAGCTTTCTAGAGAGAGTGTGTGCTGGGCCCAGCCCAGCCCCTGGGTGCATCCACACGTCACACACAACAGCAAGGACATGAGCAACATGGAGGTGGCCACAGTGGGCAGGTGGACAGTCCCTACCGCGCTGCAGCACACAGCCCTCCACTGTCACCCCACAGTGCCTGCTCCTGCACATGCACGCGTGCACACACACGTGCACACGTGTGTGCACACACAAGCATGCCCCCCTTTGATCTCCAAGGGAGATTCCATTGACAAGCCCTTAATCGCAGCTGCCCTTTCCTGTGCCCTGAGGTCCGGGTAATGGGATCTGGCGCTTCTGATCCATCTGGGCCGGCTGCCCCCTCTTACACGTCGACATTTTTTTTCTTTTTATCTTTTCTTTTTTTTTTTTCTTCTCGAAAAAAATGCTCCTTATACCGCACTGACTTTTCATGGCTTGTCGCCCGCCCTGGAGCAGAGGCTGGGACGACAAGGGCCCAGGCCAGCTGGGGGTCTTTGATGCCGCCTCTGTGAAATCTGACAGTGGGAGATCCACCAGGGCGGTTTTTGGGTCTGTGGTGCGGTGGGATTCGTCCTGCCTGGTGCTGTTCCCTTTGTCTCTGCCCCTGACCCTTCCCTGGGACATTTGGGGAGAGGGTCCAAGGGTGAGGGTGCAGCCGCATGTGTGGGCTCGCGCCTGAGGGTGGGCCGGGCCCAGGGCAGAGCCGTAGCCATGAGAACAATGGGTAGTAGGAGGACGTCCACCTGTCCACCCATTTGTCCGCCCGCCTGCCCAGCTTACCTCACCTGCCTGGCTCCGTGTGCCTGCTCGCGCCCCACCATCCCGCTGTCCGCCATGATGGTCTTGGCTGTCCGTCCGAGCACTTTCAGCCACTCCAGGAAGCAGGTCCCTGCTCTTGGCCACTGTGTGGCTGGGAGGCAGAAGCGTGACTCTAGGCTGCAGCTCGGGCTCCCGCCGCCGATTGGCTGAGACAGGGACCAGATGACGGGCCTCGGAACCCTATGGTAGCCATGGCAACCAGCCCCTTTAGACACCGCCACCCCCAAGCCACTCCTGACTGCTGAGGGAGCAGGCAGCACTGCCAGTGGGCCCATGCCAGGGTCCCCTTGGAGTGCAAGTCGGGCACAGCTACATAGCAGCTGCACCCACAACAGCTATTAAGCATTTGCATGTGTGTATTTCATTCATGTCCAGTGTGAGGGGTCCTTGTCCTTCTCATGGCCTGTCCCAGGCCACTCCATGCCCTGCCTGACCCCCTGGTGGAGGTAGGAGCAGTGACCTTGCAGCCCCTTTGCAGCCTCTGCTGAGTGGAGGATTTCAGGTCAGGCTTGCCCCAGGGGCCGAAGGCCAGGCCCAGCCTGGTGAAAAAACAATGGGGGGGGGCAGTGGGAGGAAGAGCAGGGAGAACCCCCCTCTCCAGTGGGCAGAGCCAAGCTCGTGACCCACTTCTGATGGCAAAGGGCCTGCTGGCTTTATCTCTGCCCAGAGACCACTTCACCACAGTCTCATTAGCTACTGCCTGTTGAACACACGGATGTGCTTACATGGTCCCCTCTCAAAAGTCCCCTGCGGCCTGCAGGGTGACCTTGCTCCTTGGGGACCTTGGGCCCTCACCCAGCAGGACTCTTGGCCACCAGCCACACACATGTAACCTTGGCTGCAACACCCTTGCTCACTTGCCCTGGGAACCCCTCTCCACCTGCTGGGTGTGCCAGCATCACCCCCTTGGCAAGGCTTCCCGGAGGCCCCAGGACCAGGGATTCTCAGCAAGGGTGTGATGTGCTGTCACTCTGCAGCCTGGCCATCCTACGCTGCAGGGTGCTGAGCATCTCTGGAGCCACCACAACGCCTGTCTCTGACAGCCAGAAACAGCACCTGGACTGTCCAAACACCCTGAGAGACTGAGTCACACTTCTTGGCCCAGGACCAGTCTGCACCTGCCAAGCAGAATCTAATGAACAGCTTCAGGGCTGCAAGGAGCAGGTGTGAGCCTTAGGCTTCCAGGAAGAAGCCAGGGCAACAGCAGGCTGAGGGGGCCACTGTTGAGGCCAGAGGGACTCAGGAGCCAGGGAGATCCTGGAACATGAGTCCATGGGGGTCCTGCATCCAAGGGAGTGGGCTCAGGGCTGGCCAGGCTGGTCCCAGGGAATCAGGCTTGGGGTGGGCCTGGCCGCAGCTTGTTTGGGGCTATAGCTGGTCTCAGAGCCACAGAACTCAGAAACTGCTTGACCAGCCCCTGGACTTGGCTCCATACTTCTTCACACTAGCCTGGTCTAGCCCCAGCCCTGAGCTGCCTGTCATAGGACAGAGCCCCCAGCCTTGAAGAGCTTCCCCTGCCATGCTGGAGGCCACCAACAGACAGTGCTTATCCAGGGTGGGGTGTGGGTAGGACGTTGGCCTGGGCCAGCTGGTGCAGTCAGTGAGAAGGGTCTGAGGCTAGAGGCCCGCTCTGGGGCATGGGGCCAGCTTGGGGAGCCTGGTGCACTGCAGCTGTGAAGCTGGGACTGCATGGGCCATGCTGTGGGTATACTTGTCCAGCCCAGAGCTCCAGCTCCAGGTGGCTGGTGGGTGTCGGAGGGAGAGGGACCCAAGGGAGCCTGGGGCTTCACCCAACCTGAGCCTGTGTCTGGAGCCAGTGGAAGGTTTGAGCTGTAGGTGGGCCATGGTGCTATCACACCTGAGGGAGAAGACGGCAAAGGTGGGTGGGAGAGCTCCAACACAGGCCAAGGGGCACAAGGTGGCCTCCTGTGGCAGCCCTGAGCTCTAGCACCCTGGTGGGTGCAGGGCAGGAACAAAGGTGCCCAGGCTACTCAGCAGGACCTGCCCGCTCTCCACACTCCCTCCCACCATGCTGCAGCCACCATCCAGCTGAGCAGGACTCAGGAGGCAGGTGAGACCCTCAGGGTGAAGGGTCAGGCGCAGAGCTGTGGACTGGGCACCACAGGCTGGCCTCTCACACCCACGCCACCCCACCCTTCCTGGCCTTGGTGGAATGATGGGGCCACTCCTTCCACCCTTCTCAGGCCTCCATGGCCCCAACTCCAAGGGACCCCTGCCCAGCCCATAGCGGCAGCAATGGTCCACCCTCATGTCCACCCTTACATCCACAGCCCATTGACGTTGAGGCGACTGTCATCATGGAAACACATGGTCCTGCCAATTCCTGGGCCATATGGTGGGAGGGACTCTTGGCCCCTGAGAGCTGGGACCAGTCAGACCCAGCTGGCACAGGGACAGGGGTGTGGCCAGCATGGGGCAGCTCTACCTTCTGCCGACTTGACCTTGGTCAGTACAGAGCCTGCGGGGCTGCAAGCCTCAGGGAGGGGTGCCTGGAGGCTCTCAAAGACAGACACACACACTTTAGGAAGGAGCCTGACAAAAGGTATGGTCAATGGGGCCTTGTAAATGAGGATTTCAGAAGGTGGCTCTGAAGCAGGACCTAGAAGCAGGGGACATGTGGAAGGCAAGGACATGTGGCCAGGCTGCCACTCCCACCAGCTCCCTTGGCTCACAGCTCTGCTCCTGGATCCACAGGTGCTATGTGTGAACACGTGAGCATGAGCTTGTCTGTGTGCACGTCAGCATGTGCACAAGACTGGGTACAGTCCCTGTGCCCCCCAGCTGGGACCCCTCCCACAACCCAGAAGGCAGGATAGTATGGCAGATCCAGCCTGTTAGGAGCTTGTCCCAGACCTGGGTCATTGTTATATCCTGGGGTGGGGGCCAGTCTGTCACTCATTGAGGGCTTCTCAACCTTTTCTGAGTCAAGGATGTCCATGGTAATTTGATGAAAGTAATGTCACCTCCTACCAGAAAAGAAGGCTGTTTTGGAGATTCAGGGCCAAGGGCACCCCCAGACTCCACTTCACTCCTGCCTGGCCTCCCCAAGCGGGGAGGAATAAAACAGCTTCAGGCCTCAGCAGAGGTGACTGGCACAGGGTTTCATGACCTCCTGAGCCTACACAGCTCCTCTCACTGGCCAGACTGGGCCATTGGACAGGATGGTGCTGACAGAGGCGCCTGACTTAAGAAGCTGCACCGGCAGGGCCCTCTGGGGGTCTGCCTCTCCCGGTTCCTGCAGGGCACACCACCAGGAACCCTTCTGGTCCCTCCAGAGCTAGGCCACAGCCTCCCTTCCCTGACCTGTAGAATGTTCCAAGACAAGGACATACAATGGGGAGGGGTCAAGCACCATCAGCTGTACTCCAGGATGCCTTCAACTGCAATAGACCTTCTCCCAGAGGAAAGGAAAACACCACATTGAATCCTGGTCTCCACAACTCAGCTGGGGATGGGCAGATGGAGTCAGACAGCATATATGGTCCATCCCAGGTCTTTGGGGCAGGGTTCACATGGTCAGGACCACCAGAGAACTCTGGTCTTCCAAGCAAAGCAGCACACACACAACTTGGCTCAGACTTTACTCGGTCCTGGCTCCATGGGCGCAAGGAGTATGGGACCCCGTCTGGGAAGGGACTCTGCAAAGCCAACCCAACCCAGGAGCTGCATGGCCAGGATTTACCCATTGCCCACAGGTGGCCCACAAGACCACCCCAGGCTGTGTCCACAGTGCCAAAGGGCCTGGCAGGGAAGGCTGGGCCTAGTGGCCAGGCACGGAGGGGCCATGTGGTCACTTCCTGCTGGCTCTCTTCTGCACCACTGCGGGCTCTGCCAGCACCTCCTCCTGAAGCTGCTGGAGCAGCTCTTCCACGTAGACCTTGAACAGAGGGACAGGGTCCTAAAGAAGGGAGGGTCATGGTGAGGCTAATGCAGCCCAAGCCTGGGGAACTAGGGCACAAGAGGACCTGAGCTTTCAAGCCTGGCCACAGTGTCACACAGGCTGCTTGCCACCCTCTGGCCCCCAACCTGGAGGGCAGAGCCCTGTCGGACACGAGCGCCCCCTCCCTTGGGGAGGCAGGAGTCACATCCCTGTCCCAGCTTTCCTGTGATTGAGATAAACCCAGCAGAGGGAGTGGGCAGCCAGCTGCCATGCCACAGTGGGCTCCCCGCCCGGGAAGCTACCACAGGCTCCAGACCCTTCCAGGAAACAGACATAAAAAGGAAGACCCTGGGGATGCCGAGCGGCCAAGTGAACCCACAGTAGCAAGGATCTCACTCTTCTATAAGGGTCGTGGGGCAGGAGAGGGTGGGAACCTCGAGGGGAGGGAGTGTGCCGTGCTCCCCCAGCTGGGCAGAATGCTGTGTGCATTGTGGCAGCTCTTCTCCAAGCCCACCCAGCGCAGTGGCCCCTCAGCCAGGCTCTCCCCAGGGCAGCGCATTTCCCCCAGCCTATTGGCCGGCCCCTGGGAGGGTAGCAGCAGCTCGTACTCACACACGCTCACCTTCTCTTCCAGAAGCCTCTGCTTCTCCACAGCCTCCTCCAGCGTCAGGCCGACCCACTCTGCCTCTGCCTCCGGGATGGCAAACTCCTGGGAGGGCAGAGACGGGAAGCACAGTGAGGCCCAGGGCTGGCCTGGGCAGGGTGTTGGGGTGCGCTCAGGACAGGAAGTACACGGTGAAGCCCTCACCTTGTATTTGTTGTAGATGGCCGCCCTCCGCTCAGGGTTGTCTGGGTGCAGCTGGGGGTCCTGTCGGGCAAGCCTCAGCAACATCCCTCGCTTCAGGTCCATCCCGAACTTGGAGCACAAGTCCTCCTTCGGGGTCTGGCAAGAGGCTCACATGGGACCAGGCGCTGAAGGCAGGGCTCCACCTACCCCGTCAGCCAGCCCCAGCGGGCTCCTCTCTAGCATGCCAGGCATGGAGGTGGGATCAGGACAGAAGCAAGGCCAAGGGCAGGGAAGGTGGTTGTGCTCCACTCAGGGACCGAGGGCAAATCAGCTACCCACAATGATGGACTCTCCTGCGGCAAGAAGCCCCCACTGGGGCTGCCCAGAAAAGGGCACGGTCCCATTTACGTTATGCTGGTGACCCTCCACTCTAAACAATGGCATTCCACACTGTGGTGCTGTGCTGGGCCTCCCTTGAGTCTGACTGGCCATGATACTCACTGCGCACTGACCCCCGTGCACACCCCCACCCTTGCCCCGCTTGCCTTGAGGATGTAGAAGTCAAACCCATAGGCCTCGTCGATGAGATCCAGGGTCCGCATGGTCACAGTCACCGTGAACTTTTTGTCCAGGATTTCACTGTAGAGCTCTCGCTGAAACAGCTGTGGCTTCCATATCTTCTTCACCCTCTTCGAGAGCTGAAGGTGCAAGACAGAGACCCCGTAAGTACTGCTGCTTCTCCCTACAGACCAAGTAGGGCCCAAGGCACCTTCCTGCTGGAGCCAGGCCTGGGGGGTCCCCAGTTGCCCTCGTGTTTCCCTGGGAAAGACTCTATCACAGAACCCCTGCTAAGAGACTCGGGGCATGGAGCTGGGTGGACCAGCCCCCAGGCTGGTGCAGCCCGAGCCCCCAGCCCTGGACCTGGCTGTGCACCCAGAGCTGGCTTCTCCCTTGCTATCTCAGCATGCCCTGCCCTTGCCCCCAAGTTGCTAATGTGTTCCAGATGCACGCACAACTGTAACCCTAGCGTTCACAGGTCCAGGCTATCACATTCCAAACCAGGGACCAAGGGCCCGCAGGCAAAGGAGAAGCCAGCCTGGGAGGCCGGGAACTAAAGATGATGGCGTGTAGGTCTCAAGCACACAAGTCTCCCCCAGACGGCTCAGTAGCCCCCTCCAGGATTCCCACCAAAAGCAGTCTCGGGAGCCTGGGCTCTGCCCCTTGCAAGCTGCCCGACCCCGAGTGCGTCTCAGCCTGACTACTTGGAAAGAGCAGCGATAGCCTCGCGGGTGTCACGAGGATTGGGCCAACTCCGGCGAGTCCTCCCCTCCTCAACGCCCAGGCCCAGCCCGCGCGCCCCCTCCCCAGGTCCCTCCGGAGCCCCGCGCGCAGGCCCACCTTGTCGTTGTTGGTGTATCTGTGGCCCAGGATCCAGCCCTCGCCGCCCCACAGCCCCTGCTGGGACTCCGGGGGGTAGTGGAGGGGAATGGGCACGTCCTCCACGCGCTCCCGCTGCCCGTTCTTGGGGTTGACCCTGAACTTGGCCCCGTGCGGCCGGTAGTGCACGGGCGTGGGCGTGCGCACCTGCTCCAGCGAGCGCAGGTAGTGGCCCGGCAGGCGCGCGCAGATGCCCTGGCGCAGCCGCAGCCGCCTCCACAGGCAGACGGGGAACTTGTGCAGGGGCATGGCGCGGGCCTGCGGAGGGGCCGCGCGACCGAACCCCCACGGCGCAGCGCTCGCCGCCCTCGCCGCCCTCGCCAGCCCGGAAGGCCGCGCTCGCCGGAACCGGAAGTCGGCCGCGCGCCCGCGTTCGTAGCCCGCCGCTGACTGGCTGCAAAGTCCATCCGTCCACCGCTCGTCCCGCCCCCTCCCCGGTCTTCAGGGACCGTGGAAAAGGCCTCGCGGAGGCAGCAGCGGCAGCGCGCGGCCCGGGCTTTCCAACGAGCCGCGGCCCGGGCGGGGCGGGGCTGGTTATCCAGGGACCCACCTCCCCTCCCGGGGAAAGAGCGCAGGAAAAAATGTAAAAACTCAGGAAAAAATGTAAAAACTCGTTTAGCTTGAAAAGTCACTGTAGAATATTGAATTCACCAATCACAGCGAAATCAGATCTACATAAAAATATATCTTAGAACTTTTTTACCCCCCAAAACACCGTATATACATATTCCCTTTTACAAGCCTAGAGATTGCTTTGGTGGCCAAGGGCAGGGTGGCTGCGGATGGGGAGGCCCCCAGGAGGGAAGGCCACACCCTGGACAGCACCCAGAAAAGAAGCCCCCAGAGCCAGGGGGAAGGGAGGACCCCCACCCTGGGCCTCCGCAGCCAGCTTCTCCAGGGCCTGGCCTGAGACCACGGTACAGACGGCAGCCCCCTCCACTCTTGCCTCAGGGTGGGGCAGGGCACTGCTCCTCGCCCCAGCTCCCTCCACCAGGCTTCAGGGAGGAGCAGGAAAGGGCTGGCCCAGTGCAGGGGGCAGCCACCACTGCAGCCCCTGGACCAAGAGGAGAGGATACTCCCCACACAAGGGCCCAGGCACCCTGGGGTAGGTGGTGACACAGCTAGGGCAAGGTGTGCCTTGTGAGGCCACATCCCCAGGGCAGCTGCAGCTCCCTCCCCAGGAGGCTCTGCTCCTGGACCTGAGGCTCCAAAGCCAGAGTGAAAGGGAGGGCAGTGCCCACCAGCACTCTGGGGACCTTGGCCTCTCCCCATGGTGACTACAGCAGCAGGGGGATCCCTGTGCCCAAGGCAGGCTGGCATTCGGGGCTCACAGTGCCAGGAGGGCACAGCTCCCAGCCTCAGACATGGGCTCAGACCTCCTTAGCCCTGTGGGTCTCCTGTCACAGCCTCACTGGGGAACAGAGCTGTGAGGAGTCTCTCTCCACATCCCAAACCACCCAGGTCAGCAGAGCACAGCTCCACCCAGCACAAGGCACCTGTATTCTCCAGGCAGCCAGACCCAGGTGCCAGGGACCACCACAGACAGCAGTGGACCGGTCAGCCAGCAGACACAAGGGGGCTGGTGAGTGCTGGGTGAGGGGTAGCCCCTCCTTGGGAGGAGGAAGCAAGAGGGTGCTCAGGCCAATTTTATTCAGCTGGACATTGGTTGGAAGGGGGCTGGACAGGGCTCTTCCACTTGACCCTGCTGCTGGCTGAAGAGGTCATCAGAGAACAGGGGTCGCTGAGCCGGCATTATGTCACTGTGTACAACTCGTCGCGATCGTTCCTGCAGATCTGATAGTGGCAGGGGAGCCTCTGCGAGCAGGTCCACGGCTCTGTGTGTTCTTCCCGCGGCGGCAGCAGTAATGCTGCGCTCCCTGCCAACAGTACGTGCCAGATGCTGTGGGTGTAGTAATAGTTGTCGGCGGTCATCAGGGAAGTGTAGATGGTGATGCCTGCAGAGGCCATGGAGATGCCGGGCAGGAGGTAGAAGGCCCAGCGCTGCCACGAGCTGGGGTAGCATTGGCGCCGGTGCCCGCAGCGGTACACCTGGAGAAAACACCCAGGCAGGTGTCAGTGTAGGTGGGGCTGCAGCTGCAGCTCCCAGGGACTCAGGGCCAGTGGTCACAGGGAGGTCCACCCAGGTCTGGGCAGCAGAACCATGAGGGTGAGCTGCTTTGAGGGGGCTTGAAGGCACAAGGCCACGGGTCCTTATCCCAGGCCTCGAACACACAGCTGTGCTGGGCCCCTATGGATGCCGCTGGCAACCTCCAGCAGATGCAGGGCATTCAGTAGTCAGAGCAGGAGTGGGAATGTGGTCAGAATGAGGGGCAAGGTCTGGGCAGGAGCACCTGCCTGCCCCGCTCCTTACCCACATGGAGACCATGATCACAAAGGCAAAGAGGCAGGGCCCCATCATGTTCCAGGCGCCCCTACGGTCCAGCTGCAAGGACATGGCAATGACCAGTGTGCCCAGGAGAAACAGGACCTGCATAGGACGTAGGGATGACTTTGCAGGGTCGTGGGAGCCCTGGGCTAGGTCATCTGTGATGGCACAAGACCGAGCAGGAGCAGGCAGCCAGGGCAGGCTACACCCCACTGCCCCCACAGCACCTCTGCCGCCCCCCTTGGAGCTACTAGCACCCTTTGACCAGATCCGTCTCCTCCTCAAGCTGCTGTGTGCCATGCACAGGTGAATGTGGTCTTGGCATTTCTGGGGCACAGACATGGCCAGGCAGGTACTTCTGGGGTACTAGGAGGTAGTATGCCTCCCTAAGGTAGGACACTCACACAAACTGGACAGCCGCATGTGGTAGCTGTGCGCCCCACGCTCATCTGGGCCTTCCAGGGGCCTCAGTCTCACTTCTGCTGCTTTGTGGGGAGGGGCTCCCACCCCAAGTCTCCCTCAGACACCTCTGCCCACACCCTGCAGTTCTCCGCCTCTCTGCAAGTTCATGGCCCTAACATCAGAGGCTCAGCTGGACTCTGATGCTTCCAAGCCTCTCCTCCACCACCCCATGCCTTGACCAGGGCACTCGTCTCCATCAGCCAGGACCAGCTGCTGCAGAAAGTCCCGTGTCCCTGGCACCAGGGACCCAAGGAGCACAGCTAGGGGCTTCTCAGGAAGGCCTGGCCTGGGGTGGGCTCAAGGCCCCTCTCAGAACAGGGCCCTGGGAGAAAGGCTGGGGGCCTCACCTAACCCTGCCCACCACCTTCCTTTCTGGCATCCCCTAAACAGCCGGCCCTGTTCCTTCATAGCTGCCTGCGGCTCCTGAGGGCGGCTAGCCAGCACGTGAGATGTGAAGGACGGCAGCCCAGTGCCCTTTCCGGCCTCTCCGCCCATGCTGCTTTGTGGGTGCTGCACTTGAAGGCCTCTGTTCCCCTATAGCCCAGCCCCCAGTGTCGAAGGTCCGAAGGACACTCACATATTTCAGGACTGTCTGCAGCCGTGCCATGCAGAGGATGGTGACCCAGGTGGACACCCCGGAGCCCAGGAAGTCACAGTACTGCAGCGTGTCGTAGTTGAGAATGCAGAGCACCGCCTTGCCAGGCTGGTCGCAGGCATGGTAGAACTGTGGGGGTGGGGGAGGGCAGTGAGCGTAGGCCCAGGCCTCCACACCCTGGGGTCCCTGCAGGAGGAGGCCTGGCCTACCATGGAGAAGAACATGGTGTAGGCGTAGACAGAGGCCTCCACCAGAAAGAAGCGGTGCACACAGACAGCGATGGGAGCCAGGAACATGAGGTTGCTGAGTGTGAGCAGCAGCACAGCCACCCTCTGCTGCGCCACGGTCTGGGCCGTGCTGTTGTCAGTGCAGCTCCACCCACGCCAGCCTGAGGACCACGCAACACCTGGGGCTGAGGCTGGGCCATGGTGCCAGGCTGGGGGGACAAGAACCTCAGGGCCCATCCCTCACCCGGGGCCCCACAGAGAACCCCATTCCTCACCCAGGAGCAGGCCAGGCTGGCATGGGCAGGGGAGGCCAAGGAGGAGGCAATATCACCCCTGGGGATGTCTCATGCTGCCTGTGCCTGGGTGGACGGCTGGTGGGGGTGCTGGAGGGGTGGGGAAGAGGCATTCACCCCTGCTTTGCCCTGCAGGGGTGCTCTCTCCGGCCCTGGTGGAGCTTCCCACCCACCAGGGGAAATGACTAGAAAGCCAACAGCAGCAGTGTCCCAAGTGTGCAGGGCTCTGGCCCTCACCTGCCTTGCAGCTGCATCCTGCATAGAGGTAGCCGTGTCTGCGGAGCAGGAGGCATTGGCCATAGGGTCCACAGTCATTCAAACAGGGCACAAGGTACAAGGTGGTCTCCACGCGGACCACGGCCTGCTCACAGTCCCTTTGAGGAAGGGGCCACAGAAGGTTGGCTGCAGCATTCTGCTGACAAGTCTACTCCTGGTGCTCCCAACAGGCTGACAGACATATGAACCCAGAATTGGGGGCCCCCCAGCCTCTAATAGCCCTGGAAGAAACGGGTCACTCCCAGACTCCAATCTCAGGCAGCCCCATCCATAGTCCTGAATGCAATGACCTGGCACCTGCCCATGCCTGGGCCCCGGGTTCACTTACTCTGGACTCTCGGGGCACACCAGCTGCAGGGACAGGTACCAGTTGTCTGTCTCTGGGTAGGGGATGATGAGGTTGGCCCTGTGGGACGAGGCGCTCAGAGACAGGGGGTAGCCCTGGAAGAAGGCTGTGGGGGTGTGGGGAAGCCCATTAGAGGTGGCCAGGGGTGGCTGGGGCACCCTGCCGCCACTGCCTGCCCATCACACCTGTGGTGCAGTTGTGTGAGGTGTTGAAGCTGAGGAAGGGTGAGGCAGCGTTCACACAGGCCACCACCAAGGTGTTGTTCACAATCTCCGTCTGCAAGGGAAAGCAGTGCAGGGTTGGCCCCCTGGAGGGGCAATCGGGGTGTCTGCCCCACGAGCCAGTCTGGTGCTTGGTGCCTTTCTCTGGGGCTCCCACTGGCCCAGGGCCCACTGGGGACCCTTCCCCTCCCAGGCATGGGATGCCCTGCCACGAGCCACCTCGAATCATCACCACGGCACAGCCCATCTCCTCAGGCAGAGCCCTGGGGTGTCCTGTAGGGGAGGCTCCTCCTCAGATGACCCCTATTCTGGCCCATGCCTGCTGGTGTCACTTGGTTGCCTGAAAGGCCGCCCTGATCTACTCTTTGTGCCAAAGTGAGTACACCAAGGCATGGGCAGATCACCCAGTGCCCTGAGCTGAGCCCGGGCCACGAGCTGCCTTCAGACAGGCCTGGCGGACTGCCAGGATGGCAGGTACCTTGTTGGTTCTCAGGGAGATGGTGAGGGAGCCCCCACTGTCCATGCCTGTGTTGAGGCGGAGCTGCATCAGGGAGGGTGTGTCCAAATGCACCACCACCAAGACCCTGTCCAGGGGCTGGAAGCGCACTGACACCACATCCAAGTCCTCCCGAATGAGCGGGTAGTTCAGGAGGCAGAAGGGGCCACCGCCCCACCTGCCATTCCTGCCCAGGTCATGGTGGCTGGGGCCCAGGGACAGCTGCCCAGTGGAGGCATTGTAGCTCTGGTTTTGGCTGCTGTGCAGAAGGTGGGGGAAGGTCATGCTCCACGGCCTGCAGGCTGTCCAGAGAACAAGGGGCTCAGCTGCAGGAAGGCCTGGGGGCCTAAGAAGGGGCAAAGCCACTCCCATCCCTCCCCATGCAGCCCACCTGTAAGGGCAGCTACAGCACTGAAAGCCACCGCCTCATGGGACCCTGCCAGGCTCTCAGCAGTCACTTGTAGCCATCGGTCCCAGGGTGGTGAGGGCAGCAGCAGGCGGCAAGGCCAGGTGGGACTGGTGCAGGTAAGCACCTTCTGGAAATTGCTGGGCAGGGTGACCGAGCCCACAGTGAGACGCACGGGGCAGCCCAGGCTCCCATTGGATGCACAGCCCTGCAGCTCCAGCCGCAGCTCCTGTGTATACTCGGGGACAAAGATCCTGCAGCAAGGGGAGAAGGGCTTGCTGGGGCTCTACACTTCCTCCACGTGCTCAGGGCAGTGGTCAAAGGGGGCCGAGCATCTGGACCCACTTCCCAAGTGACCCCAGGGCCCAGGACTCTGGCTTTCTCACCCACTCCACCAAACCTGAAGGCTGGGGCTGCAGGGCACAACCCCACTCACTTGAGGTAGCTGGGGTGGGAGTGGAGGGTCTGTGGAAGGGGCACATCAGGCTCCACGATGGAGACCTCGACTACCCGCATGACCAGCATGTCAGGCTGGAAGATGTAGGCACAGGTGGGAACAAAGCCCTAGGGAGAGGACAAGGTGTGGGGGGTCGGACTCAGTGGGGTGGTCCAGTCCAGAGCAAGGACTGCCCCAAAGAGTGAACAATGGGGACCGGCCATCCATGCACCCAGGGCCTCTGCCCTGATCCCTGGAGGGCAGCCCTCACCTTCACCTGGATCTTCTGGGATGAGGGGGGCAGGTGGGCAGCCACAAACCAGTCCCCGGGTGCCGGGTGGGAGACATTGACGGAGGCGTTACCCAGCAGCATGGAGCTCAGGGGCATACTGACTTGGAAGGAGGGCTGCACCGAGGTGTTCTCTGGGAAGCTGGTGCCCAGCGGGTTGATGACCGGGGGGGCGCCATAGCGGAAGTGCCTGGAGATGGGAGAGCAGGCCGGGGTCAGGGGCAGGGGCAGGGCCATGGCCAGGCATGGCAGAGAGGTGGGTGGGCGGGCAGGCCGCCACCTACACAGTGATCTCCACGTCGGTGCACGTGGGGCCGCTGCCCCAGGACACTTGCAGCAGCCAGCGCAGCAGCACGGTGTCCGGGGGTACGTGGAAGCGGAAGAGTCTGGCGCTGCCATACCAGCTGTAGAAGGACAGCCTCTGTGGGGCCTGTGAGAAGTGCTCGGACACCAGCTCAACCTCTGTGGGGAGAAGGCACTGTCAGCCGGGCCCAGGAGCCCTGCTCCAGGGGCATGGATGGGGAGAAGGAGGATGCTTCGAGCATGTGGGCTCCATTTGGAGGCCCCCAGAGGGAGAGGACTCGGGAAGCCATGGGTGGACTGATCTGGAGCCCCTGACATGCCAATCTTGACCTTGGCAAAAGCCACTACCCCCTCTGGCCCCTGAACGTTGTCTTGGGCTGGTCAGAAGTCTCTCCTCAAGCTGTCCTTCCTCAGCCTCCTCTCCCAAATGCCCACCAGACCTCGGGCGTTCTCACACCATACCACTGCAGCTTCATGGCCCCCAGCACCCACCACCCCAACTGCCTCCAGCCTTAGAAGGACCCCACTCTCCAGGGCCAATCCCATCCTGCATGGCAGTCAGTCAGCTCCGCCCCCTGTACCGCAGCCCTGGCTCATCCAGCCCAAGGTCAAAGCTGAAGGACACAGGGGGCCATCGGGCGGGAGTCCGTGCCCTTCCTCACATCTGCCCGGATGCTCAACACCAGGACACACTCCTTTCCCCCACCCCCTCTGAGCCTCCTGTACCCTGTGTCTGTGAGGGCCACTCTGCTGGACAGGTGAGGAGGCTCAGATCCAGAGGCCGCTGCTCCAGCCTATGAGGACTTGGGACACAGCCAGACCAGAGCCCAAATTCCCCCTTACCCAGGAAGAGACCCCGAGTGGGGGAGGGGCACCACATGCTGGAAGCCGAAGCCTGGCCAGCCCTGGGGACAAGGGGCAGCTGGCCCCTGTGCTCCAAATGGGTGAAGCTCCTAACTGCCCTTAGGGCACATTGCCCATGCCTCATGGTACAGGGCAAAACAGGAGCCCACAGGAGACACACTGCCCATGGCCCCCAGACCAGGGCTCCTCATGGCCCCCGGCCCTGCAGCATTCTCAGGCTTTCAGCCCCAGCCCTAGCCCCAGCTCAGTCTCCTGCCCTGTGTGACCTTGGGCATTCCTTCCCCTCTCTAGGTCCCAGCTTCCTCCTGGGTAGGCTGAAGCAGACAGTCCCTCCCTCTTAGGTTACTGAACAGCAAAGCGTTTCAGGAAGAAATGTATTGTGGATATAAAAGGGCTTGGCCTTATTCTCCTCTGAGCTGGGTGCTCACCACCCAGCCCACCCAGAAGTCTCCCTCTGCCCCACTGAAGAGCAGCTGGCTCATGCCACCCCGGCAGCAGGCCCAGGCCCCTCCAAGAGAGGGGTGAGGGAGCCAGGTGAGCAGGTAGCTCTCCTGCCAGCCTCAGGACTCCTCCCATAGAGGCACCTGGAGAAAAGATAACAGCATCAGGCAAACCCAGTCCAAGCTCCATCCCTAGGAGCCTGATGTGGGGGGCTGGGCAGGGGGAGGCTCCACCCACAATGTATTCCAGGCTTTCCAGGTATCAGGTATCTGCTGGCCACCAAGTCCCACCCACTAGGCTGTGGCCTGAGTGCTAGGAGCTGCAGACACTGGCTTTATCCGGAGGTGCTGCAGGCCCTAGGGTAGAATGATAACATGGGCAGGGAAAACTAAAGTGCTGGGAGCTAAGGCAGGGCAGCCCCCCCAGGACCACAGAGTCTTGGAGAAACAGTCAGCCAGCCGGACACCCAGCCTCTGAGGGGGGCAGGCAGGGGAGGTCACCCTGCAGTGTACAGCTCCCTGACCTGCCAGGGGCAAAGCCCTTGGGCCCCTCTGGTCCTGGAGTACCAGCCTGAGGACACCTGGAACCCTCTGGTGAAGTTTCAGCAGGTACACAAGAGATAAGATCTGCTCAAGGTTGCCGGAACACCCACTCCCTAACTCCCAGGGCCACACAGTTCCTCCAGGCCTCTCCGAGTGCTCTGTAGCCCAACTGCCCTGCTCAAGATGCCCACAGTTATCTTGGTGAAGGTACCAGGCTGTTAGCATGGTGGTCTGACCCAGATGTGACATCAGGAGGGGTGATAAGGGCCAGAGACACACACCCCTGCCCTGCCCCACCCTGCCTCTATGGACACAGGGTTGGGCAGGAAGAGGGCAAGGTCCCTGAGCCTGTTCTGGGAACCAAAGTGAAGGCACTCTGTCCCATACCCTCCAGACCAGGACCCTACCCACCCGCAGACCCCAAAAGTCAGGGCCACAGAGCCGTCTGCCCCTCAGCAGGCCTAGGAGGAGATGAGGGGCTGAGCCAGGCCCCCTAGGCCCCCATGCTGCCCTGATCCAAGTGTTCCATCTCCACACATCACCTGACCAGTGACCCCTCACACAGGCCAGATCCCTGGAATGTAGAAAAGGGTGGCAGTATCCAATGGAGCCATTTAATCAGGAGCATGATCCTCTGGGAAAACTGCCTTACACTTCAAGCTATGCCCTGTGCCAAGCTCAGAAACCAGAAGGCACAGCCCTCAAAAGAAATCGGAGCTAAGAGGAGCAATATTTCAGAGAGGGGAGGGAGGAGCCGGGAGCCAGCCCCAGGCAGCACTGGACAGAGCTGCCTACTGCCCAGGGGGGCACCTGAGTGGCCAGGGACATGTGGGCCCTCCCAGCCAGCCAGCCAGAACACTAGACCCCCTGGGAGTCCCAGGTCTGGCTGTCCACACCTTAGTCCCTCCCCCAGGTCTAGCCACTTCCTTGGACCTCAGTCAGGGTGGGGACCCTCTTGGAGCAGAAGTGCAAAGGGAGCCCAGCAAGTTCCCCACAGGGGGGGTACTCTTTTCCTCAGACCCACCCTGGCCCACTAGGCTCCTGGGGGCCAGCTGGAGCCCAGCCCCCAAGAAGCAAGGCCAGCTGTTGAAAGTGAACGCGCTTGTGTTGGTGGTCACCGGGAGGGGTGGGGACACGATGCCCAGGGCCCTACTCCAGAGCCCAAGGAACTTTCCCCGGCTCTGCCCCTCTACCAGACCGGCTGGGGGCCCGGGAAGCCCACGCCCAGCAGTCCTTCCCAGCCGGCCTCTCAGCCGAGTCCCACCTGAACGCGCCGGGAGCGGGGAGGGGAAAGAGCGCTCCAGAGGCCGATCGGGCCGAACCCGGTCGGGGGACAGAGGAGGGAGCGCGCCATCCTCCCCGCCCCGCCCCTCGGACTCCGGGCGCCCCCAACCCCGACACCCGCGCCCGCGCCCGCGCCGGCTGAGCGCACAGGTGCCCCCAGGTGAGTCACAATCGCCGTCCCGCCCCGGCCCCCGCCCGTCAGCGCTCGCTCACCGCTCTTCCTGCTGTAGCCGGAGGCGGCAGGCGGGGGCCGAGCGACCAGCAGCAGCAGCAGCAGCAGCGGCCCCGCCACCGCCACAGCCACCGCCTCGCCCCCGGCCCGGTCCCAGCCCGGCCCGGGGCCCGCGCTACCCGGCCCGCGTCCGCCGCCGCCCGCCCCCGCCGCCACCCGGGCAGCCACCGCCGCCTCTGCGGCCGCCGCCGCAGTCTCTGCCCGGGGCTCCCATGGCCCGGCCGGTCCCCGCCGCCGTCGCCCCGGGCACTTCCGCCTGCGAGGCCCCGCCCCGCGGGGCGCAGGGGCGCGGGCGGGGTGGGGCGCCGGGAGCCGGGAGCCGGGTCCGAGGGGCGCGGGCGAGGGGTGCGGGGAGCCCGGTCCGAGGGGCGCGGGCGGAAGGGGTGCGGAGGGCTGCGGGGAGCCGGGTCGGAGGGGTGCGGCACGGAGGGGCGCGGGGAACCGGGTTCGAGGGGCGTGGGCGCCGGGAGGACGCGAGCCGGAGGGGCGCGCAAGGGAAGGGGGGGGGGAGGGGCGGTGGGGAGAGAACGCGGCCTGCGACCTGGCGCGCAGCGTTGGGGCGACACCCGGTAGGATCGGATGCCGGGTCACGTGGGGGCCATGGGGGGCTCGGGGAGCGGAGGAGGGCGGCGCACGGGACGGAGGAGCCACCCGCGACCCATGGCTGCCCGCGGGGACACGGGACGGAGGGGTCGCGCGGGGCGTGGATTGGAACGCGCGGGAGGTGCGACGCGGTGGGAAGTGACAGAGTGCCCCAAACTTCCTGGAGGCGCTGGAAGCTCCACGTTCGGTCGGTTCACCGAATTGTGAGCCACGCTGCGGGCCGGACGCAAGGGGGCAAGGCCGCGGAGAGCTCCTGGGGGCTGCGGAGGGGCGCTGGCCTGCGGCTGGGACGCAGAGGCTCACAGCCGCAGTCCGCACGGCCCGGCACGCGTGGGCCTGAGCTGTGCGCCCTGCCCGGCTGGAATCCCCAGGCCGGGACCCCCAGTCCTTCACACCAAAAAGTGTGTGTAAAAAACACTTTTATGGAAAGAGGAAAAAGCTTCTTGTACACGATTTTAGTACACGATAAAGGTGGCCGGATTAACTCCTTGCACTTTACACCGGAATGGATTCCAAACAGATAAAGATTTAAGCATAAAAAAGGAAACCATAAAAGCGCTAGACGCTAGAAGAAAACTTGAGGAAGCTTTATGAGAGTCTGGGGGAGCGGGCTTTTCTGAGTATAACACAAAACCCAGAAGACGTTAGAGGTAAAACTGAGAAATTTAACTACTGTAAAGGAAAAAGTTTTCTGCAGAGCAAAACTGCTTAAGTGAAGCTAAAAAAACAAGTCATAAATGGGGAGGGGTCATGCTTGCAACTCATATCACAAAGGGCTGATCTTGATAAGATTAATAATAAAGAGCTACAGGTCAATAATACCAACAAAATGACCAAAGGATGCCTTGCTAACCAGATTCCTGAAAAGGACATGCAAGTGAAACATGAACAGGCATCAACTTCCCTCATAAGTGAATTGCAAATTAAAAAGCATTGAAATGACTTTTCTTTCATCTAACTAATTGGCAAAAATCAAAAAGTTTGATCACACCAAAAGGGTGAGACTGGGCCAAGAGACACGCATAGCATACTGCAGTCGGTAAGCGTTAGGGTGAGCCACATGGGAACCTCTGGACTCCCGGACCAAAATAATAAGAACATGGCCCCTCTGATGCAGTAATTCCACCTCTGAATTTTCCCTGCAGCTCTGTTCACAGAAGCGTGAGACTGCACACGTCCGCTATTATGCTATTATTCAATACAGCATACCCCTAGATGTTGGGCATTAGCTGATGGGGCATTCAAATCATGAGTGTTCATACCATAGTTCAGACATGGCAATCCAGTGTGGCTGTAAAAGGAAAAATGGGAAGCACTATGTACTGATTGGAAATGGTCTACCAGATGTAGCATTAGCTGAAAAAAAAGGAATGGGCAGGACAGTGCTCAGAAAGCTACTGTTTTTGTAGAAAAGGGACAAAAATACATTTCATTTGTGTATATCACAGGCATAGAATATCTCTGGAAGGATCCAGCAGCAGGCTACACCAGTTGACCCTGGGGGAGGGGACCTGGTGTCCAGGGAGGGTGATAGTGGTGTGGACTATACCAGTTCCTACCTTTTGAACTTTGTATTTGGTGGTGGGCAGTGAGGGTTTACAGGAGGGGAGGGAGAGGAAGCTGACCCTGAAAGCCCAAGGCCACTGAAGGTCTTGAGGAGGTGGAGGGTGTTGACTTGGGAGGAAGGAAGTCCTGGGTACAAAGCCATCAAGAGATCCTTTGTTCCCCTACAATCTGAGCTGGGCCCCCCTCAGCCCTGGCTGCAGGGGACTCCCAGGTGGTTCTCAATTTAAAGGGATAGAGGTCAGATCCTGGATTTTGCTGATCCATGATTTTACTGCACTGCACTGCCCCCACTGAGCTGGCTCAGAGTCATGTGAGGACAAGCAGCTGTGGTCAGCAGCACTGGGACTGTTCCATCCACGTCCACTCCCTGCCCCAGGTTGGACTCAGAACTCCCCCCCGCCCCTGAGTGTGTCACCTTTGTGAGGTTCCTGTGCCCAAGTTTCCCACCAGGGAGGAAGGGAGGCAGCAGACCCCGCCTGTGCTCCCTATGAAGGCTGGTGAACTTGCAGGTGGACAAGAAGCCCTGGACTCCTCTGCTGAGCAGCAGAGAGTTAGCAGTGGGAAGAGCTCTACAGCATGAAACAGTGCTCAATCACCCTAGAGGCCAGAGGGAGACAGATTAAAACTAGGTACCTGGTCAGAACACAGCTCCTGCAGCCCTCTCAGGCAAGTCACCTCACACTTTGCTGGCAGGAATGTGAGCACCTCAACCTTTTGAAAATTAATGTGGCAACATTAAAATGTAATACAACGCACAAGGACCTAAGGACAGATACGCAAGGGTATTTGCAGCAGAATTGTTTATAATTGCAAAACCCTGGGAGCTCCATGAGGGGAATGGGTGAATAAATTATGATATAGATATACTCTGAATCTTTTTTTTTTTGAGACCGGGTCTCCCGCTGTCATACAGACTGGCATGCAATGAAGTCATCATAGCTCACTGTAACCTCAAACTCCTGGGCTCAAGTGATCCTCTTGTCTCAGCCTCTCGAGTAACTGGGACTACAGGCGTGCACTGTGATGCCCAGCTAATTTTCCTATTTTTTGTAGAGACAGGGTCTCACTCTTGCCCAGGCTTGTCTTGAACTCCTGGCCTCAAGCGATCCTCCAGCCTCGGCCTCCCAAAGTGCTGGGATTACAGGCATGAGCCAGCTCGCCCGGCCTCATATATTCTGAACTCTGTATCTGTGTGTGTGTGTGTGTGTGTGTGTGTGTGTGTGTGTGTGTGTATGTGTTCTAAATAGACTTTTTTAAAGAGCAGTTTTAGGTTCATGGCAAAATAGAGCAGAAAGTACAGAAAGTGCCCATGTACTTTTGCCTACACACAAGTATAGCCTCCTCCACTATCAATATCCTGCACCATAGCAGTACATGTGGCACAATCAGTGAACCTACACTGGCATGTCATCATCACCCGAAGTCCATAGTTTACACTAGAGTTCACTCTTGGTGTTGTACATTCTATGTTTTTTGATAAATGTACAATGACATGTGTCCATCATTACATTATCACACAGAATAGTTTTGCTGTCCTAAAAATCCCGTTTGCTCTGCCTGTTCATCCCCCTATCTTAACCACCTGCAACCACTGATCTTTTATATGTTATAAATGTTATAGAGTTGGAATCATCCAGTATGCAGCCTTTTCAGATTGGCTTCTCTCACTTGGTAATATGCATATGGTTCCTCCATGTCTTTTCCTGGCTTGATAGCTCATTTCTTTTTAGCACTGAATAACATTCCATTGTCTGGATGTATCAGTTTATTTATCCATTCACCTACTGAAGAACATCTTGGTTGCTTCCAAATTTTGGCAATTATGAATAAAGCTGCTATAAACATTTGTTTATTTGCAGATTTTGGGGTGGACATAAGCTTTCAACTCATTTGGGTAAATACCAAGAAGCCTAATTGCTATCATATGGTAAGAGCATACTTAGTTTTGAGAGAAACCACCGAACTGTCTTCCAAAATGGCTGAACCACTTTGTGTTCCCACCGGCAATGAATGAGGGGGTTCCTGCTGCCCCACATGCTCACCAGCATTTGGTGTTGTCATTGCAATGGTATCGTTTTAGATTTTGGCCATTCTAATATCTTCATGGTGTTTTGGTGAAGTTCTTAATTTTAATGTAGTTGAGTTTGTCAATCTTTTCATTTATGATTAGTGCTTTTGTGCCTAAAGAAATTCTTGTCCACAAAAGGTCATGAATATATTTTCCTGTCTTCTAAAAGTTTTGTATTTGTCTTCTGTATATTAGGTCTTTAATCTACCTGAAATTTATTTCTGTGTATGTAAAATAGAGTATTTTTTCCCTGTGGAAAAGCTTTATATTTGTCTTCCATATTTAGGTCTTTAATCTACCTGAAATTTATTTCTATCTATGTAAAATAGAGTATTTTTTCCCTATGTGGGTATCCTATTGACAACACTATCGAAAAGTCTGTTTCCACTGCTCATCTGCAGGACCTCCTTAGTCACAGATTAGGGGCTTGAACACCTGTGGGTGTTTCTGGGCTGTGACTCCTCTTCCTGTTTGTCAGCACCTGGGCCAATACATACTCCGAGTTATTTCCTGCAGCTTCCTAACAAGGACTGACCTCTGGTGGAACAAGCCCTCCTGGCTTTGTCTCCTTCAGAGGCTCTTGGTAGTTTGGCCCTTTTCATTTCTACATTATATTTAGAGTCAGCCTTTCAAATCCACAAAAAAATCCTGCTGGGACATTGATTGGGATTGCAGTGAATCCATGGGTCAAGGTAAGGACAACGGACACCTCCTCTCTAATCATAAAGCTGCAGACTAACTGACCTCTCCGTGGTCCCTGAGCTCTGGCTATATCTGAAGGGGTCCAGGGATGCAAGAGGTGCAAGACAGGATGTCTAAATAAGCCTAAGTCTCTGAAGGAACTAGCATTGCTAGGACTAGGAACTAGGAGGAAGCTTTTTATTTTTTATTTTTTGAGTCAAGATCTGGCTGTCGCCCAGGCTGGAGTGCAGTGGCTCTATCATAGCTCACCGTAACTTCCAACTCCTAGGCTCAAGCGACCCTCCTGCCTCAGCCTTCCAAGTAGCTAGGACTACAGGCATGCGCCACCATGCTTAGCTGATTTTTAAAAAATCTTTGGCAGAAACAGGGTCTCACTATGTTGCCCAGGCTGGTTTCAAACTTGAACTCCTGGCCTTAACCAGTCCTCCCACCTCGCTCTCCCAAAGTGCAGGGATTACAGGTGTGAGCCACTGTGCCCAGCCTTGGAGGAAGCTTAACATGGAAAACCAAGAGTGAGAAAACCATGCACACCAGCTGCTCAGATACCACACTGGCGGCAAAATCAAACCGGGCAGAGCAAGAGCTGGCCCTCCCTCCATCAAATCTGAGGAGGGAGCTTGGAGAGAAGCGAAGTTGCAGACTCAGCCTTACCTGGGTCCAAACCTGACTGGCACTGGTGTTGAGAAGAAAGGAGCCTCTGAACTAAAATAAAATAAAAGGCTTCCCCCGCCACTGACTGACTGAATGGACCCCCTCCTGGCCAAGGGGATATCCTAAAACTAAATTATCTGCCAGGGGGAAGGGAGGTCAGACATGCCTCACCATGCCCCCCTCCCTTGTTAGAGATGTCCTTTGTAACTCATTAACAGGCCTAAGGCTGTGCAAGACAAACCTGCAGGTCCTCAATTTACACAACAAATATATGTCCGGTGACTTATCTCTTCCTTATCTAAAACATTCCAAGCCTTTAGACAAAGCTTCATTTTTTAACCAATTACAAGTCAAGGAGTCTTTAAACCCACCTATAATCTGTAAGCCCCGCCCCAGTAGCTGGGACTGCAGGCGTGGCCGTGTGCCCAGCTGGAGAGGAGGATCTATAATGGAGAAACATGGTCATGGGGAAATACAAACTGTTCAAGTGTGCTTTTAAAGAGAGTGCAGGAATAGGACAGGGATCAGAGGGGCTATGCCTCTCTGACAAGCCCCTGCTCAGCGATACATCAAACGCTCTTCCTGTACCAGGGAGGTGGACACTGTCATCACCATCTTACAGAGGAGGGGACGGAGGCTCAGAGAGGTTAGGAGGCAGAACTAGGGTTGAAACAAGTCCCCTGATTCACTCAACCGACAGACAGTGGTTAACCTCAAGTCTTTCCACAGGGGCTGCACAGATCCCGGACAGAAAAGGGTGCAGAGAGAACTGGTGGAAGGTGCAATGAGCCCAAGGCCATTGTCTTCTGTTCAAGCCCTGGCTTGGCCACAGAGAAGCTAGGTGATCGTGTGCCTCTGATGAGCTCGGTTGGGCCAGGCTGGGTTGGGTGAGAGGTGTTTCAGTTACCTATCATTATGCAGTAAAGTACCCCAAAACTCAGTGGCTTAACACAACAGCTGTCTTATTTTCTTGCTGATTCTTTGCTGGGTCAGGGATTCAGGCAGGGCTTGGCTGGGTGGCTCTTTTGCTCCATGTGCATCTGCAGGGGCTGGAACTCACAGGATGACTCCATCCGCACCTCTGATACCTTGATAGGGAAGTCTGGGCGCTGGGGCCTCTCTCTCTCTCTCTCTCTCTCTCTGTGGCTACCTTTGGCTTCTTTACATAGAGGGTGGGTCCCAAGTTCATGCATCCCAAGCTGCAAAGATTGAAGTGCAGATCTCTTAAGGTCCAGCCTGGGAAGTTACCCAGTGTTTCTTCTGCTGCTTTCTGTTAGTAACAACTACTCACAGTGCCAGCCCAGTCCCAAGGGGAGGGAAGCTGGCTCACAGCCCAGTGGGGAAGTGGCAAGGCCATTTTGCACAATAGCATGTGGGACAAATGATGTACTGTGGCTATCTCTGGGACAGAGATGAGCTGGGGTCAGGCTGTCGCAGCCTCAGAATCTCTGAGAGCAGGCCAGGACCTGAACAATTTACCTGTGCAGGGTTGGGAGCAATTCAGTGAAATATCCAAGATATCTTTTGGTTCTAAAAGATAGAATCTAAATAGTCTTAAGTGTCAGAAGGAACTAGGGTTGAGTCATAAACCGACTGGTGGCCTTGGGTTTCTCGTGGTTTTCACACGCACCCACTCTGGAGTCCTGGAAGTAGTAAAAGACCAAGAACGGGGGAGCTCAGTCACCTCTCTTGGGTAGAATTGGGTGAAGCTTGCGGACCACATTTCAGAATAATGTTTTTAGCGCACAAAATGAAATACATGGGAATAAAAGGGAAAAAACATAATTTATATACTATACAATTCACCCATTTAAAGTTTACAACGTCAGTGATTTTTAGTATATGCACAGATTTGTCTAAACATCACCATAGTCAATTTTAGAACATTTTCACCACCACAAGATAAATTCCATACCCTTTAGCAATCAACCTGCTATTTCCCCCTCAGTCCCTTCCTCCAGCCCTAAGCAACCACGAATCTTTTCTGTCTCTATGGAGTTCCCTATTCTGGACTTTCATATGAATGGAATCATACCATATATGGCCTTTTGTGTTTGGCTTCTTTCACTTAGCATAGTTTTTTGTTTTTTTTGAGATAGGGTCTCACTCTGTCACCAGGGCTAGAGTGAGGTGGCATCATCACAGCTCACTGTAACCTCATACTCCTGGGCTCAAGAGAGCCTCCCACCTCAGCCTCCCGAGTAGTAGCTGGGACTACAGGCATGTGCCACCACGCCTGGCTGAAGTTTTTTTTTTTTTTTTTGTAGCAATGCAGCCTCACTATGTTGCTCAGGCTGGTCTTGAACTTCTGGCCTCAAGTGATCCTCCCGCCTTGGCCTCCCAAAGTCCTAGGATTGCAGGTGTGAGCCACCACATCTGACCTTAGCATGTTTTTTTGAGGTTCATCCAGGTTATAGCATGGGCCAGTACTTCACTCTATATTATGGCCAAATAATATTCCATTTTATGGCCGGACTACATTTCTGTATCCACTCATCCACTGATGGACATTTGGGTTGTTTCCACCTTTTGGTTATTATGAATAGTGCTGCTATAACATTCATGTATGAGTTTTTTATAGACATATGCTTTCCTTTCTCTTGGGTATATATCTAGGAGTAGACTTGCTGGGTCATATGATAATACTATGTTTAATCATTTGAGAAACTGCCAGACTGCTTTCCAAAGTGGCTGCACTGAGCCAGGTGCGGTGGTACCTATAGTCCCAGCTACTCAGGAGGCTGAGGCAGGAGAATTGCATGAGCCTAGGAGTTCAAGGCTGTAGTGAGCTACGATCACACCTGTGAATAGCCACTGCCCTCTAGCCTGGGCAACATAGCAAGACCCTGTCTCAGAAAAAAAAAAACAGTGGCAGCACTGTCTTCCATCCCTACCAGCAGTGTATGAGGGCTCCAGTTTCTCCATATATTTGCCACCACCTGTTATTATCTGACTAGCCATCCTAGTGGGTATAAAGTGCTATCTCACAGTTTTGATTTGCATTTCCCTGATGACTAATGATGTTGAGCATCTTTTTATGTGTTTGTTGGCCACTCATATATCCTCTTGGGAAATGTCTGTTTATATCCATTAGCAATTTATTTTTTAAAATTATTTATTTATTTATTTTTGAGATTGGATCTTGCCCTGTCACCCAGTCTGGAGTGCAGTGGCATCATCACAGCTCACTGCAGCCTCAAACTCCTGGGCTCAAGCCATCCTCCTGAGTCAGCCTCCAAAGTAGCTGGGACTACAGGCGTCTGCCACCACACCCAGCTTTTTTTTTATTTTATTTTTTGTAGAGACAGGGTCTTGCTAGGTTAACCAGGCTGGTCTTGAACTCCTGGGCTCAAGTGATCCTACCATCTTGGCCTCCCAAAGTGCTGGAATTATAGGCATGAGACACTGCACCCAGCCCATTACCAATTTTTAATCGGGTTATTTGTTTTTTTATCATTCAGTTGGAAGAGTTCTTTATATATTCTAGATATAAGTCCCTTATCAAACATATAATTTGCAAATATTTTTTCCCATTCTGTAGGTTGCCTTTGTACTTTCTTAATGTCCTTTGAAGCACAAAAGTTTTTAGCTTTAATGATGTACAATTTATTTTTTTGTTTTGTTGCTCATGCTTTTGACGTCATATCGAAAAATCCTTTGCCAAATCCAAGATCATGAAGATTTACCCCTATATTTTCTTGTAAGAGTTTTATAATTTTAGTTTTTATGCTTAGGTCACTGATCCATTTTGAGTTAACTTTTTTGTGTATGGTGTGAACTAAGGGTTCAACTTCATTCTTTTGCATATGACTATTCAGTTGTCCCAGCACCACTTATTGAAAAGACTGTTCTTCCCCCCATTGGATGGTCTTGGCACCCGTGTCAAAATCAGTTGACCATACTTGTATGGGTGTATTTCTAGACTTTCAATTGTATTCCATTGGTCTATATGTGCATCCTTGTGGTGTGTAGTACCGCACTGTCACCCTGTCTTGATTATAGTGGCTGTGTAATATGTTTTGAAATCAGAAAGTGCAAGTTCTTCTTTGTTCTTTTTCAGAAATTTCTGGCTATTCTGGGTCTCTTGCAAGTCCATTGAATTTTAGGATCTGCTTGTCAGTTTCTACAAAAAAGTCAGCTGAGATGCTGGTAGGGATTGATTTGAATCTACTGATCAGTTTGAGGAGTACTGCCATCTTAATGTTAAGACTTCCAATCCATGAACATGAAATGTTTTTCTATTTATTTAGATCCTCTTTACTTTCTTTCAATAATAATTTGTAGTTTTCAGAGTAAAGGAATATGAACTTGTCACTTTCTGGTGTCCATGGCTAGACTTTGAAGTTTTGTCCCAGTTCTTGGGCTCCTGGCTTGGAAGAATTGTAAGCCGGCCCGCACGACGGAGAGCGATGACAGACACTCAGCAAGTATGTGTGAAGAATTTATTGGAAATAGTGAAGTTATAAGATAGTATAGGGAAGAAAGTAAAGATGTTTCCTAAGGGGAAACATGTCTGTCTCTGTGAGTGGAGAAGATGCTAATTAGCTCTAAACTTTCTCCTTTCACATGTTAGTAATTTATGTTGATGTAAAGGTTAGTCACAAGGTTAGTCATAATTACCTATGACTATATGTCACAAGGTTTGGGGACTGAATTATACGTGTGATGGAGAAAGTCACCGTTTAGGGTGTTTTTCTATTTTCTGATTGGTGGTCAGTGTTCCATGATTTAATTACCCCATTCTTTAAGACGGAAAGAACTGTTTCTCCTGGTTATTTTTCTGTAGCCATTTCCTCCTTATTGTTTTTCTATAAATGTTTTCTCCTTTCTGCTTTTCTGATTCCCATTGTTTTTCTGTCCCTAAAAAACTCAAAAAGGAAATTAGAAAATACTTTGAGGTAAATGAAAATGAAGACACAACGTATCAAAACTTATGTAATACAACTAAAGCAGAAGTTTATAGCTGTAAATACTATAGTAAGAAAGAAGAACACTCTCAAATCAATAACCTAACCTCCCACCTTAAGACACTGGAAAAAGAAGGCCACTTCTATTTATCATTGTACAGGAGATTTTAGCCAGAGCAATTAGACAAGAAAATGAAATAAAAGGCATCCAGATTGGAAAAGAAGAAGTAAAACTATCTCTATTCCCATATGACATGATCTTGTATGTAGAAAATCTCAGGAAATTCAATAAAAAACTATTAGAACTAATAAATGAATTCAGCGAGGTTGCAACTTACAAGATCAACATTAAAAAATCAATTACATTTTATACATTTGCAATGGACAATTTAAAATAAAATTAAGAAAACAATTCCATTCACAATAGCAGCAAAAACAATATATGTTTTTCCAAAATCTCATTAAGAAAGATCTAACAGGAGATGACCTATTTCAAACAGTAGCATGCCTTCATATCTACCCCAATATTAGCGTACCTGTGATTTCTGTTTGTGACAAAGTCACAGGCCCTGCAACTATGAGCAGGGCTTGTTCCTTATATTCACAATTGAAGGAATTAAAGGAATGTAGTCACATCGGAGGCCCTAGGGAGGAATTATGGTGGAATTTTTCCCCATTCAAGTTCACGGACTAGGGGGAGGTTGAGAAACCCAGGTCTAACCTTGCCTCTGACAATCCAGACCGCTCTAGTGCCCTCCTCTTGCGGAGGGTGTAATTTCCAAGGGAGCCCCAGGTCTGGGAGAAGGAAGCCGTCTCTACAAAAAAATAGAAAAATTAACCGGGCGTGGTGGCTCGCGCCTGCAGTCCGGGCTACCCCGGAGGATGGCTTGAGCGCAGGAGTTTCCGGCTGCAGGGAGCTATAATGACGTCACTGCACTCTAGCCTGGCCAACACAGAGAGACCCTGTCTCAAAAACAAACAAACAAACAAACAAAAACACTCCCACGCGCCTTTGAGCCCCTGGCTCCGCTGGTGCCGCTGGTCCGGAGCGTGGGTCAGCGGCGGTGCAGGGACAGACCGAGACCGCGTCCGTGGCCGGGGGGCGCTGATCTGTGGCGGGCTGGAGGCCCCGGGGGACTGGCCGAGGGCGGGCTAGAGCCGGGGGGCGGATCCGTGGCAGGCTGGGGGCCCGGGAGGGCCGGGCCGGGGCGGGGCCGGGGGCGGGCCTGGCGCCTGGCACCGCCCCCCGTCCCGGCTCCGCGCCGCGCTCCCCTGGGCCCCGCGTCATGGGCGGCCTCTTCGGGCGCGGCGCGCTGCGGACGCTGCTGTGCGGCCCGCGCGTCCCGGGCCCTGTCCTGCTCGCGCGCACCTGCTCGGGTGAGTCGGGCCGGGCGAGCCGGGAGGCCGGCGGGAGGGCGCGCCGTTCGGCCTTTGTTCACGCACGTGCGGCCCGCCAGGCGGGGTCGGGGGGGTGTCCAGCCAGGTCTGAAGACGCAGACTCGGACCGGCGCGCCCGTCGAGTTCCCGCCCCGCCTGTCCGGGGCCCTGCAGCCCTTCTCCCCAGGGTGCCGCGGGTCGGCGGGGGGCCAAGGGCCCTGGAACAATTGAAAGCCAAAGGCCAGGAGGCCACCCAGGGCGGTGATGGGGGTCCCACTGGACCGGGGTCTCCTGGAGAGGCTCGTCCCCAGCAGAGGAGCACTCCCCAGGGAGCCGCTGTGGCTGCATCGTCTCCTGGCTAAGTTAGGCCAGAGTGGGGGACACCAGGCTCTAAGTTCTTCCTGGTCCACTGCTGCCTGGGCCCCCCGCCCTGGCTGCCAACTCACGGGGTGCTTCCTGAGAACCAAATGTCATAATGTTCCTTCTGTGGGCCCTGAAAAGTGAACTGCCATCCTCCAAGGCACAAAGAAGTTGGCAGCAGAGCCCCCAGGCTAGACAAGGGACCCCTGTGAACTGGGTTTTGGGGGAACAAACAAGCCAGGGGGGTTCATTCAGTCCAGAAGGCCCGTGGTGGGCACCCACTGCGTGCTACTCAGCTCGTGTTGCAGCTAATTTTTCCTCCTGGAGGTGAAGCCGGACGTGCAGCCTGCCTGGACCCCAACTTGCCATTTCTCCTTTGGTTCTGTCCAGGGCTCTTCTCAAAAGCAGCATTTGACTTTGGACCCAATGCTAGAGGGTCAGCATCACTCTGGGAGTGGCCTGGGGTGTAGAAGGGTGAGGATGTCTCCTGGCTCCCTGGCATTGCCCCCTCCAGAGGAGACAGGCTGGGGCAGAGCTCGATGCTGACCCTGGGTCTGGAAGCATCTGGTCTTGGAACCCCATGACAGCAGAGGTCCTGCCCGGCAGGGTGTGAGGCCCCTACTTTCCTTCTCCATCTTCAGGCCCCTGGGTCCCTGCCATTCCTTCACCTCAACCCAGAGGATGGTCTGGGGTTCAGCCGTTGTCTGTGCCATCATCCAGAGGGACAGTAGTCAAATGTGAGGCCAGAGTTGTTTTTTTCTTCCAGTGCAGCATCTCCAGGCCTCCAGGCGGTCACTGAGCTGGGCTGTGTGCCTCTCTGGCCTCTGGGCTAAGATGCCCTCTCAGGGAAGCCGGCTCCACCTTGGACAGCTCCTGCCACTGCCTGGGCAAAGCTGTGGCACCTTGGACAGGCTAGAAGACCCGGGGACACACTGCCCGGGGTATCCCTGACAGGCCGTGCCATGGGGGCAGTTTCTGGCTCTGGGTACCATACTTGTCTCTTCCAGAGCTGCCCTGCACAGAGGCAGACAACTGAAGCCCGGTGCTGCCTGGGCCCTGGCAGAGGAATCCCAGTCGGGGAAACATGGAAGCCTGAGGAGGCAGCAGCAGCCTTGACCCCTCCTCTTTTAAAGGAGGGCCCTCTTGGACCCAGGAGCGGACCTTGGTTGCGGTGAAGCCAGATGGGGTGGAGCGGCGGCTGGTTGGGGATGTGATCCAGCGCTTTGAGAGGCGGGGCTTCAAGCTGGTGGGGATGAAGATGCTGCAGGTACCAGGGGGCTCATGGCTGGTGGGTGTCCCTGAGGGGATTGGAGGGTGCTTCTCAGCTGTTCCCATCTCAGCTAGTGTCAAGGGGAATGTCCTGGCTTTGGCAGTTGAAGTGGGTAGGGAGGCATCTGTTCTGTGGCTGGGAACCCATGTAGATGTTATCTTCAAGGTGCTCTGAGGTCAGGGCACCACAGCCACCGGCCCAGTGCCCGGAGTTTACTCTCTGGGGGCTTCTCTTACCCCTTCCCCCATACCACCCAGGCACCTGAGAGCATCCTTGCTGAGCACTACCAGGACCTGAGAAGAAAGCCCTTCTACCCAGCCCTCATCAGCTACATGAGCTCTGGGCCAGTAGTGGCCATGGTATGGTGGGCAGGGTCAGTGGAGGGACATATGGGTGTGTCCTTCCCCATGCAAAGGGAAGGGCCCTGGACTGAGCCTGGGGGCCCTTGCCACTCCCCACTTCTCCCCAGACTTTATCTCTTGCTGCAGGTCTGGGAAGGGTACAATGTGGTTCGTGCCTCAAGGGCCATGATAGGACATACTGACTCAGCAGAGGCTGCCCCCGGGACCATCCGGGGAGACTTCAGCATCCATATTAGCAGGTATTGGGGCCCTGACACACTCAGCTGCCCACTCAGCTGCAAGGAAGGCCAGTGTTTAGGGTGACAGCCTGTTCCTAAGGCAGATCCACAGGAGCTAGGTGTCTTGCTGTGCTGAAGGGGAAGCCAAAAGACTTTTTATGGTGGGATATCACAGCTTACTGGAGCTGGAGCTGGAGCTTTTTTCACAGCCCTTTCCTGCACACAGGAGACAATGAAGCATTGTCTTTGTGTTGTGTGTATACTGTGTCATCATTGCCTGTTATCTAACTTTCCAGACGCCCCTAGGGGTTGGCATGGGACAAAGCTGGGGTCTGGGCTGGTCCAGGTTGTGAGCAAGAGGCCGAGGCCAGGCTGGAACCCAGTTTTCCACTCCCCCGTTATTCTTTCCCCTCTGCACAATCACCCAGCTTGCTGCCCTAGACGGAAGGCAACAGGGGAGCAATAGATGGACCCTGGGACTCCCCAAGGTGCACACTGCAGCCTGAGCCTTACGTTTCCTGCCTGTCACCTGGCACAGGAACATCATCCACGCCAGTGACTCCATAGAGGGGGCCCAGAGAGAGATCCAGCTGTGGTTCCAGAGCAGTGAGCTGGTGAACTGGGCAGATGGGGGCCATCAGAGGAGCATCTACCCAGCCTGAGGGCTCAGGCTGCCCTTGGCCACCCCAGCGTCCAACCAGGACCAACTACCTCGGTCAAGAAGAACTCAAACCCACGCCCATACCCATGTCTCCCAAATCACTTGCCTGTTCACCTGCCGCACCCCATCCTGGAGGAGTTTGATCCACCAACTTTATGTGCCTTTCTGTATCCTAACCAGCATAAGATTGGACCAAATCCTTTCTGTACCAAAGTGCCAGACAACCTTTGGGGTGTCTTCAAAAGTGGGTAGTGTAACCTCTTCTCCCCCAAAGGGGAAATATTAAAATTTACTGTGCTGGACATGGGGGTGGTGCACTCATTATTAAGTCATGATGACTTCTGCCATCTCTGAGGTAGGAATGATGCTTTTATGCAAGTTGTAAGCAGTTTAAAATGAAGCTGGCCGGGCACGGTGGCTCACACCTGTAATCCCAGCACTTCGGGAGGCTGAGGCAGGAGGATCGCTTGAGCCCAGGAGTTTGAGACCAGCCTCAGCAACACAGCAAGACTCCATCTGTACAAAAAAAAAGGTAAGAAAAATTAGCCTGGTGTGGTGGCACATACCAGTAGTCCCAGCTACTGGGGAAACTGAGGTGGGAGGCTCGCTTAGCCTAGGAGCTTGAGGCTGCAATGAGCTATGATCACGCCGCTGCACTCCAGCCCAGGCAACAGAAAGAGACCCTGACTCAAAGCAAAAATAAATAATAAATATGAAGCTTAGTGTCTTGCACACTCAGGAAGGGATCCATAACTTTGTTGAATGTATGAGCCAGGCAAGGGTCCAGAGACCTCCAGCCTGAATTCTGGGGGAATACAGGCTGAGCCCCAGGGTTGGGCTGTCCCATCCCCACTTGTCTGATCCTGCTGAAGGAGGAGCTACCTTCCTAGAGCAGGTCCGGAGGCTGGAGCTGGAGCAGGCAGGAAGGGGCGGGTGGGGGCTGAGACCATCCAGAGCAGAATGAGCCTGGTGGCCACAGACCTAACCCACTTTGTGGCCTTACGTGGCCCAAAGCCGGCGGGACTGCCTGGCATCCACTTGTTGCCATGTTGACAGCACACACATCACGCCCCACCCTGGGTCCGGAAGTCGGTGCGCAATACGGGTGTGTCCCTGGGCCCTGGCACAGGTGGCAGACACTGCATATCATTACACCTGCTGAGGCCAACTTGGGCGTCACTTACTCTAGGTTTTGACGTGTTGGTGACGGTTGTCCGGGTCCCGGGCACTGCCTGAGCCGCCACGTGAGGCACGGATGAAGTGCCAGCGGCCCTTCTTTATTGGCCACAACACTGGTCATTTGGGGAACTGGCACTAAGGACGGCCACGCGAGGGAAAGGCCCTCCTCGTCTTCCTCGGCTTTCCCGGGCTCTAGTTTCCTTTGCCTCCCCCTGTGTCGTACCTGTGCGGCAGGGAAGGGTGAGGCCCGGGGGCGAGGGGCTCAGACAGCCCAACTAGGTGTTTGAAAAGCACGGCTGGGCCCGCGGCGGTGGCGGAAGCCGAGATGCCCCGGGCCGCCCCGCGAGTCCGGCCTCGGCGCGGGAACCAGGAGCGCCCCCCGCGACTGGCGGGCGCCGACGTCGGCTCTGACGCCCAACCTCCGCGACAGGTCCCTGGGCGGACGGACCCGGCGCCCCGCACCGCACTGCGCCTGCGCGCGCCGCCCGGACCGCCCCCCCCCCGTCCCAGCGTGCTGTGCGTGCCTGCGTGCCTGCGTGCCGTGCGTGCCGGGGCGGGGCTTGTCCGGGAGAGCGCCGGGCCGAAGGTCGCCGCCCTCGTTGTTCCCGCCGCGCCAGGCGCCATGGCCCAGCCGCCGCCCGACGTGCCGGAGGACGCCTGCCTGCCTGAGTACCGCCACCTCTTCTGCCCGGACCTGCTCCGGTGAGCGGCCCGGTGTGCGCCGCGCGGCGCCGCTTGTCCTGGCCGTGGCGCGCGTTGGGCGTCGGGGCGGGGAGGGGCCGCCGGAGGAGGGCTTCTGCGTTTGGAAACTGGGTAACTTTCTGAACGGAGAATTTTAGGTTAAAATCACTTTTGCTGAAGACCCAGAAAATCTAGAAATACCGGGTTTTTAAAAGCAGCCTTTTCTTTTCTTCCTGTAAGAGTCATGCGCGTTCCTTGCCAGCAATTCCGACTGGGTGGAAGTGCCCGGGTCAGAGGGTCAGAGTCCTCCCCGGCCACCCGCCCGCCCCCCTCGGTTCGCAGGGGCCTTTAACAGAGCCTCCTTTTTCCTGCTCTCAGGGACAAAGTGGCCTTTATCACAGGCGGTGGCTCTGGGATCGGGTTCCGGATTGCGGAGATTTTCATGAGGTGAGCAGTGCTCTGTGGCCCCTCCCTGCCCCTGCTGGATCCCGGGGTCCTTGGACAAGGTGTTGGTGGGTGTTGGAACTCCTCTAGAGAGCGGGTTGTGGATGTCCCTTAGAGGGTCTGGGGAGGGGCCAAGTATTGTCCCGGGGGGAGGCTGGACTCTGGGGTCTCCTAGAGGCCAGTGGAGATTGTGTGGCTCTGGCCTCAGGGCCCCCTGGGGCCTCAGAGAGCTGGGGTCAGGGTGGGTTGTATCAGAGCCCCATGCCATGCAGAGCACATTGTCTCTTGGGACACAAGTTCTGTGATCTCAGGCCAGGGTCAGCAACTTGTCACCCTACCTGGCAGAGGCCCAGAGTTAGGCTGAGACTGGGGTAAAGGGACCCTTCCCCGGTTCCCCCAAGCACCCCCACTTTAAATACCAAAGAGGTGAGTCTCACAGGAAGAGGATAGGTGGACTCATCTTTAGATCTGAGGCTTCATGCATGTTGCTTCTCCGAGAAGAGCCTGGCCATCTCTGCTCGGGTCATTTTGAGGATTAGATGGGATATTGTAGCTCCCATGGGACCTGCTTAGCAGGCAGTAGCTGCCTTTGTTGTTACTATGGGGCTGAGTTTGTCAGGGAGTGGGGCAGGGGAGGCACCCTGCTTCAGAGGGGGTTCTCTGCCCTTCACTCCAACTCCATAGGGAGAAGGGGGCTCAGACATGTGGGGCTGAGCCAGGGGGATGAAGCAGACCCCGGGCAGATGTCTGGTCTGCATCTGTGGCCCACATTTGCCTCTGCCGTGCGCAAGGTGTTTAGGGTGGGCAACAGTGGCAATCACCTGAGGTCCCTCCAGAGTTTCTCAGCCCTGGTCAGCCCATGCCCTTTGCCAGCCATGCCTTTGGCCCTTGACTGGTACTTTTGCCTAAGAAACTCTTGGGTGGGATCTCTGCTGCAAGCGCCTGGATGGGAGCCCACCTGGGAATGCCCCTTACCGCTGTCCTCACGCCTGCCATCTGGTTTTGCAGGCATGGCTGCCATACAGTCATCGCCAGCCGGAGCCTGCCAAGAGTCTCGATGGTGAGGGTCTCTCCTGTGGCCCCATCCACGGTTGGCTGTGGGGGGCCCTGAGCCTGGGCTAGGAGGGTGCTGAGGCCCAGGGAATAGTGACATCAAAACTTTTTCCTCTCCCAAATATGGAGCTTCATGGAAGTGATTATTGGGTCCTGTGCGGGGCCCTCATATTGGGGGATAATGTGGCCCCAAGAGAGATCTCTGGGCTTAGTAGGGTTATGAAGACATCCCACCCACCTGGGTCCTTGACCTGGGAGGAGAGTCTTACTAGTGCCACCTCTGGTAGGGATGGGAAGTCAGCTGGAGCTGCTGTTGACCAGTGATAGTGGTATGAAGGGAGAATTCTGGGCAGATAGAGAGTGTGGGATGTCTTACAGATGCCCACCAGGGCTTGTGGTCCCAGGGTGTGGCCACTTGCAGGCTGGGCTTCCCCAGAGTGGGGTCCAGCAGCAAATCCAGGGTCCTAGTAGAACCTGGACATGTCATCCTCATCAACTCTGAAGGCTGTTCCTCCAGGCTGAGGCTGCTGGGCTGTTCACCTCTGTCTTTCTGTCTGGCTTCTAGGCTGCCAAGAAGCTAGCTACTGCCACTGGACAGCGGTGCCTCCCTCTATCTATGGACGTCCGAGCACCCCCAGCCATCATGGCTGCTGTGGACCAGGCGCTGAAGGAGTTTGGCAAAATCGACATTCTCATTAACTGTGAGTCAGTGTTGAGCGAGGCTGGGGGGCTTCTGGCAGGTCAGCAATACCATTTGGAGGCTCAAGAACTCTGGTGTGTGGGGACTGTGCCAGAGAACCTAGGTGCCCTGCCCCCAGGCAAGGGTGCAGCCACTGCAGGTACCTGAGGCCAAGACCGAGGCTCCAGGCTCTGTCTCAGGCCAGACTCTGCTCCTTCCAGGTGGTGGGTCAGCACAGCCTCCACTCAAGCCAATGCCCCGTGAATGTGACCGAGTCACGGCGCTAGGGGTACCTTGTGTCCTGAAATTCTCCCTTAAAAGAAAGTAATAGACTTTATTTTCTTAGTACGGTTTCAGATTTACGGAATAATTGAGCAGATAGTACATGGAATTCCACATACCCACCCCCGGAGAGTTTTCCTTACTAGTAACATCTTGCATTTGTTACACTTGATGAACTGATACTGATATGTTATTACTAACTGTAGTCCATAGTTTACATTAAGTTTCATTCTGCTGAAATTTTTAAAAAACTAACCTGTGTGTTAGTTTCCTAGGGCTGAGTGCCACAACCTGTGTGGCTTGAAACAACAGAAATGTAGTCTCTCACAGTTCTGGAGGCTGGAAAATCCGAGATCAAGGTGATAGCTAGAGCCATGCTCTCTCTGAAGCTCTAGGGTAGAATTTGTGCTATGCCTTTATCTTAGCTCTGGTGTTGCTGGCAGTCCTTGGCTTGTAGACACATCGCTCTACTCTCTGCCTCTGCCTCACATGGCCTGTGTGTCTCTGTGTCTTCTCTTCTTATGAGGACACCAGCCACTGGACTTGGGGCTCACCCTAATTCGGTGTCACTTCATCTTAACTTGATTACATCTAAAAAGCTCCTATTTTCAAATAAGGCCACATTCACAGGTACCAGAAGTCAGGACTTCAGTGTGTCTTTTTGGGGGACGCAGTTCAACCCATGACATCCTGTCTCTGTCCTGTTCTCCAGGAATTTATCTAAGTGCAAGGGTCTCCTTCCCTGTCCAGCTTGGAGCACCCTGAGGGTCCATATGCTCTACCTGCCTGCAGGGCATACAGGGTTCCTTCTACACCCTCCCAACAGGGCTACTGCCCACCTGGCATCCCTGTCCCCAGGTTCCCAGCAACACCTACTGTCTTCTTTACTCTGCAGGTGCAGCTGGGAACTTCCTGTGCCCTGCCAGTGCATTGTCCTTCAATGCCTTCAAGACCGTGATAGACATCGACACCGTCGGCACCTTCAACGTGTGTCGCGTGCTCTATGAGAAGTTCTTCCGGGTAGGTGTCCTCCTAGCCGGCGTCTCCTGTCTTCTGGTTATCTGCTCACTGCCCCCTGCCCCACTGTGTGTTGCAGGACCATGGAGGGGTGATCGTGAACATCACTGCAACCCTAGGCAACCGGGGGCAGGTGCTCCAGGTGCATGCGGGCTCAGCCAAGGCAGCCATGGGTAGGGGCACCCCTGGCCTGCCACCGGGGTTCTCTGTGGGCCCCAATCGTGACCGCCCCCGGAGGCTGGCAGTCTCCAGGAGAAGCTGAGCCCAGCTATGGGCAGTGGAGAGGCCTGGCCTTGGCTCTGGGCCCCCACCCATACTTGGGCCACCCCCGAAGGCAGAGGGGCTTGTGTTCTGCCTCATGTTCGTTTTCCTTGCACACAGACGCAATGACGCGGCACTTGGCTGTGGAGTGGGGCCCCCAGAACATCCGTGTCAACAGCCTTGCCCCCGGCCCCATCAGTGGCACAGAGGGGTTCCGGCGCCTGGGTAAGCCTCTTGGGGAGCCCAGGCCTCCCTTGGATCCTCCCCTGGGGCACAGACTACCCATCCAAGCTTCCAGAACTTTGGCAGGTGCATGTTAGCCCTGTGCTGGTTCCTTGGTGGCAGCACTCCTCTGTCCGCCAGGCCTTGGTGATACTGAATGCCCTCTATTGTTCCCAGATATGGCTCAGGGAAGGCGCTGGCTGGGGGGGCGCTGGGGTCCTGGGGTCACGGGGGCCTGAGCCTCCTGCTGCCCTCCAGGTGGCCCCCACGCCAGTGTGAATACAAAGGTCCTCGCAAGCCCCCTGCAGAGGCTGGGGAACAAGACGGAGATCGCGCACAGCACGCTCTACCTGGCCAGCCCTCTGGCATCCTATGTGACAGGGGCTGTCCTGGTGGTTGATGGTGGGGCGTGGCTGACGTTCCCAAATGATGTCACGCAGCTGGCAGATTCCGCATCCTTCTCTGCTAAGCTCTAGGTGAGGTGCTGCCTCCGAGTCTTGGGGACACCTGTGTCCTTGATGCTCCTGCCCTCACCTTGCTAGGGCTGCCATGGAATTGCAGGGCAGGTCTCTGCAGGAGCATGGTGGACATCTGTCTTGTCCCCATCCTCCCTGTCCTGCCTGGCTGCACATGTGGGGTGCTGCCCAGTGGGCAGACAGGGTCCCCAGGCTGTGCGGGAGGTGGGCCCGGAGACCTAGGCCTCTGCTGGCATTTCTGACAGGCGCTGGAAGGCTGAGGCAGAGGAAGTGTTCTGAAGGGGGAGCCGCCCTGAGCCTGCTCCTGAGCTCTGGGACACCTCCTACTGCCCCCAACCCTGGTGGTGTACAGCCGAGCCCAGCACCGAATCTGAGTCCAGCCCTTCCTCCAGGAGCCAAGCTGTCTCCACACTCTCCCCCACCATGGCCCCTTCTCCATGGCAGGAGCAACCAGTCCGTGAGCCTGTCCTGTGGCCCTGCCAATGCAGCCGTCTGACCGAGGGCCAGCTGGGAGTGGGGATGCAGCCAAGGTGCTGGGATGTCCCCTTGCCTGTCCAGCCCCAGCCCTGGGCTGGCCTACTTTCTTCCTGTGTGTGTGTGCAGTGGGCATCTTTGGTAGCTCCCATTGCCTTAGATGGAGGGCACGGGGCACTCCACGCTCCGTTTTCCCTTCCTTGCTCCTGGCCCTGGGGATCTTTGTCCTCAGATGGAAGTCAAACCAAAGAGGCTGGAGGGACACATCTAAGCCACCCCCCCCAGCCCTGTGTCCTGGGCTCCCTTCACGAGGGCATGTGGGTGGGGGACCCCTCCACGTTGACCTCTGGTACCCAGGCTGGGGTTGCTCATCGCCTGCCCTGGGACTCCCACAGGGGCCTCCCCACGGGAGCTTGTCCTTGATCACTCAGGGCTGACTTTCTAGGCCCTCGGGTGGCTGGTCCCTGTCACCAGCACCTCTCAGGTCCAGAGGTGGTATTCCAGCCCTTCCTTTGTTCATTGGGTCCAGGGCCTGAGGGGGTTACTTGGATCCTGTGGTTTTTCTGTTCTGTTGGTTAAGAACTTTGAGGCGCTCTGTCCATGAGTTGCCAGGAGCTGTAGGATGGCCCCAGGCTGGCCCACAATGTCCCGCCGCCTTGCTGTCTCTGTACTACCAGTTCACATATGCACGGTTCCTAGAATCTTGCCAGAAAATACATTTTCTTTAAAAAATAATCTTTTTAATATAAAAATACCTATTTGTTGGGCTTTGCAAAAGTTTTTAGAAGGAAAAAGAAAATGATTAAAAAGAATCACTGGTGATACTGTCACTTAAAGGTTGGGGTTGTGTTTCCTTCCGGCCTTTTTCTGTGATGTTTAGAACACTCTTCCCACCTGGTGCCTGAAGCCCTGGTCCTCAGGCAGGGCACCTGCTCCCCAGATGCGTCTGAGACTGGGTGCCATATCCCAGGACCAGCCAGGCCTCCTCTGCCCACCCACCGGTCACCGCTCTCCTTGGATTGGTCACTGCCTTGCCTTTCTTCCTCTTGTGAACATGGACCTCGCCCCTCTGTACACAGAAGGGGGTGAGCAGGAGGCTGGAGGGAGGTGTGGCTGACTGTGCCCTCTGTGGCCCCCCATGGCCACCCTCACGGGAGGGTGCACCCTTCCCTCACGGATGACTCTGGGCCCTGTGGTCCCCACTCTATTTTTCCACACTCCCAAGCTCACTGCTACCCCAAACCCCAAATGTGTTCAGGCTTTACTTTCTGAGAAAGGAGAAAAGTTTGACATCTCGTAGTTTCACTCCTGGCCCTTTGGCAAACACAGTATTAAGCTTACAACTGTTGAGTCAGCTTTAGGGGGACTGCATTTCAACATGTGGTTCCTAACCTGTAAAGTAGGAGCAACTGTAGTTACCCCATAAGGCAACGTCAGAAGTAGTACACACTTATTTGCCAGCAGCAGCTCTGTGGCGAACCCACTGCAGTCAAAGCTTAGCTGAGGTCCTTTTCCTGCTCGGCATCATTGGAGCCACATCCACAGCACACCTGGTGTCCAACCTGTTCAGCCTTCTTGGAGAGTCCAGATGTGGCCTCTGTGGGGTCTTAGGAAAGTACGTGATTAAAAACTTATGGCCACAGGCAACACCAAACATTGTGGTGCACCCTGAGCATGGAATTAGCTGGACTAACAGTTAACATCTACACAAGCGCACCACCTGTGGAATTGAACACCCGACCTTCACCTGGAGCCTGTCCGTGGACCTGTGTCTGGAACTTGCATCCAGAGTGTCCACCAGCCACAACAACCAGGCTCTGTTGCCTTTGAAGTCTGGGACGTACAGTTGAGCTGGAAACATTGCACAGCAAGGAGCTCAGATTTAAGAAAAATGGCCACCTACCAGGGCCCGTCGGAGTGCTTGCCTCGAGGAGGACAGGAGTGTCTGGGAGGCAGGTGCTCCAGGACCAAGCCTTGTAGGGCAGACACAGTGAAGTCACTTGTTCCTCACATGGATGTGACTGTCAGTTTGGTGGCAAGAAACTGGCCTTGCTCTGTTTGGCTTAGTCCACCAGCCCAGGCTCCTTGCTTACAGGCACACCTGGCAGGTGTCACTTGCCCGACAGGGAAGCTGGGGAAGACAGATTAGAGAGGGAGAGAAGGGCCAGGTGTGCACAGCGAGAAGCAGTGGCGCTCTGGCTTACAGAGCTGTTGTTGGCCTTGGTGGTGGCATTTACACCACAGCAATTGGCAAAGAAGTAGGTTGTCTCCGTTCACATCAACAGTCTCTAAAATTCTCTTCAAATACACCATAATTACCTTGAAGATACAGAAAATGCCAAGTTCCCTGAAAGGAAAGATAATTTTTTATATGTGAACCTTGGTCAGAGAATTTTCTGACACTGTAGCTGTGGAAGCTGCCACCTCTGCTGACTCTGAGCTTCCCCCTTTGATAAGGATGGAGGTGTTTGACTTCCATCCTTTGGAAACTATACGTAAAAACATCAACCAAAGCAGAGGGCTGCAGGCCGTGAGAAGGCTGCCGCTAGAGGTGTGGGATTCAGTCCCTTTTCTGTGTCTTCTCCAATGTTTCAGGGAGCAGATGCACATTCTGAAAAGTGTTGTGTTGTGTGCCGTATCTGTTGAATGAACAAATGAACGAGTCTTATTTATCCTCTACCTATTGTGAGCCACTCACTTTACTTCTGAGACATCACTGTGATTGACGGGGTGCAGTGGACATCTGTGTGTGTTAATCTTTGTATATACAGAAAGCAAAGGAAACCTGAGGGTTGCCTAAATAAACAGTGCCAATTTGGGGCATTCTTCTCTGTTGACTTCTGTGGCCATGGTACCTTGTGCCTTGTGTGTGCTACAAGCCCCTGGCAGTAAAGTTTCCCACAGGCCAGACTCCTGCTGTGTGGCTCTCCCAGCCACTGGGCTTGGCTGGCTGTCTCCCCACGTGTCTTGTCCCCCCCCTCCCATCTTCCCGTCTCTCTTTCCTACCCAGCCTGGGCACTGTGATACCTGCCGGGGCTGGGCCACCCCAATGGGGGCACAGGAGACTTAAGCTGTGGATGACCTCGCTTGGACATTTGTCCACCTGAGTGTGCACACACACCTGCTCTGTCCAGGGGTGCTGGGGACCCAGAAGTGAGTGTGTGTTACCCTCCTGGGGAGGGCTGGTGCTTGCCCAGCTTCCTGTATTCTCTCTGCCTTGCACGTGGGCTCGCTGATGGAGTAAAGGCAGGGAGAGCAAGGGATGAGTCCCCCAGAACCTCATCAGTCGCTACGTCTCAAGGCTCAGCAGCGGTTTTAGTCTGTCCTCTGACCCCGACATCATTTTGTCTTTATCCTTTGGGACAGACCAAGCCTGCCTTGCAGCAGTCAAGCCCGCACCCTGGGTTGCATATCCAGACAGTGAGGGGCATCTTGTTCTTCCCTGGCTGTGCACCGAGGTCCAGACATGCTGCACTGAGGCAGCAGTGTCCTCTCGAGCAAGAAAGGTGGGCTCTCCAGGGTCAGGGCTCCGTGGCTGGCCTCAGCTCTGGGCTGGGGCACAGGCCCTCGGGCCACTTCCCTTGGGAGATGTGAGGCAGTTCTCTGTTGGGTGTGTGCCACAGAAACCCACTCTGGCCCTTCAGGTCCAAAGCAGGGGAGGGTATGGGGAGGGCAATGGGTTCCTTCACAGGCTCCAAGGGAGGCCGGGCTCTGGGCCCAGAGTATGTCCTGCCTCCTTCCTCCCTCCCTCCACTGGACTCTCTGAGCCTGAGCCTGCTTCTGGCTGCCTCAGAATCCCAGCTGCCACCTGTACAAGCTACAGCCCAGCCCCTGAGGGCAGAGACGGTGTTCCTTTGTCAGACTCACGTCTAAATTCCTAAGGAAAGATGCAGATTCACTCTGTGTGGGTCAGGTGTCTGGCTCTTGGTCAATAAAGTATGGCCCAGGGTTGACCCCATCCTATGAACGTGGCAGCTCCCGTGCTGCCACAGGCTTGGCAAGGGGCTGCTTCTAGAACACGAATTGGCACCACTGCGGGTCCTGACTCAAACCTGCAAAAGTCACTACAGGCCAACGTAGCCCAGTGTGCTGCGTTTCCAGTGTGTGTGTGTGTTCCTTTCTAGTGACCCATGGAGTCTTGGGTCTGCCTCCCTGGTGCCCGGGAACCTGGGAAGTTGGAAGATGGCAGATAGTCCCTGACAGATGTCTGTCAAAGAAGGAATGAGAAATATTTGTCAGAAATACAAAGATTTAACTTTTAGCCCTTCCATCATCACATGTGATTTGGACAATTTTTACACAATGGGGAGGAGAGTGATGTGACCTAGACCTTCACCTCTTTGGAAAGTGACAGGTGGCTAAGAAGGGAGCTCTGCACCCTGAACAAACCTCTCCTGCAGCCTCTGGGGTGCCCTTCCCAGCTTGGCCTGGGGGACATGTGGTGGGTGCAGAAGGGGGGTTCGGAAGAGGTCCAGGTACAGTGGGGGCCGGAGGTGCTTTGTCATCACAGACGACAGGAAGCAGGTGCTAGCAACTTCAGAGTCAAATGTTAAAATAAGAAGATCTTCAAAACCTTGGCTGAGTCAGGAGGAGTTAGATGGTGCCTTACAAACTCACGTTCTATTTTTACTCTAAGAAATGTACTTTACCAAATTTGAAGGTGAGATTAAAAGTTCTTCCCCACTGAATAAAATATCAGTAAACACAAGTAAGGCTCTGTGCTCTCAACTGCTGGCGATCACTGGGGAGAGTGTGAGCTGGACCTAAATTTGACTTCTTGCCAAGTTTCCTTACTGAATACAAATTCTAATCTAGTTTTCAAAGTTGTAAATTAAAAATATTTGGCAGGTGGTTATTGTTTATAGCTTTATTGAAGTATAATGACATGATAAACTGCACATATGTGGAGTGTGTAATTTGATGAGTTCTGACATATCTGTGCCCTCAGTGCACTCAAGGCCTTGAGTGTCCCCAGCACTTGCTGGGTGCTTCCCCGACCCTGTGACCCCCCCTCTTGCCCATCCCACCCCTTACCCTGAGTGATTGCTGATCTGCTGTCTGTCGCTACAGGTTAGTTTGCGTTTTCCAGAATTTTATATGAATGGAATCATGCAATATGTACTCTTTTTTGTTGGGCTTCCTTTATTGAACATTATTCTGAGATTTATCCATAATGCTGTATGTATCGATAGTTCATTCCTTTTTATTGCTGAGTTGTAGACCGTGGTATGGATGTACCAGTTTGTTGGTTCATTTACCTGTTGATAAGCATTTGGGTTGTTCTCAGTTTTGAGCTGTTACAAAGCCATCATGAACACTTGTGTCCAAGTCTTTGTATGGATGTTGGCTTTCATTTCTCCTGGGTATCCAGGAGTGGAATGACTGCGTCATATGGTAGAAATATATTTAGTTTTTTAGGCCAGGTGCAGTGACTCACCCCTGTCATCCTAGCACTTTTGGAGGCCCAAGCAGGAGGATCGCTTGAGGTCAGGGGTTTGAGACCAGCCTGAGCAAGAGCGAGTCCCTGTCTCTACAAAAAATAAAAAAACTAGCCGGGCATGGTGGTGCGTGCCTGTAGTCCCAGCTACTCGGGAGGCTGAGGCAGGAAGATCACTGGAGCTCAGGAGCCTGAAGTTGCAGTGAGCTATGATGACGCCACTGCCCTCCAGTCTGGGTGACAGAGTGAGACCCTGTCTCAAAAAATATCTCTTCCCAGCTGTTACCCTAAAATTTATATGTTCAAGCCCTATCATCACATCACCCAATGTGGTGATATTTGGAGATGGGTCTTTGGGAGGTGATTAGGCATAGATGAGGTCATGATGGTGGGGCCCTTACGATGGAATTAGTGCCCTTATAGGAAGAGACAACAGAGAGCCTCCTTGCTCGCCCTCTGACACGTGAGGACACAATGAGAAGATGGCTGCTACGGTTTGAATATTTGTTCCCTCCAAAACTCATGTTGAAATTTAACCCCTCAATGTGGCAGTATTGAGATGTAAGGCCTTTAAGAGGTGATTGGATTAATGGGTTATCATGGGAGTGGGACAGGTGGCTTTATAAGAGAGGAAGAGAGGCCCAATGTGGTGGCTCACATCTATAATCCCAGCACTTTGGAAGGACAAGGTGGGAGAATCACTTGAGACCATATGGGCAACATAGTGAGACCCCATCTCTATAAAAAATGAAAAAAAATTAGCCCAGCATGGTGATACACGTCTGCAGTCCCAGCTACACAGGAGGCTGAGGCAGGAGGATCGCTTGAATGCAGGAGTTCAATGCTGCAGTGAGCTATAATGGTACCACTGCACTTCAGCTTGGGCGGCAGAGAGAGAGGAAGAGGAGGAGGAGAGAACTGAGTGAGCATTCTTGGCCCCCTTGCCATGTGATGCCCTGTGCCACCTCAGGATTCTGCAGAGTCCCCACCAGCAAGAAGGCCCTCACCAGAGGCAGCCCCTTGACTTTGGACTTCTTAGCCTCTATAACTGTAAGAAATAAATTTTTCTTTATAAATTACCCAGTTTCATGTATTCTGTTGTAAGCAACAGAAAACAGAGTAAGACAATGACCATCAGTAAGCCAGGAAGTGGGCACTCACCAGGAACCAAATTGGCTGGCACCTTGATCTTGGCCTTTCTAGCCTCCAGAACTGTGAAAAATAAAATGTCTGTTGTTTAAGTAACCCAGTCTATGGTTTTGTTATAGCGGCCCAAGAAGGCTAAGACATTAGTCTATGATGTGTCTTTGTCCAACAGAAGTCTTAACTAAAAAAAATTTATTAAGGTATAATTTACATACAGTAAAATTTACCCTCTATAGTGCACAGTTCTGTGAGTTTTGACAAACACATGAAGTTATGGAACCACCATTACAATCAAGACACAGAACAGTTCCTTCATTCTGAAAAACTCCCCCACTCCCAGCCCCCATTGGTCTGACCTCCATTTCCACAGTTTGGAAGACTGAGCATTTTCAGGTATTTAGTCATTCTTTCCTGTAATGGTTTGTGATATTTATTCTTTTTTTCTTTTCATTTTCAATGACCCACTTGAAGTGATTTTTATTCTTGTATAAGAAATTTTCTTGCTCCAAGGACACAAAGATATTTTCCAATGTCTTCTAAAAGTGTTAAAGTTTTGCTTTCTACCTTTATGTCTTGATTACTCTGCAATTATTTTGCATCTGATGTGAGGTAGGGATCTAACTGTGAGGTTTCTGGGTGGATAACTGGATCCTCTCAGGACTGTTAGAGCCTGGCTATTGTCATCCTTTCCCTATGACCAGCAAGGCCACCAACGTAAAAATGATGGATTTGACTCCTCAAAGATTTGTTTACTCTTCCCCATCAGAGGACCCCCCCAGAGTTCATGGAGGGGTCAGAGGCAGGGAGAAGATACCTGCAACATCTAAAACTGATGAGGGATTTTGTCTGGAGAAAAAAAAAAATCAGAGAACCCAATAGAAAAATAAGCAAGTGCTACAGTTCGGTAGTTTGCAGAGGTGGGATCCCAGTTGGTCAATAAATACAATAAGAAACACTTAACCACACTAGCATTCAGGTAAGTACAAATAAGACAATGTTAAGATGCCACTTTATGTTCATTGGACTAGCAAAAATGGGGAAAATCATATGCAAGGTCTACTATAATTTTAGCGTATTTCCTCTCAGTTTTTAAAAGTATGCATTTTAGAAAAGAGGTTTGTGATCAAGTCCAGCCTTGCCTGTCACTACCCACCCCTGGCACCCAGAGGCCCTACCCCAGGGGAGACATCCTTTAACTTGCACCCCTGAGGTCCCTGACCGACCTACTTTTCCCTCCCTGCTGGCCACATAGGCTGTGCCACATAGCCAGGAATCTGCTGAGTCACCAAGGAGGAGTCTCCATCTTCTCTGTCTTCCCCCACAGGCCAAAGGTCACCAGGAAGGGATTGAGGAGACCCACCTGCTAGGTGAGTTCCAAAGGAAAGTGTTTATCCCAAGTACCTTTTAAAAGGAGAGATTCATGGAGGTTTTTACAGACATTCACCCAGACCCGAAAGCCAAGAGATGTGAGCTACACTCCACCCTTCCTCATCTTCTGTGTCCCTGTTACCTTGTTAATTTAAAGATGTTCGTAAGGTGGGTGGGGGGACATAGTCAAGACGTCAGCGCGGGCTGCTTCCCACGGAGCTGGTTCACTTCGTCGGGGATAGTGCAGATCGGAGGCTCGGCTCTCAGAAGGGCTGACCAACTGACCGGGAACTTGTCACCTGTCGTCTTCCATGAACAGTCTCTTTCACCGCCCAAGCAGGAGGGACGCGCTTCCCATGCTGCGGTTCTATCTGGGCACATCCGCCAGTCGAGCAATAAATGTTTTTCCAGCACTGGCATAGCCGCGGGAGCAGCAGCTGCCTCTGACAGCCCCGGCACATAAAAGCGGAGGGGTGCTGTGGGTCCCTCACCTCAGCCGCGTGAACACCCTCATTTAGAAAGGTTCACGCGTCGCTATAGCTGCCTCTGGCCAAAGGCATCAGCCCAAATTCCAGTTGTTGCCAAAGCTGGAGGCGACTTTGTTTTCCTTTGAATGCAGTTGTCTCAGGGTTCTCTCAAGAAAATGCGGGCGTGGTTTGGGGAGGGCGACCCCCCGCCTTGCTTCTCCCAGTGCCAGCCTCACAAAGCCCGGCGGCACGCGCCCTGGAGCGTTGCCACGGGAGATGGCTCCGTTAATTACCGTGAACAATGCCGACCCTGACTGCACACTCGGAAACAGTTTCAGTCACTCAGGTTCTTGCCAAAGCCGCTTATGAAACCCCGTCTGGGGCCGGTGCCCACGGTGAGTGAAAGCACGAGCTCGCACTTGCCCAGATCCCTTTCACCACGGGCTAAATCCAGCGCCTCCAGGGGCGCGGCTCGACCGCCCGAACCAGCCTGTGCCCGTGACCCTGCCCGGCGTCCTGCGGCCCTCTGACGACGGGGTCACCCAGAGACACAGAGGCCAGAGGTCAAAGGCCGCCCCAGTGCTTTGGAGGTGGCTGGACTGGCGATTAACACTGGGTGTCCTACTTCCAAAGCCCTTGTCACAGGTTTAAAAGAAAGGCCTCTGTTTCACTGCGCGTTCCTTTGGTGACAAGCGACAGGGCCTGTCTCTGAGTCGCACCGCGGACAGCGACCGCGCGGCTCGGCCTTGCCTCTGCCCCTCCGCGCGGGCCTCCTCCCGGTCCCCCAGCGGTGTCTTTGCTTATCAAGTTTGTGAGAGCACTTTACCCGGCAAGGACGGAGCCCCTTCGGGACCCTGGTGCTCGCCTCCAGGTGCCGCTTATTCGTCTGCACCGTGCGGGGGCGGCCGTCGGGCCAGCTCGTGGCTCCGCCGCGAGAGCAAGTTCCCAGGCCTGATCCCGCGCGCCCCTCGCCGGCGACGTCACGCCCGCGCCCGCAGCCTCCAGCGAACCCGCCCCCCGCGCCCGAGGCCCAGAACCCCGGCCCGAGACCGCGGAGAAGAACACGACACACCACGCAGCCCCGCGGCCCCGCGGCAGCACTGCTGCGCCGGCCCGGCTCCTGCCTTTATACCAAGCTGATGAGGGGCGGGGCCGACGGCGCCGCGACGTGCTGACGTCAGGCCCGACAGAAGGCGGGGCCGCGACGGCGGCGTTCGCTCGTTCGCTCGCTCGGTACCTCAGCGCCTCGGCCGCCTCGGCCTCCTCCTCGGGCTCTTCGGCTCCGCGTCCCCTCGGCCCCCGGCGGCCCCGCCGCCCGCCGCCCGGCCCTCGGCGCCCTCCCGGGCCGCGCCGCCGCCATGGGCCCGCGCCCGCCGCGCCGCCAGGCCGAGGGCAGCTGAGGCGCGGCGCGAAGATGGGCGAGGGCGGAGCAGGGCCCGAGCGCCAGCCGGAGCAGCCCGGGCGCCCCGCGCGCGCCCGCCCGCGCCGCCGCGGGGATGCCCGCGCCCGCCGCCGCGCCCTGAGCGCCTTTGTCTGCCGCCCGCGCCGCCCGCCGCACCACTAGCCTCGCGGGCCCGCCAACATGGAGTCGGGCCGGCCGGCCTGCCCCCCGGGCCCCGAGCTCCGCGGGCGCCGCAGCCGCGCGGAGCCGCCGGGGTGCGACGAGCGGGTGCCCGGAGCCGGTGCGGATTCCGGGGCGCGCCGGAGCGGCGAGCCGGGCCCGGGGCTGGAGGAACGGCCGCAGGACGCCGGCCCCGACGTGCCCGGCCCGGGGGCCTCCGGCCTCCTGCCCAGCCCCGAGATGCAGCTGCCGGAACTCGGCCCGTTTTCCTCCTGGACTAAAGAGCCCGAGTGCCGTGGCCCCCCGGGCTGCCCCGAGAGCGTGTCTTTCCGCGCGCAGGTTTCCAGTCGCAGCCACCAAGCGAGGGGCGAGGTCGGCTTCTTCCCCTGCTTCCCCTCGCCCTCGGCGGGAGGGCCGGCGCTGGAGGGGGGCCCCGGGGCCCCGCAGCGGCCGGCGGACTTCAGCCAGACCCACGCGCTCGCGAGCGAGTCCGCGGGCTGTCAGGACGACGGCCCCCGCCTCCGAGCCGTGTTCGACGCCCTGGACGGGGATGGGGACGGCTTCGTCCGCATCGAGGACTTCGTCCAGTTTGCCACGGTCTACGGGGCAGAGCAGGTAACCGAGCGCGCCCGGGGCCGCAGCTGGGAGCCTGGGCAGGCGCTCCCTGTCCCCAGGGTTGGCGCGGCCCGTCGTCGTGAGAGGCACGGTCAGGACCGGCGGGTCCTGCTTTTTCTTGTCACTCACCACTTCCGCCTGGGATTTCTGGTTGCGTTTCACTGAAGCCCCCCTTCCTCCTTAAGAGGAGGCTGAATTCCGGGGAGTCGTTGTCATCCCCTCCCCCAGCGCCGCACGGGCTGGATCTTTCCTAAACCGAGGGCAGCTGCTGGCCGGGGCGCAGCGTCCTCGGCTGCCCGGGGGAGTGGCCCCGAAGGGCGAGGCGCCGGCGGTTCCCCGTCCAGGCCCAGGCTGGCTGGGCCGAAGTGATTTACTCACCGTGGGACCGCAGAGGCCCGGCGCGCGGGGCCCTTGAGACCGTGGAATAGACACCTGTTTTGAGCGGTTACTTTATTGCGTGTGGTTGGCATGTAGTTACTTTGTGTGTGGTTGGCATATGTGCTACAGTGAATGCTTATAGAAGGTCCTAGGAATTAAAAATTTTCACTTTGGTGCCTTTGGTGAGGAAGGGAAGGGAATGAGCCTTGGAGCTCTGTGACAAATAGAAACAAAATCTGGCAGAGCTCCATTGGGGCCACCTCCACTCTTGTAGGAGAGGTGACATGCACAGACAGGCAACAAATGCCCAGTGCAGTGCAGCAGGGGTCCCACACCCCCCAGGGAGCCCCAGGGTGCCGCTGCTCAGGAGGAAGGCAGGCCGCAAGATCCGGTCCTTCCTGTCTACCTCAGCACTTAAAGTTCAAGTGGAGATGACAGCAGGGTGTGTTCTGCTAATAACCAGGTAGACATCGAATAATACCAGTGTTCACTTTAAATATTTTACTTAGTAGTAGGAAATCCTTAAAGTGCTGATCTAATTTTTATATTTTGTTGACTTTTCACACTTTCAGACATTTGTTAGGTGGGTGTTCAAGTACATATGCATGTTTAAGCCAAGAGATCTATAAGAAAACAGATAAAATTGACACAGCACTATTTAGGGTGTCAGTCATAACATTAAGAACCTTTATAAGGGATCCATGTGCCCCCTGAGTATTTACATATCCATTGAGCAGTTAGTGTCATAAAGAACTGGGTCCTAGTAAATAAGGGCCCCTTGCTGAGTTTACAGCCTCAGACGTGCGCATTAGGTGCGGCACCGTGTGGTGCTCACATGCTTAGCTCTGGGTTGGAAGATATTGTCAGGATGGCCTTACCCCTCTTAGTCTAATGAGCAAAGAGATATGTGACTGATAATTTCCTGTGTGGTTAGCTTGAATTGTGGTTGCTGGTCCAGGCTATTTTGATGTGTTTCCTTCTTGCCCCTGGGCTGGAGAGCACCTTGAACGTCCTTGGTGGTGGTTTGCTAGTGTGATTATCTTCTGTCCAGACATACTCATGCTTCATTATAGCAATCAGAGATGTTTGGAGAGTACCACGTTTACTCTTCTTTACCACAGCCTGACTCTGGTAGAGCACTTTACAGCCTGTATTGGGCTCATGTATGTTTTTACCAGCTCATCACAACAGTTCTCTGTGGTGGTATCTAGGCCAGCAGGATTCATCCCGACTTCACAGGTAAGAAACGGGAAGCCCAGAAAGGTTAAATAACTTTCCCAAGACCTCACAGATAGTGCTAGAGCAGGGGTAGAACTATGCCTTTTGGCTCTTAACCCTTGGATGACACCTTATGTTTCGTCTTACTGACTTCCATAAAATTCTTTTTATTTGGGAAACCTCTTTTGTTGTAACCTCCTTTATTGATCATAGTGGGAAAAAGTTTGGGTGGGCTATTTGGGGCTGAGCTTTCTTGTAATTACAAAGTAGATATGGATCAAAATTCTTTGCTCTGACAGTTCTTGGTAGAATTTGAAGTTTGGAGCGAGGCACAGATAACTCAGGGTTTGGTGGGGATAGGAAAGTTGGGGGGGGTCTCTTGTGGCATTGCTGTTTCTGTCTGCTCTTCCAGACTGCTTAGGAAGAAGCAATGTTGGGTGTGATCTAAGTGCCTGGACTTGGACTAGCTTCCTGGGATGGTGGAGGAGAGTTCTTGATTTCTTTGAGCTAAGTTACTGTTCTGCAGCAGGTAATTGACAGGGTAACGAAAGGCTGATTTTTGTGTTAGGAGCGGCCAGAGCCATTACGCAGTTCCAGCAGTCTTGTTTCATCTGTGAACTCCCTGTGCCCCACTCCCACATTATTTCTGAAGCAGAGTCTCCCCCCGCCCCCAAGAGACACATCTTTTGGTCTCCCTCTTGCTCAGGCTGGTCTCGGACTCCTGACCTCAAGCGGTCCTCCCTCCTTGGCCTCCCAGAGTGCTGGGATTACAGGCATGAGCCACCGCACCCGTCCTCAAGCAGATTCTTGACACATCATTTCATCCGTAACTGTTTCAGTATATATCTCTAAAAGACAAGGATTCTTTTTTGAACATTAATGATTTTTTAAAAACCATAGGCATGGTTCAGATAAGCTGGATAACAGTAATAAAGACTGTAAGTTTTTGTACTTTCCACCTTGAGATTTCAAAATATTGAGTGCATGAGAGACTCTTAGGCTGGTCACATTACTGTCCTTGATTATGGCAACTAGATTATCTTGAGTTTTGTCAAATTTTCAGAGGCAGCGTGTTGAGTATCTTTTATGTAATCTGTTTATGAAGGTAGCATTTAAAATTATTTAAGTGGATTATATGAATTTTTTTTTCTTTTTTTTTTTTCTTCTTTTTTCAGGACTCCGCAGGAAGTGAAAGGATTATATGAATTTTTAATAGAAGCAGCTCCCATTTACAATACAGATGGCTTATGTGTCCCTCATTCTTTAGCAATGTCATGGTATGTTTGGATCTCATTACATCATCTGGTGATAGAGCAGGTGTGGTGTAATGTAACACAGGGCTATGTTAGCAGAAATCAGCAGATGGAAGGAGAAAGGACTAAGTGGAGCTTTTTGGTTGTATCTTCTTGAAACAGGAATTTATAGTCAAATGTGTCCAGGCGTTAGGTGTGAAGTTAGAATAGGTTATTTTTAAGGCTTCCACCATCTCTGAAGATTGACGTGACCCCTTCACAGGACTGTTGCGTTGTATGCACCACCAACCCATCATAAAGTGGAGATTGTAAAATAAATTCTAAGGATGTTGTGAGAAAGGAGTGGTTTCTTTTTCTAAAAGAATTATAATCATAAAGATTATCTTCACAATTTATTTTGAAAGTCATGTAAGCATTTACATTTTAATAGTCACTGATTCTTTCCAGAGAATCCTATAAAATTGAAGCACTGAATGACCTTCAGTAACCTTGGTGGGCGTTGTATAACATGTCCTCTTCAGTCCTTGCAGAAGTAGGCTGCTGAACAAAGTGTTGATGCCCAGAAGATCTCCTTGCTGTTCATTCCTGCTCCTCTGCTGATGGGTAGTAGGAAGTTCCTAGAGACATTTGGCTGCACCTTTTATTTGCTTCAGTGTCATTTCCAGTCTCTCTCCCAGCCTTGAATTTGAGTGTAGGTGAGTGTGTGTGAATGAGAGCATGTGTGTGTGTGAGCAGGTGTGTAAGTGAGCTGGTGTGTGTGCATAGCGTGTGTGAAGGGATGCATGTGGGAGCATGTGTGTGCAGGAGCAGGGGTGTGCGTGTGTGAGAGTGGGATGTGTGTGGAGGTGTTGTGTGCGCCAATGAGCGTGTATACCTCTGGCTCTGCGTGTTGACTGAATTGCTAAAAGGCAGATGAAGGTTGGATTATAGGCAGCTTTGTCAGTGTCTTTAAAAAAAAAACACCTGTATCATATAAAAGTAACACATGTTTATTGTTAAAAAAAAACCTAGACAACACGGAGTACTGTGGGATATAAAACAGAAAATGACCAGTAATCTCACTATCCTGGGAAAAACACCATAAGCATTTTAGTGCATTTCCTTCCATAATCTTTTTTTTTTTTTTGGAGACAGAGTCTTGCTCTGTCACCCCAGGAAGGGTTTAGTGGTATCATCCTAGCTCACTGCAACCTCAAACTCCTGGGCTCAAGTGATCCTCCTGCCTTGGCCCCCCAGAGTGCTGGGACTACAGGCGTGAGCCACTGCACCCAGCCTCAATACTAATTTAAAGAAAAATGATAAGAATCACAGATAAAGGGCTGATATAAAAACACTTAAAGAAGGGCTGGTCTCAGTGCAGGGGCGTTTACAACTAATTGCTCACAACCAGTTATACAGATTTCTTTGTGCCTTCTCCACTCCCGCTGCTTCACTTGACTAGCCTTAAAAAAAAAAAAAGTCAAAGGGAACAAAAAGACCAAAAACCTGATAGATAGACAAAACATATGAAATGTAAACATATGAAAAATACTCAGCTTCGCTCATGATAAGAGAAATACAAATTAAAATCACTTGAGATAGTGTTTCTCACCCATAATGTTAACAAAAAATTTAAAACTTGAAGACATTCTGCTGGAAAAGCTCTTGGGAAACAGGCACTGTCATATCGCTGGTGAGTGCAAAATGTTGGTGAATACAATCCTTGTCAAGGGGAATTTGGCAGTATCTGTGTATGTATTTGCCCTTTGACCTAACAGTCCTAATTCTAGTAATTTAACCTGAGGATGTACCCTCATAAATACGAAACAACATACGCACAAGGTTATTTGTCGCAGCATTATCTGTGGTATAAAATATGGAAACAACCTAAATGTCCATCCAGGTTGGATAAACCAAGGTACATCACACAACAGAGAACTGTGTGGCTGCAAAAAATAAAAGAGGAAAATTCCTATGAACTGATAGTGATTTCCAGGATATATTAAGTGAAAAAGAATGTATAAATTAATGCACATTATGTGGTAAGAAAGAATGGGTACTGTGTGTGATTCCTCTCGTATGAGGTACCTGGAGTGGTCACATTATGGGGAGAGAGTGGAATGGTGGTTGTGAGGCCTGGGGAGCGGCGATGGGCAGCTGCTGTTTAATGGCTGCGGAGTTTCAGTTGGGGAAGATGGAAAGGTCCCTGAGATGGACGGTGGTGATGGTGGCACAACAATGTGAATGTATTTAATGTCACTGAATTTACACTTAAAAGTGACTAATTTACCACAATAAAAAAAAAAAGATGAAGGCGCTGAGGCCCAGAACCCTGAGATGGATCTCAGCTCAGAGGGAGCAGAGAAGGTGGTAGAATAAGAAACGGCACCTTAGGACCCCTTGGGACCCCGGGCCAGGCCTCCCAGTGGGGACCCTCCACTGTCAGAGGCCTCTGTAGTCAGGCTCCAGGATGGGGCTGACCTTGAAGGCTGGGCCGGCAGGATATGGCTGAAAGAAAAAGAGGAAAAAAAGGACAAATGTGAGATAAGAAAGCAGGGGAAGTAAGAACAGGTGTGCATTTGCTGCTGTTTTAAAGCAAGGAGTGGCTCAGGCCTGTGACCCAGACTCCGGGAGGCCAAGGTGGGAGGGTGGCTGGAGCCCAGGAGTTGGAGGCTGCCGCTGCGCCCCAGCCCAGGCAGCAGAGCGAGGCCCTGTCTCACGAACAAAACAACACAGCAACAACCCCCCCAAAACAAATAAACAAAGAAAAACCAAAAAGAAACACAGGAAGGATAGACTAGAAGCTAAAAGGGTAACTTACCTGAGTAGGTAGGGACAAGGTATAAGGGATATGGATGGGAGTGAAATTTCTTCGAATGCACCTTTTTATGCAATTTTGACTTTTTTTGCAAAAAAACTTATGGTCAAGATCAGATCTGAATTTTGACTTTTGAACCATGCAAATATTCTGTTAATACATATTCAAAAACTAAAATTAAAACAATGACAGGAAAACACCTAAAATTGAATTCAAATAGAAACAAATGACCCTTAAAGTATGTTGAATTAATAACATAACCACATTTTAAAAAGTAATTCAAATAACTTGTACACAGTAGTTTACTTTAGTGGAATATATTGAAAGGAAAATAAGAATTGCAGTGAAACTCACCTACCAAGTAGGTTTGTTGTTGATAGCAATATCATGTAGTAATTCTAAAATTACTTGCATGTATTTTAGAATAGAGGAAATGAGTAAATATACTGATGTTGGGAACCAAGGTTCTCTGGGAAGACGGAGATAAAAATGTGGTCTGGAAAAGGTGAGGGAGACCTGTGATCTTGGGATTCAAATTGGAGGTATCAGTATGAATGAATGATTTTTAAAATTTTCTAGCTCTGTCTTCTGAGAGCGTCTAGGGGCAGTGACACTCTCATAGCAAGACTATACATAGCCTCCAGATCTTAGCTGCCAAATACCATTTCCTCTAGAGGAACCAGGGGTCGTTGGAGAAGTAAATCACTTAATCTAGGCAGGCAAAATTCAAGATGTGCCGGATTATCTAGTACCAGAAAACAAGGAAGTGTTCAGAATTGATGAGGACATGTCAAAAAAGGAGCAGCTTGAAGGGGTTCCCCCTGGTCAAATCTGGGACATTTTGAGCATCAAAAAAAGAATAATGAGCTGAGTGCAGTGGCAGGTACCAAGATAATGAATACATTGAGTTAAAAAGTCCATGGCATACGAGGCAGGAGGATCGCTTGAGCCCACGAATTGGAGGCTGCAGTGAGCTGTGATCACACCACTGCACTCCAGCTTGGGTGACAGCGCGAGACCCTGTCTCAAGAAAAAGAAAGAAAAGTTTAGAGAATCACTGTTTTGCATCCACTGATGTAATAATTGGTTCAGGCAAGGATCACCAATGGTTGTTAAAAAACGTTGTGTAAAAGTTTGGAGGAGGGCGGAATACTCACATAGTGTGAAGTATCACTCCACAGATGATTGAGGACAAGGGGAAATATCTTTACAGTGGAGAAATCTGGCAGCCCCGCTGTAACCAGGTGATCGAACTCAGCCACACAGTAGTGTGACAGATTATGCGCCCCTTATCGTCTATGGAGCATTCTTGCCTGAAATGTTTAACCTGGTGATGAGGGAATAATCAGACAGTCCCAGACTGTGGAGCATTCTATGTGACAGCTGTCTGGACTCTTCAGTGTCAGTATCAGTTGTGTGGGCCCTTCTAGTTCAGGAAGACTAAAGAGTCATGACAACTAAGTGTAATGCACGATCCTTCGTTGGATCCTAAATTAAAACACAAAACTGTAAAGGACATTATTGGGAAATTTTGAATATAGACTGAATATTTGATAACATCAGTGTAAATTTTTGGATGTCATCATGGTATTGTGATTATGTAGGAGGATGGTCCTGGTTCCTAGGAAGTACATTCTGGAAGGATTTAGGGGTAGGTAGGGGTCCCATCCCCTGCAGAACACCAGGGTTCCCAGGAGTGCCAGGACCACTTGCTGAGGACTGCCTCACACTCCCCTGGAGGGCCTGTCAGAGCTGCTCCTGGGCCCGCCCTGTCTGCTTTAGCTGCTCTGGGTGGGGCCTGATAAGTGTGTTTTTAACCAGTTCCCTGCTGTTCCTGGTCCTGTGTCACTCTTGGAAAGCCACTTCTAGGGCGTTTTGAACCTGTTTGGTCTTTAAAGACTTCTCCACCCCAAGCCACATTTTAATACTGTTCTTTTCCTGACTCTGTTGTATTCATTCCAGTGTTTATTTCACAATTTTTTAAAATGAAAAAGCCAAATCCATTACATTTTTTATTATTATTACTATTATTATTTTACTCTCCTACGCACCCTCACATTTTATTATTAACATATCTTAGATTCTTATCCTGTGCTTTTACAAAAAAGTACTAAAATTTTGGGAAAATCTCAGTGTCGGACATATCAATGAAAATAATTCTGCAGAACCTTTTGTCGGTGACCTAGAGGAGGACATCAGATGAAGTTCACGGGTCCCAGTGTATAGACTCTGTGTGACTTTCTGGGATTATAGAAATACCCGTGTGCAGCCATATGTTGAGGGGACCGATATAAAATGTTCAGCAGGTTTTTCAGTGTACCTCAGATACCTTTAATCATTTGTATGGAAGAACTGCCTTAAAATCACAAAGCAGCTCCAATTCAGATTCAGTGTCATAAGGCAGCATATCTAGGGTGGGAGAAAAAGGCAGCCATGCAGCGCCTGTGTAGGAGACCATGTTTATGAGGATTTGCCTTTGTGTGTGCCCAGATGAGACCAGCCTCAGGCAAGGAGAAGCGCCAAGACTCCTTCCCAAGACATTGCTGTTGGCTGATGGCTTAAGCAGCCACATATTCCTTCCTTTGATGTCTAGTGTCAGTGCGAGCCTGGTCTCACCAGGGCTAGGAGGAGACTTATGACAGGGAATCTTGTTGTGATCTTTCCTCTTTAAAATACCATTTCAGCCACGCCTCTGCAGAGGATCTAGCCTATCTGCTCCTTGGCCAGCCCAAAGCACCTTGAGGTGAGCAGCTGAGGTCTGGAGTCCTCATTTACCATCACCTCCCTGTAGAGGTGTATGCCCATGGCCTGATCCTCCTGCAGGAATCTCTCTACGTTTTTGTATGCTTTTGTGTACTCGTGCTTAACAGTGAGTTCACACCACTGGTGGTGAACCTCTGCATCCTGATTGTGGGGGTGGCATATCCTCTAAAGCAGCAGTCCCCACCCTTTTTGGCAGCAGGGACCGTTTTCATGGGAGATGATTTTTCCACAGACCAGGGGAGAGGGGGATGGTTATGGGATGATTCAAGTGCATTACATTTATTGTGCACTTTATTTCTATTATTATTACATTGTAATAATAATATAATGAAATGATTATAGAACTCACCATAGGTTGGGGGCCCCTGCTCTAAAGGCTTTGCAGAGTTCAGGGGTTCAGGGTCTTCTGCTCCATGAGACGCTCCAGAAGCAAGGCCAGCTGGCTGGAAGAAGCTTTTCAAATACCTCTTAGTTCTCCCTTCATTTCTGTTTTCAGGGTCTCTGGTTCACTTGAATCCATTTCATGACCTTGGCGCTCACTTGCCACAGGAGCCTGCGCTCTGCCCGGCCTGACGTTGCCCTGCGGCGGCTCGGTGGTGAGGATGGAGTTGGGGGTACTGGAGCCTGCACCTGGTGCCTGGCTGACCCAGCTGAGAGCAGTGGGCACTTGGGGCCCAAAAGACTGAAGGCACATTTGGGGCCTAATTTTACCAATGTCTACTTGGAGCCCGCTCGGCACCCCTTGAGGCCTCAGGGCCGCAGTGGTGCTCTCTGTCCTCACCGCCCACGTGAGGGGCTGCACCCGGGCAGTGAGGTCCGTGCTGTGTCTCGACCCAGCCTTCCTGGCGTGGCCCCGCTATGCTCTAGCCCCAGCTTGCTACATTGTTCTTTGTGCTTTAATTTTATATTCCAGTTTAATTTCTATTATGTGTATAGTTTACAAAGTCAAACAGCAGCTGAGTTCTCCTTGCAGCTGCACCTGCCACTCCCAGCCGTGTTCAGCTCGTAGCTGCCTCCTTCCAGTGTTGTCTTGTGTTTTCCAGTTTCGATAGTTTCTGCTGACTTTCCCTCGTGGGAGGTGCACCCACATATTTCCCTTCTGTCTCCTCCATTCTTACATTAGAATTAATCATAATTTTGGTTAAATCAGCATTATCATTTATCTTATTTTGATAGCACATATTGTTCACAGCTGACCCATATAATATGCTGTGATTACACTTCCTTTCTAATACAGCCTTTTGCTTTTCCTGGAGTTAGTGACCACACTGTTTTCCTTGTTTAGTTTCCTGTGTACCCATCAATAGCTCTTCCCAGCCTCAGCATGTGCTCTGGTACTTCCATTGTTGCCCATCTGCCCCTGTTTTCAGGCAGAGACTCACTGCCACCCTCTGGGCCTGGCGTCTTGCTTCAGGACCACCTCTGGTCGTCTGTCCTGAGTCTCTGGAGGGTGGAGCATCCCCTGCCTGGGGAGGCTGAGGAGGACCTGAAGTTCCACGTGCAGACTCTGAACCAGGCTTTTCTTCTCAGGTTCCACGTCGTGAGTTTGCTGGGCCTGCAGAATTTTGTTCTTGTTGGCATCCCTTTTGTGGCCCTTACGTTTCCAAGTCCTTTACTCTGACTTTGCACCGGTCTGTCCTTGTGCATCTTCCAGAATGTTGGGGTCTCTCCTCTGGAGGGTTTTTTCAGCAGACTTAGGAGGGGATGGTGTTGAGATTAACGTCTGTGTTAGTTCACCATGTTTAACTGTGGCTAAGCCCTTTTCTCAGCATCCCATACATATATCTATCAGAACAGGCTCAGGAATTTGTATACTTTTCTCACTGGATCCCCATCTAGTACCATAAGCAGAGCAGACATCAGTGCCACACAGCTGGGGAGCAGGGCTGGGAGGCCGACTCTTCTGCCCCTGTCCAGTCTCACGCCCAAATGTGTCAACAAATGATTCGGTTTAGCCTTTCTCACTCTGTATTTGTGTGTGTGTGTGTGTGTGTGTGTGTGTGTGTGTGTGAAAGTTTTCATATTGACAAAGTCCACATACATGAAATTAGTTTTTTAATCCTAGAATATCCCATTATGTTGATATCCTGTAGTGGTCAGGCATTTCTTTTTCTCTGTTAGGAGTCATGCCACTATAACTATGCAAATCACTTTTCATGTACCTAACTTCTAGCAAGACCTATTTTTTGTGTTGGGAAAATTGAGGTTATTGTATTGGGCTTTGGAGTTGTAGATATTTGGATGAGGCTTAGTTAGGCTTTCTTAGCATTTCAGAGCTTTTCTGTGGCATCCAAAATAGGTAGTGAAGGGAGAAGATAGTTCTTGGCTGTGCTTTTTGGAAATATGTCATCTGTTTCAGGAAAAGCTTCCTGCTGCTGGCTCTGACATACAGTCCCTGAAACCATAAGGGAGGCTGCAGGCTGGGCTTCTAGGGCTTCTAGGGCCTCCTTCCCCTTCCCGGCGTGTGGCAGGTGGTGCTGGAGAACCGAGCATCAGGTGAGCTGCTTGGCTGCTGTGTGTGAGGAGCCCTTTTGAGGAACAGGGTGCTCTGGTTGGTGGCATTCTGGCCAAATGTCTCTGGAAGTAGTGTCCTTTGGTGTTTAGTTACGTGAGGGCTGTTTTTTCCATCTACAAAATGGATGTTAAATTCAAGGACACAAAACCGTGTTTGGGCTTTGGCCTTGGGCAGGGTTTCGTGACTGGCTCATCCGCTTCTCATTTGGTCACTCCGCAGACAAGTGTGATGTCCATTCACGTCTTCAGTGCCAGGTAGGGGCACAGGAGCTGGGGATAGAATGGTAAGCAACACTGACCGCTTCCTGTCTTTCTTCCAGGGACAACTATTACAAATGCTGTGAGGGAAGGCAGAGCTTGTTTTGAGGTTAATGGGGAACTGACCTACTTAGGGAAGCTTCCCTCAGGGAAACTCTTTTCTTTCTTTTCTTTTTGAGGTAACTTTTGAACTGAGTTCTGAAGCTAAGTAGCACCAGTGAGGCAAAGGGTGGGAGAGGAGGGAGGCGTCTAGGCTTCCAGATGGAGGCCCAGCCCTGCAGAGCCTAAGTGGAAGGAACGGGGACACCTTCAGAGAACCGAGGAACAGTGGGCGGCAGGCAGCGGGCCGTGTGGAGGATGCTGGTCTTTATTCCAGAGCCATTGGAAGGCGCCAAAGAGTTTAAAGTAGAGGAGCGTGGGTGATGAGGTTAGTGTTTCAAAAGGTGGCTCAGTTTGGAGAGGACAGGAGTCGATGGGAAGCAGGTCAGGAGGCCTGGGAGGGTTGGGCCAACGCTGGCCACTGCTGGGACCAGGTGGTGCCCCGGAGCTGGAGTGAGGAGAGCAGGCCCGGGGTTTTCCTTGGCTTTTTGTTTGCAGTGCTGGGTGGGTGGAGATCTGCTGAGGATGGGTTGTGGGGGCAGGCGGCAGGGGCCTGGAGCCTGTTGCAGGAGGTCTGGGCAGACCCACAGATGTCCTGGAGCTTAGAGAAGAGGACAAGGCTGGGAGTACAGCGGCAGGAATGACTTGAGAAAGTCGCAGGAAGCTGTATAAAAGTGGCGCAGATAACAAAGAACACACATTGTCTCACCTGGGACGGCCCGAGGCGGGTGATACCTTGGGGTGAGGCTGGGGTCTGGCTCTGTCTCTACCACCCAGCGTGCCGCTCACTGTTTCCAGAGGCAGAGTGAGGACCCTCTTTCTCCTTTGTGTCTCCTGCACCCCCCCATCTCCTTTGCTGGCCATGTGTGCTCGTGTGGGGTCCCCAGGCCGGCCCCTGCAAGGACTGAAGACACCCAAATTGGCTACAGCACTGCTTCCCGAGGTTGGGTCCCAGTGTTGCTTGGGGGCTTGTTAGGAATACAGCTGCTCGGCACTGTGGACCCCAGCAGCGTGGAGGGCAGATGTGGGAGAACCACTGGCTCAGACCAGTCAGGGTCACTCTCCTGGCCTGGCTGCAGCAGATCAGACCTTATTTTTCTTCTTGGTTGATTTATAGTTCACTTCTATTATGTGAAAAATTTTGTTCTACCTGCTAGGAATCCCCTGTTCCCATTTCTATAGGTGGGAGCAGCATATTCAATATTATCTTCTCTTCCTAAATAGAAGCATGCTGTAAAAACATATGTTACATTTTCCTGATTATATACTATATATTGTTATATTATTGGTATTAATATATTAAATAGTACATGACCTGGTGAGCTTGTAGATAGTTTCAGAAAATGGAAAGTACTTAAAATGTTTCTGGACCACAATAAGTTTCTGTGTTCCTTTATTTTTCTTTTTATTAAAGACTTAATAAATGGCTTTAACTACTTGAGATACCACATTGGGGATGAAACTGCTTTCTTCCCCTTACTTTCTCCGTCTCCTTGGCGAATGGCATACCTGGTGGGTGTTTTCTGTTGGATCTGGCCAGCTGGCATCTTAATTTCCTAAAGAATTTTCTCGTTGCTGAAAGAGCTTCCCCTACTTTGCTGCCAGTGTCCTTCCTGTTGTCTCTTAGGTCAGTGATACATCTTTCTCACAAAGATGTCCAAAAGACACAGATTCTTTTATCCCTTATGGGAAGAAAGATTTACTTCCGACAATGCTGTGTGATGAACCTGGGAATTTTAGTTCTGGAGACGAGCCACACTGTGAGGACCAGGAATCTCCATTATCCCTGGTGGTGCATCTGGAGCTATGAGGTGAGGCAGGAAGCAAGGAGGTAAGAGCAGGTGCCACCGCCGTGGGCACCTCTGGCTACATCTGCCCCACTGTCCTGCTTGTCCAGCCTTCCTCCAGAATCCAGCACATAGGAAGATTGTTGTGGGCCCATTCTTCTTCAGCCATGCTTCTGGTCACTCAGTAACCTGATGTTCCTGACCACTAAGTCATATTTGTTCGTTATTAAAACAGCAAATACTGCAGAAATGCACAGCATGGGACCTGAGTCTTCCTTGTCACCATTCATGAGTCGGCACGTTCTCACTGGGGTGAATTTACCCTTTCCACATCCCCTCCACTAAGTTGCTGCTGATGCATTTAAAGGCCCACATGTGGACAAGTGATGAAAACAAATTACTTATTGGAAATATCCTGTAATAGTAGTAAAATAGTTGCTATACCTGGTACTCTGTAATTTCCACTACAAATTGATTTCATGTACATGAGCCCTAATGTGCACTGGGACTGGCCCGGGGTCGGTGCTGGCTGCCCACCTGGGCTGGAGCCCTTTGCCCTGTGCCCTCCTTTATTGGCCGTCCAGCAAACACACATCTGCATTCCCACTCTGAGGCACCAATTTTCCTGTGAAGGAATAACAGCCCTTGAGTGACTGATAATTTGGCCATGCCATGTATTTTTGATTTGTTTATCTTAAGAAGGAAGAATTGCACAACCTGTGAACTATGAAGTTCTCTATATGATGCTGTTTTTGTTTTGTTTTGTTTTTAAAGAGATAAAGTCTTGCTGTGTTGCCTAGGCTGGAGTGCAGTGGCTATTCAAAGATGCAAGTGTTGTGCTCTGCAGCCTTGAACTCCTGGGCTCAAACCATCCTCCCGCCTCAACCTCCCAAGTAGCTGGGACTATAGACTCGTGCCATTGCACCTGGCTTAGGATGCTGTTTTATTGAAATGGGGTTAATATTACCACCAGTGGGTGTGTTGAGGGAGTTTGGGGAGAGTAGTTGGAGTTATAAATTCAACTGAGGCTTTTGGCTCCTTTGTCTAACTAATTCCTCTCTGGTCTGGGCCTCTGTTCTTCTTAGAGCTTCTCAAGCCCCAGAGGGATCAACCTGCCCCGAGGCCTGGTCAGAACAGAGCGAGGCCTGAGAACCTGCTGCTTGTCTGGGAGCCCATGTGCAGAATTTCTATTCCAAAGCAGTGCTTTTCAACCTGAGGAGCTTGTCAGGCTTGAGGCGCCCAGCTGTGCCCCCGATCATTTTAGTCAGACCCTGTGGGGTGAGTCCAGGCGAGAAAGTGAAACCTCCCCAGGTGCTTCCCCTTGCTGTGAGGGTAAGAGCTCTGCTGTGAAGGGAAACCTTGGTTCTTCCCAAAGCAGTGGGAGCACTTGAACTTGGAGCAGGTGTTGGGTTTGAGAGTCTTAGCGCAAACTGTGATATGGGGCTTGTCACTGTAGACCAGGAGGTTTGTTTACGGAATAGCTCTGAGAAGGCCAGAAAGACATTTTCGAGAGAGGGCAGATCTGAACCTAGAACTGTCAGAGCCAAACCCCGATTGCTTCCACTGTAGGGCTGGCTTCTCAGGGGGAAAGCCCTGGGGCTGTGTGTCAGGTGGTCTAGTCTGCAGGCAGGAAAGACTGGTGACTGGGCCTCCTAACTGGCTTGTGTCAGTGGGGCATTTGTTGCCAAATCAGATGCTCTTTTTAAGTAATCAGTAAACAAATATATTCTGTGGTCAGGCTTAGAAGTCAGTGCTTTGCCCTGGGCACAGGATTCCTTTGTGCTTGTCACTATCGTGTTCTTTTGTCAGACGAGGTTTCCTGGCTGGGTCCTGCCACTGCCCAGCTCAGGCCCAGTCAGCGCGAAGTATACTCAGCAAGAAATTTGGGGACATTATGGGTGTGGGTGCACGTGTTTCAGATTTAAGAAAGTATTTTTTTCTTCTTACTCTGAAACCTTTAATAATTCTTATGAAGGGTGTCATTACTTCAGAAGGAGCTGAAGGTTGGCTGCATGGATGCACCAGGCTCTGCCCTGGCTGATTACCCACTCTCTGCTCCTCCTGCCTGGCTTGGGCGCCACTCCGGGTGTTTGGGTGCCCCTATGGGTCTCTGCTTCTGGAGCAGTGATCCCAGGTGGTCAAGCAGGGTGAATTGTTTTTCTGCATCACGGTGCTTTCTTCAGACGTAGTGGCACAGAGATGTGATCTGCAGGAGGCATTTTGTGCCCTCCATGGGTGGGAGCTCAGGTTTCACCCTGCTGCTTCCTCAGGTGGCTTTTGAACAAAAAAGAGGACAGGTCTTTCTTTTTGGGTGTAATTCTCCTGAGAATAGGGAGAGATCCCATTCTAGAGAGGTTACCTCTGCTAGTGCTTGTCCCCTCTCTTCACCTCCTGCCCCCCACTCTTTCTCACCCTTCTTTTTCCATACTTGCTTACAAAGTTCTATTTTATTCCAGCATTGGGTAGGTTGGTTTACTTCACTGAAATCCAAGAAAAACAAGGCTGACTTTGTTTTGCTGTTGGTATGAAAAGCGCTTTTATGAGAAAGTCCATCCCTACCAGCATGTTTACTCTGGCTGGTGAGGAGAGACAGAGCCATGACGTCCCTGGACACTTCCTCTTGGTGATTTGATTTTAAGAACTCTCTTCAAGAAGCCTTGTGGTGTGTTCCACAAGAAACACCAGTTAGTGAGGCTCAGGCAACACTCAGGAACACTTGCCTCTCTTGTTGACTAAGAAATATCCGGTAGGAGGAATCTTGGCATTTGTAATTTGTGAATCAAGACCCTGATCTTGGCTGGGTGCGGTGGCTCACGCCTGTGATCCCAGCACTCTGTGAGTCCGAGGCGGGAGGATCGCTTGAGCCCAGGAGTTTGAGACCAGGCTGAGCAAGAGCGAGACCCTGTCTCTACAAAAAATAGAAAAATTAGCCAGGCGTGGTGGGGCGGGCCTGTAGTCCCAGCTACTGGGGAGGCTGAGGCAGGAGGATGGCTTGAGCCCAGGAGTTGGAGGCTGCAGTGAGCTGTGATGGCGCCACTGCACTCCAGCCTGGGTGACAGAGTGAGACCCTGTCTCAAAAAAGAAAAAACAAAGATCATGCCAGTCTCTTTCTCACTCACATCCAGAGTTGGTTGTCCGAGTGAAGCAGGACACTGGCACCACTTGAGGCAGGGCAGTGGGGCTGGCTTTATTTTAGGTGATGACTTTGCAGGTAGGCTTTTCTTGGTAGTCCCTTCAGAGGGACTTAAAGAGTGACCCTTGGCAGGCCGTCGTCCATGTGGCCCTTGGCACTACCTGCAGGCCCCGGGGAGTAGGGCTGGGGAGTTCTGTGCACTGGGGGCCGGCCGCTCATGGTCCTGTCCTTTGTGGCAGACTCTTGTGGCATCTGCTGCTATGGACTAGAATCCAGACTTGTCATACAGAGACATCTCAGTGAGGATATTTTTCAGGCACACTTGAGTGAGGACTTATTACATGGTGCTTTTTATTCATACATCTCAAAGCTTTGATTTTTTTTAACCTGAATGATCTTAGTTGGGATCTGTCACCAGAAAAGAGGGAAGAGACGCTGGGCATGAAAGCCTGCTGCAGGCAGCCGTCCGCCTCAGCAGAAGCAGGTGCTCTTCCACAGCGTGCTCTGTGCTGGCCATAGCAGTCCCACCTTCGGATCACTTCCAGCCCTTCGTCCCCGTGATAGGAGCCCTCGTTCACTGAGCACATCTGTGCTGAGCACAGCGGGAGGCCAGGCACTATTCTCATTTTGCTCAGCTCATTCAGCGATGAACAAGATGGACCAAAATCCCAGTTTTTTCCTAAACGTTTTAGATAAACTGTATTTATAATGTGCCAGAGTAAAATAGATACTTTCCTAAAGATTATTTCATAGAATGAATCATTTTACCCATGAATTCTATTATATTTTCAGAAACATTTTTCTAGTAAAAGTAAGCTCCACCTGAAGATTACCCTCAGGAGAAAGGGCACACATTTATGACATCGAATGGTAGTTAACATGACTGGTGTTCATCAAAGACTAAACCAAAATCCTGTACGTATCTTACTACAGAAATTCATCAAGAGAATCATACTCAGAACTCTTGTCTGATTAATGTGAATAGCAGAGCACATCTGTGGCCTACATAACAAGGGTGAGAACAAAGGTTTAAAATCAGCGTTCAGAGAAGAAGCTGTGTTTGCTCAAAAATAGAGTGAATTGATTTAAAACAATAGGGTGGAAATTGTATCTCAATAAAAATGTTATTTAAAAAAAAGTAAGGTGGATGTGGTAGGCTAAGTGATGGCTCCCAAAGATAGCTACGTCCTGACCTGTCTACTCAGGCTGCCACACCCCGCCGAGTCTTCCTTGTGGTGCACTCTGGCCCCTTAGCCTCTCTGAGCTTGTTTCCTGCTACTGACTCCTTGCTTGCTCTGCTCCTTGCACACCACAGGCACGCTTCCTGCTCAGGCCCTTTGCACTGGCTGTTCCCTCTGCCTGGGGCAGTCTGTCCCCTACTTCCTCTGCTCAGGGCCTCAAAGGGCTGCCATCAGGGTCAACCATGCTGTGTTCTCATCTGGGGCTTGGGTTGTCCACCAGGCTCATTCAGGTGCTTGGCAGAATTCAGTTCCTTGTGGTGTGGTACTGAGCTCCCTGTTTTCTTGTTGGTGGTTGGCTGGGAACAGCTCTCAGGTCCTGGAGGCTACCCTCAGATTCAGCCACATGGCCCTCTCATGCACGGCGCTTACTTCTTTGAGACTAGCAGGCTGCTACAATGGAGTCTTAAAGTTAACATAATCACAGTGACTATCCCATCATATTCACAGGCCTTGCCTACCCTCAAGGCGGGGAATCGCGGAGACCCTGTTAGAATTCTGCCTGCCGCATCAGGCCAGTCCTGGCACACCAGATGTCACAGAAGCCAGGCCACCTGCAGGGAAGTTCCCTCATTGACCAGCCCACTGTGCAGACCAAGCTGTGGTTGGCTTTTTAGTGCCCACTTCCAGGTATAAAGGGACACTCAGTGACCTCGGATATCTGAGGAAACCTCCAACAAGGGAGATGGAGACAAGGAAAAGAGGGAAGAAAAAGGAGAAGGCACTTGAAGGGGACAGAGTCTGCAGAGGGTAGAAGGAAACTGGGAAAATAAAACTTGTGTATTGTCAGAGAACTTAAAGAAGACAGCACATTCAGAGAACTAGAAAGGACCCTCAGAAATTCAAAATCAAATAAAAGCATCCAGTTAAAGGGTTGAAAGATAAGGTCAAGAATATATCCCAGAATGTTTTTTAAAAGGCAAAGAGGCTGGCGTGGTGGCCCGTGCCTATAATCCTCACATTTTGGGAGGCCGAGGCAGGAGGATCGCTTGAGCTCAGGAGTTCGAGACCAGCCTGAGCAAGAGTGAGACCCCATCTCTATAAAAAATAGAAAAATTGGACGGGCATGGTGTGCGCACACCTGTAGTCCCAGCTACTCTGGAGGCTGAGGCAGGAGGACCACTCGAGCCAGGAGTTGGAGGCTGCAGGGAGCTGTGATGACCCCACTGCACTCTACCCGGGGTGACAGAGCAAGACCCTGTCAAAAAAAAAAAAAAGCAAAGAGATAAGAGTTTCAAGGAGACATTTTCACGCCCATGTTCATAGCGTCCTCAGGAGGCTACAGAGGAGGCTACTCTCCAATGGGTTAACCAGGAAAGGAAAACACAGGTCTCCAGCACAGCAGGGGGTGGTGATGGGAGCCCTCTGGAGGGGCACCTGGAAAGGTCCATCGTGTGGAAGTGGTCTTGACAGTTTACAATTCTGTAGAGAGGTTAGACAGACATAGCAACAGGTATGCAGAAAATTAAGGCAGTGAAAAGGCAAGAGAATTTCTACGTATAGGGAAAAAAAAATCTAAGAAGGTGTTATAGTTTAAACATGGTTCAGGAGTGAAAAATATGTAGTCAAGGATGTAAACAATGCAGAAAGACCTAGCCAAACTTGGGAGGGTGTCAGGAGAGTGCTGGACTCCATTTTCACTATTGGAGGTCAAAGGAAACGTGGGTCTGAAAAGCCAAGAAAAAGCAGCAGGGCACATAGGTTAGACATGGAGGCGGGACCCAGTGGAAGTACTCGAGAGCAGAAGGTGGGCTCTTGAGAGCAGGAGCGGGGGTGAGGAAGCTTAGGAGCCTCGCGGCACTTTTTGAACGGTGTGCCTGTATCTGATGACTTTTTAGTTTATTTTTCTTCCTCCTTTGCTTACTGTAAGGGGTCTAGGTTTGAGCCAGGATTTGCAGGGTGTCCCCATCAGGGCTGGCGGGGGCCCTTGCTCAGGCGGGATGAGACCGCACACAACAGAGGAGACCAAGGGTGCTGCGGTGCTGGGTAGTGTCTGCAGGTCAGGGGCACGCTGGCCTCGAAGACAGCCTGGAGCGGAGCCTGTGAGCCAAGGAGTCCCTTAGCACTCCAGGGAAGAACCACGAGGGAGTGTTTTTATGAACCCCTTGGAGAACTCAGCCCTGGGTGTGGCCACAGGCCAGGAGTGACCCTTGCTAGGGGCTGCTCACCTTCCTCTCCCCTGGCACACACGCCCTGCTTCCCCGTAACTGGCCCCACAGGCTGCTGCTTCCTGCAGTGCCACGCTGTTTCCCCTGATTAGCATGTACTTAAGTGTTGAATGTATGTATTCTTTGGTTGCTTTTACAAATTCTGTTACATTTCCTCAGCATGCTTGTTTAAAGATTGGTTGTATCCACTTGACTCTTTTTCCAAGTATTCTTATGTGTGTTTTAAGAGTTTACTGTCTTAAAAATAACATGGAGACAGTTCTGAATATATAATACTAAAAACCATTGGATTGTACCCTTTGGATGGGTGGACTTTATGGTATGTGAGTTATATTTCAATAAAGCTGCTAACAGAAATAACCTACTATTGTGTCCCCTGGAGCAGCTGGAATTCCCTCTACCCCTCGCCCTGCCTTGTGCCCCACCCTCCCATACCTGGGGGATCCTCGCAGAGTGTGGAGTGTTGAGCTTATTGGAGAGCAGCCATCTGCCAAAATCCTGCTGACATTGGAAGATTTAAGGGAGAGAGCAGGTCTGATGCTGGTTAAGACCTGCATCCCTGTCCCAGGGCCTGTCAAGAAGAGGGGACCAGTTACCATAATCAGAAGACTTAGAGCTAGGTGTTGAGCAAGCTGCTTCTCACTGGTGGACGGCACAGCTAGTGATGTTTCAACATCGATTTTGATGGGTGAAAATGGATTCCTGAATGTGTTTTATGCCTCTCTGGTGACATGTGGAATGACCTTTTCCATCTAAGACCAGCACAGTGCTTTTATTCTAGGCTTTTCTAAACCCTCTCCCCTAAGCCAGGGAAGGCTAATCAGTTCATCACAGGTGATCAGAGCAGCTATGTGACTTAGAAAGCTATTTTTGTACTTCAAACAGAAATCCGAGCTCCAAATGAGCACACTCAGGGTTGGAAAACTCTTATATTATTTAACCTACCTGTCTTACTTTTAAATTTAAGTTTAGAAGTAAACATACCTTGCTTTTTAAGTTGCCAAGAAAATAGACCTTAGATTTACTTGAATGACTTCATTTTTTCTCCATCAGGACCCCGTAATTTCAATGTGGTTAAGGTATCCAGTGAGTGAGTCTTTATTTTGTGTTCACACGGCCAGCCAATTTTTAAAAAAATGAATGTTTCTCCTCATTTAGAGCAATCTCTGAACAGGGTGTTTAAGCATAAATTGCCAAGCATAACCCCCCAAAAGTCACTTGCTGCAGTAGTTGGTGGGAAGCAGACTTAATGGGGGTTAAAAACTGTCTCTGGAGCTCTGTCCAGGTCCCTAAGCCCTGGAGTGACTCGGAACAGAAGCCAGCTTTCCTGTAAGTTTAGGATATATGACATAAAGACTCTTTCTCATTCGAGCTCGTACGAATAAGTTTTCCTTTTGTTAATCAAGGATTAAAAAAAAAATACACTTTCTTATTTGTTTTGTTCTCTAGACAGTTGCATATATAAAATCACCACTGCTTAGAGGAATCTTGAATCATCCATCCTTTGTGTCTGGCTTTCAAAAGCCCTGAGAACAAAGTAGGGGCATTTATTCATTTTTGTTTTTTTCCTGATCTAAGAATTCAAACCAGTGCCTGCCCTGGTGAGAATACAGCAGTGTATATCATATCATAGGGAGATGATCAGGTATGGGAACTCTGAAACGTGTGCTCCCTTTTACTTTGACTTAAATCTGGTTTAATTCAGCTTTTATATGAAATGTGTCACTAAAATATTTTCTTCAGTATTCTTACATTTTTAAGAATGCCTCAGTTATTTCTGTTAAAACAGACCAACCGGCCAGACTTCCCCACTCGAGTGCATATCAACTCTTTACAAATATTAATATCAAGAATCACGCTTCTTCAGAGTTCAACCCAGAATAAATGATTTGTCGATTCCTGCTGCTTGTGGGATTTGAAACTATTATTTTCGTAGGAATGTCACAGAAAGATCAGAATTATGTTACTTTAGATGGTACATGTAGCAGGTCAAAATTTACTAATAACTTAGCTGTGTGTGAAATACTTGTATCTGCTAATGAAAGTTGTTTACTGTGAAGGAGGGGAAACATTATTACCACAATGGGCACTGCTTAAGTCAGTAAAGATCAGTGCAGATGTGCACTTCCGCTGTCTCCTTGCCCTTATGCATCTTCCACATCACTAACTTCTGTTTTTTGGTTTTTTTTTTTTTTTTTGAGCTAAGGTCTTGCTCTGTTGCCTGGGATAGAGTGCAGTGGCGTGATCATAGCTCACTGCAACCTCACACTCCTGGGCTCAAGCGATTCTCCTGCCTCAGCTTCCCAAATAGCTGGATCTACAGGCGTGCGCCACCGAACCTGGCTGATTTTTCTATTTTTTGTAGAGACCGGGTCTCACTCTTGCTCAGGCTGGTCTCAAACTCCTGACCTCAAGCAATCCTCCCGCCTCAGCCTCCCAGAGTGCTGGGGTTACAGGTGTGAGCCACTGCGCCCGCCACATCACTAACTTCTAATGTGTATATCCTACTGCGTTATATGAATGTGTAACTCACCTGTTGTGCTTAGGTTTTGTGAGAGTCATTATATGTGACCTCCTTATAATTACTGTAGATCGCAGAAATTCCTATAAGAAATATGCTTTATAAGGAAGGCTGACACTGTGCTGAGAGGTTTGACTCATGCCCCTGCCACCCAAAACCATGGGAAATCAGTATCAGTTTTCATTTTTAAAAATTTAACGGCTAAGACATGAGGTTTCTGTAGCCTGTCCCCACCCTTTAGCTCCCTCGGGTGGGGCTAAGGGAGTGTGGGCAGGAGTGGTGGGGGCAGAGTCAGTTGAACCTGAGGATATGGGGTCCCCCGCTCCAGCGGGGCTTCTTGAAGTCGGAGTGTTTGGTGGAAAAGAGGGAACCTGAAATAAATGTCCCATCCGCTTCTCTTTCCTGTTGTCTGAACTGGATAGAAGATTTTTATGGCATGTCAGAGAGATTATTTTTCTCCTTGGGATTGAGTTTTTATTTTGTGGAAAAGCTACTCATAATGAATTACATGAGGGGAATGGAGGCCTCAAAGTATCAGTAACGACCAGAAGGTTTGGGATGTGCTGATAATCAGAAGGATTTAGATTTACACAGCTGGGCTTTTCCTAAGCAATTTTAAATCGTTAAAATGTCCTCTCAATCCAAAACTTGTTTTGCAGGAATCTGACATGAAAGTTTCCATCATTTTTATAGATGGAATTTTATAGAGAATATATAAAATATAGATTTTATAGAGAAATACAGATATGCAAATATGCACTTCCACACTCTTTGTTTTTTTGGGTTTGTGTGCCTTTCCCTCCTTTTTTGGTTCACTGAGGTCTATAATTCTGTGGTTTAAAAATTCTTACTGTTCTGGAAGTTTTCAAGCATGTATAAAAGTAGACACAGTATAAATCCGAGACATCACATAATTTTATTCATAAAAGTAAATATTGCAGTATGTATTTCTAAAAGGTAAGGATTCTTTTTCTTAAAAAAAAAAGACCATTATCACATTGAAAAAGAATTCTTTAATATCATCAGCTATCTTGCCAGAACCACCCTAAGTTAATAGATCCTAACATCTTGCCATATTTGCCGTGGTTCTTTTAAAGAAATAACACATTACGAATGCAGTTGTAGCCTCTTGTGTACCCTTTTTCTTCAACATGTCCTTCCTTCCCCTGGTCCTGCAGAAGCAAGCATGAAGCTTACACTGAAGATCATAGCTCTGTCTATTTAGAATGCTCCAAGCATGTTTCCAAAGGTGTCAGTAAAGAAATGGAAGAGAGGTATCCTTCCTGTCTCCTGTTTATAAATTTTGAAAATTGTATAAAATTTAGTCTTTTCTTATTTTATCAAAAGGATTTGGTTTTTGCTCTTCTCTGACATCTGAGTCAGGAGAGTTGAGCATGGTGTCTTGCGTGTCAGTGCTGGCACATGTGCCTTAGGATGCTGGGGTAATGCTGGTCCCTTCCGGTTGTCATCACGGGGGCGGGCAAGCAGGGTTGGAGCCGCTCAGGACGTCTAGGGTTGCTTCTTGGGAGCAGCAGGGAAAACCCCTTGGATACATGTTTAGCTACTTCATAGGTGCTTTAGAAAGGAGTGTGGGTGCCATGAGCTTGGCGAGCTGCAAGTTCAATGTGACATTCAGAGATCATCAATAATCAGACTTTCAAGAGCTCCTTCTCTGCTGCCCACTGCTGCCCTAGTGCTGATGTAGCGTGAAGGTTACGGGTAGCTGGAGGGAGCTCCTAGGAACACTTTGCCTGTTATTACCATGGTTTCTGATTAGATGAGCTTTGTTGAAAACATTATAATTCAAGTGTGATAGTAACAAGATGCAGAAATGGGAGTAGTTTCTCCCGATGAAGGATGCTTTGCTGAGAGTGTTTTCACTGTGATTTCTGTGAGGAGCCTCTGCAGTGCTAGTTAACTGTGGTTAGAGAACTTGCTCTGGTTTCTCCTCTTTCAGATTAGTGGGTTATGTTTCCACATCTGTAGTAGAAATGATATAATTTGTTAGTGAATTTTTCATATTGGAATAATCCTGCTGGAGCCAAGTCCACCCCTCTGAGCTGGGTACAGAGTGGGTTTCTCTCCCGTGGTGCTTCTGTAACTCACCATGTCCATTTGTTGGAGAGGGGCTGGCTGGCTTTGACCGCTCTGGCTTGGTTTTCTGGCTCTGGTGGATTTTGCGGGGGGTGGGGGGTGACTTGTCTCACTGTTTTTTCCTGAAAGCCTCTGAATGGAGTATTTGGGCCTGGAGAACTAGAACCATCCTCAAATCATCGGTTACATGGAAGTTGATCTGTTTTCCAAATTATAAAGAAAATTAGTTAAAATGGAGTTTTAAAAATGTGCATTTTGATTCATCCTTCCTCATTCTAACATGGTAACATATAGGACCTATTCATAGTTAATGATTTATTTAAAAAGTGTTTGGTTAATGTTTCAGAATGAACAACATGGTACTTTGTGTTCAATTAGTAGCTTTGGTGTTACAATTTTTAGAGATCTTAAGGACAGATGGGCCAGCATGGATTCCAGATTAGATAACTCTTCAGGTACCCAGCAAGATTCTCTCTAGACATCATGTGCTTTAGGAATGATGGCTTTTGTGAGATAGAAAGGGAGACATTTTATTAAAAAACTCCAATTCAGTTGTTTCCAAGAAATCAGCTGATAAATGGACTTCCAAGCCCAGTGTCTAAAATGCAGGGCCCTCAGATCAAGAACGGTGGCTGCCGCCTTCTCATTGTGAAGGAAGGACGAGACTCGGTCTCGCTAGAGACTCCTGCACTGTGAGAGCCAGTCAGCTGGGTCCAGTTCCCTGTGAGTCTGACTTTGTGGTGTGTGTTGACAAGTGATGGGGAGGGTCTGAACAGGGTGGTCTGGCCCTTTCTCTGGTGTCCTTGGATCTGTGGAGTCTCAGAGTGCTCCTTGACTTCCTGCATCCTGGTGATGTGGCTTTGCTGACCACTCTCCTCTCCTAAGTGCTGAACACGGAGCGGCTGTGCTCTGGCTTCTCTTTCTGCCTCTCCATGGTGGGCTGCCCTCAGTGTTCTGTGCTCTGCCTTGGTGGCAGCCCCTCAGCTGGACTTGAGCGGTTGTTCTGTGCACATGCATGACTGTGCTGGGTTGTGCGCTCCCAACCACCCTGCCTCCCGAAGGCCAGCAAGACATCTCCTTGTCGACGCCTGGCTTCCAGCTTGGCCTGAGGTGCTCTGCCTGCCCCTGCCCTCACCCTGTATCCCTGTCTGGGAGGCAGCCTCCCTTCTTGTTCTTCTGCCTCTGGGCTGTCTGTCCCCGCACGTCTTGGCAGTTGTGCCTCTGAAATCCCCTCCTTTGCTTCCAGTGTAGGCCCTCAGGACCTAATCTTCCTGCCCTCAGCCTGCCTGGCCTGAGGCCCTCTAGGTGTGACCCCGAAGTGAGGGCAGGCTCCCCTCAGGGCACTGCTGTGAGAAGGTGATGCTCCTGGGAAGCACCCATGTGGACAGTGCTGACATCACCTCCCCAGGCTCTGTCCTTCCCTGACACCCTGTTCATTTCATCTGGCGATCAGGTTTGGTTTGTCTGCCTGCTTTCCTGGACAGGGCTGCACCTGCCTTGGCCAGCCTGCCCCCCCACCAGAGCGTCCTGGGGAATATCTGTGGGTTTGAGGCTGTGCTCACCGCCGTAGCCCTGGTGCTTCTCTGCTGCGCTGCCAGCATGGTCACACCCAGCCCCCCTCCCGTGACCCTCCCTCACATGGGGCAGTGAGATGTCTATTTAAATCTTTTGCCCACTTAAAAAAAGTGGGGTTGTTTATCATCTTATTGAATTGTAAGATTTCTTTATATACTCTGGATACAAGTCCTTTGTCAGATATATGATTTGCAAATACCTTCTCCCAGTCTGTGTCGTCTTTTGGTTTTATTAATGTTGTCTTTTGAAGTGTAAAACTTTTATATTTTTATGAAGTCCAGTTTATACTTGGTGATATAAACCTTTTTTCTTAAGAGTTTCTTTCTCTGTAACATCATGTGTGAATTATCTTACTTACCTTTTATGATTTTTGATTTTGGCAAACAACAAAGAGTTCATACTTACAGATACATTACAGATGTAGTAAATTTGAAAAAAAAATTAAAAATCAAGTCTAAATAAATATCAGAGAATTCACAGTAGAAAGCACTAACACTTTCACGTATTACTCTAAATGAGGGTGTTGATTATAGAGAATGATCCAGTTGAAATAGATAATTTATTTGTAGGTAGGTTTAAAAGGAGGAGATACATTTTTTGAGAGTTATAATTACATTTAAAGTATACTTTTTGCATTTTTTGAAGAGAAAATATTGATGTAATTCAATTCTCAAAACACTAGATGTTATGCTTTCGTTCCTAGTATCAATGTGAAAGTGTGTGGTTAGTTGTTGCTACATCAGAGCTATGAGAGGTCTTTCTGTATTAGGTGGGCATCTTTCATGTACTTTTCCATGGAGAATTAAAAACACTGAAGTGTAAGATGTATGAAGAATATCTAACTGGAGGAGGTGCTTTGTGATTGACTTATAACAGTGTTTTAAGTGATACATGAGGTAGGTGTACAGACTAATTCTTCTGCATTACAGTAAGAAAGAAACAATTATAATTTTGGAAGTAAATTGTTTTACTAATTGCACACTAGGATAATAAAATACATTGGATTTTGAAATCCTTCTTTTAGATTATACATGTACTTAGCTTGTTTTATTAAATTAAAAATTGTTTTTAATGTGTTAAAAAAAAAAAAAAAGAGTCTGCTTGCCCGAGTTATTTTCTACCGAGGACTCTGCACAGCTGGGGAAGCTTTCTGAATGGGTGGTGTGTGTTTATGCTATGCAGAAATATCCCAGATACTTGCTGGAACTGTACCTAAAACTTCGAAACTTCTGATCTTTCCACTGAAGCATGGCTGTTGACTTTTTTGAGAGCCAGGATCTGATTTCTGTGATTCACCATCCTGGGCGCTGTTTGCAGCTCCTTCCCAGGGTGCCACCATCTTGTGGCTGGAGCTGTTTGTAGTGGCCTTTGGTGGCCACCTCTGCCTCCTAGATCAGAGGAACTGATGGCTCTTATTTTCAGCAGTGTACCTTGTAAGGGGTCAAGTGCATGATATACCCCCACCCGATTTTGTAAAGGCTTTGGGTGACGTATTCTCATTTGGCAATTGCAGGTGAAGGACTTAACTAAGCACTTGGATCCCAGCGGGCTCGGCGTGATCAGTTTTGAAGACTTCTACCAAGGGGTCGCAGCCATCCGAAATGGAGGTCAGTTGTCCCCACCGTGTGCTCATCCGCCTCTTCCTGTCCTCTGCCACCCTCTTAACCACCTTCTCTCCTCCAGCATCTTCCCTTTTCTGTGACGCCCCTAAAGTACGCTTGGGTTTAAGATGCTCTCTTTCCTTTCTTATTCTTTGCATCTCACACCCTGTCTTCCAGACTTGACTGACTCAGCTGTTTATCTGTAATGTTAGAAAGCTACTCCCCTTTCTTAAAGGTTTTATGATGAAAATTTTCAGACATACAAAAATATTGAAAGAACTCTACAGTGAGCACCCCATGTGTACTGACTACCTGTATTCTATGGGCAGTATTTTACTGACTTGCTTTATCCTGTCTCTACCCATCCTTCTGTCTGTCTGCCAGTCCATTTTTTTAATGGGATGCATTTCATGTCAGTATGCTTTTCATACACTTTACACTAAACTTAATCGTGCATATCAGTCATTATATAGAATTTCAGTGTTTTTTTTTGAGTAAAAATTTACCTACAGTGAAATGTACAAATCTTGAGTGTACCATTCTATGAGTTTTTTTTTTTTTTTTTTTTTAAGGGACTGGGTCTTTGTCTGTTACCCAGGCTAGAGTGCAGTGGCATGATCATAGCTCACTGCAGCTTCGAACTCCTGGACTCAAGGGATCTTCCTGCCTCAGCCTCCAAAGTAGCTGGGACTGCGGGTGCATGCCACCATGCCCAGTTAATTTTAAAAAAAATTTTTTTGTAGAGACAGTATCTCACTGTGTTGCCCAGGCTGATCTTGAACTCCTGGGCTCAAGTGATCCCCCTACCTTGGCCCCCCAAAGTGCTGGGATTACAGACTGAGCCGCCACGTCCAGCCCATTCTGAGTCTTGACACATTCCTGTGCCTGGTGATGCAGATCCCTGTCAGGAGCATCACTGTCACCCCGTGCTTCCCTTATGCCCCTTCAGTCAGTCCTTCCTCCCGTCGGCACCTTCTTGCTGATATCTGTCACCTCTCTTGAACTTCATATAAATAAAATCATCAGCGTGTGCTCTCACGTGATGTCTTTGAGATTTATCCATGTGCTTTGCACGTGTCAGTAATCTGCTTTTTCTGATGTGGAGTAGTGTTCCGTTGTATGCTTGTACTATGTTTTGTTTATCCACTCTTCTGGTGATGGACACCTGTTTGGGGATATTATGAATAAAGCTTCTAAGAACAAGTACAAGTCTTTGTATGGATGCATATTTTCACGTCCTTGGGGCCCATATCTAGGAATGGGATGGCTGGTCATGTACTGGCTGTAAACCTAGTTCCTTTTAAAACTGCTACTGTTCCTCAGAGTGGCCATGCCATTTTACACTCTCAGCAGTTGCCCCATACACTGTCCTTAAATCAAATTCTGAAGCTCTGAACGGGCCCTTCTTATTTCCCATCTTTGGCCAGGTGGTCTGGGGTGGTGGTGGCAGGCTCCTTCCCTCCTTCCTGCACTTGTAGGTGAACCAGACCTTGGCTGGGACCTGCAGGGGGTGTGGTCAGGTGGAACGATGCCCTTGGACCTGAGGTCTTCTCTTATCTCTCCCCTCCCCAAAATTATGGCCCAACAGTGTCACTTAGGTGCTGGGTTTCCTAAAACACTGAGTCCTCAGATGGCTCTGGGGAACATTCTGTGGTTTGTTACCTATTACCCTGGGTTTGACTGTTGTTCTTAAACCCACAGACATGTTGTGGGCCCTGGCACGGCCCCGGCACTGAGCTCAGCCCTGGAGACTCTGGTGAACCAGCATGGGAGTGAGGCCAGTGGCGGGAGCGAGGCGCCGCCGTCAGTGCAGCGGGTGGGGCCGAGGTAGCTACACAGGCCAGCTCTAGGCAGGCAGCCCTCTCTGAGGAGGGGTGGGAGGAGAAAGGAAAGCAAGATGACCAGGTAAAGGATACCTGGCTCAGGTAAGGGAGCTGTCCTGAGGTGGGGGAGAGCTGGCCTATGTGATGAGCTGGTGGGGGATGGGGGGGTCCCAGGACAAGAGTGGCGAGACAGACTGCAGGCCCTGGAGGCCGAGGGAGGGTATGGACAACCTCCCAGGGAAGTGAGACCTGCGGATGGGCGGAGAGAGCGGGTGGCTGGAGACCCTTGAGAAGGTGGTATTGGCAGGGGGATGGGAGGTGAGCAGCTCCACCTGGTCTTGGGTGAAGAAGAGGATGATCAGGTGACCTCAAGGTCTCCAGGCTGGGCGTCAGCAAGTTGGAGCTGGTGTAGCTCTGTCTCTGAGTCTAAGTGATAAGTTGTAACCCTTAAGTAACTTTTTGAGAGTAGATATGGAATTTAAAAAGTTATCTAGGCCGCAGAAGTTCGAGGCTGCGGTGAGCTGTGATGACGCCACTGCACTCCAGCCTGGGTGACAGAGCAAGATCCTGTCTCAAAAAAAAAAAAGCGTGGGCCGGGTGTGGCAGCTCACGCCTGTAGTCCCAGCACTCTGGGAGGCTGCGGCAGGGGATCGCTTGAGCTCAGGAGTTTGAGGCTGCAGGGAGCTGTGATGACGCCACTGCAGGTGTCATCTAGCCAGGGCGACAGGGAGACCCTGTCTCCAAAAAAAAGAAAAGGGAAGATGAAACAAACCCATAAAAACAAAAACTCAGCCACCTGCATTAGGGCCTCTCTCCTCTCTGCAACTGAGATCAAGCAGACCTGAGTGAGTCTCTAGCTAGTGCACACCTGAGCCCAGGAGTCTGACAGAGAAGAAACACTCTTTCAAGTGTGCACGTCACATGTGTGTAAACTGACCAGCAGCCAGACCATGACAAACTCAACGAATGTCAGAGAATCGATGTCATAAAGATTGTATTCTCTGTTATGCACACAATTAGGTTTGAAATTAATGACAAGATTTTAAAATACATTTGGAAATTAAGATAGCTTTTAAATAATTGATGAACCAAAGAAGAAATCATAATGGATTTTTAAAACTGAGAGAAAAAGCCTCTACCTAGAATTTCCCCAGAGTTAACCAACGGAAGTCGTAAGAGGGCAGAGCTGTCCCTGAAGGTCGGGGGACGGCTGCCACGGCCCAGAGAGGTGATGTGAGCAGGGCCAGGCTTGGTGGAAGGCCTGGAGTGAGCACCTGCCGTGCTCTGCCCAGCAGGCCACCAAGGGGCACTGGATGCTGAGAAGCCAGAATTCTCATGAAGGTGTCACAGAAACGTTTGTGCAAAAGGATGAAGGTTTAGATAACTTCTCTTTTTTTGAGACAGAGTCTCACTCTGTTGCCCGGGCTGGAGTGCGGTGGCATGATCACAGCTCACTGCAGCCTCACACTCCCGGGCTCAAGTGATCCTCCTGCCTCAGCCTCTTGAGTAGCTGGGACCACAGTCGCCACCATCACGCCCAGCCTGTCTTTACTCTTAAGTGACAAGTTGGCTGGGTGTAGGCTTCTAGGCCTGTGGTCCCCAACCCCCGGGTTGCAGAGCTACGGCACCCTATCATGTGTGAAAAAGTTGTCTTCCCTATCATGTGTGAAAAAGTTGTCTTCCGTGAAACTTAGGAACTGGGTGGGGTGGGGCACATAGCAGGAGGTGAGCGAGCATATTTACGCCCTTCCCCGTCCCTCACATCACTGCCTGAGTCCCTCCCCACCCCCCACTGTCCGTGGAAAGATTGTCTTCCATGAAACCAGTCCCTGGTACCAAAAAGGTTGGGGACCACTGTTCTAGCCTGATAGTGATGGAGCCTGAGGACCCCCAGAATTGGCTGGTCCCTGGGGACCTCTCCCAGCAGGTTTGGGGCTATAAGGGTGATGGGTGCTAGAGGACAAGCAGGAGACACCTGTTACCATTTCCAGGAAAAACAGGAAGTGGAGTAAGAGGGAAAGTACTTCCGGGATACTTCTTGGCCCAGTAATGGACAATATTTTGCATAGTCATAGTAATTACATTGAATATTTATGTAACCAAAGATGGTAACTTCAGCATTTTGGAAGATTGGGGGTGGGAAGATGGGGCGGGTGTGCTAAATTCTGTAGGTACTGTGGCAGGCTGTCAGTAGAAAATTCCAGAATTCAAGAGGTCACTGGAACTACTTGGAAACATGGAGGGAAACGAGAGAGCAGGCTCAGAGTGGGAGCATAGCAGGACTGTTGCCAACAGCCTCCCGTCACCGGGCCGCTCTCTGGCACAGGCAGGAATGGTGCGTGCGTGCGAGATCGCATGTAACATAACTGTAACTCTACGTGTTTTGTATAAAAAACGGGTAATTCTGTGTCGCTACTGCCTGTCTCACTATAAACATCACAGAGAGCAACCCATTTCCTGGGTGCCGCGGGAACGCAGAACACCCAGTGGCCTGGCCAGTCACAGCGTGCTGGTCTATGCTGGTTGGCAGTAAAACTTGTCCTGTTCCCTGGGCCTGTAACCAAAGGTGGCACAGAGGAGCTTCGGGCCAAAGTTGTGTTACCCCGGTGGTCTCAGCACCCTGTTGGCCACATGCCATGGATATGGCCAGTCAGGGAGAGTCGAGACAGGATTTTCTTGGATTCGGGCGGTTGAGCCACTCAGACTGCTCTGCAGGGGCAAGGCTGGGAGGAGCAGCGGCCCCTGGCGCCCTGGGTGCAGGCAGGAAGCAGCCCAAGGCAGCAGCCAGCAGGAGACAGGCTGTGTGGGGCCCTGTCTGGCCCACAGTCCACAATTGTGTCATCCGGCTGGTAGTCGGTCTGTTCTGATAGACTGTGGTTAATATGAAATGGGGCAGGCTCAGCTCTAGGTGTTCCTGGGATGTCTTGACCTGCTCTTGGGCTCAGGAGTCAGGTCCTCCCGGAAAACTTGTGCCCTGGGGTGGGTGAGGCCCACATCAGCTTTTGATGAGTTAGTCCAGGCTCTCTGAGGGTCCTCCGTCTATCAGGCCTAGGGGCGCCAGGTGCTGACCCGTGGCTGTCTCGTGGGTTGCATATGTCTTGGTTTAGTAACTGAGGAAATGTGCAGATACTTGTCAATCTCTGGTGAGAGAAAATGATTGTCTGAGAATGGCCTGTCTCCCGTTTGCACCCAGAATCCCCTCCCTGCCTTCCTCTGCGGGGGAGCCACCCCTGGCCTAGGCTTCTCTTGGCCTCTTAGCTCTGGTTCCCAGAGCTTGCCTGCTGCCACCGCTGCCCCAGCCCCCCCGCGGCCCCAGCCCCTCGCTTCTCCGGGCACTCCTCCTGCTTGTAAGGGGTCAGCTGAAGCCTTGTTCCTGTGCTTCATGTGCCTGTCATGGAGTATCCGGAACTGAACTGGGGAGAAGCCTGTGTTGCTGGAGCCTCCAAGTCAGGACCCTGGACCGATGCCCCGTCTCCACCCCTCCACCGCTCTAGCACCACTACTGTGCTGAGTCCCACAGGGCTTGTTTTAAATCTCAATTTTGCTTTTTTTTTTGAGTAATATTTCCATTTTGATTTAATTAAAAACAAAAGTCTTCCAACCAGTCCCAGAGTTACCGTGGATACTCCAGGAAGTGGTGCTGTGTTTAGAGGTACCCTCAGAAGCTGAGGCTTGACCTCCCAGATGCTGTACTGAGGGTGCATTGCAGGAGGTGTCCTCTGTGCAGAGTAGACCTTGGAGGATAGTCTGCAGCAGGCGTGTGGTCAAGGGGCAGAGAAGGGTGGGAGCTGTGGCAAGGCGGAGAGGGTCCTGACCCAGAGGCAGGCAGCTGTGGGGAGGCTGCAGGGATGAGAGCTTGAATCAGGCTGGACGAAGGTGGCCACAGCCACGGGAGGGCACGGCTGAGACCTGTAAGGACCTTGGACATGGACACATGGAGCAGCGGTGCCCTGAGCGCTGTGACTGTTGGAGGCTTTGGGTCATGGCACAGAAGGGAGGTGCAGAACCCCTGCACTGGGAGCTGGCTCTAGTGGGAGGCAGATACAGATAGTAAGGTGGGAGCTAGGGAGGCTCCCTGAGTATGTCCAGGCCAGGGCGGCTGCATCCTGGCAGGGTTGCACCTGGCACATTTGGAGGTGAGGGTGGCAGGTGCAGTTGGGCTGTGGATGCCATGGGAGGACTTGGCCTTCTCTTCGAGAGGGAGCCCATCCCTAGCACCAAGCTCCTGGGCAGGCTGGCCTGTGGCGTGGCCCCTCGGGCTCAGCTGCAGCTTGGCAGGACCATCTCTCAGAGCCGGTGTGAGGGTGGGACTCCAAAGTGACGACAGAGCTGGGGTGGGCTTTGGGGGAGGAAGTGCTGGTGGGAACCGAGTGGGCTCAGCCCACCACATGCATTGGATGTGCTGCCGCTGGGCTGCAGGCTGCGGGCTTTGCTTTTCTGTTTTTGTGATGTGACTACATCATTTACATTTCCTAAGGAAAGGAGAATAAAAGTGGAATAAAAGCAAGTCAAAGATGAATTTAAAAGAAAGGAAAACATGATTACCCAGACTGCATTTCAAGTTCAGATCTTACCTCCAGTAGCTGCGGACAGCCCAGTCATAGCAAGTGATGTGATGTACTGACCCAATTTCAGGGAAGCACAAGGAGATTTTTACTGTCGTAGCCACAGGCCTTGTTTCAGGAACAGCATGACATAGAGAGGGGGTTGTTACAAGTAGGGCGTTACTCTGGCTCTCACACCCCTCAGGCTCTGAAAAAAAAAGATAAATGCACATTAAAAGTTTCCACTTAATTGAAAATTGTTTTAGTTCTTATAGAATCATATCTAGTCCTTACCAAGAATATAAAAACGTGAGCTGCGTTCCCATCTCCCTCTCCGTCATGGAGGGCAAGACTCTTAGGTTGTTTGTCCACTGTCAGAATCTGAGCACTCGTTCACTGTGTCTGAGATGCTTGGCTGTGTTTTGAAAGTTTTGAGTTCTGTATTTCAGTTTTTGGAAGTGCAAGCAAGACTGTTAACATTTGGTGGTGGAAAAATTGGCCAGAGACAGTCTAGCCTTTTACAAAGTGTGCATTCAGTCTCAAAGTGCACTGGGATAGTTGGTCCTCCTGCACTTCCTTGCTCCAGAAACTGGAAAGTTCTGTCTATGGCAATCTCCCCCCATCAGTAAAAGCATAAAGTTCTACTGCAGTTCACCTGTACCGAAGACCCAAATCTCTAAGACAGGGGCTCCTCCCTGCAGCCTTCCTGGTGGGCAGCAAGTGCAGGTCCAGCCTGAGGGGTCAGCGAGGCCACACTCAGAGGCTCCTGCACTCCAAGCCACTCAGATCCAGCCGCCTCCTTGGGAAACAGTGCAAAGAGCAGCCAAAGTTCTTAGGATTCTTAAAATGGAAGCCCAGTGGGGTTTTGGCATATGGGCCTTACCCATGACTGTAAAGCAATATATAGAATCAGCAGTGGTGCCTTGTTTGGGCCCTCAGAAGACTCTGCCCGCTTTTTAGAGAAGTTTAGATTAGATTATGTTAAAAATGTCAAGTAACTGATATGTTACGTGTAACTGGTGTACTTTAGGTAAATAATTGCATTAATAGTGGGGCAGTATCAGGAAACACAAGCATCTTCCATCACTTGCGTGCTCCTTGGAATGTGCTTCATTTCTCTGAAGGTTGCCGTGGAAATCAGTGCCTTTTCCTACAGAAGGAGAAGGGCAGATGCTGTGGGGTTGGTTGTGTCTCTGTTGCTAACGTCAGAACTACAGTCTGTCTGTGACGAGAAAATAGTCTTTTCTTTAATTTTTTTCTTATTATAAAATAAAACATTTATTATAGAAGATAAGTTAAGCAAAAAGAAGAAAATAAAAACTGCCCTTGAGCCCAGCACTCAGGACAAGATGTTATTTTAATATTATTTCATCACACCTACTACACCTTCCCAAAAGTAAATGTTTTTTAAAAATCAAATCTTATTGGTACCTAACACTTTTTAAAGGCTGTAAGCAGTTTTACAGAGCTTGGCATCTTGCTCTTTTTCTTTTATAATACTGTCCAGTTCTTTTAGGAAATAAAAAGTTTATCATCCTGCCTATACACCACCTCCCAGAGTCCTGGCAGGAAGCAGTGTTCTCACGGAGGATGCAGCTCTTCCCCCAGGTTTCTCACCCTCACGCCTCACTTGCCGTGACCTCCGGGACCCCCAGCTCCCACAGGAGGCTTCCTTCCTGGGGCGCCAGTTGTGCACCTTCACCCTTGACCTCACTGGATGGCTCTGGGTGGCTTGCTGAGCATGGCATCTTCTACCCACAGGTCCTGATGACCAGCTGTACGGTGGCGTCGCACCTGTCCAGGATGAGGAGCCCCTGGCCTGTCCAGATGAGTTTGACGACTTTGTCACCTATGAGGCAAGTGGTTTCCACCTGTGAAATCTGACACCTTCTCCATATGTGCTTTGAATCCTGCTTCCTGTAGGTGCCCCCAGGGCCGTTTTCTGTTTTTTATAGAAACTTGCCTAAAGGGTGGGGGTCTCCTGCCCTGTGTACACTGTTGGGGGGCGCTGTGGTTGGTGGTTCCTGGGCTCTGGGGGATGGTGGCTGCAGCAGGAGGTTGACAGGTGTTTGCCCCACATGCACCCCCAGGGCTGGGCAGGAGGCCACCCTGGACCTGTTGTTGGGCTGAGGGTGAGTGGGTGGTGACATTGTGGTCATCTGCTACCAGACTGCCAGGCAAGGGCAGAACGGAGGACTTGTGAGGTTCCTTTTACCAATTTTGAGATGATTTTCTGTGTTTGGGGACACTTGACTAACACCTGCCTCCTGCTTGGCCCTCCTCTACCTGTGCTCCAGATGCTGCTAGGCTTGTCATGGTGACATATGTCTCCTGTAGTTGTGGGTCCCTTGTTCTCACCACAGCTGGGGAGGAGGCCTGATGGCCTGACAGACTACTGTAACCATGCCATCCCATCTGGGGAGGGGTCAGATGCCAGGAGAGCCACACGGCTGGATCAGGAACCTTTTCTTCTTTACAAAAAAGGTAGAGATGGCAGCTGCCAGCCCTGGTTAGCCCTTGGCTTCCCAGGGGGAATGTAAAGTGAGGGGGTTGTACAGGGTAGTTTCTACATAGGGTCTGAAGCTAGTGTACTTTGGGATTCCCTAGCGGTTCATGTCCCTGCTCTGAGAAGCTTCGCCAGGTACTAATCACCCCTAAGATAATCAGGCTCACTTGCTGATTGGTGTCCCTCACTTCTGCCAAAACAGATATCTCCCCAGCCCTCCCCCCACCTCAGAGCAATCATCCCTCATTGTTTTGTCCCAGATTACCAGCAGGGCCTGAGCTCCCAAGGGCAGGGGCCTTGGGTCCTGTGTGTTCGCTGTAGTGTGCTCTGTTCAGCATGTGACTGGGTGTGGGGGCAGGGGTGAGGTGCTGGTTGCCAGGGCAAGGTGGTGGGAGGCAGGGGCAGGGGCACCCTTGTATGGCTGCAGTGCGCAGGACTCGTGTTTTGGAATGTGGCGCTAGACTCTGACCCTGAAAAGACTGCTTCTAGGACATGAGGAGGACCCAGCAGCTTTACCACTAGACGGCAAAGGCTCTGCACAGGTTTAATCCACCTTTTCCAGGAACGTAACTCAGTCAGGAGAAGAGCGTTCCCAGTCTGGAGCGTCTGGGAAATTGTGCTCCCAGGTGGGCCTGTGCGTTTACGTGCCAGTGCCCACACTTCCGCATGAGTGTTTCTGTTTATTCCTCTCGTATTTCTATTAGGCCGTTATATTGATTTTTTTACAATCTATGTATGGGTGGATACAGTGGGCTGAGGGGTGGCCCCTCAAAAGATATGTCCTCTCAGAACCTGTGAACGTGACCTTATTTGGAAAAAGGGTCTTTGCAGATGTGATTTGTTAAGGATCTCAAGATGAGATTGTGCTGGGCTCTAAATCCAGTGATGAGCATCCTTAGAAAAGGGAAGAGGGCACAAGGGGGTAGGCGATGTGAGGACAGATGCCACAGCTGGGGAGCTCTGGGGCCCCCAGAAGCTGGTAGGGGTGAGGGTGTGCCCTCCCTGAAGCCTTAGGAAGGACCCAGCTCTGCTGACACCTTGGTTTTGGACTTTTGGCCTCCAGAACTGTGAGATTATGAATAAACTTCTTTTGTTTCAAGCCCCCCAGTCAGTGTTAATTTGTTATTGCAGCCCCAGGACACTGATACCATGAGCTATGTTATCCATGATAGTAAAGGAGTCAGTGCCTTTTGTACTTAAATGGCCCGTTTGGTCTGGAAGGGTGAGAACCCAGCTCCTATGTCGGGGCTGTCTCCTGAAGCTTGGACAGAGGAGGCAGGGGCTGCCGTCAGACCCTGCCCCTGTGCAGGCAGACCCCACACAGCCCACCCTGAGTGTGGCCTGTGTCGCCCTCGAGCCTCACACTTATTACCCTCAGACGTGGTGGGAACACAACATTTCAAAGAACGAATGCTTCTCAGATTTTTAGATCCTAATTTCTTCCTTAGAATGGAAGAAACATTTCTTTTTAAGTTTTTGTTACTTAAAAAGAATTAATATGCTTCATATTTTAGAGCAGTTTTAGGTTTATAGAAAATGGAACAGATAGTACAGAATGTTCCCATACACCCCCCCTCACGGTTTCCTCTATCGTGAACGTCTTGCACTGGTGTGGTACATTCTTCACAAATACAAGGCTGATACGGTGTTGATAGCTGAAGTCCGTAGTTTACAGTGGGGTTGCTCTTGGTGTTGAATGTTCTGTGTTTTTCACAAATGGACAATGACATAGATCCACCCTTACAGTATCACAGAGGAGTTTCACTGTCCTAAAAATCCAGGGCCCTACAGATTTCAGTCCCCAAACCCAGCCCCCGGCAGCCGCTCATCTTCTTACTGTCTCTGTAGCTCTGCCTTTTCCAGATGTTGTGGAGTTGGGGCTATCCAGTGTAGCCTTTACAGATCGTTTCCTCTCAGTAGTGTGCATTTAAGGTTCTTCCTTGTCTTGCTTTTTAAGGTTTGGGTATAATTTTCAGGAGAGTGAAACTAGATACTGTGAAACTTACAGAAATATTGTTCTTTTTAAAAAAAGCTTTTACATCATGTGATCTTAAAAAGTCTAATAAAAATAGGACTGGAGAATGTATGTGTTATATCCAGATGCGTTGTGTGGAGACCCTCCACTGGTGACCTTCAGAGGTAAGTAAGCCTTTCGTTGATTTCCTGAAATTGGTTCTAGTCAGAGCCTTTTTTTTTTTTTTTTTGACTGGGAACACTGTAGTGTTCAAACACCACGTTGGCCGGGGATAATATGTGCTGTTACTTACTGATGAGCTACAGCCTCCTGCCAGGGGCGTTTTCGTGGGTCTCCTAGCTCCCGACGCTTCCCAGAGGTCCTCCTGGCCTGAAGCTGGTAACAGGAGGCCTGTCTGAGAGGGGAGCACTGCAGGTGGATGAGGCTTGCCACTGAGTTCCTGCGTACAGTGATGAGAAGGCTCCTGTCTAAGAATCTGGGCCGGGGGGGTGCAGAGCAGCTTGCAGGGTGGGGGTGGGCATTTATCAGGATTTCGGGAAGAGCCGTGGGAAGTCACAGAGAATGGGCAGAAGCCACAGCGTGAGACGTGTCCCAGGTCCTGCTGTGCCTCCTCCCTCCCTCCTTCTCCCATTGCCAGTGGTGTCTGGAGAAAAGAGCTGCCTTAGTAAAACGGTGGGGAAATATGTCTTTTGTACAAACTGTTATCAGAAAGTCAGAAACAAAAGCCTCTCTGTTTTGAGCCCTAACTGTTAGAACCAGCAAGGACATGTCCTGAACTTTGCCTCCCTTCCCTGGCCAGCACCAGCAGGAGGTTTAATAGAGCATGTCTGGGAGCAGTTAAACTTTCTCCCAGGCAGTGATGTGCCTTCAGGTGAGCACACGGGTTTTGCAGAAACCCCAGCATGACTAGCAAATAGGAAGGCGACGTTGTCATTTGAGAAAAGCCAGTGATTTGGTCCCGACGGAGTTACCAGGGGGAGGCCGTCTCCAACAGATAGCACACCCTTGGAGCCCGTGTGCAGGCCGTCCAACCTAGCGTCTGAGGGTAAGGAGAGACACCAGCCCACACTGGGCCCGGTATTCACTTTTTCTTGGAGGAGAAAGGTTCAGGGAAGAAGGATCCATGACCCGGGCAGCGTTGGCCACATTTGAGTTACTGATGATGGCTCTGAACATGGCTTTGTTCTCTGGCAATTTAGAGGACTTGTTAACTAGTGAATGTGATGTTAACGTGTAGCAAAGGTTTCTAAGATGCACTTTGATTTTCAAGTAAGTTCATCTTAACATTTATAATTTGTAAAAATTTTAAAAGTTGGTTTCTGGGCAAAGCTCCATCCTGTCTGGCAAATATAAACTGAGGGGTGAGCCTGTAAGCTGTTGTACCTTATCTGGTAGACTGGGAGTGAGCACACAGCACGCTCTAAGATGATTCTTTGTCTCTCTTGGACGGCAGATGGTCACCTCACTGCGCTGGAAAACCACCTGGTTCACCAACGCTCAGGCAGCTTGGCCTTGACCGGCAGAAGCTGACCTGCAGACCTGACTCAGGAGCAAGCGGGCTGGGCGGGGGCTGGGCAGTGGGGCAGCTCCCCAGTGCACTTGGCCTTCCCTGACCACTCTCAGGGCGCTGTGTGCCCCCTCCCCTGGGCCTCGTGTCTCTGAGCAAGAGGCTCGTTACCACCCAGTACCTGCAGCAGGGTGTCTCTGAGTGTTTATAGCAGTAGTGTGGGGGTGGGACCTCCACGACCCCATTTGTTGATGATTTGGAGCAAATAAAGGGGTGAGTGCAGACATGAAGGCCTCTGAGGGGTGTGCAGCAGTAATCATCTGTGTGTGGTCTGTGATGTACTTCAGTCACTCTGCAGCGGCAGCGGGGAGCTGGGCTTGCTTTGGAAATGAGGCGTGAAGGGGGGTGAGCAGTCACCCTCCTCGCGGGGTGGGGGGGGGGTGTGGGTCGGAGTGTGTGAGCGCTGGGCCTGGCAGGGTGCCCCGGCCTCTGACTTACGGGGAGTCTGAGTTTATATGGCATTCGCCTAGTTGTTCCTGTATCAGTGGAGAATTATTTCCAACATGAACCACCCTGTCTAGGCTCCAAGGAGGGTTTAGGCTGCAGCTCCTGGCCTCTGCCCACAGAGCCGTGTCCTCAGCTGCAGGCTCCATTGTCTGGACCGTCTTCCCTTCCTGGGGGGAGAAATGCTCAGCTCAGGGCTCTGTGACCTATATTTGAGAGAAAGAGAGTGTAGGTTTGTTCTGTCAATGGAAAAGAACCCAAACTCTGTAAAATAACTTAAAGAGGTTTATTCTGAGCCAAATATGTGCGACTATGGTCCAGAGAGCCATGCCCAGGAAGCTGTGGTTGGGTTATAATTTATACATTTCAGGGAGACAGGAATTACACGTAAAGTCATGAATTAATACATGGAAGGCATACATTGGTTTGGTCCTAAAAGGCAGGACATCTATAATATAGATTACAGGTTATAGGTGGGTTTAAAGATTCTTTGATTGGTAATTGGTTAAAGAAATGAAGCTTTGTGTAAAGGCGTGGAACGTTTTGAGTTAGATAAGGAAGTCTGCTAATCGGAGACAAGCCACCAGCCATATACCCAGACTCAAGTGATCTGTTAAGTAAATTGATGACCTTTTTCTTAAATGGTCTTAGGCTTGTTAATGATTTTGTATCTTATTGTTACAAAGAATAACTCCAAAAAGGACAGGGCATAACCAGGCGTGTCTGACCTCCCTTCTCCTCATGGCTGGCAACTCAGCTTTCAGGGTTTTTTTGTTTGTTTCTTTTTGGGGGGGGTCTCCTTGGCCAAGAGGAGGTCCATTCAGTCTGCTGGGGGTGCTTAAGATTTCACTTTAGTTCACAGTTCTTACAAACGTCTGAGCTGCTTGTTGGGGACACAGGGTCCACACTGGCCAGAGAGGAGCACTGGGCATCTGTCAGAAATACCAGTTCACTGGCTTTTTTAAAAGCTAACCTCAAGAGTCAAGTTCTGTTACATACAGGAAACATCTCTGAGGGACATGGGAGGAGCAGCCTCACCAGGTAATGTCTGGGCAGCCCTTGGCCCTGCTTGGTGTGGGCTGGGGAGGTCTCCATGGGACTGTCCTTGCACACCAGGAGCAGTGTTCCTCTGGAGATCTTTGGCTACATACCAAATACCTGAATCTGGCCTTTACTGCTGTTGTTAATAGTCACAGTTTTTAGAAGTCTGTGGAGTCTTCCTGGTGCCCCGGGTAAGTCTTTAGCTGAAGGCTCAGGCAGCACGTCCCCCGTGCATGTACGGTTCTGTTGGGCAGCAGTTTGCTTTGGGTTCTGTGTCCTGCTGTGCTGTGCCTTTCCACATGGGCCCAGCCTCTCCAGACATCCTGGGCCTGCCTACTCTTTGGCTGCTGCAGTGTGTCCTGACTGGCTTCCCACAGGTCCATCCCTGCGCTGGGTGGTGGGTCCTGGTGAGACAGCAGCTCAGTGACAATGAATGAAACTGAGCTGATGTCTCTGCACCCCCAGGTCTCTCTCTATCACCCAGGCTGGAGTGCAGTGGCACGATCATAGCTCACTGCAGCCTCGAATCCTGGGCTCAAGTGATCCTCATGCTTCGGCCTCCCAAAGGGCTGGGATTACAGGCGTGAGCCACCATGCCTGGCATGCCTAGCTGAGCTAGTGTCTCTCAAAGTGATTTCCTGGTTTCGGATTTTGAAGTGAATGCTTTTTATGAACTAGTTTTTTTGAATTACTTCCTTAAGTTCTAGAGAAGATTGGGTTTTCCCTTGGAAATGTGAGTACCATAATTGAACACCTTCCATGTTATTCCCTATTTTATCCTGGCTTTCACACAGCTGGCAGGGATTTTCCACCATGTGTACCCTGTGATCTTTATTTCCATGCTTTGAAAGCATCTGTGTTGTTGCTCTTGATCCCATAAGGTTGCTACCTTGTGAGATCAGTGTTTACAGCCCCCGCTTTACAAGTGAGGGAACAGGGCCCCATCTGAAGTCGCACAGCTTTTAATGAGTGGAACAAGGGTGGAACTGGCCTCTCATCGGCCATGCCAGGCTCCTGCCAGCTCAGCCCAGGCCCTTCGAGTCTTTTCAGATGAGGCTGGGTGGGTGCTGTGCGGGGTGAGGCCCTCTGGGCAGCCCTCGCAGTCAGAGCACACTCTGCCCTGCTGCTAGTGATACCAGACCAGAGTACAAAGGGCATCTCTTTGCTGCTAGAACTGCAACTTTTTGGAGATCTTATTTGTTTGCAAATTGTTAACCTTAGAATCTTCTGAGCATGAAGTGTTGGCCAATTTCCCAACCTGCAATTTCATTTTAATTAAAGTTGAGATTATACATTGAAAATGTCCTGTTTAGGCTGGGTGTGGTGGCTCATGCCTGTAATCCTAGCACTCTTGGAGGCCCGAGGCGAGAGGACTGCTTGAGCTCGGGAGTTCGAGACCAGCCTGAGCAAGAGCAAGACCCTGTCTCTATTTAAGTAAAAAAAATAAAAAACTTTTGAAAAAATGGAAAAAAAAAGTGTCCTGTTGAATAGTTCTTTAGTTGTATGTTCCTTTGTACAGTCTGCCCTATGTTTCCTGTCCACCGTATGCTGGGCCCTGTGCTAGTCGCTAAGTACACGGCAGTGAGACAAAGACGTGTCTGGTGGGAAAGTCGACATTTAACCAGTCAGCAAAATTGGTTAGTTAAATAATTGATTAATGAGTATTCTGAGGTTAGACTTTTAATCTGAATTTCAAAGCAATATAGCCTGAACATACATAACAGCTGTTGATAGTGGCTCTTTAATTTGAAAAGGCACATTCTTACACTGTTGAATGCTAATTCCTTGGATATAAATAATTCCAGTGTTGGAAGCCACAAATAGTGGTTCTGGGATTTATCAAAATGATGTTGCAATGCTTTGTATGTTTTAGGTATTTTTTTTTAACCAACTTTAAAAATTACTCCAAATAATTTTTTTTTTGCTCTTGGACATGTGCCTATTTTTCTTTTTTTAAAAAATATTGAATTTTTTTTAAAATTTTTTAAAAAATATTGAATTCTTTTTTTTTTTAAAAATATTGAATTCTTTTTTCTAAGCTAATGTTTGTGCTCAGAAGTAGTTGGGATTTCTCCACACCACGAGCCCTCCATAGGCTCTGTGGTGTGCAGCAGTGTCGTGCGGCATCCCTGGTTCCCATCCCAAGTGTGTGCCCAGACTGACTGTCGACATGCTCTCTCCTAGGCCAACGAGGTGACAGACAGTGCGTACATGGGCTCCGAGAGCACTTATAGCGAGTGCGAGACCTTCACTGACGAGGACACAAGCACCCTGGTGCACCCTGAGTTGCAGCCCGAAGGGGACGCAGACAGCGCGGGTGGCTCAGCTGTGCCCTCCGAGTGCCTGGATGCTATGGAGGAGCCTGACCATGGTGCTCTGCTGCTGCTCCCGGGCAGGTCTGTACCCCCAGCTGTTTGCCTGGAGACTGCCCTTGGGCATGTGTGCACCCATGTGGATGTGTCTGATTGGCACTTTGGTTCTTGGAGGAGGGGGTGTCAGAGTTGTTTAGAATCCATTTTGTGGCTGGGTAGGGGGCAAAGGGATGGGGGTGGGGCTTGGGCCCTGCTCCTGACCTTCCTCGGAAGAGCCCTCACCCCCTGCCCTGATCAGCCTCCCTGTTCCCCTCACTTCCCTGTCAGGAGAGCTCCTCCTGCCACAGCAAATGACTGTGGTTAAGTGTTGTGCAACTTCTTTGGTTATGGAGATAGAAATTATAATAGAAAAACTTTACCTTAGTCTTTTGGATTTTGTCAGCACAGTTCTTAAAACCAGAACAAGGCGACAACATGTTCAGTGACTGTCTTCTGGCAAGGTCTTGATCCTGTTCATCTTTATGGCACCCCGAGCCAGACCACATCTCCTCTATCCTGTCCCCTCCCCTGCCTTCAGGATGTCTTTGGGAACTAGTTAGGGTTGGAGTGGAGGGGAGGGGAGAGTCACAGGGGGAGGTAGGATCAGGGAGCTGCCCACAGAGATGTGAACAAGAGCTTTTGGTTTTACCCTGAACTACTCAGAAAGTCGCCATGTGTACCAGGCTTGGAAGTGTTTTTTATTTTGTTTTGCTTACTTTATTTCATTTTTGGTTTGCCCTTACAGTTTTTGGCTTTCTACTCTTCAATAAGTATAACATACCTACAAGTAAGTGCCCGTGCCATAAGTGCACGGCCAACTGGTTTTTCAGACTGACCACTCCCAATTCTCAGGCCAAGAGAAAACACGCGGACACCAGAGTGCCCCTCCTGCCTCCTCACAGGCAGCCAGGGTTCTGACAGCACACCTCTGCCTGGTTCTGTGTCTTCCATAGATGGGATCACACAGTGTGTCCTTGTTGTTCTGACAGCACACTCTCTACCTGGTTCTGTATCTTCCACAGATGGGATCACACAGTGTGTCCTTGTTCTGACAGCACACCTCTGCCTGGTTCTGTATCTTCCATAGATGGGATCACACAGTGTGTCCTTGTTGTTCTGACAGCACACCTCTGCCTGGTTCTGTGTCTTCCACAGATGGGATCACACAGTGTGTCCTTGTTCTGACAGCACACCTCTGCCTGGTTCTGTGTCTTCCATAGATGGGATCACACAGTGTGTCCTTGTTGTTCTGACAGCACACCTCTGCCTGGTTCTGTATCTTCCATAGATGGGATCACACAGTGTGTCCTTTTAGCTTCTCTCACTTAAATGTGGTTATAATTATCGTTCTGGCATAGATTGTAAACATTTAGTGTTAATTATCATTATTAGAATATTCCATTTTATGGATATGCCGCAACTTTAAAATTTATTCTGCTGTTGGTGGGCATTTGGGTAGTTACTGTTTTGTTGAAGTAATGTACAACATTAGTGTATTTTTGGTGGCTGGCGCGTCCCTAGGAGTGGGACAGTGGGTCATCAGGAGCTTGTGAGTTTGGCTTTAGAAGTTCCTGCAGTTACAGATGGTCACCAGGGGGTTGCAGAGGGCACACTCCCGCCAGCCGTCTGCGGGCCCCGTTGCGCCCTGTCCTCGGCACCACTTGGCATTGTCTACTTTTTCATGCTCAATTTCTGGTGGGCATGTTGTGACGGTGCAGTATATAATTACCTGCATTTCCTAGGTGACTGATGAGAGCGGCACCTTTTCTTAGGGTCATTGCCCATTTGGAGCTCCTCTTTTGTGAAGTACCTGTTCAAGTCTTTTGCCCATTTGTTTATTGCAGGGGTCTGCAAACATTTTCTGTAAAAGCTTTGCAGTTCATATGGCCCCCGTGGCAGCTGCCCAGCCCTGCTGTGGTGGTGCAGAAGCAGCCACAGACGCGTGAGCGGGCGTGGCTGTGTCCCAGTGAAACTGCAAAAGCAGGCCACAGCAGGATCTGGCCTGCCCTGGTCTCTTGGGTCCTCTGTCTTTTTCTGATTGTAGGAGTTTTTAAAATATATTTTAGATGTGAGTCCTTTATTGGGTGTATGTGTATTACAGGTACTTTTTCCTACTCTGTGGGTCTCCTTTTCACTTTTCTGGTGGTGTCTTTGAGGAACAGATGTTTTTAGTTTCACTATTGTCCAGTTTATCTGGTTTTCTTTTACAATTAGCACTTCTGTGTCCCATTTAAGAAATTTTTGCTCACTCCACAGTCACTATGATGTTTACTTCTCTTTCCTTTAAAAGCGTTATTGTTCTGCCTTCATATTCAGATCCATAATTTCTACATACCTTTTTGTGTGTGTGGTGTGAGGCAGGGGTCATTTTTTCCCATATGGATATCTAATTGACTCAGCCTCATTTTTGAAAAGATTCCTCCTCCCATCCCTGCTCTGGGTGTCACCTTGGCCACGAGGTGGCCGTGTGTGGGGCTGTCTCTTTCCTCCAGCGTTTGTGTAGTTCACGCTGCTGCTGGTACAAGTCTTCCACCCTTGCTCGTCAAGGTTGCTTTGGTGCCTTTTGGCCTTTTTCCTCTCCATGTGGATTTTAGAATCAGCTTGTAGTTGCTGGGAAGAAAGTATCTGCTGAGATTTTGGTTTGGATTGTGTTGGGTCTATAGATTAATTTGGGAGAATCAACATCTTCACAATCCTTGAATGTAGTATCTCTCATGGTGTTTTGGGGTCTTCTTTAGTTTGATTGTCGAGTTGCAGGTGTGATTGCCTATAGCGACGGAGTGGGATCTGCATCCAGGTGCAGGCCTTTGGCCTCTGCTGGGACTCAGAAATACGCCTTCCAGGGGCACAAGCTCCAGAGTGTGTGGAAATGGAGCATGAAGTGACACCCACTACCTGCGGCTTGTGATGAACAGGGGGGTACTACAGGGTAGAATAAAACCGTGTGATAATCTCGAAGTATAAGGATAAAATACAGTGGGGCTAAGGATGCTGTCTTCGCTTATAGATTTATTAAAACTTAATAAGCTAAGTTCTTCTAATTAAATTTGAGTCAAGTAATGAAAAAAAAAACTGAAGAATTATCAAATCTGAGAAATCATTAGTGGGGATGTGATTTGTCATGGGAAGTTTCTAGACTTCAGGGTGTCATGCTACATAACCAGTGACTTTCCCTTGAGATTGGACAGTGGAGGCCAGGAGTTTGAGACCAGCCTGGGAAGCATGGGGAGAGCCCGTTTCTACAAAAAAAATTTCAGAATTAGCCAGGTGTGGTGGAGCACACCTGCAGTCCCAGCCACTCAGGAGGCTGAGGCAGGAGGATGGCTTGAGCCCAGGAGCTTGAGGTTGCAGTGAGCTGTGATGATGCCACTGCACTGTAACCTGAGCAACAGAGTGAGACCCTTTCTCTAAAAAAAAAAGAGAGACGATTGGTTGGCATCATGTTAGTGTCCAATTTGAGAAATATTTTCTATTTTCTCATTAGTTTTTAAGAAATGTGAATCTTTTAGGGGACAGACAGATATTTTGAAAAGCTTGTTAGTGATCTGATCGTCAGCGAATGTCACCTCATTTCTGTGGACTTGGTGTAGGAAGTGTGTCTGTGTGCAGAACGTCACGTTTGCAGAGCTCAGCTGTGCGGTCTGGGCCTCAATCTCCAAACATAATGCATGTGGCCCTCATCGGTCCCTGTCAGACTTCAGGGAAAATCGCCCTGAGGAGAAACAGGGAGAGGAGGTGAGGCCACTGAGTCCCTCATCGTCTTCTCTGAGGGGAACAGGTCTGTCCCAGCGTGGCCCCTGCCGTGTGGGAGCAGGGAGGGCTCCCTGGCCTGCTGGAGCCGTGTTTTCCTCTTGGTGATTCTCCCTCCCCTCTTTGAGGGCAGTTTTCTCTCACAGGACCTGGGCGCGCTGATAAAATAAGCGCCTGATTCTAAGAAACAGGACTCCTTGTAGCATGGCCTGGTTTAAAATGGTGACTGTCGAGAGGCGTTATTTCTTCTGTCCCTGTGTAAGAGATGAGGGACGGATTGTAGACAGCTGACAACCGACTCGAAGACACTGTTAGGAGAACAGTGAAGAGATCGTCCCTGTTTCAGTTTCTTTAGGTGGAGCTTGAGCATGTACCAAGTTAATAACACATAACGCTATCGTTTTTACTGAAAGCGCATGTGTTGAAGACCTCATGATTCATCCTAAGTTGCCTCAGAACTGGTCGATGATGTGCTTATTTTGTGGGTGTCAAAGTGGAACTTCGCACAGCTGAGCAGCCGTGTGGGTCTGGGCACAGCGCGTGGCCTTCCTGACTGCCGAGCTCCCCTGGGCGTGGGGAGTCACCTCGCTCTCCGAGGCCCCTTTCCTCCCTGAGAGGAGCAGCTCCCGAGCCTGCTCTGCGGTCTCACGAGGACCAGTGGTACGGAGGAGCCCTGGAGGCACAGCGGCTCTCTGTGGCCCCTGGCGAGTCACAGAGCTGGCCAGACGTGGCTCGGCGCCCCAGGCCTCTCTTCCTGAGTGCCTGGTCTCGAAGATCCCTTCCCCAAAAGTGGGTGTGGAGGAGTCCTTCTCCTTTCAGAAGGAGGATGGGTGCTTGGGAACTCCTTCCCTTTCCTGGTTGGAATGGGCTATTCCAAATGTTAAATTAAAGCAGAAGTTTGAACTCCACTGGTCGGGGTTGTGTGAGGACAGCGGCTCCCTAAAGAAGAGGCGGAAGGTGCTTGGCCCTAGAGGTTGGTCTGTGTTGACACCTGGGCTGTCTGATGTGAGCACTTGAACTGAGGCCAGTGCGATTTGAGATGTGCAGATGTACAGTGCACACTTACTGCCAAATAAAGAGTGTAAAAATCTCAAGTTTTTGAAATGATGATATTTTGAGTATATCGGGCTAAGTAAAATACTTTGCTAAAATCAATTTCCTGGCCGGGCGTGTTGGCTCACGCCTGTAGTCCCAGCTACTGTGGAGGCCGAGGGCTTAAGCCCAGGAGTTTGAGACCAGCTGGGCAACATGGCGAGACCATGTCTCTTAAAAAAAAATCCATTTCACCTATTTCTTTACTTTTTTTAACGTGCTCCTAGGACATGAACTCACGCATATGGCCTGTAGCACATTCCTACTTGAAAGCACCCCTCCACACCTTCAGGTTTGGGCTGTGACCTTAAGTCACAATGTGTCATTTCTGTTTTTCCTTGGCAGGTCCCACCCGCGTGGCCAGTCTATTGTCACGGTAATTGGTGGGGAGGAGCATTTTGAAGACTACGGTGAGGGCAGTGAGACAGAGCTGTCTCTGGAGACACCGTGCAGTGGGCAGGTCAGCTGCAGTGACCCTGCTTTCCTCACCCCCAGGTAACGCAGCCATACACTGGTGCACACCCCTCCCTCGCCTTCCTGTGTTTAGTTACAAGGAAGTTTCCCTTTTGGTTCATAAATTTTTAAGAGAGAACTTGCTTTATTTGATGTAATGTAATTAAATAAACCACATTCAAAAATTTTAAATTTATACTTGGATGAAAATTGGTTGAAGTTCCTCTTGTCTAGTTATATTCCCAGATCACTCCAAATTTCTGAGGCTCCAGCTGAATCACATGGCCCAGAGCCGTGTTGGGAAACTCAGCTTTTGGGTTCCTTAGCTATTGGTCATGAGTCACATCGTGGTCTGTGGCAGACTTTTGAGGGAGGCTTTAAGATCACAAGTGAGTCTTTGGATGCATTTCCTTATAATTACCTGACATCCCCAAATGGTCCAGCAAGTTCTGGCTTTGAATGAACTCAACTGCGTTATCTAAAGAGACACCCGCTCATGCAGAGCTGGTTCTTTCCTGGCTGCGCTTCCTCTTAGGGCTGTGTGTGCGGAAGTCGTAGGAGAATTCAGAGTCCGCTTGGCTTGTATCCAAACAAGGGATCTGAGCATGCTGTGTCTGTGGGCCTGGGCAGCCCCTTGCCAGAGTTCAGCCCCTCGGAGGGCAGTCTTGCCTCTTCAGTGAGACCCATACCTGGCTGAATGGCCTGTCCACTTCAGTCCCAAAGGGGAGAGCCCTTTGCTACTGGGTTCTTGCAATTCTCCATCGCTGCCAACAAGAGGCTGAGTATCTTTGAACCAGCAACCCCAAGATTCTTCCTTTACCCTCTAGTTGGGAGGCCCAGAAGGTGTGGTGTAGGGCAGTGGCAGGAGGGCATCCCCTGAGCTGAGCCAGCCCGTCTGCCTGGCAGGGCCTCTTTTCGTTCCTTCTCCACGTGCCCTCCCCGAAGCTGCCCGTCAGCTGTGGGGTGAGGCAGCCCTGCACAGGCACGGGTGTCAGGTGTGCTGATTCTTCCCGGTGAGCGTCCCATGGGAGCTGTGACTGTGCGAGGCAGTGCAGGCGCTTGTGCAGAGAGGCGGTGCGCTTGCTCTTAGCAACTTTCCTCTTCCAATATGTACATTTATGGTGGTGTCCAGAGAAAGACCAAAGTACTTGGATGTTTCTAAACTTGTGTTTCTATCCTGTTTTGGTAATCGCTTCCAATTTGTTTAGTTTGTTTCTGTCCAGTGTTTTCATTTTTTTTCTGTCTAAAGTGTAACTTCTATGCTACATTTTATGTTTCACTTTTAACCTTTCTTTAAATTGAACTCCCAAATGGTTTCCAACAGCCTGTGGGTCCTGGTGCCCCAGGGACGAGACTGACCATTGGCCATTATCTTCCAGCAGCAGATACATCACAGCCGCCAGCGCGCTTGAAAGCCCACAGGAGTGAAATCAGTGGGATTAAGGAGGTTAGCTTGTGTCGCCAAAAATTAGAATTCTGAGTTTTTAATGCAGGTCTTAAAAATCACAAAACTGTTGTTGATTCACTATCCATGCACAGTTTTTGATACTGGTGGTTTTTAGAGCAGTTATTAAAATAGTACAGTAACTAAAACTCCACCTGGAGACATTTTTTACTATCACTTTGATACACTGATGTGTTTTTGGCAAAGGAGAAAGCAGGGTGCTCAGTCGTTTACCTCAAAGAAGGGCTTTTTGTTTTACAATGAAGCTCCTAGGCCACACCTCTTTTCTTCTGTGCACCTGAGGAAGGAGCATGTGTGTGCAGTACCCTCTCCTGCTTGAGCTGGCGCATGCCATAGGCTCCCAGAGGTAACCTGAGGGGTGTGGGCTCACGGCAGTCAAAAGTGAGAGCCAAAGTATTCCACAGCTAATTCTCTTCTGACATGTTTTTGTTCAGCCCCCATCCTGTCCTGTCCTATCCTCCTCAGCCTTTCAAGTGGAGTCGCAGGTAACCTGGTGGGTCCTTGCTCTCTCCTGAACTGATGCTTCTCATCTCTCTAGCACCGATCCGCTGGCCGCAAAGCTGCACAGCATCCTCACTGATGAGGCTTTTGAGTTTTACTGTAGCCAGTGCCACAAACAAATCAACCGCCTTGAGGATCTTTCTGCGCGCCTGAATGATCTTGAAATGAATAGGTAATTGACGTAGTGCCTGGCCTTCTCTTTGTGCTGGGGTGAGGGAGACTCCCGTTGCCCACAGCCGCTTTGTTGGCCTGGCCTGAGGCGCCACTGCAGTGAGCTCTCTGGGGGTGCTTCCTCCCAGGCCTGGCCCCAACTCCTGACCAAAGGAGAGTGCCCAGACAGCGGGATTCTTCCTGTAGCCCTGGCCTGCTCCCTCTGCATGCCTTGAGCCCTGCCTAGCACTCCACCCTCCTCTCCTGTGTGCATGCAGTGGTCTAACCAGCTGTTTCTGTCTCAGAGGGTGGAAATGATCTTTAGATGCTGTGCTGTCCAGCGGGTAAAAGAGGATACTTTCTGCATTTTACTAAAAGATTTCTTTAATGGAGTTATATATGACAGAATTGGGAAATTTAAAGATTTGGTTTTTAAAAGCTGATTGTAAACGACTTTCAGGAACATTAGTTTAAATCAGCGTTGTGTATATGCAAGGTGAGTCCCTCCTGGAACTCATTTTTGTTAGGCTGCCATAGACTCAGTTACCAGAGGAAACCCATGGCTTCACAAACCCCCGTTATAGAAAATGATTTGGGTTGTCTGCACATACTGACAGGCCCATTGGGCATCTTGATTTAGCCCTGGGTGGGCTGCTTGGGGGAAGGTCTGGAGAAGAGACAGACCTTGCGGTGCTTACCCCAGCAGCCCAGCCTAGCAGAGGGGGTGAGCAGCCGTGCAGGCCCGTGCTGGGCAGAAGTGGTGTGAGCTGCAGGGCAGCTTCCTGGAAGGAGGGGCCTTGGACTGGTGGGAGGGTTCGTAAAAGGTGGTGGAAAGGTGAACCATCCTGATGGTTTCAGCATGTCTGGAGGTCTTTTCAGAAACTGCTTACCTGTCATCGGGAGCCTGCCTTCACGTCTGCCCAGCCGTGCGGGTGTCAGCCAAGCTGGCTCATTCTTCTTAGCAGATCCTCACTGCTGACAGCCTTGTGGAACCTGCTGTCCTGCCTCTGTACCAATTCTGGCACATTTAATGTTTTAACCCTTTTTCTTATGTCCCATGCAATACTGCAACACACAAGGCCTCCAGCAAATGCCCAACAGGTGGACAGGATAGGGTGGGGCCCTGGCCTTTGCAGCCAGTCAGGAGCATCCGGGGGTCTTGGCAGTGTTGATGAGAAACCAGAAGTGCTTTTTGAGGGGGCCTTCCTGGAGACTTGAGGCAATCTGGTATCTGGTAATGCCAAAGGTCTGCTGGCCTCTATTTTAGGGGAAACCAGTTTTTACCTCTTGTATATGTTCAGCTAGGTATTCAGTGCTTGGGGAAGACGGCTCAACCTAGTTGGTGAGGAGCTGTTTGTTCTCCCCATGCAGACTTGCCCTCCTGCTAAGTGGGTTGGAGTACAGGTCTGTCATCTCTGTATTTTAAAGTAAGCACAAAGACACATGTCTTATCTCTTATTCTCTGAAGATTTTTGGCATAGAAGTGATCTTTTCCCACATTGAGAACCTGCCCCAAGACGGCCATGGTTACCTCTACTGGACTTTGTGGGACAGAGAAGGGACTAGGATGTGGTTGAGCATGAGCAGCACGTCCAGGGGGCCCCACGTGCAGTCTCAGGCGCCTCTTTCTCTAAGAAAGACTCTACCAAGGTGGGTCAATGTGCTTTTAAATCCAGTGTAATCACACACACAACTCTCAGAAAATTTCTCCCTAAACACTGAGTTAAGGAGATCTGAATCATGCATCTTGGTTTCCATGGAATTGCCTAAAAAAAACTTATTTTGTCATGCTTAGTGGATGGTAAAGGGTGATTTAGTCCTCCAGACCATGTACAGAAGCTTTGATGTCAGATATAATGTCTACCTGGTGAGCCACAGAACATGCCAACAGCGATCATATTTTCCAGGTACCCTGGATCCTCTGTCAGAACAAATCACTTTTTAGAAACTAGGAAGTCTGCTTTACCCAGAGGTCTGTTTTCAAGTTAGAAACCTATCACTGGACTACCCTCTGGTCCCTGAGAGGTCAGTAGGTAAACTGAGTAGTGAGTCTGTCCTGTCCTATCAGTTTTAGGGAGTCTCAGCGATATTAGGATAAAATTAGATTTGTATTAAAATATACATTTTTAGTCAGGGGCCAGTCAGGAGAGGGGAGCCACACAATAATTTGAACAGGGAAAGTTTAAGATTAAAAAAATAACAGGATTGGACTAACGAGGCGTTGGCTAGGACGAATGAAGAGAACTCTGAAGAATACACAGTAGCAGCCCCCGCCCCAGGGGCTGCAGTGGAGCACCCCAGAGAGAGCCAGTCCCCAGCCAGGGCTGGTCTGGGCCTGCTGGGGACGGCTCAGCTGTGGCACTCTGGGTGGCAGAGACATCACCGTGGTGCTGTGCTGTCAAGACTTGTTGGGTCCACCTTCTAGAGCTTGCTAGAAAGCCGCCCTCTGGCTGCCACGAGGAGGAGTCTCACCAGAGGCACTGCACACAGAGCTGCCCCAGGAGGTGCCACTGGGCGACGTGCTCCACCACAGCTGGTGCACCTAGGAAGCCACCGGGGAGGCTGCCTAGGCTGAAGGATCCTGCCAAGGAACACATTGGAACCAGGAGGCAAAACCCTGTCTCCCTGCAGTATCCCTCTCCAGCACCCTCCACTGACAGTACAACACCGCAGAGGAAAAGCGTATGAAGGGCCCAGCTCCATTTCCACAGAGCAAGGAAAAAGGATGAACTTGGAGCTGAGAGGCAATAAACTGATAATGGGCACAGTGTGTATTTCTCCCAGATGGATTTTTCTGCCTGATCCTTGAAGGAAAATGATACGTGTGTCTGGATTAAGGAAACTGAAGAGAGATGTGACCTATCTGGCTGCTGTGAGTTCAAGAATGATGATGGTTCTTGTGCTTGGAAGAGAGAAGTGTGTCTTCTTGCAGGTTGAGGCCAATAGTTTAGCAGTTAAATTGGAAAATATAAAACGCTGGAATTCAGAAATGAGACATAAGGTAAGTTTGGCCCTTTTTGCAGCAGCAGATGGCTAAATCAGAAGGACAGTATGCAATTAGCTACATTTACTGCCCTGAAATGGCAACAGGAAAGGTTTTCCAAGTCACTGCCCAGGCAGGTGTTTGGAGTGTGAAGTATCAGTGCCTAAGTTGAAACCAGTGACAAACTTTCCTGTTACAGATGAGCCTGTGTCATGTTTCACGTAGGGGCCTCTATTGGCCAAGTGTTTGGAGGGTAATTAGGCTTCAGAAGCATTTGGGACATGGCGTTGGCCAATGGCTCAGACCTAGTACAGCCAGCTGGCGGGTCCAGGCACCGGGGTCGGCCTCTGAATTGAGGTCTGGTGTGGCCTCATCTGGAAATTTCCTTGGGGGGTGGAGTAATGAGACTTGGCAGAGGCCTTGACTAAGCCCCTGACGTTGTGCTGTGTCCTTGCCTGTTCTGCTGAGTGGGCTTTCTGTGCACGGAGCCTGCCTGGGGAAGGGAGCTACACGACTGTGTGCATGAAAAAGCCGCCCCATCCCCATCTCTCTTTAGCCTGAGTTTCCTGTCTCCTCCTGTTCCTCTCTGTCTGTTCTCTGACACGTTTTTCCTGTTTATTTTGGTTTTTGCACAGTCCAGCAAAGCGGCTCTCCAGCAAGAAGGTGGCAAGGTAGGCAGATCCTTGATTACTTATTGAAAAACATTCTTCTGAAATGTATGACTCATCATAATTTTTAAAAAATCATTTTAGAAAATATTCTTTTCCAAGGCGTTTTTAAAAACTTTTAAAAGTTTATTTTCATGGTTTGGGACTGAGTATTTTGAGGGATGGGTTGTGAAAAAATTTCCAGGGCTGTGGATTTGGACCTGGATCTGTGACTAGGAAGCATATGTTGAAAACTTTTGGTATCTGTCCTGTTTTGTTATGTGTTCCCTGCAAGGTCTGGAAGGGGCCGCCATCCCCAAATGTCTGCTGTAGGTTAGCTCCGAGGTAGAGGTAGAAGCCCAGCGAGGGGCCTGACCTCTCAGAGCCGGGTCTGGGGCGGCCTCCTGCCAAATCTGTGCCCTTCTCAGCCCTCTGTGCTTCCCCAGGGTGAGCTGAAGTTGAAGGGCTGGGCCTAATTCTGATTCCTGAAGACCATTTCTTCATTTTTAGTTTTGGATGCTCTGTAGGCTTCCTGCTGTGAAAGATGGCAGTGCACCTTTGTCTTCCTCCCCTGCCAGTTGTCACTGAAATCAGTATCCAAGGTTTGCCAGGTGCCCATGCCCTTCAGAGAGCCGTACGGCACTCTTACTGCGTGCCCTTTTCGGGGGAGGTCGTGCCTCTGCCGGACGCAGTGATGCACTCCGTGTTTTCATTTGCTTCCCTTTGAGTCGCTGTCCTGGCTTCGCTCTAGCAGGGCCCTGAGACTCCTCTCTGGCTTGTTCTGGAACATTTCTCTCCATCCCTTTGCATGGGGCACTCTTCAGGCTTCACAGCTGTGGTCCTGGATATGTCTCCCCCAGCCCCCGTGAACTCCTTTGTTTCAGGGGTTGAATCATCTAGCGCCCTGACCCCTTGCCTGCCTTCTTGGGTTTTTCCCCTCCATTTTTGGTCTAGCACATCTTCCTGCAGCTTATTGAGAAAAGAGGTACCCAGGGGATAAATCTATTGAGACTTTGGTAGTTACTCTACTTTTATACTTTAGATTGGCATGGAATTCTAGATCGTAAATAATTTTCCTTTAGAATTTTTGAAGGCATTGCTCATTGTCTTCTAGTACTGGAGTTGCCACTGAGAGGTTTAACACTTTCTGTTTTGTTTTTTTTGTGACTATTTTTCCCCTCTCTGGAAGCTTTTTTTTTTTATATATATATATATATAAAAATAAAAAAAAGAGTCAGGGTCACTATGTGGCCAGGCTGGAGTGCAGTGGCTGTTCATAGGCACAGTCGTGGTGCATTGTAGCCCCGAACTTCCTGGGCTCAAGCGATTCTCCTGCCTCAGCCTCCCCAGTAGCTGGGACTGCAGGTGTGCACCACTACACTCAGCTTGCTGGAAGCTTTGTAAATGTTTTCTTTATCCCTAAAGTTCAGAAATTTTATGATGAATCCTGTTGCGAGTCTTTGTTTTTCATTAATTTTACTGGGCAAAATGAAGAATGTGTCTTTTCCATTTGGAAGCTGGTGCCCCTTAATTCTGGAACCTTTCTTGACCTGTGTCCTCTGACAGTTTCGTGCCTCCTCTTCCGTCTCTTTCTGGAGCCCCCTCTTGTGGCCGCCAGTGACCCAGGCGGACCCTCCTGCTGCTTTTCTTCACTTTCTGGGACAGGTCCCAGCTCTGCCTTTTACACCTCCCTGTCCATTTTTTTAAAAAATTATTTTCTTGGCTGGGCGTGTGGTGGCTTATGCCCTGAGTGAGGGTTCTGGGGTCCACACCTTCCTCAGGTCCCCTGCTGTTACTGCCACAGGGAGTATCTTTGAAAATCAAACATCAGGAGTGCATATAGGTGGTATGTGTAGAAGTCAAGATCCTGAATTAATGTTTCATGGGCCTCTGGTGGAAGATGAGATCATTTCGTATCACAGTGAAGAACAACACTGTGTTTTATTGCACCTGAGTACAAAGTACCCTTGTCCCATTAGCTGCTGGGGAACAAGGTCGTGTTCCACATCAGGCTCCAAAGAGCGCCGGGAGAACTCAGAACACAGAGTGGGACCTGCTTGCTCCCAGCCCCTTGGTAAAGGCCTCCGGCCCAGGACACCCCACTTTGTTTAGTGCTTTAGTGCTTTGATCAGGAGGCGACCTCCCCAGAGCAGGGGAGGGCCTGAACCCACACAATGCTGTTGTCTGCTTTTCAGATTGACTTGGAAATGCTCGTGTTTAAAGAATTTGTCCTTTGGTTTTTCCCCTTTCCTCTGCTGTTGTTTCTTTTCCATAGGTACCTGCACCAGTCAGGGGCCCTGAACATGGAGGCCCTGGAGGACCCTCCCACCGAGCTCGTGGAGGGCCCAGAGGAGGACATTGCTGACAAGGTAGGCCCTGGATGGCTGGAGGGCCCCATGTAGGTGACAGGGAGCAGTATGGAGAGAATACAGCCACTGTCTGAGGAACTTTGCCAGCTGTGCTGCCATGTGATCTGAGAGGCGAGTTTGGAGCACCTGGCCTTGTCCTGGCACATTGCGGGGAACCTTATTAGGACAGCACAGCAGGAGGCGGCAGTGGGGTCATGGGGCTAGTGAGACCACCCATCCAGCCCTGACATTCCTTAGCACGTTTCCTCTAGGGGTGTAGTGGCCTTGGAATAAAAAAGGAGCACTTCATGTTGTACAGGAAGAGGCAACGGAAAGGAACGGAACAACAGCGAGAGGCACCTCTTAGCATGTGTGATCCTATGTTTGTGTAAGTCAGTTCAGGAGGAGCAGGTTGATGCTGGCAGCATCATGGGGACCCCAGAGATTCAGTTCGCCAGGCCCTTGGAGGCAGGATCTGAGCCCTCAGGTGTGGGAGAGGAGGGCCTCGGCCTGCAGGGATGGCAGAGCCACCAACGTAAGTAGTGGGCTCTTGCCTGAGCTTTGCTTGAGTGGGTTACACCTGGAGGGCAGGGCAGCCTCTCTGATCACGACTCAGTTTGTCAAGGAGCAGCTTGACCCCCACGAAGGGAGGGTGGCAGCAGCACCCCCCACTGCCGCCTCCTGCACCCTTACCTCCTTCTCTAACCCTGCCTCACTTCCAGCTGGAGAAGGATACCGCAGCCACGGGTGAGCAGCACAGCCGCCTGAGGCAGGAGAACCTGCAGCTGGTACACAGGTGAGCCTGAGGCGGGGAACTGGGGCCTGTGGCTTGGCGCCTCCCGTGTACTCCTGTCAGTGTGCCACTCTCTGTACCGCAGAAAGCAGGGCCTGCCACTGCGCAGCGGTGCGGCTCTCACCTTGAGCTGCCCATCTGTTCCACGCTGGGAGCCAGCGGGGTGGTGCCCAGCTAGTGCGCACCAGGGAGCTGGCTGAGGCTCTGGCTGGAGTACTTTTCACCGGCATGTGTCTGTGCCACCCTAGACACACGTGGGGCCTAGAGGAGCAGCAGGGGGAGGGCACCGCCTCAGCCCTCAGGAACAGCTGAGACCCGTGCCCACACAGAAGAGGGGTCTGGCCGCAGACGGACACGGGCCCTGGTGCTCGGCCCCGCGAGCAGTTGGGCAAGTGTGGAGTGAAGCCACAGGAGACGGCACCTCCCCTCACACTGCCGGGGTGCTGCGCCAGGGCCTCTCCAGGCCGTTTTCTGGGGCCCTTGGAGGTCCTCACAGGACTGGGTGGAGGGCCACTTGCAGCCGGTTAACAGTCCCTGTCAGGGCCCCCCAGCTGGTGACCCCGTGTCTGAGAGCCCGTCCTGAGGAACAGTCCCCGCCGTTGGCACTTGTGCCTGGATGGGGTGCTTGCTCAGTGGCGCTTGTGCGCGCCTCACCGACCTGATCCTGTTCGTCCCGACACTCGTCTTGGGAGGCAGGGACTGCTGCTGTGTCCATTTCACAGGTGAGGAAACCAAGGCAAAGGGAGCTCAGCTGATTGCCCAGGGCCTCAGAGATGGCAGGTGGGCGCACTGGGAGTGAGGGGCAGTGTGCCCACCTGTGCCCCAGCACGTTCAACGCTGGAGGAGCAGGGACGGCAGCGGCATCTACAGAGGTGCATGTCTTGTCCTTGCAGAATGCAGGTTGTAGAAGTTGCTTAGTGGCAGAAAGTGAAGTGAGTGGAAACTGCTAAATCAGTGACGATGCACAGACTTAATTTCGACTGGGCAAGAGTGCTAAGGAGGAAACAAAGCATAGCTGTTGTGTTTGCAGGGAGAGGGTGGGAGCTGCTTTCCCCACTCCTGTTTGCAGACTTTTCTTAGAGTACTGTGTAATTCGCAGACCAGGCATGCCACGTAGCCTCATGGCCAGTTTGCAGTGATGTTTCTCGTGCAGAATAAGATGGGCTTGACCTGGGGGAATCCGTTCTCCAGGTTGTGCCCAGGTAGAGTTGCGTACTGCAGGAACACAGACAGCCTTTTGGGGGCAGAGACAGCAAGGGGGCCCGAGAGGCACTGCAGAATCTGCAGAAGAGGTTCTTCCCTTTGCGCCTCTGTCCTGGCCTGGCCGCCTGGGCTACCTCCTGGCTCCTCCACAACCTCAGGCAAAGGCTCTGACCTTCTGAGCCTCAGCTTCCTCATCCTGCACCTCAGCAAGTGGACTCAGAGAGCTCTGAACAGCGCTGGACACAGGCCCACATGCAGTTGTGTGGGGAGCAGGGCATTCGCATTGTGACCCAGGCACTCCTGCCACAGAGGACATTTGACTCCTGCCGTGGTGTTCTCATCCTGCATCATATTGGCATTCATGACCTGCCTTTCAGCTTCAGGAGGTCAGTCTGCCCTGTGAACACTGAGAATTGGAACGCATCATGTTATTGCAGGCATAACTTGCACATCATTTTAACAAAGTGAAAACAAGTTCTCTTGTGGAGTGGAGACCCTAGGCTTGGCAGCTGCCCACTATCTGGGGTTCTCACCGGGGGAGTGCCTGCCACCAGCCCCTGCTGCAGAGCTGGTGGGAGGTGCCAGCCATGTTCATGAAGGGGCTTGGGTTCCAGTGGTATGTTAAGTATATGTTGCATCTCCAAAGACCATCACTGCTGTCTCCTTCTTGTCAAGGGAAGTCTGGATGGACCACCAGATTCCTTTCTTGAGCTGAAGGTCAGGATTCTGTTCTAGTCTGGTGTGCATTTCTCAGTTACCTGTGTGTGGTACAACATCCACGCTCCTGCCTCATGCCACCCTGTGGCCAGGCCTCAGCCCCAAGGTCAGCCGTAGTCAGTTCTCCTAAGCAACGTGTTTATGCTGCTGTTTCTTGATGTTTCCCATTTTTAAATATTGGCCCCACTCTGAGCTAGTTGCTCTCTAGCCCTGCTGTGGGGCTTTCTTCTGTTCACCATCATCCTAGGAATTCTGTGTGCTTTGTCCTGTGTTTGGTTCCTTATTTTCTGGATCCCATATTTTTTTCTTTTTTTGCTTACTTATTTTCTGAGGAGGGCATCCCCTGATAGGTGCCTGGAAAAGGGTACATAGGAGCCAAGTTCTTTGAGACCTGCATGTCTGAAAATGTGTATTCTCCCCACCCCAGCCTCCAATTAATAGTTTAGCTGGGTGTAAACTTCTAGGCCAGAAGTAGGGTCCCTGAGAACTTGAAAACTTGCCCCAGCACCTCCTGACCCCAGCTGTGGCCGGGAGGCCTGCAGCCGCCAGTTCTTGCCACTCTCCGTGTAACCTGTATTTCCTGACCTGGAAACTTTGATGAGGATCTTTTACTGTTTTCTGTGCGGTGCACCTAGTTTTCAGCCTTTAAATCTGGAAAACACATCCTTCAGCTTCAGGAAGATTTCTGGAGTTATTTCTCTAGGAAGTCTCTTCCTTTCCCATCTGCTGTTAATCACACAGTGGACCTTCTGGACCTTTCTTCTCATTTTTTGGTTTTTACTTTCCGAATCTCTAACTTCGTCTTTTTGTTCTTTTTCTATGTAATATCCTCAATATTCTCCTTCAACTCTTATACTGAATTTTTAAATTGTTCTTCCCATACTTTTAATTTCTAAGAGCTACTTTTTATTAATTATCCCTTCTACAACATACTTTGTTTATCTCATGGATGTGCTATCTTAGCTCTCTAAGAATGTTAGTTATGGGCTTTTCACTGCTGTTTCCTGCATGATGTGTTTCCTTTTATGTTTGTTTTGGCCACTTAGCATTAAAAGCTTTTCTGTGTGTCTGGTGGTGTTTGGCCATCGGTTCACTCTTACATGTGAAGCACCAAAAAGGTGATGAGAGTCTCTGTGTGCACAGACAGGGCTTGGAGGCCTGGGCTTTGCTGCGTCTGTGGGCAGAGCCTGTTGCCCTTCTCTTTGAGATAATCAAGTCCTGTCTTCTGCAGGCGGTTTTGATGGTCTAGGAAGGGGCCAAGGTTTCACGGCCACCTTGGGAATATTCCCTTTTCCTCATGGTCTCACTAACACCTGCCCTACCTCTGCTGTGAGGTGACCTGGATGGGGCTGGTCCATATACCCAGGTCTCCAGGCTGGAGGGGCCTGGAAGCAGAGTGGACCCCCTCCAGCCATGGCCCCATGGCAGCCTCTGGGGCCCAAATGTGCCCAGTATCCAATGCCAGACCTGGCCTTGGTCTGGTGTGGCCCCATCCTGGACCCCAGGAGCCTCATGTGTGCTGTCGGGAGACATGTCGTGAGCTGCTTGTGCTGCATCTGAAGCCCAGACTTGCCCCTCCGCACACTGCGGTACCTTGATGTTCAGCTGTCACATTCCACATGTTGAATCAGATGTTCACTTTCTGGAAAAAGCTATGGACCTTGGACCCCAGTGCTTTCTGGCTTTTCCACAAAGCCCCATGTGTCTGGGCTGTGAGCTGCTTATCATGTTTGGTGACTGCAAGTGGAGCAGCTGTCAGTGTCAGTGCAAAGTGCTGCAGGGATGGGCACCTGGTGGGCTTGGGCCCTCTGGGCAGGGCTCCTGTCCATGGACCACACCAGGAGCAGGCAGCACCTATGGGTGTTGGCTGGGTTGGGGGTGCAGGGAGACTCCCTGCCACTCCAGGCGCCTTCATTGTGGGGGCCCAAGGCCATCTGGGAGGTGTGTTCCCTGCTTCAGAATTGCCTCGACCAGGGCTCTGGGATGCCCTTCCTGTCCCTCCTCGCAGGTGGAGGCAGGCTCTTTCAAGGTCCTGCTGCTGCTCTGGGCACAGGTGGAGAAGGGCAGAAAGTTGGGAGCCCCCGACACCCCCAGGGCCTCGAGGCTCATATCCTCCCCTTTGCCTTTCAAGAGCCAATGCCCTGGAGGAGCAGTTGAAGGAGCAGGAACTGAGAGCCTGTGAGGTGGTCCTAGAAGAGACCCGGCGGCAAAAGGAACTCCTGTGCAAGATGGAGAGAGAGAAGAGTATCCAGATCGAGAACCTGCAGGCCAGGTAGGGCATGGCCTTCCTGGGCAGCGGCCCCACCCACCCCAGAAGGGTGCATTGTCTGGGGGTAAACTTAATTATAGAAAAAGGGAAAAACCTATGTGGAGAAAGCCTTAAAACTCTCCTAAAGGCCTAAAGAGATCTGAGTTCAAAGACTGACACAATGTGAGTGTCAGTTTCTCTGAATCTCTGTCCTATTGATGTATCCCAATCAAAATATCAGTCTTCTTTCAAGAGAACTTTTCAAAATTACTTTCATGCTCATCTGGAGACATAAGCCTTAGATGAGTTATAAAAAGTGGAAAAACACAAAGGAAGGGGAGAAATGGCTGGTTCTGGGGCCGGGACAGGGGAAATACAAGCTGAGCCGAGCATCCTAATAGTCCCGGAAAGTAAGGAAATGCTCAAACTAAAACAAAACACACACACTGATCGGGGTGGGTCAAAGAGACACAGGGGTCAATTGAAAGCTCCCAATGACCAAAGCTGGAGCGATTTGATCAACAGACTAGTGAAGATACTGCTGGACTGTAGCCCAGAGTATAAAATAAAAGTACATGAGTCCATAGTGACACAAATCAATGACTGATGTATAAACAAATGGGGCAGAAGACACAAGTCTTCCTTACAGAGGAATTCCAAATAATACCTGTAGATCTCCCCCAGGAGGCGGTGTGGGGTCCCCCCTCCCCTGGAGGTGGCTGGACTCAGTGACCGGTGTCCAGAGAACAGAGTGGGCGGGAAAGCAGTGACTTGTTAGAGGGCACCTGGCAGACACACCTCAGCCAGGAGACGAGAGTCGTGTGGGTGCCAGGTGTCCCCATGTGTAACGAGAAGGGCCCCTCCCTGTTGTAGGGTCTTCCCAAACCCCCCACCCAGTCCAATCACAAGAAAATATCAGGCTGGGTGTGGTGGCTCGTGCCTCTAATCCTAGCACTTTGGGAGGCCGAGGCAGGAGGATTGCTTGAGGCCAGGAGTTGGAGATCAGCCTGAGCGAGAGTGAGACCCCGTCTCTACAAAACATAAAAAAATTAGCCAGGTGTGGTGGCGCATGCCTGTAGTCCCAGCTACTCAGGAGGCTGAGGCAGGAGGATTGTCTGAGCCCAGGAGTTTGAGGTTGCACTGAGCTATGATGACACCACTGCACTCTAGTCTAGGGGACAGAGTAAGACTCTGTCTCCAAACAAAACAAAACAAACAAAAATAAAACATCAGACAAACCCAGTTTGAGGGACGTTCTACAAACTACATAACCAGGACTGCTCAAACTGTCACGGTCGTGAAAAAGTAGGAAAGACTGGGAGACTGTTGCAGACCAGAAGGGACGAAGGAGACGCAAGGACTGAGTGCAGTGTGGTCGCCGGTAGGGGTGGTGGGCAGGGGTGGGGAGGGCACTGGTGAGAAATGCACAGTCTGCAGTTGGTCAAAGGCATGTCCCAGGGTGGGTGTGCTGGGCGCACCCCAGTGACAGCACCAGGGGCAACAGAACGGGGCAGGGCCCACGAGACTCTGTATTGTGTCTGCAACTTTTCTGTAAGCTTAAAATTATTCCAAAACCCAAAACGTATTTAAAAGTCATCATGGACTACAGAAAAGCTTTGCTCACGAGCACTTGGGTGGGTACCTAAAGACTGGCCATAGTCAATGGGGGCATCCGTGGGTCATGAGGAAGCTCCTAGCAAGGCTTGCTTGGGACACGGGGCCTCACTTACCCTGTGGAGGCACATTTCCTGGGGAGCAGATCCCAGTCTGTCCGTGTTTTTGTCCCAGACTGCAGCAACTAGATGAGGAGAACAGTGAGCTGCGGTCGTGCACACCCTGTCTGAAAGCCAACATTGAGCGCCTGGAGGAGGTGAGCTGCCAGCCATGAGCTGTGACCATGGGTGCTGTGCCTTTGTCCTGTGCTTTTCTCTGCCCTCTGCCCTCTGCTCTTCACACCAATGGGGGAGTCAGCATGTGCTGAGTCCGGGTCTCCTAAGCAGGGCAGCTGCATAGCCGGCCAAGGTGTGCTGTGGGGTGCAGCTACTGACCAGGGAGCTGTGCTGCTCCGAAGGGCCCTGCTGTGCTGTGTATGAGGGAACAAGGCCAGCTCAGGGCTCAGGTCACTGTCCCTTTGCTAGAAGACACCAGGCCCTGCCCAGCTTCCAGTTCCCCCACGGATTCAGGATCCACAGGGCCCAGAGGTTCATTCTTAGATTCACTCAGGGCCTGAACCCAGGGAGTGATGTCCTCTGAGGGGTAGACTCTGGTGGCACCGTGGGGCTCCCATGCCTCAGCTGGTTCACTGAGAAGCCTCCCTCCCCTGGTTTCTCACTAAGGGTCTTCTGGAAAGCTCCAAAACTGAAGGATGTTCTGAGACCACTTGGGCACTGGCTCCCATGAGCCAGAGGAGCCAGGCTGGAGCTGCCCACAGCCACTGGGTCAGGTCCTGTCCATGCAGGGTCCTTCCTGCCTCCCCACCACTGAGGTGTGCACCTCAGCCACGAGGCATGGTGGTCTTGATGGGAAGGCAGGACAGCCCCGCAGTACTCTGAGCACCGGGGCCACCACATCAACATCAGGGAACTGAGAGATCGTCCCGAGGGACAGACGGGTTGGACGGATGACACGTGTCCATGTAGGTGTGTTATCTTTGCAGGAGAAGCAGAAGTTGCTGGATGAGATTGAAGAGTTGACAGTTCGGCTCAGTGAGGAGCAGGCGAATAAGAGGAAGATGGGGGACAGGCTGAGTCAGGAGAGGCACCAGTTCCAGAGGGACAAGGAGGCAACCCAGGAGGTGAGTGAGTGCACTGCGCCAGGCACAGCCCGTCCCCATCCCGTGCCTGCCCCTCTGCTCTCACCCCAGCCAGGCACATCCCCTCCATGTCCCATGCCTGTGCCCTCTGCTCTCACCCCAGCCAGGCGCAGCCTGTCCCTGTCCGGTGCTGATGCCCTCTGCTCTCACCCCAGCCAGGCACATCCTGCTCCCTGGGGGAGGCAACAAGGAGCCCTTTGTTCCCGTAGCCATGTTGCTCTTGGTGTAGCTGCTGTGCGTGGTGGCTTTTGGGAAACATGTGTCATCATCCTCCCAAGAGATGGTGGCCAGACCACCAAGGTTCCAAGGCCAAGTGATGGCTGACAGTTGCCCCCTCGGTGCCCCACGCCCCCAGCTCACCCTGCGGTTGCCCTGCAGCTGATCGAGGACCTCCGCAAGCAGCTGGAGCACCTGCAGCTCTTCAAGCTGGAGGCCGAGCAGCGGCGGGGTCGCAGCAGCAGTGTGGGGCTGCAGGAGTACCACAGCCGTGCCAGGGAGAGTGAGCTGGAGCAGGAGGTCCGCAGGCTGAAGCAGGTGCGGCACATGTGGGCCACTCACACCCTTGTGGCCCTGTAGAAGTTTCTGGAAGGCAGGGTGGGAAGGGGAGCACATGAAGGGCCAGCGTCCGAGCTGGAGGTCCTGCCCTGGCTCAGCCACCAGCAGGAGCCATGGCCCAGCGGTGACGCTGCTATGCCCCCCAGGACAACCGTAGCCTGAAGGAGCAGAATGAGGAGCTGAATGGGCAGATCATAACCCTCAGCATCCAGGGCGCCAAGAGCCTGTTCTCTACCGCCTTCTCGGAGTCCCTGGCCGCAGAGATCAGCTCAGTCTCCAGGGACGAGGTAATGTACCTTGGTCTGCGCGCTGTTGTCTGTAGGCTGTGGCCTGCATGCTGTAGCGTGTGCACTGTGGTCTGTGGCCTGTGGTCCATGGCCTGTTTGCTGTGGCTCATGCACCACCATTCGGACCCTTTGCCCTCCCTACAGCTCATGGAAGCAATTCAGAAGCAGGAAGAGATCAACTTCCGCCTGCAGGACTACATCGACAGGATCATCGTGGCCATCATGGAGACCAACCCATCCATCCTGGAGGTCAAGTAGAGGCAGGAAGGCCCAGCCCAGGCTGGATTCAGGACTCCACCAGCACCTTGGGGTGGCCCGATCATACCATGAGGAGCTGAGACTAGCATGTCCCACAGCCGACTCAGCCCAGAGCTTACAGGGAGCCCTCACATGGCTGGGCTAGGGCCAGTAAAGACAGGGACTGCAGAAGGGGCAGGGGGCAGAGGGCAGTGGAGGAGGGAGGGAAAAAGGGAAGCCCCCAGGACTGGGGCCCACAGCGCGTGAGGGGTAGCTGGGCCTTCTGTCAGCACTGACCTTCCTGGGGGCCAGAGCCTCCCAGCCCCAAGTCGGCCCAACATGGACGTCCATACTTCCGTTCAGCAGTGATGGGCTCGAGAGCCTCTCTGTGCAGAGATGCAGGGTAGCTTCTCAGGCTGGGTGAGCCCCTCTATGGCCTCCTCATGGCAGACCCTTCTTCCTGCTGTCCAGCCCTATCAGAAAGGAAGGAAGAAGACGGGTTCCAGTAGGGGTGCTGCTTGCCCACACCCTGACGCTGTGCTGGCCAAGCCTGGCCGCTCCTGCATGGCATACAGGCCCCTGAACCCTCACATTGGACGTGGTGGTGTGGGAAGGATGGGCAGGTGTGGTTGGTTTGTGGCCCCACCCAGCTCTCCCTGAGCTGCTCGGGCTCACGGCCTGACAGGCCACCTCAGTGCAGCTTTGGGCCCAGGGTCCTCTAGGCCATGTGGCCATTCCACAGCCCAGCCCTTGCTGCATTAACCCTTGCGGGCTCTAGCCCTCCTCTGGGGGCTGGGCAGGAGCCCGCTGGGACCCTCCACTCTGAAATCAGGACTTGAGATTCTGACTGTGTGGCACTCTCACCCTGCACAAGGTGGATGCCACCAGCCCTCTCTGACTCCCAGGTGCAGGTGTTGCTTCTTGATAGGTGTGGCCCGACCTGGCCTCCCGGAGTCCACACCCTCTCCACACATTGTTGCTGCCCTGGGTAAAGTCCACATTTCCTGGGCCAGAACCAAATGTCTGGGACGCTGTTTTCCTCTGGAAATCATTGTTCTTCCCAAGGGTGCATTCTGCAGGAGGGTGGGGCAGGGAAGTTTCTCCAGGGACGTCAGGGACAGAGAGGGAGGCCTTCCTGCCCTGTGCCTGCCGCTTCCTGGCGCCCACACTACCCAGGGGCAGTAGTGTCACCCTACAGGGGCTGCTGGGCCTGCCCTGCCTCCGGGCATTCCCGGGTGGGCTGAGGCCCCATAGTGAAGTCTGGCTACCCCATTGTGTGCAAGTGTGTGTGCGTGTACGCACGTGTGCTGCCCTGCATCCCTCCATCCTCCTTGTGGCCCACCTTCTACAGTAAGATTTAAGATGTTGCCTCGTATTGTACATTTTGGGGAAAGCCTTGGGTGTAAATCAGTGTAAACTTGGAGGAGAGATTTTTCTATCATGTAGAGTAGGTATTTTTTATAGATCGAAGGTTGATCAATTTTTTTAATACTTTCAAGAGAGAAAACTATCTGTGTATACACATGATATATATATATATATATGTATAATATATAAATACTGGAGCCCTCCCTTTCTGTGCCCGGGTCTAGCCCTGGTGATGTGGGCTTGTGTCCTGCCCGCTCAGCAGTGCTAACTGCAAACATGAATTACCAGGAAACAGTGTGGGAAACGCACCGACCGAGCACCCACCTGCACACTGCTCCTGCTTTAATTCCCTGAGAAATGGTTCTGCCTGCCTGAATGCAGGAGGGTGAGGGGCCACCATTGATTAAAGCTGTTACCGCACATGCAGAGGCTGGCTTCTTCCTCCGAGGGGGCCATGGGGCGGGTGGGTCGGGGTGCTCCTTGGGCCCAGCCCGGCCTCCCCCAAGGCATCTGGGGCCATTGGTCCTCTGGGCTCAGACCACGGGAGACCTCTTCAGCTCTGCAGCTTGGTCAGGCCAAGACCCTGGCTGAGGCCCCAGGATTGCACCTGCAGGCTGGGCCAGCATGGGAGCTGGGCGGGGTCTAGATCCTAAAGCTCTTCAGCTCTGCCAAGGGGCATGCCCAGGGCTCCAGGGGCTGTTTTCTCTCTGGCAGCCCTCACACATCCCTGCCGTGGCAGGACTCGGCCCCCAAGTGCAGCCCAGGAGGGCTGCTGAGAGGACACTGAGGGGCGGCTGGGCACAGGGGCAGCACGGGAGTGTCTGAGCGTCCCAGGTCTGAGGTGCAGTGCCCTTGCCCCCTGGGGACATACATCCCACGTGCAAAGGGCAGTGATGTGAGAGGTGGCCACACACAGCACCCCACACCAAAGGCATGGAGAAGGCAAGGGCCCAGGATAGGAGTGGGCTCCAAGGGGCTCGGGGAGGGCAGGGCTGGGCAGCCCACAGGAGTTCAGGCACCACTGTAGTTACTGGGATGGCACAAAGAAGGTTCTAAGGAGAAGTGACCACATCTAATGGGGGGAGTTGTTAGTGAAAAGTTCCCATAACACATGCTTTGAAAATTTCACTACCAGCCCAGGCATCCACGGAGCAGCAGACCAAACAGATGCAGAAACCAAGGCCCAGGGGACCCAGGCCTGCCGGCCCCCACGGCCCCAGCTGGTGCCCACGGGCCTTTGACAGGAGGCCACAGGGTCAGGCCCAGGAATCCGGGACACTTCATGGGGTAGAACGGAAGAGGAGATTTGGGGGGTGTAGGTGTGTCCAAGGCCAAATTCCTGCCCTACCACCAGGTCTGTCCATGGGTCTTTGGTGCCAGCAGGGCCCACCTCTGCCTAGCAGGAGATGCTGGAAGTGGGGAGGGGGGTTGCTCGCTCCACTGGGCAAGGCCAGAGCCAGGGAGGGGAGGAGGGAGTAGCCTCAGCAGACTGGTCTGAGAGCTCCTCAGTTTCTTTCCCACTCTGAATTCTAAATACTGGGGCCTGCCCATCGTCCAGTTGACCCACCAGCAGATGACACTGAAATCACTCCACTGGCCCTCTGGGGTCTCCAGCCCAAACCAGACACAGCCCCCCGTTGGGGACAGGATGACACATGGTGGATGTTCACTGTACATAGAAACATTCCCAGGAAGGGCTGCCAGGCAGCTGCTTGAAGGTGGGCGAGAGCAGAGTCAGAGGTGGCCAGGTGGACATTCCCAGAGGAGGCCTCAGCATGTCCCTCCTGGGAGGTGGCCCTCCACCCCTAACCCTGCAGCGGCCTGGCCAAGGGCCTGCCAGCACCCCCAGGCGGGTCCTGTCCCAGTTGGCTTTTGATGGTCAGTCTTCCAAGTCTTGGTTAGTTCTGCCTGACGAAAGCACAAACAAGTCTGCCCCTGCAAATGTGAGCGGTGACACTGCCCCTGCCCTGGAAGATTTGCTGATGTGTGGATGTGGCTCCTTGTCTCTCAGTCCCGCCCCAGTCTGTCCCTGCCCATGCTGATCTCTGTGGTGGCCCTGCCTTGCCACCTGGCCAGGCCCCATGGTGGCTGCCCAGATGGCACTGCATCCCCTCCACCTGCTGGAGGCCAGAAACCTGGAGTCGGCCCAGAGAAGGGCAGGAGCTTCAGCCAGGGACCTTGCCCGAGGATAGTATTTTACCCATGAGGTCGGCTGCCCTCCTCCTGGGCCCAGGAATGTGTGGCTCACGAGCAGATAATCACAGTACCACCCACACCATCTGAGCTTGGCCAGAAAGGAGCCAGCCCACCCACTGGCCCTGGTGCCTGTGTCCATCCCACCAACCTCCCCGTGTGCTCTTTCCACTAGTCTACACTCCACGGCGGCAGTTGGGTCTGTTTTGTTTACTGCTGTGTCCCCAAGGGTGCCTGGACAGACGTCTCCCACTTCTGCTCAGCTCTTTCTGCTTGGCCCGCCTATCCGCTTCTTCAGGTGGAATCATGCCTTCCCCATCAGGCCTTCTAAGCACTGGCTGTCTTGTGTTAGCTGCTCGGGTCTGTCTCAACATGAGGCTTGTGTCCCTGGACCAGGACTCTGAGCGATAATCCAAAGCCACTTATCTTCTGCTTTGTAGTCTTAAGATTCACACCTGTGAAATCGCCCTTTACAAATCAACAAAGGGGTGCAAGGTGAGAACTGTGGTAAGGGCCTAAACCTCTGGGAAGACACAGGCCTAGCTAAAAATAATGATAATCAGCCACTGTTCCCGTTTGCTTCTGGTGGTTATTAAGATTCTTGACTTTCTCTGTAGATAACATCACATTTTCAAAACCCAAAGGTAGTTTCTGAGATGTCTTCCAGGCCCCATATTCCAGGGGATTGGCTGACCCACCCAGACCAGCGGCCCATACCAAGAAACTGACTCAAGTGGAATTGTGACCCCAGGATCCTGGGTTGCCAAGAACTGACTCAACACAACAAGATGATTTCTACACCCCTATAATTTGGCCCCAAACCTAACCAATTAACAAATCTAATTGCCTAATCCTTTGCCCACCAAACTATCTTTAAAAACCCCATCTCCCAAATTCTCAGGGAGGTGGATTTGAGAAATTCCTCCCTTCTCCTCCACTTAGCGCTCTGCAGAATTAAACCCTTTCTTCATTGCAACCCTGACTGCCTCAGGGTATTGGCTCTTCTCTGTGCAGCGGGCAATACAACCCAGTTGGGCGACAACACCTGTGTGCCTGATGATTTGTGACTCAATATTTAAGATAATCACACATTGACTGCACAGAGGCAGGAAAGACCCCGTCTCTCATCTTGCCCATTCCTGCCAGGTCCCTCCTCGGGTGGTGAAATCTCAACCATCTCGAAGACTCCCCCTGAAGCCCTCTTCTGGGCGAATGGGCGCTCTCCCCTCCCCTCCACGGCAGGCCTCGGCCCCCTACTGGGGAGGACAGGGATGCTCCCACCCTCTCCTCAACCCCGCACAGGGCCCGGCTCAGCAAAACTGGCTGCGGAGTTGGTCGTTCTGCAGTGAGCTGGAAAGAGCCTCAGCTGTCAGATCAACACGCTCAATTTCCACTGTTTCTCTGGTTGGCAGGTTACAGGGCCACAAACCCTCTGCCAGGGAGCCACACCGGTCCCGACATTCACAACCACCCCAGGCGGTGCCCAGGGAATGACCGGGGAGAGAAGGGAACCTGCAGTCACTGAGCCCTCCCTGAGAGGCAGCCTGGTCTCCATCCTCTTGTGATCCTGCAGCCACCCTTGGCTAGTCACCCTTTGTACAGGCGAGGAAGCTTGGGAGCACAGGGGCCAAGAGCCTCATCCAAGTCACAGGAGAGCCAGCTCTCTGCAGCCCTCAGTGCCCCTACCAGGCACTCAGGGTGCCCTGGCACAGACACACCTGGCGAGGGAAAAACAGCACATCCAGCTGCCCTGTCAGTCTCCACAGAGGGGGCAACAGACCTAGGGGGAGGTGTTCCGAGGCAGGGGAATGAAGTCTCCTCATCAAAAGCCTCCCAGGACAGAAGTAAATCTCCTGCCACCTCAGAACACTCGGGAAGCCACCTTCTGTCCTGACTGCGGCTAAAAGCTGGAGCCTCCACGTTGGGACACAGGTGTCCCCACTGCAGCATCTGGAAAATACGGTGGAGATCTGTCCTTGGTTCGCTGGCTTTCCTGGAGCACGAACGTCCCCCTAGGAGCACTAGCCCTGGCCCTGCAGGTCTCGCTGAGATTGGCTCAGAGTTTCTGGGCCCTCGAGTAAGCGCTTCCCACTTGTAAAACTCTGCTCCGTCTCGCCACAGAATCCGACCACAGCCGAGCGCTGTCTCCCGCGACGCTCTCCCTCCGCGCGGCTCTGCTCCCGCGTCTCCCTCCACTGCACGCCCAGTGCCCGCTCAGGCTCCCCGCCCGCCCCCGAATGCCCTCCGCGCCGCGCAGGTGCCGCAGGCCCCGCCAGCTGCCGGGCGGGGCGACTCGGGCGGCCGAGAGTCACCGAAGTGGAGAGACTGAGCCTGCTCAGCGGAGAGTGGGCTCCTCCCCGCCGGGCCAGGCCAGCCACCTGCGGTGGTTTCGCCCCGGATCCCAGCAGTCTCCCTCTGTCACCGAGGAGGACACAGGCTTAGACAAGCGATGTGCTCAAGGGACCCTGCAAGTGCCGAGGCCACCAAGCGGGTCCCGCTACAATTCCTGCTTTTGACCACTGGCCTCGGGGGGGAAACCGAGGAAGCCGAGATGAGACGTCGCGGAGAGGGCGGGAGGCGCCCCAGGAGCGAAGGGGTCTCAGCAGCTCGTGGACGCGATGGGCCCAGCAGCGCGGCGGGCGCGGCCGCGAGGGCGCCCCGAGGACCATAGCTCCCAGCCGGCGTCGCGCGGCGCTGCCCCCGTTCCCGGCCTGCCTCGCGCCGGGCACCGCCCCCGGTTCCCGGCCTGCCTCGCGCCGGGCACCGCCCCCGGTTCCCGGCCTGCCTCGCGCCGGGCGCCGCGCGGCCCTCTGGGAGCCGTAGTCCGGGCGCGCGATCCACAGCGCCGCGTGCGCCGCGGGCGCGCCGTAGCCGCGGGGCCCCGGCCGGGCGCTACGCTACGGAGGTGGCGTAGGGTGGGCGCCGGACGCTGGCCGGGGCCGGGGCGCGTCGGGGCGCTTGGCGGCTCCGTGGCTGAGGCGCGGGAGGCCGTCCGGGCAACACGGCCAGCGGCGAGAGTGGCTGCGCCGCTCTCCGGAGGCAGAAGTTGTGGGTCGGCCGGCGGAGGCGAGCGGGCCCGGGGGCCGGGGCCGCGGCCGCGCTGTCCGGGCCACGGGGACTGAGCAGGAGCCGCCGGCTTGCGAAGGTGAGTCCCGCCGGCCGGTGCGCAGCCTGGGAGCCCCGGCGGGGAGCTGGGGCCTAGAGGGCAGCGGGGGATGGCAGGCCCGGCGGGGCGCGTGGCCTCTGATGGCCGGACGCGCCCGGGCTCCCGGCCGAAGGCAGGGGCGGCCGGGCTCTCGGAGCCGGCGTCAGCTCGCTGCCCCGCTGGCGCCTCCAGGGCTTTGGAGGATCTGGCTGGGCTCGGGCGCTGCTTTGGGGAGGGGGCCCAGGTGAAGGCGGGAAGCCGGCCGGGACCTGGGTCGTGCGGGTCACTCGAGGCCACCCTGGGGTGCTGCGAACACAGGAGACGGCCTCAGCCCCTGCCTGCCCTTGAGTGCCCTTATCTTCCGGGCCAAGCGTCTGGTCCCGGCTGCAGTAGGGGATGTGTTGCTTGGTGGGGCATCCCTCCCCAGGCTTGGGGAACTGCCTGGGGGCGGCCACTTGGAGTGGAGGGAGCTGCGGGAGTCCCTTCTGCGCCAGCCATCCCACCTTTGCTCTTCCCTGTGTCTCTCCGGCCTGACGCTAGCACCAGCTCGGGAAGTTACAGGGAGTGGCCCCTGACGACCCAGCTCTTCTGCTGGCTGCAGAGGAGCCTTCTGGTCATGACTGGTGAACCCTTGCGTGGCGAGGAGGCCCTGGCTGGGCTAGCTCTCGGGTCCCCTTAGTGCCCTGGAGTTTGTTACCAAACTGCAGGTAACAGGGCCAGAAAGCAACTGCAAAACCTAGAACCTGTGAGGCAGGCCTGGGTGTTTGGGGTCCTGCAACTCAAAGGCCAGTGGAGAAAACGGGGACTCAGTTGGGTGCTGAGTCTGGTGTGTGCTCCTCCTTTGGGGATCCCTGAGCTCCCTCTGCCCGGGTCTGAGGGCTGCAGAAGTGTGAGTCACACTTAGGTGTGGAGAAGGCCCCATAATTGCCTCCTTGCTCTCAGAGTCTGGGGCTGGGGGAGGAGGAGAGGGTGGTTTTATCCTTCCACTTCTGAGTTACTTTCTCAAATGTGGAGAGGGGCAAGAGACAGTCTTTCCCTGGCCCCAGACAGACATGGGGAGCTCCTGCTCTGTGGCCTGGCTGGGGAGGCAGGTCTTGCAGGAAGCCAGCTCAGCCTGGCCTTGGGGTTGGGCACGTCTTACTTCCTCTGAGCTCCTTCTGCGTCCGGGAGGAGCACCCTCATTTTTCTTTTCCGTCTCTGCATCTGAGAATCTCTGGAGCTGCTTGATTGGCAGACAGGCCGCTGACCTCCAGTCCTCCAGGGAGCCAGCTTCAAACTCTGCTGGGCCCGGGCTCAGTGACTTCACAGGGAGTTACTGTCTGTTCAGCAGGGCACAGCAGGAGCATCCAGAAGCACAGTATGATTGAGTTGCTCTTCCACATCTCTCCTGACGCCTCAGCGAGGATGCAGGCGTCCCTGCTGTCTGGCTGTCCCCTCTTGCCTCTTCCCACTGTGCCTCAGCTGTGCAGAGCCAGTTGACCCCCACGCCCTGCTCTGCTGAGAATGCCCAGAAGGTCCACCTGGCTCTGACATTTCCCCGCCGGGACGTCTCCCTGCAGCACTGTCAGGCAGCCCTGTCTCCCCTGCTGGGTGTGAGCACGTGGAGGGCAAGGGCTGTTTCTGTTTCTTGGCAGGCCTGGCACTGTCCAGCCCCACGCTGAGCAGGTGGTCAGTGAGCATCTACAGTTGGCTGCTGGGCGCAGGCAGCTCTGGCTCACTTGGGTTCTGCAGTCTGAGGGGCGAGGGAGTGCTGCGGCGTCTTTGGGAATGGGGGATGGCCACAGCTGACCTGGGCTTGTTTCTGAGTCCGAGAGAGGAATGGACTTGCTGACTTATGACCCTCACATGAGCATCTCACTGCTCAGCCACACCCTGTCACTCTGGGTCTCGCACAGGTGAGTGGAGACCCCATAATGAGTGGCCCAGGGAGGTGTCTGGGGTGTCCGTGCACGGACTCGGTGGATGGCTGCATTGGTGCTGCTGTGACTGGGCCTGCAGGGAACAGGGCTGTGGAGGGCAGAGGGGCCTCCTAGCTCAGTGCAAAGACCCCAGGAGGGACAATGTGGGGGCCCCCAAGATGAGCCACAAGGCCCTGGGTGTCAGGCTGTTCCTTTGCATGCTCTCTCTAAGGGTTCTGAGCGAGTTGCTGTACAGGAAGCAAGCAGTGTGGCCGTCCCTCCCACAAGGACTCATCTAGGGCACCAGGGCGGACTCACTCACATCCTGTGGCGTGACGTGCATCGACCTCACCCCTCCTGTCCTGACTAACACCCTCATGGCTCTGCTGTCCCACACCCCGATTTCTCAGCTTCCCTGAGGTCAGAGGGAGCTGTGAGGGCTGCTGTCCCTGCCTCCCTGGTAGCCAGGCTGGAGAAGGTGCCCTGACAGGGCTTCAGGATATCAGGAAGAAAACAGGTCAATAGCTGCTGTTTGAAAATGTCACGGCGGCTGTGCCCAGTTGCAGACAGTCCTTGCAGCTTCCTGCTCCTCCTCAGTGGAAGAAACCTGGTGCCCTGCACCCTTCCCCCTCTACTTTTCCTGAAAAAGTTGCCCTTTGGATTAAAGTCACTGAGCAGGTTGAACCTCTTACACCTTCTCCCCCTTGCCTCGTCCCCCACCTCCCACCCCGTTCAATGGGAAAGGCAGTGAGTTCTGGAGCTTTCTGGAGCCCCTGCCCTTCCTGAAAAGGTGGCTGTGTAGAGGCCAGAATCACGGGGGAGGAAGTGCCCAGAGGCCTCCTCTTCGGGGCAAGCAGGAGACGTGAGTGCCTCCGCCCCGTGACCCCTGCTTTACCACTGACAAGGCCACAAGGCTGCCCAGGCCAGGGCTGCCACCTGCTGTCACTTGGCAGACAGAAATATAGAAGTGCCAAAAAATGAGAGTGCTTGTCTTGTCCTTTTTTTCCTGTTAAAAATAGTATTCAACGTTAAACATCATTGAACTTGTGAACTAAAAACTGAAATCCTGAGAATGTTCCTGTTTCCCTGACAATACCATTTTGAAATTTCCTTTTTCATGATACATAACTGAGGTGGTGTGCTGCTCCAAAGACACAAAAGGACACACGGTGACCCCCCCATTCCCTCCTTTCACGTCCTCCTGGGCTCCCCCCAGTGAGCCTCTCAGGACACGATCTTTGCTGTCATTTTAGAGACACCCATCTCTTCTCCTCCCACCCCAGGAAACCAGCAACTCTGAAAGCAGAGAGAGTCCAGCCCATCAAAGGTTGCTGGTAGTTTACTGGTGAGCAGGATTGGTGGGTGTCTCAGCTGCTCTGAATAGGCCAAGCAAGTGAAGCCCTTCCCAGAGGGGTGGGTCAAATAGTGCAGCCGTGTGGCTGGGGCCCGGTGCTGTTGCAAGCTCCGTGGGCAGCCCAGGCCCCCATTCCTCTGACTTCCAGCCTGGAGCTGCTAGCGGCACCTTTGAAGATTGTGAAGCGCTTGGCAAACACAGAGAAAGCTAGAGCTACAAGAGAAGAGCTGCCTTGGAGTGCCTGGTTTCAGCAGCACGGGTCAGGGCAGGCACGCCTCTTCCCAGGTTTGTTAGCAGGAGGTACTTTTGCACTTTGGGATCCCAAGGCTTTTGTTCCTGTACTCGGCTCTTAGGTGGGCATGTTTAATTTTCAGCTGACCCTCTGGTTCACCTCCCTGAGGTCAGCAGTGTTGTGCTTGTGCCTGGCCTCTCCTGTGCTGCGAGGCACACAGCAGGTGGAGGTGGTGGCTGCTGTCCTTGGTGTTGTTCTCCTAAGAGGGTGACGGGCGAGTGAGTGGAGAAGGCTGTGGTGGGCCTGACACAGGCCCAGGAAGGACAGGATGGGTGCAGTGAGCACCTCACCTGTCTTGGTGGCTCCTGCCATGATAAGCATGTGCCAAGAGAAGCAAAGCCCTGTTGGCGGTTGGAGTGGCCAGTGGTGCCAGTACCTGGGTCCAGGGGAGTCTTGGTGGCCGCCTGGCTGCTTGCCCTGAGCCTTGCCTTCCCTTGCCACCTTTCCTTGACAGCGCCCCAGAAGCCCAGGCTGCCTTCCCTGGCCAGTGCTGGTCTCCAGCCGTGCTGTGGGAGGTCAGGGCAGGACCTTGAGCAGCCCCGTCTGCCATCCTGGCTGACCTGGGGTAGACTGGACAGATCAGAGCCTTAGACCAGGGCACTGAGGGGCCAGCTGAGCCCATGCTGCTCCCCCAGGACTCCAGCTGCTATTGGCTGTGGGGTTCCTGAGCTGTGTGCTGAGCCGGGACAGTGAAGCCCTCTGGGTGGTCCAGGCCACAGCCCTGGGCCACGTGGCTGGTCGGGACTGATTTCCGAGGGACTCGGCTTGTGCAGATAAGCCTGGAGGCTGGGTTTGGTATTCTGGGTTCAGAGTCCAGGCCCTTCCAGGCAGGGCACACCCTCGACGGGTGCCAAGGTGGCAAGCCTGCGTGGAGGTATCCTTTCTAAGGCAGCAACCCAGACTCAGTGCAGAGGGAGCTTGGGAGCTCAGTGGGGCCTCGGGCGAGTTCCCAAGCACTGTGGCTCAGGGATGGGTTTGTTGGGGAGCAGTAGGCTGGAGGACTGTGGTGAGGTGCCCTCTCTCTGGTGTGGTGCCCAGGGCCCCTCCTTGGAACCTTTGGTTCACAGAACCCCTTGAGACTGGCTGCCCTGTCACCCTGACAAAGCCTGGTTCTCCTGGCCTTCCGGGCCGTGGTCCTGTCATTGGGGCATGCCCAGTGAGGGCAGATGTGGGGCCTTGCCAGGCCTGCTTGACCCTTTGGTGGCCTCCCCTATGGTCTGCCTCTGGCCCCCCGATGGAACCCCCACATCCCAGATGGCAGTGCTGGGGCAGGACTGGCGGGGAGCACGTGCACAGCCTCCCTTGTCCACAGGAGCTGCTGGTGTGGGTGTGAGGGTGCTCCTTCCCTGTGGAGGGGCCTCTGCCTGTTTCCAGAGAATACCTGTTTCCAGAGAATGCCTGTTTCCAGAGAATGCCTGTTTCCAGAGAATGCTGTCCTGCCAGTTCTCTGGGGGGGTGGCAGGTCACAGTCCCAGTCTGCCCTCGGGGTGCAGCCCTGGCTTGGTTTCTTATAGGGACGATGGGAGGGTTCATTCCCTGTCCCGGCCCTCCTGCCACACTCAGGCAAGAGCTTCATTTCCTCAGGGCTATCGAGGAACCGACCAGGCTAAATCCCAGGCAGTGGCTTGTTCTTGGCCTCCTGGTCTGGGGGGGTGTAATTTTGGGGTATGGTGGGGTGGCTGCGGGGGCCTGGCTGGGCTGACCCCCACTCTGCCTCTGCCTTCCCCCATGCCCCATCCTGGGTGGGGGGATATCAGGCCAGCCTCACTGGGGTTGCTGCAGAGGGCTCTTTGTAAGATTCGCTAAGATTCGGGTCCCTGGGAGGCAGGCGTTGTGTAAAGGGAATGTCCCTGTCAGCCGCGGTGGGAGCCCCCACTCAGCTCTCGCTGCCTGCACCCATAGGGGCGGGGAGGGCAAGTGGGCCTTGCCACGTGTACCACAAGCATGAAGATGGCGGTGGGGGGGAGTGTGTGCATGGCGGACACGTCCGCGGGTGCTGCCTGTTCAAGGGTTAGGGTGCCCCATGGCAGGGGGGCTCTGCCAGGGGCACTCCCATGTGGGCTCCCAGCTCTCAGGGAGGCCCCAAGAGCCCCAGGAGCATGGGTTTACATATCCCATGCGTCCCCTTCTGAGGGAAGCACCGGAGAGTCCATCCTGCCCTCGGGGTGCTGAACGTCTCTGCTCCAGATGGGCTGTCGACACCGGTACCAGTGACCTCCCTCAGAGGGCCCTCAGTGGGTGAGGACGGTGCTGGGGGTTGTGGGGGGGCAGGAGAGCCAGGGGGTCAATGTGTCCCCACTGGGGCCTGGCCCCACACTGAGTCCTGGAGAGGGTCATCCTTATCCAGCCCTGCTGTCCTCACAGGGCGTGTGGGGGGCACACACCTCTTGGCAGGACTAGCACAGGCCGTTGGCCCTGCCGGTTAATACTTTGTCTGCACAGGGCAGTGGTGGCCTTACCTCTGTGCTTCCCTAAGGCCAGATCTAGGTCACCGCCCCATTTAAATCTAGGGCAGCGGTGGTTCCCAGTGAAGGCAGGGGAGGAATAGGACACATGCGGCCTCCGGTGGGGCAGGGAGTGCACAGCCCAGGTCAGGCAGCTTGTCCTCAGAGCACCCTGCCCCTTCCGTGAGTCTGGGAGGCTGGCGTGGCTGTGGTTCGCACGCTGGCGACGTGTTGTAAGTCACATCTGTTCTTAAGGTGCAGCAGTGAGAAAGTGAGCCCCTGCGGGCAGGGGTTTCTGACGGTTGCTGGTTGCCATATCTCAGCGCCTAAGACAGAGCCTGGCAGGGAGCAGAGGCTGACTGATGGGTGTTTGCTGAATGCAGAACACACGAATGAAGGATGGGCGCGTGCAGGCCTGCAGGAGCGGAGGGTGGCATCGGGGCTTTGCTCTGCTCGGCGGCAGGCCTGGGGGCAGGCCTGGGCAGCGCTACACTGTAAAAGCCCCCACCCACCTCCCTGGGTTGTTCAGACATGGAGCCAGAATGGGAGCCTCAGACTGACCTGGCCTGCATCCAGCCCCCTGCAGGGTCCCTCTCCTGGGCTCCCCACAGGTGTTCACTCGTGGTCCAGGCCCTGGGGTGGATGAGACCTGGGAGGGTCAGAGAAGGCCCTGTCCCCACGTCCTCAGGCGAGTGGCTCTGGATGTGGTAACCTCTTCAGAGCCCTGGCCTGGGCACTGTGCCCTCCCCTCGGGGTCTTCCTTCTAAAGGCAGTTCTCACTCTCCTGGGAAACCCGAGGGGCTGGGAGCTTCCCGGAAGCGAAGCATATGGAGCCTTTTTTGCAGCTGCTCACCACGCACATGGGGTCAGTCCCACTACAGGGGGACCTGGGGCCGGCAGCTGCACCAGGAAGGCCGGCAGGAAGACAGGGTGGGTTTTAAGGAGAGTGTGATGCCAACTTCCCACCGTCACCGTGCAGGTGGACCCTCCGGTTAGCATGCGGCGGTGCTGGGAGGCCTGGCTCCTCTCGGGCACCAGTGTGAGGGTAGGCCTTGCCCAGCCGGGCAGGGGCTCCTCACTGCCCACGTGGGGCTCTCACTGGCAGCACATGTGGGATGGTTGGGGTGATGCCATCCTGGAGGTCCCTTTGAATGCCCTGGAAAACCCCCAAGAGGCCCTGCCAGCACTGGTCACCCAGGACTGCGGCAGGGACGTTGGCTCTTGCAGGCCACCTCTCCTCTTCATTCCTCTGTTCTGAGCACCCAGCGAGAGGGGACTGTTCTGTCCCCTCCCTCCCAGGAGGAGCCCACCCCCTGACAGGCTCCCTCCTGCCCCAGGTGGGGCCACAGGGTCTGTTTACTGAGGCTGGATCCAGCTCAGGGAGGTGTGTGAGCCAGCACAAGGCACAGGGGCGGGCCGAGGCCCGTGTGCAGCTCAGCTCCGTGGCAGGCACCAAGGTGCAGCCGGACACCGTCTCTACCCCGGGCCTGCCAAGGGCACCACTGAGAGCAGGTGAGTCCTCCTGGGAGCCTGTGCTTCCAGCAGCACACGCGACCCAGTCCTCGAGGGTCTCCCTGGACACAGAGGGGTAGGCAGGTCATGAAGGAGCTGAGGGTGCACAGTTCTCTGATTTCACAAGGACATGAGCAGGGCTCCTGGCTGAGGACTGGCTAGCTCAGGGCCCCACTGTGAGCAGTTTCTGCCCTGTGGGCACCTCCGCTGGTCCCTCTGACTCTGGAAGGCCCCACACGGCCCCACCTGTGGGACCATGGACCCACCTGGGAGCCCCCACCTGGGGCTGTGTCCCAGAACGTGACCTTTGGTACCTCTTCCACCATCTCCTCATTTCCACCCAGTGCTGGCTCTGTGTCCTGGAGTCTGAGTCAGAAGCTGGGAGAAGGGCTATCAGTGGCTGACGTCCCCAGGGGTGGGGACCGCTGGGGCTAGGCTGGACTGCTGGTCACCCTGCATTCAGCCAGCCTGGGCACCCACCTTGGCCCAGAGCCCGGCAGGGAGGGGAAGGTGTGTGTCCACAGCAACCCTGGCACCATGTGCATGTGGGATCCCTCCCATCTCAGGGTTGATGCTCTTCGGCTGTGTTTGATCTGTCCCTGCTTAGCCAGACGGGTAAGATGGCCTTCCCTGAGCACAGACAGCCTGCCTGGAGGCCCTGGCCAGCCGTGCTCCTCCCAGGTCACCCAGCAGGGGTGAGTCTCACCTCTGCAGGGGAGACCCAAGTGGCAAGCCTCTGCCCTCACCACACCAGCCTCTTGAGGTCTGGGGCTGGCCCGGGTGTGTGGGTTTATGTAGTTGGGCTGCTGTCCTTCTGGAAGGCTCCAGAATGGCATGTGGGCAGCTGTGCAACTCGGCCCTGCCCTGGCTCCTTCTGCACCCCAGGCCCAGGGTCTTCATCTGGCCTTGTGGTGGCTCTACACACCCTCCTCTGAGGCTGCTCTGAGGCCTGACCGACTGCACTGTGCCCTCTGCCCCTCCTCCTCCTCCTCCTCGCCCTTTGGCTAAATGTCTCCTTGATCCTTTCTTCTGTAATAAAGCAAAATTGTGTGATCTCTTTTCTCACCAAGGAATAAGACCTCTTTGAAGACCAGAGACCAGTGATGTGGGGCTTTCAGGGGCAGAGGGGTACTGTCCTGGGACCCTAGGCTCCGACCCCTGACCTCCACCCCACTGGGGCCCCTGATGGTAGGAGGAAGCCCGTGGGTGCTGCAGGACAGGGGCTGTGGCTCTGGTTGGCCAGGTGACCCTCCCCTGGGCCCAGCCCAGCACTCGGCATGCTGGAAAACCCTCCTGAGGCTTCGAGGCCTCGAGTGTGTGGCTCATGCTGTGTTTCTTCTCTCCTTTTATTCTCTCTCTCTCTCTCTCTATTTCTGTTGTCATGTCACTGTGACCAGCCGGCCACCCTGTCTCTGGCATGGGCACTCTCCTCCCTCCATGCTCTGCTTCACTCGCCGCCGGCCAGAGGTGACCAGGCCCGGCTCTCCACGTGGCCGATGTCAGGGGGGCCATGGGGAGTTCTGCCTCCTCCCTGGCCGCCGAGACGGAGTCGGACCACAGCTTCCCCGGGGGAACGCCCTACCCAGGGCCCCTGGCAGCAGCTGGCTGGTGTAGGAGCGGCCCAGGGGGGCCTGTCTGGGGAGGTGCCCTGGTCACCCGGCAGCACCAGCCCCCACGCCCCCGGGCCCGAAGGTAAGAAGGTGGGGAGGGGGCAGCCTCCCTGAGGGGTCTCGGGGGCAGAAGGCCTCTTTTTTAGGGCATTCCTTCCTTGGCAGAGGTGCTTACAGAGAAGTGGGGTCCCTGTTTCTTCCACATTCTCTGGCACCTCATTTCCCCCTGAAGGTGTAAGAGCTGAGGACCTCTGGGCTGTCTCCACTCTGGGATGAGCAGGTCTGGGACCCTGGCCCCTCCTCCCCAAGCCAGGCTTGCGGCCTTGACTTGGCTGGTTAGCCGTGGTTGGGACGGGCACATGCCAGGACGGCCCACCACTGGGGCCCCGGGTTCTCACAGCTGTGCTCCTGGGAAAGCTGCTTCTGGAGCTTCTCTTTGGGCTGGAGGAGGCCGCTGACCCAGACCCCGACAGCTGGCATGTGCCAGCACGTGGGCTTGCTTCCCACAGGGTGCAGGGCTGGAGGAGCTGCTGGGCACCACCTGCCCCCTGCCCTGTCTGTGCTGCCCTGCACAACGTGGCTGCCTCCTCGGGTATTGTCGGGCCACCTGCCTGGGGGTGGGTGGGGGCTGCTGTTGCTGTGGCCTTGGCTGCCTGTTGGGGCACCTGGAGAGCCCCTCAGGAGTTCGGGGGTGCCTGGTGTGGAGGCAGTGGGGTCTGGGCTGACTGGACCCTCGCTGACACCTCTGCCTTCCCCGTCGTGTGGCCTCACTGGAGGGAGGGGCAGCCAGGTGCTCTCCACACTCAGGGTCCTGGGGCCTTGGGGTGGGTGCAGTGGTGGTAGCCCTCGCTCTGCCAGGGTGCCGCCTGACTTCCACTGCTAACACACCCTCATCCCTTACTCTGACGTGTCTGCCGGACCCCAGGTGTGTCCTGGGGTCACCAGCCAGGTGGGAGGGCTGGATATGAGCCTTGGGCAGCAGGCGGGATTGTAGCGGGCATTGCAGGAGCTGGCATGGCCAGGCCTGGGCACCAGCCCCCCAGGGAGGTGTCGGTGCTGAGGCCTGAGCTCCTGGCTGACGAGGGGCCTGATCAGGGTGCTGGAGGGGGTTAACTAGGCTGTAGGCCGTGATGGGTCTGGGGCCAGGCGGGAGAGCCCTGGAAGTCTTATCTAAGAGTTTACCCTAACGGACAGGGAGATGTTACAGGAAGCAGGGCAGGGCAGGGCCCAGGGCAAGGTGCTGTGGGTTGGGGTGTGAAGGGAGGGACCGCTGTGTTCCTCCTGCACATGTGGCAGCCCTAAGTGCATCCCCTAGTTCGGTGATGCTCTAGTGGAGGCCTCCACACGTGTCTCTTTAAGTAGCTTTATCGAGATACAACTTACCAAATTCACCCATTATAAGTGTGCAGTTCAGTCACTTTTAGTCAATTTAGTCATGCAACCATCATCACAATCCAGTTTGACAGTATCTCTGCACCCCAAAAAGATCCTGCCTGTTTGCAGTTACCCCCCAGCCCCAGCCAGCCACTAACTGGGTTCCTGTCTATAGATTTGCCTTTTCTAGAAATTTCACATAAGTGGAGTTATACAACACGTGGCCTCGTGTGTCTGGCTCCTGTCACTCAGCATAACGCCCTCAAGGTTCATCCGTGTGGTAGCATGTGTCACACTCACATACACTGTTCCACTGTGTGGATGGACCACATTTTATTTGTCTGTTCATGGACACTTGGGTTCTTTCCACTTGGCTTTTATGAATAACGCTGCTGTGAACATTCACGTACAAGTTTTTCATGGACATGTTTTCATTTCTCTTGGGTAGATACCTGGCAATAGAGTTGCTGGGGTTTGCAGTAAGTTAATGTTTACCTTTCTAAGAAACGGGCAAACTGTTTTCCAAAGTGGCTGTCTCAGTTACACCCGCGCCCGCAGTGTCTCCACATCCTTGACAACATTTGTTTTGTGTCTTTGTGATTCTAGCCATTCTAGTGGTGTGAAGTGTTCCTTATTTGGTTTGATTTGCACTTCCCTGATGGCTAATGATGTTTAGCGTCTTCCACGTTTTCATCTATCTGTATGTCTTTTTATTTCCATTTATTAGTATTTATATCCTGCAGAAAAATTGTTAGGAGTGGAGTTACCGGGCCCAGGACTGTGCTCTTTGTGGCTGCTGCCAAGTGGCTGCATTGCGTCCTGAGAGTGGTGTCAGCTCCCAGCGTCCCAGCAGTGAGCACCACCATGCGCTTGGCACGTGGGTGGATGGCTTTTGTTGCTTTTTAAATTTTTTACAAAGTGCACATGTGCAAATGAAAGTTCAAGGTTTTCAAGTTCAGAACTATGTTTACTGAAGGGCCACCCCATCTGGGCATACCGCCTTCTTGGCCGTTGAGTTCTTACAACAGCCCTAGTGACCACCCCATTGTGAGGATGGAGAGGCGGCTCACAGACCACCGCAGCAGGGAGACCTGGTGCAGCCTGTGTCTCCCTCCTCCAGCCGGGCCCGGGCAGGAATCACCCTTGCATCTGATGCCCCAGGTGTTACTCACCTCAATAAGCCCTCGGTTCAGACATCAGCTGCCTAGGGACACAGAGACAAGAAGGACAGACCCTGCTCAGGAAGGCTGACAGCACTGGGCTGTGGCCGGCCCCAGGAGAGTGTGGCCCAGCACCTGCCAGGGGAGGTGCCACCTTGGCCTCCGAGAGCACTGGGCAGAAGCTCCCAGGCAGAGTCCGCCTTGGGCATGGGTGGGAGGAGCTGCTGCCCCAGCCCGGCTCCCCGGTGCCCCTGGAGAACTGGCCGACTAGATGGGGCCAACCGGCTTCTTGATTGGCCGACTCAGCCGACTGCCCAGGGAGCCCCAGCCTCAGAGGTCGGGTGGCTTTGAGGGCCCAGTGAACAGAACACCGCTCACAACTCTTAGCTTTTCCTGAGAAGGAAAAGGCCATGGCCTCACCCCATCCATGGCAACAGGACAGTGGCCTCCACGTTCTCTGTAAGTTTTCAGGTCCTGGTCACTTCAAGGTGGACTTTATCGCATACCCCGGTGAGCAACTTTATAGTCTCCTTTTTGAATTGGAACTGAGTGTTGGTGGCACCCAGATAATTGAGGGCAAAGCAGGTCTTTTGTGTTGGATTTTTCTGGACGATTGCTTCAATTTTCCATTTGACTTGGCCTTGCTGTGGTAAGGAGTAACTCCATTGTTCTCCTTGATCCAGTTTCCTTCGAAGATGTAATTGCTTCTGTGTCCTGAAGTACAGAGTGACTTTGAGTGCATGTGTGTGTAATTTTAGGAGCATTTTGTGTTGAGAATTCTGGAAGATCTTTGCTGAGTCCTTGGTTTGAATCTTCAGGCTCCCGATGTAGGTTTTTTACTTCCAGGCTTTGTTTGGTAGTCCAGCCTCACCTACGGATGTTTTAAGGGTTTCAGGTCTCTGCAGCATGTCAGGGTGACCCTGGGAATGGCTATGGGGTCGTGGAGACCAAGCCACGTGCCGAGAGAGGTGGAGGCTGGGCCCCTGCTCAGATCTTCTGGCCACCTGGTCGCTGACCCCTGGACCTCTTCCACCTTGGCCTACCCGATGGAAAGTTCTGTGTGGTGCGGACTGTGGGGTCTCGAGGGAATGCAGGGCCCCCAGACGCCCTTGGAGTCCCTGATCCTTGACAAGTCTCCTTCCAGCTGCGCAAGGGCCACTGCTTGCCCTCTGTTTCCTGAGGGCCACCCTTGACTTTTAGGTGCTGTTTCACTTAAACCTTCCTGAACCACAGACAGAATCTATTGATTTGCCGAGAGAGCTCTGACACCCGCCCTATCCCCTGGTCCTCACTCCCTTCTCCCTCCCCGGTGTTTCTGAGGCGCCTGCTGTCTGTGACAACCCGAGCCTGGGGCCCAGGGCAGGGTGTGTCCCAGGAGGGCCCAGCCTCCCAGCCTGGGTGTGAAGTCCCAAGTGGGGCCTGAGTCTTCTCTTCTCCCGGAGAGTGGGCTGCGAAGGTTCCTACAGCTCTGCTGCCCACCAGGGGCCCTCTGGGCCATCCAGAGGCTGTGCTGCTTCTACAGCCAGGCCAGGCGGGGTGTGCAGGGTGGAGCATGAGTCCGCACGCGTGTATGTTTCCACGCAGGCACACGCTGCTGGCCATGACCCCTTTTCCAAGTGGGGAGTGGGAGGGGAGAGGTCTGGTCATTGCCAGCAGATTTCTTAGGCTTTTCCTAGCACAGAGCCAAGGTCGAAGCTGACCCCCAGCCCTGGTGCTGCCCACCCCGTCTGCTCCCCCATGGGCAGCTGGAGCCCGCCTCTCCCTGCACTTCCCACCTGCACAGCCTGCGCAAGCATGGTGGCGTCACAGAGGTTGCCCTGGGCTCCGGGAAACAATCGTGTTGCTTGGGGAGATTTCTTGTTTTTTTGGTTTATTTGAAGAGGCAAGTTTTCTTTCTTCCTGAACCAAAAGGGTTTAGCTGGAACATGTTGTTAGAAGCCCAAGATTCATGCCATGTTATAAAGAACAATTGATTTTTCTGCCAAGCAGAGCAGCTACAATCAGTTTAGGAGACTGTGTGGGGTGTGGAGACCCCCTCCCTCCCAGATCAGCCCTGCCAGCACCATCCCACCCCCAAACCCCTGGCTGTCAAGGCCCAGAGGAGCCCAAGGTGTATCCCACCTGCCCTGCCATGGCCTAAGCACCTACCTTCTTCCACACCCGGGAGGAGCAGAGGCCCACCCCGCACAGAGCCGTACTCAGGGCTGCAGGCAGCCTGCCCCACTCCATGTGTACTGTCCCAGTCCCAATGCCCAGGGAGAATAGGACGTGTCCTCTCCACGTGCCTCCAGCAGGGTGCCAGATCTGTCACACAGCCTCTGAGTGCCCACACTGCTGTGTGCCACAGGTAGCTTGGCAAGTGCAGTGCCCGAAAAGGGCAGGCCAAGTTTATGGGGGGTTCAGCCCTCCCTGAAGGCTCCTGGTCCTGCACCTGCCCCCAGGGCCCAGGCCGGGCCACATCTGGGGCCTCCCGCCTGGCAGAGCTGCTGTCGGGCAAGCGGCTGAGTGTGTTGGAGGAGGAGGCCTCGGAGGCTGGTCCCACCCACACTGAGGCTGGCAGCTCTGCTCCGGGCTGCGACATCATAGATCTGGCTGGGGACACTGTGCGCTACACACCTGCCAGCCCCTCCAGCCCCGACTTCACCACCTGGTCCTGTGCCAGGTGCACACTCAGGAACCCTACAGCGGCCCCCAGGTGCACAGCCTGTGGCTGCTCCAAGCTGCATGGCTTCCAGGAGCACAGCGAGCCCCCTGCCCGCTGCCCTGATTGTGGCACTGACAAGCCTGGCCCCTGCAGCAGCAGCTGCGGACGGGTCCCCTTGGCCCACAAGGCTGCCCGCCTCTTGCCCGAGCGCCCAGGCCAGTGGGCCTGCCCCGCCTGCACCCTGCTCAACACGCCCCGGGCCAAGCACTGCGCTGCCTGCCACACACCCCAGCTCCTGGTGGCCCAGCGCCGAGGGGCTACGCCCCTGAAGCGCAGGGAGAGCATGCATGTGGAGAAGCGGCGGCAGACGGATGAGGGCGAGGCCAAGGCCCTGTGGGAGGTAGAAGGAGACTCCCCCCGGACCTGAGGCTGCCCTGCCCAGCCTGAGTGACCGGCTGTGGTCTCTGCAGAACAGCGTGAACTTTGTGGATGACAGCTTCCCTCCCGGGCCCGAGTCTGTGGGCTTCCCTGCGGGTGACAGCGTCCAGCAGCGCGTGAAGCAGTGGCTTCGGCCCCATGAAATCAACTGCTCTGTCTTCAGGGACCAGGGAGCCCCATGGTCCGTCTTCCACACGCTCCGGCCCTCAGACATCCTGCAGGGGCTGCTGGGGAACTGCTGGTGAGGTCCTGGGTGTCCAGGCCAGGTGGCCTGAGGGAGGGCAGCGGTGGGTGGCCCGTCCGAGGCCTCCCATTGAGACTAGCTGGCTCCGTGCAGGTTCCTGAGCGCGCTGGCAGTGTTGGCCGAGCGGCCAGACCTAGTCGAACGGGTGATGGTCACTCGCAGTCTGTGCGCGGAGGGCGCCTACCAGGTGCGTCTGTGCAAGGACGGCACGTGGACGACGGTGCTGGTGGACGACATGCTGCCCTGCGATGAGGCTGGCTTCCTCCTGTTCTCGCAGGTAGCTGCGGATGGGGTGTTAGGAGGCAAGGTAGCGGGTGGGGGCGGGAGGGGTGGGGCGGGGTCGGCTCCTGACTGCAGCCCCTCCCCAGGCGCAGCGGAAGCAGCTCTGGGTGGCCCTCATCGAGAAGGCGCTGGCCAAGCTGCACGGCTCCTACTTTGCCCTCCAGGCAGGGCGCGCCATCGAAGGCCTGGCCACTCTCACCGGCGCCCCCTGCGAGAGCCTGGCGCTGCAGGTCAGCTCCACTAACCCCCGAGAGGAGCCCGTTGACACTGACCTCATCTGGGCCAAAATGCTGAGTTCTAAGGAGGCTGGGTAAGAGGGGTGGGCACCGCAACAGCAAGTGAAGCGGGGGGCAAGCGCCCTCTGACCTGCGCCCTATGTCCACGGTGCCCCCAGTGTGGACTGACCACAGCTAGGAGCCCAGCTGGGATTCGGCCCCACGTGGCCCTGTGACCTCCTCTCTCCTGTGCCAGGAAGGTCATAGAGGCGGGTGACCCTTGCCTCCTACACAGAGCCGGGTGGAGCGGCCTCCACAGAGGTGCCCAGTGGGTTGGGGCACATCCTGAGACCTGCCACACACTGGTCAGCGTGGCCGAGCTCAGCCCGTGGGAGGCCTGTGGGGAGGGTCCAGACCTAAGGACCTACGGGATCCCCAGGCCTAGGGCAGGGGCTCATGGTGCTGAGACCTTCATCCTCAGCTGCCGCTGGGCAGCACCCCCACACAGCTGCTCCAGGAGCCGCAGGCCGGCCCCCTGGGGAGGGGGCTGGGCCAGCCCTTCCTGAACGCGTCTCTTGTCCCTGGGACCCGTGTCGCCCACAGGCAGGAGGGGGCACCTCCCCTGCTGCACCTCCCTGTCCTGAGGGCAGGGTGGCCAGGAAGGGTCCCCAGCTAACGAGGCCCCAGGTCAGCCAGGGCCGCTCTGCCCGCAACAGGTTTCTCATGGGCGCCTCCTGTGGTGGGGGGAACATGAAGGTGGACGACTCTGCCTATGAGAGCCTGGGCCTGCGCCCCCGCCATGCCTACTCCATCCTGGATGTCCGTGATGTCCAGGGCACCAGGTAGGGGCCAGGCTGGCCAAGAGTGGCAGGTGTGTGGATGTGGGTGGGGGCCGTGGGCGGCGCGGGCCTGTCCCTTAGCCTTGTGGTCTACAGGCTCCTACGGCTCCGGAACCCGTGGGGCCGCTTCTCCTGGAACGGCAGCTGGTCGGACGAGTGGCCACACTGGCCAGGGCACCTGCGTGGCGAGCTCATGCCACACGGCAGCAGCGAGGGCGTCTTCTGGATGGAGTACAGCGACTTCATCAGGTACCTGGACGCCGCGGGCCGGTACGCACAATGCCCCCACCACCCTTCCCAGGGCCGAGTCCTTCCTGCTGGCCTGGGGCAGGGGGCAGCTTGTCCGTGACCCAGACCACGTAGGTGACCCGGGCCACAGCACCCGGGCACCACCTCAGAACCCAGGTTTGCATGGCTCAGCGGGGCTGCCATCTCCCAGTCGTCCTGGGCCTGGCACCCCCTGCTGGGGGCCTGGCAGCAGCAACTAGGACAGCATGTCCTGCCGGTAGAGCCTTTCCTGAAGGGTTCCCCACATTGGTCCCCAGAGGGGCTGGGGCTGTGCAAGGACGCAGCGCCACACCAGGAGTTGCGTGGGAGCCGTGTGAGGCTCAGAGCCCGGCCTCTCGCCGCCCAGGTACTTCGATTCCGTGGACATCTGCAAGGTGCACTCAGACTGGCAGGAGGCGCGCGTGCAGGGCTGCTTCCCCAGCTCGGCCAACGGGCCTGTGGGGGTGACGGCACTAACGGTGCTTGAGCGGGCCTCGCTGGAGTTTGCGCTTTTCCAGGAGGGCAGCAGGTGGGTGTCACAGAGGCTCCGCCGGGCTGGGGGCTAGGGGCCAGGGGCCCCACCACATGTGACATGACCCCAGCCTCTGGTCTCTGGCCTGCAGGCGCTCAGATGCAGTGGACAGCCACCTCCTGGACCTGTGCATCCTGGTGTTCCGGGCCACCTTTGGCAGTGGTGGCCACTTGAGCTTGGGCCGCCTCCTGGCCCACAGCAAACGTGCTGTCAAGAAGTTTGTCAACTGCGACGTCATGCTAGAGCCGGGCGAGTACGCCGTGGTGTGCTGTGCCTTCAACCACTGGAGCCCCACCCCGCCAGGTCCCCCAGCCATGCAGGGTAATGCCCCCGCCCCAGGCCCAGAGCCAGTGCCCGGCGGGAGGACTGTGGCTCACACTCTCCCTCCCCACAGCCTCCAGCCCCTCAGCAGGAGTCCCACGAGGTGCCCCTGAGCCACCCGGCCACGTGCTGGCCGTGTACAGCTCTCGGCTGGTCATGGTGGAGCCAGTGGAGGCCCAGCCAAGCACACTGGCCGACGCCATCATCCTGCTCACTGAGAGCCGAGGCGAGCGGCACGAGGTGTGTGGGGGTCCTGGGGGAGGATGGCCAGGGAGCACCCTGCCCCAGCCCCGCCCCACGCCGGCATCTGTGCCTGTGCCCAGGGCCGCGAGGGCATGACCTGCTACTACCTGACGCACGGCTGGGCGGGGCTCATCGTGGTGGTGGAAAACCGGCACCCGAGGTCGTTCCTGCACGTGCAATGTGACTGCACAGACAGCTTCAATGTGGTATCCACACGTGGCAGCCTGCGCACCCAGGACAGTGTGCCGCCCCTGCACAGGTGGGTGCCCTGCCCCCCACCGGCCCCTGTGGCCCCCACCGGTCACTGGTCCTCACCAGCCCCCTCCTTCAGGCAGGTCCTGGTGATCCTGTCCCAACTGGAGGGCAATGCCGGGTTCTCCATCACCCACCGCCTGGCACACCGCAAGGCAGCCCAGGCCTTCCTCAGCGACTGGACGGCCTCCAAGGGCACCCACAGCCCCCCACTCACGCCCGAAGTCGCTGGTCTGCATGGGCCCCGGCCACTGTGACCACCATGCCCCAGGGCCAGGCTATGAGTAGATGGACCGCTCACCTGCCCCCCACATGCACTTTATGAGGGAGATCCCAACGGAGGACGCTTGAACCAGAATCTCAGGACTCTGCCCAGGGAGCCTCTGGCTGCAGCTTCCCATGGCCCCCCCAACACCCACAGTCCGCCTGATCAGGCCTCCTGGCCGCCAAGCAGAATACCTCGAACCAGGCGGGCTGCGGCCAGCCTTGGGGACAGCATCAACGGGCAGGTCCAAGGCCAGGCTGCCCCTCCCCGGGGGCTTGGGGTCTCCTGCCAGAGCAGGGCGGCCAAGAGCTCTGTTCACAAAACCAAACCTGGGTGTCAGAGGTTACTACTCTGGTGAGATCAGGGACCACCATCTTGGGGGCCTGAGGTCAGAACCTTCTGGGTCTGCCACCAGAGTCCAGCTCCTGGCCCCCGAAACAGGCGCCCCAGAGCCTGGCACCAAGCGGCATGTCCTGGGAGGCAGGTGCCTGTCTTGGGGAAGGAGGGTGTCCCCTGTTTAGCCGCCCCTCCAGCGACACTATGCAATTCCTGGAGCGTCTGCCAGGATCAAAGCCATGACCAGGGGTTGCAGGTTGGGGAGCCTGGCCCAGCCTGCTGTCTGGGGGGTGCTTTGTCCTCAGCACCGCCAGACCGCTGCCAGGCAGCCAGGGTCCAGCAGAGTCCTTGGCCAGCCCTGCCCATGGCCTTGGCCCTGCAGTGAAGAGGGACTCCCAGCCCCATCACAGGCACAGGCAGAGTGCGGCCACTCCCGCCTTCCCCCGCCCCGAGCAGAGGCCCAGGGAGGTGAGCTGCCCACCTGCCCAGCATCACCCCTAGCCGCTTTGGACGCCAGCTTCCTGGGTCCCCCAACTGGCCCTCACTGCCCTGCAGCCCTCAGGCAGTGGGCATCCAACCAGCCCTCAGCCCTCATGTCCCATGGGGCCTGGGGGGTTTTTACACCTAGAGAAACATTCCCTTTTCCCCTCTGGGCCTCCTTTTACTCTGAGCTGTGAATATTTTTAACCCTGTAAATATGGCCAGCTCTTGTGACACAGAGACTATTTTATCAATTGTCAGTCCCCATCCCTGTATGATACAATTCACCATGGGGGTTTCCAGACTCAGGCTCCAATGGACCAAATAAAAGCGTTTTGTTTTGTAAGGATGTCTCCTCATCTATCTGTTGCTCTCCCAGGGGTCCAGGGCCCCATGGGAAGAGCAGGGCTGTTCCAGGGCCAGCTCATGGGGTGGGGGTGACACACTCTGAGGCCCTGTGGGGACAGTAACCCTGCACTCACCCAGTAGGCCCAGGCTGGGGCTCAACGGTGCAGAGGTCGGCCTCGTCATGAGCCTCCAAGAGGCAGGAGGCAGCTGGGGCCCAGGCCTGGGAGATATGCCAGGAAGAACTGAGTGTCGGGGCGGGGTGCAGGGGCTGGACCAGACCCTGGGGCCTCAGCCCCGCAGGAAGGACCCTCACAGCCAACAAGACTGTAGGTGTGCACAGCTTTTCCCAGCAAGATATCTGTGTTCGGGGGGCCCTGTCTGAACTGATCCGTCCCCAGGCAGGAGCAGATGAAGCAAGGGGAATGCGTGGGGAGAAAAGTTTGACGTCCCCTTCTCCATCAGGTGGGGCTCCTGCTCCTACTGGGCACCTGCGTCCCCTCCTGGCCTTGTTCCAGGGTGGGCCTCTGCTCCACGGTCCCATCATGTCCTGGCTCTGCTTCTGGGCTTCTGCCTGGGTGCAGTGGGAGGCTGGGGTGCGGCCGGTGTAAGAGGCCTGTCAGGGGCAGCCTATCGAATGTGAAAGCAATTAAAGCCACCAGCAGTGTTCGCTCCGGGCGGGCCTCGGGCGGCGGGGGAGCTGCCACAACACATCTCACCTCCGTGCCCGCGGACGCCTGCCCTGCTCCATCGCGGCTGCGCGGCCATGCTGAAACTTCTCCCGTGGGGTGGGGGTTGGGCCCACACCCACCCTCGTGTCTGGCACAGACCTGGCTCGGTCCACCCCTGGGGTGTCTTGGGACCCTTGGTCCTCCCCAGACCCCTGTTCCTCTGTCCCTGGCCCCACCCCACCCAGCACCCACCTCTGGCTTCTGCAGCCTCCAGCCCCAGACGGATGGAGGCCCAGGGCGTGGAACATACACCAGGAGGCCCTCTGGTGTGGGGGCGGGACAGGAGTCTCCACAGTGGACAAGGGGCTCGTGCCCACCCCCTCAGCCCACCCGGGGACCCTGTCTGGCCTCAGCCAGCACCCTTCTCTCCCCTTGGGCACCGGCCTACAGGGGAGCCAACTCCAGCAGGGAGTGGGTGGGGGAGGGGTCCACAGAGGAGTTGGGGCTACCACAGGCCAGACCCCGGGCAGGTATCCAGCCGGGAGGCAGGGCCTACCCGGGGGACAGAGACAGAACAGGGCCAGGACAGCCTGAGGAGTGGGCTTTACCCACCAGGGCCCCGCAGGCTGGGCGTGGGCAGCTCAGTGGGTGTGTGCCAGCCTGGCCACAGGCAATGGTGAACTGGCTCTGAGTGCCAGGGGCTGGCCTCCTCTGCCCTCCCCTGCCCACCCCCACGTCTCTTCCTTGGCACCCCCCGGCCCCAGCCCTGGCCCTCTCTCCCCATTGGCCTGGCCCAGGTCGGCCCTGTGCCCCCACAGCCCTCTCTCTCTCCCGGCCCCTCACCATTGGCACTGCTGGCCACAGCGGCTTCCCAGGGTGGGCGGTAGCATGTTCTCACTTGTGAGGCGCCCCTGTCAGAAGCACTTAGTGTACAAATTAGCCGCGGCCTCCCCACCTCCCTCTGCACAGCTCTGGGCGCTGGGCTGACAGGGCTGCAGCTCTGGGCCCTCTCCCACCTGCCTGGGGCACACGCTACCCGGTGTGGACCCCTGGCCCCCCACCCACATCTAAGCGGGAGGGCCCGTCCCCCACCGCCCGGCCAGGGCTCCTGTCGGGGCTCTCGGCCTAAAACTGGACAAAGGGTGGCCATGACAGGGGCAGGAGTATTCAATAAGATACTTGGGGGTTTCAAGGCCAGGGCCTCGCACCCGGACCGGCCCCGAGAGTGGCCGGTCCGGGTGTTGAGGGCCATGGAAGGCTGGACATGGGGCCAGCTCGGCGGTTCCTGCAGCCCCCTGCCAGCCCACCTGCCACTCAGGCGGGGAAAATCGTCTGTGACAGGCCCAGGAAGGCCAGCCCCGGGGGCCGCAGAGCAACGCACGCGGCTCCTCTCCCCAACATATGGCTGCTGTCAGCCCCGGGCGCTGCTCGGCCAGTGCCAGGCTCGGAAACCGGGTGGGGGCTTGGGCAGCCTGTGCCTCTCGTCCCACCCGCCTGACCCGGCCACTCCCTCTGATTCTAGAGGCTCCTGTCCCAGCTCACATGCCTCCCACGACAGATAGCTCAGTCCCACTGCAGCAAGGAGCATCCAGGAGATTTTTCCATCCCAGGTGCCCAGGGCACATGGAGGGTCAGCTCCACACCCCCATCCAGGGGGCCCACAACCTGGCTAAGTCTGGTACGGAGCATGTGGGGAAGGACCCAGCTGGGTGGGAGAGGGGTGCTCAGCAGTGGGCTCTGGGATGGCCAGGACCACAGCAAGGCAGGTGAGGGGCAGCCTAGGGCCTCTATGGCAAGTCTTGCTGCCTAGCAGAGTCATGCGCAGGCGCCTCCCCACTGAGTCCCCAGCCCTCAGGGTGGACCAGCTTGGACAGACCCCAGGAGGGGAATCCCTAGGCCCTGCCTGTGCCCCCACCCCCATGGGCCACACTCCTGCCCAGCCCTCGAGTCCTGGGCTCTCCCAGCCCAGTTTCCTGGCCCGCCCTCCCATGCCCCTCATAGTCCTCTTGTGTCCCTGCCGTGACCCAGCACCACCAGGGTCAGCAGCCACAGTGGGTGCCCAGGGCCCTCAGGCATGACCCTGCCCCAGGCCAAGCCCTGGGCCCACCCTGTCAGCCTGGGGTCCCAGAGGCTACCTTGAATGGGCAAGAGGATGATGCCCTGAGGGTGCGGATGCTCTTTGGGCCTGGGGTTCTTGCACATGCTCTGGGGATGGCCACTTGTCCCAGGGTAAACATGCACCATGTCCAAGCACTCTACATGGCTCTAACCCCACCCAGGGCTCCCAGAGCTGCTGCAGCTCATGAGACAGACCCGCTTCTGTCCCTCCGCCCACAGACAGGTGCAGGCCAGCTAGCCCCGACACCTGTCCTGGCAAGGGCTGTGTGCCAACACTGAGGGGATGGGACAGGCCCACCCCCGGGCACTGTAGCACTGCAGACCCTACCCGCCCGCCAAACTGCTGCTGCCCCTGCCTTCCCTGGGCCTTGGCTCTCTGTCCTGCCCTCAAGCCCCTGGCACACACAGTCCAGCATTAATGGAGGTGACAAGCGGGCAGCCATGGGCAGACTGGGCAGAGAAGGTTAATGGCTGAAATGAAACTCTGGCTGGAGGCGGAAAGAGGGGCTGTGGGTCCCCACCCCTCCTGCACCAGGGCTGGCTGAGGAGAGGACATCAGGCCACCCCCCAAGACCCCACTGGAGCCAGAGTGCCCAGAGACTGTGCATCCCACCACCCATTCTTGGGGGGGGGCCCAGGGAGTGTGGACTGGAATCTCAGGTTTAGGCACGGGGGTCCTAGTCACTGCCTTAGGAGGCAGGGGCCACCCTGCAAGCCAAAGGCTGGCCTTGTGTGCAGTGGGTCATGACCCAGGAGGAAAGTGGGGGGGCACACAGGAAGGGAGCCTTTCTGGCAGAGAACAGAGGGCCAGGGGCTGCACTGATGACCCAGCCTCACCTGGCCACTCATGGTGGAGACAGTCATCTGAGCAACTGGTGTGCTGGCATGACGTGCATCCCTCACCCCCAACCCCTGTGCACAGGCTGCCCGGGTGCAGCCCTGGCTGAACTCTGGGGAGCCCCAGAGCAAGCCCAGGGCCCATGTATCCCCCAGCATGGACGCCTTCTAGAAGCCCAGAAACATCCAAGTCATGTCTCTGGGTACTGCCCCTCCTTCTCTGGTCCAAACTTCTGCAAAGAAAGGCCCTACATGGGGGGCACTCCTCTGCAGAGCTGAGCGGGCCCCTCCCACTCATCTGGCCTCCTATCCCCAAGGCCCCTCGGCCCCTGAGCCCCACTGGGTTCTGCTCCCTGCATGCTGACACCTGGGTGTCCCAAGACCAAGGCTACCAAGAGTGAGGCTCCCCGGGTCCAGGGCTTCCTGGGCCTCACTTTCCTTCCCCTGGTGATGGCCATAACCTCCAGGCGGCCCATCTCCTATGCAGTCAGCTGTGGTCTCCTCCAGACCTTCAGAGGGGTCAGCCTAGGGCTGACCAGTGAGGGGCAAGAAGGCACAGAGAATCCCACAGCCTGGAGTCCCCACTTCCATTGTCTCAGTATGACCTGGGCCCCCCAGCCTCTCTGGTCAGTGCCTGTGATGAGGGGCCCAAGCCCGGCTGAGCATGTCCAGAGAGGGTCTGTGCACAGGAGGAGCCACCTCCTGGCTCCCACTCTCCACAGGGCTGCTGGCGTGACGGCTGCCCAAGCTGTCTCCGGCCTGGGGCTGCCTGCACGGTCAGCTGGTCAGCTGGGCCAGGCCAGGCGGGCAGAGAGAAAGCTGACATGCTCTGCCACCCCCAGCACCCCTCCCAGCCCCAGCCCCAGCCCATGGACTTCTCTCTGATGGGAGGGGGGGCTGTGTCAGGGAAGGTGTCATGGGGCACTCGCCCTCAGAACCAGGGGCCTGTGTCCTGGCCAGCACTACAGTGACCCCCACCAGCCACAAGCCCTAGCTCTCACCCCCACCACAAATAGAGAAACCAAGGCCAGGCTCCCAGGGCCAAGCAGGTGCTGGACTCTGGACCTGGTGCTCTCCTCTGGCTGCCTCATGCAAGGGGCAACACCCAGAAGCCTCTATAGGGTCCTTCCTTCTTCCTCAAGGCACCCCTGTCCCCTCACCTGAGCTGGGAATACCCCAGGAGCCTGTGGCTGAGCCTGCAGGGAGTCCCGGGTCCTCACAGGGCTCTCTGTTCCTCCGCAGAGCCGGCCTGGAGCAGCGTTCACCCCTCTGGCTGGAGACCCTGTGCCTGAAGAGCCATGTTACACATCTCTGGGTTAAGGTACCTTCCCCTGAGCAAAGCCACGTCTGTGTCCATGTCTGGGACAGAACTGGCTATTAGGCGAATTTCTGCTAGGACCCAGCTGAAAAGTGGGACCCCAGACCTTTAAGTTTTGACAGCTCAGGGAGCAACTTGGAACCTGGCTTAGCTTGGGAAGTGGGGCTGGGGGTACTGCTGACCATGAGGACATTGTGGGGTCATGGTGTGTCCCGGGTTCAAGCCCCTCCCTGGCCCTGCCTCTCACCTCCCTGGGTGCCCTCAGGAGGGGTCCTTCAAACAGCAGGCAAATGCATTGTCTGGTCATGGGGCCCCAGGCACCTCCCAGGGGCGTGGGGAGGGAGGAATGGGGGTTTATGCATCCAAAAAGGGGTGTGAATGCGCGGTGACCAGCCTGAGGCAGCGGCCATCAGTGGGCAGGGCAGGGGCTGTTGGGGGCCCAGATTCACTTAGCCTCCTGTTCTGAGAAGAGGAAACACAGGGTAGGGCTCACCAGGGAGAGCCCGGCTCCACTGACTGAGCGGGTTCTGGCGCCCAGCCCCAAGCTCTGCCCTTCCCCGGCTGGCTCCCGCCAAGGCCCCGCCTGTCCCGGGGCTCAGCCTCCAGGCCCTGGCTTGGGTGGGCAGGCGGCTGTCAGGGGCCGGAGTCCTGACGGATGAGTGCTGACGGCCCCTCTCCCGGCGCCCTCTGCCGCTGACACCCCATCACACCGCTGCGGGGACCCCGGGAGACCTGGCCGCCTCTGCGCACCCCCGCGGCAGCCTGCAGGCGACGGGGGCGGGGACGGTGCCAGGCGCCCCTCACTCGCGCACACCTGCGCCGCCAGTCCCGCTCAGTGGGGCCGCACCGCCGCGTTACCTGCCGCCGCTCCGGCCGATCCGCCAGGCGCCCCGAGCGCAGAGCGGTCCGGGCGCGCGAGGCTGGTGAGTGCGCACGAGGGCGACCGGGGGGCAGCGGAGCGTGGGCAGCGAGGGGCCTGGGGGGCTGGGGGCCGCTCCCGCCGCCCGGCGCCCCCGCGCCCCCTCCCCCGCCAGCCCGGGTCGGAGGTCGAAGCGCCCCCCCGGAGCCCGGCGCCGTGGCGCACGCGCGCCGCTCCTGCCGCCAACTTCGGTGGGTGCGAGTCGGCGTCGGGGGACGCGGCCAGTGGTGGAGGTTTCGGGGAGTCGCTGCCGCGTGAGTGACCTCAGGCCCCGCGGGGACCCGCTCCCAGCGCCGGGCCTCAGTTTCCCCTGCGGCAGTCCGGGTCGCCGCCCGAGCCTGAGCCCGTCTGCGGTCGGGGTCGCGGCTGGCGCGGGCCAGGGCGGGCGCGAGAAGTTTGCGCCCCTCGCGCGGCCTCCCGCTGACTCGGCTGCGCCGGGGGCTCGGCTCCGGACGGGCGCGGGGTGGGGGGGCGCAGGGGCGCAGTTGGGGCGGTGCGGGGGGCGGGGGGCGCAATTGGGGAGGCGCGGGGGGCGCAGGGGCACAGTTGGGGGTGCCGGGAGTGCTGGGGAGGGGGCGGCGGCCCCACACTCCCACTTCTCAGGTCCAGGCTCCACCCCAGGGGCCCTTTGGGCACGTCCTCAGGGAGGGTTGCCCTTGGGGGTGCGGCTGGGGAGTGCGGGAGAAAGGCATTGGGGTCCCAGCCAGCCCCACCTCAGCTGAAGGGGTATGCCTGGTCTCTCCTGCCCTCCACATCCAGCCAGTGGGGTGCCCCTGAGTCCCAAGGGGGCCAACGGACACAAAGGGCTGTGACCTGCTGGTGGCTGGTCCGCGGGCCCAGGTGCTGGGTGTCTCCTCCTGTCCTGGGGTGAGACCTCATGTGCCCCTTCTGCCACTGTTCTCCCCCAGACTGGGAACAGTCAGTGGGGCCAGGGTGTCCGGGCCAGCAGGGTTCAGGCTGCCCTGAGAGCATGCACCCAGTCACAGGCCAGGACGTGTGTGGGATTGTGTGTGCCTTTGTGTGTGTGTGCATGTGGCTGGTGTCTGGGGGTGTCTTTCACTCTGTGTATGTGCGTGCTGGGTGGGTGCTGGGTATCCTTTGGGTCCCTATGGGGTCAGCAGCTGCTGAGATGGCTCCTGGACAAGCCCCCCAACCCAGGTGCCTGATCTGAAGGGGAGCCCAGAAGGAGCCCCCAGTCCCTGCTGGGAGGCAGGGCGGGCGGCAGGGTGGGTGGTGCACCAGTTGGCACAGCTGTGTGGCTCCCAGGGCTGGGTGATCGATGGCCCGGCATAGCCGCCTCTGTCTCGGGAGCCCACACGCCCATTTGTCATCCACATCTGGGGGGGCAGGGAGAAGGGGCTGTCTTTGCACCCACCACCAGGTCCAGGCTGGGTCTGCAGCCCCCCAGGAGCCCCAGGCTCTTTCCTGGGCCCAGCCCCCTCCTCCAACCCCCACACCCTCTGGGCAGCAAACCAGCCAGTCAGCCCCTACTTGCCCCCTCTCCTGGCCTGCAGACCCCTTTATGGGGACCCAACCCCGCCCTCTCCACCCCTTGGGCTACCCCCCTAATGGGGGTGCCCACCCAGCATTTGGGGGCAGCGGACGTAACTGCCTGCGTGGGCAGAGCGTGGTGGTCAGCACGGAGGGTGCTGTGCCCAGCCCTGCCCCACTCACCCACTGACCATCCACGAGCAAGGAACAGGGAACCAGCCCTGCATGCCCACATTTATGAGTGTGTCTCTGACCTTGTGTGTGAGTCCCAGCCATGTTTGCATGTGTCCTCAGGTGTGGTGTGTAATGTGTGCACATATGTGGGCTTTGTTTGCATGAGCCTGTGTGCCTCCCCACACCCCGGGTGTGCTGTGAGTGAGTTCTCAGGGACAAGCAGCCGTGACTACTCTGGGTAGGGTGTGAGATGCAAGTGTGGGTGCCTGGACTCCTCTGCACTTGGTGCACCCTGCTCTGAGTGGGCTCAGCGGTGTGGAGGCTGTGCCTCCCAGCACTGCACGAGGGCTCCTTGGGAGCCTTGTGTGCTTGCATGCATACACCCGAAGCCTGCGTGCACCCGACACGGGCACGCGCTGGGGCGGTGGACAGCCCAGGTGGCGGCCCAGATGGAGTGCAGAGCGGCTTACCAGTGAGCGTGCGGGGCGTGGGGAGAAGCGGGTCTTGGCTGAGCACGGCCGCTGTAGGCTCGGCCACCGACCTGCCTGAAGCCACCCAGATGGAGCCGGGCTGAGCAGGTGGCTGCACCGTGGGGCCGTGTTGTGACGTCCACTCCCCCCAGCCTGGTCTGCCCCCTCAGAGACCCCCAGTGTCCATCCGATGCCGCTGCAGCAGGCTTGAGCCTGTGCATTTTTGTGTACGCATGTGTGCACACACACAGCATCATCCAGACGCAGAGCCTTCTGCTGGTTTCTCAGCTCAGCAGCTTTTAACTCAGCTTCTGGCAGGGCCTCAGCAAGGGCAGGGGGTTCCAGAGGGGAGTAGGACCAGGAGGGGCTAGTGTCCACACTTTGCCCCTCTCCATCACTCCCCACGTGCTTGTCAGGAGCCTGCCTGGCGCGAGAGAGCTGAATGTGGATGGAATTATCCCAGAAATTGGCCTGCGGGCTGGCCTGGCCTCAGGGGTGGGGAATTGTGAAGGGTCACCTGATAAAACTCAGGACGCCCAGGTAAACTTAAATTTCAGATGAACAATGAATAATTTTTTAGTGTATGTTCCAAATATTGCCTAGGCCATTCTTAATACGAAAAAATTATTGTTTATCTGAGTCAGATTTAAGTGTCCTGTGTTTTTATTTCCTATGTCTGGCCACCCTGAAAGTGTGCATGAAGAGGAACTGCAGGGCAAGGGGCTGCAGGGCAGAGGTGGCAGGCACTAGGTCTCTTATCCCTGGCACTTGAGGGGCCCTGAAGGGAGAATGGGGGTGTCGGTCAGAGATGGGGTTGGCGCTGACCGTGGCCCCCACGTCTGCAGGTGGCCGTGGTGCCTGGGCCTACCCAATAGCAGGCTGCCATGTCGCGAGAGGCGGGCTCAAGCCGTGCAGGCACAGGGGCCAGGGCGAGGTCCAGGAAGCCCAAGAAGCCACACTACATCCCTCGGCCTTGGGGCAAACCCTACAACTACAAGTGCTTCCAGTGCCCCTTCACTTGCCTGGAGAAGTCACACCTCTACAACCACATGAAGTACAGCCTCTGTAAAGACTCCCTCTCTCTGCTGCTCGACTCCCCAGACTGGACGTGCCGCCGCACCCCTGCCACACCCAGGCCCCGTGCGCCCACCCCCGCCCACCTGGGGGACTCCTTGGATCCTGGCAGCCAGCCCCAAGGAGGCACCACACCCGACCTGGTGGTCACTGACATCCTCTCCCGGCACCACGGTGGGGGCCCCAAGTATGGAGCCGAGGGGTCCCCAGGGCCGCTGCCCCCTGTGGCTAGGGCTGCCCAGAAGGGTCTGGGCCCCAGTGGGCTCCTCGCTGAGTCCTGGAAGCCAGGGCTGAGCGGAGGCCTGAGGAGCACAGCTGTGGGGGACGTGGCCACATCGGCCCCCAAGGGCAGTGCCCCCTGCTACCCCCCACCCACCCCGGGAGAGCTCCCTGAGGCCCAGAGCTTCCACCTGTCCCTGCTGGGCGTCAACTACCCCCTTGGCCCAGGCCTCTTCTCCTACCTGGGGCCCTCACTGGCTGCTGCGGCCCACGTACCCTTCTTGGCTTCGGCAGGCCCCCTGCTACCCCAGGCCACAGCCTTCCCAGCCCTGCAGCCCCCCGAGCGCCCAGCCCTGGCCTCCCGCCTATACTGCCCGCTGGTGCTGGAGCACACTTTAGGGCTGCCTGCCGGCAAGGCTGCCTCTACCAAGGCCCCTCCCCGCCCCAAGGGCTCCCCTGGGACTCTGGCTCCTGGCCTGCTGGGGGGGCCCTGGCCCTGTGGCACCCCCAGGGACCCAGGGCGGGAGGGGGAGCTAGAGCAGGCTGCCCAGAGTGACCCCAAGAGGAGGCCGCCCCTGGGGAGCAGGCTGGAGTTCCCGAAGGTCCCTCCCAGCCTGGCCGGGTTCTGCTCCCAGAGCAGGTGGGTGTCCTGGGCTCCCGGTTCCAGGGGTGGTGGAGTCGGAGGGCTGGGCAGGGTGGTGGGCCTCCAGGCTGCAGAGAGGAGCTGAGACCGGAGAGCCAGCCCATCTGTGTTCCAGGGTCCCCAGGCTCCAAGCTAGTGGGGGGCTGTGGGGAGCAGAGGGCATGGGGGAGTGGGCAGGGCTGGGGCACTGTGGGGCAGCTCAGCCTCCTGACCAGCTCCTACCCCACAGCCTGCCTGCCGGCCCCTCCACGATGCTCTGGCCTGAGGACAAGGAGCCAGGCACAGACCCTGAGACCCCTGGCCCCCAGGGCCCCCTCCCCCAGCAGCCACGGGGCCTGGTGCCAGGAAGCCCAGGGCACGTGGGTGAGGACCTGACACAGGCCCTGGGCGACTTCGCCAGGGTAGAGCAACGCCTGGGGCAGTTGGCGCCCGTGGGGGGCCTGGCCCCGAAACCTCTGCGGGAGCAGCTGGGTAGGATCCGCCTGGAGCTGCTCACCATCCACCAGGCCCTGGAGCGGGCTGTGCGGCCGCCGGACACACCCCTTGACCTGTCTGTGAAACGCGTGGCCACCAAGGAGTCTGAGGCTCCTGTGGGGGCCTGGGGGCCGGCCGAGCTGCACCCCATGTTGGCCCGGGGGACCCCTGAGCCACCCGGCATGCTGGGTCCCCCAGCACCGGAACCCTTCTCCAGCCACACCACCAAGTGTGAGGCCGACTCCAGCGTCCCACCCGCAGCCCTCCCCCTGCGGGCCCCGGAGGACCCTGTCGTTGCCTGCAGTGGCTGGGGTCCCTGTGTCGGGGCTGGGAGCTCCCAGCCCCCTGAGGATGTCCTGCCGAGCCCCCTGGGTGCCGAGGTCTGACCCCAGCTCCTGCAGTCCTTCTGCCCTTGCCCTTAGTGCACTGGTCCTACTCCTGCAACCCCGGCCTCCCCCCACCCCCGCCCAGCTCCTCCCCTGCCCCAGCCCTGTGGCCAAGGCCTGGGACCTGTCCAGCCTTGGCATGCATGTGGACAGACCCTCGCCAGGCTGTGGCCAACTCTTGTCTCTGGGGTCACCCAGGGACAGCAGAGGTCACACCTGGTTATTGATCACAGCCGAGGACATTAAAATAGAAACCGCTTTCACCCCCGTCTGAGCCTCCTTCCTTGCTGCCCCAGCCTAACCACCTGGACACCCCCCAGGAAGTGTCCGTTCTGGGCAGGCAGTGTCTGGGCTTTGACCTTTGGACCCTGACCCCCCTCCTGTGGACTGGGCCCTCCCGGAGGGGCTGGGGGTGGGGTGGGGGCTCCCAGCAGAGGGGACTGAGTGAAGGGAGGCGTGTGTGGTCTGGGGCTGCTTGGGACAATTTGTCCTGTGTTTCCGTGCGTTGGGGATGGGCAGGGCCCCCTGTGCATCCTCCAGTGCCCAAATCCAGCAAGGCAGCACTAATGTCAGCTCTCCCCGTAGTTAAATGGTGCCCCTGCCCTCTGTGGCTCAGGGCTGCTCACCCAGCGTGGGCCCTGTTGGGCCCCCGCCAGCCCCTGCGGCCATGATAGGCATCGGGTGGCCTTCACAGCTCAATGCCTCCCTCCCAGCCTGGCCTGGCTTGGCCTTCCCACGGGCAGGGGATGGCAGGTGGGCGGGCAGGGGTCTGGGGCCCCCCACAGCTGGTCACTGCTCTCCCCACGGAGTGGGCCACACCCCCAAAGCCCACCCCAGAATGGCCCCTGGAGCCCAGGTTGCCCTCTGAGGAGGTGCGGGTCCCGCCTGCGCCGGGCTCCCCGAGCTGGGGCTGGGCTGGCTGGGCTGTGGCCAGTCCGAGCAGGACCTGCGGCTGCCCTGTTCGCTGCACCTGGTAGTGATAGCATCAGCCACCCACCCTGCCTCGAGGTGTCTGGAGCTGGGGTGCGGCTGGCCAGGCGAGGAGTGCTGTGGTCACAGACTGGGGCTGACAGGTCCCAGCCAGGCACCTTCTACCCAGAGGCTTCCTGGAGGGGCTTCAGGGGGCTGCAAGCAGAGCCAGGAGGTGTCCAGAGGGTCCCTAGGTCCTGAGTCTGCAGGAAACTCCCCCTCCCCAGCCTCCCACAGGTACCCCCACGTGTCTGTTGCGCCCGACTTCTCATCTCTCCCTGGGCAGACAGGTGAGCCTGCATTGCTGGGGCAACATCACACAGGTTCACATGTGCAGGGACAGAACCATCCTGCCCCATCACCCCGTGACCTCCCAGATGGCCTCCACCCCAGACTCCAGCCAGCAGTCACCTTCCCCATGGCCAGACACAGTGACCCTGCTCAGGGTGGTGGCCTGGGGCTGGCTCATCCCACCAATATTTGCTGAGAGGGGCTGTGGAGGCCTCTGTGGAGAGGCCGGCTGAGTGGCCTCCAGCCACCAGGGGCAGCCTGTGCGAAGGCCCCGGGGCAGGAATGTAGCAGCACTGTGGAGTCCCCAGGGGACTCCATTTACATTTTACAAACTTCCTTGGGCGGCTGCTCAAATGTGGCCATGGCCTGAGTCATCTCCCTCCTTGCCCATGTCCAGCTGTGTACCTGCCCAGGAACCTGCAGGTGCCTCTTCCCCTCCCTCAGGCTCTTGTTTCCAAATGCGGAGACTGCAGCTACCCAGCCCCGGGGCAGGGCCCAGGGAGGCCTCTGGGTGGGGCAGGTGGGGGGCCTAGGAAAGGTCCCCACCTCATCCTTCAGGGGAAGGGTGGGGGAGTCTACCTGACCTAGGGGCACAGTCAGAGGTGTGCTGGTATGGGGTGACCGGCAGGAGCTTGGGCCACCCCCAGAAAGGAAGGGGACCCATGGTCAGAGGAGTTTGAGAAACGCTGCTGTCACTGCTCACCCCTACCCCAGGACGCTGCGATGCCTGTGAGCTCATCTGGGGCTCAGAGCAAACCCACAGCAAGCGTCCTGGGTTGTGTGTCTCCCAGACTCGAGTTCCAGGTGCCTTGACTCCTGGGTGGCCACTTGGGGACCAGGTAGGTGCTCAGGACCTGCAGGAACAGAGCTAGAATCCAGGTTGGCCTCCCCACCCCCGTGCCTCAGGTTTCTCATCTGTAAAGTGGGAGGACACCAGCACTGCCTGGAAGGGCGCCAGGAGGACCAACTTTGCTGCCTGGCACACCATGGGGCCTCATTATCTTTCTTGCAGCCCCAAACTTGGCCCAGCTGTGCAGAAGCTGAGACAGACTCTGCCTGCGTGCCCCCTGGCCTCCCGTCCCTGCCTCCTCGACCTTCTGGGCCTCCACCACTGGCCCACTGCCCCCTGGGGCCTGTACCTCACGCTGGACCTGCCTGGAGACACCACTCACTCCTGGCAGCCCCAGCGGCTCAGGCAGATGCTATGCTGCCCCCTGGACCGCCTGCTCTTCCTGATGGCTGGGGCTGCCCCCTGTGTCCGTGTGCCAGACCTGGAGGGATGATCCATCTGCCTTCTGCCTTGCCTCATTCTGGGGCCTTCCCTTCAGAGGATGTGGCTGTGACAGCTTTGGGGCATGTGGTGGTTAGCAACCTCACCTGTGGGGCTGTCCCTGAACTCCAGCACACTGCCTGGGACCCCCAGGGCTGTTGGAGGACGGTAGACACCTTCCTGTCCCCCCAAGGGCTGGCTGTGGACACCCTTGGCCACCTCCTGTGATGGACTACGTGCCTGGGGTTGTGTACAGGCTCATGTTGTGCCCCACCCGGGAGCCCCTGGCCCCAGCCTTAATGCTGGGTGGGCCCAGGGCCTGATGGGGCCTAACTGTGAACAAGGGGTTTAGGGATGTGCGGCTGTTCAGCAGTGCCCACCAGCCCCTGGGCTCCCTGGGGGACCAAGTGACCCTGTTTTCCTGGGCCAGACCACCCATCTGCCTGGTGTCAGAGGGGCTGAGGCAGCCCTTGGGTGTGGCCTGTGCACCCCAGGGCCAGCTCCTGGCGGCAGATGCCAGGGATGGCTACATCAAGGTGTGGCAGTACTTGACTGGTGGGCTCAGATGGGGCCAGCCCCTAGGCTCTCAGACCGCCTTCAGAGGAATGTCCAGGGTTGGTGGGGTGCTCCGGGGCTGCTAGCAGTGCCCTCCTGAACCAGAACATCTACTGTGCCTGGCCCTCGGCTGGCCTCGTATCTTCCTCTTGGTGAGGGTTCCCATCTCATTGGCAGCCATGAATCAGCTGCCTCCCAGGCCTCCCTAGAGGGCCCACATTCTCCAAAACTGGGCCCATGTCCCCACTCAATGTGCCCCTGGACCTTGCACCCTCCCCCTCCACGTCCACTCAGGCCCTGGCTCCGGTCCCTGGAGGCATGAGCTTTGGCACCAGCAGCTGAAGTCTCGAGATCCTTGGCGTGTGGGGCCAGCTGCCAGCACATACCCAGGCAGGATCTCCCGCCAGGTGCCCCAGCCCAGTCTCCTAATCAGAGGCAGGCAGGCAGGCAGGGAGGGTGCCGCTGGGCTGGGCTGGGCGGCTTGGGGCAGGGGTGTGGCCCCCCAGTGTCCCCCAACCTCAGAGGCACCCACAGTCCTGAGCCTCCAAGCAGCTTCTCTGGGCCTAGTAGAGGTAAGGGGAGGCGGAGGGGGAGGGCAGCCCTAGAGGTGCCCTGGGGGGGCCCATGGCTGCGTTTGGGGTCTGCTGCCCTTTCTTCCACTGCCCCGGTGAGGGAAGGCTGTTGAGCCTTTATTTTCTCCTCTGCAAATGGGGACCAGATAGCTCCAAGCTCGTGGGCAGCAGTTGTGGGAGAGTCCAGGGGAGCCGTCCTATGAGGACAGACTCGTGCCGCTTTAAAAATGTGAGAAAAACTGTGGATCTAGCCCTTTCCTGCCATTTTACAAATGAGGAAATGACGCCTGAAAGGAGGGGCGTGTGCGTTACTCAGTGAGTCTGGGGCCCAGCGAGGGGTCTTCATGGGGAGGGAGCTGGGAGGAGGCTGGTACCCCCTCTGTCACCAGGAGGTCCCCACGGAGGGGAGGGTGTAGGAGGTGTTCTGTCGTTAGCGGTGTTGCTGCCGGAGCAGGAAGGGCCGGGGCCGCCTGTGTGTGCGCTCCCCACAATCAGAGCGCTGCAGCCTCTGGGCTGGCCACGTGGGCTCAACCTTCCCAGCACAGCGGGCCTGGGGGACCCGGGGCAGCCCCTCTGCAGAGAGGGGACCAGCCTGGGGGCAGCTCCTTCTGGGACCCCACGCAGGGCCTGGGGCTCCTTCCACCCTGGGAGGGCGGGAGCAAGGCGGAGTCTGCGTCCGCCCAAGGCCCGGCGCCCTCGGCCCCTCAGGCGAGGAGACCAGAGCCCCGGGAGGCCCGGCAGCGGGGGCGGGGCGCGGGGACGCCGCGCGCGGAACGCTCGGGCCGGGCGGGCGGGCAGCCCGGGCGCCTTTGGGGGCCGGACCGTCGCGCGGCAACGCGCGGAGCCGGCGGAAATGGGGCTCGTGTCCCGCGGCGCGGCCGCGGCGGGGCTGGGGGCCGCGAGCGCTGTCGTCCGCCCGGGTCCGCCCACCGCGGTCCCCGACCCCATCCCGACCCCGCCTTCCGGGGGCGCGGCCCCGGGGAGCAGCCGGTGAGCACTGGGGGGCCGGCGTCCGCCCGGGGTGACCTTGGGGAGCCGCCCTGCGGCTGTGGGCCCGGGACTCCCGGCCTCGGCAGGACTCGGCGCAGCCGAGGGAGCAGAGGGTGTCCCGGGGCCTCTCCCGCGCCGGCGCAGGCCCCTTGCGGCGCTTTACTCGCCGGTGAAATGGGGGCGCCACCGCCCGCCCGGGGCACGAGAGGGCGGGTTCCGGATGCGCGGCTGGGCCTGGTGGGCGCCTGTCCCCGCGGGGTGAAGGGCACGCAGCGCGCTCCGCCTGGCCCACCCCGGCCTGGGTCCTGCTGTGGGCCCTTCGGAGGGGCAGTTTACCGCTGTCCCTGACTGCAGTAAAGGGCGAACAGCAGAACCATAGACTCACGTCCATTCTTCCAAAGCGAGAGGGAAAAGCACTGTTTACAGAAGGCAAGAAAGTTCTTGTTTGTTTTTTAAACAACGTGGGGGTAACAACAAATTCTTGTGAGCTCTTGAGTGGTGGACAGGGAGGCTTCGCAGAGGAGGGTTGCAGCTGGGGAGCTGGCCCTGGGCGGTCCTGGCTGGGCTTTGCCGGGGATCTGTCCACGCCAGGAGGGGGAAGTGCTCCTGCTTTGCAGGGGAGGCTTTTGACTCCCAGTTCTGTGGAGAGGCCTGTCCTGGAGACCTCTTTACCTGACTGATGTGGGAGTGGGCTGTTTCACAAGGGAACAGATGAAGCTTTTCCAGCCTTGTGCCCGTGTGTGTGTGTGTGTGTGTGTGTGTGTGTGTGTGCTCATCTTTAAAGATGCTCGTGTTGCCCGAGCTGCTGCTTTCTCCCATCCTGCACCTCCTCTGCTATCGATTGCCTGCTCTTTCATCTTTTTCTGCCTGTCTGATCCCCCGCAGCCTGGCAAGCGAGTACACTCCTTTGCGCTTCTGTCACTCCCAGAGGCTGAAGAGGGAGTGGGGGTGGGAATTTGCCCCATAATTTGTTGAGTTCTCCTGCACTACCCCATGGATGAGAACATCTGCCTCTCTCCTCCAATCTCCTTCCTTAGACACAAGGAGATTCTTTCCTTTTTTTTTAAAGGTAAACTTTGTAGATGAAGTATAATACACACAAAGAAAGTACACAAATTGTGTGCATAACTCGATGATTTTACCCAAAGTCAACACACCATGTAGCCAGCTCCCCCCAGAACATCTGTTTACTGTTAGACCGATTGTGTTTCTTTTCAGACAGTAGTCATTAGTTCCTGGGAAAGGTGTTCCCCTAGCAGGGGGTGATGGTGTCATCTGGCTGAACTGGTGTGTCTGACTGACTGATGCTGAAAGGCTTGGACTGTGCTCAGTGGTCCCTGTGGTGGTCACCCAGCCAAAACCACTGGGCCCCTCACAGGCAGAATTGCTCTGTCCCTCATGATGAAGGGCAGGCCCTGCAGAAGGGTCAGGAAGAGAAGTTGGCCTTTGATGCTGGCCATGGGGATTTGGCCGGGGGCTGGTGTTGGGCTTCAGGGTTTTTCTTTCCGGCATCTACCTGTTGACTGCCCTCTCTGGTCACTGGGGAGGATGGGCATTTGGGGGTCCCACAGCTCAACCCAGAAGGACCCTTTTCAGCTAGAACCCACAGTGGCAAGAGGTCCGTTTCCTAAGCTGGCCATGAGAGGCTAGACCCTTGAGCCCCTGGTCTGGGCTGCCTGCAGGGGAAGAGAGCAGCTGCACTCAGGGCCTCTTAAGCCCTGGGCATTTGTGTCTGTGTGAGGCCCCTCCCAGAGCCCCTGACCCTCAGGAGAGGACTTCCTGTGTCATACCACCCCAATGTGTGTGTCCCTTTCTGTTCCCTTGGTCCCTAAGTACATGGTGAGTACTGGGACCTGCAGGCCCAGGCTCAGACAGGTCTGTGTCCCTCCCTCAGGTGTGGGCTCCAACTTGGGGGTCTTTGCTCAGGGTGGCTGTTGTATCCTTTGTGTAGGTGAGATCAGGGGTGGTGGTGGCAGTGTCTGAGGAAGGTGGGTGTGGGCACCAGGTCCTAGCCAGCCCAGCAGCCCCTCACCACCATGCTGGGGACCCAGGGAGGGACTCAGGTAGAGGAACAGGTGGCAGTGCAGCTCAGCAGTACGTGTCTGCTGAGAAACCGCAGTCCCCAACTAGCTCACCTGGGGAAGAAAAGGCTCAGGCTCCCGCAGAATTCAGGAATCACAGTTGTTTGGGGCCGTTCTTCCTGCTCAAAGGCTATGTCAAGATAGTGAGGGGCCAGAAAGGCTGGCGTCCCCTCAGCCTGAGAGAACATGACAGGGTTCTTCCATATCTCTTGGGCCCATGAACTCCTCCCACCCCATTTCTAGATGGCCCTGTGGTTGGAGAAATATACCCTGAAGGAGAGAAAATGCTCCCCTGCTGGGAACCCTGCCCAGGGCGGCTGTTGGGGAGTGGGGGAAGGATGGGCACTGCCTAGGGCACTGCGGGAGAATGCAGGGCCAGAGTGGAGGCAGAAGCCCCGTCTGAGCTAAGCCTGTTCCCTGTGCATTATGGAAGGTGGATGTACTTCTTGCCATGGAGAGGGAGTCTCCCTCAGGCCAGCGGAGTGGGCTCCAGGCTGGTCCCCAGGGACCTTCTGGGGCAGCTGCCAGCCATGTGCACCAGGTAGTTTCCCTCAGCCCAGCAGCACTTCATTTTAAATTTTCTTATTTATTCGTCCTAGCTTAATAAGTAAATCATGGTTCGTTAAAGCTTTAATTTGCATTACTTTGTTAATGAGATTGTATATTTTCCCATGCACTACACATTAAAAAACTCTCTAATCAGGTTCCTTAAAAACAAAATGAAAGCTTCGTGTTCAGCCCCACACATCCCTGTTAGGTGGTATTGAGCAGGTCACGTAACCCCAGCCTGTTCTAGTCTGCTTGTCTGGAAATGGGAGAAAGTGTTGACCTGCCATGGGGTGTGCACTTGCTGCCTCATGAAGGGTGACCTGTGTGCCCGGGGTGGAGATGTGGCCTCGCTCTGGCCAGCCAGCCCCATGGAGGAGCATGACCCATGTGAGATGGACAAGGAGGGGGCCTCCCACTGGCCTACACAACCAAACCAAGCTGAGTTGCCCCAACCTGTGAGCCCTGTGGCCATGTGGTTGTGTCCTCAGGGCTGTCTGTGCTACGTCCTGCAGACGTGGCACTGCCAGCTACCCTGGGCCACTGTGGTCTGGCGTTGGCAATAGCAGCAGCTCTGAACCAAGCTTTTCTCCCTCTCTTCCAGGATCCCCAACATGGTGCTCAAGGCCTTCTTCCCCACGTGCTGTGCCTCAGCAGACAGCGGCCTGCTGGTGGGACGGTGGGTCCCGGAGCAGAGCAGCGCTGTGGTCCTGGCTGTGGTACACTTTCCCTTCATCCCTATCCAGGTCAAGGAGCTCCTGACCCAGGTACAGCAGGCCGGCCGGGTGGGTGTGGCCGTGCTGGGCACCTGGTGCCACTGCCGGCAGGAGCCCGAGGAGAGCCTGGGCCACTTCCTGGAGGGCCTGGGTGCCGTCTTCCCCCATGAACCCTGGCTGCAGCTGTGCCGGGAAAAAGGCAGCAAGTTCTGGAGCTGTAAGGCCACCTACCGGCAGGTACCTGCCACCTCTGGGGCCACCAGTGAGGACCAGGTCATGCTTATCTTCTATGACCAGCGCAAGGTGCTACTGTCCCAGCTGCACCCACCTGCAGTCCTGCCAGACCGCCAGGCTGGAGATGCCACAGCCAGCACCGGCGGCCTGGCTGCCGTCTTCGACACGGTGGCGCGCAGCGAGTTGCTTTTCCACAGTGACCGATTTGACGAGGGCCCCGTGCGGCTGAGCCACTGGCAGTCGGAGGGTGTGGAGGCCAGCATCCTCGTGGAGTTGGCAAAGCGGGCCTCGGGGCCTGTCTGCCTGCTGCTGGCATGCCTGCTGTCACTGGTCTCAGCTGCCAGCGCCTGCCGGTAGGTGCCCCTGAGGCTGGGGAAGCCATGGCAAACTGGCAGCCCCCAAGAATCCTGGGTCTTCCCCTCAGTCTGCAGGGAGCATGGAGGCCTGCAGATGGGCCTTCCCTGAGGTTTTCAGCCACCCCGGGCCCCGGCTCTTATACTGGGTTCAAGGAGGATGTCCCAGTAGTGACTATGGCTTTGTCCCTCACTTCTGGGGTAGAGCCAGGTTTTCTGGCAGCCTCAGTGACTGCATGGGGCCCACTGGGTAGGAGTATGGGGTGAACCTCAGATGGCTCAGGCCCCTGAAAGAGAAATCAGATGATGAACACAGACCTGGGTTGTTGCTGCCCTAAGGCCAGTGTTTGCCCTGCCCTGGGAGTTGTTTGTCCTCCTGAGGGCACATAGGTCACCTCCTTACCTGCTGCCCCTGACCTTGACACTCCACAGGCTTCTGGGCACTGCAGTGCACATTTGCGAGAGACACACTCGCATGAGGCCATGGGGTATGCCTGGGGTGGTGTCCCTAAGCTCTGCTGCTCTCCAGAATCACCTGGACTGCTTCTGGCTGAGGGGTTTGTAAAGGCCCCCAAGGGCCCTGGGGAGTGCTGGGCAGCATCTGGGTGTCCTGACTAATGGATAGCGGGCCTGAGGGCTGGGCTGCAGGGGTTCCTCTCTCCCTGGTGGTGGTGCGTGTGGGAGTTGCTGTGGGTCACCCTCGGTTGCCCCCCAGGTCTAGGGATTCAGCACTGTCAGATTTGGGGAGGGGCCTTGCCCACTCACTAGGGTCTCTGGGAACACTTGGGCACTGGCCTGGGGAGAGGGCCCTGGGTGGCTCTGTGTGGACAACACGTGGGTTGTGGGAACTGCCAGGGACACTGACGAGAGGGTGGCTTGAGGCTCCATGGTGGCCTTGGAACTATTAGGTGAAGGTATGTGTCTGAGTCCAGGTGCAGTTTTGGTGGGAGAAGGTCCTTAGCTTTTATCAGCTTTTCAAAGGACCCAAGAAAGGTTAAGAACTGCTTGGCGCTGCAGGAAGGCGTTGGTTGTTGACTGGTTGGGGGTTACGGGAGGTGTGGCTGTTGCTGCAGGCGTAACGGCCCCTTGGCCCTCATGGTTTTATGTCTTCCTCGGGCCACTCCATGAGTGTTGTTGGGGGCCTGGGCCACGCAGGGCCAATCTGCAGCCTTGGGGAGACCACTGCACGGGTGAGGGAGGGTCCTGCTGTGGCCAGTGTGAGTTGGCACTGAGGAAGGAGGAGGGCCCATTGAACACAGTTCATTGCTGGAATTGGTTCAGAGCTGCTCCACTGAAGGCAAAGTCTTTAAACCTTCCAAGGTCGAGACCTTCTCCTTCCTCCCAAGGTTCTAAGCACGCAGTTAGTTGGTAGTTCTGCACTTTCTACTATGAGTCCTTTCTTTTTTTTTTTTTTTTGAGACAGGGTCTTGCTCTGTCACCCAGGCTGGAGTTCAGTGGTGCAACCATAGTTCACTGCAGCCTCTAACTCCTGGGTTCAAGCGATCCTCCCACCTCAGCCTCCCAGTAGCTGGGAATACAGGTGTGCGCCCCTATGCCCGGCTAATTTTTCTTATTTTTTGTAGAGATGGGGGGTCTCGCTAAGTTGTCCAGGCTGGTCTTGAAGTCCTGGCCTCAAGTGATCCTCCTGCCTCAGCCTCCCAAAGTGCTGGGATTACAGGCAGGAACCACCGTGCCTGGCCTCTAAGAATCCTTTAGGTGCCTCCTGCCTCCAGCAAGGCCTCTGAATAGAAAGTGAGGGCTCTGAGCACAGCAGAGTTGCAGTTGGGCACTTTTTTCTGCCTTTGCTTGCAAACATCTCCCTTCAGCCTGTAGAAGTATACAGAAGCATCTCAGTGCTTCCTTTGCCTTGTGAGAAATCCAGTCTCTTTGGGAAGCCAGGTCAGCCTGGGAGAGCCTTGCTGAGCCTTCTGGGCCACCATCCGTCAGGGCAAGGTACTGGGTGGGTAGGAGGTTGTGTTCTCCCCACTTTTGGGGTACCACCTTGGCACCTGGTCTTGGGAGTGTGCTGGGGGGAGTGCAGGTGTGCTGGGGTCAGCACTTTGTGAGGAGGTCAGGTTCTGGGTTAGGCACTTGCACAGCGAGGTTTGCCACCCACCTGCCCCCTCCTTGCTGGGTTACCACCTGGCTCCTCCCACCTGCCTCCCTGCCCTGCTGAGTTCAGGAGTGTGGCTATCCATCCATTGGTGTGGGGGGCCCAGGGCTAGCCCTCCCTCTCTACGTGGGGAGGGGGCATTGGCAGATAGGAGGACCGAGTGAGGGCTGAACATGGCAGCGGTCTCCCCCATTCCTCCTTTCCAGGGTGTTTAAGCTGTGGCCTCTGTCCTTCCTTGGGAGCAAGCTTTCCACCTGTGAGCAGCTCCGACACCGGCTAGAGCACCTCACACTCATCTTCAGCACTCAGAAGGCTAAGAACCCCGCCCAGCTGATGAGGTGCGGCCACCCTGGGTCTCCTCCATGAGGTTGGATGCGCCACAGGCCCAGCCCCTCCCCCATCCCTACTCTGCACCAGGCCTGGTGTGCTGACCCCCTCTGGCCAGGCCTCCCCTGTGGCCCCAGGCTGCTGCCAGCTGCCCTTACGCCCGCTTTGGCTGGCCCTCCCTTCCAGGAAGGCCAACATGCTCGTCTCTGTGCTCCTGGACGTGGCCCTCGGCCTTGCACTGCTGTCCTGGCTCCACGGGAAGAACCGAATTGGGCAGCTGGCTGATGCCCTTGTTCCTGTGGCTGATGTGAGTGGATTGGGGTGGAGCCCGGTTTCCTGGGGGTGTGGACCCTTCCTTCAGCCAGAGCAGTTCTTTCTCCAAAGCCAGCTCTTTGCTTTCCACACTCTAGAGACATGGCCTTTGGGACAGGAGCCCTCATCCCTGACCTGGAGTAGGCTCCCTGGGGGCCACTGGGGCCTATGTCTTGCAGGGAACCCCTGGAGCCGTGCAGGGCAGGTCTTGCCCATCTGCTCTGGGGGCCAGTGTGGTTGAGGCTTTTAGAGGGAGCCCAACTCTCCCCACCAGGCCCAGTGTATGATGTTCCCGTTGCTTCCCCCACCCCATGATCAGTTCTCCTCTGCAGAGTCAGTGTCATGGGAACCTTCCCGATGTCTAGGGCTCTCCATGTGCAGTTGAGCTCGCGCCTCCCACCTGTGGGTGGGTCACGCGTTTACAGTGTTGATTTCGTGATTCCCGTGCTGAGAGCCAGAGGCCCTGTGTGTGTCCTGTGCCCTAATTGTCCCCTGCACTATCTGTGCCATGTTCTGAGCCAGGGTACAGCCTTTCCCTCCCCTTGAGCCCTCTTGCTCCCAGCATCCACCTTGCCCCGATTCCACATTGCCTCCAAGCCTTCAGCTGCTCTGTCTCCCTTCTTCAGAGTCAGAGTCCCTGTCTCTTCCATTAGTAGCTTCTCTTCCTGCTTAGGGTGGTCCCTCTGGCCCTTCAGCCCACACTTGGGCCTCTAGGGGGGGACCTCCTTGAGGCCTGTCTGGGCGGCCCTGTGGGCCAAGACTCTGCCCTGCCATCAGTGTCCAGGTTGCAGGTGTGCCCTGGGCCAGGACTCTGGGGCGGGAGCAGGTGCCTGTCCCTCCTGGGCTACAGGACATGGGGAGGCTCAGCCCAGGAGGGAGGGTGGCGGGGGCGAGGAGGGCTCAGCTGCTTCACTCGTGACACCCATACTCTGCTTCTTGACCAGCTCCATCCTAGACCTCCCTTTTGCAAAATTGCTCTGATGCATAAATATTTAATTTAAAAATGAAAGTCTCTTCCTGCTGCCAAGCTCTTTTCCTTTAAATATTGAATAAGCTCTATTTATAAAGAATGTTCTGTTCTCCTTCTTGCCAGTGCTGATGTGGCTGAGGCCTTAGCACAGGGTAGGGAGAGGCCTGCACGATAGGCAGTTGGGACAGAGGTGTTGCTCCTGTTGCCTTGCATTGGCGACAAGCCGAGGGTCCCTCAGGGCCTGCCCACTGGGCCAGCACAGCTGGACACTGGCTTTCTTCCTGGGGTAGCCAGGACCCAACTTCCCTGCTTGCTCTCGAGGGTCCCTATGCCCCCACTTGGCACTGTCCTTCCCTCTGGTGGCAGGTGGCAGGTGGAGCCTGTGGCAGAGGTGCTAGTGTGGCACAGGCTCCCCTGCAGTGCTTGAGGTGGGTGAGTCTGTCCGGCCTCAGCCATGTCCAGGGTGCTGAGGGTCCTATGGGTCCTGTGGCCCCAATGGCAAGACAGGAGGGAGGATAACACTCTCAATGGTGGTTGACAGCCATCAGGGCCAGGTGCCCAGCAGGCTAGGGGCAAACTGTCAGCCTCCCAGGTTGTGCCACTCAGGCCTGTTGGGGGAGGCCTCCGACTACAGTCCCCTCAGACCCAAATCCCAGAAGCCATCTGTGAAGAGAGATCCATGGCCAGACAAGTTTGGGAAACACTGTGCCTGTCCATGTTAGAAGTCGGCTGTCCAGATGCTTGGAGGAAGGAAGCCCAGTCTGCCCTTGCCCTGCTTAGACAGACTGGCCAGGGTGGGAGCCCCAGTTATGGATGATCTCAGGGAGATGCAGACACTGACCCTGGCCGCCCACCCCGTCTGAATGTGCCCCTCCTCTGTCCTTGCAGCATGTGGCTGAGGAGCTCCAGCATCTGCTGCAGTGGCTGATGGGTGCACCCGCCGGGCTCAAGATGAACCGGGCACTGGACCAGGTGCTGGGCCGCTTTTTCCTGTACCACATCCACCTGTGGATCAGTGAGTGCCCGACGGGCAGGGTGGGGCAGACCCTGCAGGACTGCATGGGGCCCCAGCAGCCCTGGCTCCTGAAGGCTGTGCCCCCTGAGACCCACACCCGGCAGAGGAGGGCAGTGGGCCCCAGCCTGGCCTGTCCTCTTTGTCCCCTCCCCCCTGCCCTCCTGGTGTCCCGTGAAGCCTGCCATGCTGGGCCAGCTGCCCAGGATGAGGGCTGAGCCTGTGTGCTCAGTTTCCAGAGCCTCAGGCATCTGTCCTCAGTGAGGAGTGAGGGTCCCAGGACCATGCTGGGCGCCCCTCAGGACTGACCCCACCCTGCCAGGCTACATCCACCTCATGTCTCCCTTCATTGAGCGCATCCTATGGCACGTGGGCCTCTCAGCCTGCCTGGGCCTGACGGTCGCCCTTTCCATCCTCTCGGACATCATCGCCCTCCTCACCTTCCATATCTACTGCTTCTATGTCTACGGCGCCAGGTGGGCACGTGCTTCCTCACCCTGGGGGGACTGGCCGAGTGTGGCCCTCCGAGCCCTGGGTGCACAACAGGCTCAGGCTGAGCGGGTGAGGGGTCGGTGTGGGAAGGGGTCCTTGGTCCAGCCCTGACTGCTCTGGCATCCTGCAGGCTGTACTGCCTGAAGATCTATGGCCTGTCCTCACTCTGGCGTCTGTTTCGGGGGAAGAAGTGGAACGTTCTGCGCCAGCGGGTGGATTCTTGCTCCTACGACCTGGACCAGGTACTGGGCAGGGCTCGTGGTTGGAGGGGCACCCAGCTCCTACTGGCTAGCGTGGCTGCACAGCTGCCTGCCGCCAGCCTCAGTCCTGTCAGCAGCTCTGTCGGCCTGGCCAGTGCAGCTGCTTGGGCTCCACAGCTTCTGTCCTGCAGTCCACCCTGCCCACCACAGGCTCTGGGTGGATGTGTGAAGTCTATAGTGGGTGGGCACACCAAGGGCCTCAGATGGCACAGACCTTCCCCAGGGGGCAGAAGAGGCACTGGGCTCCAGACACAGAGCCCTGGGGGTGACCCAGACACACAATCCTAGAGGTGACCCGGGCACAGGCCCTGGGGGTGACCCAGGCACAGAGACTGGGGGTGACCTGGGCACAGGCCTGGGGGTGAACCAGCACAGAGACTGGGGGTGGCCCGGGCACAGGCCTTGGGGGTGACCCAGGCACAGAACCTGGAGATGACCTGGGCACAGGCCCTGGGGGGCGACCCAGCACAGAGACTGGCTCTGGTCATCCTATTGGTTTGTTCATACCTGACACACAGCCCCTGGGCACTGCCATCCCGGGCGCTTTGTCTGTGACATTGTCTGACCGCCAATCTGTCTTGCCCACAGTTGCCATGTCCATAGGGCAGGTAGACACATGATCTTCCTGGTAAAAGCTGTCGGAGGGTTCTGACTGAAGTTACAGGATGGGGTGGGGCGGGCAGCAGGGCTGCAGTGCTGGCACAGGAGTCTCGCTGATGCCAGGCATGCTGGCCCCTCTGCCCTCAGCTGTTCATCGGGACTCTGCTCTTCACCATCCTGGTCTTCCTCCTGCCTACCACGGCCCTGTACTACCTGGTGTTCACCCTGGTGAGCTGAGCATGTCCAGCAGGGGGTATGCTGGCTGTGGCCTTGTCCACGGTGCTTGGAGTGGTCACTGCCAGCTCTGCCTGTAAGCCAGGCAGCTGTGGGGTGGGCTGTCCACCCCTGCAGGTCACGTTGGTGTGGCTGTTCTGGACCCTCTGGGCAGTGTGTGCTGGGCCCTGGAGTGGGCAGGGGTCCTACCCGGAGAGAAACACCACTCACTGCTCTGGAACAGGAGGCTGGGTACATGGGGGTAGCACCCATGGTGGGTGGTGCCGGGGGCTGGGGCAAGCGGCAGGAGGGGAGCAGCACCCCAGAGCCCCAGGCCCTCCAGGCCTTGATCCCTGTGTGTGTGGGGCCGTGGGCTGCACAGTCTCCTCCTTGGACCCCAGCTCTGCCCCAGGGCAAGGTTGAGTCTTCCCCACACCTCCTGGGTCCTTGGGCCTTAGGTTTGGGGCCCCAGGGCAGGCTCTGTGCACTCTCAAGATGGGATCCGTGCTCTCCCAGGGCCCTGGAACCCTGGTTACCCTGGTTATGGCTCCAGACCCCGTGGTCACTCTGCTCATGGGCACGTCCTGTGTGGTCTGGTCCTGAGCACTGCCTCTGCCGCAGCTCCGGCTCCTGGTGGTTGCTGTGCAGGGCCTGATCCGTCTGCTCGTGGACCTTGTTAACTCCGTGCCGCTGTACTCCCTTGGACTTCGGCTCTGCCGGCCCTACAGGCTGGCTGGTAAGTGCTGTGTGCTGGGTGGCCAGCCCGGGGTGGGAACGTGCACCCACAGGCCCTGCAGCAGCAGTGACTGCACTGGCCGCGTGCTTGTCCTGCCTGGAAGCGGTGGGGCACGTGGAGAGAGCAGGCAGGGAAGATATCTGCTGGATCAGTACCTCCAGTGAGGTGGAGGGAGAGCACCCACCGGGCGCACAGGTTCAGAGACAGAGATTTGAGACCACAGAGGTGACTCGCCTTGCCCTTACCTTCTGTAATGAGCGTGGACACTGGGTGGCAGGGGTGTTGCCTGAACATGGCTCAGAGATTCGTCTGTGTGGTTATGTGGGGCTGTGTCGGCTGGTGCCCCTCAGCCTTGGAGGGGACCAGGCAGGCTGGGCAGACCCAGTGTAACAGGAGCAGCCTCCGCTATCTGCTGGGACAAACCCCACCCTAGCCACCCCTGCCCCAGCCACCTGAAGTGGCTGCCTGTGTGCTGACCCCAACCTCAGGGGAGGCCATCCCCACAGGTCATGGGGTTGTAGGTCAGCCCCTCTGGCTCAAGGGCTGTGGACATATCAGGGGACTTGGGGATTTCCTGGCACAGCCAACATCCGCACCTGTGCCCCAAGGTGACTAGCATGCCCAGGTGGCCCTGTGTCCAGGATGCAGCTGGGCAGCTTGGGCTGTACTCATGGCAGCTGTTCCCTGCCAGCTTGGAGCTGGAGGGTGTGGACGAGTGAATTCTGCGGCTTTGAACCTAGGCCTGCCTCCTTGGGGGCCAGGTATCCTTCTGTTCCAGAATCCACAGCTCCCACTGGCCCATGTCCATCTGCTGGACACCCACAAACCCTCTTCAGGGAACATCTTTCCAAGCCACTTTCCCTGCCAGCCCCCAGGTGGCCCAGGCCAGGGACTCATCTGTACTGCTGCCTACACTCCCTCGGCCCCCACTGCCACTCGTACCTCAGAACGGGAGGACCAGGCAGTGTAGAGAAAGCCCTCCACAGCGGCCACAGTGCACATCAGTTGGTTGTTGTAACTTCTTGGAAAGGCCACAGATGCTGCCTCCTTTCTTCACCTCCAAGTTTGCCTTGGAGCCTCTTCATCAATTTTTTTTTTTCTGCCATAGCCCTCCTTCTCTTCATCAATTCATCATTAGCTCCTATTTCTCTTTTCAAGAACCTTCCACCTTGGGATTGCCTGGGCTTGGGAGCCTGAATGCAGGCCAGGGGTGTGGTGGGTGCCCAAGTCGGCCAAGCACACACAAGTTGGAAGACATTAAGAAGCCAGTAGGGTGGCTACCACCCAGCAAGTACCCTGTCTGCTCTGCTGGAAAACCCACGTCCCATTCAGAGAACAGCACCAGCCTGGGCCCACCTGACACCTAGCTGGCTCCTCCCTGCTTGCCAGACACTCGGCTTCTGTCTTTCAGTGAAGTTCTGCAGGAGGCTGTGATACTGGACAGACAGCCAGCTCAAAAGAGGCAGAGGGGCAGGTGGGGGCGGGGAATGCCGTGTGTGTCAGCCAGGCAGGCCTGCTGCCATGTGGGTGCTGCTCAGGGACGAGGGGGCCTTTGCCCTCAGAGAGCCCCTGCCCATGCTAGCCTCTGCTGACACATGGAGCAGGACCAACAGGGCCATCTGTGGAGTCCTGGGTGGGGGCTGCCGCCCTCACTCATAAGCACCTTCCTCTCCTTGCAGCTGGGGTGAAGTTCCGTGTCCTGGAACACCAGGCTGGCAGGCCTCTCCGCCTCCTGATGCAGGTAAGCCACCCTGTACCCCTCACATTGCTACCTGTGTCCAGGACCCCCCCACATGCTGCGGCCCATGTTCTGGGACAGCTGGAGTTAGCTGGGTGGGTTCTGAGTAGTGCCACACCAGCCTGGTGTAAGGTATGGGTGGGAGGGCCCAGTGGGGCTGAGGGGCGGGGCTCACAGGGGAAGCCTTTGTGGACCCTGCACCGTGACCCACTGTGCGTGGAACCACCCCAGCAGTGCCTGAGAGCTCCATCGTGGTCAGCATGGCTGAGGCCTGGCCCAGCCTATGGGTGGGGTCCCTTTCTGTCCCATGTCAGAGATGCCCTTGGCTGTCTGGGGCTGCCCCGTTGGCCCTGTTTCTGGTCTCCTGTCCTTGGCCCCATGGGGCTGGAGTTCTGGGTGGAGCAGAAGTGACTGAGCGAAGGCCTCGGGACATGTGGTGTTTCCTGAGGGGTCTGAATCATTCGGCTTCTTTATCTGAAACAGTCCTGGGGGCCTGTTCCCTGTGGTAGGTAGCAGGGTGAGTTTTGGGGTGACTTGCCAGGTGTTGGGTTGCCTGATGGTCGCTGTCATAGGCCAGCCCCCACATCCCCAGTGTGGCATCTCTTAGGGCCCTGCATGGTTTTCTCTGGGGTACAGCATGTTGCAAGTCGAGTCCCGCCCAAGGAGGCTGCTGGGAGCTGAGTGAGTCCTGCAGAGGAGTGTGTCCATGTGGCAGGGCCTGTGGAGTTGGCGTCTACTCAGGGCAGCCCTTTGGGGAAGTACAGCTCCTCCGCCTCCGCCTCACCCACCTCCGGCCTGCCCAGAGCAAATGGGCAGTGGGTGCTGGCTCAGGGGAGCACGGAGCCATCCGACCTACAGCCTGAGTGCTCCCTTCCGGGTTGCAGGTTACATGCTCACCTGCCTCCCTGAGAGTTGGGCCGGGCTCGGACCACAGGCAAGGGGATGTCTGGGACATTGCTGGCCCTGCCTGCAACTGTCCAGCCCAGGGACCCCTCAAGACTGCCAGCTAGGTGCAGAGTGCCCGCACCCCAGTCCTTCCTCTGCAGATAAGGCTGGAGCACCCCTAACCACCCTGCTGACTGCTGCCCTTGTCCTTCCAGATAAACCCCCTGCCCTATAGCCGTGTGGTGCACACCTACCGCCTCCCCAGCTGTGGCTGCCACCCCAAGCACTCCTGGGGCTCCCTGTGCCGCAAGCTGTTCTTTGGGGAGCTCATCTACCCCTGGAGGCAAAGAGGGGACAAGCAGGACTGCGGGGTCTGGCAGCCGGCCCGCCCAGCACCACCACATGGCCACGGTCAGCCTGCCACTCAGCCAGGATGGCGCTGACTGCCCACAGGGGTAGTGCACATCCCGCACCATGGCCTGAGTCCGACTGGACACCGATGCACACTCCTGAATGTGGGCTCTCACCCCTGCCCCTGGTTCTCTGGGGCCTGCACAGGCCCTGCCAGGGCCCTGCCTGCCACACCTCCACCCGACTCACAAGTCATCCAGGGGTGAGCAGAAATGCAGGGGATGGCCAGCCAGGCCACCTGGCTGTGTTCTGTCACTAGCACCACCTGCCTTGGGACCCACCTCCTGACCTGCTGTGGTCACCACACTCTTAGCCTCATGCCCAAGAGTGCCACCCCACCCTTTCCTCCATATTAGACCCCAGGAGGACCCACCATGCAGCAGTTCCCAGTGCGGCATGCCAGCAGGTCTCCCTGGCTGCTCCCTCATGGCTCTCCACTGTCAGGTGGGGGTGGGCCCCCCAGGATGCACTCCTGGGTCCCTCGTGCCTTCCAGCTGCTTCAACAGCATGGTCCTCCCCCGGCATTGAAGTAGCCGCTGACACCTGTCTGCAGCCCCAGTGAGCCGGGGCCCTCACACCCTGAACTGCACAGGGTCCATCTGCTGATGCTCCCTGCAGAGACTGCTTTGTGAAGGAGCCACCAACCGGCCATGGGGCATCCCTTTGCCTGGTACCAGGCCACATGGTGGCCGAAGCTGCCTCGTTGAAAACCATCCACCCACCTGGCTGCCCCATTCTTGCCTGGTGCCCCTGTGGGAATAGGCCCTTTGGCCAAATCTTCCATCTCCCCTCACTGGCTTCTCTTGGAAGGAGGTAGCCCCCTCCTGAGCAGACACTTCTGTGGCCCAGGGGTGTGGGTGGCCCCTGGGGAAGTGGTCTTGTACTCAGGCCATGTCTGCCTGCCAGACTTGGAATGACCTGGCTGTGGGTGTTCCCATGTGAGCCCAATCCCCAGGGGGAAGGGGAGCCTGAAGGTGCCGGATGGTGTGGAAATGTCTGTGCTGTGGGCAGGAAGCAGCGAGCTCCGTCCACCTTAGCACCCAGGACTGTCCACCTCTGCCTGTCCACTGCCAGCGCTGTTGTTGCAGGCCACAGCGACTCTTAGCGCCCAGCAGAGGGTGTCGGCGGGGACGGGTCCTGACCCCACCTTTCACTGCTATGACAATAAAACCTTCCAGTGTCAGAACACAGGCTCAGCCTTCCCATTGCCTGTGGGCAGCGGGTCCAGGGAAGCAAGCTCCGGGGTGGGGTGGGGTGGGGTGCAGGCAGCACCCGTGAAGGACTTGGGCCTTCTCACTTGGGTGTGTCCTGAGATGACTACCACAGCCTGCTTCCTGTTGGAGGCCCCCTGAAGCAGGTCTGATGGGTGGGTGTGCAGGCCCCAGGCCTGGGGCCACATGCCCTCTGGTTGTGGCCTCACCCCCGGCATAAGGGATCTGGGGGCAGGGGTGCAGGCCTCCTGAGGGGAGGGGCAAGCTGTTCCTGGCTCTGGTGAGTGTGTGGGGGTACTCCCTGGACTGAACTGACTCCAGCCATCTTGCAGCCTCCAGGGCCCCTGCGGCTTCACCTCAGTGCCTGCTGTACTGGTTATATAGAGGGGCTGGAGCCAGAGAGGTCCCTCAGCAGCTCCCAGGCCTGTGCCTCCACCAAGAGTCAGTGGAGACTGGCTGGGGAGTCCCAGAGGACCCCCATGGGTCCTGGCCGCAGGGACTACGCCTGCCCAGAGTCTGCTGAGAATGGCCTCCATCACCTGCAATGCTAGGGGCCCCCTCCAGGTGTGCCCCACACTGGCTCCTGGCCCCAAGTGCAGAGGCCTCCAACTCAGACTTCCTAGGACTCACTTCCTGCCTGCATCTACCCCTCACCCTCCAGCTGCCCAGCTGGGCCTGGCACCAGACCTGGCCAAGGGAATACCAGTCACCCCAGCCACTTACAGCCACTAAGAGATGCCACCTGCACCTTCCAGGTCTCTCCCGTCCTCACTGCCTTTGTTGTCCCTGGACTTGCACAGCCCCTGCCTGGAGACAGCCTGCATCTGTGGGACCCCCCTGCCACAGTGACCTGGACAGAGCCTTGTGCTGGAACCTCTCCAAGGCCAGGCCTGCCCAGAACCACGTGTTGACCCTAAGGCCACCCTGAGAAATGGACATTTCCCCTTTCAGAGGCTTGGGGCCACCTACAGAGAACAGTTGCATCAGTACTTTAGTCAGGAGACAAGCTCAGAGAGGGAAGGTAACTTGTTGAAGGCCACGCAGCAGGACAGGTCTGAGCCCCCACACTTCCTTCCTTGCTGGCTCCCTTCTGTTCTTGAAAACATCTTTCAAAGTAATTTCAAACTTACAGAAACACTGTAAGAATAACACAATATTTCCCAATACCCTTAACCCAGATTCCCAATGAGTAACATATTGCCACATCTGCTTTTTCATATTCTTACTCTATTGTTTTCTGAACAATTTCAGAATCAGTTGCCCCTAATTTTACGCCTAAAATCTTCTGTGTGCATTTTCTAAGGACAAGGGCACTAATTTACATAACTACAGTGTAGTGACCAAAATTGGGACTTTAACATTGATGCGATGCTCTCATACAATCTGCCGACCTCGTTCCAGGGTGTCCAGTAATGCCTCCTGCAGTGGCCCAGGGTCACGTGTCACAGGGGCTGGTCTCCTGAGTCTTCTTGTTGCGGGTGTCTTTCATGACACTGACATTTTAGAGATGCAGCTAGTTACTTGGAGGAGTATCCTGGTTTGGGTTTGATGGTTCTCACCATGAGATGCAGCTCATGTGGCACATTGCGGACCCCAGCACGCTCAGTGGAAGTGCATGCAACTGCACAGGAGGTTGCCTCCTCTGTTCATCCCTTCCTGGCTGGGCCTGTTGCCCCATTTGGGCTCCTGCCGTGCCTTTCTGCTCTGAGGCTGGGAGATCAGAGGTCAGAGGAGATAGGAGCTTGTCCCACGGATAGGTTCCTGAAGCCAAACCACACGTTGATCTACACAATGAAGGTGGTTGTGATGGCTCCACAGGCTGTGGTGGGAAGAGCCTAGCTCCCCACCAGTGGGGGAGTGGCCTCGCCTTCATCCTGGGAGGTAGGGAACAGGCAGCAGTGGCCTGCAACTGCTGAAGTCCGGTCAAGGGATGTCCTGAGCAGGGTCAAAGGGTGTGTTTGATTTACAGAGACAGTTCCTCACCACCACCCCTTCCAGGCAGCTTCAGAAACCACAGAGGAAGCATTAGTCCTTTGGTGCTTCCAGCCCCTGCAGACAGGGGCCTCAGGGAGCTCACAGCCAGCTGTAGGGGTGGGAACAGCCAGGTCCAGGCAGAGGCTGGGCTCAAGTCTAGGCACAGTGACCTCTCGGTAGGAGAGGCCCTCCCTGACCTGCCAGGTTGCGATTTAGGGCCAGTTAATGCTCAGTCCTTGGTCCCTCTGGGGACTTAGTCCTCAGCACCCCCCACAGGCTGAGGGGCTAGACTCTGCCCAGCTAGCTGTCAGGCTGTAAACATTGTGTTGTGTCCTTTCTGTTAACGTTGGTGGCTGTGTCTGCTGTGACCCAGGGTCCAGGAAATGGCTACTCCCAGGGGAGAATGTGGCCTGAGCAGAGACAAAGGCAGGACCTTCAGGGTTCCTTCGTGGATTACAATTGAGCAGAGCAGCCTTGCCTGGTAGCCTCAGCGTGGCTCTGGCTGCCTGAACCCAGCAGCCCCTGCTCTGCCCATGCCTGGCCAGGACACCAGGAAGACCTCTCCCTGAAGGCAAGAGTAGGCCCAGGTGCTCACTTGCCAGGTGCTGCCCACCCACTGGAGGGATGGCTCCTCACAGAGGCCCCCCAAGCACTGCACCAAAAACAAACTGAAGCATCTGTGAGGCTTGCTGCTCAGTCAAGGCCATGTCGTCAGCTTTGGGGGTGGGAGATCACTCGGTGTGAGGCTGCCCACCAAGGGGTCTGCTGTGCGAACAATGCCCACTCCTGGAGGCATAGCCCGGGATCACTGACCCCCTCAGCAGGAGGGTTCTTGCCTGGCTCTGGTCCTCACCTGCCAGGAAAGGTGAGACATGGTGACTGGGACTTGGTCACTGTAATGACACGATCGTGCCTTCTGCACAGATCTTCTCAGGGGCCCTCTCTCTCCTGTGGCCATACACAACACTCAGCACTTGGTCTAGAAAAGGCTGCACTTGGGTCAGCTTTGACAAGTTATTCTTTTGGTTATCGTTAATGGCTTTATTGAGGCATATTATACATATAAAATTCACCCACTTTGAGTGCACAATTCAGTGATTTTTTAGCAACTTTGCTAAGTGTTATGACCACTACAATTTTAGAACATTTTCATCACCCCAAAAAGAATCACGTATCCATTAAGCAGTCACTCACTATTGCCCCCTCCGCCCATCCCCTGGCAACCACTAACCTGCCGTCTCTATGGATTTGTCCATTCTGGATATTTTATATAATGGAATCACACAGTATGTATGTTTTCAAAGTTCATTCTTGTATCAATACTTCGTACCTTTTTATGCATGAATCACACACTCTACTGTGGGGGCATTTTGCATATCCATTCATCTGCTGATGGACATTCCCGCTGCGCCCACCCTTTGGCTCTTATGAAGGGTGCTGCTGTGGACATTCACGCACTAGTTTCGTGCTGATGGGTATGAACGGCTGCATCATATGGCACTGTTATGCTCAACTTTTTGAGTTACTTATTAGTTACATATGTGAGTATGTTCTCATAAAAAATGTTATCAATGAAGAGACCCCCCCCCTCAGGGGAGGCGGTGCCGCCGCCTTGGAGAGCCCGTCCAGACCTTCCCCCGTGCTCGCATCACGGTCGCCCACGCGCCGGTCTGGACCGAGCCCGTTTGTTGGTCTCTTGAAACTCAAGGACCCCAAGAAGTGGGATCGGCCACGTGCTGCGGGCACCTGCAGGCCGGGGAGGGCTGCGTTGCCCGGTCGAGCTCACGGCCGGGACCAGAGGGGGCCTCGCCCGCCACCCGGCCCCGCTCACCGGCGGTGCCCTCGGCGAAGCCTCCAGGTCAGGGAACCTCAGCGCCTCCACCGCCGTGGTGGGGACCCTCCAGCCGCCCCCAGCCAATCCCCCCGCCGCCCCGTCCCAGCCACTGCCCCCGTCCCCAGACACGGCCCCCGCCCCCAGCCCATGCCCCCAGCCCCGTCCCAGCCACTGCCCCCGGCCCCAGCCAATGCCCCCCCGCCCCGTCCCGTCCCAGACACTTCCCCCGTCCCCAGACACTGCCCCCGCCCCCAGCCCATGCCCCTCCAGCCCCGCCCCAGCCACTGCCCCCGCCCCCGCCCTCTGTCCCCGCCTCGCCCCGCGGCCGGACGGAAGTCCCGCCTCCTCCGCCTCCCTGAGCGCCGATCGGCTGTCCCATCCCAGGGAGGGAGCGCCAGGGACCACCACGCTGCCCTCCCTGGGGTTTCTGCGAAGGCAGTCGGCGCAGCCTGCTAGGGGCTTTAGTGCACCTGGACTCGGCCGCGTCGCCTCGGCTCGGAGCCCGCCGCCGTCCTGCTCCGCGCCGTGGAGGGCGGGGGGCGTATGCAAACAACCTGCAGCTCAAGCTCCTCATTGGTGAGCGTGTAGGAAAGGGGGCGGGAGGCACGGGGCGAGTGGGGCGGGGTTAGTGGAGGCGTGATCGACGTGCAGCCGGTCCAATGGCTCGGCAGCAGCGGCCAATGGGGACGCCGAGGGGGCGGAAGAGGGCAGAGCGGCTGTGGACCCGTGGGCGGAGTTGCCGGTGGCTCTGGGACGGTCTAAGAAGCGGCGGGGGCGGTAGTAGTCCTGATGGACGTGCAGGCGGACCAATGGTTCCCGGAAAGCGGGAGGCGAGTAGCCAATGGCGACGGTGACGATGCATCCCGTCACCGTATCGCTGTGTGGGAAACGCCGGGGGCGGGGCGGTCTTGACGGACGGGCGGACGGGCCAATGGTCATCGGAAAGAGGGCGGCGGGCCACCTGTGGCGACGGGGTGGAGGCGGGCGGGGCGACCGGAGGCTCCGCAACGCCGTTGGGGGACACAGTGGGGGCGGGGCGGGCGTGACGGACGGTTGGACGGGCCAATGGGCCGGGGAGGACGGGCGGCGAGCGGCCAATGGCGGCAGCAGGCCGGGGGCGGGCGCCGGGCGCCGGTCCGGCGCCGGCGGGTACGGCCTGCGATCCAAGCGGCGGCGGGCCCTCCCCGGCCACGGCCCCTGACGCGCGCCGCGGTCCCCTCAGGCGGCAGCTGCGGGGCGCCGGGGCGGGCGCGAGGATGGGCACGCAGGGCAGCCCGGTGAAGAGCTACGACTACCTGCTCAAGTTCCTGCTGGTGGGCGACAGCGACGTGGGCAAGGGCGAGATCCTGGAGAGCCTGCAGGACGGCGCGGCCGAGTCCCCGTACGCCTACAGCAATGGTGAGGCGCCGCGGGAGGGCCGGGGCCGCGGGCCGGGCGGGGCGGCGCGGCGCGGGCGCCCTGGGGAGGCCGAGACGGCCGTTTGCCCGCGCGCTCGGATGCGCTGGGAGGCGAGGGCCGGCGCCTGCACGGCGCTGCTGGCGGGGCGCAGGCCTGCGGCATTTGCGGTGCTTCCTCCTCGCCGTCCCAGCCCAAATGGAGGCCCCGAGGCTGGGGGCGAGCGGTTGATGGGGCTGACAGCGCGATCCGAGGCCGGCAGGCCACCGACAGCCTTCGGAGGAGGCCTGGCGTGGCAGGGCCAGGTCCGGGGAGCGCGGTGGCTGCGGTGCCCGCCGTCCCGGCCCGTGACGACCGACGGGGGCGGGAGGACGCACCTGCGGGGAGCGTCACCGACGGTGTCACGGCGGCCAGGCTCCGGTGGGGTCCGGGGGGCGGAGCTGGTGGTGTGGCGCTGGCAGGTGTTGCTGACCCCGAGGTGAGTGTGCACGGACTGTTCCTCGGAGGTGTTTACTTAGTACTGAGGGAATCAACGCCTTGTGCTGGAAGGAAATACTCTGATAATGACGTTATTAAACGTTCTTTTTAAATTTCCAGTGGCATGGCTAAAATACACAACATAGATTGCATCGCTAGCATTTGCCTGAGCGTGCCTCTTAATTTAGGTATTTAAGGTGAAAACATTGTTAATAGGATCAGTGAGACAGTGTGGTCAGCACCCCCTCTGTGGTGGGGACCTGGCCCCAGGCCAAATGGGTGTTTCCTTAGGAGATCCAGGGACCCTGAGCTGATTCCAGATGAACTGGTGAGCGAGTCAGCATCCAGTCTCTTCAAGGCCTTTTCTTGCTTCTGGAACTGCTGTCTTAACTAATTTTACTTCTCCTGATCCCTGTTCTCTACACTGTTTCTTGCTTTGTTTCTTGGGGTCTTGTCAGCCTTGTCTGACTGCTCTGAACAGACAGTTTTGCTGTTTGCTAAACTGTTTGCCTGTAGGCTGCTGAGAGTATGGACACAGCAACTCCCACCCTTTCCTTTTAGGACTTATCAAGGGTGTTGGATTACCTGGACTGACACTGCACACCCTTCCTCCCGGAACAGCTTGGCAATGGGCAGCAGTGCCAGGTTCTCTCTGTGCCACCTCCTGAAGCTTGTGCTCTTAGCCTCAGCCCAGAGGAGATGTTGCAAAGGCAAGAGAGGAAGAGCCCTGGGCTCATTTTTAGGTGGGGGAGGGAAAGTGAGGCTCAGATGATGAGCAGCCAAGTTGCTTTTCCAGCGGTAGCATTGCTTCCTGGAGCCCAGTTCCAGGAAGGCTGACAGTGTGCACGTTTGTGCATGTTCGTGCACGTTCAGAAGAGTACGGGAGGGGTTGGGCTTCATCAGGGGCACAGTGTTTTCCTGGGATGTTAATTTGTGCTTCTGATGGTCATCTTAGCCCCACTAGCTAGCTCCACCATTCTAACCATGTGCACACAGACACGAGCTGGGGAGACAGGACCCTCCTTCCTCCTCCATCCCCTTTGTCAGGCTGTGGTGCATTGCCACATTTCCTATGACACCCTGGCTGAGTGGGGCCAATATTGTGTAAAATGTGGAGACCTACCTGGTAGTGGAGATGTCTGAGACTCATGGTCGACTGGTCCAACAGGAAGGCCATCTACCAGAAATGGTGAGGAGAGCTTGCTCTTAGAAAGACTCCATGTGCTGTTAGGGCACACTTACAGGTCCCTGCAGGTGTCCTGCAGCATGGAGCAGAGAAGCAAGAGCATCTGGGCTGTGGAAACATGCTCCCTGTATCCAGGGGCCTTGAGGTTAAGACACGCAGAGGACAAGGAGTGGGTCTTTGTGGTCAGGGTGTGAGCTTGGCCACCCCAGGGCCAGCACTCTTCATCAGGGTGAAGTTGATGGATCTGAGAATACTCAGGCTTCCTAAGGGAAACTTCTGGGTTTTGGAAGCTCTGAAGCAGCTAGTTCTTAGGATTCGGCGTTATGAATTTGTTCTTCTTTGGAAGACTCATAATAGGTAGGAGCTTTTGATTTCTGATCCTCTTATGAGGGATATACATATATTTCTTTTTCCTCTTTGTTGTCAGAAGCCTTTAGAGTGTGTATATTTCCAGGTTTCTTGTTTTCAGCCTGAACTTGCATGGTTCCTCTGACCAGGTAGCAAGTGACCTGTGGCCTGGAGGTCCCTATCTGGTGAAGGGTACACTGCTCCAGCGTGGCCCAAACCTCCTTTATGATCACAATTGGATCACTTACCTGCCTTGAAGTCTTGTCTAGCATGTTGCTCAGACAGGTGTGTGAGCGTACATCGCTCTCTCCAGCTTCACAAACAAGTGAGTCATCAAAATCACCTTCTTTATTAGCACTGGCACCTGAAGCAGTGCCGATGTGTGTGTGGCCACATACCCAGCACCCGTGGGAGCCCCTGTGGGCTCTTCTGCATCTGATAATGTTGATGCACGCTGTGCTTTTGGATCTCTGTGGATCTGGAAACCTTCCTCTCAGGAAAGGTTTCCCTTTCTTCTCCATACCCGGCAGTGGTTTTAGGAGAGTGGTCTGTGCTCTATCTGGGACAGAACAGAAGAACACTTTGCATAGAGATTCTACCTGGGTGATCGTGCTCCAGAACACAACCATCAGTGAGTCTCGGTTATGGAAGCTAGAAGGAGGAGGTGTTTGCTCTCTGTGAGCAGCTTCTGCCACAAGCCACATGCAGTCGGGTCTGGCTGTGGCTCCATGGTGTGGCCCTGGGGTGGTGGGTCTGTGTTGGCCCCGAGGGAGCATGCTGGGTATGCACAAGCCCATTCCTGTCTCACTGTGGGTGTTGAATGTCCTTGATTAAGGATCCACTTTGCCTTGTCTCCTATAAACCTTCACGTGAATGATGGGGGCCTCCAGCAAAGTCCATTGTGGTTTATATGCCCACATTCTGGAGAACTTGAGAGTGGGTTAATGAGATGAATTCATGGGCATAACTTTGTTTCGTCCTCTCTGCTCCTTTGGGGGTCAGTGTTGGTGAAAGCTGCTGAGTGACACTCCTGTCCTTTGAGCCCAGGGAGCTGGGGGGAGGAAGGGAGGGAAGCGACTGTGGACAACACAAGGCCAGCATTGAGGTTTGCCATAAATGTTGGGCCTGATGGTCATAGAGATATTTGTGGGGCAACATGATGCTTGCTGCAGCCTGTGTGAGTGGGGACACTGTGCCTGTGTCCCCAGCATGCTTTGGAGCTCTCTGCTGGAGCCAGGGCCACAGTGCCACATCGGGTACCACATCAGTGACCCAGAGGCAACGCCAGGCCAGGGCTCTGCCTGCCCCTCAGCTCCATCTGCCTTCACTGAGCAGTTACAAGTGTTTCTTCTCATCTGGCTTGAAGTTCCTTTCTCTCCTAAGTGGCAAATTCAAGGGGAAAGTATATCTTCAAATGCTCCTCTGTGTTGTTGTGTTTTCCTGAGTGAAAATGTATCTCTAGACTATGCATTCCATGTGTGTCTTATCCATTGCTTTATCCCCAACACTAGGCTTGCACACGGAAGGTACTGACTAAGTTTGTACTTTTAGATGAATGCACAGCCTGTGTGCAGCATTCCTGTACTAACTGTTACCTGGTGGTGGTTGTCACACGGTCAGCACAGCAACTCATAGCAGTCCTTTCTCTTCCTCTGTACTTGGGCACTTGGGTTTTGCTCATTTGCTCTTTTTCTGGGGCAATTTATTGGGGTTTGCCTTTCTTCTGTTAGGTGCCAGGTTTTCCTGCAGGTTGTTGGCTCCAGGAGGAAAAGTCTTGATCACTGTGGTAACAGCTAATAACCACTAGCACGTGATGTGCGCTGTGTGCCAGGCACGCTGCTGAGTTTTCCCTCTGTTCCTCATTTAATCCTCACCACCGTCCGTGAGGGAGGCAGCGCTATCCCCATTTTACAGATGAGGAATTGAGGCTCAGAGAGGCAGAGAGACGGCAGCTGTTGGCAGTGGCGTGGTCATGGGCCCTTAGGGGTGCTCTTCTCCAGCCTCCTCATTTGGAGGGAGCTGGCTGACCTTGAGCAGTAAAGCAGCAGAGTTGGTGGCTCTTTTCCCTTCACCCTCCTTCTTGCCTCCACCCTGGGTCTGGGGCCAGTCGCTGCAGGCCCCCTCCTGCTGCACACCGTGCATTCCAAATTCTCTCGAGACCCAAGCCTCAGAGGACCTTCCCCAGCTCCTGTGTGATCCTGGCCAGCGTCTGGGAACCTGTGTCATCACTGGGAGTTGGCACTTTAGTGGGACGTTATAACTTGTTTCAAGGCAGACAGGGCTCTGTGAGTGTTGACTTTCCAGCTCTGCTCATGCTGGGCCTCCTGGCGAGGCTCCCTGTCTCCCTTCCCAGAGCCCACCAGGCCTGAGAGCAGCCCTTCCCAAGGCTCCTGTGCCTCTGAGCTCCAACCCTGACCCCTGGGCTTCAGTTCACATCCTGCCTGTGTCGCGACACCATGTGGGATGCCACCCAGGGAGTGGGCTACCTTCTGTTAACTTGTTGTGGCTGGTCCTCCCTCTTTCTTCCTGTCCTTGCCCATTGTACCTCCTCAGTCTTTTCCCACCCCTGGCTGTGGACAGTTCACCAAGGTCTGGTCCTGAGGCCTCATGTTTTTCTCCCTCATTTCATCCATTTGTTCTGTCATTTATTCCTGGGTGTCTTACAATAATGCAGCAGGCACTGGGCCAGGAGCTGAGGGTGCAAGGGAGAACAAAATAGAGACAGTCTTTTCTTTTATAGAGTTTTGAGAAAAACAAGAAAGGGGGCCTTGAGGATGCATTGTAGCTGGCTGGGGGTTTCCAGAGTTTACTCCTAGATCCATCTGTGCGTGTGTGGCAAGGTTCCTCCTGTTTATGTCTTTGCTGGAGACACTCACCTGCTCTGGGTGTTGTAAGGACAAACCTGCTTCCACCTGAGGGGGTGATGGGCTGTAAGGGGCAGATTCTGTATCTGGTTGAAATTATACTAATTGTGCTGCTTTGTAAGTTGGACTGGCATGGCCTTTCCTAAGTTTTCAGAAAACAGTTAAGTTAGTAGGTAGAATATTTAATTTTAAGTTTTCCCCCAATCTTTAGCACTTGCTGTAAGCTCTAGCAGATAACAGAGCAAATTCTTGCATGGCAGGTGCACAGCAGTGCCTACCAGGTCCCTCTTGCAGGGTTTTGTGGTCACAGTTGAGATTCTTGTGTCATGTACACATAATATCATCTTTTCCATTGGCTCAGTTGCTTGTGGCTTGGATGATGAACTAAATTTAACAGGGTTTCAGGAAGGAAACTGTATCAGGGAGCTGAGAAGTGGGTGGGAAGGACGCAAAGGGAAGGATCTGAGTCCTCGCGAGTACTATCACGTCCTGTTCTGTTTGAAGATTGTAACTGGGAAGGTGAAAAATAGCTGGTCCCTGAAAAGCTACCACTTACCTAGGTCCTTTGCGCAGGCAGCACCTAGTATGGATGCCATATGTTGAGGGGTGTCGTGGCTTGGGGGCCACGTTGCCAGCATGTCGTCCACTAGGCGTTTGGAGGGAGCAGGGAAGGGTCTTCGGCATCCAGTGTCCTGGTGTGGAGAGAGCAGCAGGAAGAATGCAAGAAGAAAAGGAAGATGGACTGTTAGGCCGGATTTACTGCCCTGGTGGTTGGGAGAAGAATGTTCAGACCACAGAACCCAGGTTTTGGGGATCAGCAGCTACAGAGACAGTGGGAAAGAGGAGCAGCTGCAGGAAGAGGGCTGGCTGTGCCAAGACCGAGGTCTATGGGGTCGTTCTTAGGGGCAGAATGTAGGTGGAAAAGTGGCCTCTTAGTCCTTTTGGCAGTGAGGGTAAATATAAGTAAATAAAGTAAACTCCAACTCATAGACCTGGAATGACGGGCAAACTCTGATGCCCACAGTGTGCGATTCTCTCATGCTAAGATCAGTGGACATTTGTCCTATAGAATTTAGAGGAGAGGATGGGGCAGTGGGGCCATGAAGGTGGTGGGGACCCAAGGGTGCAAGCAGGAAGACAGTGGACATGACCAGACACTTCTCGGCAGAGCTCTTTCTGCCCATCAAGGTACTGCACATTTAAATAACAGGGAGAGGACAGGGAGGTGCTCGGGAGCAGCCAGGCCCTCAGGATGGTGACCAGGGAGGAGAGGTGTGCAGTGGCTTCTGGAAGGGTCTTATAACCAAGATATGCTGAGGGTGCAGTGCCAGGGAGGCCAGGAGCTGTGGAAAGGGCTGCCGCGTGCAAGAAAGAGTTGGTCCCATATTCATAGGTGGCAGAGAGGAAGCAGAGTTGCTCAGCTCCTGGATGGCCTCCACCTTCTCCACGACGAACATGGCCCTCAAACCAAAGGGCTTGAGAAGAATGTGAATCCCTGGACGGGTACCATGCTCCTGGCTGCTTTAACTGACCCCTGAGGAAGGACATCTCATCCCAAGAGAGGGGCTTTTTGAAAAAGCAGAGGGTGAAAGAAGACCTCAGTACTGGAAATGGGCAGGCACTTTACAGTTTGCAAAATGTTTCTGGCTGGATGCCAGAACCTCTAGGCAAGTGAGTTAATGTCAACCCTGGATAGGGATCTAGGCCGGGTGAGAACCATGTGAGCCCAAGAAGCCATCCAGGTTGGCTCAGAACAAACTTCTGGTGGTTCCCAGGTGGTGGATGGCAGAGCTGTTGCTGAGGTGGCCAGTTCCTTCCAGCAGTTCATGGTGTTGTGCGTAACCCATGAGCTGCTTTCCAGAGCCCCTGGGTCTGTGGTCACTGTTGGGCTCTCACCTGACCTTCCTGAATGATAGTATTATCTGTCACCTGGGCCAAGATAGAGTGAGTGCTTGTTTGTCAGACCTAGCTGGGAGGATGGGCAATAGGGTAGATGACATTGGGATTCAGGATGCTTTGAAAGGGCTTCAAGGGCCCAACGAATGCAGTGACACTTACCAGGGTTGCTGAGGTTCTATGCTTAGGGGAGAGTGGCCGGGGGGTGGGGGTGGGGGTGGGGCCCAGGTCACTGTGTAGGCCGCCACATATGTGGGAACCTGCTCTGCCTGTTGCCCTGCAGCATCCTGCAGGCTGAGGTCTGCCCACACCACGGTGGCAGAGCCTGGGAGCCATGAGCAGGAGTTAGGAGGAGGAGGAGGAGGAGGGACCTGTTAGCTGGTTGGACCTGTTAGTCCTGGTGGCTGCCCTGTTGACGGAGGTCTCTTTGGTCCTGGGGCTCTGTGGTGTCTCCTGCACTCACCTGATTCCTGCCCTGGAGGAGTTGTTGTATGCCAGGTCAGGTGATGCCAATGATACTTGCTTCATTGCATCACTTAGGGAGCGGCAGCTTCACATTGTTGCTGCATCTCCTTCATCTGCTGGTTGGCATGGCTGCTGCAAATAAGGCATTTCTGTAAAAACACCCTTGGGCATTTGTTCAATATCAGGATGGACTCAGAAAGGTTTTGTTCCTTCATTGTGGATAATCCTTTCCTGTCTTTGGTTTGGGAGTCAGGTAGCCCCCTTGATACTGGGGCGTGTGTCCTTGGCTGTGCCCCATGTTCCCAGAGCATCTCCTGCTTTCTGGTGCAGTCCAGTGCTCCAAGCAGATGTGGGTCTGCCTGCCCTGAAATTGGTCGTTTCTCTAAGGAGCCTGGGTCATCTTGTGGGGAGAGGTATTATTAATGCCAACTTTTTAAACTACTTTTATTAAATAAAGAGTATGTGAAAAATAGTAGTAATAGTAATAGCAGCATGTGCAAAGCATAAAGAGTAACAAGATGAACATCCACCTAACCCATTGAGTTTAAGAAATTGTTGTATTGAACTTTTTTTTTTAAGAGATGGGGTATTGCTCTGTTGCCCAAGCTGGATTGTAGTGGCACGGTTACAGCTCACTGCAGCCTCAAACTCCTGGGATCCTCCCTCCTCAGCCTCCTGAGTAGCTGGGATTATAGTTGTGAGCCACCGTGCCCAGCTATATTCAACTTTTTGAAAGAACTTTGGTGTATAAGTGTGTTGCATGGATAGTTAAGCCCGTAATTCATTATCAGTATCACCTAGCTGTTAATGCCGAGGTTTTTGCCTATGTGAGACCAGAAAGCTTTTGCTTCTGGTCTTGGTGTTGTAAAGAGTTAGTGGTCACCAACTGTAGTAGAAGCCTGCAGTGTCCCTGAGTTTTGAGCTTGTTGTCACAGCCATGTGAGGCTCTTCTGGGGGCTGCTTTTGTTGCTGTGGGAGGAGCAGCCCACCCCGGGAACCCCGGCCCAGAGTCTTCCTGCCTGTCTGCCTCTGTGCTTAACCTACCTGGCAAAGCTGTCTCCCAGTCGTCTATGTTGAAGTTCTTCCCTCCTGTTGTAATTGTCCTCATCACTTAATAAACACTGCTCATATCAGGAATGGAGGCAGAAGCTGTATCGTCCACATGTTTGTGGAGATGGTTTGGCTTCTTAAAAATCATAGTACCAAAAACTGTGATTTTTTTTTTTGTGCCTGTTATCCATATGATCTGGCTGTATTACTAAATATCAGCTCAGTCTGAAAAGTGTTAATCCTTTTTGAATTGAAATGAAAAAACAGGAAAAAATGTATCTGTCCCATCTTTCTGTTAAAGGCATTAAATTTGTCACAAATGTGATAGGCAAAAGGTTAACTTGCTCAGTAGCAAAAGTATTTACAAGTTAGTTTAAACAACCTGGAACTTTATAGGTCAGAGTATGAGTTTGCTCAAGTGTGTACAGAGCGTTTCCCATGGACCAGCCCCTGGGCCTGGCCCTGCAGCGGCGTCCTCGAGGGGAAAACAATTTGATCATTATTGGGAGTATTTCCCCATTTTAAGTCATCTGGCCAGGGCCACATGTACAGTACTCAGGGAGGAGATTCTAATGAAAAATACATGGAAAGATGTTTAATCCTAAAATTAAATGAGAGGGAATGTTCACTTGTAAGGTTATCAAAGATTAAAATACGGTAATTCTCAGTACTGAGGGCACGTGCAGGGGTGGGAGTGATGTTGGTGTACTCTTCCTCAGGGGTTTAACAGTGTGCATCCAGAGTCTTAAAATTCTTTCCTTTTGACCAAGTAATTAGGAGTCTATCCTAGGGAGTAATAGGAGATACAACTAGAGATAGTCAAGGCTTTTTTTTTTTTTAAACGAAAGTGAAAAACATCAAACAGCCTAAGGGTCCAACAGTGGAAACATAGTATATTCATAGGGTGATATATACAACATTTAAAAATACTTTGGAGGAATATTTAATGAATATTCAATGAAATAGGGCCATCTCATATCTCGTTAAGTGGAAAAAAGTGTACGTAACTATATAGTGTGTAGATGTATGTAAAATGAAAGAACTGTGGAGTGAAACACACAACAGCATTAAGGTGGTTGTCTCTGGATTTTGGTGTTACGAATAATGTCTGTGTTTTTTCTTTTAAGTGTTCTGTATTTCACCAAGTTTTCTATGCCAAGTGTGCTCACTCTTTTGGTTTGGTGTGGGTTTTAAGGCATTAGGTAAAAGCTCTAACTTCACAGGAAACCGGGCCATAAACTGTCCTAGAGTTTCTTCCGAAATCTGGCATGCTGGTGTAGAAAGACACTTTTGAAATTTGTTAGGTAACCTGTCCTTCCTTTTCTGTCCTTCCCCAGGCACCAGTTTGCTGCTGATCCAGTTTGCAGACGTGGTCATCCTTGTTTCTGAGAACATCCAAGCAGTGTAACATATCAGGGGCTGGGCGGCAGTTCCCGGGAGCAGGGATACCAGGCCTCGCATGCTGATGATTTAGATCCCCAGGTCTCCCCAGGGACAGACAGTGCCTTCACATCTGGCTCTGATCTGTATTCAGCCCCATCTTTTAGGGTAATTCAATCCACTCATCTTTAAAAAAGACCTACTAATCTAAATTCAAAGCATATGAATACCTTGTGGGTTTAATTTTTTTTAATCAGTTTTATTGAGATAATTTATATATAATGTACCTGTTTTAAGTGTACAGTTCTATGAGTTTTGACAGATGTATATACCTATGTAGCCACTACCCTCATCAAGATGTGGGACATTCCCACCGTCCCAGAAAGTCCTTTTATGCCTGTGTAAATTCAGCCCCCTAGCCCCTACAGGTCTGCTTTCTGTCACTATAGATTACTTTTCCTGCTCCAGAATGTCATATAAATTGAATCATACACTATATTCTTGTGTCTGGTTTCTTTTGCTCAGCATATTTTAGAAATTCATTCATGACGTGCAAGTCAGTAGTCTATTCTTTTTTTATTCCTGAGTAGTGTTCTTAGTGCACAAGTCCTTGTGTGAACATGTTTCAATTCTCTTGGGTAAATATCTAGGAGTAGAATTTCTGTCTCATGTGTGAGTGTACGTTTTAATTTATAAGAAATTGTCAAAGTGTTTTCTAAAGTAGCTCTGTCATTTTGCATTCCCATCAGCAATGCATGAGAGTTCCACTTGCTCCACATTTGACAATATTTAGTGTTGTTAGCTTTTTTTTGATCAGCTTTATTGAGGTATAATTTATGTACAAAAAACCTGTTTACATTTAAAGTTTGAAATTCAGTGGATGTCAACAGACATGCAGGCCTGAGAAACCGTCGCCACACGCAGTCTTAACTAACGCTCTGCAGACCACTCACTCCCTGCTCCCAGACCTAGCAACCACTGATCTTTCTGTTACTATAGGCTAGTTTGCAATTTCCAGAATCTTTATATAAATGGAGTCACACAACATGTACTCTTTTGTGTCTGGTTTCTTTCTTTAAACACGTTCTGTATGAGACTCATCCACGTGGTTGTGTGTAGTTGTAGCTCCTTCCTTCTTTGTGTTGTACGGCTTTCCATTTGTGAGTACTGCAATGTGTTTATCTCTTCTTCTGTAGTTGGGCTTTTGGACAGTTCCATGTTTGCGTTATTCTGAATAGTGCTCCTATGAAAATTTTCATGCGTGTTTTTGGTGACACATGGACACGTTCCTGCTGAGGACTGGAAGTGTTGGGTGGTGGGGCATGTGCATGTGCAGCCTCAGTACGCTGCCAGTTTGCCAAAGCAGTCGGACGATTTGTGTCACACCAGCAGGGCATGAAAGTTCCATTTGTTCTAAGTCCTGCTTCCATTTTAGTGGTGCTGATGGGTTAGTGCCTATTTCTTTGTAATAGCCATAGAACGTTCCATCCTACAGTTACTTTCTGTTATTTAATCATTCCCCAGTGGCTAGATTTTTAGTTTGTATGCAGTTTATTTATAATAAAAAATAATGCTGCAGTAAATAGCCTTTAGTTACTTTTGCACCTTTGTGTTTCTTTTCTGTTACTGCTATAACATATTTTCTCACAGTTCTGTGGGTCCTCATTCTGATGTGGGTATCCTTGGGCTAAAATCAAGGTGTTGGCGGGGGCATTGTTTTTTGCAGGCTCTAGAGGAGGATCTGTTTCCTTGCTCATGGGGTTGTTGGCAGAATTCAGTTGTTTGAGGTTGTAGGACTGCGGTCCCTATCTCCTTGCTGGCTGTAATCTGAGGGCCTTTCTCAGCTTCTAGAGGTTGCCCAGCCCACGGTCTTCACTTAGGGCCCCCTGCTCCATCTGCAGAGCCAGCGATGGTGGGTTAAGTCCCTCTCATGCTCTTATCTCTAACTCAGCCAGGAAAGGCTTTTAACGACTCATATAGTTAATTGGGCCCACCCAGACAATCCAGGGTAACCTCCCATCTCAAGGTCCATGCCCTAATCCCATCCGTAGAGCCCTTTTTGTCATATAAAGTGACCTGTTCACAGGTTCCAGGGGTTAGGACATGGATAGCTGGGGGGCTGTTATCCTGCTGACCACACCCTTAGAAAAGTTCTTTTTGTCGGTTCGTTTTGATAGATTTTTGTAGGCTCAGTGGCTGGATCAGAGAAGGGTGTGTACCTTTCTCTTAGATACTGCTTGTTTTAGTTATCTTTTGCCATGTAAGAAATTGAAATAAACTGAGCAGTTTAAAACAACACTCATTTATTAGCTCACAGTTTCAGGAATCTGGCGTGGCTCAGCTGTGTCTTCTCAGGGTCTCTCATAGGCTGCAGATCAAGGTGTCAGCTGGGGCTGGTCTCATTTGAAGGAAGGTCCCTCCTCTGGGAAAGGTTCCCTTCCAAGCTCAGCATCTTGTGGGCTGTAGGTGCCAGCCAGCCTCCGTTCCTGGCCATGTGGGCCTCTCCATAGGACCGTTCACTTCATGAAAACCAAGAAGACCAAATCCCAGTCTCATGTAATGTAGTCACAGAGGGGACACCCCTTACCTTGGCCATATTCTGTTGGTCAGAAATAAGTCCCAGGTCCCACCCACCCTGACAGAAGGGGCCCTGGGCTCACCTGGAGTGCCTCCACACTGCTCAGTATTGCCTCAGGGAGCTGCTCACTGAGGACATGTGGACCCCCCTCGTCTATCTCCAGGCCTGCACTGTGGGGGAGGTGGGTGTCTTTGGCATAGGTGTGTGGGAGAGTAAACATGAAGACCAGTTCTGGCAACCTTGGTGGGAGGACTGTGTGACCTGAGAGGGGCTTGAGGCTGCCCTGGATGGCTGGATCCCACAGCACCTCTACACATCCACCTGTTTTATGGAAAGCTTTTTCTGGTGGCTAGAAGACCCAGACATTCCTCTTTTGCTTTTTGTCTATCTCTGGAAACTTGGCAGGAGCTTCTCTTGCCTACCTAAGGAGTAACACACCAAGAAATACCAGCCGCCTCCCCTGACACTTCCAAGTGCCTTGGACACCATGTTGGGATCATGCGGGCGCATGCTTTTTTCAGACAGCCTGATGTGGGCCCTGTTCCCCAGGAAGTGAGATCTGGGAACTCCCGTGGAAAACTGTCAGCAGGACTGCCTACCTGCATCCACACCTGCCCAGGGAGCACTTCTGGCCCCACCCAGGAGAGCCTGACTTACACAGACTGGGCTGCACAACAGGAAGAACCTGTTGGGGTCAGACACATGGATTCCCCTTTCTGCCCACAAGCCTTTCCCTTTGACACGAGCTGGGCATTCCAGTTTCAGGTGCTCAGCTAAAATACAGCAAAGGACAGACATCAATTAGCATTTTGTGTTTCATTCCTAATCTAGTCTTTTATTAATCATTTTTTGTTCATTGTAATGAATTTTTTAAAAGTCATCTTGTGGCTTTTAATTATGTTGGAAAGTAGATGGATAATTTTACATTTAATGTTGCCGTTTCTTCCATAGAGACTTGAGCCTCAGGCAGAATGAGGTAGCGGTGTGTGTGTTGTCTGTGCAGGGGGCTCCCTCCTTACCCTCTCCGTTTAGGTGGGTCCACACTGAGTCTGGACCACGTGTGTGGGAAATACCCCCCATACCCCGAGGCTGGGTGGCGTGTCAGGTTGGAGTGTGTCAGCTGGGTTGTGCATAGTGGGTCTTCACTCTGGCAGGTCCCTGCTTCCTCTGAACAGTAGAAAATTCAATTTTAAAACATCCAGCAATCTTGATTTATAAGCTGAGTGATCAAATCAGAACTAAACAGACATCTGAGAATTATTAGTTCTCTTTTTGGTGTGTGTTTGCTATTCCTATACTGATTACTTTTGTAATTCCCTAGGGGTACAGTAAAGATGGATTTTCTTTGGGGTGTATTGTCCTGATTCTCACAGACCTGCTTCTCACAGACCTGCTTGCATTAGTGTAGCCCTCTGAAGAAGGGTTAAACTGGTGACAAGTGTGATTTGTACCCTGCTCTGGACCTGTCAGATGGCTCCTGGTAGAAACACTGTGCCGGCCATTCCAGCTGCAGAACAGCCCTGTGTTGTGCTCTGCAGGAAAGTGCTGCTCACAGCAGACTGTCCCTGATAGACTGGCCACATGAGCCATGGAAACCCCACTCTGGTGGCCCGACGTTCCACTCCCACACAGAGGGTGGCCCCTGCAGGCTCAGGCCCAGCCTTCCTCCACTGCTTCCCCAGCGGCTCTGCACTCACAGCTCCTGGGGAAGTGGGTCTCCACAGGCGGGAGCTTGGATGCCGTGGTCAGCTCCCCAAATCACCAGGACATTGGTGACTATCAAAAACAAAGGCACATTTGGGAAAGTCAACACTTAATGACTTTTTTGGGCCCATTCCTCCTTCCTCCTTCCCCCTTCCCCCTGCCCTGCCCTTTTTGGAATCCATGCTATGAAATACCCCTTTGCATGCGACTGGCAGCCAGGTGATTTCCTACTCCTGTTCTCCTGGCCTCCCTCCACACTTCCCTGCAGCGGCTGCCACACCTGAGCCTGGAGGCTGCTGTGTGCTCAGCTCCTCCCCTGCCTCAGTGGTCCCTGCTCACTCCCAAGGGGCTGCCTGAGACCAGCAGTGTAGGAACAGAGCCCGGGAAGCCAGGACGCTGGTGTATCCTGTCGTGTATGTGGCGCTCAGCCCTGTCAGACCTGGGGCCCTTCTACAGGTGGTTTGCAGCATCCCCTTTACTCTCCCGAGAAGAACAGCTAGGATAATGTATATCCTACCTACACTCACAAAACATACACGTGTACATATGTATGTGTTATATAAAGGAGAAAGAAAAGGCATGTAATCTATAATAAAATCGTTTGTATTTGAGTAAGTCAGGGCTCGGGTACAGACACTGAGAAGGCAGCAGGTAAAAGTGTATCTGGTGTTGGTGTTACCAGAATGGTGAACTACTCTTGGTGAAGTTTTGAGCAAATTAAGATATAGTCCCCTGGGATTTACATGGTGTTGGCGTTGCTGGGAAATGCAGTGTTAAGATAGAACAAACATGTGCATAACAGATCAGGGTCTCAGCCCAAATCATGGACACAGGTGTTTCATCGGTGTGAATACTTGCTTGGGCATTTGAGCCCAGGGAAGTTCCCGTGGTGCAGAAGTCATGTACGTGGTGGTTCACCTGAGATCGCTGGCCTGCGCTTCCTGATCTTGTACAACCAAAAAATGTCCCCACAGGTTCCAAAGGGGCCACTGCTGCAGCTCATGGTCTGGGCAGCAGCCGGGCAGCAACCTGAGCCCCTTCAGCTCCCAAAACAACTCTTAGTGTGTAGTAGAAATTTTTTAAATATTTGGGTTAAGTGAATTGCCACTCCCTTTAGAAACTACCCCTAAATAATAGTAAAGACATTTTTAGGGCAGGTGCAGTGGCTCATGTCTGTGATCCCAGCACTTGGGCGGCCAAACGGGAGGATGGCTTGAGCCCAGGAGTTGGAGACCAGCCTGAGCAACATAGCGAGACCCCATCTCTACAAAAAATAGAAAAATTAGCCAGGTGTGGTGGCAGGTGCCTGTAGTCCCAGCTACTGGGGAGGCCAAGTGGGAGGATGCTTGATCCCCAGAGCTGGAGGCTGCAGGGAGCTGTGATGACGCCACTGCACCCCAGCCTGGGAGACAGAGTGAGACCCTGTCTCAAAAAAAAAAAGAAACATTGAGAGAACCAGAAAGAGCTTTAGAGCTTTTAGGAATTATTAAAAAATCATAGAAGGGCTAGAAAACAAAGTTGATATCTCCCAGAAAATAGAACAAAAAGACAGGGCTGGGGGACAGGTGAGAAAGCTGGGCGGTTACCAGAGGGCCCCTGGCCGGCACGGGTCAGGGGGAGGGATGGGAGCCGTGTGTTGGGAGGGGTGACCTAAGGGACACAGGGACCTGGGTCTTCAGACTGAAAGGCCGCCGAGCACCCAGCACAGGATGGAAAAGACCTCCCAGGACCATGTGCCAAAGAAAATGCCCTCCAAGCTGCTAGTGAGCAAGGCAGGTCCCACAGCACAGGAGGATCAGGGTGTGCACAGCACTGGCCTCCCTGGGAGCCGTCCGGCACCGGGGCAGGGCCTGTTGCCTCATAGCAGCTGGCTTGGAAATGGCTTTCCAGGGTCTGGTCTGCTGTGGTTCTGCACAAGGAGGCAGCTCCCTGCAATAGACAGAACCGGGGGCTCAGGTGCTGGGGCTTCACTGTGATGAGGATGATGCTGGTGTATGTCTCGTAGGGTGGTTGTGCTGATTCAGGTCAGCTAAGAGGCAGCACCTCGCTGGGAGCAGATGAGCAAGAGGCTCACTGGGCACGGCCCAAGCTGGGGGCAAGGCCTTCAGCACCTCCAGCAGGTGGGGAGGAGGGCAGGAGGGCGGGTACCCATGTGCAGTCATTGGTGGGAGCCCCTGGGAAAGCAAGGCCGGGGCGCAGATGTGGTAGTGTTCTGAAGGGGGCTGGCCCTTGCTGGGGCCCTTGCTTTCTTCACCAAACAGTGTGTTATCTTAGCTCATTTTTTAAGAAACAATGTTTATCTTTTTTTCTTAATTTTTGAAATTTATTTTCTTTTTGAACCTTTTTTTTTTGAGACACAGTCTTGCTCTGTCGCTCTGGGTAGCGTGCATCATCGTAGCTCCCTGCAGCCTCAAACTCCTGGGCTCAAGCGATCCTCCCGCCTCAGCCTCCCAGAGTGCTGGGACTACAGGCGTGAGCCCCCGCGCCCGGCCTAGAAAAGACTTTTAGACAGAAGGAAAAAATAAGTTGGGCACTGAGAATGCCAGAGTGGACAGTCTCCCTGCCGACCCCCAGGAATCCCCCTTGTGGGGTGGTGTTCAGAGGCCCGCCTGCCATGGCTTCTCCCGGGCTCTGCCAGCTTTGCAGCCTACGCCCACAGCCCCAGTGCCTGCGGTCCCCCATACCAGGCTCCAAACCCTGTTCTAGGCTGCTGCTCTGCTTCTCCCTCCCTCTGTCTCCCGTCGCCCTCTGGCCTATGAAATGCCTGCTCGCCCTTAGGTCCAGCTTGGATAATTGCTCCTCTTCGAAACCTTCCAGACCAAAGGCTTCCTCCCTGATGGTCCTGGTATGGGGACCCTTTAATGTGGACTGTCATTAACCCTCCCAGGGTCCACCTCTCCCACTGGACCGTCCTTCCAGTGGCTTCTTAGTGCCAGAGCCCCCTCAGGGCTCAGTGTGGGATGAGGGACGGAAGACACTGCGGGTTCTCCTCTCTAAACCAAGAGCTATGGCATTAAAAGCATCCTTGATGGGCTGTGTGTGGTGGCTCACGCCTGTAGTCCCAACGCTTTGGTAGGCCAAGGTGGGAGGATCACTTGAGGCCAAGAGTTTGAGGCTGCAGTGAGCTATAGTGATGCCACTGCGCTCCAGCCTGGGCAACACAACAAGACCCCATCTCTAAATATATATATACAAAAGCAGCTTAATATTTAAGGACTGATGGGGTGAGGGGAGGGGTGATTGAATTGTCAGAGCTGACCCAGAAAAGTTTTCTTGACATCCTGCCCTGGTGACAGACAGATTCTGCTTTCCAAGGGCAGGCCCCTCTTTGGAATTGGTATGTGTATATCTTCCATTATTCTATAAAGCATACCACAAGTCTTTATACAAATTTGGAAGGTGGTAGGGGTGTGAGAGGACAGAGTAAGTGTGAAGAATATATTTGATATTTTTATATCAAATGACCATGGTATCAAATGTGATATCAAATTTCCCATGACCAAATTTTCCAAGTAAAAACGCCTAGGAACTTTTGGCTCTTGTCTGAGCCTCTTGGCCTTTCTGTAAGGCCGGCTCCTTGCACCTGCCCTCAGCCGGCCCTGCTGTCCAGTGTAGTGACCGCTGCCCACTGACCTCGGTGTCTTCCTGGGCATGCCCATGCCAATGCCGGGCCTGTGGGGTGAGACACCTATCTATCCCTTCTCTGAGAGTCCAGACCTTTTCTGGAGTTGCGTCCAGGGGCAGGAGGCCTCCGCCTGGACAGTGGTCATGGGTTCCTGGGTGCAAGACACTTGGCAAACTGTTTAGCAATCACGGCCACTGTTTGTGAGTCTAAACTGTTTCGATGGTGACGTTGTTTAGTAGTAATCTTAAATTTTTCCTCACCAGCGTTCACTGAGGATCCTTGGCAGGTCTCATGGTCCCTCAGGGAAGAGCTCAGGGCACCTGGGGGGCTGTGGCTCCCCCATCCGCTGCAAGAACAGAGGCTTTCCACCCTTCCTGAGGGCAGCAAGTCGGGTCCCAGAGGCAGGCGTCTCCAGTGCACGGAAGCACAGGGAACCTCCATCACGCTGGTCAGCTGGCCAGTGGGAGAGCCTGCCCAGAGCCCAGCGGCAGAGGGTGCTTCTGATGGTGGCGATAGGATGGGGCATCAGCACAGCTCTCTCTGTGCCCCGGCCTGTTGGTGATGAATTCAGTCTCTCTTTAGGCTTTTCTGGGCGCTCCTCTCTCCCACAGCAACCGCGGCTTCACCTGGGGCACAGTGCCGTCTAGGGGTGGCTCAGTGGCAGGGCAGCTCCTTTTGAGGGGGGGCTGGGCTTGGGCGTTGGAGTCCCCAGAGTGGTCACTTGTCGGTGTCTGTACTGTCTGTCTGCCTGCACCGTGCCTGCTTGGCAGATCCTGGCGTGGAGGTGGTGCTGGTCTCGAGGAGGAGCACCTATGGCCTTTGTGGGAGTCCCCATTTCCAGCACGGTCCTCTCAGGTCCGTATCATAGGAGCTGCAGTCGCCAGGACCGAAAGGCAGCGAGTCCTGGGCCAAAGGCTTCTCCATTTGTGCTTCCTGTTGGACAGAATTCCAGGAGCTTCCACCCAAAGGAGCGGGAGACGAGAGTTGGGGAGAAGAAGGGGGTGCAGGAAGGATGTGGACGGGCCTGCGTGCAGTTTCTTCCTGAAGAGTGTTTTGTCTCGCTTGAGAATATGCACAAGACAACTTCCTCTCACTTTTTTTTATTGTGTAAATTCAGTGTAACATTTAACATTTAACTTCTTAAGTGCGTGTCTCAGCAGTGTTAAGTCCGCTCACACCGCTGTGCACCATCATTTTCCACTCCCAGGGTGTGCGGGCTCCAGTTTCTCCACAGCCAGCACCGGTCAGCACCTGTGCCTCGGAGTCCAGCCGTGCCCTGGTTGTGCGGTGGTGTCTCAGCGCGGTCTGAATTGTCGTCTCCTTTGTGGCTAGTGATGCGAGCGTCTTTGCTGTGCTGCTTGGCCGGTGGGAGATCTTTGGGGAAATAGCTAGTCAAGTCCTTTGCCCTTTTTTTTTTTTTTTAATTTTTAAAAAATTTCTTTTTCTTTTTTTTATGTTATTTTTTTCATTTTTATAAATAAAGACGGGGTCCCACTCTTGCTCAGGCTTGTCTCGAATTCCTGAGCTCAAGCGACCCTCCCGCCTTGACCTCCCAGAGTGCTGGGATCACAGGCGTGAGCCGTGCCCGGCCTGCCCTTTTTTTTTTTAAAGTGTGAGTTTCGTTTTTTTTTTCCCAGAGGATGTTTTTTCTTCTGTCCTTAGGGACTCAGCTCTTTACATGGGCTTTGGTGGAGGTCGTGGGGCAGCATCCGCAGGTCTAAATCAGGGTGGGGGTTCCGACTGCCGCGCTGGGCTCGGCCACTCTCCAAGCAGTGTGACGTGGCGGCACATGCAGCTCGGGAAGCACACGGGCATCAAAGACACTCGCTTCAGAAATGTGCCCCACGTCTGCGGCCCCTTCTGTGTTTCTCATGACGAACTCTTTAATGGCCTTGTCCTCGGGCATGTGTCGGGAACAGTTCCTGCAGTGGGTGGGCGGCACACGGCTGCAGCCCTTTTTGGCACAGCTGCTGTTCCTTCTTTTCTTTGTCACCCTAATGAGATGTATGATTTGCAGGTATTTTCTTCCATTCTCTGGTTGCAGTTTTCACTCCGTTGATAGTGTCTTTTGATGCGTGAGAACCAGGTTTTAATGTGCAGTTAGGAGTTGGCCAGGCGAAGGGATGGTGCAGGCAGAAGCACTGATGCCTGAAGAAGGGCGCCACAGGCCAAGACACCATGTGGTCGGCTTGCAGGGGCGGCTCCCACACATAGACGTGCAGACACAGACACACGTGCAGACACACACACACAGACACAGACACACGTGCAGACACACACACACAGACACAGACACACGTACAGACACACACAGATACACACAGACAGATACACACACAGAGATACACACACACACAGACACATGTGCAGACACACACAGACACAGACATACTCTGTGAGAGCATCAGTGATGTTTTAAAAAATGCCCATTTCTAAGCCCTCTTGGAGCAAGTGGTGTAGACAAGAAACTAATGGTGTTTTTAAGGCAGGGGGAGGGACTGAGCCTTTAAGGTAGAAGCTTTTGGAAAATTTCCAGATGTCCCATAAACCAGTTTAAGATGTTATATGTAAGTTGAGTGTCCAATACAGTCTGCTCCTACCAATTTCTCTTGGACTGACCTTTTCCCATAAAAGTGTAAAAAAATGAAAACTAAAGATATGGAGAGCCCTCCAGAGAAATAGCAACGTAAAAATTACTGTATCCTCAATGATGCTCCTAGCACGCTCCAGTTGTCGGTCCCTGGGGCTATAGCGAACCCAAGAACTCGGAAATACATTAGCTTTGGGAGTTCAACTTCAAAATTCATACGAAGTAGGTCAGAGTGGAGATCAGCTGCTGTCCTCTGGACGTGCTGGACTCGCTGCCCCCGCCTTTGGCCGCAGCCCTCTGAGGGAAGAGGCCCGGTGCCCAGAGAGCACAGGCCACGGGGGAACCCTATTCCTGGCAAGAGCGTGTGTGTTCCCGGTAGCTGTGTGACCCAATGCCCTGACCCAGGTCTGGCCATGTGGAAGTGGGCAGGCCGCTTGCTGGGCTGGAGCTGCGAGGGCGCCACTGCCCCTCCACTCGGCCTCTGGTGTGGAGTGAGCCTCTCCAAGAGGGGCCCTTCGCCCCTCAGCCCCTCTGCTTCCTTGCAGGGATCGACTACAAGACGACCACCATCCTGCTGGACGGCCGGCGTGTCAAGCTGGAGCTCTGGTAAGTCGGGCTGCAGCACCCAGGTTGTCGGGTGGGATGTAGAAACTTAATGAAGGGAGGAAGGAGTGCTGTTTACATTTCACATAGAGTAGCCACTTAAGCACACCCTGTGTAAATGTGGAGTAGGTTTTGCTCTGTGATGCAAAAACCAGAAAGTCCAGGCTGTCTTGGTCTGGTTTTGCCCGGGCCCCTTTTTGCCCATACAGGCTTGTTTCCACCGTGGCCATGGCCCCTTTCTCCTCACCTTTTACCTGCTTCCCATTAAAGAGCTTTTCCAAGAACTTCAGTGTCGAGATGTAAATTCCCACAGGTTTGGGGTTGTCTAGCCTGGCAGGACAGTCTCCTGGGGCTCTCAGGCCCATGTGGGTGGCTTGCTCAGCCAGGTGGAGGGAGCTTGGCCCCTTCTGCTGCCCGCCAGCTTGGTGTCAGTGTCTGTGCAGACACCTTGGGCACAGCCTCCTGTGCCTCCCCGGGCCGCCCAGGGTGGGCCTACCACAGGGGTCACAGTGTGAACGCTGGAGGGTCCATGGGCCGTGGCCATCCTGACCCCCCATGTGTTTCAGGGACACGTCGGGCCAGGGCAGGTTCTGCACCATCTTCAGGTCCTACTCCAGGGGTGCTCAGGTAAGGCCAGCAGTGCTCTTTGTTGTCTTTCAAATGGGGATTCTCCTGGTCCTTTCTGAGTAGGAGTCGCCACCCTGCCAAGCTCCCTGACACTTTATGCCTTCCTAAGGATATTTTGACATGTCAACATCAGACTTTTCCTAACAGCCCATCCTTGTTTGGGGAGGATGTGTCTTCCTGGGGCCCTCTCTGAGCTTGGGAGCCTCCCTTCCCCAGGGCCTTTGTGTAGAGGGGCTTTGGGCATGGGGGGCACCTGGGCTCCTGACATGCCTGCGTCCAGCGTCCTGGCACAGGCTGTTGCTGTTCTCACAGCTGTGGCCAGCAACTGTCCACGCAGTGCAGGGATGTACTGAGCCCAGTGCAGCCCCTGCAGCCTCCCTGAGCTGTGGAACGCAGCTCATTCACCTGTTTCACTAGAAACCAATGGTGGCTTCCCCATGTGTCCACCCGGGACTCCCACATACTGAGTTATGAGGCTGCTGGGGGTAGGGTCTGGCTCCCGGGGATGGCTGGGGCCGGACTGTGCAGACTGGGAGCATTGGAGAAGGCTCTGTGTGAGAGACTGCAGCAGACCCTCAGGAAAGGGGCAGAGTAACGGCAAAGGGCAGGATACAGGGGCTTATCTCAGGGGCCGCTGTGGAAGAGCACCCAAGAAGGCTGGTCCTGTGCAGGGTGGGCATGTTCGCATGCACAGGTATGGAGGGCACACTCAGGCACTCTCTTTTCTCTGTGTCCCTGGTGCTCCCCAGCACACTTGCGTACTGACTGGATCTGCTTATATGTGACTCTGAGAACAGAGGATGGGAAGTAGTTGAAACCTGTGTGAACAGATCTGCTGTAGTCACTGGTGCTGCTGCTTCAATGTGAGGGTTTGAATGGAAGGTCAGTCTTGTCTGTGACACATGGAGGCTTCTAGAAGAGCCGGATGAGACCCTCAAGGGTCAGACCGCACCCCCAGGCAGCGTGCTTAACCTAGGGCAGCCCAGGGGGCCTACTTAGGTCTGGGGTCTGGGTGCTTTGGGAAAAAGGTCAGGTGTATGTTTTGCAGTTTCTGGCTTCAGGTGGGTCTGCCCTAAGCAGGCGCGTGCCCCACTGTTTGTGGAGCTTTGTCCCCTTGCACAGGCATCTCTACCTGTTTTCTACACTATAGTATGGTGTCAGCTCTTGCTGTCTCCCCTCTGCTGAGGGTGGGGTAGAGAAGGACCCCCCAGGCTGGGCAGGGCAGCATCCTGTCCTGGGAGTTCCCACAGGGATGTTGGTGACTCGCCTCGTGGGAGCAGAAGGGCTTGGGTATGGCCTGTCCACGGGCATGCAGTATGGGGAGCCTTTGCCCAGCAGTTCCACCTGGGCATCCAAGCCGAGGATAGGCAGGTGGCAGGAGGGCCTCAGGAGTGCCAGCCGTAGCTCTGGAGCAGAGTCACACTAGCACGTCCACTGTCGGGTGAGGTTAGCTCAAGAGGAAAACCGCAGGCAGGTCTGCAGCCCCTCGGACCACCCTGTGGAGGACGAGGGCTGCCACACGGAGCTTGGCAGGTGCAAAAGGGTGTGTTCCACGGGCCCCTTTCTGTCTCTTAGAGAAGGAACTGTAGGCACAATTTTACATCTGCAAAAAAGATGTTTTGTCTTTTTTTTTTTTTGCTTCTAAGTATTTCCTAATTTTTCTACAATAAACACATACTACTTTTTTGCAGTAAAAAAAAAATAATGGAGGCGGGGCAGTTATCTTGGATGATGATAATAAAGGGTTATTGGGAAACGCTGAGAAGGGCAGCTGGGAGGCTGTTCCTGGCAGGACTCAGCAGTTCGCGTTCCCACTGCCGAGCGAGGAGGGGGGACAGATTGCAGGCAGCAATTTCTGTTCAGCTACGTGAGAACTTAAAAAAAAAAAGAACCATCTCACAAGTTCTGTATTTGCTAGACTGTAAATTTTTTGGAAAGCAAACTATGTGTTATGATTACTGTATTCTCTCCAAAGCATCTAGCACAACCGGTTATTTTTGTTCCACGTTGTTAATTCTGGAAGTCCTTAGTTGTTATTTCCTGGATAAGAGGAGCTAGTTGTATACCCCAAGTGCAAGTCTTGGGCCTGGGTCGGGGGTGCCAGGTGCTTCCTGGGGCCTTGCCCTTGGGAAAAGCACCTAAGCAGAGAAGCTGGGTCTCTGGCCGTCTTGACTGAGCATTTGCTTCGCCATTGGAGCCCAGCCCTGACTGGTGTCCCTCCTGCTGTGAATAGCAGTGAGGAGGTGGTGGCTTTCAGAGCGAGTGCAGAGCCTGATTTTGTCTGTTAAGACTGGAGAGGACTTGCAGATCCCCCAGGGCCTGGGTCTTGCAGATGGTGCCAACAAAGGCCACTGGCCACCCCTCTCCCTGTTGTCACTTGTCCCACAACGGCAGTCTTATGGCTTTTACCATGATTCCCTTAACATTCCACTAAAGAACCAAAGGCTTCCTCGACTTTGTGGACTATGTTCAAGTGTTTTCTGTTGCTGGAATCTGTGAGGTGGATTTGTTTACACAGAAGGGGTTTTGTGTGGCAAATGGTACAGGACGCACACTTAAAATTGAGTGCTGATTAACACACCAGCATGCCACTTGTCACGCTGACTACCCAGGGTTACTCCTGGGTGGGTGCCAGCGGAGGGGGAGAGCTGGTGCTTATTTATGCCCTATAGTACTAGTTAGTGTTTCAACCAGAGCATGTATTACGTTTCTTGCTTTAAAAAATAGAATGTAGTAGAAGCATTTATTTGCCCCTCGTTCTGCCTCTTCGAGATACACGGTTGACACTGGAGTTCCTTTAGGGTTGGTTCTGATAACGAGGACTCTCATTTTGGTTTCTTAGCTGTCCTGCCTGTGGTTAATCCCAGCTAGTTTTCCCTGGCAAATCCATGAGCATTTTGGTCTTCACTGCCTTAATCTGACCAAAGCTGGAACTTGTCTGTGTTCTTCTGCTCGTAACCCCGACCCCTCAGACTTGGCAGTCCCAGGAATGGCCTGCCTGCTCAGAGCAGGGCCTGGAGATGCTGGCGCCAATGGGGAGGTGCAGCCAGGCCCCCCCGACAACCTCGGGTTACAGTTGAAACCTGAGCCAGCCAAACCAGCCAAGAAATGGCCTTCTGCTTGCTCTGTTTAGTGTTTAAACATCACATGAATCATGGTGTTCACTGCAGAAAATACAGGTCAACATAAACAAAAAACTAAAAATCACCCACTGTCCTTTTGCCATTTGTTGCATGTCCATGTAAATATTTTCAGTGTAATGTTTTTTATGTTTACATCTTTATTTTTTGAAAATCATACTGTACGTGATGTTTGGGACCTGTATTTCTCATGTCACAATCTATCCTGCATCTTTCCATGGTCATCAAATAGATTTCTGAAGTATACATACCCCTGTCTACATAGCATGTTTTCCTCGACTTACTGTCCCCTGGGATCAGATGTGTAGTTTGTCTCTGTGTTTTTGTTGCTGTGAACAATTCTGTGGTGAGCATTGGAGAGCGGCTGTGTCGTGATGTTTGGTGGCACATGAGAGGGCTTCACTCCCTGTGCCCTGAGCTGCAGGGCTGCCTCCCAGGGATGCATTCATGTACCCTAAAGCTTACCTTTCATTGCTCCCCAAACTGGCTTCTGGCTGTGGAGTTTGAGTTGGTCTCCTTCCTGCCTCAGAGGGTTCCCCCTGGGAGCGATGCTCTCCCTGAGCTGCTGCCCTGTTCTGAGCAAGGCCTGTGTCCTAAGAGGAGGGCTGGGGTTTAGTCATTTAGCCCTTAGTCTTCACAACACCTGGGGGCTACACTTAAGACTCCAGAAATCAAAAGACAGTTTTGAGAGTCTTTAAAATTCCTAATTTTGAGATGGAGAGTGGCCTTTTCCTTCAATATCAGCTGCACTTGCCTCTTTGCTCCCTTACATGATAGAGTCTTCCGTTAACTGAAGATTTTGTGGGACTGGCAGTGGTGTGAGTCCTGGCTCATTGGATGGGTATGATTCCTGAGCCTCCTTCAAAGTAGAATTTTAGGCTGAGAGTTGGGCATGTGTTGGGGGAGGCGTGGCTGAGTGGCGAGCAGTGTGCCCCCCGTGTGGTGCAGCTGGAGAACCCATGACAGTGTCACTGTGAGATATTTAGGGCAGATGGAAACAGTCGAGAGCTGAGCTCTCAGTAATTGGTCTCTAAGGGATGTGGTGGGAAAGCCCTGTGGCAAATCCTGTTCTGCCTGGCTGGGGGAGCTTCACAAAAACTGCTCCCAGAGTGACTGGCATTCTGCTGTGCAAGTTTTGGGTTGGAAAACTCAGAAGTGCCCCCACTCAGCTCTGCCCCAGGTACCCCCGGGGGCGGAGTTCACTGATGGACTAACAGTGAGGACGCTTGGCTTCCGCAGCCACAACACTGGGCTGATGTCCCCAGGAAGCCGGGTCCCTCATCTGCCTGCTCAGGCTGGGGGCTGCGGCCCCCGCACAACAGACCTGGGTGTGCGTGGCTGGGCTCTCGGCTCATGTGGTTTTTAAATGATTACAGGGTGATGCTTATGATGTGCTTGCAGAAAAGAAGTTGAAAAATGTCAGTTCTGTCCCAGCTGGTTCATCAGGGGGAGGGAGCGGAAGTGGCATTTGTGATACCAGGCAGCAGTCCCCACTTAGCAAGAAGGCACCACCTCAAGAGGAGGGGAGGCTCCCTCCTGCTGCTCTCCTTTGGTGGGAGGTGGGAGGCAGGGCTGCAGAGCTCTGTGCGAAAGGCGCTGCCCATATGCCCGTGGTGTCTGGTAACCTGGGAAATCTGCCAGGTGCTGAGCGTTCCCGGCCCTCCCTGGGAACTGAGACCCCTTCCGTCCAGGTGAGTCTCTCCTTGGCCTGGGCCCAGCGGTGCACACAGGTGACCTCCTTGAGTCTGTTGCAGGGGATCCTCCTGGTGTATGACATCACCAACCGCTGGTCCTTCGACGGCATCGACCGCTGGATCAAGGAGATCGATGAGGTGGGTTTGGGTCTGTGGACCCCTCCCAGGGAACGGTGGGCTTGATGAGGCTCCTGGGCTTTGGCCCTGGGGGAGGCTCGGGAGCCCCTGCCTGTTTTCCCTCCTGTGGCCCCGGCAGGTCCCACGCTGGAAGGGCCTGCGCTTGGCGGGGTCTGAGCCCTGGGCTCTGCCCTCCAGCCCAGCTCTGATGAGGCTGGTGCCATCCTGGCCCACCCCATGTTCCCACGGCCTCCCCAGTCTCAGAACCCAGTGAGGGCCCTGCCTGCTGCCCAGAGGTGGGGGGTGTCCTGCCATTGTGCCTTTGCTGAGTTCTGTGCTGCCCCCAAGCATGCGCCTGGGGTCCCTCGGATCTTGGTTGGGAACCGGCTGCACCTGGCCTTCAAGCGGCAAGTCCCAACAGAGCAGGCGCGCGCCTACGCAGAGAAGAACTGCATGACCTTCTTTGAGGTCAGCCCCCTGTGCAACTTCAACGTCATCGAGTCCTTCACGGAGCTGTCGCGCATCGTGCTCATGCGGCACGGCATGGAGAAGATCTGGAGGCCCAATCGAGGTGGGGCTGGGGCAGGGGCTGCAGGCCCTGCTGTGCCTGTCCCTGTGGGGCTGCCCTGATCACGTGGAGGTTGACAAGGGTTGGGGCAGTGAAACCACATGAAGGGGGTTCAGGCAGGCCCCTCAGCCAGCGCCACAGTGACTGGGAAGAGAGTGGGGAGCAGAGGCAGAGGCGGCAGTTCTGTCCCTGGGTGGCTTTTTAAGAGCTGTGGCCTTCTCGGCTGCCGGTCCAGGCCCCTAAGCTGTCAGGGGGTGAGCAGGCTACAGCCTCTCCTTCATGGTGCTGCACCCGAGTTAGCCCACTCTGCGTGCGCTTTGTGGGGGGGTCCCAGTTTGCTGGTGTAGGCAGTGTGTTTATGCTGCCTTCATCCTCCTGGAGATAGGAGCTCACTGTCAGGTCATCACAGAGGCCCATGCTCGCAGCTTTGCAGTGTTGTGTCTGGGCCACATTTCATTCCATGTCCTTGATGAGAAACCCCAATGGGGACCTCACTCGGGAGATAGTGCTGTTGGCTTTGAGCTGCCTCATGACGGGCCTCGCTGCCAGGCGGAGGGGCGGGTCATAATCTTCATCTTCCTTAAGATTAAGCTGCCCTAGGGGACTCCTACCCTTCTTAAGGGGAGCCATGAAGAGCCCGGTTGTGCCCTGGGCTGGCAGAACCTGGCTCCCCTGCCCTCAGGGAGTGCCTCCCCACGCTCTGCAGACTTTAGCTAGATTGAGTTAAAATCCAGCCAGGACTGTATTGGCTGCCAGAGCAACTTGGCCTGAAGAGCTAGTCCACAGACCCACTTGCACCAGGAAGTTCCCAGGGTCGCCAGCAGCTTCAGGTTCCGAGCCAGGGGCTGGGCAGAGCTGGCCTCTGGAGGCGAGGCCCCTCCCCGGGCACTTCCCAGTGCGCATGGCTTTAGGACAGAAGGCAGGAGAAGGGAGCCACCCAGCAGACGCCCTCACCTGTGCAGGCAGCTGGGGGTGCAATAGCTGGGGTGTCCAGGTCCCCTAGGAGCCCTGACCCAGGGACCCCTCCAGGAGCTTTGAGACCTTTCCAGCCAGGCATCCCTTGTGCTCGTGTGGTGGTGAGAGGCTGCTCGTGCGTGGGTCTCCCTGCGTGGGGCACCCCCGCCCTGCCCAGCCAGCCCCTCCCCATGGGCTGACCCCTCTGCCCACCCCCAGTGTTCAGCTTGCAGGACCTCTGCTGCCGCGCCATCGTCTCCTGCACCCCCGTGCACCTCATCGACAAGCTCCCGCTGCCAGTCACCATCAAGAGCCACCTCAAGTCCTTCTCCATGGCCAATGGCATGAATGCTGTCATGATGCACGGCCGCTCCTACTCCCTGGCCAGCGGGGCTGGGGGTGGCAGCAGCAAGGGCAACAGCCTCAAGAGGTCCAAGTCCATCCGCCCCCCCCAGAGCCCGCCCCAGAACTGCTCAAGGAGCAACTGCAAGATCTCCTAGCAGATCCAGGCTGGGCATTGCCCTGTACAGACTCGGAGGGCTCGTGGGGGATGCTCCTGGCCGGACGCTGGGCCAGCGCTGCGTGCAGGGAAGACTTGGCCACATGGCCCTGCCTAGGAAGCCTGGGTTTTCCTCCACACCTGAGCTAGGTGTAGGGGAGGAGCATGTGCAGAAAGAGCACGCGCAGTAGGTGGGGGGAAAGCGTGCTGCAGGGCAGCTGGGCTGCTGGTGCTATGGGGAATCTGTCCGAAACAAACCCAGGACTCCACAGGAGTCTGGGCTCGGGCAGGAGGGAGCGTGGCTCGCCTTTCTTATTTATATAGAGAACATTTCACCTGTTTTGTACATGTTTAAGGGGCCTTCAGGGAAGCCTGGATGCAGCCACATGGCAAGCTCACCTCTTTGTGGCCTTGTCAGCCAAAGGGATGAGCTTGAGACGGCCCGAGAAGGAGATTTGAGGCAGTGATGGGAAGAAATGAGTGGTCAGAGCTGGAATCCTCCTTTGAACTCTGGGGGCTGGGGCTGCTCAGAGACCAGGAGGAAACAGGTGGGGCAAGCGTGCCCTCTGGGAGCTCCGGCAGCAGTCTAGGGTGTGGCTCCTGCCAGCCAGCTCTGGAGGTCACCCCTGTGCATCAGAGCCTGGGCAACTCACTGGCGGGGGGAGAGTTGGGGTGTTCTCGGGAGCCCCCGCCTTTGTCACTCCACGGGTCCCTCCCCACATGGGGGCTGAGAAGCTTCCCGCTGTGATTTGACATCTTCAGTGACATTTACTACACAAAACTCAGATGAGCATCTCTCCAATTTGAAGATGCAGAGCTGTCAATACTTGATGGGGGCTGTGGCCTGCCTGCCTCGTGTGGCGTCTGGACCCCTGGGCACCTCCATTCAGCCTTCTGTTCTTGGCAGCTTCTGTTCACTGACCTTGGATGTGCCCCATATCTGCTGCTTACCTGTCACTGCCCTTCTGCCCGTGAGGTCACACATCACCGAAACCACTCTGACCTGTCTCTTAATGATGCCACCTGGAATAGCCTGTCCACGCAATGGCTGCACACCCCCCTCCAGGACCCACCAGCCTCGCCCTTATGCTGGAGGCCCAGGCACAGCAGGGCTTGGTCACTTTTCCTCTGAAAGCCATTGACCATTCCTCCACAGTGCTGCTTCTGCCCCCAGCGACCCAAGGGCATAGTCGTCTCTGCCTGCTTTCCCCTCCCCCGCTGCATTGGCCCCAGCCTGGCCTGGTGACCCCACTGTGGGTTGCACTGGTGCTCAACTCTACCTCCTGCCCTCGGGCTCCCCAGCCACAGGCAGGGGCCAGCACACAGGAGCCCTCCCTGGGCCCGTGACCTCCCATCACTAGGGACTCTTCATAGTGCATGTTTCTGAGATGGTCCTGCAGTGGGTGTCACCAGGGCTCCAGTGGACTCGAGACCCCGGGGCCTGCTGTTCCAGGAGGTGCGGGCTTTGGCCCACGTGAGCTGCTGGATGAGCAAGGGAGCCCAGCCAGGCGGCCCTGGCAACAGCCCCCAGGGACCCTGGCCACCACCAGGGTTGGGCAGAGGCAGCTCAGCCCAATCTGTCTTCCCCCTCCCAACCCCATCTATCTTGTTGCTGCCCACAGGACCCCTTTCTTTGGAATTATGAGCAAAATCACATGGACTTTGAGGGCCTGGGTGGTCTTGCATTCACAGTATCAACACTACCCTTGCTGCTGTTTGACACTTGTACCATTCCTGGGTTCTTTCTGAACTGTTATTCTTTCTTTGTACAGTAAATGTAATTCACCTGTCATCTCCATGTTTTGTTGTGTGTAAATTAGTCTCGATTCTGTCTGGCCTGTGGTGGGTGCAGGTGGGATAAGGCCAGGCCAGCACTGCCTTGTACCTGCCAAACCGACCCCGAGACTGACCCAGTGAGGGCTGAGGGTGGGCCAGAGCGGTCAGGCCTGGCTACAGTGGGCAGCGTTTCACAGTGAGCCCAGCTGGGCCAGCATTGGGCAGCCCACCTCATGCTCAGCCCGCCCTCATGGCCCCCAGCAGCAGATGGCCAGGGTGGACTGTCCCCTATGACTTGCCACAGCTTCAAGGACCCCAAGAGCCAAGACCTGGGGTTGACACAGTGGGAAAGCCATCTGCTGACGGTGTGCAGGGCTCTGAGCGGCCATGCTCCACCCAGGGGTGTGGGGCCGCCCTGCAGTCAGAGTGGGCACACTCCACTCTGAACGTGGCCCCCACACTCGCGACCACAGCCTCTGCCCACCTGAGCTGCTCCTCCCTGGCTGGGGGCTGCCAGGCTACACTGAGCACCTGCCTAGCAGCCCCCATCCCCGCATCATCAGGGGCCTCCTCAGCCGCAGCCCCCTTTGTTGGGCAGGGACCATGACGCCTGGGGGCCCTCTCAGTCTCCTTCTGACCAGACCAGGCTCCTATTACCCTGCCAGGTCAGAAGGTCAGACGCACAGTCACAGGGACATTTTCCATCCTGTTTCTGAGAAAATCATTCCCTGGGGCCCCAAACCTCTGGAGCTGCAGAAGGGTTTGGAAGGGCAGATTGTGGGCGGCCCTTTGCGGAGAGCTGGGTCGGCCCCCTGCCCTCCCCCACACCAGGAGGGGCCTCTGCTGCTGGGCTGGAGGGGGAGGCTTGCCCCTGGCTGGCGGGAGGCTGGGGGCAGGGAAAGACTGCCAGGGTGCCTGTGTTCCGGAGCAACTTCCAGGACACTCACTCTTCAGGGCGCGTTTAGATGCCCTTGGACTTGGCCTTCCCTCAGGTGGTGCTGCCCACGTGAGCCACATTTCCAGGGCTGGGCAGCCTGTGGGATGGAGGCATCTGTGTGGTCAGTGCACATGTGGGCCCCCTGTCCCTGCAGACAGCTGTGGAACCTCACCTTCTTCACATGCCTTTGCCCACTGAAGAAGGGCCCAAGGGGCACAGAGTCCTGAGCCGGGGCAGGACTCAAGGGACTCGGCCACGCAAAGCCCTGTTGTGTGTCAAGCCCCCACCCCCACCACACAGTCAGCAGAGGAGGGGCAGGCTGGGTGTGCAAAGGCCTCAACCCAGGAGATGAAATTCAACCCCAAGACCTGCTGGCAGATGTGACCCTCAGGGTCATGGAGAAGGTTGTGGAATCTTCCCTGGGAAGGGAACAGAGCCCCACTACCACCATCTGCTGGGCTGTGCGTGGAGCCCCCGCATCTCACCTGGACTCACAGGTGACACTTGCCAGCCTGGACCTGCCTCCGCTGGGGGTGGGATGAGGAGCCTGTGCCTGTCATCCCCCACTGCATGGGTGCTTGAGGGGGTCCCCAGGGGTCAGGGACAAAAGCTGAGATCTGCCAGCCCTGCCCCCTCCTTCCTGAGCTGCAGGGGAGGGTCCTCAAGGAGACTTTGACCCTAGCTGGCCCTTCCTCCTAGAGCCCCTGGTGTGGAGGGAGGGACTCAGGTTACAGCGTCCTCTCCTTGCCCTTCCCGCCCACAGTGACCCTCGTGGCCAGTGGTTCTGTACTCCTGGGCCCCTGGCCCCTCCCCAGCCCCCCACCCCTCCCCACTCCCTGCCCTGTGCTGACCAGGGCCTGGGAGCCGCCACACTGGTTGGAACAGAGGGGCCAGACTGACGGTGGGGTGGGGTGGGGTCCAGGCTGTGTGGACAGACTCTGAGCACGGAGAGACCCCGGAACCCACCTGTCGGGACACCAGGACAAGCATCTACCGTGGGCTCCAGCCCCAGGGGCCAGAGGGCGCCCGGCGAGTGGTGAGTGGCCTGGAGGGCGGATGCCTGCAGGGGGCTGCGCTCCGTGGGGCCCACACAGTGGCTGGTGGCCACAGCCCCCCAGTCCCCTGGCCCGGCGGCCCCCATGCCTGCCCCACGGCTGCTCCTGCCTCTCCTCCTCCTCATGGGGCTGACCTCAGGGGCCGGCCTGCTGCCAGAGCCTGGGAGCCACCCAGGTGTGTGCCCCAACCAGCTCAGCCCCAACCTGTGGGTGGACGCCCAGAGCACCTGTGAGCGTGAGTGCAGCCGGGACCAGGTGAGCGTGGTTGGGGGCCGGGGAGTCTTGGGGGCTTGGACATGGTCAGCCTGGGGAAGCCCAGACCCCCTGGCCCTTTCCTCCAAGGGGACCCCAATCCTAGGAGTCCGCTTCCTCCTCCAGCTCACCAAGCTCTTCCACTGGACTGTTGGGCTGTGCCCTGCAGGAGGGTCCCAGGGGACATCTGCCTTCACTTGTCTGAAGAACAGAGAGCCCCTTCCCCTCTTCCCCGCTGTCTCCTGCCCACCAGACCTGCCCCTTCCACCCTGGGCACCATTTACTCTCACGACCAGCGTGAACACAGACCTCTGAGCAGGCCAGCAGACCCACCCCTCACACAGCACCACCCTGCCCTGGGCCACTGCCTTCTCATAGCAGGGCCACTGGAGACGCTGACCTCCCGAGGGGTGGGCACAGACGGTCTCAGAGGCCAGAGCAGTGGGGGGGCTGCACCACCTGTGTGGTAGCCGTGAGCACATTGCATGTCCTCCCTGGGCCTCAGTTTCCTTATCTCTATGTGGAAATAATGAAACCTGTTTGGGAGTATCTGAGGTTAAACAAGATGGCACACGTGGCATGGTAGCTCGTCATGCCAGGTGGAAAGAACTTCCTGAGCTTTCCAGAGGGGAAAGTGAGGCTCAGGGAGAGGCAGTCTTTGGCTGCAACCACAAAGCAGGGGGCTCACCCCTGCGCTGATGCAGGGGTGGATACCCCTGGGGAAGGGCTGGGAGGGCGCCTGGGCTCCTGCTGAAGCGTCCCCCACTCCCCAGGACTGCACGGCTGCTGAGAAGTGCTGCACCAACGTGTGTGGGCTGCAGAGCTGCGTGGCAGCCCGCTTCCCCAATGGGGGCCTGGCCGCACCCACCACAGCGGCCTCCTGCGAGGGCTTTGTATGCCCACAGCAGGGTTCCAACTGTGACATCTGGGACGGGCAGCCTGTGTGTCGCTGTCGCGACCGCTGCGAGAAGGAACCCAGCTTCACCTGCGCCTCGGATGGCCTCACCTACTACAACCGCTGCTACATGGACGCCGAGGCCTGCCTGCGCGGCCTCCACCTCCACGTCGTGCCCTGCAAGCACGTCCTCAGCTGGCCCCCAGCAGCCCAGGGCCGCCTGAGACCACTGCCCGACCAATACCTGGAGTCGCTGCCGTTCCACCTGCCCTGTACAGCAGCCCCTCTCCCCAGGCAGTGCAGGTAGGGGGCACAGCCAGCCTCCACTGCGACGTCAGCGGCCGCCCACCACCTGCTGTGACCTGGGAGAAGCAGAGCCACCAGCGGGAGAACCTGATCATGCGTCCTGACCAGATGTACGGCAATGTGGTGGTCACCAGCATTGGGCAGCTGGTGCTCTACAACGCCCAGCCAGAGGACGCCGGCCTGTATACCTGCACTGCACGCAACGCCGCCGGCCTGCTGCGAGCTGACTTCCCGCTCTCTGTGGTCCAGCGGGAGCCGGCCAGGGGCAGGGACCCCAGTGTCCTGGCCCCAGCTGAGTGCCTGCCAGACATGCAGGCCTGCACGGGCCCAGCCTCCCCGCACCACGTCCTCTGGCACTTTGACCCTCAGCGGGGTGGCTGCATGACCTTCCCAGCCCATGGCTGTGATGGGGCTGCCCGGGGCTTCGAGACATATGAGGCATGCCAGCAGGCCTGCGCCCGTGGCCCTGGGGACACCTGCGTGCTGCCTGCTGTGCAGGGCCCCTGCCAGGGATGGGAGCTGCGCTGGGCCTACAGCCCACTGCTGCAGCAGTGCCACCCCTTCGTGTACAGCGGCTGCGAGGGCAATGGCAACAACTTTGAGAGCCGTGAGAGCTGCGAGGACACCTGCCCTGTGCCTCGCACACCACCCTGCCGTGCCTGCCGCCTCCGGGGCAAGCTGGCGCCGAGCCTGTGCCGCAGCGACTTTGCCATTGTGGGGAGGCTCACCGAGGTGCTGGAAGAGCCTGAAGCCGCAGGCGGCGGCATCGCCCGCGTGGCCCTCGATGACGTGCTCAAGGACGACAAGATGGGCCTCAAGTTCTTGGGCACCAAGTACCTGGAGGTGACGCTGAGTGGCATGGACTGGGCCTGCCCCTGCCCTAATGTGACGGCCGGTGATGGGCCACTGGTCATCATGGGCGAGGTGCGTGACGGTGTGGCTGTGCTGGACTCCGGCAGCTATGTCCGTGCCGCCAGTGAGAAGCGCATTAAGAAGATCTCGGAGCTGCTCGAAAAGAAGGCCTGTGCGCTACTCAACCGCTTCCAGGACTAGCCTCGCCCTGACCACACCCACCCCACCCTCCTGCCCTGCTGAATAAAAGCCTCCCCTTGCCCCAACCTCCTGGCCTGCTGGTGCTGGTCAGGGGACCCTGACCCTTCCAGATGCCCCCACCCCCAGCCTGTTTTCCAGCTGAGGCCCTACCACCAAGTGGGGCTTTGGCTGTGGTGCACAGTCACCAGGCAGCACCAGCTCACTCCAGCGGACCTTCTGCATCCCCAGAGCAGTCTCTCCAGGAGCACAGGCAGGGACCAGCCCCATCTCACATCAGCAACCATCCCTGGGTCCCCCTCCACTGCCCGAGCTCCAGCTGCAAGGCCCAGGATGCCCCCAAGCCCTGACCTCTCCTGACCACCCACCCCCACAAGGTGCTCCCAGGAGGTGGCATGGTGGACACCAGCAACAGGGCAGCAGGAAACACTTTATTCTGAGGCAGGCTGGGCCTAGGCAGCTCATCGGCTGCCAGCCAAGAGCCCAGGTGGGTGGGGCTGGTTGTCCCCAAGGCCTGGCGGTCTGAGTTTGTGCCCAACAGAGCCTTTGGCTGGGATGCAGGCATGCGGGATGAAGGAGAGGGGTTAGTTTTTCCGGAAAATCAAGCACTTGTTGTTGGCAGGCATGTCCACCTGGAGAAATGCTTTGCTAGAAGAGTGGCCCTCGGACCCCAGGGAGGCCACCTGTGCCCCCAGCCCTCCCCACCTACCATCCTCTCCAGGAGCAGACCACTGGCCTGGCCCAAGTCCCCCAGAAGAGCTGTGTCCCGAAGCCCCCACTCTGGGTTCCTGCAGGAGGGAGGAAGATGGAGTCATGGCCTGAGGGGGTGCCTACCCCACCTGCCCTCCGAGCCAAGCCCCCTCCCACCCAGCTCTGACCTGCATCTGAGGCTCAGGTCAAAGTCCACGTTGCTCTGGGGAGAGATCTTCCCGTTGACAGCATAGGGCTGTGGGGATGGGGGACACAGCCAAGGGACAAGGGTCAGCCACTCCCCAGGGGGTCTAGGGACAGACTTGCAGGCTGGGGCCCAAAGAATGAAAGGGACATCCCCCCTTCCCTGTCCCCAGGAGAGGGACAACCAAGAGGGTACAGAGAGACTGGCAGGTGACAAGGAGGAGGAGATCCTGGGTGTGTTCAAATGCTGGTGACAGGTAGCCAAGGAGGGTCCCTGAAGAGGGGAGGGGAGGCTGTGCCAGCAGCTAGCCAGAGCTCAGGCGGGAGCCAGGCTGAGCAGGGAGGCAGGGAATCCGGCAAGAGGCAATGCCAGGGGGAAGGGGGCGGGGTGGGGGGGCCGGCCCCATCTCTGGCAGGACCACTCACCCCGTAGGTGATGAGCAGAGCCTTGGGTTTGAGCAGGTGTCCTGCTGCTCTGAAGAGCCCCTGGGGGAGGAGACAGGACAGCAGTGAGGTGCCTCCCTGAGTCCCTACTGGGACAGCGGGTGAATCTGGCATCGCAGCTCCCCTGTAGAGCAGGGTGAGGGGTGCAGTGTGGCAGAGGGTGGCCTTGCCCAGCTCCCCCCACAGACCTCCGTGCAGTTCAAGGGACTGATGTGCATCATGTTAATGCAGAGCAGCAGGTCCAGCGACTGCGGCAGGATCCCGCCCCACTGCTCCCAATGCCAGGTCACATCTAGGTACAGCGGGGCCTTCACGTTGGACAACCCCTGGGCTTGAGTGGTGGCCAGGATGCTGCGGGAGGGGAGCGCACGGTGGGGGCCGTGGCCTGTGCATGGCCTTTCTGACGCCCCGCAGCCCCTCTCAGGGGGGCTCAGGGCGCCGCACTGTGCCGTGGGGAGCCGGAGCAGCCGGGGGCCCGGATCGGCCCGACCCCGAAGCCCGCCCACTTTCACAACCTCGGGGTCCTGCGCGGCTGGGGCCTGCCCGGGTGCCCCGGGCTCCCACCGTTCCGCACGCAGACCCGGGCGGCGGCCCTCGGGACACACCCTCGCCTCGGCCGCACCTGTCCAGGCAGCGCTGGTCCACGTCGGACGGCTGCCACTCGGCGTGGGGGAAGGCCTGCGCGAAGTGGGCCGCGTGCTGGCCGGAGCCCGAGGCCACCTCGAGCACGCGGACGCCGCGCTGGGCCGGGTCCACGTACTGCCGCAGCACGCTCAGGATGGGGCCCTTGTTTCGCTCGGCGGCCGCCGCCACCAGCATCGCTGCGGCCGCCACCGCCCCGCCGCCGACCTGGCGCGGGGCGCGTCGGGAGCTGCGGCCGGGTCGCCGCGGGGCGCGTCGGGAGCTGTGGCCGTCGCCGGGGACGCGCGGCAGCTGAGCGGCCGGGCGCCCGGGGCGCGTCGGGCGGGCCCGTCGCCGCGCCGCCGGCAGGGAGCACTTGCACTCCCGAGAGGACGCGCGCGCCCGCTGAGGCCCGGGCGCAGCCGGGCTGCTGCGCGCGGTTCTCTCGCTCAGGCCCTGCGAGTGCCGGGGCGTGCATGTTGTCACAGCACTTGCCACTCCCCGCGATGTAGGTGTCGTTCGCGCTGCGCCAGAGCTGGGCGCCTTCCGGTTGTTCCGGGTTTTCTCTCCTCCTCGCTCCCGAGTTAGCGGGAGCTGGTCTTTGAGATGAAGGAAAAAGTCAGAGCGCCACGTGCGCCGCCCGGGAATCGAACCCGGGTCGCGAGAATGGGAATCTTGCATGATACCACTACACCAGCGGCGCCGCCGCCCGGCCGCCCGCCAGGCTTAGGAAACTGTGACGCAGCCGCCGCCCTGCGCCGCCCGCCACCGCGGGAACCCTGGGCTCGGCGCGCGGAGCCGGTGGCCGGCGCGGCCACGGGGGCGGGGTCTCGCGGCTGTCCCTGGCGTTCTCCGCCTGAGGGGACGGAGCAGGATGAGGGACGCGGGTTTGTCGACGGCCTCGAATCGGGTCTGCGCCATGAGCACCGCGGACGTTCGGGGGCGCATGGGGGCGAGGCTCCGGGGCCCTGTGGAGGTGGGAGGGGCCGGGCCGGGGGCTCCGGGCGGCGGACGCCGGGCGGGCTGCCGAGGGCCACCCAGCAGCGTGCGGGGTTTCTCTATGACGCTAAGATGAGCAGCGCCAGCTCAGGGTCCGCGGATATCGCAGGGGGTCGGTGACCCCGGAAATCAAGTGGGAAGCCGCGATCTGTGTGCACCCAAGGGTGCTTCCCCGGGCGTCAGCTTGGGGTGCATGTCGCAGAGGGGCGCCCTGTTCCAGGAAATGCTGAGGGCCATGCTCCGCAGTCGGGACGAGCTTAGCCCCTTTGCTGGGCGGTTTTTGGTGAATGAGAAGCCCACGTCACTCTGGCCCTGGCCGGGACTTTAGGCTGGGATTGTGGTCGAGCGGGTGGTGCCAGAGTCGGGCGCCTGGTGTGCACGTGGTCCACCAGGGAGGGCCACACTTAGGGTTGGCCGGAACGCGCGGTCGGCCTCCCCTGCTCCGAGCAGCCCTGCTGGGCAGGTGCTGCTGTCCAGTGTCCCTGCCCCTCCTGGTGGTATCTCCCTGGGTAGCCGGGGTTGAGTCTCTCGAGGCTGGATTATTGTCAGGGCCGGAAGTATCCTCTTCTGAGGCTGAATTTGGGTCCGAGGCACCCCCTTTTAGAGATTCATTTTACACCAGGTAGAAGGTCCTGTGGCACTGGCCACCTTCCCCAACATGTGTTTATCCACACGGTGAAATCAATAGTGCCCAGATAGCCATGAGTCCTGGCTTTGTGTCATGGAGGGACGTGGGCTCCTGGCCTCAGGGCTCATTCCCAGTGCCTGGATGCACTTCCTTCTGGCAGGGACAGCCGCTTGCTGCACTTCCTGTTGCGCTTCCACCTCCAGGAGCCCCCGCCCCGGCTTCTTGGGACCTGGCCTGCAGGAGGTGCTCAGGAAATGTCTGATGAATGAGGAGCCCTACTGTGCCCTCTGCTTCTCCGTCACCCCCACCCAGGACAGGGCCTGGGAGCCAAGCCCCACCCCTCCCCATAGCCCCAGAGGGCTGACCCCATGACGCCCAGGGCCAACAGCTGGGGTACGGCTTCTCTCCCGGGGCTGGTCCCATCTGCCCACTGGACCCCTCACCCCAGTGGGGTCCAATGTCCATACACTGCCTTTCCCAAGCCCCTTCCGTTACCCCAAAACTTAGCGGCTTAAAACAACACATTTATTTCCTCACCGTTCTGGAGACCAGAATTCCATAATAAAGGTGTCAGCCTCCTCCAAAGGCCCTACAGGAGGATCCTGCCTGCCTCTTCCAACTTCCGGTGGCCCCAGGCGATTCTTGGCTGGGATCTCTGCTCACTCTTCCCGTTGCCTCCTCCCCTTTGTGCTGTGTCGAGACCTCCTATCTCCTATTACCACACGAGTCATCGGATTTAGGACCACCCTAACTCAGGATGTTTTCATCGCAAACTCCTTGCCTCAACTATATTTGCAAAGGCTCTTATTCCAAATAAGGTCACATTCTGAGATTCCAGGGGGACATGTCTTTTGGGGGCCACCATTCAACCCGTGATACTTGGATTTGGGAACAGGGTAAGCAACCCCTAGGAATCCGAGTGGGAGATGCTAGTGCATCCAGCCAGAGCCTTTTCCTGGGGGACCACTGGTCACCCCTCCATTGCCAGAAGCCAAGCCCTGAGCTTTACAGAAGCTGGTTTTCAAGGTTCAGTTGGTCAGAGCAAGGATTTCAGATCCGAAAAATAAATTGAGGATGAGTGAAAACTTGAGCTTCTTTTACCTTTTACATAAAATCTTAGTATTTTTTTTTTCTTATTATACTTAAAGTTGAAAAATCTTAGTATCTTAATTAGAGCCTTTTTCAAGAGAAAAAAAATACTTTGTCATTAGGATGACTGGGGTCTGTGAGGAAAAGGCCTTTTCTTATCCTGCCTGCTGGTGAGGCCCCTCCCTACCGCTAGGACCCTCCCCACCTCTCTGCCAACAGGGAAGGCTGCTGGCTGCAAAGTACTGCCTCTGGGGGGCTTCCCAAGCAAAGATCTTGTCAGTCCAGGGAAGGCCTTGAGCTCACCAGGAGCTGCTGCCTCGTGCTGGGCTGGCCAGGGTTCCCATCCAACTAGGAGAACTGGCCCCAGGCCCCACCACCCCTGCAGCTGAGCTGAGGGCCCACCCAGATCCTGACCTCTCAGGGCCTCCCTAAGGCCGTCGGATGCCGGCCTCACCAGGGGGCCCGGCCAGCTCTGTGCTCAGGACAGCCTGGGAAGCACCTCTTGGGAGACCAGCCCACCCCCAGAGCTGCTGGGACTTCAGCTGCTTGCGCTCACAACCCATCTCACCTCCCCCAGCACCCTCTGGCTCCCTGCTGCCTTGGGGACCACGGGGCCTTCTCACCTGCCCCTGCCCTTGGCCTGTCAGGACATTTCCTTGCACCCTGCTCTGCCCTCAGAGCCGTCTTTTTTTTTTTGAGATGGTGTCTTGCTCTGGAGTGCAGTGGAGCAATCACAGCTCACTATAGCCTCCAACTCCTGGTCTCAGGTGATCCTCCCACCTTGGCCTCCCAAAGTGCTGGGACTACAGGTGTGAGCCATGGCGCCCAGCCCTGGGAGCGCTTTTGAGGGTTTCTGGACCCAAACTTTGACCTCAGACATAGCATGTTGGGGCTGGACGTTTGGGCCTCGTGGTTTAAGCAAAGGCCAGGTGCTGCCGGGCTCTAATCAAGTCCACCTCATCCTCGAGGCCTGCAGTGGGTGCTGGGGGTGGGCTCCTGGTAGGGCCCTCAGAGGGCTGTGTCAGCTTGGGGATGTGCACGTCCCCACACCAGGGCCGCCTTCCCCCACTGCCCCCACTCTAACTCAGCTGCCTGGTCCTGCCCCGTCCCTCTGCTAGAACACACTTCCTCTGGCCACAGGCCCCCCCAGCACCCTGTCCTGCCCCCAGCATGTGTGAGTGATCACACACAAGGCCACTAGGAGAAGCTAGGGCAGGCTGCAGCCTGCACAGACAACTAGGGACCACACTGGCCCTGAAAGACATGCGGCTCTGGTCTGGTGGGGGAGGGATGGGAGCGGGGGTGGAGGGGGGCAGCCATCGAGGGGTCAGCTTGGCCACTGAGGGGCCCTTCCCAGGGCTCGTGCTCAGGCCTGGACTCCCTGGACATGGCTGTTCTGGGGGCTGGGCAGCCCTTTCCACACTGCCCACTGGCCCCCCTTGCCCTCTCAGGCCTTGATATTTCTCACAGGCCTAGCCCAGCCCTGCAGAAGAGGTGGGTGGGGAGGGCAGGCCTGTGCTCTTCAGCCTTGCTTAGGACAGGACACAGAGCCAAGGGGCCACGTGAGAGGAAGGACAGCCCAGCCACCCCTGGATTAGAAGCTTCCCCGAGGGTCCCCAACCAGGCCCAAAGGGTAGGCCCAGGAGGGAGGAGCAGCAGCAGGGCGTGTGGTGGGGTTGGGGGGTGGTTCCTCATGCTGGCCACCACTCCCAACCCCCGCCAAGAGCCCCCCATGCGGGGCGTGTTGCTTGTTGTCCAGAGACTCAGACAGAAAGACGTGCTCCCACTCTTGTCCCAGGCAGGAGCCCCTTGGCCTCCCCTGGGAGAACCTGTGGCCACTGGGACAGCTCCGGCACAGACTGAGCCTCCTCAAATATCTGTGGTTCGAGTGCAGGCCTGAGGTGGCAGCGCCCTCTCGGCTCAGCGCTTGTCTCCTCAGGTGGGGGACGTTAAGGATTGAACTCTGGGCCATACCCACAAAGCCCCCAGGGTCAAACCCACTAGTGTGTGGTTCCAGGTTGTGGTGGGGAGACCTGCGGCCCCGGACAGCCCTGAGCAGGGGTCTCCTGGGACCTGGTTTCTGAGCAGCCCTTGGTTTGGGAGGAAGGAACCCCGAGGCACAGGTTAGTGGGAGGTGGGAGCCCCTGGGTTACTGCCTCTCCCCTGCTTAGTCCTGGCTCCTGGGCCTGCAGCTCCCAGGAGGTCACACACACGATATCTCTGGGGCACCGTCTCTGCAGGGTCTTGGGCAGAAACCACGGCTCCACCCACCGCCTGGGAGCGTGGCGGTAACCCCACATGGAATGACTTAGCCAAGCTGGGCCTGCCTCCCCCATCTCCTCTCAGCCTGGCCTCAGATTGGTAAGTGGCCTGGCACTCCCTTGCACCCAGGGTGGGACATGGGGCTGAGCGCAACCAGTGCTCTCATCCCTCGGGTTGGAAGGGATTCCCAGGGCATCGTGTCTCCGCCCAAATCCAGGGGGACGAGCCCCCTTTTCTCTTCTTAGACCCAGTCCCAAGACCCAAGCCAAGGGTGGGTCACCCTCACACTAGCCCAGGCCTCTCCAGGCTCCTCGGTGGAGGCTCCAGAAATGAGTGTAAAATCCTTGCTTCCAGCGTCTGCACCGAGCACCCCGCAGCACAGAAACTACCCCAGCGCCTGTCAAAGGTAGGGCCGATCGGGCTCCCAGGACCTGGCAGGCACATCGCCCCAGGGTCAGAGCCCCGCCCACAGTTTCACCTGGCCTCAGACAGCAGACGGCCTTCCCAGGCCCTAGGGCACTTCGCCGACCTTGGCCTTGGGCCGCGTGGGGGTGGCGCGGTGGCTTCTGCTGGCTCCGCCCCTGCCTCGCGGCGCCCGCCCGGGCCAGCTTCCCAAAGGGCCGGAGCGCCGCCTCGGCCGCGTGCCCCCGGGCCGGCTGGAACGCGTGCGGGCCCTTTAAGGGCCGGGGGCGTGTAGCGGGCCCGCCCCTCCCCGCAGCGCCGGCCGCCGGTGAAGTGCGAGCCCGGGCGGAGGGCGCCGGATCCGGCTGCGGGCGTGCGTCCGAGCGAGCGCGGGGTGCGGCCCCTGCACGCGGAGCCCGGCGCGCCATGTACACCATCACCAAGGGGCCCAGCAAGCTGGTCGCGCAGCGCCGCACAGGTGGGCCGGGCGGGACGGGGGCGGGACGCCGCGACCTCCGGGGTCCGCGCGCCTAGGGGCGCGGCGGCGGCTGACGCGACCTCCCGGTGCCCGCAGGTCCCACGCAGCAGCAGGTGGAGAGCAGGCTCGGCGAGCTCCTGAAATGCCGGCAGCCCGCGCCGCCGACCGCGCTGCCCCCGCAGGCGCAGCCCTTCGCGCAGCCGCCGGGACCCTGGCCCCTGTCGAGGTGAGGCGCGGCCCCGGCCCGAGCCCGGCCCTCCCCGCACCCCCGGCCGCCTGGGCGCCGCGAGGGTGACCTTGGGGAAAGGTTGGCGAGGCCGGCCACATGCTTCGGGCGGGGCGGGCGCGCCGAGGGGGCGGGGTGCGCCGGGCCGCTGGCGGCGCGCGCCCCTCTGCTCTTCCGCCTCACCTGGCTGGGCCCGGTGTGCGTGGACCCGCCTGGCCGCGTGGGGCCCCTCCGGGCCTCGGGTGGGGAGTCGCCGGCCGGCTCCTGGATGTGGGCGCCCCGCGCGCTCTCGCCCCTTTGGGGCAGACCCAGGTCAAAGTTTGCGGAGAGGTGCCCAGGGCGCCGGCCCTCAAGGTCTCCTGGCGCCGTCGTCCAGCGCTCAGTGGGGGAGAGGCGCATGTGTTTCCCTCGGGCCTTGCCAGGCCACTGCCCGCCTCTGCTTTCCACCCCACACACCCTGGGGCACTGAGCCCCTCCTCCCCAGCAGAGGCTCAGGACGTTGGGCCTGTAGCTTCCTGCCTTTCCTGAGCAGCAGGTCTGCCCAGTGCCCTCCTGAGACCACTGGAGGCTCCGTCCTGACCGCTTTGACCTCCACGTGACCATAACCTAGAGGTTAGACACTGCCCCGGGGCTCAACCTTCTGCTTCCTTGGGTCCACCCTCCCCATTCTTTTCATTTATATTATGTGTTTCCCAGGCCTGAGGGCACCTGGGCTCCAGCCATGGGGGGGGCACATGAGTACTGGTGGCAGTGCTGGGTTGGAGGGTGCAGGCCTGGGGGGGGGCTTTCCATGCGGAGGTTGAACAACCTCCAAGGGTGGCCAGGAGTTCAGAGTAGATAGGGTGGGGGTGTGTGTTGCTGGGTCACTTTCAGCCTGCCCCCTTCCCGTCTCTCAGGTGCTGGGCCTCAGATGCCAGAGGTGGGGGGCTTCCTGCTGGTGGGGCACATCAACACTGGGGGGGATCCTAGTGAAGGAAGTGTGCTAGGCTACAGGTGCCAGGTGCGCTCTAGGGGGGAAGGTGAGCGGGGCCTCAGTGTTTCCTGGCGCCCAGGCTGTGCTGGGCACTCTGCTCACATCAGCCTTGGTCCACACGGCTGACCTGCCTCCCAGGGAGGAAACCAAGCCACAAGTGCTTACCACACAGTCACCCAGGCAGGAAGCACCCTCTTACCTGGGGAAACACACCTTCCTCCCCAAGGCCCATTGCTGGGGAGGGTAAGGGCAAGTGTGTGGCAAGGTTGGGGAGTGTCAGGGAAGAAGAGGGGTGCTTCCCTCAGTGGGCAGGGCTCTCAGTGTTCTCCCCAGAGCCCTTAAAGCCCCCAGGAGGCCAAACCTGGTGTGGACATCTAAAGTCTGCCTCAGCCAGCCAGGTGGGACAGGCAGGGGCGGGTGCTTGACCTCCTCTTCTGCTGGGTGCTGAGAAGCCATGGGCAGGGCAGAGCCTGTGCCAGAGGGTCTCACCAGGCGGGACCCACCCTCCCACTTCCTGAGCGCCCCCTCCCAGGCCCTGGGCTGGGAGCTTCTGGCAGCTGTGGAGCCCACGGCCCTGCCTTGTACCTTCTTGGGGGCCACTGTCTACAGTACCCCCTTTTCCCACCCACCTTCCTTTGTCTTCTCCAAGTTCTCCCTCCTGGTGAGAGACAGACGGGGAAGACTACAAGATAAACTGAGGCGATATGCATTGCTGGGTGGAAGATAAAATGGGCCATGTGATCAGCTGACCCCAGGGGTGGGCTGGCTGTGCGGGGACTGCCCTAGGAAGGAGCCCTGGGCTGAGCCCCGTGTGGGAGAAGGGACAGCGGCAGCTGTGAGTGGGGCAGGGTGTGTGGCTCAGCAAGGACAAGTCCAGGAGGCTGTCTGGGGCTGGTGCTTTGCCGTCAGGACTACTGTTAAACCTGGTGCTGCCACAGTCCGTGGTTGGGGCACTTCTCTCCGAGCCCCAGTTCCTGGTCTGGGTGGGTGGGTGGTGGAGGGGTGAGAGGAGAGGACGCCCGTGTTGGGCACCATGGGCTGGGGCTGCCACGGGCAGCGTGCCTGAGAGTGGGTTACAGCTTGGCCTCCGTCCAGATGCACGCTGGGGCTGGTGCCCTTTCCCCCAGAGGCCAGAGGCCTTATGTAACCGCACCTTCTTGGGCGGGGTGGGCAGGGCAGGAGGGCCTGCCTGCTAGGGCCCCACCTCAGCCCTGGGGCCACCACCTCTGGCCCTGCAATTCCTTCTCTTTTTTAAAGTTGGTATCCTGAGTCCAAGCTTTCCTGGAGTTTTTGGCCTTCCAGGATGGGAGTGGTTGCAGGCAAGGGGGCTTTCTGTGTGGACAAACCTTCCTTATTCCTTCTGGTTTGTGGGGAAACGCAGGCAGTGCACAGGTCTGGGAGGAGCTCCTGCCCCCCTCTCACCTCTACCTGCACAGTTAAGATTCTCTGCAGCCACCAGACCCTGCCGGCCCTGGGGCTGGCGGGACCCTGCGCCCCTCAAGACACTCCTCTTTGTTTTAGTGCCTCTCTCACCTGAGGAGGAACCCAGAGCGGCGGTGGGGCACCTGAGCCCAGGAAGGCGAGCAGGCCGGCCGGGACCGCGAGTGCCTGGTGGAGTGGCAGGCGCAGCCCAGGACTCCCGGCTCCCACCTCCTGCTGTAGGTGCGGGCCCCATTTCCTCCACGGCCCCTGTCCCGGGCTTCGTGTGCACAGGGTTTGGCCAGCTGCCGCCGGCTGGGGTGACCCATCCCTGCCCTGGGCCCGCCTGGCGGAGACAGGCCCAGCGGCCCCCTGGACATCGCGTGCAATGCCACAGGGGGCCATCTCATTCTGCATTGCCCCCTGTCTTGGGCCTGTGGGGACTGGGCTGGGGTCGCAGGTACACTCTTCCCACTCAGGGACTGCCCATCCTGGCACTTGGTGATCACCCCCAGGGACCTGGGGGCAGCTGGGGAGAGGAAGGAGCAAAGGCTGCCCTGTTCTTGTTTGGGTCCAGTCCTCCATGGAGGGGAGCGTCATTGGACGGGAAGCTTCTGTGGGGCTAGAATGTGGCCAAGAACTGCGCCCAGTGGGTGGGGTTGGACAGAGAGACCTGGTCACAGCTCAAGCCAAAACCAGGGCTGCTGGAGGTCTGGCCGGTCCAGGAGCAGGGGAGGCAGATGGCAGCATGGGCACCAGCACGATCCTTGGAGGGGCACTTGGTGAATCCCCTGCCCAACTGTCACTCACCTCCCTGGGGGCTGAGGGTAGCAGGTGTGAACTGAGCTGCCAGCGGCTCAGGGCCTACAGGAGAGGCCTGGGCCACCGGCTGCTACAGGTAGCTGCTCTGGTTCAGGAAGTGCCTAGGCTGGCCTGGTCTGGGGATGGTGGTCATGGCCCAGGGCTGCTCCTGAGGTGTGCCAGGCAGCACCTAAGCCTGGGACGGACACTGACCATGTCCGTCTCCTCCCACTCCTGTAGTCCGGGGCCAAGGCTTGTGTTCAATCGTGTGAATGGCCGGCGGCCCCCTGCCACGTCCCCATCTCTGGAGGGGACCCAGGAGACCTACACACTGGCCCACGAGGAGAACGTCCGCTTTGTGTCCGAAGGTAGTGAGGGGGGCCAGAGGGTGTGGCCTGGGGCACTGGGTCTCAGTATGGACCCAGGATGGCCCCAGGTCCTCCTCCCACTGCAACCTGACTCCCAGTAGCCAGGGGCTGGGCATTTCCTTGGCCCTCTGCCCATTCCCCATGCTGGGCTGGAGTCCAGGGTGACCACCAGGCCCTGGGGTGGGAGATGGGGTGCCAGAGACCTGGCTCAGCCTGACAGCCCCACCCCCACAGCCTGGCAGCAGGTGCAACAGCAGCTGGATGGTGGCCCAGCCGGTGAGAGCGGGCCGAGGCCCGTGCAGTACGTGGAGAGGACCCCCAATCCCCGGCTGCAGAGTGAGCCCCCAACCCTGTCCCCTGGGGAATTTCCTCCCAGTCCCCGTCCCCCCAGGGAGTGCCCCCCAGCTCCTCTGATCCTGACCTGGGCCCCTGCCAGGTTACAGCCCCAGGGGATTGGGGAGGGGACTCTTGAGCCAGATCCCTTCTTCCCAGTGCCTGCTACACTTGGAGTCCAAGTGAGGGGCTAGTGGGGTCAGCTGGAGAGGAGAGACGCTGACCAGTCTGGGAGGCAGCATCACTGCCCAGCCTTCTGCTCTGCCCACAGACTTTGTGCCCATCGACCTGGACGAGTGGTGGGCACAGCAGTTCCTGGCTAGAATCACCAACTGTTCATAGCGGCTGCCTGGGAAGGAATGCTGCTTTGGTGGACCCTTTGCCAGAAGAGGACCTTGGTGACCCATCCACCCACTGCAGCCTGGCTGGGCGCCAGCCACACCTGAAGTGCCAGCATTTGGACTTTTGCACCTGTTGTTTCCTTGGCCCAGCTGTCCCAAGCTGCCAGGGGCCAGGGGCCGAACCTGCCTGACCTCAACCCTGCTCACTGTGCCCAGGGACCAGCCCCTGGGGCTGGTAGGGAGAAGCTCCAGTCTAATAAAGTTGAGAAACTGCCCTTTCAGAGTGGCTTTGACTTGGAAAGGTGTGGCGGGGGGTTCTCATGTCCAGTTCTAGTCCCCAGCCTGGGACTTTGGGCCCAGCTCAAACTGCCCTTGCAGCCTGGTCCCCTGAGCCCACAGAAGCTGCAGCTCTGCCCAACTCAGGTCGTTGGCGTCTCACCCAGCTGTCCTCCTGACAGGTGCTGGGGCCCTTAGCCGGCTCCCTTCGATTGGAAGTCTGTGGCCCCCACTTTGCCTCCTCCGACTCCAGTCGCCTTTTTCTCCTGTTGGTATTGATTGGTGCCACAGCCAGGCTTCAAGGCCCAGAGATTTTTATTTTTCCTAAATATTTTTTATTCTTTTTTTTTTTATTTTATTTTATCTTTAATATTGGGGGGTGTGTGAGGAGGGTTGTCCAGTTGCCTTGTTTTTTTGGTTGTTGAGACAGTCCTTGCTCTGTCGCCCTGGGCAGAGTGCAGTGGTGTCATTGCAGCTCACTGCAACCTCCAGCTCCTGGGCTCAAGTGATCCTCCTGCCTCAGCCTCCCGAGTAGCTGGGACTACAGGTGCATGCCACAGGGCCCGGCTGGTTTGTTTCTATTTTTGGTAGAGACGGGGTCTCACTCTTGCTCAGGCTGGTTTTGAACTCCTGAGCTCAAGTCATCCACCTGCCTCGGCCTCCCAGAGTGCTAGGATTACAGGCGTGCAGATGTTAAATAATGCCATGGAATGGGGTCCCTAGGACTGGGGCTAGGTCTCAGAGTGCCAGATCCCACTCTGAATCCACCAGGCCTGGCTGCAGGACACCGGGCAAAGATGTCTCACGGGTCCTGGAGCGTGTGGCGACCTGCTGGGACAAGTGTGGGAGCCAGGCCCCCGTGGGCATCTGGGGGGCAGGGTGACCTTGCCGCCTGACACCAGAGGACCCAGGGTGTCCTGGGTGTTGAGCGGGTGCCTCCAGAGGGCTGGGAAGCAGCGGGCCTCAGGCATAGAGGGAGGAGCCCCTGCCAAGTGCAGCCCCACAAATGCGGGGGTGTATCTTGCTCCTGACATACTGATGGGCCCAGAGAGGATCAGCAAGCCCCCCTGGGTCCCACAGCCGGTCGCGCTAGAGTGGGGACCGGGTGGAGGCTTCGAGCGGCCCTGAGGTGGCGCGGGGTGCCGGCGCCGCCATGACGGCGGAAGTGGCGCCGTTGCTAGGCGGCCGTTGCTAGGCGCCGCGCTGCGTGCCCTGCGTGGGGCGCGGCGGCAGAGGCGGGAAGCGCGAGCCGCGGCGCCATGGCCCCGGGTAGTGGGGCGCGCGGGTCCGGGGGTCCGGGGGTCCCGGGGTCCTGGTGTCCTGGCGGGCTGGCGCGGGGGTCCCGGGGGCGGCGAGCAGCGGCCCCTGCCTGGGCCCGGAGGTCAGAGCCCCCGCCCGGGCCGGCCCCGTCCGCCCTCGCTGGGGGCCGCGCAGGCCCGCGGAGGGTCTGGCCTCCGCGCTGGCTCCTCACGCCTGGCTGCCCCTCCCCCAGCGTGGCAGCAGCCGTTCCTGAACGTCTTCAGACACTTCAAGGTGGGCGAGTGGAAGCGGTCCGCCAAGGCGGGGGACGTGGCCGTGGTGACGGTGCGTGGCCAGGGGACCTGGCGGCAGGAACCCAGCACCCTTCCTTTTCTACTGGGTACCTTCCCGCACCACCTGAGGGTCACCGGGTCGGTGCTGCTCCTGGTGCCCCGGCCGGTCGGTGGACGCAGGCTGCCGTCTCTCCAGGACAAGACCCTGAACGGCGCGGTGTATCGTATCCGGGGCTCTGTCTCTGCGGGCAGTTACATCCAGCTCCCCAGAACCAGCGCACAGTCCCTGGGGCTGACCGGGCGGTACCTGTACGTGCTCTTCCGGCCCCTCCCCAGCAAGCACTTTGTCATCCACCTGGACGTGTCCACTGAGGTAAGGAGCCCAGGTCAGGGGTTGGGTGTGGGGGCCCCGTGCCCCTGCCCCCACATCTCCTCACTGCTGTTTCGCCCTGCAGGACAGCCAGATCATCCGTGTGTCTTTCTCCAGCCTCTTCAAGGAGTTCAAGTCCACGGCCACGTGGCTTCAGTTCCCCTTTGTCTTTGAGGCCAGGACATCTGGGAGAGGTGACACTGAGATGGGGTGAATGGTCCAGGAAAGGCAGCCTGAGGGCCCAGAGGGCGATGGTGCAGGCCCAGGCAGGGGACAGCTGGTGGGGCCTGGGGGACAGCCGGTGGGGCACAAGGTCACAGCTGTGGGAGTGGGGCCTGTCAAGAGGGTAGGTACTGACCTTGAATGCCCATCCTGTAGACCTGGCGGGTACGGCCCCCTCTGGTGCCCGCTGGACCTTCCTACAGCTCGACCTGCATGATATCCTTCTGCTCTACCTGAACCGCAGCTATAGTCATCTCAAGAGTGTCAGGTTGTGTGCCAGCCTGCTGGTCAGAAATCTCTACACCAGTGACCTATGCTTTGACCCGGGTGAGGGCCGCGCTGCACACCCTGTGCTCAGCTGTAGCCAGCCCCCTTCCTGGCCTCTGTGTTGGTCTCCAAGTCCTCCCTCACCCCAGGTTTTCATCCCGGCAGAGGCCCAGGTCTCAGGTGCTTGATGAAAGTGCCTGTGCCATGTGGTCTTTGAGCTCTGGCTTGGTGCAGCTGGAGGCCAGAGCCCCCCAACTGCCGAGGCAGCCCTGGGGTGGAGGTGGTGGGTGCCTGGCATTGAGTCCCACCTGAGCCTGGGAGAGGTAGTTGGACAGGCTTCCCTTGACCTGGTGTAACTTTGTTTCTTGTAGCTGTCACTGTCAGTGAGGCCCGGAGGGCCAAGCTGCCCATCACTCCTGTGCCTCGAGAAATGGCATTCCCAGTGCCAAAAGGGGAGAGCTGGCACGACCACTATGTCCATGTCCAGTGAGTGGCTCTGCCTCTCTTGAGGGAGATCTCTGGGTGGACAGAGGGCAGGTGGCCCCTTGGCCCCCAGATGCTGACTCTCCACCCGCCCGCCTAGGTTTCCAAGCAACAGCACGAAAGTGCCTTCCGAGCTGGTTCAGAAGAGCTGTTGTCCTCCAGAGGCAGGTGGGCCTGTGGAGTCCGACAGGACCTGGGTTCAGGCCTGCAGGCGCATGCAGCTTGGTGGGAGGGGAGGACTGGGAGGGGACCCAGTGGTGTGGTGGCTGCGGTGGCATGTGCCCAGAGCTGCTCGTGGGCAGGCGCAGGGACCAGGGCTAGCTCATAGGATGCAAACTCCCAAAACCACATGGGAGGTCTGTGCAAGGGGTACTTGGGGGGTCCCTAAGCTTCTGAGATGGAAGATGGGGGTCCCAGGGCTGGGGTGGAGGATGAGCAGCAGGGTCGGTGTGGCTTCTCTCCTGCAGAGCAGGTGAGGCCGAGGAACATTTGCTGGCCTCCCCTGGCCAGTGCCTCGTGGCTTTGTCGTCCCCAGGCACCTTGTGCTCTGCTTAGCCAGTTACTGGGGCTCTTGGCTCTGTTGCAGTCCTCCTGGGGCCTGTGCCACAGCTTCTCCCCTGCCTGGTGGCCATCAGCAAACCTGTGCAAGACAGCGTGTCCCCCACAGTCCAGACACCCAGCCCCACAGCTGTGAGTGCCTCTTCCCCTGAGACAGGGCTGGGGCATGGTGGCCCCAGGGTGCCGACGGACACTTGTACTCCCATAGTCCCACCAGGCCCCCTTGGCACCCAGGCCCCTTCCAGAGGTCAGCCTGTCCTGCCAGTGCCCGGAGATCTCCAGCTTAGGTGGCCCCAGTATCCGTAGCCGAGAGCCCTTGGCCTGGATAGAGGTCGCTGATGTGGACACGGCTGCTGACGGTGTCCACGTTTTTGCTCATGAGTCAGCTGTGGTGCCCATGGCCACCGAGGACACCGACTCCCGAGAAGTGAGTGCCCATCCCAGAGCAGGCAGGGCCCGGGCAAGGTATGGGTAGGGCTGCTGGGCCTGTGCCTGCCACGAGCTGCATTTGGGGCAGATAGGCCTCTGATGGTCTCTTATTATCCAGCCTCCTGGCAGAAAGCAGAACTGGCAGGAGGCAGCTTCGGGCAAGAATCTCTGTCGACAAAGAGTAAGGAAGAGCTTGTACTCACCCCTCAACTGTATGTGACACCCCAGCCCCAAGTGGTCTGTGGGGGGCCTTAGCCACCAGGCAGGGGTAGGACCCAGGGTCCCTGGAAGGTCTGGCTCTGCAGCCAGAATCCTGGCAGTTTCCTACCACAGAGCAGCCAGTGGAAGGGGCTTTCCTGAGAGGCAGGACCCAACCCAGGGTGGGGCAGGGGCTGTGCCCTCCGGGGATCTCACTGTGAGTTCGACTGTTGCAGCGCTTCCTCCCGGACCCGATCCTGAGGCTCAAGGGGGTCATCGGCTTCGGGGGCCACAGCACTAAATGGGTGAGGGAGTCCTGTGGCTGTTCCAGGACAGCTCTTACCAGGTGGTGTGAGTGTCAGGGAAGACCCTGTGTACGCCTGAAGTGGCTGTGTGGGTCTCCCAGCTCCCTCAGGGCTCCAGGGGCCTTCCCCCAAAGACTTTGCTGGTTTACCTTGGTCCCCAGATGCCCCACCCTGCCCATATCTGCTCGTTACTTCCTGGACTACTTGGCTTTCAAGGTCATAGGTGTCCCCTGTTCACTTGCCAGAGCCCCAGGGGCACTGGCTGGGTTAAGGTGCTGGTTAAAATGCTCTCACTCACATCTGTAGAGCTCTGATGAGCATGGTCCAGCCATGATCTAGACCAGCCACGTGGTCCCAGGTTGTGGGTGCGACCTGTGGGTCACTGATGGTTGAGTTGGGTGTTCCAGGGCAGGAGGAGCCCCATTTGGAGAGGAGGTGGCCTTTCCCTCCTGCTCCCCATGGCCCTGGGCACTCGCCAGGCCCTCCTGGACGCAGGCTCTGAGTCTTTGGGGGCCGTTTGGTCTTTTGGTACCCAAACCCTGGGGTTTCTTGCCTTGGAGGCAGGGCTTGGGGGACATGTGTGTGTGTTTACGATGGCACCCTGTTGACTCATGCGTGTGTGGTGTGGGGAAGGCGTGCACACTCTCCTGCCCCTGGCTGACTTGTGTCCGGGTGTGTGTGCCTGGCCACCATGCCCTCCTCTGTGGGCTTGGGGGAGATGACACTGACTCCAGGCCACCAGGAGGGCCTTGGGCACCACTGGTGACTTCAGCCCTGGCCCCTCATGCCAGGCCCTGTGGACCAAGGATGGGGCGGCTGTTGTCTACCCCTGCCACGCGGTCGTTGTCGTCCTGCACATCGACACTGGGGAGCAGCGCTTCTTCCTTGGCCACACAGACAAGGTGGGTGCTGCCCGGCCCAGGGTGGCAACACCTGCAGACCACCACACTCTCCCTCAGCCTTCGGCCTCCTCAGGTCTCTGCCCTGGCACTGGATGGGAGCAGCTTGCTGTTGGCCTCAGCACAGGCACGGCCCCCCTGCATGGTGCGGCTCTGGGACTTCCAGACTGGGGTGTGCCTGTCCCTGTTCCGGAGCCCGATGCACACCATCAGTGCCCTCAGGTAGGCACGGGGTCTCCACGCTGGGGGTGAGGGGACAGCCCAGGCAACACTAACTGCATCCTCCACATCCACAGCTTCTCCGACAGCGGGGCCCTTCTCTGTGGTGTTGGCAAGGACCGCCACGGGAGGACGGTAATGGGGCCCTGGCCTGGCGGGGGGCAGTCCTGTTGCAGTATGCAGGGAGCGCCAGCCAGAGTCCTTCCAAAAACTCACCTTTGTGCGTTTCCGTTTATCGAAGCAACACGGGTTCTTTGTTTTAAAAAAAAAAAAACCCGTTGGATCCTATGGGTTAAGGGCAAAAATTTTAAAAAATCCAAGTGACATAGGAAATGCCGGCCCTTTGTACCCTGGGCTCTGTGACTCATGTCGTGTGCTGGCCCGCCGCCCCACGCGAAAGGCACCGCGGCATGATTCACGTTTTATGCTTTAGCTTTTCACTCCTTATGCAGCAGTCATTGCTTTAGGGTGGTGTTTAAACGACCTGCTTTATTCTCTCCGGTGGTGTGTTTAGTGTAAGGCAGGGGATCTGTACATGTCAGCACCTCTGAAGTTGACCCGTATGTGGGATTCGGTGGTGTCTGGGAAGTGCTGAAGTATCCTAGTGTTTCACCATGGGGACACCTCTTGCTTTTACCTGCCTTTCAACTTGTGGGTTGGTTTTTACTTTTTGTCTCTGCTGGTGGGGCTGCAGCGCCCAGCTTTGCTTGTTTCTGTAGAAGTCCCAAAGCCTACCACGTTTTGGGTCACGTGGGTGCAGGGGGCCAGTTTCCTTCCACCCTGAGCAGCCCAAGCGCTCAGAGACTGCTTTCTGTGTCAGAGAAAAGCGGCTGCCTGGTGTGCGCAGCTGGAACCCAGGCAAGGCAGGAGGGCACTCAGGGCTGGACATCTGCCACCCTGGAGCTCAGCGTGGGCCTGTTGCAGGTGGTGGTGGCGTGGGGCACAGGCCCGGTGGGCCTCAGTGGCGAGGTGGTCGTTCTCGCGAAGGTGCACACTGACTTTGATGTCCAGGCCTTCCGGGTCGCCTCTTCTGATGGAACCAGGTGCCGTGGTGTGGCCAGCCTGTCCACAGTGCTGGGGCAGGGTCTGGGCCCAGGGTGGGGGCTGAGCCCCTGTCCTCCCTGGCCCAAGGACCCTCATTCATAGCCTTGGTCTGTGCATGTCTGGTCTTCTTGTGGGGTTGAGGGCCCTGGGTGCACTCATTGCTCCACATGTCCTTGCAGGATGGCATCGTGTGGACAGGGCAGTGTGCGGCTGTGGCGGCTGCGTGGTGGGGTGCTGCGCTCCTGCCCTGTGGACCTTGGGGAGCACCGTGCGCTACAGTTCACTGACCTGGCCTTCAAGCAGGCCCAGGACGGCTGCCAGGAGTCCTCGGCCCGAACGCTGTGAGCCCTGCCCTTCCCCACCCCAACCCAGCCTGGGTCCCACCCCTGTACTCACCTTCAGGACCCCACCTCACCTGCTGCCTCCTTGGGACAGCTATGTGTCCAGCCGCAGCGGCCACATCCTGGAGATTGACCACCAGCGCATGGCCGTGCAGTGCGCCCGCTGCCTGCTGCCCATGCGGACCCCCAGTGGCCCCCACCCAGAGAAGCAGACCTTCAGTTCAGGTGGGGGGGTGCCCGCTATGTGGGGGAAGTGGTGTTGACACTGAGGCACTGACACTCCCGGTCCCCTAGACCCCGGCATTGCCATCAGCAGCCTCAGCGTCTCCTCGGCTGTGTGTGCCGTGGGCTCTGAGGATGGCTACCTGCGGCTCTGGCCCCTGGACTTCTCCTCGGTGCTCCTGGAAGCAGGTGAGGCTGCAAGCACCCACTCTTGGGTTGGGGGGAGCTTCCCCTGGGGAGTTCCTGTGGTGTGTGGGGGGAGGGCCAGGTCCTCAGGGCTCTAGTGCCAGTGGCACTGTCCCTAGGCTGGACAGGGCATCACAGGGCCAACGGGCTGTGTCCTGAGCCCACGGTCCACCAATGCCAGCATCGTCTGCACACCGCTTCACAGAAGGACCTGGGAGGCAGCGGGTGGTGGGTGAGGCACCCCTCACAGCTCTTGGCCCCACCTGGCCCAGGGGTGGTGGTCTCAGGGAGCTGCCTCTCCCAGCCTGTGGGGACCTGGGGCTCTTGAAGAAGAAAATGGGTTTGTGTGTGTCTTGGGGACCTGGATGCCTGAGCAGCAGTGAGCTGCCTGGGGTCAGCTCTGGTGCCTGCTGACCCTCCCTGCCCACAGAGCACGAGGGCCCCATCAGCTCAGTCTGTGTCAGCCCCGATGGCCTCCGCGTGCTGTCCACCACCTCCACGGGCCACTTGGGCTTCCTGGACATCCCATCCCGGGAGTACAGTGTGCTGGCTCGTTCCCACACGGCCCCGGTGCTGGCTTTCTCCACGGAGCGGAGCCGCGGGCAGCTGGCCACCGTGTCCCAGGACCACACTGTCCGCATCTGGGACCTGGCCACCCTGCAGCAGGTGGGGCATGGCAGGGGGCAGAGAGGGCCAAGGGGGCCAGAGGCCATGCCAAGGGGAACCCCCAGAGAGCCTTAACCCCTTGGGCTCTCGTGGCCCCTGCCCACTCCTCACTAGCCTCTGCCCTGCAGCTCTACGACTTCACATCATCCAACGAGGCCCCGTGTGCTGTCACCTTCCACCCTACACGGCCGGCTTTCTTCTGTGGCTTCAGCAGTGGGGCCGTGCGCTCCTTCAGTCTGGAGGCCGCTGAGGTCCTGGTGGAGCACACGTGAGTGCCCTGCCAGCCACCAGCCCTCTGGGGGCCTGGGATGCACAGAGACCCCACAATGGAAGCCGGGGGGAGTTTGTTGGATCCCTTAGGGGGTGTTCAGCTGAGCAAGGGGGGGTCACCTACAGGGAGGCCAGTGCTGCCCAAAGGCCAGGCCAGGTGGCTGGAGTGCTGGGGACAGTGTCCTGGCTGAGTTCCTAGGGCTGAGGCCGTGTCTGCTGCAGGTGTCCCCGAGGAGCCATCACCAGCCTGGCTGTCACGCCTGATGGCAACCTCCTGTTCAGCTCCTGCTCTCAGGGCAGCCTGGCCCAGTACAGCTGTGCCGGGCCCCGGTGCTGCGTCCTCCGTGTGGCAGGTCAGGCTGGTCACCAAGGGCTAGGGTGGCCCTGGGCCCATAACAGGCCAACACCTAGGCACTCAGGGCCTGGGTCCTGGTCCTCTCGCCGAGTCCTGTGTGGGGCTGCGCAGGTGCCTTCAGTACCCTTGCCCAGACCCTGGGAAGAGTGTGGTTTTAGGGTTTGCCAGCCCCCCAAAGCCAGAGGCTAGCTAGGCTCTGTGCCCGTGGAGGAGGTGGACAGCCTGAGCACCAGGGCAGCAGGTAGGGGGTCAAGCCCAGCCAAAGGGCATCTTCCATGGCCACTGTAACTTGGGCTGGCTAGCGGTCACTTGGTGGTCACTCCTGGCGTACAAGGACTCCCTGCTCCCCTGGTGGTGGCTGGCGCTCACCAGCATCTGGCATTCTTATGCCCATGCCCTGTGGGTGCTGCCAAGGGATCTGCCTTCCCTGGACTGGTGTTTCCTGAAGGGTGCAGCAGGTCCTCCCCACCCATCCGACCCCTGCCTTGTGCTGCTGCAGCCAACGTGGTGTGCCCAGATGCCCACCCAAGCCCCAACACCCTGGCAGTCAGTGGGGACAGCTGCCTACTGGCTTTTGTGGGCCCCTCCAAGTGCACAGTGACTATCGTGGACTCGGCTTCCCTGGACAAGGTGAGTCAGCGGGACCTCCTGGGTCTAGGGTGGGTGGGCCTTGCCAGGTTGGGCAGCAGACCCTGGTCCGTACTCCCACCCTGGATGCCGCACGGCCCTTCTCAGGCTGGTGTGGAGTGTGAGGGGCCGGGGGCAGGCAGGAGGCTGCAGTCACTCAGGAGCAGGATCCAGGTGCTGCTGTACCTCGTGGTCATAGAGAATGCCTCAGCCATGTGGGGTGCTGGGGCTGGCGTGGCTCCCTTAGGGGAGGGCAGGCTCCATACGGGGCAGGTGGTACCCAGGTGTCAAGTGAGCATCCCTGAAGCTGCCTCCCCCTACCGAGCCTGGCTCTGGGTGGCACCAGCTCTCCTTGAAGGTCCAGACCAGCGGCCACTTGCTGTTCTCCCCTAGCTGCTGCGGGTCGACATCAGCACCCCGGACCTGGACTCCGCTGTGGCTGTCTGCTTCAGCCCCGCAGCCCTGGGCCACCTGCTGGTGTCCACATCATCCAGCAAAGTTGTGGTGCTGGATGCCATGTCAGGCCGCACTGTCCGGGAGGTGAGCCGGGGCTGCGGCCAGCCAGCCTGCCCTTCCCTTTTCTCCTGTCTCAGCCTCCGTGTCTGCAGCCCCTCCGGGGTGGGGGGGGGCAGTTGCCACACCCTGTGGGAAGGGGAGGCCTCCAGACAGCCTGCCAACCCTCTGAGAGGTGGTGTTTTTCAAGAACTCTGTCTTGTAGCTGTGTAGCATCCACCCTGAGTCCTGCCCCTCCCTGGCCCTCAGCGAGGATGCCCGCTTCTTGCTGACGGCCACTGGCCGGGCTGTCACAGTGTGGGACTACGCGACACAGGCCAGCCCTGGCTCCCAGGTGTGTGCCGAGGGTGGACAGGTGACCCCGGCTGTCAGGAGCCTCCTCAGGGGGCCGGGGAGACCCCTGGAGGCCCAGGCAGGGTGGAGCCATGTTGTTCTGGGGGCAGGGAGTGCAGGGGGATGGGACAGTGTAGGATGACCGCCCAGGACCTAGGGTTGCGTGGGGGCCTCTCACTCAGTGCCCAATCCAGTGGGTCTGGGTGCCCACGCCAGACCCGGGTGCGGTGAACTCAGTGTCTGCAGTCACACCTCGGGTCCCTGCATGTGACACCTGCTGCCCCCAGGTGTACATCGGCCACTCAGAGCCCGTGCAGGCTGTGGCCTTCACCGCTGACCAGCAGCAGGTCCTCAGTGTGGGGGATGCCATATTTCTCTGGGACATCGTGGCCATCTCTGAGAGGCAAGTGTCTGTCCTGGACTGTGTCTGTCCAGGCCTCCTGCCAGGCCCTCCTGACACCCTCTCTCCTTGCTCCTCCAGTGACCGAAACTTGTCTGGGGCCTCCCCAGCCTGTGAGGCCGGTGAGTGGCCCGTGCTCGGCTGGAGAGGGCGGGTGTGGAGATGCTGGCAGGTGCTGTGCTGACCCCGGGGCTGGTCCTGTGGCCACCTTGGGCAGTGTGGCACTGCTGCCTTTCCTGGGAGTGGGGAGGCTGGCCACTCCATCTGCCAGCCACTGCTGCAGAGGCTGTACTTCCCTGACGAACTCTGCTGGCCTTGGCCCTGGTGTAGCTCCTTCATTCCCAGGCCTGGGCCCAGCACAGCTGGAGGATGCGGCGTCTGGGGCCAGCGGGCTCCCTCGGCTGCAGGTGCCTGTGCCATCTCAGGCCTCCCCGCCGCAGCTGGCTGTCCACGCCGGGTCCCTCGAGGACAGTGATGGTGAGGGGCAGGGGTCCTGGGGGGTTGGAGAAGGCATGGGACCCGGAGGGCAGGGATCCTGGAGGTCATGGGGCCAAACTGCCACATGTACTGTGTGTGTCCGGCTCTGGGGTGTGGGTGCCATGGCCTCCCATTGGTGGAGGCACAGGTGGGGTCAGGCAGTAGGGGCTCCTTTTCTCTTCCTGCTGCCCCAGGTGCTCTCTCCACATCAGATGGGGAAGGACCCTGTGAGAAGAGCCAGGCCCCAGGCCCACCCACGCTAGAGGAGAAGGCCAGCAGGGCTGGAGAGGGGGCCAGGGGGGCTGCAGGGGGCTCCTGGGAGCTTGCCGTGCCCTGCTCTCCCTGCAGCCGGCTCAGTGAGCAGTGGAGGGCAGGGAGGGACCTCTGGTGACCGGGGTGGTGTCCCAGTGAAGGGGCTGGGGCTACCCTGACAGGCGGGATGTCCCCCCAAATGACGAGGTGAGGCCACCTCCAAGGCGTGTGGCGAGTATGGGGTCCCCCCAGTGGGTAGGACACAGCTCATCTGTATGTAGTTCTCACTGCCCAGCAAGGCAGGGGGACTTTGTGTGCAGTGGGGTGTCCAGCAAGGCAGTGGGGTGTCTCTGAAGGGTTGCTGGGCAGTTCCATGTCATGTGCCTTCTTTCTCCTCCCTGCCAGGTGCCCAGAGCACCAGGAAGGGGGATGCCCAGCCCAGCACCCGCCTGGATACCTATGAGCACTTCACGGCATGCCACAAGATACCTGCCAAGGTCAGCCGCGGCCCTTGCTCTGTGAGGCGGGGTGTCTCTCCTCCCCAGTGGGTATGGGGCCTCTCGGGGTTCCCCAGGGTCTTAGGGCTGTTCTTGGTCTCTAAAGCGGACAGTGCTCTGGGCCTCAGGGACCTGTCACCCGAGGCACACCCCTCCTCCTCGCACCCATGCTCCTGCCATCCTTCTGGCATCCTGCTGATGCTACCTCCTCCCCTCACCTGGCAGCTGCCTTTCCCGGGAGTCCCCAGCCTGTGCCCCTCCCTGGCTCCAGTCTCCCACCCCAGCTACCCTATCCACATTCTCAGCTCCCTCCTCAGCTGGCCTGGGTGTGCCCTGAAACAGCCTCCCACATACAGGCTCAGGGGCCCAGACAGCTGCGCTGGGCGTCAGTGTCCAGGTCTGCTTCCTTGCAGAGCGTCTCCTTCCCTCCCGCCGGCAGTGAGCATCTGCGTCTGAAGGCTGTTCTAGGCTACAGTGGGAATGGGCGGGCCAACATGGTCTGGAGACCGGACACAGGTGGGAGCCGGGAGCCTACTCTGCACCCAGCCAAGACGCAGCAGGGTGGGGCCCACTCTGTCTACCCCGAGGCTGGGTCCAGGGGGGGCAAATGAGCCATAGTCATCAGTGTGGGGCTCCGCATTCTCCCAGTAATGCCTTCTGGTGTTCTAGTCCACATCCCTGTGAGCCCCCATGGCTGCTAGATGATGGGGATGGTGTGCCCCAGATTCACTGCTGACTTCTTGAGACCCTTGTCCATTGGCATGGCCTCCAGGCGTCACCCTCTCCGCCTGCAGGCTTCTTTGCCTACACGTGTGGCCGCCTGGTGGTGGTGGAGGACCTGCACTCTGGTGCCCAGCAGCACTGGCTCGGCCACCCCGAGGAGATCTCCACACTGGCCCTCAGCCACCATGCCCAGGTGCCCGCCTTGGGTCAGCCACCTCCACATGCAGGGTCACAGTGTGCGGTGGAGCCTGGCTCCTGGACCACTGCTGGCTCTTGCTACCAGAGACAGCACAAGTGACACTGTTCCGGCCTCCCCTCCACACAGAGCCAGGGTGGGCCCAGTCGGCCGCAACCTGCCTTCTCACCACCTTCCCTCCTGCCTGCCAGGTCCTGGTTTCTGCCTCAGGCCGCAGCCGCACGGCCACCCACTGTCAGATCCGCGTCTGGGACGTGTCTGGGGGCCTCTGCCAGCATATCATTTCTCACCACGACACCGCTGTTCAGGCCCTGGCCTTCTCGCCGGACGACAAGCTCCTTGTCACGCTGGGTCAGCTGGCGGGGCAGTCGGAGGGTGGGAGCTTCCTGGGACCCTGGGGAGGATGGACCTGCATCCCTGACACGGTTACCCTTGGGACTCCCCAGGGGACTGTGGCGACTGTACTCTTGCCCTGTGGAGCACGGCCACCTATGACCTCGTGTCCTCCATCCGCCTCCCGGAGCCAGTGCGTGGTGTGGCCTTCAACCCCTGGGATGTCGACGAGCTCACATGCGTGGGCCAGGGTGCTGTCACCTTCTGGCTGCTACAGCAGCACGGGGCGGACATCAGCCTCCAGGTGCTGGGCGGCCGGGTCAGGTGCTCAAGTTCGGAGGTGGTTTTAGGGGACAGAGTCTGGCTGGGCCCCCAGAACATCTGACCCGTGGCCACCCTTCTGCCCTGCCAGGTACACCGAGAACCAGTCCCTGAGGTGGTGGGGGCGGGTGAGCTGACTTCACTCTGCTACGGGCCCCTCCCCCTGCTCTACTGTGGCTCCAGCTCCGGCCAGGTCTGTGTCTGGGACACACGTGCAGGCCGCTGCTTCCTGGCCTGGGAGGCGGACGACAGCGAGATTGGTGGGTGCCCAGCCGAGGCCCCGTGGCCCCTTGACAGCTCAGGACTGTTGTCTCAGCTGGGGCAGTGGGACCTGGTCTCAAGTCCCAGGCTCCAGGCAGTCTTTTGGCCTGGGGCGCCTGGGGAATGCAGCTCACGACCCCTTCCTGCCTTCCAGGCATGCTGTTGCACTCGGGCTCCAGGATGGTCAGTGGCAGCAGTGCAGGGCGTCTGCGCCTGTGGGCCGTGGGGACCGTGCCAGAGCTGAGATGCAAGGGTGCCAGGTAGGCTGCCCTGGAGGCCTCTGCTCTGCTCCATCCCCACCTGGCTCAGCTGCAGGCTGGTGCTGGTGTCCCTGACCGGGAGCCCACAAGCTAGTACTCCTCTGAAGCAGCTCTGCTCCCAGGCGAGGGCTGCCCTGCAGATGTGTCCTCAGCTGGCCCCTCCGTGGGGACATGCTTGGGCATGATCTGGGTCCCCCAGGCTGCAGCCCCTGGACAGGGCCAGGCCCAGAAGCCCCTCAGCCCTTGCTGTCTCCGCCCAGGAGAGCACAGCCAGACCCCACGACCTGTCCCCTCCTCCTCCCCATCCCCTCAGGTCCAGTTCTGTGTTCATGGAACACGAGCTCAGCCTGGATGGGGCTGTCGTGAGCGCCAGCTTTGATGACAGCATGGACATGGGCGTGGTGGGCACCACGGCCGGCACGCTCTGGTATGTCGGTTGGGCCGAGGGTACCAGCACCCGCCTTGTCAGCGGACACAGGAGCAAGGTGAGGCCACTGGGCTCATACAGAAGACGTTTGAGGGATTCCTGGCCTGGATAGAGGCAGGGCAGCAGCAAGTGTATCTGGCATCCTTCATCACTGCCCACCCCGGGTTATCCCGTGTCTGGCTGGTGCAGTGGCTCATGAGTAACCATTTCAGGGATTCCCAGGACAGGGACTCCTGAGTGCACATAGATCCCTTGATGTCATCCTGTGGCTGGGCATGGGGTCCTGCTAGTGTCCATGCGAGGGTGTCCTCTCCTTCCTTTCCTCCCTGTCGCTTTCTTTCCCTGCTACCCACGTCTTCTATCCTGGCTCCTCCGTGGACTGGCCTTGGTGACGTGGTCCTATGGGGTCGTTCCCTGAATCAGGTTCTAGTCAGGGCTGGGCCAGTCCTGCTGGCCCCTGGTGGTGGAGCTGTGTCTCCCCATGGAGCACATGGGCTGCTGGCCACTGAGTGACCGCTTGCCTAGACCATGGCTTCGGTGGGGTTGCAGAGGGTGGTCTGATCCTGTCGTTCCTCTCTTGCTGACTAGCCTTGGGGAGAGAGAGCCTCGTCAGCTCTTGGTTTCCCAAGGCATAGCTGGGATCAGAGCAGCAGGGTTCTGCTTTGTTTCTTTACACCACATGGGCTTGGCTGGGGCTGGGTGGCCTGGGCGGGGACAGACGCTCTCATCTGGACAGCCTGGCCCTGGAGGCTGGGATAGGAAAGGTCTGTGTCCCTTCCTCTGCCCAAGAGCCACACAGGCTCAGGTAGGGCTAGACAGCTACTCCTCAGCCCGACTGTGGGTCCCCCCAGGTGAATGAAGTGGCCTTTAGCCCCAGCGAGTCCCACTGCGCCACCTGTGGCGAGGATGGGAGTGTGCGGGTGTGGTCCCTGGCCAGCCTGGAGCTGGTGATCCAGTTCCAGGTGCTGAACCAGGTAGGTGCTGTGCTGGGCCTGGGGGTGCATGCTTGGGGTGCTGCCTGTCTGCCAAGGGCTCAGGGAGCTGTGTCCTCCCTCTGGCCTCAGTGTGTGCCCCCATTGCCTCCTTCCTGGGGGAGGGCTGATGTTCCCCATCTTGGGCCTCCAGAGCTGCCTCTGCCTTGCATGGAGCCCTCCGTCTTGTGGACGCCCAGAGCAGCAGCGGCTGGTGGCAGGCTACAGCGACGGCACACTGCGCCTCTTCAGCATCTCCCGGACAGCCATGGAGCTCAAGATGCACCCCGGCCCGGCCGCGCTGACAGCCGTTGCCTTCTCCACTGATGGTGAGGAGTTGGGCATGTAGGTGATGCCACCGTCCCCACCCGGCCCCGGTCAGCTCTCCAGGCTGGGGGTTCACAGGGTCACGGAGTGGTCCCTGCCCGGCCTAGGTCAGACCATCCTCTCTGGAGACAAGGATGGGCTGGTGGCTGTGAGCCACCCTTGCACGGGGATGACCTTTCCGTGTGCTGAGTGACCACCGGGGTGCTCCTATCTCTACCATCCAGACCACAAGCAAAGAGGTGAGGTAGTCTCCAGAGCTGGGTGGACGCAGGGGTGCTGGCACACGGGGGTGGATCCGGATAGAAGGCAGCAATCAGCCCTCACCCCACCAGTACGGAGACTTAGGGGTGCAGGGCACGGACCTGTGGCTGGCTGCCAGCGGGGACCAGCGGGTCAGCGTCTGGGCTTCCGACTGGCTGCAGAACCACTGTGAGCTCATAGACTGGCTGAGCTTCCCAATGACTGCTGCTCTGGAGGTAAGATGGTCCCAGTGGCGCTGTGGGTGGGGACAGTGATGCCCCCCCACCCCACACAGCCTACTGCACCTCTCCACAGACTCAGGGCCACCCGCTACCCTCCCTCGTTGCCTTCTGCCCCTGGGACAGGGTGCTGCTGTACGTGGGCCTTGGTGTACACAAGGAGATGATCCTCTACAGCCTCCGCCAGAAGCAGGTGTGCACACCCTGCCTGCTTGGCACTGGGGCCCCAGGGCTGTGAAGGAGAAGGTCCTAGGGCAGGGGAGCCTGGACTGAGTCCTGAGCCCTGAGCCCTGAGCCCTGAGCCCAGCGGCCCCAGAGCCTCCTGCTTGCTGTCCACAGGTGGTGGGGAGGATACCGCTGCCTTTCTTTGCCATATCCCTGAGCCTATCCCCGGGCACCCGCCTCATGGCCATTGGCTTCGCTGGTGAGTGCTGGTGGGTATGGACTCGGGCTGTCTTGGGTGGGACTGAGTTGGCTCTCCTGTGCCCCCTCTGAGACATGTGCCTCACCTCCGCGCCTTGGGCTCCTCGCCCCTGAAGTGGGGTGGGGATGCTAGGACCAGGAGGTGAGAGTGTGAGGCGCCGAACATGGCTCCTGGCACTGAGGCCTGAACGGAGGAGCAGCAGGACTCCAAGGAGGGACTTGCAGGCCTGGCTGCAGGGCCTCCCAGGCTTCAGGTGGGGGACACTTTGGCTCTGATGGGCATCCTCAGCTCTGCTGACCCTGTTCCAGCTGCAGCAGTCCCTGGGCTGCAGGGAACACAGCCTTGGGCCCATCAGCACAGGTTCCCCCATGCCGGGGCACCACCTAGCCCTGCCCACCCCATGCTGTCTGCCCACAGAACGCATGCTGAGGCTGGTGGACTGCGCATCAGGGACTGCCCAGGACTTTGCCGGCCATGGCTATGCAGTGCACCTGTGCAGGTTCACACCGTCGGCCAGGCTGCTCTTCACAGTGGCCCACAACGAGATCCTGGTGTGGGAGGTCACAGGCCACTGAGCTGTGGTGGGGACCATGGGGTCAGGTGCTCCAGGCCACACTGGGCGCCTGGGCAGAGGCTTGGCTGAGAAGCCGGATTGTCGATGGCCTCATGCCAGGACAAGATGGCTGGGACAGGCCAGGACTCCGTGTAAATCATCAGGACCAAGCTGTTGTGAATTTGAGCAACCTGAAAATACTTAAAATACGTATTGGTTTTTCACCTAAGGAGTTTTTAATGTTTCTACCTTGTAGCTTAAATAAACATGCGATTTATTTCATTACTACTGCACTGTTGCATCGGCAGGCAGCTGTTCACTCCTGGCCAGAGCTCAGCCTCTGCCCCACCCGAAACCTCCTTGCCGGGGCTGGTCCTGCACGTCCCGAGCCTGCGGCGCCCGGCGCGCCCACGCGGTGGCGCCGCCGCGCAGCCCGGCCCCTCTGGCCCGCCCGGCTCGCTAGTGCGGCTGTGCGGGCGGGGACCGGAAGCGCGGGGCGAGAGCGGGGCGGGGCCGGAAGTGAGGGCGCGCGGGGACCAGCAGAGGGCGGAGGACCGGCCCGGGCCAGGTCGGGGTCGCGGCCGGGGTCGCGGCCGGGGTCGGGGTGCGCCTCCGGGCGGCAGCCATGAGGCGGGACGTGCGCATCCTGCTGTTGGGCGAGGGTAGGCGCCGGGCCGGGGGGCTCGGGGCCGGGGGCCCGGGGGCGCCGTGAGCTCGGCCGCCCCGCGCTGACCGCTCCGCCCCGCGCAGCCCAGGTGGGGAAGACGTCGCTGATCCTGTCGCTGGTGGGCGAGGAGTTCCCCGAGGAGGTAAGAGGCCGGCGCGTCGGGCCGGGCGCCGGCTGCACGCGGAGGGACTGAGGCCCCCGGCGCTGCGGGGCTCCCTGGCCAGCGCTGCCCGGGCCCGTTGCAGGTTCCTCCCCGGGCGGAAGAGATCACGATCCCCGCAGACGTCACCCCAGAGAAGGTGCCCACCCACATCGTGGATTACTCAGGTATCGGTCCCGCCCCCAGTGGCTTTGCCCAGGAGCGGGCTTTTCAGGCCGGTCTGCAGCGGGGTCTCTTCCATCCAGAAGCTGAGCAGACTGAGGAGGAGCTCCAGGACGAGATCCACAAGGTTCGGGTGTGAGGGCTCAGGAAGGGGGTGCTGGGCACAGGGGCTCAGCTCTGCGGCCCTGGGGGCTGGCTGCAGCCTCGGCCTAATCGGCTTCGCTCTCTGAGGAGTCGGATTAAGGTGCTTGATGTGTCGTCGGCCCTGGTAATTCTGCTGTGACCTCTCAGCACCCAGAGTCGTCTTGTTGGGGCTCCCATGACATATCCTGCGGGGAGCAGGGACCAGTACAGCGCCTCAGGAGAGAAGGGAGCTTCCCTGAGGGCTGTCTGTCTCTCTTGCCCTCGTGGCTGGCCATTTTTTGCTCTTCCTGTGTGCTCCGGGGAGCGGCCTCCCCCACTTGCTGCATACCCTAGTCCACTGCCTGGCCTCCAAGGTGCGGTGGGTGCTGTCGTGTCCAGGGCTCACCTGTTACCAGGTTACGTGTGCCAACCACCTGTAGCCTCTACTGTGTCCTGGGGGCATCACCAGGGAGGGGTGCAGGCCATAGCCTCCCAGAGGCAGCCCCAGCCCCCTGCCACCATCACCCCAACTTCTCATAACGGGATGGGAGTGCAGGGCCAAGGTCAGGGTGGGTCTCTTCTTAGTACTTGCTCTTGTCCAGGGTGCTGGGTTCTGGGTGTGGTGCTGTCTGTCCTGAATCCTCCAGGGGACTTGCTGGCCGGAGCTGTGGTGCTGGGTGTCTGGCCTCTCTGCACTGGGGCAGGTGGGGAAGGGGCTTGTCTGAGGCTCCAGCATCCAGCCAGCTGCCTGTCCCCAGTGTGACAACAGAGAGTGTCTGCCCTGTGAACAGCAGGCTAGGGGCAGGTTCTAGAGAAGGGTGGGCTCCCAGGCCTTGGAGCTGTGCCCCATGCTACCTGGGAGCGCCTGGGAGGGTGTGGAGTTGACCTGGCCATCCTTGGTGAGCAGGCAGCCTCTTGTCTCCCCGCGCCTCCCACTCTCCCTGCAGGCAAATGTGGTGTGTGTGGTGTACGACGTCTCCGAGGAGACCACAATCGAGAAGGTGAGCTGCTGGCACCCACTCAGTCGGCACCCTGTTTTCCCTGCAGACCCTACTGGCAGAGACAGGGTGGCCGAGGTGGACCTTCACTCAATCCTGTGAACAGCCCCGTCCCTAACAAGTGTTTTGGGGATCCACTGGCTGCTCCCCCAGAGAGCCCCATGCCCACGTCCCTACCCCCACAGAGAGCTGGAGATGGCCGCTGGTCCAAACTGTGTGGCAACCACTCTTCCCGCCCAGCCCCAGAACCCCCAGGCGAGTGCCTGGGGGCCTGCGCTGGGCTACCATGGGCTGGAACTGCTAGGGTCAGGCACACAAGGCCACGCCTGCCTCCTGCTTTCTCCCCTGGCTTAATCCCCCATGGTTGAGACTTGGGCCTTCAGTTAGCCTCGACCTCCCCTTCTGCTCTCCCTGAGCCAGGCGTGAGCTCCAGCTGGGAGCTGTGGGCCAGGTGAGCAGCCTCACTTCACAGCCAGGCTTTGCCTTTCAGATCCGAACCAAGTGGATCCCGCTGGTGAATGCGGGGACCGAGAAGCGGCCCAGGTAATGAGCAGGACCTGGGGGGTGCCCCACTGGCTCCCCCTCCCTGGTGACCATGACCCCCTCTCCCAGGGTGCCTATCATCCTGGTTGGCAACAAGTCAGACCTGCGCCCAGGGAGCTCCGTAGAAGCCGTGCTTCCCATCATGAACCAGTTCCCCGAGATTGAGACCTGTGTGGAGGTGAGTGGGCAGGGTGTGGTTCTAGCTGGTTAGGATGGGAACTTAGCAGTGAGGCCCTGGAGCAGGCACCTGTGTGGGGTGGCCAGGAGCCCTGACCCCCATCCTGTGTCTTCCTTGGGCTTGTTTCTGAGCCTGTCCTGCCTTCCCTAGTGTTCAGCCAAGAACCTGAGGAACATCTCAGAGTTGTTCTACTATGCCCAGAAGGCCGTCTTGCACCCCACAGCACCCCTGTATGATTCTGAGGCTAAGCAGGTGGGCCATGGGCCTGGGTCCCACCCTCTGGCTTCCCCAGGGGCCCATGGGGGGCATTGGGCCAGGAGGGCGAGCAGGTGCAACGGCAGGGTGGGTGGGACAAAGGCTGCCTGGAGGTGCTGAGCCGCTGTCCCTGCAGTTGAGGCCCGCGTGCGTCCAGGCCCTCACACGCATCTTCAGGCTCTCAGATCGGGACCTGGACCAGGTGCTCAGCGATGAGGAGCTCAACACCTTCCAGGTGGGCCCCGCCCCGCCCCCAGGTGCCCACCCCTCTTGTGCCTCTGCTGCTGTTTGTGGCGAGACCTGTAGCCTCAGGGTAGTTGGCCAACACACAGCTACTTTCTCTTGGAGGCAGAAGGCCTGTTTTGGGCACCCCCTGGCCCCGCAGGCACTGGAGGATGTGAAGATGGTGGTACGCAAGAACGTGGCAGGCGGTGTGCAGGACAATGGGCTGACCCTGGACGGTGAGGCCAGGCCCCCACTGGCCCCTGGGTGTTGGGCAGCAGGCCGGGCTGTGCCTGGGGCTACCACTTTGTCTTGGCACAGGCTTTCTCTTCCTGAACACCCTCTTCATCCAACGTGGCCGGCATGAGACCACGTGGACCATCCTGCGGTGCTTTGGCTACAGTGATGCGCTTGAGCTGACGGCTGACTACCTTTTCCCACCGTGAGTGGCGAGTGGGGCTTGGGGCTCACCTTCCCTGGGTGTTGGGGGGTCCCACTCAGCAGGCCCATCAGGGGTTGTGCCCTGCAGCACAGACCATCCAGCATAGCTCTTCCCTGAGCCCCTCGGCATCTGCAGGTTGTACTGCTGTAGGCAGGCAGGTTGGGATGTGTTGCCCTGGGAACCTCAGACAGACCCCCCCGTATGCTGGAGCAGATGGCCAATTTCCTTCCCTGGCCCTGGTTGCAGGGTTGGAGGGTACAGGAGTCTCTAGGCTCTGTAGGGAGGGTCCAACTGCACAGGGCTGGCAGGGTGACAACCAGATGTGTCAAGCCTGGTGGCTTATGGTTCCCTGTGAACCAGACAGGTGGTGGTTGTGTCCCCGCAGGCTCCATGTGCCCCCCGGCTGCAGCACCGAGCTCAACCACCTGGGCTACCAGTTTGTGCAGAGAGTGTTTGAGAAGCATGACCAGGTGAGAACATCGTGTCTCCATGTCCCCCACTGCTGTGTCCCTGGCACATATCACCACAGCCCCTCTCCCCGCAGGACCGTGATGGCGCCCTCTCACCTGCAGAGCTGCAGAGTCTCTTCAGTGTATTCCCAGTGGCTCCCTGGGGCCCTGAGCTCCTGGGCACAGTCCGCACCGAGGCCGGCTGCCTGCCCCTGCATGGATACCTTTGCCAGTGGACGTACGTGCAGCCCTCACCATGCCTACCTGCTGCCCACTGCCTCCCTCCCCACTGTAACGCTGCCCATTCCACCTGCCCCCAGGCTGTTGACGTATCTGGATGTCCAGCGCTGCCTCGGGCACCTTGGCTACCTGGGCTACCCCACCCTCTGCGAACAGGACTCCCAGGCCCGGGCGATCACAGGTGTGTGCCCACCCTTGCCAGGCCCTGGGCCTAGATCCCGGCAGCCAGCCTAACCTGCGCCTGTCCTCACAGTCACCCGGGAGAAGAGGCTGGACCAGGAGAAGGGGCAGACACAGCGGAGCGTCCTCATGTGCAAGGTGGTGGGGGCCCGAGGAGTGGGCAAGTCTGCCTTCCTGCAGGCCTTCCTTGGCCACAGCCTGGGGGTGAGCATCCACCGAGGCCCTGCCCCCCATCTGGTGGCTCCAGGGGCAGGGGCAGGGCCGTCTGGGGTGCTCCAGGGCCAGCGAGCATCGGGGTCTTCTCCCTCCCCCTGCACACCAGGACACTATGGAGTCCCGTAAGGAGCTGCCCACCTACACCATTGACACCGTGCAGGTCAACGGGCAGGAGAAGTACTTGATCGTGAGTGCCGACCCCGGGGACACCCCACATGCCCGCCCCTACCTGGTAGAGCTATCCTTGGGGACCCCAGCTCCTGGGGACCCTTCCCTGAGGCCACTGTCTGTCCCAGCTATGTGAGGTGAGCGCAGACAGCCTGTTGGATGCCTCGCTGGATGCTGCCTGCGACGTTGCCTGCTTGATGTTTGACGGCAGTGACCCAGAGTCCTTTTCATACTGCGCCAATGTCTACAAGGTAAGGCCTGGCCCTGGGGGCCTGCTAGGGGCACCACTGTGCCTCGCTGGTTTGGGACTGCACCTCACGTGGCCATCTCCCTGCAGCGCCATTATATGGACGGGCAGACGCCCTGCCTCTTCCTCTGCTCCAAAGCTGACCTGCCTGAAGGCGTCGCACTGCGTGGCCTGTCACCGGCAGAGTTCTGCCGCAGGCACCAGCTGCCTACCCCCACCCCATTCTCCTGCGCCGGCCCGGACAAGCCCAGCACTGCCATCTTCACCCGGCTTGCCACCATGGCTGCCTTCCCGTGGGTACCCGGCACCATAGCCCCAGGAGGAAGGTGGCCTGTCCCATCCCAGGGCACTGGTGGCACCTGTCACCCGGGCATTGGGGCAGCTGTGGGGTTAGGGCTGCAGGTTGGGGCTCTGGGTGACACGAAGAGCCTGTGCCAGGGTATGCCCCATAGGGCCTGGTTCCTGCTGGCTGCCCTGAGGTCTGGGAGATCTGACTGTCCAGGACGCAGTTGAGGGCATCCAGCAGCAAGCAGGTGGGCTGGTGCCTGAGGGTTTCTGCAGACAGCACCTCTCTCTTGCAGACACTTGGCCCGCGCAGACCTGCGTCCCACCTCCTCCTGGCTCCGCGGGGCCCTGGGGCTTGCTGGGGCCGCCGTGGCCGTGGTGCTCAGCTTGTCGCTCTACAGGGCCCTGGCGAAGAACCGATGAGGCCCCTGGGCCCCTGGGCCCCTGAACCCCTGAGCCCTCCCCTGACTTGGGCAGGGCTCCCTGTGGGGCAGTGCAGCTGCAGGAGCCAGCTCCCAGCCCAGCAGTCTGACCTCGGGGCTCCCCCTCAGGGAGCCCCCTTCTCTCTAACCCTTAGCCTCTGAAGACAGTTGGCCCCTGGGCCGGGCCCTCCGTCCTGCTGCGTGCCCAAGGTGGGCTGTGGCAGGTGTGCTGGGTGGGAGCCCCGTGTGCCACCACAGCCACAGGCACTGCCCTTCTTTGTGGGCTTCCTGTGTGTTGGGCTGGGGGGCACAGGTGACCCCAGACCCAGAATTCTCAGGGCTCCACCTCTTTCCTGGTCCTGGGTGGCCAGTGGGTGTGAAGGGGGCTGGAAGGCAGAGCTTTGAGCTGGAGGTGGAGGCTGGGCTCCCCCATCCTTCCCTCTGGTTTGGAGCCTTTCCGCAGTTGTACCCACAGCAGAAGACACGAGATTGGGTTTCCTGATTAAACTTCACTTGTGTCTTTTCCATGTTTTGGATCCCAGTCTCTGAAAACAGCTTTTCTTAAACCAACCTAGAACACATCCTGTGTCTTGGTGTGGGCTGGAAATGTCACACCTCCCCATGGTCCCTGGGTCACCATCCCAAGGCCTCAGGCCAATGTGGTGAGTGGCTCTGGAAGGTCCACAGGCCCCATGTCCATGGAGGCCATGTGGTCTCAGTGAGGCCCCCTGCAGATAATGCTTTGTCTGAGAATGTGCCTCGTGACTGTCCCCTTCCCCAGGGCCCAATGTGGCTCCCAGCACTGCCCACTCCCCAGAGCATCCACTCAGCCTGGCTGAGCTGTGCGGAGAACCTGGGCTTCTGATTGTGACCAGGTGCGTTGTGATGTCCTGCCACTGAGCAGGGGACGGCTGTAGAGCCCTGGCCTTAAGGAAGCAGGGCAGCTCTCTCAGACTGGAGGGAGGGACCAACTTGGGGATGGGCCCAGATCTGTGCTTCCTGGGGCTTGGAGGTGAGAAAGCCCACAGCATGGTCTCCCTAGGGCCACCCAGGCAAGCATCCACAGACCCTCTCCGGGTCCTGGTGTGTTGCCTGTCCTGCAGGGACCCTGAAGTCCCTGCACCATCCCAACAACCCCCCAGCTGGGTTCAGTTCTCAACCTGCTTTGGGGCAGGGCAGGTTGCTATTTCTAGCCTGCAGCATCCCCCTGAGGCACAGCTGCCCGCAATAATGGCTCGGTTGCATCTCCGCAGCAGCACAGGCAGGGTTTTGAGTCCTTGGAGGGCTTGCTGTGGTTATGTGTGGTCAGTCGACCTTCATTGTTGGAGGGGTCTGCCGCTGTCCCCAGGAACAGGTCCCCTCCCTTATCCCAGCTATAGTCCTGCCCATTGGGGGTTCTCCACTGGCCACGGGGCTGTCTGAACACCCCTTGTGCCCAGCCCTGGTGCCTTCCTGGGGCTGGAGGCCCTTGACGACAACTGCAGCTCGAGTGGGCCCTCCAGCCCCAGCTCAGGGTGTCAAGATGTGGGTTGGTCTTGGTCGTCTGAGCTGGGACGCTACAGGGGGCCTTGGTGTCCACTGTGGGCTGTGGGGTTTCCCTGCTACAACACAGGGCGGGGTATCTGCCACAGGTGGGTGCATCAGGGAGCTCCCAGCCCAGGGCAAGGATCGCTGACAGTGGCGTGGTCAGGGAAGGCTTCCCTGAGGAGGTGACATCCTTATGAGGCCTGAGCCCAGGAAGCCTGTGAGGGAGGGCAAAGGGTCTTGCGTGGGAGGGGTTTCAGGTGCTGCCACTCGACTTAGCTTCCCAGCTGCTGTCTGGGAGGGAGGTGGAAGGTGCGCCTGGCACAGGGGCTGTGCGTGAGCACGGGCGGGGGTGGGCGCGGTGTTTGGTGGAGGCCGTCCCGCCCAGGGTGTGTGTCCAGAGGCGGCCTGGCCGGCGCGTCCGCGTGCAGGGTGCGCGCGTGTCTTGGCCGCGCGTGGCGGCGTATGCGGTGGGGGCGGGCAGGCGGCTCTGACGCGGCCTGAGCGCGGCGCGGCGCCGAGCGGGAGCGGGCGGCGCGGGTCGGCTGGGGCGGAGCGGAGCGGTCCGCAGAGCAGCCCCTCCCGGCCGCGGCCGCCGACCCCGGCCCCCCGGCCTGGCCCTGGCTCTATGGACAGGAGCTCCCTGCTGCAGCTCATCCAGGAGCAGGTGCGTGGGGGGTGGTTGGGGAGCCGGCACCACCCTGGGTGCTGCTGTCCTGCTGCTGGGCTGAGCTCGCGGGGGACCCAGCTCCCAGAGAGCCCCGCTCAGCACCCCCCAGCCCCTCCCTACACGACCTTGACCCCCGTCTGAGACCCCAGCAGAGGGTTGGCTGGACTCCCGCCCCTGAGGGAGGGTGGGCGGGCAGGGTGGAAAAGAGGTGGGAGTTGCTAAGGAGCTGGAGGACTGGGACCCTGGGAGTCTGCCACTCCTAGCCGGCCTGGCCCAGTCCGGCGGTCTGGGGGTCGGCCCACCCTCAGGCCTTGGCCGGCGGCTCCCCCACCCCAGCAGCTGGACCCTGAGAACACAGGCTTCATCGGAGCAGACACTTTCGCCGGTCTGGTGCACAGCCATGAGCTGCCCCTGGACCCGGCCAAGCTGGACATGCTGGTGGCCCTGGCCCAGAGCAACGAGCGGGGCCAGGTCTGCTACCAGGAGCTGGTGGACCTGGTCAGTGCCACAATGGGTGGGCAGCAGGGGCAGGGCCTAGGCCTGGGTGGACCCAGTGCTGCTCTGGCCGGAGGGGTGTGGGGAAGGTGGTCTCTCTCACACTGGGGAGGGCACATAGGCAGGGGTGCCATGGGAGAGAATCCGTGGCCCATGCTTTGGCCCCTACCCCTAGATCAGCAGCAAGCGCTCCAGCAGCTTCAAGCGGGCCATTGCTAACGGACAGCGGGCGCTGCCCCGGGACGGGCTGCTGGATGAGCCGGGCCTGGGTGTCTACAAGCGGTTTGTGCGCTACGTAGCCTACGAGATCCTGCCCTGTGAGGTGGATCGCCGCTGGTACTTCTACCGGCACCGCAGCTGCCCACCCCCCGTGTTCATGGCCTCTGTCACCCTTGCCCAGGTGGGACTACCCGCCTGCTGCCCTGGGAGCCTCCTGTGTCCCTGGCCCTGACCAGCCTAACACTCATGTCCCCAGATCATCGTGTTCCTGTGCTACGGGGCCCGTCTCAACAAGTGGGTGCTGCAGACCTACCACCCCGAGTACATGAAGAGCCCCCTTGTGTACCACCCCGGGTACCGAGCTCGGGCCTGGCGCTTTCTCACCTACATGTTCATGCACGTTGGGTGAGTGGGGGCTCTGGCTTGGCTAAGCCAGCCCACCCCGAGACCCCCACCCATTAAATCAGGAAGGCCCAGCCCAGGGGCCAGAGGCAGAAACTTGAGATGAGGGCTGGGGGTGGGCAGACCGGACAGCTGACCCCACCCCTTGTGCCCGTCCCCCATGTGGCCAGGCTGGAGCAGCTGGGGTTCAATGCCCTCCTGCAGCTGATGATCGGGGTGCCCCTGGAGATGGTGCACGGCCTGCTCCGCATCAGCCTGCTCTACCTGGCGGGCGTGCTGGCAGGTGAGACAGGCGCGCGCCCCCTGCCCACCTCACTGGCTGTCCATGCCCTCATCCCCTCCCCCACCTTTGCTCACACAGGCTCCCTGACGGTCTCCATCACTGACATGCGGGCCCCTGTGGTGGGAGGCTCCGGTGGGGTCTACGCCCTGTGCTCTGCACACCTGGCCAACGTCGTCATGGTAACGGGACTGCCCAGTGGTGGGGTGTGGGGAGAGGCCCACCTGGCATGCCTCACAGCCTTTCTGTCTGCACATCCCCATCAGAACTGGGCTGGGATGAGGTGTCCCTACAAGCTGCTGAGGATGGTGCTGGCCTTGGTGTGCAGTGAGTAGGGGCTGCGTGGGGCTGGGGGGCCCTTCAGACTGCAGCCAGGGCACCTCCCACCTGCTGTATCCCTCTGCAGTGAGCTCCGAGGTGGGCCGGGCAGTGTGGCTGCGCTTCTCCCCGCCACTGCCTGCCTCAGGCCCACAGCCCAGCTTCATGGCACACCTGGCGGGCGCGGTGGTGGGTGTGAGCATGGGCCTGACCATCCTGCGCAGCTACGAGGAGCGCCTGCAGGACCAGTGTGGCTGGTGGGTGGTGCTGCTGGCCTACGGCACCTTCCTGCTCTTCGCCATCTTCTGGAACATCTTTGCCTATGACCTGCTGGGTGCCCACATCCCCCCACCGCCCTGACCGGCTGGCTGCCTTGGGCCAGGCTTGGCATATGGTGGACCAGCCACCAGGCAGGCCTTGGTATCTGCCATCCATGGATGGACGTCTCAGGGCTGCTGCTCCCCTTGGGGCAGGTGGCCCCTGTGGCCCACTGAGCTGAGGCCAAGGCTTACTCCAGCCCCAGCTGACCCTCCCAGGCCTGCTGGGGAGGGCTGCTGGGCTGGGGCGGGGTGGGTGGCCTCAGAGGAGTCCTTGTATCACACCCCCACCCCCAACCCTTGGACTTGCAGTCTGAGCCTTTTTCGAAAATAAATAAATATTTTACACAGCGCCAGGTGGCTGCCCCGGGCTCCGGAGGCTTGTCTGGCCTCCCCAACAACACCTGCTGAACATGAGGGACCCCTCCCCACCATGGTGAAGGTGTGGGTTTTCTTCCCCTTGCACCTCTGCACCTGGAGTGAGGCATGGGACTTGGGGGTAACTGGGGAGGGCTGTAGGCCTCCTAATCAGGCGCGAGTCCAGCAAACGTTTATTGAGTTCTGGTACTGGCCAGCTTCCTGCTCAGTCAGTCTGCTGTCCCAGGACACCCAAGGCCTGAGACTGCATGGCAGGTGAGCAGTGCTGGGTCCTGTGCTTCTTGGCCGGCCTTGTGTCTTTCTGAGTAGCCAGGTTAGGGCCAAGGTTGGGCAGCAGATCTGGGCACAGCTTCTGCCCTATGGCCCAGGTCCACAGCGCTGTCTCCACAAGGTGAGGGGTCCACGGTCCTGAGGCACTGGCTAGCAAGGGCACAGGAGGCTGGAGCCCAGGGACACCAGCCACCGGCCCCTGCCCACCAGCAGTTTGCTCACCTTGGCTCAGAGCTGTGGCACGCTCTCGAACCTGGCCCAGGTACAGCAGGTAGTACTTGAGGGTGTACCGCGGGGCCGGCAGGCCAGGCACTGCAGCCACGGCCTCATCTGACATGAAGGCTGCCGCCTCTGGAGCTCCGGCCGCCAGGACTGCTGCGGGCAGCGAGGGAACAGCACTCAGGCCCCGACAGGGTCTTGGAGACTTGCCCCAGGCTGCCCAAGACCCCGTGGCTCCAGCTCCCAGTGACATTCGCTGTCCCCGCACTTAGGCCCCGGCAGCGCGGCCATGCAGACGCGGCCCCCTACTCACCCGAGGCCGTGGCGGGGCCCACACCGCGGAGGGCGCACAGCTCCGTGACTGCGGCCCGCACGTCTGGCAGGAGGCGGAAGGCAGCGGCCGAGCGCTGCACCACCAACTCCGGGGGGTTGGCGGTCACCAGCTGCTGCAGACGCGGCCGGAAGCGACCCCTCTGCGGGAGGACGGGTCAAGGGGTCCCTGGCGGTGGACCCCAGCAGGGAGGCCCCGCCCCCGCGCGGAACGCCCCGCCCCCGAGAGGCCCCGCCCCCGGGACGCCCCTCACCGCCAGCTTCCACGCCAGCAGCCGCTCCAGCTCCTGTCGCGTCACGTGCTTCTCCGCTCGGCCCCCGATGGCCGCAGGCAGCTCCTCCCGATACCTGGGGAAGGGAGGTGACGGAAGTCCGGGCCACGGGGCGCCCGCCCTACCGACCCCCTCACCCCCCTCCGCACTACCAACGGTCCAGGGCTTCCAGCCGACCCCCGGGGCTCGCACGTGCCCGCAGCACCTCTCCGTGGCGCTCCAGGATGGCGGCCCAGCGGCCGGGATCCTCACAGCCCCACAGCCCGCCGGCGGCCGCCATGTTCACGTGGAGGGGCGGGGTCTCTGCGGCCGGGGGCGGGGCCGGCTGCTAGGGGGCGGGGTCTTTGGGGCCGGGGGCGGGGCCGGCTGCTAGGGGCGGGCCCCGAGAGCCGCGGGGACGCGGGCGGGCCCCTGGTGGCTCACGCAGGCTCTGCGGGAGCTCGCCCTCAGCGGCCCGGGGAAGGGTCTCACTGGGAAGGCCGGGCCTGCGGGAAGGCGCTCCTCCCGCCCTCCAACGTCGCCCGTCCCCGCGCCCCCGCGGCTCGTCGGACGTACGCGCGACCCCGCCGCCCTCACGCGTCCATCCCCGCCGGCCCCGCCCCGCGCGGCCGGAAGTTCCGGTGGCGGATCGCTGGACCGGGCCCGAGCGGATCGCGGGCTCGGGCTCGGGCTGCGGGCGCAGGGCGAGCCGGGCGCGGAGCCCGGGAGCGGAGCCCAGGCCGTGCCGCGCGGCGCCATGAAGGGCAAGGAGGAGAAGGAGGGCGGCGCGCGTATGGGCGCCGGCGGCGGAAGCCCGGAGAAGAGCCCGAGCGCGCAGGAGCTCAAGGAGCAGGGCAACCGGCTCTTCGTGGGCCGCAAGTACCCGGAGGCGGCGGCCTGCTACGGCCGCGCCATCGTGAGTGCGCCCGCGTCGGGGGAGGGGGTCGGCGTGGCGCCGGGGAGGGGGCGGGGCCCAGGCTTCAGGCCGTGGTTGCCGGAGAACTGTCCCACCCAGTGAGGATGGCTGGGTTGGAGGACAGGGACTCTTGCCCCTTGAGGACCAGGGCCAAAGACGAGGCTCTCTACAGGTTAGAGAAACTTTACAAGACCAGTTGGAGTCCAGAAGGTGGACTCAGCCAGGTCTTCACCTTCCGCAGATCCCTGCGACCCGGGGGCTTTGACAACTGAGAAACCTAGTTTCTTGATTCCAGCCCTGGCCCCCAAAGCTGGGACAGGACCTGGGACATCGGGGTGTCAGCTTGTTGGGACAGAGGGGGTGGCTGAGCCAGCAGCCTCATGCTGGCTGGCCCGGCCTCGGTCCCCAGACCCGGAACCCCCTGGTGGCGGTGTATTACACCAACCGGGCCCTGTGCTACCTGAAGATGCAGCAGCACGAGCAAGCGCTGGCTGACTGCCGGCGCGCCCTGGAGCTGGACGGGCAGTCTGTGAAGGCGCACTTCTTCCTGGGGCAGTGCCAGCTGGAGATGGAGAGCTATGACGAGGCCATCGCCAATCTGCAGCGAGGTGGGCCGCGGTGCTGCTGGCTACGGGGCGCCTGGGACTAGGTGGGTGGACAGGCCAGAGGGTGATCTGAAGCCTTCATTCCCCCAGCCTACAGCCTGGCCAAGGAGCAGCGGCTCAACTTTGGGGATGATATCCCCAGCGCACTGCGTATTGCTAAGAAGAAGCGCTGGAACAGCATCGAGGAACGGCGGATCCACCAGGAGAGCGAGCTGCACTCCTACCTCACGAGGCTTATTGCGGCAGAGCGTGAGAGGTGAGCCCCTCCCCCCACCGGGCCACCCTGTCTCCCATTAACTCTGAGTCACCAACTACCAACATAAGTGTTTATTGAAGGCCAACACTGTTGAGCAGGAAACGGGGGAAAGAGGCCTGAGCATTAGCCGGGAGGTGGGAGTGGGGTCTGACATCTCCTTGCTAGGTCTGTCTCTGACTAGTTTCCGGTCAACCCCCAGGGAGCTGGAAGAGTGTCAGCGGAACCATGAGGGTGACGAGGATGATGGCCATGTCCGGGCTCAGCAGGCCTGCATTGAGGCCAAGCATGTAAGGGTGCCCTGGCCCACGTGTGGGTCTGTGTGTGTGTTGGGTGTGTGCTCGCATGCACATGATGTAAAGGTGTGCTGGCCCATGTGTGGGTCTTTGTGCCTGTGGGTGACACGAGGGTGCCCCTGCCTCATGTTGCATCTGTGTGTGCCTGTGGGAAAAGGGAGATGGACATGTGGTCCAAGCACAGTGCTCAATTTTTTGTAGGACAAATACATGGCGGACATGGATGAGCTCTTCTCTCAGGTTGACGAGAAGAGAAAGGTGAGTGTCTGTTCCCCAAAGTCTGTGGGTAGCAGGTGCTGGAGCAATGTCCCCTCCCTGGGCCTTGACCCTATCCCTGTATGCCACAGAAGCGAGATATCCCTGACTACCTGTGTGGTAAAATCAGCTTTGAGCTGATGCGGGAGCCGTGCATCACGCCAAGTGGCATCACCTATGACCGCAAGGACATCGAGGAGCACCTGCAGGTGAGGACCCATAAGCCATCGGGAACAGGGCCAGCAGCATGGCCCTTGGACCCACTGAGTGCCCTCTGACCTTGTTACCACAGCGCGTGGGCCACTTCGACCCCGTGACCCGGAGTCCCCTGACCCAGGAACAGCTCATCCCCAACCTGGCCATGAAGGAGGTCATCGATGCATTCATCTCTGAGAATGGCTGGGTGGAGGACTACTGAGGCCCCTGCTGCACCTTGCCTGGCATCGTGGCCCAGGAGGGCCCTAAGCCCCCGCCTCTGTACATAGTTTATGTCCCTGGGCCCTGCCCATCAGTTCTGCTGTTGGGCTCTGGACTGCTCCCCCTCTCAGCATAGCTCTTGCTGGGCCACAAGTCTCCCTTGCCCCCACCTGGGCTGGAGAACAGGTGAGGGTGGGTTGGGCTGAGGCCACCGCTGCTATCACTGTCTGTAATAAAATCTGTGAGCACTAGGTGGGCATGAGCTGGTATGTGACATGGGCTTGCCTGCAGCCTGCTCTGGCTAACCAAGGAAGGTAGAGATGAAGACGGTGGTGTCCAGATTGAGTGTGGCGTGCCACCAGCGATCAGGGAAATATAGCACCTGGCAGAAAAGAGGGTACAGCACAGAGATTAGCTGGGGGTCCTTTGGCCTGGCCTGGTCTGGCCCTCTCCTGCCAGCCACTGACCTCACCAGCCCGGATGGTACACTCCAGAGGCCGTGCATGCAGCGCCAGAGCTGGGTATGTATCCCGGAGCCAGGCCAGTGTGGTCTTGTTGGGGTGGAACTCAGGTGTCTTCTCAGGTGGGTAGAGGAACCAGCGCTGGGAGCAGGAGTGGCAGGGTCACTCTCGTGTGTTGCCGTCAGTGAGCCCCAAGCCTCAGCCCCCACCCTGTGCTGACCTTGCGGCCGTAGATCACCTCTGAGTACCCAGGCCCGTGCCAGTGGAAGGGTACCCCAGAGCCGGCTCCTGTGGGATCAGTTATAAACAGCTGGTGGCCAAACCTAATCTGTGCCCACCCTCAGAGCCCTCTCATCCTAGGGAGCACCCACCTGCGACTCCAAAGCTGTAAGCAGCAGTGGTACCCAGCAGACCAAACGGGGGTGGGGAGTAGTGCCGAAAAAGTGATGCCCACTCAGTGAAGTTGTTGTCCCCGAAAAAGTACAGGGTGTCTGCCAGCAGAGAAAACAGAGGGAGGAGGGATCCTGGCACCTAGGAACTCTCAAGTGTCCCCAACCCCGCTGCCACCCAGGTCTGGCTCACCGTTGGCTAGGGAGGTAGGGTCCTGGGGGTGTAGCAGCTGCTCCACATATTCTTGGAAGGCCAAATCCACTGCGGAGATAGGGGCGGGTCAGGACTGGCTGGTCCTGCCTTCAGGATGCTGGCAAGCAGGTGGGTCCCAAGGGGTGCAGCAGCTCACCTTTCCGGTAGGAGTAGGTGTTGGCAGTGCTCAGGCGAACCACACTCTCCCCAAAGGAGGCCAACAGCCTTTCACGGGAACACAAGGCCCGGAACCTCTGGAGGGGTGCGGAGAGGACTTAGGGGCGGGCCCAGCACGGGAGAGAGCTGCCGGGGACAAGGAGACAAGCGTGAGCACTCACCGAGTTGTCTGTGAGCCCCTGCAGGATGACGGGCCTGAGAAACGCATAGCTGCAAAGGAAGGGCAGAGTCGCGGCCGGCTGCGAGCCGTGCCCACCACCGCCCCCGCCCACACGCGTGCGCTCGAGGTCACGGAAAGGCGGGCCCGTAAACAAGGGCGTGACCCAGCGCTCAAGAGGGACCAGCTCCAGGGACGGGTCGGGGCGGCCGGGGGCGGTAGGGCGCACGTACTGCTGCACGAACTCGGCGTAGGTGAGGTCGGACCGGCGCTCCACGGTGCAGCGCTCCTCCTCCGCCGCCGCCGCCGGCCCGCCCCGCCACCTGCGGGCACAGCCGGGTCAGCCCCACCCGCCCGGCCCGCCCGGCCCGCCCCGGCCCGCCCCAGCCCGGCCACCCGACCCGCTCACCACCCGCCGTCGCCCGCCGACCCGGGCCAGGCCGGGGCCGCCAGCGCCCAGAGCGCCAGCAGCAGCACCAGCGGCTGTGGCCCAGCCGCCATGAGCCCGCCGCCGCGCTGCATGCCGGGATCCCGCCCCCGCCGCCCGCCATTGGCCGACAGCCCGGTCGCCGTGGCAACGGCGGGCGCCGCGGCGAACCCGGAAGTGGCCTCCGGTGGCCCGCCCGGAGCACTTCCGGGAGGCGCCGCGACGACCGCACCAACAGCAGCCATTGGCTACCGCCGGTCACCATGGCGACACAGCCGCCCGCCCCGCCCGCACGGCGCGACCGGACGACAGGCGGCCGACAGCGGCTCCCACTCCTTCCTTTTATTGGGCTCACACGCTCCGGCCGCCCTCCACGCCGGGCACAAGGTCGGGGCAAGAGGCGCGCTCGTGGGCCGCGCTCGGCAGCCGGGTCCCCGCGGGCCTCGACCCCGGGGCAGGCGCTCAGGAGTACTCGCAGAGGTGGCCGCAGCCGGCGGGGCAGTGGGAGCTGCCCTCCAGCCACTTCATGATGTGCTGCAGGTGGCCGCCGTGGCTGCAGCCCTGGCACCACACGAACAGACCCTTGACCACGTGGTGGCAGACGGCACACATGCTGGCGCAGCGGTGGCACCTGGGGGCAGGAGGGGGCCTCAGCAAGGGGCTCCTGCGCTGCCTGCAGGCCCCCGCGCCACCCCCCACGGCCCCACCTGTCGCAGACCCAGCCACGACTGCTCATGGGCCGCTTGCAGTGGCTGCAGTTGACGTGCAGGGTGGTAGAGGCCTGGTTGAGGCAGCTAATGGCTCGGCTGGTGCTCAGCTTGACCACCTCGTTGGACACGTTCCAGAGGCGGAAGCGCTGCAGAAGGTCGATGTAGGACGTGTACCAGTGCTCCTGAGGGGCAGGGAGGGGCCCGTGAGGTCAGGATGGCCAGGCACAGTGGGGGCAGCGCAGTGGAACAGGGCCAGGCTCGGCGGGAGGGCCGTCCTGTGGCAGCAGCTGTTCCAGGCCCTCCCGTGCCCCGTCACGCACCTGGGTCTGCTCATCGATGTCCTTGCGTACCCGTTCACCCAGCACGATGAGCACAGACACCGCCATCTGCACATCACCCTGCTCAGCGTAGAAGCGCAGCATATCGCGCACCAGCACGCTGAAGAAGTCAGGCGGCAGGCGGCTGTCATAGAGCGCATGCGAGACAGACAGGAGCGAGAAGGAGGAGTCCATGGGTGCCAAGGAGGCTGCGTCTGCCTCGCTGCCGCTCACGTGCGGTGAGTCAGCCTTGTCCTGCAGGTGCTCGGGCCCAGGTGGTGTGTCCACGATCTCGTGGCGCAGTGGGAAGGCCTCCTGTGGCAACACATACTCGGGCTCCTCGGCTGGGAGGCAGGGGCCAGGCAAGGGGGGTCTGAGCCTCTGTCCTCATCTGCTCCCGACCCCACCCCACCCCAAGTCCCCACTCACGGTGTGCGTGCTCTGGGTCCAGCAGGTATAGCTCATCCTCCTCGCCCTCCGCGTCACCCAGCAGGTAGTCAGTGGGCACATCACTGCCCTCGGTTTCCTCATTATCTGCCCAGTGGGGAGGACATTCAGGGGCAGTGTGCTGGGGGATGCCCAGCCCCCTCCCATCAGCATCTTGCCCACCCTCCACCTACCCTCATTGGTGATGAGTGTGGCCGAGGAGTCCAGCAGAGCTGTGTCGCTCCGCGTGTCTCCTTTGTTGCGGTCTAGCCGAGTCTCACTGCCCAGCCCTGGGGTCATATCTTTCAGGTTGAAACTGGGGACGGGACAGGCCCATGAGTGGGTGGGCTCCAGCAGCCCCACCCTCTGGGGAGAGCCACCCCAGCACCCACCTGTTCATGAGTGGCAGGCCACAGGAGCTGCCCTTGCCCACACTGTGGTTGAGATTGGCAGAGGGCACTAGACCAGGGCTGCAGTAGATGATCCGCAGCATGGTCCATGTCTGGGCCACCTGGGGATGGGCACCAGTCACTTGTGGGGGTCCCAGGCACCCAGCATCCCATGCAGGACCCCCTTTGGCTGGGGATAATCACAAAACCCCAGCATCTAGCTTCCCAGGAGACCAGCGTCCTGGCCCACCCCAAGTGGGGAAGCTGAGGCCCGTGGGGAAGACAAAAAGCCCAGTCTCCATCCTACGGCAGCTCAGAAGAAAACAGAATTGGGAGGCAGCAACTGTGGAAATGAGTATGGGGACCGGTGGGGTGACAAGAGACTAGGGCACAGAGGAGAACTCACACCTCTCTGCAGGGCAGAATAGAGGGCCTGAGCTGCACAACTCCCCAGACCTCTGCCCCACCAGAAAAGAGCCCTGGCCCTGTGTGATCTTGGTACCCTCAGCTACTGGGGCAAGGGCTGGTGGTGTGACTGGCCAGAGCTGAGCTCGAGCTTGGAGGAGGTCAGGTACAGCAGTCAGAGGAGCCAGCTCCTCCACTGTGGCCATGACCCCTGGGCCCCCTCCAGCCCAGCCCCTCCTACCTGGTTTCGGCCAAGCTCTCGAGCCACCTTTGCATTGTGGTCACAGAGCTCAGCCAATGGCCGGCCACTCAGAGCATAACGCTCAGCTGTGTCCACAAACCAGCCCATGCTGCCACTGCCAGGCTCCATCTCAAAGACGCTGAGGGCGCTGGAGGCCAGGCCTGCAAAGGGCTCAGCAGGGTCCAGCTTACGCTTGAAGAACATGGGGTGGCGCCGGTCACCAGAGTAGGGCTTGCGTCCTGATTCGGCAGCCACTAGGCTCTCCTTGGCAGCAAAAGCCAGGTCCCCGAAGAGGCCATAGCAGAGTCCCTCAGGGTTGGCACGCTCAACAGGCTGGCTGGCATCTCGGAACAGATGCTGGCACAGCGAGCTGTCCTTAGAGCCAGACAGCAGGAAGGAGGGGTCATGGGGGTGGCGCCAGGCGATGCCCGTCGTGACATCACGGTGCTCCTCAAACATGGCAGCTGGCACGAATGGCCGGCGCACATCCCACACGTAGATGTTGTGGTCCACCATCATGGAGCACGTGGCCAGATGGTGGCGGCACTCAGGCCGCCACTTGACGCGGGCCACTGAGGCAATGGTCTGCACGCAGTGCATCTCCTTGGCGCGGTGTGTGGTCATGTCCCAGACCTTTACCATCTTGTCTCGCCCTCCTGTGGCCAGCCAGCCCCTGTGGGAGGGCCCCACCCATGCCCTCAGTGACCTTTCCTTGGGGAGAGGGGGGTCCCCCAGCCCTGCCGCTCCCCACCCTCTGTCTCACAGGTGTTGAGGCAGTGAGAGAGTTTTTCCTGAGCCCTGCTGCCTGCCCCGTGTCCTCATACCTGTCCTCGGGGTGCCAGTCACAGCAGAAGACGGGCCCATTGTGGGCCGTAAACATCCTCTCACACCGGTCAGGGCGCCGGATGTCCCAGAGCTGCACGTTGCCGTTCTCGAAGGTGGAGGCAAAAGTGAAGTAGTCCCGGATGCTGAACTGGACATCCCGCACGCTCTCAGACTGGCCTGTGGCAGGTGTCAGTGCAGGGGGAGGCAAGGGGGGCTTGTTTCCAGGACAGAGCCTGAGAAGTGGCTGTGGGATGGTGTCACACACTCTCTATGGGGAGGCCCAGAGGATAGAGCGGACACCCCTAAGGAATGCCCAGCATAGACGGGAATGGGGAAGAGCCTGGGCCAGGAAGCAGGATGCCAGGTGTTCTCTTCTCTTCCTTGTTGAGACTGTCTCGCTGTTGCCCAGGCTGGAGTGCAGTGGAGTGATCATTAGCTCACTGCAGCCTCAAACTCCCAGGCTCAAGCGATCCTCCTGCTTCAGCCTTCCAAGTAGCTGGGACTACAGGTGCTTGCCACTAAACCCGGCTAACTTTTTTTTTATTTATTGTAGAGACGGGGTCTCACTATGTTGCCCAGGCTGGTCTCGAACTCCTGGCCTCAAGCAATCCTTGCACCTCAGGCTCCCAAAGTGCTGGGATTACAGGCCACCACCCCTCACTGCCAGGTGGTTTTTAACACAAACTCCTGGGCCTCAATGTTCCCTGTATTCTGTACCCTACATCAGTCCTTGTACAAAGTTGTGGCCCCCAGGAAAAGGACCCTGGGGGGACTAGACAGTGCACCCCACCTCCTCTGCCTCCCTGGGCTGAGAACCCTGGAAGTCCTGGCAGACTTCCTGCAATGGGGCGGCCTGGAGCTCTGCAGTGAGGGAAGGGGAGGTAGCTTAACGAGCCCTCTGCTCAGCCATTGGGTGGGCTGTGAGACAGCTGGGGCTCTGCCCTCCCCTCCTCCAACACCCAGCCTCAGTTCCTGCTGGTCCTGTCTCCTGCCTCCCCATCATCACTGCCTGGGCTCACAACTCATCCAGGCCTGCCCCCACCCCCTTATCCACCCCACCCCCTCCAGGAAGCCCTCTGGGAGTGCATCTGAGGGACTCTGATGCACGGAGCACTTTTCAGCCTGCCTGGACAAGCTGGGCACTGGCACAGATGCCCACCTGCCCCAACCTGCCTCTGTGGGCCTCACCTGAGAAGGTGCTGACAGAGTCCTTTCTGCGGAGGTCGAAGCACTTCATGAAGCCGTCTTGGGAGCCGCTGAGCAGCACGTGGGCCTCGGTGGGGTGGAAGCAGACTTTGTTCACTGTGCGCTTGTGTTCTGTGAACAGTTGGTCCTGCTTGTTGCGGGATGGCCGGCCCAGGTTCCACGTAACCACCACACCGTTGGTGGCTGCCGTGGCCAGCAGGTTCTCATCCATCTGGTGCCAGACCACGTCGGCACAGCTCAAGTTAAGTGAGGGCTTGCGGCCCACACGCAGGTTCAGCTTCTCCACGAACTGCTCCTCCTCAATGGAGTAGATCTTGAAGATGCTGCGGCCTGCCACGACCACTTGGGCTGCATCACGGCACACACTGATGGCATTGGCCGGAGCATCCAGGTGGCAGTGCATGGTGCGGCCCGTCAGCGTGCTGCCACCCAGGGCCGTGGTCACTCGGGACATCTTCTCCATGGCTGCACAGGTGATGGGGGAAGGAGGTCAGTGAAGTGGGCTGGCCTGGTCAGGCTGGGTGGGTGGTCAGTTCAGAACTTTCATCCAGGTTGGGTCCCCCAGAACTTCCTGGGCCTGGGCTGGAAGTCCAGGGCAGTCCATCAGCCAATCTGACAGGCAAGCTCGAACTCACTGGAATCTGCCAGTGCAGCCTATCGCCCCGGCGGGGCGGTCAGAAGGCTCGGCAGCAACCTTGAGGTTGGTCAGTCCCATGCCTGACTTCCATGGAAGACCCTACCTGGTCAGTCCCGGCCCAGGGCTCCTCTCCATCCCCCTCATCAGTCAGATCTGGGCGGTCACTGGCCCCTCGGTCAGTCAATCGCAGCGGGGAAGCGAGGGGGGCTCCGGCTGTCCACACGGCCGCCCTGGGGGTCTACGAGGGCGGCGGGGCTCCGAGAAGGAACAAAAGAGGAGAGAGGGCGGAGGGACAGAGAGGCCCAGAGGACTCGGGCAGCAGAGGCGCGAGGGGCACAGAGGGACCTCAAGGACCGAGCTGTTCAGGGAGCCTGAGGTGTCTGGAGGGGCCGGAGGCAGGAGAGAAGCGGCGACACGGAGTACAGGGTTCCTGGGCGCGGGGCAGCGGACGCCGCGGGGCCAGGACCGGGGGGCCGAGGAAGCCGTCCTCTCCGCGGGCACCCCGGTCTGCCACCAAAGGTGCACGGCGGCCCGGAATCGCCGCGCCGGAAGCGGCCTGTCTTTCCCGCCCCTCGCCGGAAGTGGTCCTTTTTCCTGCCCGCCCCTCGCCGGAAGCGAGCGTGGACTCGCGCCCATACAATTGAAGTTCCGGGTCAGGAGCTGCGCTGGGGCTGGGGGGCTGGTGCAGGACTGGGGTCTACAGGCTGCCCGGCTCCCTCATTCCACCTCGGTGGTTTTCTTGTGTGTTTTTTAAAAAAAATTTTTTTTTTTTAAGAGAAGGAGTCGCTTTGTGTAGCCCAGGCTGGTCTCGAACTCCTGGGCTCAGCGATCCTCCTGCCTCAGCCTCCCCAGTAGCTGTGACTACATGCGCGCGGCACCGCGCCCGGCTGTGTTTGTTTTTTTAATCTCAGTATTTTAATACCAATGCTTATCCCTCCTCCCAGGCCCGTCAGCAAGTCTGGTCATCCTTAAGTTCCAAACGCCTCAGTCTCCACCTCCTTCCTGGCTCCCGGATCTCAGGAGCAGTCTCCTAGCTGCTCTCCTGGGTCCATCAGTCCCCTCCGCCCTGAGTCCCGCACCGAAGCCCGCTGCCACCCTTCTGCCTAAGGCCTCCCGTAGCTCCCCGCCGCACTGTGAGTAAATCCCAAACACCCGGCCTCTGCCTTTCCCCGCACGGCCGCAGCCGCTCGTCCTTCCGCCCTGTGCCTCAGCCCCCGCAGCTTGCCTCTTTTCCAGAACGTTTTTCTCATCCTTCAGGGCTTAGCTTAAATGCCTTCTCTGGCCACCAACCCTAACATGGCTTGTCTGTTCCTGTGGCCTTCACAGCACTTGTCACAACCTGTTCTTTGTTTACTGGTTGTCTGTCACATACGAGTGTGAATTCCACCAGAGCAGGGGTTGCATGTCTTGGTCCCCATCGAACTTCCAGTGCCTGACATGCTCCCCCCATCAGTGGCCCTCTCTCAGCCTCCCTTTCTCTCCTGGGTGTTGGTGCACTGTGTGACCTTTCGGGACATCCTTGTCCCTCTCTTAGCCTGTTACCCTGTGCATAAAGTAGGCCTCATTTCTGCCTTTCTGGAAGGATGGGCTAGATCCTAGATATTTTGGAGGGAATATTATGTGTAATGACTTTAGTGTCATTTCTCCCCATTTAAGCAATGGGAGGTTAGGGGCCTTCTGTGTTGGTCGCTGCGGAGTTTCCAGTCTGGCACAGTGGCATCCAGCCTCTCCGTGTTTGTTGAAAGAATAACTCTGATGAGTTGAGGGGTACAGGAGAATTCCAGAGACCTAGGCTGCCCAGGAAACATATGCCCTCCAGAGCCATGGTCTGATAACCTAAAAACAACTCAGACACATGTTTTTACAACTTTTTTAATATATATTTTTATAAACAGGTCACGTGATAAAATAGCACAAGAAACACTTACCAAATATAAGGTTATATCTTCCGCATATACAGGAGAATGAGGTCGTTATGTACAATAACAAAATGATTTTAGGGGTTGGTTGGTTTTGTTTGTTTTCCTCTCCCCCCTTAATTTTTCTTCCTTCGTTGGAAATATCACAGCTTCAGTTGCATTAATACTTTGGGCAAATGGACAGCTGCCCCCTCCCCACGAGGGGGCTGTGGGGAGGAGGGGCTGAAGAAACTGGCTCCTGACCATTTCAGCCCTGGAGCCTCCGGGGCACTCCAGGGGCAGGGAGATCTCTGGGCTGTTGAAGTGTTTCTCTGCTCAACAGCATCTCTCTCACGCTCGCTCTCACTCTGGCTCTCTGGAAACTGGTTACTGTCTTCCAACCAGACAGGGGGTGTCCCAAGATTGGGTGTGGGCGCGGTATCTCCTGGGGCTCAAGGTTGGGATGGAAAGGGGTCCCAGCCCCCTCCTCAGCAATTGCCAAGATGTGCCAGCATCCCCCAGGACTTCCAGTGTCTTGGGATGGGACGGAACACGGTCAGAGCCCATTTGGGCGGGCAGAGGTTTGGGAAGCTAGGGAGGGGTGATGTGGGCGCAGGCCAGAAAGGAGCCCTCCGTCCTCAGGGTGTCTAGGGTGTGCTGGCCACTGGACGACTGGAGTTGCTGGTCAGTGCTGACCCTGACCTTTGGCTGGGCCCACTTCTGCAGATTCCACCTGAGGAGACCTGCCTAGGGTGAAGTGTGTGCTGAGGCCTGAGCCCAGGTAGTTGCAGGGGCTGAGGCGTGGGGTTGGCCCAGGCTTTCCCCAAGGCCTGACAGTCGTGAGGGTGGCTCCAGCTTGGGGTCTCTCAAGGTGCCTGTACCACCCCTGGGTTGAAGTGGACTGCAGCCAGCCGGGCTAATGTTGATTTTCCCAAGGTAATCGTTAGCCAGCCTGCCCCTCTCCCAACCCAACTGTGTCCCAGCCTGGCCAGGGCCCAAGGACCTGTAGGCCGGGCGGGGAGGGGGGCAGCGACAGGGGATTGACCCACACTGCGGCAGGGAAGAGCAGAAGCCGCTTGGGTCAGGCTGGCATGGGGTGAAGGGTGCGGGTGGGACCTGGGTTCCTCCGGGGGCCATGGCTTTGGCGGTGGCCTGTTTCCCCTCACACCCCTCAGAGGGCTCCAGGCGCGGTGCAGTGGAAGATGCGGGAAGCCCTTGGGGCTCTTCCGGGCCCTGTGTCCGGGGGGACCCAGCCCCCCTTGATCCCCCTGGGCCCTGCCCGGGATGGGGGGACAGTGGTGAGACAGAGCGGGCTGAGGCGGGGAAGGCGGAAAGGGCGGCTGTCTGGAGAGCTCCAGGCGCCCCGAGAACCGAGCCCCACCCCCCGCGGGCGGGCGAGTGATGGCGGCGGCTGTAGCGTGGCGGAGGGCGGCGTGCAGTGCGGGCACGAGGGGCATGCACTGGGTCCCCGAGTGTGCGTGCGTGCGTGGGGCTGGCCCCCCGCCCCCTGCCCGGGTGGGGCCGGGAGAAGTGGAGGGGCGCGGGGCGGGGCGCGGGGCTTCCCTCGGCTCGTCCAGCCTCCCGCGCTGGGCCGGGGACGCGGGGGCAGAGCCGGGGGTCAAGAGCCGGCTCCGCAGCGCCCCGCGCCCCGCCCAGAGCGTGGCCAGGTTCCCGCGACCGGGGCGGGGAGCCCCGCGCTACTCGATGACGAGGCAGCGGGGCAGGTGCTGCGAGAAGTACTTGAAGAGCTCGGGGGTGGCCCCGGGGCAGTTGGTCAGCTCCAGCTCCTCCAGCTCCTGCAGCTGCACCAGGCCCGACAGCCCCGTGGTGGTCAGCAGCGGGCAGCCTGCGCGGGCGGGAGGCCGGGCGGAGGCTCAGCGCGTGCGGCCCGAGAGCCGGGGGGCGGGGCGGGGCGGGGCGGGGAGATGGGGAGGGCCGGGGCTGGGACGGGGGCAGCGGGCTAGAGCTTGCCCAACGTCTCCCTCCTCCGACTTGGACTCGCGACACAGTGAGTCCGCACCCGGTGTGGGTTTGCACAAGGATCCGACAGGGCTGGTAGAGTCAGACTAGGTGGGGGTTGGTGGTCACTGTCCAGGTGGGAGTCAGGGGTCTCACCTGCCAGAGACAAGAGACGCAAACTCTTCATGGCCAGGAGGTGCTTCAGCCCGAAGTCCTGCACCTGGGGGGGGTGGGGAATGGGTTAACTATTTCCTTTCACAGGGGGTGGGGGAGGGAAGCCTGGAGTCAGACCTTAGGCCTGGAGCTGCTGGAGAGGGAAGCGGGGTTCAAAACCGGGGTTTCTTAGCCCCCAGTGGAGCCAGGAGGCAGCTGGGAAGTGCCTTGGGGACCCCGTGAATTCGCTTAGGTCAAATGCTGGATGCGAAGGAATCCCAGGCTTCCCTACAGGATTTGATGGGGCCGGAGAGCAGGTCAGCAGCTTGTCTGGATTGGGGCTTTCCCCACACCCCCACCTCCCTCGCCTATTCCCCAATTCCCAGAGGCGTGGAGGGCCGGTACCTGGCAGCACCATCGCAGGTAGAGGCTGCGGAGGGACGACATGGTGGACAGATAGCTGAGGCCAGTGTCCGTGATGCGTACGCACCTGTGGTTACACCAGAGGGGGACCACCTGCCTTCAAGTCATCTCCCTCCCTCCTCGGCTCCGGACCCTTCCTCCTTTTCCCGGGCGTGCTCCTGGCATGAACTCCCCTCCTGCCCTACCCATAATAGCTCCTGGTTCTTCCGTGCTATCACCCACTCCGAAGGACCCCGGTACTTCCACCCACTCTTCGGGCGCTCTGCTTACCAGGGCTCAGCCGCACCTCCGCGGTATCGCTGCCCAAGCCAACCCTCCCCCCCGCTCCGCGCCTTAAGATGACCCCGCCCGCCGCGTGCGGAGGCGCGCGCACCTGTCGAGCACGAGCTCCTCCAGGCGGTGCAGGTCGCAGGCCACGTACTCAAGCGCCATGTCCGTGATGCGCGGGCACCAAGAGAGGTCGAGGCTGCGCAGCTTGCGCAGGTTCTCGGCCACGAGCTCGACGCCGTCGTCTGTGACCTTGGAGCAGCCCGAGAGGCTCAGCGCGGTGAGGTTGGGCAGGCTGTGCACCACGTTGACCACGCCATGGTTGGTGATCTCCCAGCAGGAGAGCAGGCGCAGTGTGTGCGTGCTGTGGCCCTGTCGTGCCGTGAAGTAAGCCAGCGCCGTGTCCGTCACGTGGTAGGCCTGCAGGCTCAGCTCGGCCAGGTTGGGCAGCAGCTGCGAGATGGCCGCGATGGCATCGTCTGCCACGTTGATGCAGTCACTCACGCTCAGCGAGGTGATGCGGGCGCTGAGGCTGGACCACAGCCCTGCCTCGGTGAAGTCGTTGCAGCCGGACAGCTCGAGACGCACCACACCCTGCATCTGCTCCAGCATAACCTGCGGGCGGCCCACCTGGGTCAGGGGTGCGGCTAGCCTCAGTCCCCCGCCCCATGCGCCCCTCCTGGCAGGGTGTAGGGAGGAGTGCAGGAGATGGGGTGGAAGGAGCCGGGCGGGAGGGAGGAAGCAGTGGTCTCTGGTACTTGTGCAAACATGCATCAAGCCAAGCTCTGAAGAGCATACTTTACCATGTATTTGTTACACTTCAACACTTCAAAAGAGGGCGTGGCACAGGGGACCTGGGAGCCCAGGGCCTGGCCGGAGCTGGTGCTCAGAGCAGTTAGTCTGAATGTTACAATTAGAGTCCAGGTCCTGGGGATGGGGCTGGCTGCCCAGCTGCTCCTCTGACCTTTGCTCCTGAGGTACCCTTCCACAGCTGCCCCTCACCTCCCCCCAGCATCCTCCTCACCCAAGGCCAGCTTCGTGAGCAGGCAGGGCCCTCAATTGAATTGACTGCTCTGCTGTTTCTGTCTTGAAATTCTTAATCATTTTTGAACAAATGACCCACATTTTCACTTTGCACTAGGTCCTCCAACCACAACCATCATCAGAGCACCAGCACCACACTCAGCCACTTTGCTTTTTGTGCCTGAGCTTCCGCCAGGGACCCCACGCTCTCCCACACCCACATGTTGCTGCTGCCTGGCCCTGCTCCCCCCATCCACTCCCAGCCAGCTGGGGGCACACCTCTAGGCCCGCGTCGGTGATGGTGGAGCGCTTGAGGCTCATGGCTTTGACGCCCTTCTTGGAGAGTGCGTAGTTGTCGATGAACTCACAGATGTCTAGGTCAGAGACGCCGACCAGGCAGAAGCCCTCAAAGCCTCTTGCAGCAAAGCCCTGCAGGTTCACGAACTCCTTCTCACCGCCTGGCAGCACGTTGTAGAGCTCCTTGGCATGCAGCACTGGTGTGAGGCCTGCCCAGAACTTGGGCTGGTAGAGCACACGCCGCCAGGCCTTGCACACCTGAGCCAGCACACACTTCTCACATGCTGAGAAGTACCAGAAGAGGCCACTGAGGATCTTCTCATCTGTGGCCAGCGGTGGCCGCTCTGCTGGGGGCCCAGGCACCAGAGCTGAGGCCGGTCCACCTGCTGGGGGACATGGGCCCCCAGCCAGGGCAGCCCGGGACAGCGGGGCAGCCAGGCTGGGCGGTGGGAGGCTGGGTGGGGGTGGCGGCTGGCAGGGGCGGTTCTTGGCAGCTGGCGTGCCCTTGGTGATGCTGGCCGCACCCAAGCCATTGGGCTGGCCTGGCAGCTTCACCAGGCCATTTCGAGGCGAGCACGGTGGCTTGGGGTCGCCGGCGATGCCCGGGCTCGACATCTTCCTCGCACGCTCTGCGGACAGGGGCCAGGAGAGGGGAGTGAGTCTGCTGCTCTCTCAGGAGGGCTGGGTGCAGCTGGGCTCCCTACCTTCCCTGAGCACCCCTCCCACGGCTCTCCCAGAACCACCTGACAGAGAGGATCTGAGTTCATGCCTCTCCCTCTCTGTGAGCAGCACAGGGAGCAGGCCATGGCACTCACTGAGCACCTACTGTACACGCCAAGCTCACCTGCACTGCTCATGGATGCTCTGCAACATGTAGGTGCTACGATTCCCATTTTACAGATGAGAGGATGGAAGTGGATGTCTTCCTTCTCCTCTACTGCTCTGACACCCACTGCCAGGGCCCACTGGGCCCACCTCCACTGGGCAGGGGTGGTCTCTGGCCCCTCCCCTACAGGGTGCCAGCATAGCTTTCTGGAGTGGCCTGGGTTCCCTGTCTGAGACTCAAAACCACCTTCCAAGAATCTCAACACCCACAGGAGGTTCCGTGGCTCAGCAGCTGCCCAAAGAAAGGGTAGGTGTCTTCCCAGGGTGCCAGCATGGTGAGCCCTGGACAAATATTATCTCTTTAGTTCTCTGCCCAACCCAATAAGGATGATGCTGTAATGACTAGTACTCATTGTACAGATTGGGAAACTGAGGCTGAGGCTAGGTGAACTGCTTGCCTGAGGTCATGGCCAGTTAAGTAGTAGAGCCAAAGTCTGGATTAGAGCTGGCTAAGAAAGGCACATAGAAGGCTCTCCTCAGGCCGGGGACATCTTACCATAGGATGGGGTTGAGACCACCCCCCCCCAGCTCTGTGAGTGGTGGCAGAGGGCACTGGGCACAGACAGCCATGGAGGGAAGGGGCAGTGGGATGCCCACAGTGCCACCATTCCAGATCTCCTGCCCACCTCCACCCCTACATCCAGCACCCAGAAGTCTCACCCACACAGGCTCTGGGGTCATACACACTGGACTCAAAACAGGTCCCACCCTAGCTGTGTGGTCTTGGCAAGCCACTTCCCTTCTCTGAGCCTCAGTTTCCTCACCTTGAAGCCTGAGGAGGTAACACTACCTGCTCCCTCGGGACAATGTGTGAAAGGGGCTGCACACAGTGCATGGCTTTTCATGAGGGTTTGGCAGGGGCATGGAGAGTACTTGTGAGCCCATGGCCAGACCTGAGGGCAAAGTGGGAGCCATCGTCCCTGGTCTGCACGTGACCCCAGGACTGAGCCAGGAGCCTCCATGCAGATCTTACCTTCCTGCCCCACACTCTCTGGTGGTGGGCTGTGGAATATACAGACCCTCAGGAAGAGAATGGCCCATGTCTCCTTCCTGGCTGAGTCCCACTTCTGGAGCTACAGGGCTGAGAGAGCTGGCAGCCCATCCACCCTAATCTGGCCAGACTTGAGGGGAAGAGGATGGAAGCCCCTGGGATGGAGGGAAGTGGGAGGTCCTGCCCTGCTCTTCCCAGCACCACACCCCCATTGGCTTCCCAGCTCCAGGCAGGACAAGCCTTGCCAGCATTCCACATCTGGGGAGGGGGTGCAGGCCTGGGCTGGGACCAGGGGGTCTCACCAGAACATGTGGCCCTTGTGGCTGCCAACTCAGCTTTGGGCCCAGCAGCCTTCCTGCCCTGGCAACCACAAGCCCCCTGCTGCTGGCAGTCTGCCCTAGGCCCTCTGTGCCATTCCCCACTCCCCAAAGCTGTCATGTGGGCCCTGGGTTGTGGGGCCAGGCCCTCCCCAGAGGAGGCTCCCACCCCTTGGTTGCCCCTTTACATGTGCTCATGACTATGTGAGTGTAGCCTCACACTGGCTGACACAACGCCATCATAACATTTGCCAAGTCAATCATGTATTTCAACCTCAAGGCAGCCCTGGGGGGGGCGGGGTGGTCACTATTATTACCCGTTTTCAGATAAAGAACCTGAGGCTCCGAGGAATTACAGTTTGCCCACAGTGGTGGGGGTCCTCACGGCAGAGGGAGCTGCCTCCGTTTCCTGAGCAGTTCTCAGTTCCCAGTGAAGGGAAGAGGGGACCATGGTGGGAGAGCAGCGCCCTGAAGGGACACGAGGAGGCCTGTGACCGCCCCGACTCCTGGTGCGAGGGAGGCCGTCGGTGTCCCCAGAGCTATTTCACCGCCCAGGACGCCTGCTCACAGGCCTCCGCCGCGTCCCCAGGCCGCCCGGCCCGCCCGGTGCCCCGCGCCAGCACCATGGACAGCGGCCCCGCGCGCTCGGGGCCGGGCCGGCTCCACCGCGGACAGCGGCTGGTCCGGGTGGGTGTGGGGACCGCCCCGCAAACCCAGCTCAGCAGGGAGGGGCCCCGGAGGCGGGGAAGCGGGGAGGGGAGAAGCGGCCCGCCGGGCTAGGATCCGGAGGAGGCAGCGGAGGCGGCGCCAGGGGAGAAATAATCCAAGAGCGGCGCCGATTTAGGCTGAAAACGCTCCCAGCCATGGGTGTGCACGTGGAGCGCCGGGGGTGGGGATGCACGTGGACGCCCCGGCCCTCTGCAGGGGCCTCTTCCCGTCTCCCACGGGGTCACGTCTGCCGGCGCCCACAGACCCACCCCTGCCGTCCAGGTCTCAGGGTCGGGCTGGTGAAAACAAGCCAGCCTTTGAGAGGCCCCAGGAGGGGGGCAGGTTGGGACAGCTCCTGGCAGCCCGGGGGTGCCCACTGCCCCTCATCCCACACCCCCATCTGCAGCTGGAAGGCACCGCCCGCCTGTCAGTCAGGCCCTCCCCACCCTTGGCTGGAGCTGCATCCCCAGCCTTGTGTCCACTGTCCTTTAGGGCTCCAGCTGCTCCTCACACTCCTGGCCTGACTAGCCCAGCCCGAGACGCCCCCACCCCCTAGTTCAGAACTGGAAACCGCCACACCTTGGTCCAGGCATTGGAGCTGTGGGAGAAAGAAGATCATGGGGGCAAGAGGTCCCTGAGGGGCTCAGACAAAGGCCCCCCCACCTGACCTCGGCCCCACCTGCCCAGCCAGCCAGGCTCCAAGGTGCTGGCTGCCCTGCCGTGCGGAGCCCACCCCCTCCTTGGTACCTGTGACTGCCCTCATTCCGCCCAGTGGGCTCAGAGGACCTGCCTAGAATTTCCCGCCAGGAGGGGGAGGGACAGCTGTCAGGCTGCATGGGACTGCATCTCCCCTTAGGGACAAGCACCTCAGGAACTTTTAAAATGATGGCAAGGAGTGTGTGCACTGTTCTCAGCCTCAGCTCTTGCTGCGCTGTGTCTCAGTTTGGAGTGGAATTCGGGGGACCCCCTCCTGGGATAGGCTGTGGAAGAGTTTGAGGTTCCTGGGCTCACCCCCAAGGGAAGGAGGGACACAGTGGCTACTGCCTCAGCCATCTCATCAGCCTGAGCCAGAGCTGGGTCAGGGTGCCACTAGGGAGAGATGACAGTGACCTCTATGTTCTGCCCGGGTGCACAGTGAACCTAAGGAGCACAGGAGGCCCCCAGAACTTGGTGGCTTCCAGGTTGACAGTTCACAGATGACCTCCTGGGGTCCCAGGAGGAGCTGCCTCTTCTGTGAGTTAAGCCACTGGGTGCTGAGAGCCCCACCTCCAGCCTCTTCCCAGCCCTGACCCCACAGTCCAGCAGACCGCTGACCCTCGTCCCCTCCTACCCTCTGCCTGCTTGCTCACAAGGCCCCTCTCCTCCACCTTCGCCCTGGCATGAGCACTGCTCCTCCCTCCCATCGGGGACCCCCGCACTGGAGAGGGCCTCTCTCGAGCCTCACTCATCACACAGTTTCCACAACTGTCTGCCTGTCTGCCTCTCCCCCTGGCCTGGGGACTCCTTGAGGACAGATGGCACCACGGCTGTGTGGCCTCTGAGTGCTCACTGAATAAATGAATATCTGAATGAGTGAATGTATGAATGAGGAGTGCAGCCCAGTTAGCGAGGTCACGCAGAAAGGGGTGCAGCTGCCAGAAGCTTGGGAGGCTGGATGGAGGACAGGTCAGATTTCAGAAGAGGTTTGTCAGTGGGGAAGGCACAACCCAAGATGTTAATCTCACTTGTGCCAGTGGCCAATGGCCACTGGGGAGGGAGGCCACTGGGTTGGTACCAGAGCCACTGAGAGGGCTCCCAAGACCCTAGGGCTGGGGTGGGCCTTGGAATACACAGACTCTCTGTAAGAGCACAGCTCACATCTCCTTTTTAGCTGAGTGACCTCTCAGGAGCTGCAGGGCTGAGGAAGCTGGCTGCCCATCCTCCATAACCTAGCCTGAGCCTAGTGGAAGGGGACAGGTGCCACTAAGAGGGAAGGAAGTGGTGCTCCTGCCCTACTCTTCCCAGCACCATGGTCCCCCATCACTGGCCTGAGCCCTTCACACACTGCCTGACCAGGAGTGGGGAAGCAAGGCTAAGATGGTGATTTGCCAGGAGGTGCACAAAGCTAGGATTGACCCCCACACTCTCTGATTCCCAATGCCCAGGCCAGGCATAGTGATCCAGGGGGCAACCTGCCCTGGCCAGGTGCACCTTCTGTGGCTCCTTGCTCTGCCCTGTTCTGCTTCATTGGATCCCGATGTCATCCTGGCGGGGCCTGGTGGTCTCTTGGGCACTGCCCTCACCCAGCAAAGCCCCTGCCATGGCCTTGCTCCCCTTCCATAGGCTGCAAACTTCGTGCTCACCACTGGGACAACCTTCTTTTGGAAGGGTACCCAGAAACCCCCCCACCCCTCATCGTCTCCAGTTCAAAGGTCTCTTCCTCCATCTCTGATGCTTCTATCTCGCCCGGGGCTTGGTCCCAATAGAACCTGCACTGACCAGCTCCTCCTGCCTGCTGAGGGCTCTGGATCTGGGCAGGGCACAGGCAGCCAGAAGCACTCACATCAGACTCTGTCCACAGTGGCAGCCCCAAGGACTGGGGTGACAGCCGGTGTAGCTGGGGACTGGGGACACAGAGTGGCTGACACACTCCATGGCAGCCCCGTGACTCAGGCACATCCGCATCCCTGGCGCTCAGCACGTGGCATGGCAGCAGCACTGCTCTCCCACCCCCAGCTCGCAATGCTCCTGGAGGTATACCATAGGCTCTGGGGAGGGGAGACCCTTGGCCCAGGGCACGTGGTCTTGAGAGATGCTCCAGCACACTGAATCCCTGTAGCCAAGCTCAGGGCAGCTCAGCCATGAGGGACCGGGCACTTTGGGGAGTGGACACTGGCCTCTAGGCCTCATCTCAGACCCCTGCTCTGAAGAACATGAGCCCTCCTAAGGCCTAGGCCTGGGTCCACAGTGCCCGCTGCTTTGGGCAGCTGCCTCAAACTCTCCTCCTCTTTCCTGCCAAGTGAGGGAACGGGGCCTGCACTCCCTGGCCCCTCTGCAGCTGGTCTGGCTGTTGCCTCTTCCCAAACCACTGGTGGGGAAGGCTCGGTGCCACCTGCTCACCCAGAGCTTCCTTTGCTGCCACCCCAACCCACCCCCTCCCAGCCTTTGGAGTACAGCAGTGAGAGGCACCATTCAAGGAGACAGGGTCCACAGGGGGCGAGCAGTGCCAGCCAAGGCGCTCCATCCTCCACCTGTGGGCAGGGTGTCCCTGCCCCTCAGCAACACAGGGCTTCCTGGGGCCATGTCCAACTGGCTCACGGGCCCCAGGTACTTCCCACCCACAGGTTTTCCTCTCATTCACGGGAGACAGGACTCACTCAGGTGCCCCAGAATTGGGTGGCACTGAAGGGGGTGAATCTGTCCCACAAAGGCCCCTGGCACTGGAGGTAGTGAGCTCACAGGCCTGGCTGGGTGGGGAGCCAGGAGGTGACAGGCACTGGGGCAGAGTCCTAGGGTCCCCTGCACTGCTTGTGTTTACAGCTGGCCCTTGAACTTCCCTCCCCTCTAGATGGCTGTGTCCCAGTCCAGCTGTGTCCACCTCTGGCCAGGTGAGCCAGGTTCCATCAGGCCTCTGCCCTGGCCTGGGTGACCCCAACCCCTCAGTCTCACTGCCCAGCCCAGGCCTTCTGCCCTCAGGCTGCTGTCCAGCACCCTGTCGAAGGGGTGGGCAGGGAGAGAGGGTCCTGTGTCCAACTGGGCACTGGGAAGGCCTGAGCCAAGCCTGGTCAGTGGGCCCTGGGTTGAGGCAAGTGTGGGGGAGGGACTGAGGGAAGGGGTAGGTGAAGCGGCAACAGCCATCTGCTCTTCCTGCGGAGGTCAGGCTGCCCGTGCGGAGGCTGGGAGGGGCCAGAAGTGGCCTCTGGGCCCTGGGCTCCTGAGGCTGCAACAGCAGGGCCATCTCTCTTTCTGGGGTGATGGATGGGGAACTGTCCTCACCCACCCAAACTCCCAGGAGGACAGAGGATCCCTCCCCAGCAAGTCTCAGGATGCCCAGTTTCCCTTCGGAGGCCCTTCAGCCTTGGCCAAGGCCTGGTTTCTCCTCCAGAACCAGGAAGGTGCCAGCCCCTCCCCTCCCTCTTCTTCCTGGGGTGGCAGCTCTATTCAGGCCCAATGTCCAGAAGGTGTCCAGGGGAGGACCAGCCCCCAGGCCACACATCCACATGGTCCCTCTGGGAGTTTAATTGCATCTAACACCTGTCACATAGGTCCAGGGGCTCAGGGAGCTGGGGTAGGGGAGCCCTGAGCCCAGCAGGGAGTCCAGGCCCTCACCCAGCCAGGCGGGTGGGGGCTGGGGTCCTGCAGTTCCGCTTCCAGGGGCGACACCGCGCTTTCTCAGCGGCTCAGGTGGTACCGACCCACAGCCTGGCAGGGCTGTCTGTGGGAAGCCACCGGGGTGAGGGGCTGTGGGAAGGCCTGGCCGGGAGGGAGGCCCAGCGGCTTCAGGGTGAGGTGGGGAAGGGGCTACCATTACGTAAGCCCTTCCCGGGCGGCGGCGGCGGCATGGAACCAAGCCCCCACCCCGCCCCCTCCTCATTGTGGCCGCTGCGGTGGCCTGGCCTGGCGTCCCCCGCCCCCCAGGCTGGCCCCGCGCACACACCTTACCTTGGCCCGGGCTCCTGGCTCATGCCACGCTGTCCACCGGGCGACTTCCCGTCATGGGGAGCCCGGCACGGGCGTCGGCAAGCGCGGAGGCCGTCGAGGTGCTGGACTGGCCGGCAGGGCCCGGCCGCGCCCCGCGCCCCGTGTCCTGGCCTGGCCGGGCCCCCTCGGCCGCTCCTGGAGAGGAGTTCCCCGGTGGGAGAGGATCGGCCGCCCCGAGCCTCCCACCGGGGAGGCTGAGGCTGCACCCAGATAAATAAGGCCGCTTTGCAGGGAGCGGGGCGGGCGCCTCCTCCCTCCCCTGCCCTCCTCCCCGCGCTCCTCCCCGGCCGCCACCGGCGCCGCGCGCGCCCCCCGCCCGGCCCTAAGCGCCGTGCCCTCGCGCGCTCCCGGCGCCGGGAACCAATCCGGGATCGCGAGTCCGGGCTGGGGCGCTGAAGGGGCCGCGCCTCGCCCCCGCCCAACCCCGCCCCGCGCGCGCAGCGCGCTCCCGGCGCGGCACCAACGGGCACACGCCAGGCCCGGCACTCGCCCCCGCCTCCCTCCGCCGCGGGCACCCGCACAATAACAAACCCTGGCGCGCGGCGGGTCGGGGAGCACAGGGGAGATCAGGGCGCGCGGCTGGAGAGCCGGCTGTGGCCGGCCCGCATGTGCCAAGCGGTGGCCATCTGAATCCTGAGAGCAGAGGAGGGCTCAGGCCCCTTGGCGCCTGCGGTTGGCCCTAGGGGCGCAGGCTCCCATGGGGTGGCCCGGGCGCCACCTGCGGGGGCGAGGAAGGGGAGGCCCGGCCCAGAGGAGGAGGGCTGGTCAGACCACCCCGCTCTGGGACCCTCCCGCCGCGCCCCCTGCACAGCCCTCACATCCCCTACTCACTGCCTGCCAGGTCCGGGAACCCCCCTCAGCACAGACCCTCACACACCTGCAGAGCTGGGAAAACAAGTGACTAAACAGATCATTTCAGAGAGTGCCAATGAAAATACCAGAGGGCTCATGATGGTGACCTCTCGAGGGTGGTGGTGGGGGCTCCTGAGCGTGTCTGTCACACTTGAGCTGAGACCCCGATGGTGAGAGGGAGGAATGGCTTGGGAAGGGGTGTGCAAAGGTCCTGAGGCCTAAGGAACCTGGCAAGTTCCCTCCAGAATAAACTGGAGGCCAGGGGTAGCAGCCCACTGCAGCCCCGGGCAGGGGTGGGGTGAGGTGGGTCCCTGGGGAGGACGCTGTCAGAGCTACTGGAGACCCAGGCTCAGGGCAGGAGGATGGAGGCTAGCAGTGCCCCATCCTGGGGTCTCCTGGGAGCAGGGACAGTGGAGGGACCAGGTGTGGGGAGAGAAGAGTGGGGTCTTTGCATCAGGGAAGAGTCACAGGGCTGTGAGGCTCCCCAAGAGTCTTAATAGAAATGAGCCCAGATGGTGTTTGCAGTGTCTTGATGGGAAACAGGGCCCCATGGGGCTGGTGTGGGTCCTGGGGTCAGAGGGAAGGGGAAGCCAGGCTGGCTGGACTTCCACTGCTTTGCGGGGGAGTGCTGTTCCTGTGGGGGGGGGGCACTGGCTCCAGCCTGCAGCAGCTGGGGTCAGCACAGCTCTTCTGCATGGCAGGGACCAAACACTCACGGTCTTGCTCTTGTGCCCTGATACTGATCAAAGAAGGTGGCTTGGAGTGGGGCAGACAGATAGACCCCTGGGAAGACAGTTGGGATGACAGGAAGGCTGCCATCCAACCTGCCCAGTCATCTCTGGTGCGTGGGTCTGGCAGGCTGGCCTTCTGGTAGCAGCCTCCACCTCCTGCGTGCAGGCGTGCACTGTGACTGGTAGGAGGGTTTCACCCTATGCTTTAGAGGCTCTTGCCCCTTTGCAGGTGCCAGGGCCTCAGGCAGAGAACAAGTTGTGCTAAGTCTCAGGATGCACAGGGTGAGGGTGAGGGACACCAGGATATCCAATGGCATTTGGATCATGCTACCCTGGCAGGGCCCTGAGAAGCCAGCCCTACCTTTGAAGAAGAGCCAAGAGTGCCCACCCAGAGGGACATAGAGAAATGTTGTTGCAGAGGCCTCTTGTGTCTCCTCCGTGACTGTGGATCCACCTACTTCTCTCCACTTCTGTTGCCCCTCCCTGTGCCAGGCACCTGTATGTGTCTCCTCCATGGCTATTGGCAGCTACCCCCACACTGGTCTCTCCACCCATCTCCCAACACCTGTTCACCCCAGGGTGCACAGGGGTCATTTTACAATGCAGATATGGTCCTGTCCTTCCCAGGGCTCTGTCCTCTGTTTGCTGTAGTCTGCACAGCCCTGGGTGTCTGGCACTGCTGGCCCACACCTTCACCCCATACCTGGCCCCTTGCTCGTGGAGTTTCAGCGACACTGGCCTTCCTCCAGTGCCAGGTGGGTGCCTCCTCCCTCACCTGGAGCACCTTCACCTGGAGCACCCTGCAGCTGGAGTGCCCCTCACTTAGAGCACCCCTTTCCTGGAGCACCCCCTCACCTGGCCCCTCACCTGGAGCACCCCTTTGCCACCTGCACCTGGATCACTCTACTTGTCCCTCAGATCTTGGCTAATGTATTTTCCCCTAGGAGCCTTCCTTCCAGGTGGACAGGGCCACAAACCCGTGTCCTCACCTCCCCAGCACCAAGGACCTCCCCTTCTCAGCCTGTTTCTGCCTGTTATCTGATGGTGCATTTGAGTTAGCTGTTGGCTGACTGCACCCCCTGAGGCCCAGGTAGGGTCTCCCTTCCCACCACCCTGTCCCTGGGCACCTAGCCTAGGACTCAGAACATCGTAGGTGCTCAACAAATGTGGTGGATGAGGGAGGGAGCAAATGTGTAAGCGTGAGAAGTTAGCAGCACCAGCATTTTGAGCCACCTTCTGTGGAGGATGGTCCGTCTTTTGGAAGATGCCTCTGGAGACAGCTTATGCCCCTAGAGAGACAAGGTTTGGGCAAGGTTGGGCTGCTCAGCAGACGTTAGTCTCCTCTGGATGTGGGGTACTGCTCAGGCCTGGCTCGGTGAGGATGCCTACTCCCCTTCATCATTCCTGGGGGATTGATATGGGAGGGTGTGTGGCCTAGGTTGCTGGTCACCTGCAGCAAGGCTCACCTGCAATATCCTTCACCTGGAGCACACCTCACCTGGAATAGCCCTTACCTGGAGCATTCTTCCCTGGAGCACCCTCACCTGGAGCAACCTCACCTGGAGCACCCCTTCATCTGGATTACCCCTTGCCTTGGTGCCTGAGAATGGAGAAGTCTCCTGTCTAGGCTGCTTGGGGGTTCCAGCTCTGGAGTCATGGGGGAGTGAGGACCAGAGGCCACTGGCATATCTCACCCTGAAACCTTTGGGCTATGAGGGGCAGCCAGGGTCACATCAGGTAGAGGTCACCCAAAAGGGCTCTGGGGGTCATCACAGAAGGTCCTTGGATATTTCCTTGGGGGCTCTGGGTTGGTACGTGGGCCAAATCCTCCCCGGGTGGGGCCATGGGTAAACATTTCCCTTCACTGAGCCACTCCTGGGAAATGGGCCTGGGGCCTAAAGGGGGATGCCCTGAAGGTGTCAGCGCAGCACCCATAGTGACAGCCCCATACTCAAGAGCAAAGTGATTCCTCCTGGGGCAAGATGGACACTCTGCCCACAGGCAGAGGCTGGAGAGTGCTTGGGGACAGCCCATGTGAGGCAGCAGGCTGCGGGTGTGTTTGGCTGTCCTGGCCACTTAGAGGCCAGAATGAGGTGCCCACAGGTGTGAGAGCCTCAAAGCCACAGGAGCTGCAGGGGCTGTGGGTGGTGGACTCTGTCTGATGCCCTCTGGCCTCTGCTCCCTGCCTGGCCCACCCCCTGTCAAGCCTGAGGATGACTCAGGGCCCAGCTGTCACCATGGCAACACACGTCGCCTAGCAATAGCGGTCTCCCAGTAACGGTTGTCTCCTAGCAATGGGATATTTTCCCGGGCCCTGGCTGGAGCCTGGCAGTTATTTTTAGCTCAGCAGTAAATCAATCGGCAGCTGCATTTTCAGCTCCTTGAGGAGATGCAAGGTGTGGGGGGGTGGATTTCTCAGCAAAGGGAGAAAAACATTCCCAAGATAGGAACCTTGCTGCCTTACCCTGAGGTGCAGGCCTGTAGGTGGGTGAGGCCGGATCCTGCTGGGGTGGGGATGGGGGCGGCAGGTGGCAGGTGGAGGTGAGCCAGAGGTTGTGCAGGCTGCCTGGGAGCTAAGATCATGTTCCTGATGGGGTCTGGGAGCATTCTGAGGCTCTGTAAGTCAAGATGGGTGAGAGACCCTGGCCAGTGCTCACCATCAGAGTGTGTTCCTGGGTGGCCCAGGGTCTGGTGGGCTCCTGGAACCCCCCCTGCCCCTCAGTTGTGGGAATTGTCCCTAATGTTCCCAGCCCCTGGCCACACCTGGGGGTGCAGCACTCTGCCTGAGCCAGCAGAGTGGCGCATTTGGCCAGTGCTGGCTGCAGGGGTCTGGGTGGCTAAAGGCCAAGCTGGGGACACAGGAGGGCCTGCCTCAGGTCAGCCCACACCTCTCCCTTGCCCCACCTGCTGCCAGTGAAATGTGAGACCAGGCGGGGTGGGAGGGTGGGTCTTGGGAAAGTGAGAGATCTGACACTTCTCTGGGCTTTTTCACTATTTCTCAGGGTGCTCTATTCACTGGCAGCTCCAGGCCAAACACCCCCAGAGTCAGTGGGCCTGGGGCTGGGGGGCTGGCCCTGCCCCCTGTCCTCCAGTGTCTATCTTTAGTTGCTCCTGGTTTGATCTAAGCTCCATCTGCCTTGGGGCATTTGCCCCTCTGTTCCCGGGCCTAGAGCTCTCCCTGCCCTCCTCCCCAGCAACTTTGTCCACCCTTGGTGTTCTTCTCGGCCAGACCAGCCCAGTCCCTGCCATGGTGATAAGTGCTTCTCCTCTGTGCCCCCAGCACTGTGGCTCCCCTGTCCAGATGCTCTTCAACCAATGGGACCACCACCTGTCTGCAGTCACTCCCCCATTGGACGCTCAGCTGCTTGTGCCAGGTCCTGATCAGGCCCAGCTCAGGCCCAGCTCAATGTGGACGCAGCATCGGTGCTCCTTGAAAGCCAGGACCTGTGTTTTGGGGGGACTGGACAACGGCCGGAGGTAGGCCGCCTGCAGGGTGACCCCATGTGGCAGTGACCGAGGTCTCCATTTCCTCCACTCCCAGCACCTCCAAGGCCCCTCTGGGGAAGCCAGGAGCAGAAACCAGCCTCAGGTTTCAGGACAGGCTCTCAGGCTGGCTGCCCGAGGCTGGCTTTGGGGTGGTGCACATTGGCTTGGCCAAGGCCGGGCAGAGCAACAGCCCAGGAGGTAATCACTGTGGTGTCTGTGCTGTCCCGGAGGGGGCCGGATGCCTCCCAGGCTCCGACTTCCTGAAGGAAGTTCTTCCTGCTGCTCTCGTTTTTTTTTTTTTTTTTTTGAGACAGAGTCTCACTCTGTCGCCCCGGGTAGAGTGCACTGGAGTCATTGTAGCTCACTGCAACCTCAAACTCTCAGCTAATTTTTCTGTTTTTAGTAGAGATGGGGTCTTGCTATGTTGCCCAGGCTGGTTTCCAACTCCTGGCCTCAAGCGATCCTCCCGCCTTGGCCTCCCGGAGTGCTGGGATCACAGGCGTGAGCCACCGTGCCTGGCCTGCTCTCGTTCTTGTTCTGACTTGGGTGGGAATGGAGAAAGGCCCTTGTTGGGGTTTCAGGGCACTGGAGGGTCTAGAGGTGAGGGCCCTCAAGGGGGCTGCCAAATGCGCATAGGCAGCCAGGGGTTTGGGGTGCCTTCCCTTCTCTCGTCCATCTGTTCACTCACTCATTCTCCAGGTATTTACTGAGCACCTGCACCAGGTGTCTCGGGTCCTGGGTCCATAACCACCGAGGCTTGACATGACCTTCCGGGCTCCCTGTCCCATGAGCAGCAGAGTCCCAGTGGCTGGTGACACCCAGGTGCTCTCCTGGGTGGGGCCAGGAGTTGTGAGAAGTGGCCTCATCCAGGTCTTCTCCAGTGGGTGACAGTCTCGAAGACAAGGCTGGGGAAGGGGGCAGGGAGCCCCGTGTTGTGGAGACAGTCAGGGCCCCTTCCGGACCAGGTCACACCCCAGAACCCCTCCCTCCAACCCACAGGCACCAGCCCCTCTGGGGGAGGGCTGGGGTGGGAATTCCGCTGAGCCCGACTCCTCACACCACCATCAGGGGGCGCCCGGAGCCCACTGTCTGGCGCTGAGGCCCGGCTGGGCTGCCGCGAGGGACCACCAGGAAGTGGCGCGACAGCCTCGGGCAGCAGCAGCTGTGGCAGCAGACCTGGGTGGCCTCTCCCTTCCTTCTGCGAAGTGCCTCATTTGCCTGCTATGTGCCCAGCCCCAGGCCGAGTCTACCCCTTTCTTTTTTTAATTATGGTAAAATATACATAATAAAATTTACCATTTTAACCATTTTTAAGTGTACAGTTCAGTAGTGTTAAGTACATTCACATTGTTGTGTAGTCGATCTCCAGAATGTTTTTCATCTTCCCAAACTGAAACTATACCCCTTAAACCCCAATGCCCCATTCCCCCAACCCCGAGGCCCTGGCAAGCACATTTTCGCTCTTTCTGCCTCCAGGAATTTGACAAGTCTAGGGACCTCATATAAGGGGAGTCATGCAGTATTTCTCTTTTTGTGGTTGGCTTATTTCACTGAGCTTCATATTCTCAAGATTCATCCATATTGTAGCATGTGTCAGAACTTCATTCCTTTTTATGGTTAAATAATGACCCATGGTAGGGACAGACTACATCTGCTTTCCATCACCCCCTGATAGGTGCTTGGGCTGCTTCCAACTTTTGGCTATTGTGATGCCTGGCCCTGAGTCCCACCTTGCCCCTCTTAGGTCTGGCAGTGGAATCCAACCTCCTCCTGCCACCGGTGCCTCCTGAGCTCATCTGTCCACCATGAGCTTCAGGCCCAGGACAGCAGGAGGGCTAGAGGAGAGGGAAACGGCATGTCACACCGACATGCTGCACAGAGTCTATGCTGGTTCCTGCAGACCCTGCTAAAGCTACCAGTGACCCAAAGCGGTTCACTGCATGGTTGGACCCTTCGTTTGTGCCTTTGGCTTTTTGTGACCTGAGCTGTACCCCCACCCACCCCCATCCCCATCCCATGCCCTGGGATTTCACCAGGTTGTCAAGAGCTCTCTCCTCAGGGCCTTGGCCAAGGCTGTCTTGTCTGTCCTCAACGCCCGCCCCTCCCCATCTCCATCTGGCCACTGCTCCCCACACCGTCCCCTTGGGCCAAACTCAGAGGTGCTGGCTGCAGGGAAGCACAAGCTCTGCCCTCAGCTTTATGCCAGCGCTGAGCATCTCTGAGAGTCTCCTGTCTCCATGCAGCAAGGCCTGCCAGGATGCCTGAGTTTCCTCCAGAGCATCCTTCATGGCACCATCCACTCAGCAGCCATGGAGTGCAGCACAGGTCTGAGAAAAGGGTGCTGCAGAAAGGGTCTAACCTTGGCCAGGCTGCTCCATCCACGGCAGGCCCCCAACCGGGGCCTGGCCCAGCCCCCAGCACTGGAGTAATGACCCCTCTCCCCTGGGGTTCCAGTTGCCTCCTGGGGAGGCTGCTTCTTGGGGAGGGCTCAGCAGGATCTGATCGAGAGGGCGGTGGGCAAGAAGCCCAGGTCCCGCTCTTGGAAAGCACCAGTCGCCACTGCCCAATCAGGGGACGAGGCAGGGCCACCCCAGGCGAGGCACCCTTCTCCCCGAGATTCCAGTGGACACCAAGCCCCCACCCCATCAAGGGCTCCAGGGTTCCGGGGACAGTGGGCCGACCCGGGCGGCGCGTCCAGCCGCCTAGCCCCCTCCGGGTTGCGCTCGGCCGCGGGACCCTCCTCCGGCGCGCGCCGGGATTCCGGCCGCCGGCCCCGCCCCCTCCGGCGCCGCTGAGATTGGCGGAAAGTTCCCGGCGGCGCCGCCATTGGCCGGGGCGCGCCCCGCCCCCGCGCGCCATGCCGCCCCCGGCGCTGCTCTGCGCGCTGTGCTGTGGCCTCCTGGCCGCCGCCGCCCGCGCGGGCTACTCGGGGGACCGCTGCAGCTGGAGGGGCAGGTACGGCCCCCCGAGAAAGCCCGCGCGCGCTACCCCGCCGGCCCGGGCTGGGCGACCCCCTTAGGGGGGCTTGTGGGGAGGGTGTCGCTCGCCCTGTGGATGGCGGGTGCGCTCTGTGCCGGCACCCTCCCCTCCCCACGGGAGTCGGAGAACGCTGGGCCTCAATTTCCCCTGCACAAAGTGGACGTTGGTGGTTGTGGGGGGTGCGGGGGCTGCGCCGGGCGGGCGCGCGGGCCTCCCGCCTCAGCGCCGCCCGTCCTGTCCCTAGCGGCCTGACCCAGGAGCCCGGCAGCGTGGGGCAGCTGGCCCTGGCCTGTGCGGAGGGCGCGGTCGAGTGGCTGTACCCGGCCGGGGCGCTGCGCCTGACCCTGGGCGGCCCCGACCCCGGCGCGCGGCCCAGCATCGCCTGCCTGCGGCCGGCGCGACCCTTCGCAGGCGCCCAGGTCTTCGCCGAGCGGGCGGGCGGCGCCCTGGAGCTGCTGCTGGCCGAGGGCCCAGGCCCGGCCGGGGGCCGCTGCGTGCGCTGGGGTGCCCGCGAGCGCCGGGCCCTGTTCCTGCAGGCCACCCCGCACCGGGACATCAGCCGCCGCGTGGCCGCCTTCCGCTTTGAGCTGCGCGAGGACGGGCGTCCAGAGCTGCCTCCGCAGGCCCACGGTCTTGGTGTGGACGGTGAGTGACGTCTGGGTGGGGACGGGGTGGCAGTCATGCAGTTGGACCCTACCTGGGCTTGGTGCGGATGCGCCTTGCCGCCCCCACTGCACAGAGGGAAAGACTGAGGCAAGGGATCAAATAGGCTTGTCAAAGGTCACACAAATAGGAAGCTGCGGTGCCAGGACAGGTTCGAGGTGGGTAGGGACAGACTGGCCCACCCCTCCTTCCCTCCCACTGATTCATCTTAGGGAAGAAGCTGGCAGGGGCAGAATGGGGGGAAGGGGAGGCCAGGCAGGGCCACCTCTGGGCCTCTGGTCCCTGAAGGGTTGGGGGAGGCGATAGGGGGCAGAATCAAAGCCTCTGGCCAAAGCTGTCCAGGGCTCCCTGGCCCAGCAGTGACCTCTCTCCCCTCCCCCAGCCCAACCAACAAAAGTCCAGTGTGCAGCCCGGTCACCATGGAGATGCCGCCCCTCCTCCATGCAAGGCAGCAAGCCCAGCTCTTTGCTCTCCTGGAGCTTGGAGCCTGACCCTGCAGGGGATGGGGCTCTTACTGACCTGTCCTGGCCCTAGGCCAGAGACAGAGCCCCTCCCTGACCTCCTGCCACCCTAGCTGGGCTGGTGTTCTTCAGGCCCCGGAGACGGCTCTTGGAGCCATCAGATGGGTGTTCAAGAGTGTGTGCTGGGACACCTGATTTCTGGGCACAGCCTCAGGCCTGAGTTTGTACACTTGCTTCATGTGGGCTCATGCCTGCAAGTGCACACCCTGCATACAGGTGTCCTCAGGGGGGTACACACGTGCTGTGTGCTTCTGGTGCTCCCTGGGATCCCCAAGTGCCCCCAAACCCTGAGAGAAGGGTCTGCTTGCTGGCCATCTCCCTTCTGCCTCCTGCTGGGAGGTCTGGGGTGGTGCCTGGAGGGTGCAGGGCCTGTGCTCACAACCTTCTTACATGCCAGGTGCCTGCAGGCCCTGCAGCAACGCTGAGCTCCTCCTGGCAGCATGTACCAGCGACTTTGGTGAGTGTCTCACTATGGGGGGAGCCTGGAGCCTGCCCTCCCCTGGATGCCCACCCCTGGCCAATGTCTCCCCACAGTAATTCACGGGACCATCCATGGGGTCACCCACGACACAGAGCTGCAAGAGTCTGTCATCACTGTGGTGGCTGCCCGTGTCCTCCGCCAGACACTGCCACTGTTCCAGGCAGGGGGCTCCGGGGGCCAGGGGCAGGCTGCCATTCGTACCCCCCTGCGCTGTGGTGTCCGCCCTGGCCCAGGCACCTTCCTCTTCATGGGCTGGAGCCGCTTTGGCGAGGCCTGGCTGGGCTGTGCCCCCCGATTCCAGGAGTTCAGCCGTGCCTACACAGCTGCCCACGCAGCCCACCTCCACCCCTGTGAGGTGGCACTGCACTGAGGGGCCGGGGAGCAGCTGCCAGCTGGACCCTCCTCTGGGGATGGGGTGCTGGGGAGGGGCTGGTAGGAGGGTGGGTGGGGAGGGGGCCCCCAGATGGCATCATGGTACCCACTACTGAGGCAATGGGGATAATCAATAAGAATTTTGATTACATTAGCCACTCTGGATCTGGTCTCCTGTGTTGAGCCCAGCTCTGGACCTGCCTCACTGTACTCAGCCTTCCCACAGCTGTGAGGACTGCTCCAATGCCTGCTCCACAGAGGGAGACTGAGGCTGGAGGGGTGAGCGGACTGGCACCTTGTTTAAAGCCATCCAGCTAGTGGGTGGGAGAGCAGGCTGAGGGGCTGAGCTAGGTTGGGTGGGCATGCAGGGACCCCTCCACTCACAGAAGCTTTGGCTCTGCTGCCCTGGCCCACCCCATCCCTCCCGGATCTCACCCACTGCCCCCGGCCTACTCACGGGCTCCCATTTGCCCCTAATGCCAAGGTGCAGGGCCCAGCAGGAGTGGAAAAGGCACCATAACCCCATGGCCTGAGGTGGGTGGGGTGTGGGCAGGCAGGCAGGTGCCTCTCCTAGCTCGGAGCCGGGCCTGTGAGCGAAGGGGTTGCAATCTGGCAGGGCGCCGACTTCCCTTGCAGTCCCTGTGAGTAGAGTCATCCTGGGCCCCGTCCCGCCCTGAGGGAAGAATGGGCCCCTCTGTCCGCAGGCCCTTTCGACGTGCTGAGCATCCAGACATGGTGAGGAGCCTGCAGGGTGTGGGGTCTCCTCTGCGGGGTCCTGCTTATTTCCGGTGGGCGGGTGCACAATGGGGTCTCTAAGGACCGTTTCCCGCCACTGGCCCCATTGTTGCTGTCTCCGCCTTCCTCCTTGCCTTTCCTGCCACATAAAGGGCCAGTGAGGTCTGAGACAGACAAAGCCAGAGGCCTTAGGGCTGAAAGCCTTGGGTGAGGGTGTGTGCAAGGTCTCCCCAGCCCCAGATGAGCTGATTCCTCTTACCCCAACCCCTCAGCTCCTGGGAAAGAGCGAGCCGCATCTCAAATGCCAGGGGACGCCTGGGCTGAGTGCCAGAGATGGCTTTCCATCCTTGCTTGTCTGTCCTCATTGGGGAAGGGCACAGGGATGGGGTAGAGGCCAGAAGCCCTGCTCAGGCCAGACAGGATGAAGCTCTCATCTTCAGGCAAGAAGCTGAGGCTGGAAGAGGGACAGGCTGTGCTAGGCCCACAGACAAGTTCCTTCTCCCAGATTCAGCCAACATAGGCACCTAGTGAGTGCCATGCCTGGGCAGGACACTTGGTGGGTCATCTCCAGCACTGCCCTGGAACCTCCAAGGTGGGGGGGTTGTCTTAACACTGCACATGCATGGGGGCATGCTCCTTTTTCTCAGACCGCTCACCTCTTGAGGAGGCTGGCAGAAGAATGGGTGGGGGGAGCGCAGCCACCCTGGAGGGCAGTCACTGCTGGGTTTCCTCCACCTGCCTTTCTGCAGGCTCCTTACTGCTTCCTCTAATTTCCCCAAACTTCCAACCATGGAGTGCTCAGAGCTCAGATGGTAGGTCGCTCTTTCCTCCTCTTCATTGACACTCCTCATTGGAGAGCTGGACCGGCCTGAAATAACACATGGACCACTCCCTGGACTGTCTCCCCTCTGCCCCCCATCTCCACAGACCGCATGAAGAGGAAGCCAATGTGTTCTGCTCCTCCTCTCCTATCTTGGGGAGGCTTTCCCACAAGAGCTGAGCACCACCCTCACCTTTGGCACCTGCCCTGATTCTCCGGACAGCTCCCCACAGCTTCTCCCCTTGGCCACAGCCAGTGGCGGCTGTGGACTGCCTCCCAGTCCACCTGTTCAGAAACATGCTGGGCAGCTGCCCTGGGAGGGGCCCTGGGTGCAGTGCACCATGGCCTCCACTCACCTGCCCCAGAAGGCAGCAGTCCTGCTGCACACAAACCCTCCTAGAGAAAGTGCTGGTTACAAAGCACTTTCTTTTTCTCACAGGACACAGAAAGGCAGAAGTGGTTGTGGTGAGCAGGGCCATAGGAGACCCACAGTGCTCCAGGATGGGTCTCAGAGGGTTGGGCCAGGGGCTTCATGCCTGCCCTGGGGACCTGTGGCCAGCCAAAGAAGTGGAAGGGGAGACAGGGAACAGGTGTGGGTGACCACATGGACTGGAGCTACAGGAGGTGGCCGGAGGGCCCTTATCAATCAGACACAGCTCCAGGTGTGTGACAACTCACCCAGGTACACACCTGGCTGCTGAGCGCCCAAAGGCTGAGGAGCAGAGTGCTTGGTGTGAATGTGAGAGAGGAGTGGGGTGTGCATGCTGGCAGGTCTAGTTAGGTGCATTCATTCATTAAACAAGCTTTTATTGAGCATCTTCTAGGTGCCAGGTGCTGCTGTAGACACTGGGAATGACACCAGGAACCACAGACAGGAATGGGTGCTGTATGCACACCCTCCCTTTCCTGGGAGGGCCCAGTCACAGACCCCCAGAAGACAGAACACTCTGAGCTGAGTGGGGCTTTCTTGCAGCCCAGGGATACCTGTCTTTCAGGGCTGGTTAGGCGGGGGCCAATGTGTGGGTGGGCGCGTGAGGCGCTCTGCACTTAGGGGATGGGGCAGTGGTCTTGGGCATACCCGCTCTGTCTGGAAGCAGCCTCTATCCCTGCTGGGGCTCCTGACCAGGGCCCCGGGTAGCTGTGAAGGAGCCAGCAGGGCATGTGCACAGGCAAGCCCCTGGCATTCACGAGGCGGTGGTGACTCCGTCTCTCCACTTGCCTTCCCCACCCCCAGGGTTCACGAGGTCACCTCCAGGAACTCCTCAATCTTTTTGTTTTCTGGAGAAGAAAGGTGATCTCCCTGGCTCCTGGGGCTCTGTCTTCAGCCCCCATGGCTGGGCTAGCTTCCAGCGGCCCCCTGCCTGTCACATCCGGCTCCCCTCCCACCACACTCACTAGAGCCAGCATCTGTCCAGGCGGCCTGTTAAGTTTCTCCTCGTCAACCCCTCCTCCTCGCCCCTCTCCTTCGACCCCAGAGCTTCACCCATTTCCCGCCCACTGGGCTAATCCTCTTCAGCGGTGGGAGGCGACCGGAGGGGTGTCCTCCCCGGGCGTGGCTGGCTTTCCAGGCGTCGCGGTCAGCGGAGCCCCCCGCCGGCGTCCCTGAGGCGGAGTCCCGGGGGCTGGCTGCGACCCGCGGCCGCAGGGCCTGGCGGCCGGCCCGGCGCCCCGGGCTGCAGCCGCACCGCGAGGCTCCGGCTGGGTCTGGGACCGGGACGCCGCCGCCCGCGGCCAGGCCTTGGACTCGCAGCCCCGGTCCCTCGGGCGTTCGCCCGTGAGGCCGCCGGGCTTATCCCGCCTCCCCGCGCCGGGATGTGCGTCCACGAGGGCAGGGCCAGAATAACCGCCCGTCGCAGGCTTCGGGCAGCAGCTGGGGCACAGCCCGCGAGCGCCGCCGCGCACTCGGAACCCGCGGGAGCGCGGCCGGGGCGGAGCGGAACGCGCGACGGACCGGCCACTTCCGGCGTCTCCCCGAACGCTCCGTCCCGCCACCTGCGGCGTCCCGCCGCGGCCGCCGGTAGGCGCGGGGCGGGTGGGGGCACCGGGCAGGCCGGGGACGGCGGGCCCCCAGCTCCGGGCCGGGGCGTGGGGGTCTCAGACCCGAGCGGCGGAGGGACCCTGGGCGGACGACCGCGGCCATGGAGCAGGACGACCCGGCCGAGGCGCGGGCGGAGCTGCGCGAGCAGCGGCTGGGCGCGCTCGAGCTGCTGCAGCTGGCGGCGGGCTCGGGCCTGGCGGCCTACGCGACGTGGGCGCTGCTCCTGCAGCCGGGCTTCCGCCGCGTGCCGCTGCGGCTGCAGGTGCGGGGCGCCCGGGCTGGGGCGGGGCGCAGGCGCGAGGGGCGGCGCTTGGCGCCTGCTCCTCGAGGCCGGGAAGGGGGGCGGAGGAGGGAGGCCGCGTCCCAGGTGATTCGGATGGGTCTGCAAGCGGCGGGAGTGGCCGATGGACTCCAGGCTTCCCTGCCCGCGCACTTCCTTGCCCAGGTGCCGTACGTTGGCGCGAGCGCGCAGCAGGTGGAGCACGTGTTGTCGCTGCTGCGAGGCCGCCCTGGGAAAACGGTGGATCTGGGCTCCGGCGACGGCAGGATTGTAAGGCGCGCGTGCGTGCGTGTGTGTGTGTGTGTGTGTGTGTGTGTGTCTGTCTGTCTGTCTTCGCTGCCCCCTCCCGTGGTTGCCTTCCCCCACATTCTGGTCCCCACGCTTTTGGTGCCCACAGGTGCTGGCAGCCCACAGGTGTGGTCTCCGCCCGGCTGTGGGCTACGAGCTGAACCCGTGGTTGGTGGCGCTGGCGCGGCTGCACGCCTGGAGGGCTGGCTGTGCTGGCAGCGTCTGCTACCGCCGTGAGGACCTCTGGAAGGTAATCCGGAGTCCTGGACCCCAGCAGATTCCACACGTGATTTCCATGCTTCAGCCTGAGGTCCCCTTGACACCTGGGTGGGCTGGGGGCTGGGACTCAGAAGTTACAGTGACCCCATGCCCACCAGACCGCTCCATGGCTGGGGCCCCATTCCCTGTTGGGGTGACCACTTCTCTCTGCAGGTGAGCCTGAGGGACTGCCACAATGTGTCTGTGTTCCTGGCCCCCAGCGTGGTAGGTCTGGGGTGTGCTATCCCCACTGGGAAGTCCAGGCCAAACTTTAGTGTGTTTGCGGCTGAGACCTGGGGACCAGCCCAGTGTGGGTGCTAGGCCTGGACAGGCTGGGTGTGGGCAGCTGTTTTCTGTCTGTCCCCAGCACCCTCTACTCTACTGTTCTCTCCCACAGCTCCCACTGCTGGAGGAAAAGCTGCAGGCAGAGCTGCCCCCAGGTGCCCGGGTGGTATCTGGGCGCTTCCCCCTCCCCACCTGGCAGCCTGTGGCCGTGGTGGGTGAGGGCCTGGACCGAGTCTGGGCCTATGATGTCCATGGTGGTGGGCTGGCTGGGGAGGCTGTCTCCTCTTGGGGGGTGCCCATCAAGGCTGCCCCAGGACCCAGTTCCACCTCGGTCCCTGGGGCCACCAGTTCTCAGGCTGGCTAACGTTCAGACACAATAAAGGCTCTGTGGATTCCACCCTGACTCTTGTTTTGCAGCGGGCTGGGTGGGAGCGCTCCATGTTGGCTGCAGAGGAGTCTGCTCTGTGCTCCTTGGAAGACTGGCTAGTGGCTGGACGTCCTTGGATGTTGGGGCTTGGCTGGAGGCATGCCCCCCACTTTCCAGGGGTCCCTGGCACCCACCAGCTTCCTCAGCCTCAGGATTTCCTGCTTGTACCTGCTCAGAGGGACCAGGCTTAAGTCATCTTCCTGGCCATGGACAGGTTCGCCTTTAGTACCTGGGACAGCCATCATCTTTCTTCCCACCCAGACCAAGGCCCTCAGGTCACACACAGCTCACCTTCCCAAGAGCCTACCTGCCCAGGTGCTGGTCCACGTACTCCTGTAGCTCAGAAAGTTGCTCTTCAGCTACTGTGGCCCGGACCAGCAGCTGTGCCCGCTCCTGTTCCAGCTCTGCCTGGCATGGAGGGAGGTGCGTGTAAGTCATGAGCCAGGGCATAGTGTGAGGAGGGGCCCTGGCCAGGCCCTGCCCACTACCTGGGTGCCATGGGAGAAGTTTTGGAGCTTCTGGTGGATCTGAGCCCAGAATGTAGTGTCCAGGCCCCTGTGAAGGGAGCAGGAGAAGGAGGAATGGTTTTGAAGGCTGGCATGTCAGTCTAGGAGCTGACTAGTGACCCTTCTTGAATCAAGGTTCCCAGAGCCTCTAGGTGGTACCTGCTGGGAGTGAGTTTGGGACACCGTGGGTCCACCCTGCCACTCTGAGCCATGCCCAGGTCTTCAAGCCATTGGTGCATGAGGGGGCAGGGCAGCCCAAGCCCAGAGGGCCCACTGGCTGCTTGGAGGGCTAAGCCACAAGGCCAGCTCAGACAGTGACCCCAGTGTTAATAGGGTGTTAACCACCTCCCAGAGTGTGTGTTTCCCCAAATGCTGTGAGATGCTCCTTTGGGAGCCCTGCCCATCATATAGTTGGGGTCATGGAGGCCCAGAGGCCAGGGCCAGCCAGGTCACCAGGCAACCTGCTCCTACCCAGTCTTCATCCCTGGGTGCTCCAGGTCTTAGCAGAAGCGTCCCTTCCTTGGGCAGGTGCTCCTCATCCCTCCTATTCAAGGGCAGCTCCACTCCTGGCAGACCCCTTCACCCACCAGGTACTTGGCATGGCAGCCACCTCACTTTTCTGCAACTATCGGTGTCCCCCATGCCAAATGAGAAACCCAAGACCAGGACAGGCCACTGTGTTCACTGCTGTGAGCAGAACCCTGCTCCGCAGCCACAGTTCGTGGAAGAAATGAAAGCCGTGGAGCCACAGTGTTCTGCTCTCTGCTTTCCCCTTCAGATCTCCCCCACACCTACATGAGGGCACTCACTGTGGTGCTGATGTCCCCCCTGGGAGGTTTCACCAAGTCTTTTCTGTGGGGACAAAAGCAGCATCCCCTGCCTGCTGTGCTGTAAGGTTCGTGGTAGGGATTCCTCACAGGCCCTGGGTTGGAGCTTTGCTAAGCCTGGGACAGGCCTGGGGTGAGTTCTGGGGCTCTGTGCCCACCCCAAGGCCAGTGTGGGGCAGCAGGGAGGGGCACCTAAGCCTGGATCTTCTAGAGGTGCGTATCCAGCCTCCCCTGACCCTCCCGCAAGTGGCTGAGCTTGGTGACTAGTAGCAGTGGCTCTGGACCCGAGGCGGCTGCATCAAAGGTAGCCTTGGGTGTCCTGGGTACCCTGTCAGGGTTCACCAGTGTGTGGGGCCACTCCTGCTACCCACTATGCCACACTCTGGGTCACATAGAGCCACCTCACCCCAGGTGCCCATGTCAAGGCGGGGCCCACCTGTGAGTAGCCAATAGTTTCTCATGCCTATGGCTCAAATCTGCCAGGCGCTTGTGGTAGGTGCGAGCAGCCCGGGCCAGCTGTTGCTCACGGCAGCGGTGTGATGCCTGAATGTCCTCCAGAGTGTCCTCCAGAAATGTCCGAAGGGCTGTGGCTGCAGGTGTCTGGCCTGCACCACTGGCATACTCCTGGAGGAGGTGGTGTGGGCCTGGGGCAGCAGTGCTGGGGCTGGGCTAAGGTTAGGGGCCAGGTCTGGGTGGGGCCTGGTCAGGACAGGGCAGGGCAGGGCCAGGGTGGGAGCAGGGCTGGGATGGGGTTGGGCAGGGTGGGGCTTGGTCAGGCCCATCCCCTATCCCTTCCAAACTGGCTCCTTTGTCCCCCTCAGCAGGCTGGGCAGTGCAGGCAGCCAGGCCCACAGGGTCTCTCCAAAGCTGTCCAGTACACCCAGGCCAAACTTGGGCTCCTGAGGAGTCAGAAGCCTCCTGACCACCCACAGCCACAGGGCACCCTGCCCAGCGCTCACCACCACCTCTTGGGCATAGCCCTGCAGCCGGAAGGCGTACTCCTCATTCAGCTTTTTGAGCTGCAACTGCAGCTGGGCATTCTCGGCCTCAGCCTGGCGGAGCTGGCCCTGGCAGGTGGACAGCACCTGGGGCAGAGACAGCTCTCAACCTATGTTCTGAGGAGTGGACCTTCACTGAGCTTGTAGGGCCCCCGCATGCCAGATGCCAAATCCGAAGCAGGTAGGGTAGGGCCTCACCACAGCTTGTGCGGCCAGTCGCTGCCCAGCTGCCCTGGCCTCTTCTTGGGCTCCCTGCAGCTGCCGGCCCAGGGCTACCCTGAGGACACAGGTGTGCGGCTCAGCTGCGCCCACGGGGAAGGATTCCCTCTGCTCCTTGGGAACAGCTGCTCCAAGCACTGTACCCTGCTGGGCCCTCCATGTCGCAGGTGAGGCGGCCACTCACACACGTGTCTCCAGCGCCTGCTGTCGGGCCTTGTGATGCTCCAGCGCCCCCTCCACTTCTCCCTGTGGCTGTTCCTGGCCTCCCACCAGCTGTGGGGCACACAGGGCTGGCTGGATGAGACCCCCAAGCTCCAGGTCCCCCACACTGCCCCCATCCCCACTCTGGGTGCTCACACTTCCCCAGCTTCTGCTGCTCATTTTCTGCGGTCAGAAGGGAGGGCAGGGAGGGCTGAGGGGCAGAGGAGCAGGTTCCAGTCTTACTGTGCCTTCTGCTGAGGTTCTCACCTGGCCCCACCCAGCCCACCCAGCCTGGCTCTCCATGTGCTAATGGTGACCTGGAGTCTGCAGTGGTTGGCGCGTCCAGGGCCCTGGGCTTTGTGCCTGAACTCTTGGGCTGGTGCTTGGCAGTGCCCTACGTCAGCCTCTGCTGGGGCTGCACTCGCCTGGCTGGCACGGTCTCCGTGTAGCTCCAGCTCTAGCACCCGGCTCTCCAGCCTAAGGACCTGTGGGACAAGCAGCACCAGCAGGTGTACCTGCCTGCCGGCACACGTGGGACAGGCTGAAACCCACCGATTCCAAGCGTGTGTGCACTCTCATGCACAGCATGTGTCCTAGCCGTGAACCTCTCTGCCCCCCATGCAGTGAGGTGGGCCCACATGACTGCTCACCTCACTCTTCAGCTGGAAGATTTCAGCCTCGTGCTGCTCTCGCAGGCGATGGGTTGTGATCTGAATGTCAACCAGCTCCTTGGAGATCTGTGGGTGGCCAGGTAAGAGGTGATATCTGTGGGCACCTCCCTCCTAGCAGCATGCTGGGACCCCACACCCACCTGCAGCCGCTGCTCCTCACTCAGCTCTAGGTCTGACAGATGCTCTGTCTCAAGGCTGGTGGCCCATGCTGGGGGACCCCTAGGAACTCCTCGCAGCCAGTCCTCAGCTCGTGGAACAACCTGGGGATTCCCCAGGTGGGTCCCAGGCCTGGGCTGTGGCCCCACTCCCATGGAGTCACCAGCCCTCTCCCAGCCTGGCTGAGCTGGGGCGCCCCCCGCCCGGCCAGGATCAGACCCCAGATACAGGGGCCTGCACCCCTCCTGGCCTCTGACTCCATGGCAGGAGCAGCAGCAGCCTGGAGGACTCACGTTCTCAGTGGGCCGAGGTGGAGCCCCTGGCCTGGGGCCTGTGGCTGCTGCGTGCTCCATAGGCAAAAGGAATTCTGGCCTGCTCCTAGCCCAGTGCTACCAGAATTCCAGCCTGTGCTGGTGGCTGTTGCTGCGACAAGCCTTGGTGGCTTGTGTTGCCAAGGCCCCTGTGGGTCCCAGGAGACTCCCAGGGTCCCACCCACATGGGCAGGGCAGTTCGGTGGTTGTGGAGGTGGGGGGAGCTCTCTCAGCTCCTCCCACCTATGGCGACCCATCCTTTCTCTGCCCCGTCTCCTCGTCTGGGAAATGCAGCGTGCACCCCCTGCACTTATCCTGGCGCAGATGGAACCAGGGGCGCGTGACAGTGCCCACTCTGGGGTGGGGTGGGACGGCACACGCGAGATGGAGCTGTGGCTGCTGTCACTGTTGTCCTTAAGCAGGGTGCCCTGCCCTACCGTGGGGATTCGCACACTTATTAGACGCCTTCTATGTACCTCCTGGCGCTGGCTGAGCCGCGGGACGGGCAGGTGAACAAACTGGACAGATCTCCCCACCCCCAGCCTGAGAAAGGCGGGTGCAGACGTCCCCATAAGGGGACAGAGCACGCAGGGGACGACTAGGTCAGCCGGGCGCCAAGAGGGCTTCCCGGAGGAGGTGCCGCAGCGCCAGGCGCGGCGGGGTCGGATGTGCGCGCGGCGCCCCACCGGGCACGCGCACTCCCTCGGCGCACGCGCGCTCCCTCGGCCGCCCGTCAGGTCCAGCTGCGCGCAGGTTCCGGCCGGGCGGGGTGGGGCGCGTCCGCGGGCGGGGGCCGTTGGCGGAGGCCGGGCCGAGCGCCGCGCTCTGAGCAGGCCCCGTGACCGGCGGCACGAGGCCCGCCTCCGCCTGTCCGTCCTTCAGGCCGGCGGCGCAGCAGAGCGGGTGAGGGGGCGGCGGGGCCGCCGGGCCTGGAGGGGCGGGGAAGGCGTGGCCTGCAGGGCTGGAAGTGGGGCCCGGCGGGGCGGGGCGGAGCTGGGGAAGGCGGGGCCTGGCCGCGGCGGGGCGGGACTAGACAAGGCGCGGGCTGGGGGCGGGGCCTGAGAAGTCGTGGCCTGCGGCTTGGGGGCGGGGCCTGGCGGCGGCGGGGCGGGCTACGGAAAAGCGTGGCCTGCGGGGCTGGGGCTCGGGCTGGGGGCGGAGCCGGAGGGGAGGGCGGGGCCAGGGAAGGCGAGGCCTGCGGAGCTGGGGGGCGGGGCCCGGGAGAAAGGGCAGTGACGTGGGGGCGGGGCTGCGTCGAGCGTGGGCGGAGCCTAAGGGTGGGCGGGGCCCGGGAGGGGCGGGGCCGTAAGCGGGGCCTGGGTGGGCACCGGTGGCCCGCTCCAGCCCGGAGCGTGGAATTCCACACGAGTGCTCCGGGAAGTTCCTGGAGCAGGGAACAGGGCTCCTTCTCTGGCCCCCAGTGTATGTGGGGCTGACCCCGCCTCGCACAGCCCTTCCTAGGGTGTGGCGAGCGGAGCCCCTGCCCTGAAGAAGGGGTTCAGTAGGCTGGGGGGGGGCTCTTTTGGAGGAGGCGCGGGGTGGCTGAGTTCTGCGACCATGAAGGTCAAGGTCATCCCCGTGCTTGAGGACAACTACATGTACCTGGTCATCGAGGAGCACACGCGGGAGGCAGTGGCCGTGGACGTGGCCGTGCCCAAGAGGGTGAGGGCACACCGTGGGCGGCGGGGAGGCCACTGCAGGCCCAGGCAGCCTTGGGCCACGATCAGCTCGTCTCCCCTCCAGGAGGCTCCCCGACCACCCTAGCGGGTATTCTCTGATCTCTGGTTGTTATTGGCGTTTAGGGTTCCTTAGTTATGTTGGGACTCCCCTGAAGTTAGGGCCGCCTGTTTGCCATCCTCGGTGCCTAACTGTCGCCGCACACGCTGGGCGCTCAGCGTGTAATTGTCGGCTGGATCCCTGCTCCCCCGCACCGGCGCTGCCCTGGGTCCTGGCCTGCCTGGGGTGCTGTGCACGCCGGACCCAGAGCCCCAGTATGGAGGGGGTGGCCCATCCAGACCATCGGGTGTCATCATAACTCCCGTCCCTTTCAGCTGCTGGAGATCGTGGGCCGGGAAGGGGTGTCTCTGACCACTGTGCTGACCACCCACCACCACTGGTGAGCTCAGGCGGGTGGGCCAAGGCGCGAGGACGGCGCGCCCATGCCACCCAGAGGTGACTCCGCTCCCGCCGGTCCGCAGGGACCACGCGCGGGGAAACGCAGAGCTGGCGCGGCTGCGGCCCGGGCTGGCGGTGTTGGGCGCCGACGAGCGCATCTGCGCGCTGACGCGCAGGCTGGCGCACGGCGAGGAGCTGCGGGTGAGTGTGCGCCCCCCGGATGGGGCAGGGAGGGCGCCCCGGGCTCACCCAGCCTCACAGGTCCGCCTGCCCCTCCACCGCAGTTTGGGGCCATCCACGTGCGCTGCCTCCTGACGCCCGGCCACACCTCCAGCCACATGAGCTACTTCCTGTGGGAGGACGAATGCCCGGACCCACCTGCCCTGTTCTCCGGTACCGGCAGTCTAGAGCTCGTCCGCCCCACCTCCCTCTGTCCCCGCCCCATCTTCTCTGACCCGCCCTCCTCCTCCAGGGGACGCGCTATCTGTCGCCGGCTGCGGCTGGTGCCTGGAGGGCACTGCTCTGCAGATGTACCAAAGCCTGGCTGAGACCCTGGGCACCCTGCCCCCTGAGACGGTGAGGGCCCAGCCCGTGCTTGGGGTGCAGTGGGCTCTGCACTTGTCCTGCGCCAGGGGTGCAGAACGAGTATGCTCCAGCTGTGGTGGACCTGGGCGGGCAAGGGGCTGGGCCAGCGTGAGCGCCTTCCGCCATCTCTGCTTGGGCTGCGCTGTGCACCCACTGAGCACCTTCTTCCTCCAGAAGGTGTTCTGTGGCCATGAGCACACACTGAGCAATCTCGAGTTTGCACAGAAAGTGGAGCCCTGCAATGACCACGTGAAAACCAAGCTGTGCTGGGCCAAGGTACAGCCACTCCTTCCCTTCCTGATGGGAGGGTGGGGGAGGACAGGTGTCTTCTTCCTAGGGTTTGGGTGTCAGGACTCGGGGGGGTACCACAGGGGTCAGCCATGACTGGCCTCGGATGACCAGACCTGGGTCAGGGCCTGCGGTGCGCTGTCCTGCTGCAGCTCCCTTGGTGACCACAGCCAAGCTGCCTGGGGCTGTCGGATAAGGCCCAGTTGTGACAAGGGCCTGTGGTCATTCCAGAAGAGGGATGAGGACGATGTGCCCACGGTACCATCCACTCTGGGCGAGGAGCTGCTCTACAACCCCTTCCTGAGGGTGGCGTGAGTGTGGCTGTTGTCTGGGGGGCTTTCCTGGGGCAGGGCCTGAGCCGTGCCTGCAGCCTCAGGAAGCCCCGTACCCTCCCCCAGGGTCTCCCTGCCGTCCTTGGGGCCTCCTTGGCAGGCATTTAGATACTTAGGAAGGTGTCCGGGAACCATTCATTGGGCTGAGCAGGGAAAGCAGCTCATTAAGCACCCTCTGCCGGAGTGATCCTGGCACCCTCCACCCGCGATTCCATCTTCCCTGGCCTGGGCAGTTGACCAGCTCAGAGATTCCCCACTGTACCCCCTGCCCCACAGAGAGGAGCTGGTTCGCAAGTTCACAGGCAAGGTGGTCCCAGCTGAAGTCCTGGAGGTGCTCTGCAGGGAGCGGGCACGCTTTGAGCGGGCAGCCGAGCCGCTGCAGCCACAGGCACGGGCTCTCCTTGCACTGCAGTGGGGGCTCCTGAGTGCAGCCCAGCAGAAATGAGCCACGCGTCGGGCCTCGTGGGGGCAGAGTCCATGCACATCCCTCCTGTGATCTCTGGAACCTTCCTGTGAGGCTCTGCCCATCTGGCTGCCCAGCCTCAAAGCGTCAGCACATAGGTGCTTTGCCTCTGGCACTGCCCAGGGCTGGACATGCAGGGCCTCTTTGTAGGGGCCCACATGGGCCCTGAGGCCTGGGTGCCCAGGAAGTAGCTTAATGGGGTACACTGGGTTTCTGAACTGTGAATAAAGCTTTGAAAGCCTTTCTTGATGCTGGAGGACACTCCGAGAGAGCTGCGTTCAGGGGTGCTCAGTGTGTTTTAGGAGGGGGATCCCTTTATTAGAAATGGAGCTCTGTGGGAGACAGGCCTGGTGGGATCCCAGCCAGGGAAGGAAGACTCAGGGGGAAGCTTCGCACGCAGACTCAGCCCAGGAAACACATGTGCTCTTGGCTGGAGGGCACAGTTTCATAACAGTGAACACCTGGTTTCAGGGGACCGAGCACCCCTTGTCCAGACAGGTCCAGCCCCATTTCCCGCCCGCTACACTGTAGCTTTGACTCCAGAAGTCAGGCATGAGGAGCCCACTCTGCTCTGCCTTAGGTGCCCGGGGCTGGCTGAGGCCCCACACACTTGGGTCATCATGAGCCGGAGGTGTTAGGGCAGTACCATGGGCCTTGGCCCTGGGCTGCTGGAACGGGTTCCGGAACCTCACAGAACCTTGAGTCTCCTTGGTCACTCCACCCCACTCTGGCAGAGGCGGAGGGGATCCCCAGGGGAGCTCAGCTGGTGGTGGCTGCGACCACTGTGGGCCCTGACCACCATCCTGGGTGCAGCCAGCTTCCCCCTCCCACAGGGTTCCAGCACATTCTGCAGCTCACTCCAAATTTATGGGGAGGGCCCTGGGGCCTCGGAATATGTGATCTTGCTGCTGGATATCCTGTGAGCCTTTCTGGGAGACCTGGTGCTGGCTGCAAGTGGGCTTCAACAGACCCCCACGGCCTCCTACCACCGGATATTGAGGCCAGAGCTGGTCTTCTCCACGGCATGGTACTGTGTGTGCAGCAGGCGGCCGGCCCGCTCCGAGGCCTCGCCCTGCAGCCAGTGCCCGTATAGCTCTCGGATCCCAGGCACGTCCTCGGGCACCTCCGTCCTGACCATGCCATACAGTCTCTCGACGTGCTGGAGAAGCTCCCTGCTGGGCATGTCCAGGGCCTTGAGCTGGCCTCCGCCATTCAGGCAACCTGTGGCAGAGTTGACAGGGTCACAACACACACCTGCCCAAGCCTCCTGACTGCCTAGGAGCAGGAGGGCAAGACCCCCTTCTTCCCCCTCCCACCTGGCAGAGGCTGCTTGTAGCTCTGGTCCCAGATGGGCCCACTTGGTCCATGCCCTGGGAGGAGCTACCTGCGGGGCAGGCCATGACCTCCACGTAATGGTATGGGCAGCGCCCCCGCTTGATCTTCTGCACCAGGTTCTGGATGTTGCGGAAGCCATACACCGCAGCAAAGCGCAGGAGCACCTGGCCCCCCTTCTCCAGGGTCACCTCCTGGAAGTCCTTGTTCCTGAGGGGCACGGACCGGGCTTGTCTGCTCAGCACACCCACCAGGGTGCACCCACACAGAAGGGGAGGCCCAGACCCCCTGGTCCTCTCCACCTGTCTCCACTCACCCTCCAGTCCAGCAGATGCTTTTACCTCCAGCCTCAGTCTCTCTATCTGTAAAGTGGGAATCCCTCCTTCCCAAGGGTGGCTATGAACCCCAGCCCTCCCTCTTGGGATCTGGTGTCACGGTGCGCACCCTGTGCCAGGTACCCTGCCTGCCCTTGCCTGCAGTGGCCTCTTAGGCTCAGGGTCACTGCCCCCTACGATGGACAGATCCTGACCCAGGCCTGGGGTGCTATCGACATTCACACTGCCAAGCCAGCAAGGAGGGCCCAGTGTGCGCTCCCAAACCCTGGACACCACCCTCCACCAAGCCCACCTCAGCGAGAGGACCCAGGGCCAAGGCGGTGGCCTAAGGAAACACTGGGGCCTTGTGGCCCCCCTGCCCTGGCACTCTGGCCCATCCACTGACCTCAGGGGTCTATAGGTGACCTCAGCCACGTGGATTCCAAAGAGCTCTCGAGCTGCATGCCGGAACACATGCTCCAGGTAGCCACCCGAGCCCCCACCCTGGTGGCTGGTGGGCTCCTCTGCAGACACGCCGCTGGTCCTGGGTAAGGAGGGCAGGGCCTGAGCACAGCCATAGGGCTGCTGCCTACCGAGGCTGTGGGGAGCAGAGCTCCGTCTCTCACTGTAGAGAACATTTGCTTTTCTAAGTGGGAAACAAGTCACAGACACAAAAGAATGGCTTGTCATGTCCCTGGGGATCTGCCGGTGTGTCTGAGACACAGATGTCCTGCCGCTGTGTCCTGGGGAGCTCAGACCTGCAAAAAGCTCTGATGACCATCAGCAACTGTCCACCGGCCATTGTAAACTCAGCCACCTCTGTGGGCTGTGGGAGGGGCATGGAATCAACCAGAAGGAGGCAGGGGAGGGGTGGGGGGGGATGCTGCCTGCTGCCCCACCCCCACAGGCAGCATTTGAAGCTAAAATAAAGGTTCTTGGTGTGGGACATACTACCCCTCCACGGTGACAGGCAGCTGACTTACAGGCTGTCCAGAGGGGCTGGCTCCAGTTCTGACAGTGAGATGCCTTCTTCTTCCAGCAACTTGAAAACTTCTCCTGCAACAAAACCAAATCCACAGCACACTGTTTAGCTGGGATCTCAATAAAAACAAACCTCCAAAGAACATCCAAGCCTGCATCCCTAGCAATCTGCAACTTGGCCCCAGAGGGCCCCAAACGCCCACCCCTGGCATGTGGGTAGGAGGACGGACCCAGCCACAGAGGTAAGAACCACTCCGCTTCTGAAGACCCTTGGGAAGGCCTCCTCATTCCCACCCCGGGCAGCGTGACGCTGAGCCAGTCACCATGTTCATCTAGTGCCCCATCTGTCCAGCCTCCTGGGGACTTATTTTTCTGTCTTTTTATTTTTATTTTTAGACACGGGGTCTTGCTGTGTTGCCCAGGCTGCAGTGCAGTGGTGTGATCACAGCTCATGGCAGCCTCCAACTCCTGGGCTTGAATGATCCTCCCCCCTCATCCCCCTCAGTAGCTGGGACTGCAGGCGCCACCACATCAGGTTAATTCCTGTCTTGTACATATTTGGGAGGCTCTGTGAAGCTACTCAACTCAGGAATGGGGTGGCCCACGTGAGCCAAAGAGGCCGGACACAGAATCTCCACCCATCTCTCCTCAGACTCATTTCAGAGCAAACAAGGAGGTACCAGTGGGGCCCTGTCCAGCCGCAGGTCCCTAAGGTGGGTCAGCTGCCAGTGGCTTGAGGGAGAGACCAGGAGGTGCACACAGGGAGCTCCCGGGCTCCAGCCAGAGCCCACATGGGCAGGACCCCGGCAGACGCCATCTGTGCCCAGGCCTCAGATGCAGATCCGGAAGCAAGCAGGCTCAGGGCAGCATGGCGTGACCGCACCTGTCGTGAGGACGCAGTCTACGTCACGTGTCTGGTACTCCTGGTTGAAAAAGTCGGGTCTGGATGCTTCTAGCTTCTTGTCATAGCAGGGCATCACTGTCACATGATAGATCTTATCAGGGGTCAGGTGCTACATGGAGAAGTACAGAAACACCTGTCACTCCTGAGCCCAGAACCTGCAGCTGACAAGGGAGGTGGGAGGCCATGGCACAGGCATGGCCGTGCATGCCACCACCCAGTGGCCAGCACATGAGCCTCACAGTGCTCCCCAGCACCCTCCCTGATGATTCTGTGGGTGTGCCACGGACTCCACAGGTCCCAGCTTGTCTAGGAGAACGACGCTGACCTGTTCACAGCAGGTCTGTGTTCCCTAACAGAGGAGAAGAGGACACCTCCCTATGGGTCAAGGAGGAGAGAGCAGGTCATGGTGGAAATAAAAACAGGTACAGGGGGAAGTCGATCACGTCCAGAGGGAGGAAAGATGGTGTAGGACAGGTGTCAGTGCACATGGCCTGTGGTCACTGCCAGGGCCACCTCCCTCCTGCGCCCCTGCTGGTTGGGTGCCCTCAGGCTCAGATCCTGTGTCAATGACTGTGTTGGGCCTGGGGAGGGGGCTGCACTTGGCACCCATCTACCGGTGGCTGAAGGATGGGCTCCTGACTCAGCTGATCTTGGCTTCCTGCTCTCTCATCAGGCCTAGCCACCTCTGGATGAGTGACTAGCACCTTTGTATCAGAACTCAGCCCCCTGGTGACTAGCAGGAGAGAGGGGGCCTTGGCAGCAGGAGGCCAGCTGTGCTGGGACTGAGGGCAGAGGCGTGCCAGACAGCAGCCACCATGCAATGCTGAGTCATCCCCATGCCACCAGAAGGCCACATTGCCACAGGCAAGGGCTCTGCGCCTCTTCCAGCCTTGCAGTAGGTGGCCTGCATGTTCACCTCTGGCCATTCCCTGAGGTGCTGCCTGGGGGTGGGCCCGATGCTGTTACCTGCTGCTGGGCGAGGAAGTCCTTGACCAGGGCGCCCATGACCTGCTGTGGGGACCGGGCCGTGCTGATGTGGGGGATGATGAAGCTGCCATGGGTCTTTTCAGCATAGCAGATCCAGCCTGAGGCGACAGGGGCACATGGGACTTGGTAGGGGGCAGGGTGCCTCTCCCCAGCTTAGCAGTGACATGACGGTCCGGGTGTGGACCCACTTGCACAAGAAAGCATGGTGATGTTTGAGAATGCTCCCGTTCTACCCTGCCCACCACGGGAGTTCAGCATGCAGGTGTTCACCCTCTGGGGGAACTGGAGTGATTACAGGTGACTCCCAAGACCCCAGGATAGCTCCTCCTCCAGAAGAGGCCACCCTATGCCGACATTCTTAGCCCACGCTGCAGAGCCCATGCTTCTTCCCCCCACCTGTCATTCCTGGAACCCACCCTGAGCTGTCAACATCGTGTCAAGTTTTCAGTTTACTTGAACTCGAATCTCACACCATTTACACAGCCATGAGCACACCTGGGCAGGCAGAAGCCAGCATGGGCAAGGCCTGCTTGGAGTTGGCCTGTCCTCGGAATCGCTGCACGAACTCTTGCTGGCTCTCAAGGAGGCTGAAGTTCCTCGAGAAGGTGGTATCGAAGACGAAGTGCACCCCTGGAAGGCGGGAACCCACTTAACCCACCAAGGATGCCCACATATGAGCCGTGGCCAGAACCAGCATCACAATGCCTGGGTCCTGTGCTGGCCATGGTGGGGGCAGCACTGCTGACCAGCCCCCAAGAGCAGGGCTTGGCCTCCCAGTGGCAGCTCAGATGTTTCCACAGCAGCTGCAGGAAGCATCGTCCTAAAATGTCACAGCCCCTGCTGGGTGTGGCACCTGCTTCCTGCATCTGAGTGTCAACCCCAGTGGATTGAGTTCTTGTGCTGTTATGTTGCCTGGGCATCCACTATGAATACAAGTTTAACTTTCCCATACCAGAAGCAGGGCTTGGTCATCCTCTGTGCCTCCTCCCATTTCCTTTATAGTTCCTCAGACACCTGCCCTATATGCTGCTCCCTGGTGACCACTTCCTAAGGGACAGTTCATGGAGCCCACTGGGCTGGCCCCACTGATGCCCACACCCTACACAGACCGTGCAGCTACCCCACAGGATCCCCTGGAACTCATGCCTGCTTGCTCTAAATTCACTAACTAGAACTCCCTGTGGGAAACCTGCTTTGATAATGCCCTGAGCCCCAGTAAAGGTGCTGGCCCACGGGTCCCTCTCTCTCTCCTGACTCTTCTTCCTGGCCTCGAGTGACCCACGGGCAGAGGGCTGCCCTCCCGACTCATGGTGCCCTCCCTGCCCAGGATCTGTAAGTTAAAATCTTTGAACATGTTTCCTATTGTGGTGGTGTTGGATTTGTACCTTCCATCTGAAGAACCAGGGGCTGCCCCAGGCTGGGTTTTCCCCAGGACTCTGGATTGGGCTCCCAGCGCCAGACAGTGGTCAGGCAGACACAAACCTCGCATTGGCCAGGTAAAGGCCACAGGGCGTCTGCCCGTGTAAAAGGTTTCCCATGTGAGGGACCCCAGTCACGGGTCAACACCTAGGCAGGTTAAAGAAGTATCCCACAAAAGGCACACTGAGAACACCCACATCCAGCCCTCCTGCATTTCCCGTTAGGGTGGGGCTGCCAGCTGCTCTGGCACTGGAACCCCGTTCTAGCTGGGGGCTCTGAAGACACCCACATCTTCCCCAGTCCAGCTCCTGGTCAACCAAAACTGACCTGAGCCAGAATCCAACACAGAGCTGGAAAACATGCCTTAATAATACTGGCTAAAAAATAATACAAGGAGTGGGTGAATCCTAGACTCAGAGAAAGTACAAAGTCAGAATTCAGATGATTTTTCTTTTGACAGGCACTACTCTCAAACATCAAACTGAAACTTCAAGCGCAAGTCAGGCACAGAATAAAGAGTTCCTGTGACATTTAAATTCAGGGCTGAGTGACATGTCAGTGACTCAGACGCTGGAAGTGCCCCGGCTCACTCAGACGCCCCCTTATTTTGTAACTACAGTGTTTTGCCCCCGGTTCCTCGCCTACCTATTTTTTTAAAGAATGAGGTTAATTTCCTGGCGGTGTCTGTAGGATTCAGCTGAAGCCGGGCAGCCAGTGATGCTCTGGACTGTGGTGAGACCGATACGACGACCAGCCTCTGCTGACCGGGGGCTGATGTCTGCAAAGCAAGGGGGATGCTGCTTACTCTGCAGGCTTTGTGCAGACTCCCAGGGGCCAAAGTGGTCAGATGCCATCGGTTCTGGAGTGAGCGTGCTAGCTCCATCGAGGTGTATCATTCTGATCTACACTTAGGACCCAAAGTTTAGGGCCTGACACTTTCAGTGTTGGAGACTACTGACAAGTAATTCACCGACAGCTGATCAGCAGGATTTAAAATGCAGGAGTCACCTGAAGACAGGACGAGCAGCTTCAGGAGACGAGCTGCCCTGGACAAAATAAGTTGTGGGCTGCTGGGGTTGATTTCAGGTTCAGGCAGAGTCTCAGAGGCCACCCACCACGTACCTTATTAGCATCCAGTGCCTTTCGCAGCTCCTCGTGGCTCTGCTGAGTGATAAGCACGGTCTCCGCCGAGGTGACGCAGCCACTGCACGCCAGGCAGTCATTCAGCGAGACCTTGGCCTTCTCTAGCCTCTGGGTTTTGCCATCCTGCGAAGGAGCAAGAACCAGGTGCACAGAGGGCCCCACTGCGTGAGGACACAGCGCTTTCAGGATGGCGGGGTTTACAGCAAGCTCTTGTTCTCTTGCTTGTAACACCACTGACAGATGACAGGGTAGCTGGCTGGGTATATTGCCACTCAGTGTTTAAAAAGTTAAATATTTATTACAAAAACGCTTATACACATTCTAGATTTTCATATTGCCCTAAAATTCTACTTTTTGGTACAAACTTGGTTACTACATCAGAATCACATGAATAGGGCTTGAGGCTGTTAAATCATCAGAGAAGCAGCTGACTTGACCACCCCCAGGGGTCCTCTGGGGGGCTGCTGGTCCCAGGCTGCACACTCACAGGGCTGTGGACAGGAAAGTGCCAAAGGCAAGGCTCTGGATGGGGGAGGAAGAGGGAAGCCAAGGGTGGATGAAGGAAGAAAGGACAGAGGGACACAGGAAAGGAGAGAGGCAAGAAGAGGGAGGAAATGGGGAGCCTGGCCCCAGGGGAGTGGGGGGCCAAAACAGGCAGCAACAGTCTTCAGACTCGGCCAAACAGATGCAGAACCATGGGTGTTGGAGGTGGGGCCAGGATGACTCTCAGTGATTTTTCTTAGATGCAAAATAATCCCAGCTTGAGCCTCCCACCTCCCCCGGCAAACACAGAGATGGTTTGAGCCAGGTCCAGGAGAGCTTCAGGGCCTAGAATGTGGCCAGGGGAGCAAGGCGCCCCTCCAGCCTAGTTCCTAGCTAGGCCTGTGCGTTGCACCAAAGCCTCAATTTGAGCTCAGCCCATATTTTTACAGTTGGAACTGCCTGAAGGCCCAGAGGTACCAGCTTCAGTGCTGTGCGAGCCGGAGGCTGACAAGCTCCTCCAAATCAACTGCTGCTGCTCTGGACAGCTGCATAGTGGGGCCTACCACCTTCCCTTCATTCGTGGGACCCCTCATGAGAGCCAGGTCCTCCCAACTGCACCAGGCTCCATGGTGTGCTATAAGGTCACACTCCTCGACAGAGCAAACAGCTGGCTCTTTTCCTGTGACCACTCGATCCTGCTGTTTGTCCTTCGAAACAGCAGGTGTGCACACCCCTCACACCATGAGCCACTCTGCAGTTCCTCCCCTACACCCTCCAGGAGCCAGGGTTCCTAGCCTGAGCTGAGCGTCGTTTCTCTGTGCAGATCGCAGGACTGGGACAATGTTCTTTAGAGTCCAAATGGCAGACAGTTGTGGGTGAATTTTAACAGTGTTTCATCAGGATCTCTTTTTTTATTTTTATTTTTATTTTTTGGAGACAGGGTCTTGCTCTGTGGCCCTGGCTGGAGCGCAGCGGTGTCATCATAGTTCATCGTAACCTCCAACTCCTTGGCTTGAGCAACCCTCCCGCCTCAGCCTCTGAGTGCTGGGATCACAGGTGCCCAGCTTCATCCGGATCTCATCATCACTTAATTAGAGAGGAAGTAGGTGTTCTCTAAGAATGGGAGGTCTGAACTGGAAAATCTTATACAATTAGAACTTCTCGCAGGAAGCAGACAGGATCTATAATCTCTGCAAAAGGGCCCCTTTTTCAGAACAAATCAAGCTTGCTGTTCAGCCTGGGTGCTTCCCCATTCACCCTCCCCAGGCACCCTGATCCCTGGCCTCCCCGGTGGTAGGTGAATTTGACCAGTGAGAAATGTGGAAAGCCTCAAGGTCACTGCCTTCGTGACTGGATGAAGTAGAGAAAAGTGTGTTTCAGATCAGCCGAGCCAGAGGCTGTGATGAGGCCCGTGTGCCTTACTTGGTTAACTTGGAAGTAACTCCCATCATCTTCGATGTGGATCTTGGCTATGCCGCTTCCTGGCCTCTTATCCACCTTCATGGGCTTGATGCAGTCCTACACCAGGAAGAGACCCCAAACCAGAGCCTGTGAGTGGGCAGAGGTTCCCAACGAAGCAGGGTTTCAAGGACGGCAGCCTGGCTGCCCAACGGCCAGCCACGTGGCATGAAGGTGCTGCCCTGAGCCATGCACACGGAAACTGAGGCTGGTCCCACCATCTCCTGCCACAGAAGCAGTCACACCAGCTCTGACTGCTTACCCTGCTCTCACGCTGGCCACAGGTTTCTACCATCCTGCCGGCTCTGAAGACCACTTACTCTACAGGTCCCAGTTAGCATGAAGGTCAGTGCTAACGGTGCCTGCAAACCACCCATCTGCAGAGACTCCGCCAACCCTGACCTTCATCCTAAGCACAAACAGGAGGCGTGACCAGAGTGTTACACTGGCTACTGAGAGGCAGCCAAGGACTCGGCAGCAACACTTTGCTTGGAAAAGACTGGAGGTCACCTCCCTGCACAGTGCCCGGAAAAAAGTTCATTTCTCTCCCAGTCTCCTCGAGTTCTCTCTCTAGGCCACTGCCTTCCCTAAAATGACCAGCCCCAGAAAGCCCGGGCAGGACGCCTGCCGAGCAGCCCCACTCGCCTCCTCCTTAACTCTGGGCCTTCCAGCTCTGGCCCTGCAGGGCTGTCGCCACCGATAGGCGCACCCAGAGCACACCCAGATGCGCGCGACACCAGCCTCATTTGCGAGTGTAGCGGAGCGAGCTCTGCCTAACCCCCAGGGCGATGCCAAGCACGGTGTTTACTGAGCAGCTACTGCGGTGCTTCTGCCTGCCATCCACCTGGTCTCCCCGCTGCGCTGGGGTCACCACCGTCCCCGTCTGTGCAGGTGAGCGAACGGTGGTCAGAGAGGGCCCGGGGCCCGGCGGGACGCGGCGCAGAGGTGGACAGGCCGCGCGGTGCGGCCCGCCCCTCCGGCCCTGTGAGCCGGCCCGCGCGGCTCCGCTAGGCTGGGTGGCGCGAGGCTGCGGCCGCCCGGGCACCCTGGCACAGTAAGCGGGTCGGCGGCACAGCCCTCCCTGGCCTCAGTTTCCCTGTCGGTACGAAACGGGCCGGGGTCGCTGGTGGCCTCGCGGGCATCGGCCGGGGGCCGGGATTCGGATTTCATTTCTCAGGGGAAGAAACCGAGGCGGGGAGGGGTTTCCCACCACGCGAGGGGCGGACCGAGCGCAGCCTCGCTCGGCCCACCCCGGCCCGCTGCCCGAGCACGGCCGCCCGCCCACCCGGGCGGCCCACCTGAGACGGCCCGATGAAGTCATCCAGGTCCGTCAGCTGCAGCGCCCCGCTGAAGGGCGACGCCATGACTGCCACACTGCCGCCGGGCGCCGCGCGCAGGTGTCACCAAACGGCGCGAAACGGAGAACTTGTTCCGCCACGCTGCCGGAAAGCGTCCGGCGGGGCGCATGCGCACCTCTCCTCCAGCGGGGCGCCCCGCAGGGTGGGCGCCCTCTGCCGGCGGCCCGGCGCAGAGGCTCTCGGGCCGGTCTCGCCGACAATGGGGCCACGTCCCGCGCTGCACCTGCCGCAGCACCTGTTGCCGTACCTGCCGCGCCCCCTGTGCTGGGGTGGAGAGCGGCGGCGGGACGAGGAATGGCGCAGCTCTGGCGCCAATCTCTGCGCCTTCACAGAGAAGAGGAGGGGTCCTCGCTCGTTCATTTAGCCACCCAGAGCTTACCTGCCGACAGGTGGGGGCCCGGGGCCGCGCTTTGCTTTACTTTGCTCGCCGACGCAGCCCAAGAATCCAGGACGGCGCCCGGCATACAGTAGGCGCTCAATTCTGTTGAAGCAATTCAGGCAGCGAAGAAAGTGAAAAGGTACAGGGTCTCGAGTGATCCTCACTCTCACGCTCCTGCGGCTGGGTGTGGGCCTGGGGGTCGGGGGAACCCCCGGAGAGTCCTGCCAGGGCATGCCAGACCCCTTCTCTGTTATTTTGGAGACAAGCCTGAGAAAACTCCGTTTCCCTAGGAGATTTTATAACCTGGAACAGGTGCGCTGCGAGTCTGACCCAATTTCTAAGCCGTTGTGAAGCACATCATGTCCACTGATGCACTGAATGACCAGTTTTTATTGGGACTTTCCAGAAAGCTCCAGGGATCGAGTCTGGTGTATTTCCAGCCGCCACAGGCTCAGTCCTGGATTATCGGTGCTGATCTCATGTTTCTGAGGCCCCAGCCTGTGCTTCCACTCTTCCGAGGGTTCTGGTAGAACCCCCTTCTGGGCCCTGATTCCGACAGCTTGCCCCCACCTGACTCTGCCTGGCGAACCTACCTGTGGGGTTTGCCGCCAGGCCCAGGAACTCGAGGCCACTGGCTGGCGTGGCCTCATTGGGCACCTGCAGCCGCCCCTCTTGCCCCACAGGACTTTCTTCCTCAGTAGCAGGCGTTTCCCCAGCACTTGGGCCAGGTGGGCCTCCAGGTCCCACCGTCCCCCTGGCCTGGCAATACCTGACCAAGCTCCAAGATGAGATGCCTGAAATCTGAAGAATACCACTGACTATTAGAAATAGACGAAGCACAAAGTACATTTAGTTGCACTGAAATGCCATGGAGTGGGTTTACAAAAGTGGGCGTGAGGAGTGCTGTTGGGCTGGGGGAGGGTCTGCTGGGTGGGGTGTGCGAGAGCATGTACTGAGAGGGCTCTGGCTGGGGCCTAGGGAAAAGGGTTTTGGTATATTTGGGGAAAAGGTGGGGACAGCCCGTGTCTGTCGGCAGACGGTAGACAGACTGATTGGGGTCTGTGCGTCCAGTGGAGCAGTGCTCAGCCGTGAAAAGGAACGACTCACTGACACGCGCTACAATGTGGATGAACCTTGAAAACGTGATACTGGGTCACATATTGTATGGTTCCATTTATACGAAATGTCCAGAAGAGGCAAATCCACACAGACAAAGAGTGTTACAGAGGTTACCAGGGCCCGGGGGGGAGGGCGTTTCTGATTGGGCTGATGAAAAAGTTTTGGAAATAGATGTTGCACATCATTGTGAATGTAATTAACACTCTGAATAGGATACTTAAAACTGGTTACAATGGCAATTTTGTTATATATTTTACCACAATTTTGAAAATTAATAATGAAATATACCAAAACCCATCGAACTGTACACTTTAAATGGGTGAATTGTATGGTATGTGAATTTGTATCTCAATAACACTATTGCAAGAAAAGGTAGGGGAGCCAGGCATGGTGGTGCCTGTAGTCCCAGCTACTCAGGGGCTGAGGCAGGAGGATTGATTGAGCCCAGGAATTTGAGTCCAACCTGGGCAACATAGCGAGACCTCATCTCAAAATAAATAAGTAAATAAATAAAAGGGGAAGGTGGGGCCAGAAGCCTGTGGCTCAGCCTTGCTGCCCTGAGGTGGCCCCTAGGTGGCCCTGAGATGCCCCTGCAGTAACAGACCAGGATTCTTCCCTGCAGGAGTGCCTGGGTGACCAATAGAGCCAGTTTCTAGTTCACAAAATAATGACCAGGGGTGTCTGATCCCTCCCTCTCTCTCATACACACATATACACTTGCGCACCCACACAGGCGTGTGCACGCATGAAGTCACTGGAGCAGGCTCCTCCTGCTGCTCTGGGAGGAGCCAGGGGTGAGGCTTTTCAGCCCTGGCGGGGGGTGTCTTTCATTAACTTTCCAGCCTTTTCCCTGGAGACCCTCGGCTCTTGTGCCAACATTATGCCTCTGTTGTCCCTGCTCTCACATTTTGCCAATTGTTTCATCATCATCATTAGAGAGTATTTACTGTGCACTTCCCATGTGCAAGTCCCTGAGCCAGACCCTGGGAATCCAGGGAGGGGAAGGGAGGACCCCAGGGCCTGCTGAGCACACAGGCCGAGGCCGTGGACCTTGGGGTTGCCATGGTGCTGTGGCCACATGTGGGCATCCCTTGGCCAGGGCTGGAATGGGAGCCTGACCGGGCCTCTGCTCTGGGGGTGCCCACAGGGCCACCCTTTGCCCACAGCCACCACCTAGTCATTGGGTGGGAGGAAGTGTGTCAACATCCTCTTGTGGATCCGGTGTCCACTGAGGCTTGTAGATCTGCCTGGCCTGCTCCTGTGGCTGGTGTCAGAGTTTCACCCTCAGGAGGGATCTAGTCTGTGTGTGTTTTCTGAGGCTGCCATAAGATATGACCACAAACTATGGGGCTTAAAACAACAGGAATGCATCCTCTCACAGTCCTGGAGGCCAGAATTCTGAAATCAAGGTGTCGGCAGAGCTGTACTCCCTCCAGCTCCAGGGGAGGGTGCTTCCTGCCTCCTCTAGGCATCCTTGGATTTGGCCACATCTCTCCAATCTCTGCCTCTGTCTTCACAAGGCTGTCTCTCTCTGTGTTTGTGTCCCCTCTCTTATAAGGACACTTGTCATTGGGTTTAGGGCCCCTGCCCCCCCCAAGAAATGGGAAAGGGGAAATGGAGTTGCCGGGGTGCTCCTCGTGGCTGGGCTGTAGGAGAGGACGCTCTGGCTGTGGCCCACGTGGCTGTGGTCTTCAAGGCCCAAAGGACACATGGAGGTCTGGTGGCCCCATTGTGCACAGAGCCACGGGGACCACCCACCCCAGCACCGTGGGTCACCTGCCGAGAGCAGTGAGCAGTACCCTGCCCATCATAGCGTCTGGTATGAAGTCTGGGGGCCCAGGAGCTGCCTGGCAGGCAGGGGCGGGGCAGGAGTGGGGAGGTGGACCCACAAGCGCCCCCTGTGCGGTCACGGAAGTGTAGGACACCCTGGCTCAGTGACGTCCAAGTACAGGGCCTCAGCAGTCTGGTCCCCAAGGGAGGTGCAGAGATGCTCTGTCCACTGGGAGTAGGTCTCGCCTTCTAAACCCACCCTGCTCTTTGTAAACTGGGGACTATTTTGTGTTGGTTAATGTGGGTGGCCAATGAGGGGCCTTCTTCCGAAGGGAGGGTCTTCATGGTAGGGGGTTCTGGGGAAATCAGCCCGGATAACAGGGTGCCCTTCCATGTCTGGGTGGACAGACATGGGGGCACAACTTCCACACTAGCCCCCTCTGACTCTTCCCAGGCCCCATGTTCTGGGCTGCGAGGAGGGGAGGGGGGAAGGCCTGGCTGGCAGGGCCCTGGGCTCCGGGTGGGCTCTGCCGTGGGCATGTCTGCCGTGAGGGTGGGCCCATGCAGCCTCTTATTCTCAAACTTTGGAGAGAAAGCAGCCTTTCTATAAGAAAACATGGGGGTGCAGGTGGCCATTTCTGCCTGCGGTCGGACTTGGACCCCTCCCCTGTTGTGTCATCATGCCCCCCCTCCCGAGTCGAACCCTCGCCTTTTGTGAAGCAAGACTCCTGGTTTCCACCCGCTGGCTGAACAGACATGCTTTATTTGTTGAAGGGAATTACTGTTGGCAATGAGCACATCATTAGCAGCACAATCAATGCTCGATGTCTTCCCTGGGGGCCACCACATCTTGTCAACAGGTGGAATCCCAGAACAGCCCCGGGAGGCCACGCAGGCTGCAATTAGCAGCTAATGAGGAGGATGACCTGCTCCCGCAAGACAGCACCAGTGTGGGGCACCAGGTAAGGCAGGGGCAGAGCCAGCACAGGAGGACGGGAGAAAGCCGGCCTGCTTGCCACCCAGTGGGGCTGGCAGAAAGCTTAGAGCTAGTCACCAAGCAAGGTGGGCTCCTGGTGTCAGGTGGTGATGCTGGACCACATGGGGGGGGGGCAGGTGTGCCGCACACCTGTCCCCTTCAGGCCACATCTCAGGAGTCCCAGAGCTGTGGGGACCATGAGGCCAGCAGACAGGATCGTAGGAGAAGCCCCTGCGAGTGTCCCCCCCTTTACTGACTGGGGTCGGAGGGAGAGAGCCAGGAAGGGCCTGGGCCAGAGCAGTTTCCAGCCAGGCCAAGGCCCACTGTGCTGTGGGCAGGAGGCCAAATCTCTGGGCCTGGGAAGGATAGCCTGACCACCAGGGAAGGCGACATGACCACAGCCTTCTCCCGCCCTCCCGCTGGCCCTTTGCACTCCCTAGGGAGGGATGGTTTGCAGCACTCCAGCCCGCGTGTTACAGCATCAAAGGCCAGGCTCACTGTCCCGACCAACTCCTAGACTATTGAGGGCACCATCGGGGTGTCTGAGGAGCCGCCTACCTGGTGGCAGAGTTGGAGGCTGCTTGGTGGCACCGGGGTCCCCCAGGAGCTCCACCCAGGCCCAGGGTCCCCAGCAGGCCCTGTCTCATCCCTCCCCTGGCACACAGCTCTCCAGGTGCCTGTGTGTGGCTCCCAACCGTCCCATCTCCCGCATCTTGGGGCCTCTCAGGGTGTGCGCCCCCGCAGCCCCTGCATCTGTGTCTGCTGACTGGCCCCCTGTGCACAAGGCAGGTGCTGAGGGCCTGAGGGCCTAGGGGCTGGCCAGTCCCGCCTGCACGGCAGCGAGACCTGAGGCTCCCCTGAGTCGACAGCCCACCCCTGGCTCACAGCCCAGTGGGACCCTGGGTGGGGGTTTTGGGGGGTCCAGCACTGCCCCCCAGCTGGCCATATGAAGGTGATGGGCTCCCAGAGGTGCTGGGCTGCCCAGCTGGACGTGAGGGTCACAAATGTCTCCTGACTCCCTAGACCCCCCCCCTGCTGATCCCCCTGCTGACCCCACCCCCTCCTGACCCCATCCCTGATCCCATCTCTTGACTCTACCCCTGACCCCATCTCCTGAGTCTACCCCCTGACCCCACCTCTGACCCCTCACTTCCTAACCCTACGCCTGACCCCCACACCTGTCCCAGGGACTTGGCGGTGCTCATTGGAGGCCTGTCTGGCTTCCCTGTTGTATTTTGCCATTTCTGCTGGCTTGTGAGGCTCAGCCTGGCCACTTTCCGAGGTCCCTGGAAGGCGTGAGAGCCATGCCTGCAGGGTGGGCCCCTCTTCTCGCTGCCTCTCCCCTGCAGAAACCATTGCAGGACCAACCCTTCCAGCCGAGCCACTGCCCCCCACTCACCCAGCAGGGGCCACAGTTAGGAGTAGGGAGGGGGCCCCTGCAGCTCCCAGAAGGCGGCCTGCACCCATGGGAAACGAGGCAGTGTGGAGCACTGGGACCTGCCGAGGAGGGAGCCGGCAGGTCAGGGAGTCACTCCATGGAGCAAAAGACCTTGCCAGGGCCCACAGTGTCCTCCTACTGCTCCGGCCTGGGAAAGCGCAGCCCCAAATTTGCTCTGAGGTCCTGGCTCATCTTTCAACCTGTGACCTTGGTTTCCCTTCCCTGATGGGCTTGAAGGAAGTGACTGGGGCCACCCCTGCCCTGGGTAGCCCTGGCATGCCCCCAGGGTCAGTGAGCTCTGCAGCCCTGGCCTCCTACCTGGACACTGGGACAGCCCTGGTGCCCTGGGTCCTGGCCGCTCCAACCGTGGTATGCAGGGCTCACCTGTCAGAATCGGTTCACCAGGAGGTCAGCCTGGCATGGGCCCTGGGAGGCAGCACAAGTCACCCAGGAGACTCCAGCCAGCCCTCGCCCCTGACCCCAGGATATGCACCAGGGGACTGACCGCCTCAGCACTCTGGCTACGCTGGCCTCAGGGAGTGAGACCAAGCTGGTTGGTGAACTGGAGACCCTGGCCGCACCATGGCCAAGCCACACCACTTTTCCTCTCCTTGCCCCAGGCCCCTGGGGGCACTTCTGACCTGGTGAAGGGTCACTCCAACACCCAGCCATGCCCAGACCCTCCAGGCACCACAGTTCTTCTTTGGGAGGTGCACGCAGGACCATCCTATAGAGGAAAAGACGGGTCCACGGGAGGCAGAGGCCAGAAGAAATCAGGCCCAGGCCGAATGCCTACCCGCTAACTGTCATGGCAGCCCCTGACTGGGGCCCAGCTGTGTGCCAGGTGCCACCTCAGGGGTGGCTGCCGCCCTGTGTGCTGATGCCCATTTTGCAGAACTGGAAACTGAGCCTCCGGAGCTGCCCATCACATTTCAGCTGAGCCAGGACTTGACTGCATGGAACTGACCCCAGAGATGCACACACGCTCCTCTGCCAACACCAAATGACTAGGTCTTACATGGGCTCTGGCCAATCATTGACCTCTCTGGGCCTCAGTTTTCGCCTCTGTAAAATGGAGATAAAAGGCCATCCTCTGTGGCTCTTAATCCACAGGATATCCTGTTCCGACCTGGCATGGTGGAGGAAACAGTGGCTGGCGGGGCTGACTCCGGAGTCAGGAAGCCCGGGCCAACCAGGAAGCTTCCTGGAGGAGGTGGCCCAGAGCGGAGACCCAGTGATGGATCCACTCCAGGCTCCAGACCAGGGGACTCTGGTCTTCTTTTCTGCTTTGACCACATTGGGGGACGGTATTTAGAGAGCTCAGAGCACTGCTCCTGCCCTCTGAGAATGTGGGTCCTGCTGCGGGAGCCAGCTGGTTGCCCAGAGCCCCCTTGCTGAGCCTCTGTGGGCTCATCAGAGTAGCACTGAAGGCATCCAGCCCAGAAGGCAAACCAGCAAAGCCGGAAGTGACTATTTATCCAACCTCTTAGACTTGACTGGAGGTACCCTAATGAGGAGCAGGTTTGGCCATGTGAGGATCAAAGAAAAAAAGGTGGTGTTTTTTTATGTGCAGAATAAACAACCCCAAAGTTGTTTTATTCACTCAAGGAGTGGAAAGACCAACAGTAGCCTGGGGGGAGTCCTGGCAGCTGACAACCCTGACACGGAGCAGGTGCAGTGGGTGTGTTCAGGCAAAGCCAGCCGCGCCTGTGCGTGCACCCTGCAAAGTGCTGAAGCAAGACTGTGCTGAGAAAAGACCAGAAGGAAAGCCACCCACGTGTTGCAAAGCCACCCGAGTGGGAGCTGGGAACCAAGGCAACTGTTTTCTTTCTACATGTCTATTGTAACATTTAGACAGTTACTTTACTGACAGTTTCTTTACTGAGCATCACTTACCTTTGCTTATGTAAATCTCTGTGTGTGTGTGTGTGTGTTTTAAAATATTTTTGTAGAGACAGGGTCTCCCTATTTTGCTCAGGCCGGTCTTGAACTCCTGATCTCAAGTGATCTTCCTGCCTTGGCCTCCCAAAGTGCTGGGATTACAAGTGTGAGCCACTGTGCCTGGCCTAAATTGCCTTGTTTTAATATGAATTTCTATGGTTGTGCAAAGGTCCGCTAGCCATTCAGTCCTCTGGGGATTGCTGCCTGCCCTCTTAGCCCCTTTCTATTGGGTTTGCTGTTTTTTGTGTTGGTTCTTTGCATGTTCCTGTTACTCCTGGACCACTGACACTTCTAGGTGTTGGACATACCTTCTCCTGTTTGACGCTGCCTGCTAACTGCCAGTCTGTCTATTGAACAGGAATCCTTAATTCCGATGAAGTCAAATTTACCAACACTTTGCAGTGTAGTTTCTGTTTTGGGGGCCTTGGGAGTCTTTTTCTTTCCCTTGGTAATTTTCTTTTTTTATTCTTACTGTTTCCTCGATTATACAGAGGTCTTTAATGCATTTGGTATCCAACTTGTACATGATGTAAGCTTGGGGTCTTGCCTTATTCTTCACATGGTGAGTCAGATTCTTCAACCCCATCTGTCCAACAGGTGTGTCCCCTGCCTGGTGCTCTGTAGGGCCGTCTTTCTCATGCATGAAGGTGCTGCGTGCACATGGGAATATCACCCTTGAAGTCTCTAGTCTGCTCCCAGATTAATTACTGTGGCTTTGTCTTAATATCTGGCAGCTTGCCTTTTCTTTTTAGATCATAAATATATGTCTTTTAAAATTTCTGAATAAATTTGTTGAGTTCCTGAAAAAAATCCTCCTAGAATTTTTATTAGAGCTTAATTGAGTTTACAGAATAATTCTAGGAGCACTGACAGCTTTCTCATGCTGGTTGCTCCTTGTGAAGGTGTTCTGCATTGCCTGACTCCTAGATACTTTGTGGATTTCATTATTATTAGACCTGATATGTTTTTCTATTGTATTTGTTATTGTTTATTGCTTATATAAAGGAATATTATTTTTATTGGGGTAAAATATACATAACATAAAATCTACCACTTTAATCATTCTTAAGTGTACAATTCAGTGGCATTATGCACATTCAGAATGTTGTATAACCATCACCATTATCCATTTCCAGAAATTTTTCAGCACCTAAAACAGAAACTCTGCACCCACTGAACAGTCATTCTCCATTTTCCGCCCCCAGCCCTGGTGAGCTCTACATTTTCTGTCCCTATTCTGGACCTTTCATATCAATGGGATCATATAATATTTGTCTGGTTCCTTTCCCTTACCATAATGTTTTCAGAGTTCATCCACATTATAGCATGTATAAGAATGTTAATCCTTTTTAGGACTGAATAATATTTCCCTGTGTGGATAGACATTGTGTTTACGCATTCATCTGTTGTTGGACACCTGGGTTCACTCCACCTTCTGGCTATTGTGAATAACACTGCTATGAACGTGGGTATACAAGTAGCTGTTTAAGTCCCTGTTTTCAAATCTTTTGGGTATATTTTCCTGGAATTGCTGAGCCAAGTAGTAATTCTATGATAACAGATTCAATTTCTTCAACGGATACAGGACTATTCAGGTTTTCTTTTTCTGTCTCATCTAATGTCAATTTGGTAAAGTGCATTTGCAAGGGATTGCCCTAAATCTAAATGTCTAATTTTTTTGGTATAAAACAGAGTCTTGCTCTGTCACCCAGGCTGGAGCGCAGTGGTGCCACCAAAGCTCACTGCAGCCTCCAACTCCTGGGCTCAAGTGCTCCTCCCACCTCAGCCTCCTGAGTAGCTGGGACTACAGGTGTGCACCACCATACCCAGCTAATTAAAAAAAAAGTCTTTGTAGACATGGGGTCTTGCTATGTTGCCCAGGCTAGTCCTGAGCTCCTGGCCTCAAGGGATCCTCCCATCTCAGCCTCCCAAAGTGCTGGGATTCCAGGCGTGAGCCACCGCGCCCGGCCCATGTCCTCCCTTTAATGTCTCTAGGATCTGTAGTGACAACTCCTCTGCCGTTCCTGGTATTGACCATTTGTATCCTCTCTTTTTCTCTTGATCAGTCTGACTGGGAGGCTTTTAATTATGTTGGTGTTTTCAAAGAACCAGTGTTTGGCTTTGTCATTTTTCTTTATTGTTTTTCTATTTCATTGATTTCTATTCTTTATTTTCTTCTGCTTTGGAATTTTTTTGCCTTTTTCTAGCTTCCTGGGGTAGCACCTTAGATCATTGATTTTGGATCTTTCCTTTTTATATAATACAATCATTTAAGCTGTAAATTTCCCTCCATGGACTGCTTTAGATGCATTTGACACATTTTTAAAAGTCAGGTTTATTGAAGTATAACTTATACACAGGAAAACTCACCTTTTTAAAGTGTACAATTGTGTGAATTTTAACAAGTGCATACAGTAGTACCACTACCGCCACCTCAGTTAAGACACGTTTTCATCAGCCTTCAGTTAGAGATAGTGTTCAGTTTCCTTTGTAATTTCTTATTTGATCCATGGAGTATTTAGATGCTGTTTAATTTCCAAAATTCAGGATTTTCCTAGATAATTTATTGCTATTGATGGCTAATGCTCTCATGGTCAGAGAACGTACTCTGTATGCTTGCAATCCCTTTAAGTTTGTTGAGACTTATTTTATAGCCCAGCATATGGCATATCTTGGTGAATACATGGTGCACATTTCACAAAAGCATGATCTGCCCAGTTGATTGTGATGTTCTGTACATATCAAGTAGGTCGAAGTGACTGATAGTGTTGTTCAGATGTCCCATGTCTTCACTGATCTTTGTTGTCTAGTTTTTCTGTCCGATGCTGAGAGAGGGATATTAAAATCTCCTACTATGACTGTGAAATTGTATACTTCTCCCTTTAACTAGTCTCTTTTTGCCTCGTGTATTTTGAATCAGGTGCATACACACAGTTGTGATTGTTGTGTCTTCCTAGTGATTTGAGTCCTTTATCTTTACTAACTGTCCTTAATCCTTGGCCTGAGATATATGTTGTCTGGTGTTAATATAGCCACCCAGCCTCCGTATGCTTACATGTATGGTATATCTTTTCCCCCACCCATTATTTTTAAGTTATTTGTGTCTTTATATTTAAACTGTGTGTCTTGTCGACAGCACGTAGTTACATCTGGTTCCCCCCTGGTAATCCTTGCCTTTTAATATGTGTTTAAACCAGGGATCGGCAAACTATGCCCATGGTTTCTACATTTTAAATTTGTTGAAAAAATCAAAAGGAGGACAATATTTCACAATGCATGAGAATTATGTGAAGTTCAGAGTTCTGTGTCCACGAATAAAGTCTTCTTGGCACACAGCCACACTGACTTGTGAGTATGTTGTCTGTGGTACCTTCACACAACAATGGCAGAGCTGGGCAGTGCCCATGTGTTGCTCTCATGGCTTTTCATTGCTGCCCAGTGGCCCCTGCAAACCACAGCCAGGCGGTCATTACATCAGCGCCTCCAGTGCTGCAGGGATCACCACCCTGCAACATCTTACTTTGTTTTTATTACCAGTGCCTGTCATCATGTCAAAACAAGACAGGAGGAAAGTGTGCTCTGGTGTCAGGCTTCTAAGGCACAGTGGAGTGTGCATAATTTTGTTAGTAAATTACATGGCAGAATCGGGGTTTCGTATGCAGCACAGCCGCTCCCTCACTGTGATCTACTGATAGTCAGCCCTGGGTACAAGGGTTTGAAAATATTAAAAAAAAATACGTGGCAGAGCCTTGTGTGTGTTACGCGATGATGCTGCAGCTGGTCAGCATCACCAGACTAAGCGCTCATCACAGGAAATATTCCCAACTCACAGGAAAGCCACAGTCAGAAAAATCAGAACATTTAAAATAGAATGTCTCATGACAGCAGAATATCTTCACAAAAATAAAAAATGAAAATGAGGCTGCAACCAAATTGAGTTTCTGAGCGGCTCATTTGTCAGCCAAGCAAGGAAAGCCATTTACTGATGGTGACTGAGTAAATCATGTTGGCTTGCAGCAGCTGAAGTAGTGTGTCCAGAGAAAATAAATTGGTTTAAGACTGTCAGCCTTTGGGTGAAAACAGTTGTCCTAAGAGTTAAGCACGTTGGGAACAACATCAATAGTCAATTAAAAAACAAGGTGAATGATTTGAAGTAGTTTTCCTTGGCTCTTGGTGAATTGACCGATGTTACTGCTCAGTTGTTATTTGAGGAGTCAGTGCCTCAATGCCAAGTTGAGAAGCGACTGAAGAATTAGCCTCGATGCATAGACTGCGTGGAACAACTGCAGGCAAGAATATTTCCAATGCTGAGAAAACGAATCCAGTGGAATGAAGAGGAATCTGCTACTATGTGTTACAACTGATGGTGGTAAAAGTATGTGTGGAGCAGAAAAAAGCTTAGGTGCAGCGGTCCCCAACCCCTGGGCTGCGGCCTGTTAGGAACCGGGCTGCGCATCACCGCCTGAGCCCCGCACCCTACCGAGGGAAAAGTTGTCTCCCATGAAACCCGTCCCTGGTGCCAAAAAGGTTGGGGCCCACTGCTTAGGTGGACAAATCTACAAAGCTTGTGGAAACGTAAAGTGTTTGAAGTCTGTGGTTTTTCATTGTATTATTCTTTAGCAAGTCATCGATTCTCCCCAAATCATGCTTTTGCGGAAAATATTTGAATCTCTCACCTGTTACAGAACCAGTAGAGTCAGCTGTGAACTCTCTTTGCTCTCAGGCACTTAATCTTCGCCAGTTCTGGGAATTTTTGTCAGAAGTAGAGGCTGAATAGCCTGACCTGCTCTAACACAGAGAGTTCAGCAGCTTAACAGAGGTTAATAGTTTCACTGTGATTTTAAAACTTAGGGCTGGATGGAAATTTTTTGGAGTGAGAATAACTTCCCTTAACCTGTATTTTTGAACACTGACTGGCTTTGGCATTTAATTTTTGCTTCAAACTTGATAATGTTTCTTAAAAAATTCAACCTAAAATCAGAAGGGAAAATAGCACTTATATGTGAAGTGTGTACTGTGGTATCATAATTTTAACAACGAATGTTATCTGAGTCACGAGTGATGTGCTTTGTGTGCTGTCAAAGTTAAAAGAAGAAGTGAACTCTCCACGCCTACACACGTTTGCAGTGGGTGTATCTTTTAAGTGCAAGCTACAGTTCCTTGATGCAAGTGCACACGAAGTTTCCGCATTTCAAAATCCTCTTAACTGTGCCACTGAGGAGCTTCCACCTAACCCTCAGCTGGGAGTGATTGATCTGCAATGTAACGACGTGGTGAAAGCCAAACAGCAGGAGAATCCAGCAGAATCCTCTAAGTGCGTCTAATGAGCTCCATGAAAGTGATGCTTTCCTGGATTTGTATCAGTATTTGAAGTACCTGTCTGCGCAAAAATACATTTTCAAAGATGAAATATGCAAACTGTCATTACAGACCAGCTCTAACAAATTAGTATTTGTAATTGAGTTTGATGATAGGAAACAATGACTTTGAAACTCAATTAGGCTAAATGTTATCACCCCACCCCAAAATAATTCCATTCTTCTCATGAGTCGTACAAAAATTATACTCCATTGTTACTATTATATTTTGAATTTCATCAATGAAAGTGTGGACATTGGTTTCCTGTCTTGTTATATAAATGCCTATGAAATATATTTGATTTTACCTTTTAGCCCACAAATCTTCAAATGTTTACTACCTCGAACTTTACAGAAAAGATTGCTCTTCCTTGTTTCCACCAAGAACGTGAAATGTAGTTGTTAACACAGTTGAGTTTAGTTCCCTGGCTATGATTTCTTCGTATTTATCCTGTTGGGGCTTTGCTGAAATTCTTGTACCTGTAAATTCATGTTTTGTACCAAATTTGGGGAGTTGTCGGGGAGTATTGTTTCTTCAGATATTTTTCCTGTCCACTCTCTCTCCTTTCGGGACTCCCTTACCCGTGTGTTAGATCTTTCCACGTCGCCCGCAGGTCCCGAGACTCTTTTCAGTTTTTCTGCCTTTTGTCTCTTTCTTCTTCAAAGTGGATAATTTCTATTGATCTGTCTTTAAATTCACCGACTCTTTCGTCTGCCATCTCTGCTTCGTTACGAAGCCCATCCAGCGAGCTTCTTACTTCACGGCTTGCATTTTCATTTCTAAAACCGCCCGTTGCATTCTTTTGAAATGCTTCCTGTTTTTCCTACTTCTTCATGCGTGATGAAGCCTTCCCCCATCACCTTGTCGACATGGTTGTAATGGTTGTTTTAAAATCCTTCTCTGGTAGTTTCACGTCTGACTCATCTCAGAGTTGGCTTGAGCTGATTGTCTCTCGCCTTTTGAATGGGTCGCAATTCGCTGGCTCCCCCTCTGCGGAGTTCTTTGGGATTGTTTCCTGAACCACCGGTGTGACTAGTACGTGTCATAGACGCTACATCCTGTTACATTCCCATGAAGACTGTCGCTGCTTTTGTTTTGGCTGGAAATTAACGTGGTCAGATTCCAGCTGTGAACTTTGCCACTCCTGTGGTGGGCGGAGGCTTCTGTATCAGGCAGTTGTTTTGTTTTTTTGTTTTAGTCTTTGGCTGAAGCTGCTTGCAGTTTGCCTGGCACATGCCTGATTCAGGCATGTATTTGAGCCACTTCACACCACTGCAGCCAAGCCTGTGGCTGCCTCCAGGGCAGAGCACACAAGAGGGAAATTCGCTCCAAGCTGGTATCTTCCTTTAAGTATTAATTCCTTTCCAAAATCTGCTGACTTTTGTTCATTCTCCAGAGCACTTAGGTAATTGGTTTCATATATTTTGTCCAGAATTTTTCAGTTGTTATGGAAGGGATTTATTTAAAGGCACTTATTCCTCTGTTGACTTTTGTAGGTTGATTTTTGCACCTGGCAGCCTTGCTGAATTCTGTGATAATTAGGGTTGGGTCCGACTGCATAGAATAGAAAACCAGCTGCATATACTCAGTTCAGCAAACAGAAACCTTTACAGGCATAAAAGCAGAGACAGACTCCACACTGGGCATTAGCACTCACAAAATTATTGGTAGGGCTAGAGGGGCATTGGGAGAGCTGCCGTGGCTCTCTGGCTTCAAGGCCACATTCCCAGGCTGTAGCCAAGGTCAGGAAGAATAACTCTGCCAGCCTGCAGCCAGCACAGGTGCCTGGGGAAGATGGCCCCACCTCACGTCCAGGAGCCCAGCCAGCCGGGGCAGGTCAGTCCCGTCCCCCGTCATGAAGGGGCTGTGCCTCCCCAACCTAGGTGCTCCCACAGCCCTTGACTGGCCCCTTCATGGCCCCAGTGAGGTCCACACTGCACTGCCATGAGTCAGGTGTGCACTTGAAAGAAGCCATGTGTGACCGACGCTCCTGGGAGTCATGTCCTGGCTGTGTGGCCACCATCCATCCCCTGCTGGCCTCAGACTGGTGGGAGACCATGCCACTGCCTGGCCTTGTGATCTCGCCACTATGCTTCCTCAGTGTCAACACCTGAGAAAAGGGAGAGTTAGCTCCACGACACCTGTGCCGGCCAAGGGGAGGCTAAGGGCAGCTCTCCGCGCCCTCCGCACCCCTCCTCCCCAGGGTGGCTGGGCGCCTCCGCAGGGTCTCCACCCACACATTCCTGCCGCATGAGCAGCCGCTCCCAGTTGCCCTGGGCAAAGCCTCATTTGTTCCCCTTGACAGCCCCGGGAGGCTGCCCAGCCGCTTCACCACCCCCAATTCCCGGCTGAGGAAACTGAGGCAGAGGAGGCTCAGGTCTGGTGGATCGCCCTGGCAGGTCAGAATCACCAGACCCTGGAGAGGGGCCCCTGGGGACCTAAGGTGCCTGGGGCTGTGGCAGGAATGACCCAGCAGAGGCTGCTGGCCAGCACTAGGAGTGGAACACCACACCCCAGCCGCCCAAGCCAGTGACCAGAGACGAGAGCTTAGAGGCTCTGCTCTGGCCCAGGGACCGGCTGCCGCTTTCCCGCTGCCTCCTGTGAAGGGCCGTCAGGGCTTTTGCCTGAGGTCTTGGTGGCCCACACCCTGCCCCTATATTCATGCTCTTCTCTTTCCCGACTCTTCTTCCGGGCCTCGGCCTCCTGTGACCCACGGACGGGGACTGCCCTCCCGACTCACGGCGCCCTCCCTGCCCAGGATCTGTAAGTTAACATCTTTGAATGCATTTCCTATTGTGGTGGTGTTGGATTTGCACCTCCACCTGAAGAACCAGGGGCTGCCCCAGGCTGATTTTCCCCAGGAAACTGGGTCGGGCTCCTGGCAGCAGACAGCGGTCAGGCAGGCACAAACCGCACATGGGCCAGACCAGAGCCACAGGGCGTCTGGCAGCATAAACAGGTTTCCCATGTGAGGGACCCTGGTCACCGGTGGACACCTAGGCATTAGGCCGTCTGCCAGGTGTATCCCATGAAAGGTGCATTGAGAACACCTGTGTCTACCCCGCCTGCATTTCCCGTCAGGGCGGGGCTGCCAGCCCCTCTGGCAGTGGAAACCCAATCTAGCTGGGGGCTCCCAAGACAGAAGCAGGGGGATTTCCCGGGGACCCCAACTAGCTGGGGGCTCTCAAGACAGAAGCAGGGGGATTTCCCGGGGACCCCAACTAGCTGGGGGCTCTCAAGACAGAGGCAGGGGGTGTTCCCAGGAACCACATCTCCTGAGACTGAGCTGTGTCCATGTCCCACAAGGGGCTGACATGGCCTGGTCCGTGTGGCGGTCGGCATGCCAACTGGCAGGACAGAATCCAGTCACGTGTGTGCTGTGTGGTGCATGGGGGGCATGCCTGGGAGCCGGGGGTGCGGCCTCTCCATCTGCACTCCTGGGACCTGTGGTCAAGCCTGCTATGGGTGGGAGCTGGGATCAGCTGAAGCTGTACTGGGACTGCCAGGGGAGGCCCCTGGCCACTGTGGGCACTTCCTCCCTGGGTACCCACTGCACATGGGGCCGCCAGGACTCCTCCCTCACACTCTCAGCATCTCTGTGCTTGGGGTGGACAAAATGACCCTGTGTGAAGACCTGTCCCTAAGTCTGCTCCAGTCCCCTGCCCACCCTCACCAGGGAGGCTGGAGGCAGGCAGGGAATGTGGTCTGACTTCATTTTCACCTGAGGGCTAGACATCGGGACCCAGGCTGGCCTGGAGTGGGAGATTTTGTAGGCGGGCCAGGAGGGAGTCTTGGGGTCTGTGTTCTGCCACAGCCCGGTGGGGGCTCCATAATGGACGTCACCCCTTCGGGTCGTGCTTGGACTCATTTGGAAGCTGCAGCCCTAAGGCAGCTGCAGGTGCCTCCATGGCTCTGACCTGGCCTCCTGGGCTGGAGCGTGAAGGATGCAGATCCCAGGCCCACCGTGGCCTGCACAGGCCCCGTAGGGCAGGCAAGGTCAGGCTCCCATGGAGCCCCTACCTGGGGTGTTGAGGGGTCCCTATATCACATGGGGCTGGGGTGGAGGCTGTCCAGGCCTCCTGTGGTCTGAGGGGAGATGGCAGTGGGGGGCACATTTCTTGCCTGGCCATACTCACCCCAGGGGCTGGAGGCCCCGCCCCACTGCCCATTTTCTGGTTGGGGGATCTGGTTTTCTTCCACCTTCTCAGGGTGTCCCCACCTCCTCTGGAGCCTTGGGGGAGGAGGTGGACGTCACCTGGAGGCTTGGTGGCCCCCCAAGCTGTTCCCCTGCTGCTGGCCAGACCAGGCAGGGCTCTCTGCCCCATCTGCTGGGGCAGCTGGAGCATGACTGTGTGGGAGAAGCCCCTCGTTTCTGAGCGAGGGTGGGACCTGCCCAGGCCTGGGCCCAGGTTTCAGGGGTGGCTGTACTCCACCCAGCCACAGTAGCCTCCCCTTGGGCCCCCCCCGGGAGGGGTGAGTGTTGAAGGTGGCTTGGTCTCCTGCAGGCCCTGCCCCACCCCAGGAGGACAATTCTTATCCAGGGAGGGGCTCCCCCCTACATTCCCCACCCCACACTGGCCCACAGGGCCCCTGAGCCCCACCCCAGAGAGCACAAAGGGATCCCCTCAGGCTGCTGCCCCACATGTGTCTGCCCCTGAGAAGAGGTCAGAGAAGCCATGTTCACTCCACAGTATGGCAGGTGGGAAGGGGCGTCGCCCCTTTTCCCCACCCCTGCCCCAAGGGCATTGTCCCCCTGGCAGGGCCCTGGGCATGCACAAAGCCCAGGCACCTGCAGCTGAGGGCACATGAGGCAATGAGGGTGACTGTGTCCCCGGTGAGGGAGCCGCTCAGCACACCCCCAGCCCAAGCTCCTCAGTCATCCTGGTGTGGGAGTGGGGAAACTGAGGCCAACCTGAGCAGGGGTGGCCCTGCTTCCACACTGAGCTCTCCCCGCCCCACCCTGCTCAGTGGGAGAGAGGATGGTGCCAACTGATGCCTGGGCTCTCACAGCCCAACTGGCCCAGATGCACTGACTCACCCCATGCCTGGGCAGGAGGGGCTGGCTTCCTGGGGCGGGTGGGGCCAGAAAGCAGGGCCAGAGGCACAGGTGCTGCTGTAGGTGCCCAGAAGTTTCCACCTGGGAGCCCCCAGGGCTCCACAAGGCCCCTGCCAGCCTGGGACAGGGGTGAGGGGCTTGGGTGGGGGTTAGAATCCCATGCTGCCCGAGCGGTGGGGGCATCAGCATTGCTGTCCTCCACAGACCATGGCCTCGCTAACAACTCGACCCTCCGGGAGGTCCTGCAGGACACCCCCCCATGGCAGACTTCTGCTCCTGCTCTTCAGCCTTGGTGAGTTCTGGGTGGGCTGCCAGGGAGGCAGAGGCAGCCAAGGGGCCAAGGGGGCAGCTGGGAGGCCGGGACATTGGGGGAGCCTCTGCCTGCCCAGCACCTGCTCCCTCACCGTGTGCGGGTGGCCAGAGTCCCGGCAGGCTACCAGCCTGGGCTCTGTCCCTGGAGGTGACTGTGTCCAACACCCCAGCCAGACTGCTGCACCCCTCAGGGTTGGAGGCTGAGCCATCGAGTGATGGGGGCTCAGGCCAAAGTGGGGGTGTCTGTGGGATAGGTGTTGACACCCCAGCAGCTGAGTCCCAGGACGAAGATGTGGAAGGGGCTCCCTGGTGGAGTGCAGACCCCTGTGCCTGGGGCTTACCTCTGCCTCCACACCCTGTGGGGTGGGCATAGCCCAGGAGGCCCCAGAGACCTCCCCACTAGCCTTGTGCCCTCTCCCTGTAGGATGGGAGCGCGTCTTGAGGGCCCAGGCTGGAGAGACGGGACAGGTAAGGTCCCCTCTGGGGAAACAGGGGAGGGTCTTCTGGTCCTGGATGGGGGATGCTGGGCTGTGTTCTCTCTCTCACACATGCACAAACACGGGAATGCCCATCAATGGTGCACACCAACTTCCAAAGGTGCTTGCTTGCAAAGATGTGGCTGAACCTGAATATGGCTGGCCGGGAAGTAGCCAAGTCCGTGAGTCCCAGGCATAGCTGAGTTCTGGGAGGTAGCTGGGCTCAGGGAGCACCTGGCCTGGAAGCAGCTGAGCCCAGGTGTCATGTGAGAACACCTGCTCGCTCGGGGTTGGAGAGTCACCACAGTGAGTGGCTTTGTGTCCCCAGGAGGCTGCACTCCCAGACCAAGTCTTGGCCAACTCATCTAGCTTTGCCAGGTGGGTCTGGGGTCCCCACAGCCTTGAGGGCCTGGCTCAAGGGGCCTGTGGACAGTGGGTATCCTTCCTGGCATGAGGCCCCAGTCTTGCCCACTGTGCTGGGCCCTATGACTTCTCCCACCGGAGATCCACCCCTGGGGAAGCCCCAGGGACACCCTGGTGGGCTCAGGGCTGGGGAGGACTGATGCCCCTTGCCCTCAGGTGTCACCCAGCCATGGGGGGGGTCTTCAGGGAGCACCAGGGTCCTGCAGGGAGCACTAGTGCTGGTGGGGAGCAGTGGGGGGGGCCTGGGTGCATGTCCCGGCCCCTCCTCCAGCCTCTCCCCAGGCCTCCTCCTTGGCTTCACGTGTGCCGAGGTGTCCGGCCTGAGCACAGAGCGTGTCCGGGAGCTGGCCATGGCCATGAGGCAGAAGAATGTCACGCTCCGAGCAGATCAGGTGTGGGCCTCAGGCCAGGGCATGTGGGGCACACCTGGGGCCCCAAGGAATTGACAGGCTGCCCACTGCCATCCCCACTGCAGTCTCTCCCCAGCCAGCACCTCCCAGAGCTCCCTGGCCACCTAGACTGACCACAGGGGTACCTGTCCCCACTGGGGTCCAGCTCTCTGGGAGCATCTGAGACGACCTGGTCGTCATGGCTGTGTTGAGACCCAGGTTACCGGGTCCCCTCCTGGAGCCCCAGGCCAGCCTTCCCAGCTCTGTCCCCAGAGGGCGAATCAATCATGGCGTAATTCAGGGAGGGGGTGAGGATCAGCAGGCCAAGCGCAGCCAGCCCGGCTCTGTGGGCCTACCCCGTGCGGGCCCAGGCCATAGCAGACGAGTCCACATCCTCCTTGAGGCAGCTCTCCAGGAGCTGGGAAGTCTGTTGCTACAGGCCCCGTGTGAGCAGAGCTGGGGACCCATGCATGTGTTGTGAGGTGGGTGTGGGGCCAGCACCTTGGCCCTGGCCCATCACCTGGGGCAGTGACCCGGAATGTTCTGCGCTGGACGTGCTCCTGCAGCTGCGCTGTCTGGCACACCGCATCTCTGCACACCGGGTGCCTGAGGATCTGGATGCCTTCCCACCGGACCTGCTGCTTTTCCTCAAGTAGGTCCCTGCACCCTGGGGCCTTGCTGCACCTGCCCTAGAGGCAAAGTGCAGAGGCTGGGCGGCCCAGCCAGGCCGGCCGACGGTCAGCACGGCCTGCCCCCAGTGTTCTTTCTCCACAGCCCGGCCGAGTTCTCGGGGCCCCAGGCCTGTGCCCATTTCTTCTCCTGTGTCTCAAAGGCCAACGTGGATGTGCTCCCGCGGAGGGCTCTGGAGCGACGGCGGCTGCTGCACGCAGCTCTGGCCTGCCGGGTAGGGGCTGGGGCTGGGTGGGTGCAGGACAGTGGGGAGGGGGCTCAGTGGTCCCTAGAAGGTGCTGAGGCCAGCTGTTTGTGCAGGGTGTGCGGGGGTCCCAGGTGAGTAAGGCTGACGTGCTGGCTCTGGGAGGCCTGGCCTGTGACCTGCCTGGACACTTCGTGGCTGACTCAGCAGAAGCCCTCCTACCCCGGCTGGCGAGCTGCCCGGGACCCCTGGACCAGGACCAGCAGGAGGCAGCCCGGGCGGCTCTGCAGGGCAGAGGATCCCCCTATGGGTGAGCGGGGGTGTGCCTGGCGGGGGTGTGCACGAGCAGCCCTGCAAGGACACCCCTGTTGTGCTGCGGGGCCCCTCCATAGCACCTCTCGGGGGCAGTGCCTGGCCCTGGCTCTGTCTCCTGCCCTCTCAGTCTGGGCTGCATATGGGAGTCCTTGAGCCGGGCCCCTGTATCTGGACAGCTCCCCGTCAAAGTGGTCGGTCTCCACCCTGGATGCCCTGCAGGGCCTGCTGCCCACGTTGGACCAGGACATCATCCGCAACATCCCCAAGGTGGGACCCTGGCCCGCAGCCTGTCTGTGGATGCCTGGCCACCCGCAGCTCAGCCACAGCCCTGCCTTGTCCTGTCCTCAGGGCGTCATGACCGAGTGGCTGCGGCGCACCTACCGGGACCCGTCCTGGTGGCAGCCTGAACTGACTGTGGTCCTCCCGAGGCTCCGCCGGAATGCAGAGAGTGAGCACCACGCCCTGCCCGGTGGGCAGCAGGCTGGGCAGGACACCCAAGGGGTGGGGACTCACACTTCCGGGCTCCTCACCTCGCCCAGTCCTAACAACCATGCAATGTGGACATGAGCACTCCATTTTGCCAGTGGGTAAACTAAGGCCCAGAGAGGGCCAGACATTGCCAGAGGTCTCGCTGTGGGTGTGGGAGGAAGAAGAGACTGGAGGAGAAGGCCGGTCCCTGACCCCTGACCCCTGACCCCTGATCCCTGGCTGCCACTGCAGAGGAGGCCTGCCCACCGGGGCGGGAGGCCCACGTGGTGGATGAAAACCTCATCTTCTACAAGGAGCGGGAGCTCGAGGCCTGTGTGGATGGGGCCCTGCTGGCCACCCAGATGGACCGTGTGAACGCCATCCCCTTCACTTACGAGCAGCTTGGCATTTTTAAGCGTAAATTGGACAAGGTAGTTCATGTCGTGGGCTCCTGCCCACCCGCTGTCACGGGGAGTGGCTGCGGCCCTCATGGTCACTTCCCCTGCAGCTCTACCCGCAAGGCTACCCCGAGTCCCTCATCCAGCACCTGGGCTACTTCTTCCTTACAATGAGCCCCAAGGACATCCACAAGTGGAACGTGACGTCCCTGCAGACCGTGAAAGCTCTGCTCAAAGTCAGCAAGGGGCGAAGTGTGGATGCTCAGGTGACCGCCTGCCTCGGGGGCATGTGGCATGAGGCTGTGCAGGCCTGGGGGGCACAGCAGGAGGTTGTGCAGGTGGGTGGAGGGATACATCTCTCCCTGGGCACCTCAGTGGCCTCCTCCCACAGGTGGCTGCCCTGATTGCACGATATGTGATGGGAGGCGGCCAGCTGTACAGGGACACCCTGGATGCCCTGGCTGCCTTCCGTCCCACCTACCTGTGCTCCTTCAGCCCTGAGCAGCTGGGCTCTGTGCCACCCAGCATCATCTGGTGAGTCCCCAGGGCTGTGCCGGGCAAGGGGGGCATTTGTGCTGTGCTCACTGCCTGGCCCCACGTTGCCCCCCAGGGCGGTCAAGCCCCAGGACCTGGATATGTGTGGCCCGAGGCAGCTGGATATCCTGTATCCCAAAGCCCGCCTGGCCTTCCGGAATGTGAGCGGGACTGAATACTTTGTGAAGATCCAGTCCTTCCTGGGTGAGCCAGGGGGCACAGGGCTGGGGGGCCATGACGGGGGAGCCGCAGACTCCCACTCAGCGCTGGGTCCTCCCCTTACTGGGCTGCCTGCTGCAGGGGGACCAGACGGTCACCCACCCCCGCTACCCCAGTGTGTGTGGATGGAGAGGCTGTGGTTCTAGCTTGGCCCCCAGGGTCAGGCACCCAGGCAAACCCAGGGCCCAGAAACTCCTCAGGAAAAGGGAGTCTCTGTCAAGCAGGTGGTCTTCTTGTGGCCTGTGGTCAGAGGGCCAGGCTGGGGTGTGCTGTGGAGCCTCATACCTGGGGCTCTTTACACGTGGGCAGGTGGGGCCTCCACGGAGGACCTGCGGGCTCTCAGTCGACAGAACGTGAGCATGGACGTGGCCACCTTCAAGAAGCTGCAGACAGAAGCTGTGGTGGTATGGGGGGCCCGGGGGTGCGGGGCCTCTGGGTGGGCGGGGCCTCAGGGCAGGGCCGGGGGCAGCTCTCTAGCCAGGGCTAGCTGGCCAGAGACCGCCAAAGCCCCGAGGGGCCGAGGCAGGCATCTATGGGCTGGGGGGTCCTAGGGTGGTTTGGACACAGTAGAGCCCAGCAGCTTTCTGTGGGGGATAGTCCCTGATGGCTGTCCCCGGGCCCTGGCAGGGGTTGACTGTGCCAGAGGTACAGAAACTTCTGGGACCGCATGTGGCAGGCCTGCAGGCCGAGCAGAAGAACAGCCCTGTGTGGGACTGGATCTTGCGGCAGCGGCAGGACGACCTGGATGCCATGGGGCTGGGGCTTCAGGGTGGCATCCCCAATGGCTACCTGGTCGTGGACCTTGGCCTCCAAGGTGGGCAGGTGGCAGGGGGCAGGCTCGGGCAGGTGGAGACGGGAGGGTCTGACCTCCCCTTTCTCCCAGAGGCCCTCTCGGGGGGGCACCTGCTCCTTGGACCTGGACCTGTGCTCTCTGCCACCTTGCTTCTGCTCCTGGCTTTGGCCCTGCACTGAGGCCACCATCCGGATGCCCCCAGCCCCTGATCCCACCGTGGAGCTCCCACCTGGTTGGGAACAGGCCTGGGTGGTCCCTGTCCGGCCAAGAAGCCTTCAACTCAATAAACGGGGATGTGCCTCCTGTAGACATACCCTGTGGCCTTCAAAGACCAAGTTGGGGGGTAGGGCCTTGGGCTTCCTGTGATCCCATGAATGTGGCTCCCTGAGTCAACCCCTCCCACCTGTCCTGGACAGCAGGGCCCAAGGATGGGCCACAGGCAGTGTGGGGGCCCTTCAAGGCCTTCCTGATGCTATTGCCATTGCCCCTGAGGCCAGGCCAGCACTCAGGGTGGCCACAGGGGACACAGGGTGGGAGTCCTCTGGATCCCTCCGCCCCCGAGGCCCTGCACAGGCTGGGCCCTGGCCAAGACAGCCTCTGTGCCCCACTCAGGCGCAGAGCACAGACACAAGCGCGAAGGTCACCTTGTACTTTATTCATATCCATAGCAAAGCCAGTGGCATCAACACGCCTGCCCCAGCCCCAGCCCCAGCCCCAGCCCCAGCCCCAGCCCCAGCCCCAGCCCCAGCCCCAGGCCCAGCCCCAGCCCCAGCCCTCCTGAAGGAAGATGGAGGGCCTGGCCTCGTCTCCCTGGCTGGCCTGGGCTTATGGCTGGGAGGGTCCCAGTCCTCAGTCCACTCCAGGTCCAGGAAGCTGGGGGTGGGGAGGCCCTGCAGGCCCCCAAGGATGTGGGACATAGGCAGGTCTGCTGGTCCTGGAGCTGCACCTCAGCCTGAGCTGGCGTCCAGCCCCACCTAGCGGCCCCGTGTTCCCTGCACGTGACACCTGTGGACATGCCCGCCCTGGGGCGGCACCGTCCAGGGAGCCAGGGTGCGGGTGCCCCTCGAGCAGTTGCAGTTGGGCCCCAGGGTTCTGCAATGCAGCAGCCACAGGAGGCCGGAGGGCAGGGCCATGGCGAGTGGCAGGTACCCCAGGGGGGCTGGTGTGCTGCCTGTAGGGGGACCATGGAGGGGACCCGTCAGTTCCACCAGAGCCACTCCGAGGAGCCAAACAGGCCCGGGAAGCCCCTCACTCTGGGCTGGTGAGGGTGGGGCAGGCCAGTGCAGACCCCCACCTGGGCTGCTCTTCTGGGCTCCAGTAGGGATCGCAAAGCTCCCCCTCCCCTCACTGCAGAGGAGCCAATCATGCCCCTAAATAATTCCTCGGGCAATGAAGGGTGGAGCCGGCATCACCCAGGCGCCATGCCAGGAGGCAAAGGGAAGACGCTGGCCGACAGGGACAGTGCATGGGAGCAGCAGGAGGAAGGAGGTGGGAACAGCGGGGGCCCACAGCGAGCCTGGCAGAGGGGGCAAGCAGAGGCAGGGGAGGAGGGGCCGTACCCGAGGTGGGGGCCTCAGCGTCCTTCCCAAGCAGGTCCGAGGTGTGGGCTAGATGGGGCGCTGGGGGGGTGGTGTTGAGGGGTCCACTGGCCGCGTGGCCTGGGCTGGTGGGGCTGGCAAGGTCGGTGTCCAGGCCCAGCGCGCCCAGGGCCGACCCGTTGAGGCCGCGGAGCCAGGAGTTGACGGTGGGGTGGCTGCGGGCCTTCCACAGGTCCCCTGCATTCTGTCCCAGCAGCGTGGTCACGTTGCCGACACTCAGGCTCTGTGAGAAGTGAGAGGGCCGTGGGGGAGGCACCAAGGGCTCCGCAGGGCTGTCCCCCAGGCCCGGGGAAGACCTGCCAGGGCAGTGCTTAACCCGGGGCCAAACAGATGCAGGGGCCTGAGGCCAGGGCCAGCCTGGAGGGTGACATGGGCCCATGCGCTGTGCAGTCCTTTGATTTGGGGGTGCCCGACCTGTGACCTGGGGGCTCCCCGGGTTGGCCAGTTCTGCCTCCCCGTGCTGGGGCAGCCCGGGCCCACCTGCAGCACGTGGGGGTTCAGGTTGGTGAAGGTGTCGATGTCCATGGAGACGTTGGCCTGGGCCAGGTGCCGCAATTCCTCCACAGGGGCGCCGCCTGGGGGGGCAGCGGTGAGTGGGGGCGGGACGGGGGCTGCTGGGGAGGGGTGCTGTGCACAGGGCGGGGTCTCACCCAGGTAGGGACGCATGAAGTGGTAGTAGGAGGCCGTGGTCCTGGTGCCGCTGAAGGCCTCCCGGGCCTTGGCATAGAGCACGTCTTTCCGGCTCTGCGGGCAGGAGGAGACATCCAGGGCTCCGGCCAGCCTGGGGGGTGCGGCTGATGAGCAAGTTGGGAGTCCCTCACCCTTAGAGTGGCTGGGCATGGCCCCCTCCCCGAGCCACAGCATCCCTCTTGCCCTGTGTACTGGGCTAAACAGTGTCTCCCAAAAATTCACATCTACCCAGACCTCAGAATGGACCTTATTTGGAAATAGGGTCTTTGCAGATGTGATCAAATTAAAAGATGAGGTCAGATGGGATTAGGTGGGCCCTAAATCCAATGACTGGTGTCCTTAAAAGAACAGGGACACTTGGACACAGACACAGGGAGAAGAGGGCTATGAAGGTGGAGGCAGGGATTGGATGTGTCCACAAGCCACAAAGCGCCAAAGGTTTTCGGTGACACCAGAAGCAGGATGAGGCAGGAAGGGGCCTCTGCTGCTGGGTTCAGTGGGTATGTGGCCCTGCCAGCACCTTGATTTTGGACTTCTGGCTTCCACAAGTGCGAGAGAATAAACTTCTCTTGTTTTAAATCACTCAGCCTGTGGTAGTTGTTGCAGCAGCCCCGGGACACTAAGACACCTCTGATTGGACTCGCACCTGAGCCTCAGTTTCCCCTGTGATTCTTGGCTGAGTAGTGAGCTGCCTCTGAGGCTGCCAGATGGGTGGGTTGCTGAGTGGTCTCACCGAAACTCCAAGGGCCGGATGGTTTGGATCTGCTGGGGACTCATCCAGCAGAGGCGGGAGCCCCCGATGGACACCAGCAGGGCACCGGTGACTGTCCCGTTGTGGTCCAGGAACTTCTGCAGGACGGCCTGGGGACAGGGCAGGGGTCAGTGGGGCTGGGACTTGGGGCCAGGGCTCAGGGCCACCTGCCGCCTACTGCCCTCACCTCTGTCTGGTTCTCTAGGGCCACGCCCGAGGCCAGCAGGGCCACAACCGTGTCTCTGGTCGTGATGTTCCACTGGCCGATCTCGGCGCGGGAGTAGAGGTAGACTAGTGAGGTGATGAGCCGCAGCTGGTCCTCAGGGATGCCTCGCGGGTAGATCTGGGGCAGGTGGGGCAGAGTCAGCGAAGCGCCCATGCCCTGCCAGCCTCCTCCCTCCACCCATCCACACACCTGTGCAAGCTTGGCCTTGACAACACGCTGGCACTCGGTGGGCAGCGGGTGCTGCAGCAGGGGGTCTAGGCTGGTCACGAGCACGTGGCTGCCCAGGCAGAACTGGAGCTGGGCACAGTCATAGTGCACCAGGAAGAGGTCATCCTGCAGCATGGCTGCTGTGATGTTGCCGTGGACACAGGACCTCCCTGTGGGTGCAGGACAACCAGGATGGTCAGCCGTGGCTTGAGCTGACCACCACTACTGTTGTTGGCCCCATCTTTGACCCCTTCCTCCACTTCTGACCTTGCTCTTGACATTCTCCCTAAGCTTGACCTCTAACCAAGAACTTGGCCCAAACCACTACTCTTTTGCCAACTAAGGCCTGGGGAGGTGCAGCATCCCCAGGCCACAGTGGCCACACTGACCTGTGCCCCGCTTGGGCCTTGAGGACACAGAGTTGGCCTTGGACTCCAGGAAGCTGGTGACGAAGCGCCTGGCATCCTGCTGGCTGAGCCGCCCCACCCGGCATGCAGCCACCATGCTGCGGAAGAAGTCCAGTCCCACAGCCTGGCGGGGCAGGACAGGTGTGGTGGCTGCACATCACAGGAGGGGCCACCTGGTGCTTCCTCCCAACCCACAGACAGAAGCCCTGTGGTGGAGACCATTTGGGGCCCACTGAGGCATCAGAGTGGCTGTGTGGCAAATCCTGGGGCCCAGACCGCTGGCCCCCACCCCCAGGGCCCATCCTACCTCCTGCACCTGCACCCACAGGCGGGGGCTGATATAGGTGGCCAGGGGCCCTAGGGCCTGCAGCCCCTCCAGTGTCCAGGAGCCAGGGGGCCTGGTGCACAGAAAGGGGCACTGTGTGGGGGCCCCTAGAAGCTGCCTGCCCCTCCCTGAGGGCCTAGCAGGTGCTCAGATGCACCCAGCCCCCTGGCTGGCACCTGGCCATAGTCAGTTGACCGGGCCCTGCCAGGGATACCTCGCCCTCGCCAAGCAGGGACATGCCCAGCTGGTGGGGCATCACCTTCCAGCCCTGTGCCGCATAGGCTGTGGGGTCAGACTGAGGCTGAGGGCTGAGGTCAGAGGTCAGTGGGTCCCAAACCCCAGGCCTGCCTGCCCCTCCTCACCCCTGGCCACCACACCCACCCAAGCTGGGTCCTCCCACTGGCCAGCAGTGTGTTGAGGGCGGCCCTCTGGGCGACTGTCAGCTGGGGGCAACGCTGCAGATTCTGTAGCACACGAGGGTCTGCGGTTATGATGCTGGACGGGTCCATGTCACACACCAGCACCCCAAGGAGCAGTAGGTCGGGGGCTCTGAGCCGCAGATGGGGTCCCCCCTGCAGGGACAGCAGGTCAGCACCCAGCAGGAGGCCAACCCCACCACCCATCTCCTCCTGCCCTGCCCTGCCCAAGGCACCCACCAGGCAGGCCAAGGCTGCGTGTCGTAGGGCGACTCTCTGGTCAGGCAGGTTGGCCAGCAGTTCCAGGTCCCCCTGGGCAGCGCGGTGGGTGAAGGCACGGCAGTCGGCTTCCCTCACCTGGGTCAGGCTGCTGGCAGGTGGGGAGGCTGTCGGGGGTGGGGGGAAGGGCTGGGCCTCCCACCAGCCCTGCCAGGGGCCTCCAGGGTGGCCTGCGATGCCCCTAGGACACTGGGGCCTCCCAGGACTCTGCAGGCTGGCCCTATAGGGGGGTGGGTGTGGCAGCACTCACTTGTAGAAGAGCAGCAGGTCTGGCGGGTGGAGCTCGAAGTCCTCCTGGAGACCACGTCGTGCTGCCAGGTTGGCCAAGCAGCTGAGCTGGGCAGGAGGGGGCAGGTCACTCTCTTGTTCACTCTGAACTCACCGTGGTGGCAGAGCATCACCTGCAGCCCCTCTTCTCTGCCGGGTCACCCTCCCCCTCACATGGGGCCCTTGGGGCTAGGCCCCCCCACTCAGCTCTCAGGCCCGCCTCCTGCAGGGCCACCCCCTCCCCACGTGCACCTGCCCCTCCTCCTTTGCCTGGACTCGCCTCCTCTTCCTGCTGCAACCTCCACCTCAGAACAGGCCTCAGAACAGCCAACCCAGTCTGAGAGGCCTCTCCTCCCCCCAGCCACAGCCCCCATCTGGCTGGGACAACAGGAACAGCCTCCTCACTTGCAAAGGTTTAGGGTTAGGGTAAGGGCAACTCTGGATGCTGGGCAGGTAGAGGCAATTTCCTGTCCCCCTCACGGAGGCCCCATGAGGTGCAGGATGGGCTGGGGGCTGCCCTCCCCCAGCGCTGTCCCCTGGGGAGCTTCCCAAGTTAGACCTGTGGGTGGTGCCACTTGGCCCTGCCCCACCCCACCTGGTTCTCCACGCAGGCCTGGCCTCCGTCCCAGCCCCTGGGGCACTTGCTGAGGTTCTGCTCATCCCTCTGCAGCCCAGGGCAGGATGCCTCCTTGTTTCACAGTCTCCCCCTGCCTAGACTTGTCCAGTGGGCCTTTGGGGTTATTTCAAGGATTTTTAGCCAATTCCTCGGAAGGCCCTTTGCCTAACTTTGTGTCAATCAAGCACCTGTGAAGTAAGCTGCATATGGGAAGGGCCTTGAGGCAGATGAGGACTGTCCTCTGATTTTTGTGCAGCTCCTGACAGAGAATCTTGTTCCTGAGGGGAGGCCCACCGAGGGTGGAGGGCTCTGGGACTCTCCCCCAGCTGGGCTCTCAAAGGGAACCCCCAGGGAATGGAGAGTGGGCTGCCACCCTCCTGGAGGGTAAGGGATCCTTCATGCTGGTAGGAGGGGGAAGAAAAACCCTGGCGCATAAACATGTAGAACATCAGTAAGTTTGAATAGAATGTTAAACACATTTGATTATCAATAAAAAGGCAAAAACAAGGTGGGAGGATCACTTGAGGCCAGGAGTTTAAGACCAGTCTGGGCAACACAGCAAGACCCCATCTTTTAAAAAAAAAGGCAAAAAGCAGATTAGAAAAACGTTTGAAGCAAATATACAAACCATCAATACTACATTATTAGCAGTTCCTCACACAGATGAGGACACAGAAGGTGCACTTTAACAAATAACCGAATGTGCGTGAAGTTGTCACATTTGTATGCGCAGATGTTTCTTTGTCTTTTGTCTATGGGATCTGTAGTGATGGCCCCTCTTTCATTTCTGATATTAGTAATTGGTGTTTTCTCTCTTACCCCCCTGGTTAGCCTGGCTGGGGGCTTATTGATCATTTCAAAGATGCAGCTTCTGGTTTCATTGATTTTCTCTATTGATTTCCTGTTTTCAGTTTCATTGATTTCTGCCCTAGTTCTCACTATTTCTTTTCTTCTGCTCCACTTGGGCTTGCTCATCTTCCTCCAGCTTCCTGACATGGAAGATTATATGACTGATTTTTTATCTTTCTTCTTTTCTAGTGTGTGCATTCAGTGCTGTAGGTTTCCTCTGGGCCGGGCACAGTGGCTCACGCCCGTAATCCCAGCACCCTGGGAGGCCGAGGCGGGAGGATCACTTGAGGCCAGGAGTTTGAGACCAGCCTGAGCAACAGCGAGACCCTGTCTCTGCAAAAAATACAAAAATTAGCCAGGCGTGGTGGCGCACACCTGTAGTCCCAGCTTCTAGGGAGGCTGAGGCAGGAGGATGCTTGAGCCCAGGAGTTCACGGTTATGGTGAGCTGTGATGATGCCACTGCACTCCAGCCTGGGTGAGTGAGACCCTGTCTCAAAAAAAAAAAGTTTCCTCCTCTGCTTTCACCATACCCCACAGATCTTGATAAATTGTATTTTCATTTTCATTTAGTTCAAAATATTTGAAAAGTTGTCTTGAGACTTCTTCTTTGACACCTGTTATTTAAAATTGTGTTGTTTAATCTCCAGTATTTTGGGATTTTCCAGCTATCTTTCTGTTATTAGTTTATAGTTTGATTCCACTGTAGTCTGAGAGCAGACATTGTATGACTGATATTTTTTAAATTTGTTAATGTGTGTTTTATGGCCCAGAATGTGATCTAGCTTGGTGAATGTCCCATGTGAGCTTGAGAAGGATGAATATTCTGTGGTTGTTGGATGAAGTCGTCTGCAGAAGTCTATATATCCAGTTGATTGATGGTGTTGTTGAGTTCAGCTCTGGCCTTACTGATTTTCTACCTGCTGGATTTGTCCATTTCTGATAGTGGATTCATCTATTTCTCCCTGCAGTTCTATCTGTTTTTGCTTTACTTATTTTGATGCTCTGTTGTTAGGTGCATGCATGTTAAGAATTGTTATGTCTTCCTGGAGAATTGACCCCTTTGTCATTATGTCATGCCCGTCTTTATCCCTGATAACTTTCCTTGCTCTGAGGTCAGCTGTATCTGAAATTAATATAGCTATTCCCCCTTTCTTTTAATTAGTGTTCACATGGTATTTTCTCCATCCATTCACTTTTTTCTTTTCTTTACTTTTTTTTTTTGAGACAGACTCTCGCTCTGTAACCCAGGCTGGAGTGCAGTGGTGTGATCACAGCTCACTGTAACCTTGAACTCCTGGGCTGAAGCCATCCTCCTGCCTCAGCCTCCCGAGTAGCTGTGATTACAGGCATGTACCACCACCCCCGGCTAATTTTTAAATTTTTTTGTAGAGATGGGGTCTCACTATGTTGCTCAGGTTGGCCTTGAGCTCCTGGCCTCAAGTGATTCTCCCACTTCAGCCTCTCAAAGTGCTGATTACAGGAATGAGCCACCATGCCTGGCCCATCCATTTACTTTTAATCTGTATGTCTTTATATTTAAAGTAGATTTCTTGTAGACAATATATAGTTGAATCTGTTTTTTGGATGTACTCTGACAATCTGTCTTTTAACTGGTGCATTTAGACATTGACATTCAAAGTGATTATTGCTATAGTTGGATTAATAGCTACCATATATTTTTTTACTGTGTTCTCTTTTTTGCCCTCATTCTTTATTCCTTTTTTATTTTTTAAGAGACAGGGTCTTGCTCTGTCACCCAGGCTGGAATGCAGTGGCACGATCACAGCTCATTGCAGCCTCCAACTCCTGGGCTCAAGCAATCCTCCTGCCTCAGCCTCCCAAGTAGCTGGGACTACAGGTGTGCACCACCACATTGGGCTGTTTATTCCCATTGTTGTCTTTGACTTTTTCTGCATTCTCTGATTTCAATTGAGCATTATATATGATTCCATTTCCTTGCCTCTCTTAGCATATCAATTATGCTTCTTTTAAAAAAATGTAGTGGTTGCCCTAGTGTTTACAATAAACATTTACAACTGATCTAAGTCCACTTTCAAATAACATTATACTATTTCATGGGTAGTAAAACATCAGACTGGAGTCCTGACTCATGCAATAAGACAAGAAAAGGGTATACAGGTCACACAGACTGAGTAAGAAAAAATAAAACTGTCTTTGTTCATGCATGACATGATTGTCTATGTGAAAAATCCCAAAGAATCAACAAAAACAAACAAACAAAAACAAAAAAATCTCCTGAAACTAATAAACAAATACAGCAAGGCTGCATGATAAAAACTTAATACACAAAAATCAATTGCTTTCCTGTATACCAGCAATGACAATTGGAATTTGAAATAAAAAACACAATTCCATTTATATTAACACCAAAAATCATGAAATATTTAGGAATAAAGCTAACTAAATATGCACAAGATCTATACAAGGAAAACTATAAAACTCAGATGAAAGAAATCAAAGAAGATCTAAGTAAATGGAGAAATATCCCATGTTCATGAGCAGGGAGACTCAATATCGTTAAGCCGTCAGCTCTTCCCAACCGGATCCATAGATTCAACACAACCCACATCGAAGTCCCAGCAAGTTATTTTGTGTATGTCACCAAACCAATTCTAAAGTTTATGTGGAAAGGCAAAAGACCCAGAATGGCCAACACCATACTGACAGTCAGAGAACTGACACTCCCTGACTTCAGGACTTACTATAAAGCCACAGTAATCAAGACAGTGTGGCACTGTTGAGAGAACAAATAGATCAATGGAGTATAATGGAGAGCCCAGAAATAGAGGTACAGACGCGACTGATCTTGACAAAGGACTGCAGGAAATTCAATGGATAAAGGACAGTCTTTTCAACAAATGGCGTTGGAACAACTGGACAGCCGTATAAAAAAATCAATCTAGAAACAGATCTTACACCTTTAACAAAAACGAGAATGGATCAGAGATGTAAATGTAAAACACAAAACTACAAAACACCTAGAAGACAAGAGATGAGAAAGTTGAGGTGACCTTGGATTTGGTGATGAGTTTTTAGGTACAACACCAACAGCATGGTCTGTGAAAGAAAGCAATGATAGGGTACTAAACTCCTTGGACTTTATTAAAGTTTAAAACTTCTGCTCTGCAAAAGACACTGTTAAAAGAATGAAAAGACAAGCCACAGTCTGAGAGAAAATAGTCATGAAACATGTATCTGATAAAGGACTTAGATACAAAATATTCAAAGAACTCTTAAAATTCAACAAGAAGAAAACAAAGCACCGAATTAAAAAATGGGCAAAATATCTGAACAGAGACCTCACCAGAGGAGATAAACACATGGGAAACAATCGTATGAAAAGATGTTCAGCATCATATGTCATCACGGAGTTGCCAATTAAAACAACAGTGAGATACTACTGCATGCCTATCAGAATGGCAGAAACCCAAACCCCCCACCACCAAATGTTGGCAGAGATGGGGGACAACAAGAACTCTCATTCATGCTGGTGGAAATGAAAACTAGTGCAGCCACTTTGGAGGACAGTTTGGCAGTTTCCCACAAAGCTAAACATAGTCTTACCGTATGATCCAGCAAGCGTGCGCCTAGATATTTATCCGCGTCAGTTGCAAACTTATGTCCCACACCAAAGCCTGCACACAAATGTTCCTTTATAATTGCCCAAAACTGGAAGCAACCAAGATGTCCTTCAGTAGGTGAAGGGATAAACACACTGTGATACAGCCACATAGTGGAGTATCCGTCACTCACCAGTGAAAAGAAACAGGCTATCAAGTCATGAAAAGACACGGAGGAACCTTAAATGGATATTATTAAGTGAAAGAAGCCAATCTGAAAAGGCCACATCCTGGCTGATTCCAACTATGTGACGTTTGGAAAAGGCAGAGCAATGGAGACAGTAAAATATCAGAGGTTGCCGGGGGGCCGGAGGGAGGGAGAGGGATGAACAGAGGCTCCTGTAACAATGGATGCCCGTCAGTACGCAAAACCCATAAGACATACAACACAGAGAGTGGACCCTAATGTAAACTATGGACTTTAGTTAATAATAATGTGGCAATGTTGCTTCATTAATTATGACAAATGTGCCACACTGTGCAAGATGTTAATAATGGGAAACTCGTGTGTGTGTGTGTGTGTGTGTGTGTGCGCGCGCGTGTAGGGGTATGTGGGAACTCTCTGTACTATTTGTTCAATTTTCTGTAAACCTAGGATTGCTGTAAACAATTGTCTATTAATTTAAAAAATTCAGCTCGTACGGGTATTTATGTATTCCTGAATGTGCTATGAAAACATGATACCCTCATAAAAATTCACACAACACAGGAGAGAGCAGAGTGGAGAAATAAGGAAGGTGAATTGCCGGGAGGGTTGTCGTTTGTTTGTTTAAGTGGTGATGCCTAACGCTGGTGAGGATGCAGCCAAGTCAGCCCCCTCATGCATTCCTGGAGAATCAAAAACTGGTAGAACCTTCTAGAAAGCAACTAAACAACAGCTACCTGCGGCTTTAAAATGCTCTTATCAAAGATGACATTTCCCTGCTCGATCAGCAAAGATTTTCAAATGATCATATTGAATCCAGGGGAGGGTGTGTGGCGGGGGGCCCTGTCTCCCTGGTGGGGTGATGTTAGTCTTATTCTGGAGAACAGCAGCGTGCATACGGATTGAGAGCCTTCGTGAGGTTAAACCCTGTGATCCTATGATTCCCCTCAAGGCATCCTAAGAAATTCAACTATTTGTGTAAAACTATTCCTGTGATGCAGGTAACAAGAGAAAAACGGAGACCCCACCTAAACAACCAACAAAAAGGAAAACCTTGGAAAATTGGACAGTTGGATTTTACTTTCTCCCTTGTATTTTCCAGTATCTTCCACAGTCTCCCATGTGAGCAGGTGTTAATTTTGCAGCCAGGCAAACGCCTTACAAAATATACTTTCCCAGTATAGCTCTGAGAGGTCTGTCCTAGGAAATCACTCTAACTGTGAAAACCTGCTGCACCTGGTTTGTTTCACTCCAGGGAAAAGCAGTGACAAGGTGAGGGACCAGCGAGAAGGGGCTGTGGCTTAGGAACGGGCCCCTTGGAGCGTTACAGGGGGTCTGGGGACACCCTGGCGGGGTCTGGGGACACCCTGGCGCAGCCTGGGCGCTAAAACCAAACTGAACCCTACTTAGAGAGAGGGTGCAGAAGGAAAGACCCCAAAAGTTAGGCAGTTCCCTGGAGGGGGTAGGGTCTGTCTACTTTCTGTATTTTTCAATTTTTCTTGAACAAATTTATTACTAATTTTATAAAGGAACAAAGTGACAAAACCAACCTCCCTCCCTCCCTCCCTCTCTTTAACTCGGAGCAGATGATGCCTGGTCCGCTGCGGGTTGAGGTGGCTCAGCTGGCCTCTCACAGCCCAGGGTCCTGCAGCCCCAGTTGGTGGAGACACCAGTGGGCTGTGAAACCCATCCTCACACGAGCCCTGAGGGTTTCAGGGGAGCACAGGCACCCCACCAAGGTGGGGAGGAGCCTGCCCAGGCAAGTGGACAAACTCCCACCACAACAGGAGGCGGGAGATCTGCAGGCAAACTGGGGCTAAGAAGTCCTGGAGATGGATGCAGGGGGCCCGCACCAGAAAATCACCCAAAGGGAGGGAACCCAACCTTGGAGGGGCCTGCCTTCCTGACATGGCGGGGTCCACCAGAGAGACACATTTTAGGTGGTTTTGGAGCTGGTGGATTGGCTTTGAGACAGCCCCTGTGCTCGGGAGAGCTGCACACCCGTGTCCCCAAATGGCCTGGCCTGGGGTCCTGCCCAGCCTGCGCCTGCCCGTCCTCTGCCAGGGAGGCCCTCTCGCATCTGTGCAGACCTGCCCTTCCCCGCTGTGGCTGCTTACCTGCCAGGCTTTGAGGGGGACCTGCAGCGCGGCCATCCTCCTGATCAGAGCTGAGAGCTGGTCCCGGGGCAGCTGGCTGGCTGGCCAGCACCAGAAGCCTTGCAGCAGGGAGCTGTTGGCGCTGGGAAGAAGGGGGGAGGGTAGTAAAGGGCAGGGGAAGCCAGGATGAAGGGCGCAGACTGCAGCAGGCAGGATCAAGGTCAGACTCAGCTGCCTCCCCAACACCGAGGGAGTGAGAACAGGAAGTGGTGTCCGGGAAGTGCCAGGACACAGGCAAGATCCTGCTTCATCCACTCAACCCTCTCAGGGCACCCTGTGGGGCCAGGCTCACTGGCCCAGACTCTGGGTCTGCGTCTCCCCTCAAGGCCCAGTCCCAGCTTTGAGCTCGGGGGCTCCGGACAAACCCCCGCCTGCTGAGGGATTGGAGGAGACTGGGCCTGCGCACCTGCCACGGCCACAGGCGAGGCCTTCTCCCCTGGCCTTCCTATGCTGTAACTCCAGTGAAATCCAGACACAAAGGAGGGGTTCACGTGCCACTCAGGACCTGGACCTGCCTGATTGATCACCAGATTAATTGATTGATCGGCCTATCAGCAACCACCAAGCCCTGGGGGAGGTGGGTGGAGGCCAAGCCTGGGCATGGGACCCCAGACACAAGAGGAAACAACTGTCCCCAAGCTGGTGGCTAAGCCCCGAGGTGGAAGGGCTGAGCCTGGAGCCTGAGGGGAGGCTTGGGGGCCCAGCCCAAGCCAGTACGGCCAGGTCGAGGTCATGGGCCTCCACCAGCCAAGGCCTCTGTCGTGCCTGGCCCAGCTGCAACCTCAGCAATGGCCTGGGGACCCGCTCTCGGCCGGGTAACTCTGCAGCTGGATGCTGGACACTCTGGTCATTTCAGGATCCAGTTGGTGAGTGACTTTGGAGACAGGGCCGGGCCCCTAAGTTCGGAGACTGGAGACAGCAGCCCTGCACGGCCATGCCTGGACTCTCACGTGCAGACCCTGGAGATGGTCCCTCCATGGGGACCTCCAACGGCTGCCCCATGGACCCTCTTCTTCCTTCTCCCTCTGCCCTCTGAGAATCAGCCACAGAAAACACTTGGTGTGCAGACCTGGAGCTTCAGGAAGGCCAGGCACTCACCTGGCCCACAGGTCGGCCCCGCTGGCGTTCAGCTCTCCCCAGGCGAAGCCCTCAGCCCAGGCATGGGTGCAGTGGGCAGTGAGGGACAGGAGCAGAGCGAGGCCGGGGCCTGCCAGGGCACCTGGAACAGAGACAGCCCTGAGGGCCTGGTGGGAGGACGCCTCTGTGGCCATGGGGCACTGGCCGCCTGTGTACACAAGCCCAGGCCTGGGTGCAGTGTGTGTGTCTGATGGTGCATGCACACGTGTGAGGCTGTGTGTGTGCATGGTACTATGCACACATATGCAACAGAGCACACATGTATATGATGCACACACACCCACCAGTGTGTGCACATGTGTGTCTGCCAGTGTCTGTGCATGCCTGTGAGGGCGTGTGCACCTGTGTAAACTCCCTCTCCCTCCAGCCAGATGCCCTGTGGCTCTGTGCCCTCACAGTCTGAGCCCTGAGACCCCTGAAGCAGAGGCGTAGGGATTGGGGGCTGCCTGTCAGGGCCACGGTTGCTCAGCCTCTGCCGTGGGGTCACGGCCAAGCCTGCCAGCAAGATTTGGGGGGCTTGGCCCCCATTCCTGCCTTAGAAATCCAGCACAGGAGGTGGGGGTTCAGGTCCAGGGGAGCCCACTTATCTTGCTGACCCTAGGCAGACCATTTACAAAAATATCTTCTCCAGCATCAAAAGGGCCCCACAGAGGGGGCGTCAGCCCTGGCAGAGGTTGGCCATGGCTCACATAGCTCTGTCCATGGCCTCCCAGGCAGCTGGGCCGGCACCCCCTCCCCAGGGAGGACAAGGCACTGGGCAGTGGGTGTCCCCGGGCCTCTCCCCGCCCTGCCTCAGAGCCTGGCCTGCCTGTGCTGGGGCTCCTGGAGGGCTCCATGCACCTCACACCTTGCCTCTCTCCTTCTGGCCACAACCTTGCCTTGAACCTGCCTTGTGCCCACCAGGACCCCAGGCCCCGTGGTGAGGGCTGGGCTCCCCATGCCCCATCGGCACCCTGGCTGCCCTGTGTGCTGGGTGGGGGCCTGCCCTCCTCCTGCCCTTTGCTGGGTCAGGACCCTGAGTGGGAGCTCAGGAGGGCAGGTGGCCGGAGCCCTGAGCACCCCCCATGTCTGCAGCAACCGATGCAGATGGACTTCCCACAGGGGCCTGCCACCTGGGGAGCCCCCACGAGGGCCCAGGGCACCCCTTCTGGATGGAGGAGTCGTCTCACCCACTCTAGGGCCCACGTCTGTGCAGCGGAGTGCGCTGGTCATCTTGGCTGAGACGTCCCGGGGCAGGAAGGTACTGAGGCCACGGGCAGCAGGTCCAGGACTAGGGGGTGAGGAGGGTGGGGGGTGACACAGGCTGGCTGTCCAGGGTCTTGCAGGATGGGCCTTGGGCTAGAGCTGCATGTGTCTCTCCCACCTTTGGGGAGGGAAACAACCCCACAAACAACACTTTGGAACAAAGGGGAGCAGCAGGGAGGGGGCTGGGCCAAATCCCGGGGCTTTCTTATCATAGGTCAGGACTCAGGGGACCCACAGGCTGCTGTGTCTCCAATTAACAGATCACTGGATAAACAGCGAATCCCCTGGGGCTGCCTCGGGGGAGAGGCACGGTGGGCCCCTCAGCCTGCCCAGGGCAGCCCCGGCCTTGCCCCCACACCTAGGCAGCCGGGCAGCTCTGTCACCAAGACCTGAGCCCAGGTGACAGCCCCAGGCAGACTCGGCTGCACTGAGGACTGAAGCTGCAAGGCCCGAGGACTCAGGTCCGGGGCAGACAGGGGCCTGGCTGAGGTGGCAGGACTGCTGCATGCCGCTGCCTTGTCCTGGGCACAGCTGTGCATACCTGAGGGCTTTCAGCACCTCTGGGCCTCTGGACTCTGTGTGACCCGGGGGAGGACAGGGAGGCCACCTCAGACAGGGGCAATCAGGCTCAGAGGGGCTCAGCCACCTGCCCAGGGCTGCCCAGGGCTGCCCAGGGCTGCCCAGGGTCCCGGAATCGAAGCCTAGAGCCTGTGGGTCAGTGGGTGGTGGCCGCCACCCCTGCCCCTCTCACCCGAGCTGGAACACCATCTGTGGAAGGGGGAGGTGCCACCCAGGCTGGGGGGTGGCTGCTCCTGGCCACGCCACGGCAGGCAGTCGGTGCCGGTGCTGGGAGTTGTAGACCAGGCACTCCAGTGCCTGTGATCCCAGTCTGCGAGCACGTCTGGTCAGCCGGTGCTGCTGAGCACCAGGGTGCAGGGGCGGTGCTGGGCGGGGCGCCAGGGTCCCTGCTCACCTCCATGCTTAGCTCAGCAGGCGGTACGAGACGCCCTCCAGGCATCCTGTAGGGGAGGGGCCTGAGCTGTGCCAGGTGACACCCTGTCAGCCCCTGGGGGCCCCAGGCACAGCAGGCACCTGCTCCCCAGCCCCAGGGGAGCAGAGGCTGAGCTCACAGCTGGCAGCAGCCCAGCACACTCCCCTCCTCACCTGGGGCCCAGCCCTGTGGTGTCTACACCCCACGGGTGGAATGTGTGTGTTTCTGCATTTGCCACATGTGCCAATGTCTGTGTACGTGCAGGTGCATGTACGTGTGCATCTCAGTGCACATGGTCTGTGCACCCGGGAGCACGGACACGTATGTGCTGTGTGTCCCTGTGTGTGTCCCCATGCAGGGACATTGGGCACACACAGACCGAATGTGGGGGCTGGGCTTAGTGAGGCCTATGGCCATTCTGTGGGTGCTGGAGCACAGAGCCGGGCAGGCGCAAACACATGTGTCTGCACCTCGGGGCAGAGCGGGTGTGTAGGGGCACATGCCAGGGGCAGCCTGTTGGCAGAGAATTGAGCCACATGCAGGCCTGTCCCAGCCTAGGGCCCTGCTTGGCCCGGCAGCCTCAGCCACGTCCTCAGTGATGCTGCCCGCTGTGAGGCCCGAGGGGCCCAGGATGGGACAGCCCAGCAGGCAGGCCAGGGCGGGAGGAACCAGCAGGTGCTCGCTCCCTGGGCTCCTGGACAGGCCCGAGGGACTCACTGGCAAGAACTCCCCACTGCCACAGCAAGGTGAGGGCGCTGCAGGGGACGGACCTAGGGCGGCCCGGCTCATCCAGAGTCCTGTCCAGTGCGGGGTGGGCCTCGAAGGGCCCCTCGGCCACCAGCTGGGCCAGCTCAGCTGGACACAGTGGCTCTAACAGTTGCACCCAGCTGTGGTGAGGGGCAGTGAGGCCGGGCAGCCTCCAGAGATAGAGGGGGCAGGGTCCGGGGGCAGGTTGGGAGAGGGTCCTAGCCAGAGAGGGCAGCCACCTGGGACCCAGCACTGACCCCGAGGCCTGTTGACGCCACCCCAAGCCCTGAGCACTCACCTGGGAGCCGGGCTTGGCCAAGGCCTTACAGGGGCTCTGGAAGGGTTTGCGGGGAGGGGTGTCACGTGGTGGGGGTTACCACCCACTCCAGGGCCCACAGGCCAGCTGGGACACAGCAGCCCCAGCCCCTGGCTGGGCAAGTGGCCACACCTCGTCCCATGCTCTTCCACGGACTGTCTTACTGGATCCACCCCACGGCCCTCGGTACAGCCGTAATCCTCACTTACAGGAGAGGAAATGGGCCCAGAGAGACCGAGCGACTTTCCTGAGGCCACATGGTGGGTAGGGCCCAGTGCCTGTGTGTTTCCTGGTGGGGCCTCAGCATCGCTGCACCACACTTTGCCCGTGCCCCACCCGGGGTGCCTGCCCAGCCACCCTTGTCTGAGGAAGGCCCTTGGTGGCCCTCGTCCAGGGGGCCTTGCCTGGCTATCCCACACCTTCGGAGCCCTGCCCACCCCACAGCTAGGGGGTGAGGGGCAGGTGGGCTGGGTGGGGTCCCTGTCTCTGGAAGCCTCAGCCCGGGGGGGCACCCTACCTGGCAGGGGGGTGAGGGTTGGCCTGATAGGTAGTGGTCACAGGGGCTCTTTGGGTCCTAGGAGACCACCAGGGGCTACAGGGGTCTTCAGCGGGAGGAAGTGGATGGGGGGACAGAGGCAGAGCCTTACGCAGGGCCCCCCCATAGGCCGCCTGCCTCCCTCCTGCCTGCCTTCCTGTTGGCCTTGTTCCTTGCTCTGCAGGCTCATGCTGTGTGCCGGGCCCAGTGCTGTCCCCGAGTCCCTGCCCTGTAGACGGGGGTCCGCCTGAGGCCCCAACCCCACGGCTAACGTCCTGGCACTGCCCCGGGCCACCTGGCCCTTGGTAGCTAGCGGGCGCCGGGCAGCAGCACAGTGGCATGGAGGAGGCTCCTTGCACTCCTGCCCTGCCGGGGGCTGTCCTGCTTGGAGGGCGGCTGGTCCTAGAGGTTGGGGAAGGGAGTAGCGGGTCATCCTCGGCCACGGCCCCCACAGCTCCCTGCAGCTTGGAGGTCGGGTAATGGCGGTGGTGGTGCTGCAAAGGCACCTGGAGAAAAACAGTTCTCTCTGCCCTGGTGTGAAAAGCAGCCTTCTGGGTTCAGCCCTCTGCCCCCAGGGAGCCATGAGGGGCCCACCTTCCTCAAGGTGGCCAGTCGCTGTGGCCTCAGTGGGCTTCCCAGGGGCGGGGAAGGAGGCCTGGCCACCCTGTGGGATGTTTTGGGATAGCTCTGCCTGAGGTCCCGGAGGGCAGTGATCCCCAGGGGCTCACCAGGAAGGAAGGGGTGTCTGGTGGTCCCCACCCAGCCCCGGTCCCTGAGGCCCCAGCCCCTCGGAGAAGTGCCATCGGGAAGCAACTGAGCTTGTCACCTCAGAGTCCAGGGTGGCAGGGACTCAGGAGCTGCTTGTGAGAGCAGGGCTATGCAGGACTGGTGCCCAACAGGGCATGAGGAGGTGGGGACATGCCCCAAGGGGGGCTAGACAGTTTGAGGACTGGAAGGGGCTGCTGGGTGTGCTGGGCAAGCTGAGGGGCCCAGGCTAAGACCAGCTGGGTGCTCCAGTGCTCTTGGCTGGGAGGGCTGGGGGTCCTCTGGGGCGAGCTGACCCAACTTCTGTCCCCAAACCAGGGCTGCAGGGTGCTCAGTGCCGAGGAGGAGGGGCAGGTCAGCTGCTAGGACCATGAGGTCTGTCCCGGGTCCTGCAGGGTGGCCTCTGGGCAGACAACTCCTGAGTGCAGGCACAGGGGCTAGGAAGGGTCTGGGTGTCCAGACCTGTCCTCCAGAATCCCCGCTTCAGACACACTCATGGTCACTCTCAGGGTCAGTCACCGAGCATTTATTTTGAGTCCCTAGAGCCCAGCGCAGTCAGGCAGAGAAAGCGGGGCCCGGCCAGCCCACGGCTCCCAAACTGGGTCCCTGAAGGCAGAGACCAACAGCTGTGGCTGTGGGAGCCAGGCAGGCAGCGATGTGGCAGGAGCTGCAGCTGGGGCCTGCGAGACCCCGAAGCAGAAGCAGACCAGCAGCAGGTCTGGGTGGGCGGGGTGCTCCCAACAGGCCCCCATGCATGCACCGAGGCCAAGCATGGCCCCAAGCTCAGGACGCGGGCGGAGGAGGGCGAGGCCTGAGGGCAGAGTCCAGCCAAAGCAGAGGCACGAAGCAGACCTGGGCACGGCACGCAGACCCCAGCCCGGCAGGGGCGGGGTGGGGTCTGTAGGAGGAGAAGCAAGGTGAGAGGGCCAGAGCAGAGCCTTTGGAACACGGGGACTGGGGACGGTCCGAGGCTGAGCCCAGGTGCCGAGGCCAGACAGCCCTTTCCAGCCCCTCTGGGGTGAGGAGCTCACCTGGGGGCAAAGGCCAGGCCAGACCCTCATTCTGCCTCTTCCAGCAGGTGACTTTGGGCAGGTCCCTAAAACGGAAGCCTGGAGGAGGGAAGGGCCTTGGTTTCCCCTGGGGGACACTGGGAGGAGGGCCCCAAAGATCAGGTGTCAGTCAGTCCCACAGCCCAAGTGCTCCGTCCTCGCCAGAGATCACGGCTGCCTGGCGCCCCCTGCCGGCCCTGCCAGCCCTTCCCGCGGGCCTGGCCTGGGCAGCCCGGTGGCCTCAGTCCTCCTGTAGCTTCACCACGAGACCCACCACCTGCCTCAGGACGGACCCAGGGCTCTGCCGCAGAGCCCCCACCCCCAGGGGTCCCAGCTGCCACCCCCTACTGCAGCCCCACAGGGCTCAGTTGTCTGGTTCCAGTGTCCACTCTGACAGCCACTGCAGGCAGGAGGCTCGCTGTGCCTCCGTCTCAGGGGACTTGGTGCAAGACGGTGGGGGCCGGCCTGGCCCAGGCAGGAGTGCAGAGGGGCTGCATGACCCGGGGCCCCCGTCCATGGGGTCAGGGTCAGGGGCGGCCCGCAAGGCCTGGACAAGCTGGTCAAGTGGCTGCACCAGGATGTGGGGGCTCCAGCAGGCGTCGAGGGAGGGCAGGAAGGGGTCTGGCGTGCAGGCCTCCACGCACTCAGTCCGTGTGGGAATACGCAGGTAGAAGGCGTGCAGCATCATGCGGAAAGGCTGGTCCTCCTGGCCCGTGGCCTGCCCGTAGGTCAGGTCACCCACCACAGGGTGGCCGAGGGCACTGCAGTGCACCCGCAGCTGGTGTGTCCGGCCTGCAGGGTGGGGGGGCAAGTCAGGCTGGGGGGGGCGCTCCACACCCATAACCCCCATCCTTGTATCATAATCACTGCAGCCTCGGGACCTCACAGCAACCCCTTGGAACAGGACCCTCCCTGTCCTCCGCTACAGACGAGGATGTCAGCACTCGGGACGGGAGACTGCTTCCAGGGTCATCACAGGCAAGAGCAGGGTCAGGGCGGCACCTGGTCTGGCTGCAGAACCCAGGCCAGCAAGACCCCCAGGGCTTAGACAAGAGCCAGCAAGCACCCCCATATCAGGTGAGTGTCTGCAGGTCGTAGAGTTGAGGGTTTAGGCTCTGCTTGGTGTGGTTGTCATCAGGTCCACCTTGATGCTGGGGGTGACCCCAGCAAACTACTCTGCCTCTATGCCTTAGTTCCCTTTCCTACATAATTAAAGCCCCACCCACCCCTGTACACACCTGTGAGAGGCTTCAGTAGCACTTTGGAGACAGGGTCGCCTGCATACAGCCCATGTTCCAGAACCACCAGCTCTGTGAGGCTTGGCTTTGGGTTCTCACAACCTGGGAAGCAGAAGACGGGCATCAGGGTAGGCAGGCCTGCCTGCGCCCCAGTCGATCCCAACCCAGGATGCCTGCCTGAGTCGGCCCTGTCCACGCAGGGTCCCTGCTAGGCGACTTGGCCCCCACCTGCCGTACCCTGCGTGCCCTCGATGCACATGGTGTGAGCCCGACCTTCCGTGCTGTTCCTGCCAATGGCGTAACTGATGGTCACCTGACTGTCCTGGACGTGCCCCCGCACCTGCAAGGCAGGGGATGACACCCTGCTCACGGGGCCAGCCTACCACTGCCAGGGAGCCCACCTGACATCCAGGTGGCCATGTGGGGCATAGTGGGTAGCTCAGCACCAAGGGGCCTGCCCCAGCAGACTGGGAGTCCTGAGTTCCCTCAGCCCGCCCAGGACTTACTAGCGCCAGGTAAGCCTTGGTCACACGCCGCTCCTTGAAGCACCTATAAGCACTGCCTGCAGCTGCCTTGTTCAGGGCCACACACAGCGCCCCGCTGGTGGAGAAGTCCAGCTGGTGGCAGAACCTGTGGCAGGGCAGAGCATCAGTGGTGGCTGGGCTGGGGGGCAGCGGCCTTCACAGCGGCGTGCATCTGAGCCACCTCCTTGGACAGACTCTGCTGAGGGGCTACCTCTTCCCTGCCCTGTGCACCTGAACCCGTAGCAGGTGTCAGGGTCGGCTAGCTCGGGGAAGCGGTGCCGCAGCTGCTTCTGGAGGGTCAGGGTCTCCCGCCACGTCTTGCTGTCAATGCGCAGGTCCCAGTGCTTGTTCACCACCAGGAAGTCGCCGCTCCGGTATACGATGGACAGGTTCTCCACGCTGCCCGGCTCCATGGTGGGCCTGCCACCCAGGGTGGGAGTGTGCCGTGAGGGCATGGGGGCACCCAGTCCAACCGCACAGACTTCACCACCCCCACGGGTCCGAGTCTGAAGCCACGAGGCAAGCGTGCAGACCTTCTGCGCGGGGCAGCCCTGCGCCCTCCACCCGAGGCCAGGCCCAGGCGTCCGTGGGGGTGGGGCCTGGCCAAAGTCAGGGCGTCAGCCCGGCTCTGGGTGACTGTGATGGGCCCTCCCTGACCCGGAGACTCGGAGAACAGCCTTGTCCTCCAGCCACCCGCAGATCCTCCCAGCCAGGCGTGGACGGCGACTAAGGCCTTGCCCCGAGCGGGCAGGGGCAGGAGTGGCTGCCGCGCCCCCACTGGCCCAGCCTGCCTGGAGCGCCGGGCGCGGGCGCGGGTGCAGGCTGGGCCTCCCCTCGCCCACCGCACGCCCCACGCAGGCACCCCGCCCTGCGCCCCGCCCGCGCCCCGGCTCAGTCCTGAGGGCCCCGCAGAGCTGTGGGGCGATGGGCGTGAGGCCTGGGGCACGGGCCCGGGCAGCGCCGGCTCCGGGCCCTTCCCGCGCCCCTGCCCGCTCGGAGACCGACCTGCCGCCGCGCCGCGCCGCCGGGCCCCGCACGCCGCCGCCCGACCCCGGCTCCAGCCTCCGTGTTCCCGCCGAGACCAGGCGCCCCGGCAGCAGCTCTCGGGACGCGCAGCGCCGCCTCGGCCCGGCCCTACCTTACCTGCGCGCGCAGCCCCGCCTCCACCCCGCCCACGGCCCGCCCCCGCCGCGGACGGGCGGCTCCCGCCAGGCAGCCGGGCCGCCGCCGGATATTAAACTGCCGCCGCTCGGCGGCCCCCCCGGCCCCGCGACCAGGCGAGGCCGTGGCAGCCGCGCTGATTGGTGGCGGAGCGCGCGGCGGGGGGCGGCGCGCGGTCGGAAGGGGCCGGGCGGCGGCGGAGCGGTCGGGTCGGACGCTAGGAGACTCAGAGGCCCGTACGCGTCGAGGCGATTCCACGCATCCGCGACCGAGTGCGGCCGGCTGGAAGGTGCGGGCCCGGGGCCAGCCTGGCCCGCCGGGTCTTCCCGCGGCCCGCCTGGGCGCCGGGGGCCTGGGCGGGCCTCGCTCTCCCCCGCACGGCGGATCTTGACCCGGTCGGGCGGTCGGGAGGCGCTCGGAGAGGTGAGCCCGCACCAGACGACAGACACGGCCGCTGCAGAAGCGGGGGAGGGCGGCTTGGAGACGGGGCCTCCAGCGCCGCTGTGGAGGGACGTGCTGCCTGTGCGCGCAGCCTGGCCGTCCCCGGGCGGCTGCCGTGAGTCTTCTCTCCCCGCAGGGACGTCGACTCTGTCGCCCTCCGGGGCCCCCCAGCCCACGGTGGTCCGGCCGCGGCTGACGTTCGAGGAGGCCATCGCTGGCCGGGACGCTACCACCCACCCGTCGCCCGCCGGACCTCCGGGGACGAGCAAGGGCCGGGCCAGCAAGAGGCGGGTGGATGCTGACGTCCAGAGGGACGGGCTCCTGCCCCCCAGTACGTCTGCAGGATCGTTGGGGCGTTCCGGGTGGGTGCGAGGCCGGGGAAGGGCTGCTGCTTCCCCACACGTGTCTCTTGCAGCTCCTAAAGTCAAACGGCCCAGGCTGGAGGCAGTCAAGAGGCTGAATTTTAGGCCAGAGGAGATGGAGGAGCCGCCACTTCCTGACTCCCCACCAAGGGACATCACCCCCCTACCACGTCCCGAGGTCCCCACGGAGCTGTGGGGTAATGGGTGTGTGGCTTGGGGCACAGGTGTCCCACCTCAAGTGCCCAAGGGGTACTTGGAAGGATCTTGTTCCGTGAATGAAGCCTGGGCAGGTGGGGACCTGTGGGAGGGTGCCACAGCTGAGGGCAGATCCAGGCACCCCTGTCCCAGGGTGACAGGGACTGAGACCGGGTCCCTGCCTAGGCCCTCCGATGGCGGTGTTGATGTGGCTCTCACACGGGCCTCACCAGCCACCCGTAATCCTGTGCTGAGGCGGCCCCCTGTCCTGGAGGACTACGTCAATGTGACGTCTACAGGCGGCGTCCGGGCCTTCCTGGTGCTGCGTGCAGATCCCACGGGCACTGGGGTGCAGGTCGGTACTGTGGCCACACTCACGGGGATGGCCTTGGCCTTCCTGTAGGGTGAGTGGGCCAACGCCGCCTAGGAAAAAGGGTCCTAGGCCCCATATGCTGGGAGGGGACATCTGGTTTGCTGAAATCAGGCCACGTCCACACAGCCTGGGGGCTGGGGGAGAGCGAAGCTGCTTGGGAGATACAGCCTTAGTGGATACAGCCTCCCTATCCCCACCCTCTGTGCAGGCTGTTTGGGTGCCCCCAGTATGTGCCCTAAGGGTGGGGAGGGTCCTCCTTCTCTCCCCTCCCCACTGTGGAGTTGCCCCCTCTAGGTGTCTTCCTCTTCTGGGGCCCCAGATCAGACAGGTCTCTTCCACCTCTCTTGGCTGGTTTACATGGAGGAATCCCACCTGGATCCCTGAGCACTGTTGGGGGGGCTGTGGGTAACCCCATGGCCTGGGCAGGGCCCAGAGGTGACTGTCACCCTGCCTTCCCCACAGAGTCCTCTCCTCGACGCCCAGTGGCGAGGCCATGGCCAGCTGGACCTGCTGGGTGTGTCCTTTGCTTCCCTGAAGGAGCAGGTTGACAGTGAGGTGGGGTTCGAGGGGTTTGCTGGAGTGGGGAGTGTGGGGGTGACTGGCCGCCTGAACCCTCCTGACCCAGGGTCTGGTTTGCACAGCGACGGCAGCGGATGCTCGAGGAGGCCCAGTGGCTCTCAGACACCCTGCACAGGTGACTCGGTGGGCCCTTCCACCCTAGGACTCTTCCTAGTTGTTGGATCAACCCTAGCTTGTGTCCCATGGGGTGGCGGGGTCGGTGTGGTCCCTGTGAGGGGTCTGGTTACTCAGCATACAATGCTCTCTAGCCTCAGGTCAGAGGAGGAAGAGGCTCAGCCTGTGGGGACCCCTGACGAGGAGCCAGCTAATGGCCAAGACGCCTCCCAGCAACATCTCTGGGTAGATGAGTTTGCACCCCAGCACTACATGGAGCTGCTCAGTGATGACGTGAGGTTTTGTTCTTGCTCAAGTGTGACTGACTTTCCCTGTTACCAGGCGGGAAGAACTTGTGCTCCAGCTGGTCCCAGCATTGCCAGCCCAGTGGGCTGGCTGTGGGGATGGATGGGGGGCTCTGGTCTGCCCCACTGAACTGAGGTAGTGGTTGGTGAATGCAGACAGCATGTGCGGCAGGGTGGAGGTAGGGAGGCTGTGTCTGCTAAGGTCACGCCCTCTGAAGCAGCTTTGCTCTTCCCTAGCCCCCAGGCAGGGGAACTGGGTCTGCACAGGGCTGTCTGCTGCTGGTTACCTGTGTCCTGCTGTGTGCTGGGTGGGGGATCCGTCTCCTGCCCCAAGCCTCTGTCCCCTTTCTTGCTATCAGTGCCACTGATGCTGCTCTGGAGGAGGGCAGGGGCCCCAAATGAGTTGGGGCCAGGGCTATGGGGACAAGGCCCTGGAGTAAGCCCCACTCTGGCACTCACTTGCAGGGTGACCAGGGCTGGCCATTCATCATGAGGCCCAGCATCCCTGTCCATGTCACAGGGCTCACGGCAGCAGGTGCCTGAGGGCAGGCATGGGTCCTTGGTACCATGGTTGGCCGGGGGTTCCCTTCCCACAGTTCACCAACCGCTGCCTCCTCAAGTGGCTAAAGCTGTGGGACTTGGTGGTGTTTGGCCACGAGAGGCCTGCCCGGAAGCCTAGGCCCAGTGCCGAGCCGGCCCGGGTCAGCAAGGAGGCCACAGCCTTGGGCAAGTGGAAGAGCCGTGAGCAGGTGGTGGAGGAAGTGCTGGAGGCCGAGCTGGACCCAAGCCAGCGGCCCCAGCAGAAGGTGAGGCCCCTCTAGCTGTGCTGCTGAGCCCAAGGCTTTGCTCTCTCGGCAGCCGGTGCCATCGCAGCCTCTGGGGTCCACGAGGCACATTTACCTTCTCTGGAGGCTAGAGGCGCGGTGATGTCAGGGTCTTGGGGTGTAGTGTTGCTGATGTGGGTTGGAACTTAGGTCTGTTCTGATGATTTAGATAAAACCAACACTCCTCCAAAGGCTCTGTGTGTCACTAGGATGATCTGGGTAGACTGCGGGTGGTTTCTGGGGGTCAGTCATATGGGTACCCACTGTGTTCTTGTCTGGTCCCCATGTAACTTGCTTCATGCAGGATTTTTTTCTGTTCAGAACCGCTGTATTTGTGCTTGAGCACACTGGGTTTTGTTCCCATTTGATGGCTAGAGCGGGGTGGGGAGAACATCTGGCAGCACCCAGCCTGTGGGACAGGATTATCAGCCTCTGGCTGCTGGGCTGGGAGCTTCCTGGAGGCAGTATGTGTTGCAGCTCTTCTTCATCTACCTGGGCCGCAGGTGGCGTTGCTGTGCGGACCCCCAGGGCTGGGCAAGACCACTCTGGCTCACGTGATTGCACGGCACGCAGGGTACTCCGTGGTGGAGATGAACGCGAGGTGAGTGGGGCAGGAGGCCCCGTCTTTGGTTCTCCTGTCTGTTCTGACACGTTCGATTGAGTCTGGGCTGCAGTCCTGAAACCTGAGTAAGCTTGTTCCTGTCTTGAGAGTGGGGCTGGGGTCCTGGGCCCGTGGGCTGGGTGGAGCACCTCCTTCCTCAGGGCTCACTGGGCGTAGCAGCTGTATCCTGCAGCGGCCTCATAGTGTAGGGGTGCAACTCCAGCTGGGGGGCTGTCCTGTCAGGGATGCTGGCTGCTGCCCAGGCTGAGGGCACGGCTGCCCTGACGACCCCTCCCTGACCTCACCACTCCAGTGACGACCGCAGTCCCGAGGCCTTCCGCACGCGCATCGAGGCAGCCACACAGATGGAGTCAGTGCTGGGTGCTGGTGGGAGCCCCAACTGCCTGGTCATCGATGAGATTGATGGGGCCCCCACGGTGGGCCTCCTCGGGCTGCGGACGGGCAGGCAGGAGGGCGGGCACTGGGGCCTTGGCTCACTGCGCTCTCTGCACCTACCCGAAGGCTGCCATCAATGTCCTCCTGAGTGTCCTGAACCGTAGAAGCCCACAGGAGGCAGAGCCAAGGGGCCCGGCCGTACCTTCAGGTGGAGGCCGTCGGGGCCGGGCAGAGGGGGGGCTCCTGATGAGGCCCATTATCTGCATCTGCAATGACCAGTGAGTGGGGTGGGCAGGAGAGGCCCCCTGTGCCCCTGGGTGGTGGTGCCAACCCCGGAGGTGCCCCCAGTGAGGACACTGCCATCCCCTTCCTCAGGTTTGCGCCGTCCTTGCGGCAGCTGAAGCAGCAGGCCTTCCTGCTCCACTTCCCACCAACTCTGCCCTCGAGGCTGGTGCAGCGGCTGCAGGAGGTCAGTAGGGCAGGGGCCTGGGCCCAGGGAGCTGCATGACCAACTCTGAGGTGCAGGTGTGGCCCCTGTTCCCCCAGTGTCCCCAGCTGGCTCTGGGCTGTGGTGGTGATGGTGTTTGGACTGGCCCAGTCCCTGGTGGAGGGTGGCCCCGAGTAGGGCCGAGGCTAGTCCACAGACACTTGCAGCCTTTGGCCCCTGTGGGATAAGGGCTGCTCTTTACCTGTTTCTAGGGAAAAGGGTTGTGGTCACAGGATGGGGCTCTGAGGGGGGCCATCTTGGCTGCATGTCCCTCAGAGCAGCAGAAGAGGGGGCTGAGCACCTGCATCCTCCCCTATAGATCTCCCTGCGGCAGGGTATGCGAGCTGACCCGGGCGCACTGGCGGCTCTCTGCGAGAAAACAGACAATGACATCCGTGCCTGCATCAACACTCTGCAGGTGGCCAGGCAGCAGGGTAGGGGGTAAGGGATGGGGGAGGGGGGTCTGCCTGTCACCCCCACATTGTGTCCAGTTCCTGCACAGGCGGGGCCAGCGGGAGCTGAGTGTGCGGGATGTGCAGACCACACGTGTCGGCCTCAAGGACCAGCGCAAGGGCCTCTTCTCAGTGTGGCAGGAGGTCTTCCAGTTGCCTCGAGCCCAGAGGTAGGCAGCAGGCAGGCCAGTCCTGGCCTGGACATCTCTGTCCCAGAGCCCCAGGTTGCTGGACCCTGCATGTGCAGCCAGCACCACCTGCACCTACAGAGACCCAGAGCACAAGAGCCAGGGGCCACCTGACCCAGCCTTCAAGGCTGTGCCTCAGCCTCCCTGGTCTGCCCATCTGTCTCCATGGCCTTCAGGGCTCAAGGCCTGGGCAGGGGCAACCTGGGCGCCCTCGTGGGAAGGGTGCCCTGATGTTGTGAGTATCCCCAGGGTGCAGTTCCGGCCAGACCCCTGTCTCTGCCACAGGCCCACCCTCATCTTTGCCACGTTTTGGCCTCTGGGCTGTGATCTTGGAGCACCTGCCTGCCCAGGCAGCACTGGGAGGCCTCAGGGGCAGGGAGCAGTCAGTTTGTCTCTGCCCTGAGCCCAGCTTGGGGCCCAGTGGGGGTGATGGCCTGGTCAGTGCCCGCAGGACAAAGGGGAGGCACCCAGAGCTCCTTGGCCTCTGGGATGTGCTGCTCCTGGTCGGGTCCCTGAGGGTGACCTTCCCCAAGGGTCAGTCCAGGAGGGTCAGTCTAGGGTTGGGGGCTCTGCCTAAGGGAGTCGTCCAGGTAGCCAGGGCCTCCTGGGTAACTCCAGAGTGTTGTCAGTGTGCAAACACTCTGGGTGCTGCCAGGAAGTGAAGTGGGTGATGGGGGCTGCCTATGCCTTCGTAAGGCCCACCGCAGCCCCCGCACCCCTCCACAGGAGACGTGTGGGCCAGGACCCAGCCCTGCCCACCCACATGCTTCTGCTTGGCTACGGGGACATGGGCTCCCTGACCACAGCCTCACAGCGGTTCTACCACGTCCTGCACGTTGCCACCTCTGCCGGCGAGCACGAGAAGGTGGTCCAGGTACCTGTTCTCTACCACAAAACTTGCCTGGGGCCAGTAGGCAGGGCTGGCCCTCCCTTGCCCCCAGGGAGTGGACAGTGAGCGGGAGGCGCCTCGGGGGCTGAGTGAGAGGCGGCGGGGAGTGGGGTGGCGGGGGTGGGGGTGCCAGGAAGGCTCTGAAGTGGCTGTGAGCAGTGAGGAGAGGTGAGGGGCTGAGCAGGAAGACTGTGGAGGGCCAGAGGGTACAAGGGGGCCTGGACGGGGGGTTGGGGGTGGAGCCTCTGCCACCCTCTGGCCCTGGGAGGGGCTGGGTTCTGGACTGAGCATGCAGGTTGGGTGGGACTTTGGCCTGAGCAGGGGTAGAGGTCCCCAGCCCCGCTGCCTCACCCCTGGGGAAGCCTGGCCTAAGCCGCCTCCCAACTCTAAGCTGCTTTGGATGAGCGGCTGGGGATCCTGGTCAATCCGGAAATCCATGGTGTGGAAGTACAGAGGGGCTGTGTGGTGCCACTGTGGGGGTAGGATCCCACGTGGAGGGAGAGCAAGGCTCTGCGCCCTGATTGCGTAGAGAGAGGGGCTGGGACTGGACCCCTCTGGCTCCTGGAGGCCAGGTGGGCAGTTTTCCCCCTTTTCTTGGGGTCTTCGTCCTGCTGGAGTGGGTGGCTCAGGCTGCACCCTCCCTGGCCCCCCAGGGCCCCGAGGCACTTGCTGGTGTTTGCCACTGCCCCCAGACCCAGACTTGGCGGGGCAGTGGGAGGAGAAGGGCTAGTGCTGGGGGCTCGCAGGATTCAGGCCTGCCTGCCGCTGCAGGGCCTGTTCGAAAACTTCCTGCGCCTGCGCCTGCGGGACTCTAGCCTGGGCGCCGTGTGCTCCGCCCTCGACTGGTTGGCCTTCCATGACTTGCTGGTGCAGGCCGCCCAGCACAACCAGAGCTTCCAGCTGCTGCGCTACCTGCCCTTCCTGCCCGCGGCCTTCCACGTGCTCTTCGCCTCCAGCCACGTGCCGAGGATCACCTTCCCCAGCAGCCAGCAGGAGGTGCCACTCCGTGTCCGCCCCCACCCCCACCCCCACCCACTGTCTGGCCCTGGAGGTCCCAGGTGACCCGGCCCTGGTTCACCCTCTGCCCCAGGCCCAGAACCGGACCAGCCAGACAAGGAACCTGATCCAGACACTGGTGTCAGGCATGGCGCCAGCCACGCGCAGCCGGGCTGCGCCCCAGGTCCTCGTCCTGGACGCCCTCTGCCTGCTCCTGGACATCCTTGCACCCAAGCTGCGCCCCGTGAGTGCTGAGCCCTGGGGGGGGGGGTCCTGGAAAGCAGGCCCTACCTTGCTCAGCCTCCCGCCTGTCACCCGCCTGCCCAGGTGAGCACACAGCTGTACAGTGCTCATGAGAAACAGCAGCTGGCCAGCCTCGTGGGCACAATGCTCGCCTACAGCCTCACCTACCGCCAGGAGCGCATGCCCGATGGGCAGTATGTCTACAGGCTGGAGCCGTGAGTCCCCCTGGCCTGGTGGGGGTTAGGCTTGGGGGCTATGCGCTGGGTACCAGGCCCATACTGGGCCAGGAGTCTAAAAGCATGGTCTTATCAGGGTGTCAGTCCCAATGAGTGGTCAGCCCCAATGTAGTCTTTGCTCAGATGTGACTGTGGGATGGGGGGGTTACTGCCTGCTCCCCCTAGGTTGGGCACAGTCCTGGTACCTGTTCTATTGCAGAGCCTCTCCCAGCCTTAGTGCCCCCCCAGGAGCAGCCCCCAGAGGCCCCCTGAGCTGGGTGGCCCCATGAGTGACTAGAGCTCTCAGGACTGTTTCCCACCCTGAGATGGTCGTGGGGGGGTGCAATGTGAAGCCCAGGAGCCATGGCCTCAGGCTTCTGCTGCCCCAGCTGGGGCACTTGTGTCCAGGACGCTGAGTCTCTGGTTCTGTCCTGCCATCTTATTTCTTCCCCTGCATCCCTGGGTAGGTTCTGTTGCCATCCCCACTACAGTTGGGGAAACTGAGGCTTGGGACATTTAACCCCTGGCTGCCCTAGGGTCGGGGTGCTGCAGCACCAGGACTCAGCCCCACACTCCAGCTCTCCAGCTGTGGCATTTGGGGTTCATGCGCCAGGTGAGTCCCTGGCCCATCCCTGTTGACTGGGCACCCTGGTGTCCTGCCTCCCCTGCCCCAAGCAGGAATGTGGAGGAGGTCTGCCGCTTCCCTGAGCTGCCCGTCCGCAGGCCTCTCACCTACCAGGCCAAGCAGCTCATCGCCCGGGAGATTGGGGTGGAGAAAATGAGGCGGGCAGAGGCTGTGTCCCGGTCTGGGAACAGCTCCCAGGTGAGCCTATCTGGGCTCTTGGAACAGAGTGGGCCTGGGTGGGCAGGGCCTGGGAGTGGACAACTGTCACCACTGTGGCCTTGCCCAGCCAGCCCTCACTGTACTCTGCACCCTGCAGGTGGACAGGAGCCCCCCAGGACCCAAGGGGCTGCTGGAAGGCAGTGGGGAGAAAGATATGTGCCGACCTGCTCTGCGCCACCATGAGCAGCGGCTGGAGCACATCATGAAGGCGGCCCGGGAGGAGCAGGTGCAGGTGGCGGGGCTGGGGCAGCCATGGAGGTGGGGCCGAGCCTCAGGGGTGGGGCTGAGCTGTAGAGGCGGAACCATGGCGCGGGGCGGTTGGCCGAGAGGGTTGGACTGGCTCTGAGCCCTGAGGGCAGGCTGTCCTGAAGGTCCAGCTCCCTGCCACCTAGCATGATGGTATTCCACCTGGGCCTCAGTTTCCCATCTGGGCAGGAGAGTGGTCTTGATGGCTCTTTCCACCTTGACCCTGGTGGGGAACAGGCGGTGGTGAGGGGTGTGGGGGGCGCTGGCCTGAGCAGGGTCAGGAGAGGCTCTCAGCAGTGCTCGGGGCCCCTCCTCTCTGGGGGTGGCCCCTGGGTCCTCCTGTCTAGCACCAGGGGCCACATGGGGGTCTGTCCCATGAGCCTGACCGGCCCCTTCTCCCTATCAGCCTGAGAAGGACTTCTTTGGACGTGTGGTCGTCAGGAGTGTGGCAGCTCCTAGAGCAGGTGTGTGTAGGGGTGCTGGGGGACCTGGGGGACCTGGTGGGCCGGGGGTAGGCCAAGGAGCAACCATGTGGCCCCCGCAGAGGCCATGGCCCCGGAGAAGGACGCAGTGGAGCGGCGTATAGGCACAGCGGTGGGCAGGAGCGAGGTCTGGTTCCGCTTCAACGAGGGCGTCTCCAATGCTGTGCGGCGCAGCCTGTACATCAGGGACCTGCTGTAGCCCAGGCCCAGATGAGCCGACCCCACGGCCGGACGCCCGCAGTCCACAGGGACACCATGGTATTGCTTTATCTCCATGGAGAACGTGCAAAAGCACAGAAGCCCTTGAGAAGTTTTTATAAAAGTCACACCTTTACAGACTTGTTCTTTTAAGTCTCGAGTCGGGAACGCGGGACTGTGGGCCTCACAGGATGGCACACTTGCCCTTCTCCACCCAGGGGTTGTTCTTCATCAGGTCGGGGTTCAGGAAGGGGTCCTTGGGAATCCCATCCTCGATCCACTTGAGGAGCCTGCAGGCGGGTGGGGTGGGTGAGTGGTGGGCACCTGTGGAGCTGGGGGTGTGGGCTTGGCTCATGCAAAGAAGTGAGCCGGGCAGACCAATGACATGCAAATCACGCCGCGGGGGACTCACTCGGGGATGGTCTTGGAGGACAGCTCCCTCTGGAAGGCCAGCTGGTACTTGAGGCTCTCCACCTCTTTCTTCATCTGGGGCACATCCCAGTCCTCCATGGCGTCGGGGGCTTCGGAAGTGGCCAGCCTGGGACTGGAGGGCGCAACAGAGCCAGGGAGCTGCCAGCCTGCAGTTGCTGCCCCCTAGGCATTCCCTGCCCACTGGCCTGAGCCCCCCAGGGCAAAGCGAGGGAGGAAATCCCACCCACTGCCTGGGCAAGTCAGTCACCAGGTCCGGAGGCAGCGCTGGGGAGCAGGCCCCAGGGCACTGTCCCGAGAAGCCCCACTGATGAGGCCCCACAAACCTCCCCCTCCCCCAGTGGGGCTAATTAACTGCGGAGGAAACTTTCCATCCTTAGCTCTGTGCCCTCCTGCCTCCTAAACCTTACCAAGGTCCAGCTCTGGATTGGAGTGGCATGGGACACCGTCCCCCTGCCCCAGGAGCAGCACTGGGCACACAGTACGGGGTGGCCCCTGGGACCCCCTCCCAGCCCTCCCACCCTCCCACTGAAAGGCTCACTCCCAGCTTCTGGTCATAGAGGGTGACCCAAACCGTGGTGTGAGGTGGGTCGGGACCTCAGGCTGGACCCTGCCTGGTCTCCTTGTGCCTCCCTCTGCTTTGCATGGGCAAAGCCCACTCAGTGAGTCAGTCCTGGGGCCAGGGAGATTTGGCTGCAATTTGCATCCCTGGTAGAGTGGGCGTGTGTGCTGAGGATGCTGGGAGCTGGGCTGTGGGTGGCTTCCGATGCCCAGTGTCTTTCTGGAAGCTACCCACAAATCACCCAGCCTGATTTCTGCTTGTGAAACAGCCTGGCAAAGCCACTGTTTGAGACACCTCAGAACAGCCACTAATTGGCAGCAACCTCTCCCATCCCCCGGGGCCCAGGCGACCCTCACTGTACCCTATCCCCAAGGTTGGAAGACAGGACTGGCTTCCTCAACCTTGAGGGGGGGTGGGGGCTGGCATGGAATTTGGGGGTTTCTGGTCAGAGTCTCCATCCCTGGGGGACTCTAGCTATGTTGGGTGTACCCAGGGCCTGGTGATGGTGGGGGCCTGGTTGGTGACAGTGGCCAGACCAGGAGGGGTCGTGGGAGAGTCAGCTAGGAGCAGGGGTGAGAGCCCGGGGAGTCGTGCTGGTCTCTACGGGGGCCATGCCCTGGACCCTCTCCCAGAACCCCCAAATTCCGGTGCCCCCATCCGCAGCGCGGGCTTTTCCCCGGCGGCCCCACAAGTGGGCGCGGGACCAGCTCCGGGCCGGGGGCGTTGGCCGCCCTGCCCCCAGCCCCGTCCGCCGCCGTCTGGCCCTACCTGCACGGAGCCGCCGCCGCCCGAGCCCGGCCGCCCGCCCGGCGCGCCCCGCGGACGCCCCCGGCCACGGCGCACGGCGCACTTGGCGGGCACTGCGGGGGCGCGCACGGCGCACGGACGCGGCTCCTCCACCGCGCGCCGGCCGCCCGCAGCGCTGGGGGCCGCTCTCCCGCTGCCCGGCTCCGCGGGGCCAGCCCTGCCCACCGCGCGGGAGTTAGGTGAGCCCTGGCGGACTGACCTGGGCAAGTCCCGGGTCTCGGTTTCCTCCTCACGGCAAGGGGCTTGACTTACCTTGGAAGGTGACAGTGAAGGCGAAGTGATGACAAGGGCCAGGTGACAGCGAGGTGACAGCCAGGGCCGAGTGATGTGCAGTGAGTCGGCTGGCAGGCAGAGCCCTGGCAGGTGCCCGGCCCACTCCTGCTGCCTGGGGCCCTGGCACCGCCCCTGCCCCCCTTCTCAGGGCTGGGCTGACCCCAGAGACTAGCTTTGCCCGGCACGTGCTGCCAGCCTCTGCTGGTCTCGCCCCATGGGTGGGACATGCCGCCAGGGGACAGTGTGGGACTGAGAGATCGGCTCTCCAACTCGGCAGAGAGGGGTTGTTCCTTCAACCAGGGTGGGTGGGTTCCTGGCCTGCATCATGATGCCAGTACCAAGGGCCTTCAGGGGTTAAATTGTCCCCTAGCCCAAGGGACTCCTCTGGTCAGAGCCGTCCCCTTCCTCCAGTGTCCCAGAACTCTTTGCTCCTCTGGGGTCTCTGCAGCCCGCTTGGTGCGGGCAGCCCTCAGTAGTGTCCATGGATGGAGGCGAGGGCAGGCCAGGAGGCATGCCTCAGTGGGCCCCCAGGATGTGGGCCCCTGCCTACCAGGGAGCCTGGGCCACTGTGGGGTGGCTCCCTGCTCTGGCCCCTGTCCCCATTCCCAGCCAGTGGCTGGTAATCTGGGCAGCTGCCACTGGATATGGGAGGTACTGCTGTTCTTCAAGCTGCCCTGGGCTGGGAATGGCCGCACTTGCTCTGCACAGGCCCAGGGGGTGGCCTGAGCTGCCCCCACGCCGTGCCCACCAGCAGTGGCTGCAGAACATGCTGCTGAGGGAGTTAAGTGCTGGGGGCTTAGGGCAGGGGCTTCCCTCCTCGGCCACCTCCCTCCTCACAGGCCCGACTGAAATCAAAGGCCCTGTGATGGGGCTGCAGTGCACACTCGCCCTGCTGTCCACCTCCCAGGGCAGGGGCTGCCCCCCTTTCCTTCAGACATATTTCCCGATGTCTCCTCCCATCCCCCCAGCACTCCGTGGGCTCTTGAGGAAGCTGCACCCCAGGGACCATCAGGTGACGCACGCACCAGGCTGCATCCTGGGCGGGGGGCCCCTAGGCAGCAACACTGGCCTCAGAGGGTGGCAGGACCAAGCTCCCTAGACTCAATCCCTGCAAAGGCCCCCCACCCCAAGGCCTGGCCCAGGTCCTTGGCATGTGCTCCCGGGACCTCCCCTGGGCTGGGGGCCTGTGAACTGTTCACTCTGGCCCCCATGTCACATGGAACCTCTTGGGGCCCCCAGTGCCCAGCCCGGTTGACAGAGAGATGGTGCCTCGTCCCTCTCAGGCGCCCAGGCCCCTTGAGTCACTCAACAGGCTAAATCCCTGTTGCGGTTTAGTGAAATGGGGTCACCCCCACCCCCCGGGTTCCTGATGTGCACTGCACGCAGCTGGATCAGAAGGCACTTCTGGAACTGGGGCACATTAGGGAAGGATTATTTTTATTATGGATTTAGGGGGGTTGGGACAGCTTAAAGCCAAGAGTGCCAGGCCTCCTCCTCAGGGCAGATGGCCGCTCCTAGTGGGATGGGGGATGGGCACTGCTCCTGTGGCCCCTGGGCTGCTATGCCTGGGCCCCTCACTGCCATGGGACTGGGAACACACCCAACATTTGGGCTGAGGGGGGTGGGTCTCCATCACAGCAGGCTGCCTGGAGCTCTTCTTGTGGCAGGGGGCAGCCTTCAGGCAGCATTTTGCCTTGGGAGGGGGTGTTCTGCCCCAGATGCCCCCAGACACGGGTGGGTGGGGAGAAGACCCCCAAGATGACCCCCTCATTCGCTGGGGCAGCAGCATGGTTTGGACACCCTGGGCTCTGCTGCAGAGTCCGGGGTGCCTGGGGGGTTCTGTTGGCTTTCAGGACCCGCGGTGGGGCCAAGGCCCTCCACCAGCTGCTCTGGCCTGGAAGGGGCAAAGGCGTGCTCCCAAACTGATTGCTAAGGCTCCCAGGTTCTGGTCTCCTGCAATCCACTGGGCCCACAAAAGTCCATGGAGGGTGCTCGAGCTCTGTCCAACATGGCCAGTATCCCCAAGGAGGCAGGACACAGGGCAGGACTCGGGCTGTGGGGGACCCAGGGTCTGGGCAGATCCGAGCAGAGCCCACCTCTTGCCCAACTTCTGTGGTGTTTCTAGTCGCTGGCCACACGCACCACCACATGGACCCTTGGGGCCCTTATGCTGACCCAGGCAGGGGCAGCAACCTCTGCTCCTGCGTGAGGGCCCTGACACCCACACCTGCTTGTGTGGCCCCATGAGACCCCCATGCTTAGAACCCGAGAACCCCTAATTTCTCACCTTCCTACCGAGGCTCCAAAACACATCCAGGCCCAGGGGACCCAGGTGGGTCTAGAAGTGGAGCCCCACACGGCTCCAGGTCACAGACATGACCCTGCTTCAGTGATTCCCATCGGGAGGACTTTCTGGAAGGAATAACAACTTCTCCCGCTGACCGACCGCCTTGCAGACGTCTTGCATTGGGTCCCGGGTGAGAGGGAGCTCCTTTCTGAAATTAGGCCACTAATTGGGCCGCTGGGTGAGAACACACAGAGATCCTTCTGCTGGCCTAGAAATGCCTGCCCCAGGCCCCGACCCCGACTGGCCAGGTGGGTGTGGGCATTAGAGCCAGGTCCATGGCCAGCGAGCCTGCAGGGCAGCATGTGTGGCCAGGGTCCCCTCATGGACTTTAGGACTCAGTCCAAAAATGGTATGGGGGTGCTGTGACCCCTTCTGAGCGGAAAGCTGCAGGGTCTCCCAAGGCCGAGGCGGGGCCAGGACAGACATGTGGTTATGTGGGCAGCTCTGAGTAGGTGAGGGAGATGATGCCTGCTGACCCCCCAGGAAACCGAAGGACAGAGAGTCAGGGCTGGGGCCCAGGCCGAGGAACCGGACTAGCCCACTCCCCACCCAGCAGCGCCCTGAGCTCTGTGCAAAGACTTGGGCCACCACAGGGGCCCTGTGACCCCACAGCCACTGCCTCCCTCCAGCCCCAAAGCTATGACAGGCAGCCCGGGTCTGTGAGGCCCTTTTCCCGGAGGCCTGCAGACGGGCGTGGCGGCCTGGGGCAGGGGCAGCTGACCCCGTTCTGTCCCTGCAAACAAGACTGCACAGGTGAGCACGAGGACTGGGGGAAATGCCAAAGAAAATGCGTTTTACCAAGGTGAACAGAGCACATGCAAATAGACGGCTTTTATGTAATCTTTGGAAGTTTGAAAATGATTTTCAAAAATAGTTTACACTCTTAGGCTTACAAGTACAAAAAACAGAACAGATAATGTCAAGGAGATCACAGATGAGGAGCTCTTGTCCACACTTTACTTCCACTGTGTAAAATGACAGAAAGGTGGTTCCGTGAGAAAGTACTCTGTCGTCCCAGGGTCCCAGGCTAACTCTGTTTATTCCGAACAGCTTGCGGGCCGCGGGTAATTACGGTCACCTGAGGATTCCCGCTTAGAAGAAACTCAACCATCTTCTGAAAACTTGGGCATCTCCATGCTACCGAGAACCATGACGCCAGGCAGGAGGTGCGGGGGCACCCCAGAGCCCGGCCACAGCGGCACCGCGTGGGCCCTCAGGTGCCCAGGCTCCTGGCCGGAGAACCCGAGGTCAGTGTGTCCCATGAGAAGACGCCCCCGCCCCTGCTCGCACCCTGTGGACGCGGAGCGCCAGCTCCCTCGCTGGGGGGGGGGGGGTGCCGCCCCAGACCCAGCACAGGCGTCTCTGAGGGGGTCCACGGCAAACAGAACCACCTGCTGGGCCTGGCAGCAGGCGAAGCCACACTTACTCCTCCCAGAGCACCAACCAAAGGAAGTTGCAGACTTTCCAAGATGGACACAGATTTGCTCAGCTGAAGGTAGCTCGGCATTTCCGAGGTCTGTGAGGGTGGACAAGGGACAGCGAGTTGCGCACGCCCCACGGTGTCGTCGGCCACAGCAGCCACCCCGCCACACAGATGGACACCTGCTCTGAGAGGACAAAGGTCCAGCTCTGCCCGAGGACAGCAAAGGTGGAGATGTGTACTTGTCACTGCACCAGACCCACGGCCTGGCCCCGCCTGGCCCCAGAACTCACTTGCCACGAACCTTGGGACGTGCACGCTGTGCACCCAGGCTGGCCCCTCAGAGCCTGGAGCAGTGACTCCTCGGCCCCACCAGTGCTCCTGGGCCTGCTCTGTGCGGGGCGGCCGAGCTGCTACTCCCGGTCAGGGCATCACCAGGCACCCGGTCTTCCCGGTCTGACTGGTGGACGGGTTTGACGGAGCCCAGCCAGACGCCAGAGCTGCCTCTGAGCCAAGTGGGAGCCCCCGTGCAGAGGAGACCACTTGCGAGGGCCACACCACCTCCACATGGGAGGGGAACCCCGCACGATTGAGGGCCAACATCCCCATGCCCACTCCCAGCCCAGGTGACCATCAGGCCACCGGATGTGAATCCTGCTCCTTGGGGACCAGACCACGTGTGGCTGAGGTTTCCCTCAGGAAACAGGCCTCTGGGCGGCCGGCTCACCAACCGGCACAGGCTTCCCACCACCACGTGGGACAGAAAGATGCCGATGGCCTCTGTTCCTGATTCCCAAGGCTCACACAGTGTTCAAGGGGGCCCTGCACCATCTACCCCAACCAAGGGGCAGGTTCCAGCACCCCATGTGACCCCCCCAACAGACATGCACCCCAAAAAGGGGGCCAGTGGGGCAGAGGAAGAGGCTGGGCACAGCCCTGAAGTCTGGGTTGGGGTCTGTGCTAATGGTCTCCCACCGGCCCCATCTGAGCTCCACCCCGGGCAGCAGCACCAGGTCCCCGAGGTGACCGAGGAGAATCCACGTGTTTAGCTGGTCCATGGAAACAGCCTCCAGCTGAAACGGGAGATGTCCCCGAGAGCCCAGCCGAGTGCGGTGCACAGTGTGCTGGGGTGGGGGGAGGGCACTGGCGGGCCGCAAGACCCATCCGGAGAGGCAGCACCTCAGAGCCACCCGACACAGCCTGCCCCTAGACCAGGAGCGAGACTAGGCCCAGTGTGCTGAGCCTCCGGGGCGGGGATTGGGTGCTCAGGGCCCGCGAGCACGCGCAGGGCTCAGCAAGCCCTTCTACAGACGGCTTCAGCGCCCACAGGTCTCCGGAAGAGCAAGCGGGGACAGAGTCGCTTCAGAGGATGTTGCTGCGTCTGCACCTTCCCGGAAGCCCCAACTACAGAGGATGCAACCCAGGGAGGGTCCTGTGGGGGCCGCCCCACCCCTAAGGCGAGGACGGTGTCCAGCAGCAGCGTCTGGCGTGGCCTGGAGGCACCACTCAGGTCCTCAGCCGCAGGGGCCAGACCGGGCTGAGGCACGGGCACCTCCAACGCGGTGGGCGGGCTCGGGCTGTGCTGCGGGAAGGCCCTTGGTGCCCGTCCCAGGCGTCGGAGGGGGAGCACAGGACTCAAAGGCACTGGCATCCCCACAAAGGCATCACGTGACACTTGACATGACCTGCGAAATGCAGAACATAGATCATGCAACCGTCACCTGCACGCGACCACGGCCGTGTCTCCTGAGGAGGGGTCGCAGCAGCCTTCACACCTCGCTGCTTCCGGGTACCGGTGAGTTTTCTGTACTCACGCACGAGGCAGGAGAAAGGGCGTTAAGGTGAGGTCCGCCGTCAGCTGACCAGCCGCCCTCTGCTCCTGCGGACGGAAGCCAGGCTGGCACCCGGGACCAGCTTGGGGGCCGCGAGCGGAAGCACCAGAGACCAGAGCAGCCAGGTGACAACCACGGAGCCTGCCCACCACCAAGGGACACACCCAGGGACGCACTGCACTGGACCTGGGGCCCTGCGGCTCCTTCCAGCATCTGCTTTTGTTGTGGGCCCTGCAGTGACACGGGGACGGCTGCGTCCAGTGCCTGCTCCGGACGCGGGAGGCAGGACACGGGCCTGGCGGCGGCAGCAGCCTGGCACAGCCGCCCCACCCCCCATGGGCACGGTCCGTAAGACCCGGGCACCACCCGGCCGCTGGCCCCGCGGGCCCTCAGCTCGGGCGGGCGGGCTCGGGGGAGGACAGACGTGCCCCTGTCGGTGCTGAGTATCGGAACTGGTTCTGCCTGGGAGCCCCCACGGCACACAAAGCTACTTCGTGGTCTTTCCGCCAAGAGTGCCTTTTTCATGAAAATAACACACTAATTTATAAAAATCAGTTTCCGAAGAGGCCTCAGTGGGGTGCGATCCAGACGCGCAGGGAGGCGCGTTACCTAAGCCCACACCCGGATTTTGGACTTGGCGGCTCCGGGCTGTGAGAGAATAAATGTCTGCCTATGGCACCGGGTTGCTGGCACCCTGCGGCGGCGCCGAGGCCGAGCGCCCTGGTTCCGGTTGTTCTGCGGGACGCACGTTCTTGTCCCGCGCCCCATCTCCTCCCAGCTGCTCCTCTTGGTGGTTTGGGCCCTTCAGGTCAGCGACTGTCTGCAAACGTCGGGGATCCCCGGCCGGCTGCTGACGGGGAGCTCCGGTGGCCCCACGACCCCTGCGGCCGCACGGGGGCCCCTCAACTGTCACCCGTAGGCGTCTTTTCCTCAGCCTGGGGGACCCTAGGCCTGGCTGGGGCTTTGGGGGCACCAGGGACTCCACGCCCTGCCCCCTGCCCGGGCCCCGGTCTGCTGCCCCCGAGCAGGACGCTCGGGGGGACACCAGGCGCACGGGAACCTGGACTGCTCCCCTCACGAACTGAGCCAAGCGGTCAGGGTCCGCCGCAGCAGCAACCGGGGCGCGTGCTGGCGCGCCCGGGAGTGCGCAGGGCCGTGCGGCCCCGGGGCCAAGCCCCACCAGCGGCGGCAGCGCTCCGCGACGCGAGCCGCGCCGGCACCTGTGCCCCGCGCCCCTCGGCTTCCCGCCAGGTGTCGGGTCTTCGCTCCCCGCGCACCTGTGGGCTTCACAGACACGACGGCAGAGCTGCTGCGCGGGCTCCAACCCTCACGCGGGCCCGCCTTACAGGTAGGGAAACTGAGGAAGGGAAGGGGACGGGCTGGCCCCAGGCCGGGTGCGGGACCGCGGCGGGGCCCTCGGGTCGCCCCCCCCAGACCTCGGGAGGCCCCAGCCCGGCCCGCCCCGCCGGTGCCTCGCCGCCGCGCCCGCCAACTTTTCCACCTCTGAGGCGCCTGGCCCGCCTACTTCCGCCCTGGGAGATCACTTCCGGGTCAGAGCCGGAAGGGGGCGGAGCGCTCACGAGGGCCTCCCGCGCGGTGACCGTGCGCGGCTCCGCCATCTTGGAGCCGGGCAGCGGCGGCGCAGGCCGCGGTCGTGGGCTGGGCGGCCATGTTGGCATCGGGCGTGCGTGGCGACGCCGGTCGCTGTCTACCCGGCGACATCGATTGCGTCTCGCGGGACGCGGTGCTGGGCGCGGGAGTCGTCTGCGTCGCTCCAGGCTTTCTGAGCTTCAGGACTGTGAAATGTAAATGTAAAAGGGCAGGGAAGCCGCAGGCCCCTACGGAGTCGGGTGACGCGGGGGATGCCGGGGCCCTTTTCGGTCCGTTTGTGGCCGCAACGTCCCCGTCGGTCCTGAACCCTGTGGGGCGCCGTCCTGTGCAGCGCAGACGCCGCCCGCGCCTTTCCCGCCGCCGGGGCCCGCAGACCCCGAGGGTTGCCGCGGGGCGCAGGTGCAGCGGGTTGAGGATCGAAAGCGGCTTGTTTGCCGCCCCGGCGCCCGTCGGCTGCGTTCCTTCACGGACGGAGGGCCGAGGGCCGCGGACGCAGCGGATCGCGGCCGTCGTTGCGGAGCGGAGGGACGTCCCGGGCGCGCGGCCGGCGCTCAGCGCTCTCTGCCCGCCGTGCTCGGAAGGTGGCAGCTCGTTGTGGTCTGGTGGCGTGGAACTGCGCGCGAGGGACTCGGTTTGGGTTGGCGTGTGGGTGGCGCAGGCGCTGGGTCCGCACCGGCGCCCCCAGGGGTTTTCTTTGGCAGAACGGAGGGCGGGGACGGGGCTGCGTCCCGAGACGGGCCGGCGCGCGCAGCGAGGCGTCTCCCGTGGGTGTTGTCTGTGGGCAGCTTCCCTGGGTGCCCGATTCTGGACCACCGGGGCCCTGCGCTGTCGGGTTGGCAGAGGCTGTGGCGCTCGTCCACAGGGACCCAGCAGGGGCCCGGACCGACGCGGGGCCAGGGAGAGGGGTATCGGCGGGTTTGGGGCATTCGGGACACGGAAGCTACAGGATAAGGCGTCCCTGGCAGCACCTCCCGAACAGGCCACATCGGGATGTCCCAGGAACTGTTGACTAGAGAAAAAAAGCCAAGCTTCTAACGAGTTAGAGCAGTTTTATTCAGAAGCCTTGCCCTGCAGTTCAGCCCCGCAGCCTGCCGCGGCCCAGCGTTCCAGCTCGCGGCGCCCGCAGGGTCCCGGCAAGGCCTGGGTGTAAGTGCAGGTCTGGCTGCAGGTCGCAGGAGCACAGTCACTGACCCCGTCAGACGTTATGTGCAGGAAAAGGCAAGGACCAGGGCCACGTACCTCTTAAGAAATACAGGGACTCGGGCAAGCAACAGGGCTGGGGGAGTGGGCTCTGTCCCGTTTTGTCCTCGTCTTTCCGGAGAGCCGCCCGTTGTTGGAGTCAGGGTCTTGTGAAATTACACTGGCAAGAAATGAGCAGACATGGCTTGTTACGTTGGCTCTTTGTCTCACAGAACTACGACAAACACAAGCGTGAACTTCTCCCACCCTCAGCCCAGGCCCCTGGGCTCCGGGGCAGGCTCTGCTCTGTAGAGGCCTCTCTTCTGAAGCTTCCCTGGGACCTGCAGTGGGCTCTGGCTGTCCCTGGGCTGCAGGGAGCTCCTGTGTTGAGGAGCCTGGGGCCAGGGGACTGCCCCTGGGAAGGCAGACCTGGTTCTCGGGAGACTTGGTGTGGACGAGGGCTGGCAGATCCCTGCTGTCAGCAGGGGGGAAGCGTGGCATAGAGGGACAGGCGTCCACACTGCTGCGTGTGGCTCCTGGCTGCCTCTGGCATTTATTAGCTGGGTGATGTGGAGAGTGGTCCAGCCTCTCTCAGCCTCTGTCTGCTCCTCAGAGGACGGGGAGGACGATACTACATAGGGCTGTTAGCTGAGACACTGTGAGGTGCTTGCAAGGCGGGCACCATTAAAAAGAACATTGGCACTAGTGGGTGCAAAGCACTTAGTCACCCACAAACTTAAATGGGAAATATTAGTTGGAACCAGGGGTTACACGATGCTGAATGGGATTTTTCAGTTGCTCAGGGATTGTATCTGAGGCTTAAAGGTGAAAGTAAAAAGTACCAAGTACCCCCATAACCCTGGGGGTGGGGTAAGTGAGCACAGAGCACTGGGGCAGGTGTCTTCCCAGTCCTATTAAAAAGGCGGAAGCAGCGGGCCAGACTCAGTGGCCAGCAGGGCTCAGTCTTCATGGTGAGGGTCTCACCATGGTCTTCATGGTCTACACCTCTGAGCCAAGAAAATTACCCCTAGAGATGCCTGAAGTGGTGCAGGCTGAATCCCACTCCGCAGGTGAGGGGGGAAGACTCCTGAGAGCCCCCACAGCCATGACTGCAGGGCAAGGGCAAGTGGAGTGGGTGGGCAGGGCTGGGGAGGGGCACGCAGGGCCTCGGGAGCAGGTGGGAAGAGCTGCCAGCCTGGGGAACAGACCAGGGGCCTCGCTGCACCCAGGCTGGGGTCCAGCTTGGAGCCTTCTGTGGGGTGCAAACATCTCAGACCGAGACACTCTTTTGAAGACCCAGTTCAGAGCTGGAGCACATCTCGGGGCTGGTCAGAGACAATCCTCCAAGTCCTTCACCCAGGATCCCCCATCCCCACCCCACCCAGGGCAGGTGCAGGAAAGAATGACCAAATATATCCCAACATCAGAGGCAGCCGAGCACATGAAGTTGGCCCGTAGACCAACACGTGGGGGATTTCCAGCCGAGGAGCCAAGTTTACAGCCATGTTTGCAGTCCCCAGGAAGGTAGATGAGGGAAGTGCATCAGAGAAACGAGAACAGGCAGAGCTGCAAAAAGAACAGGGACCCATCTTAACATGAGAAATGTTATCACAGAAACAGAGACTTCACTAATGAGTTAAATGATAGGTGAGACCCTGCTCAAGGTGAATAAATGAACCTCGAGGCAGATCCAGAGAGATCACCCAGAGAGAGGAGGAGTTGGACAACGTGGAGGAGACGCTCGGCAGAGGCGGGCCCCCGAGAGCAGGCGAGGGTGCCGCAGGTGGACTTGGAGGGGACGGTGAGGTGGCAGCCTCAGGTGCTGCCTGAGGACTTCCTGAAGTAAAGAAAGACCCACAGAGGCCAGACGAGGACGCATAGGTTCAAACCCACCGCTAGACCAAGTGTTGGACCCATTAGGGACGAAGAGCCAGGCTTGAAAAGGCACACATTCTAGAAACTTCCCAAAGAAGAGAAGCACTCCATAGGCAGATTAAAAACAGTCTCCACGGTTCTACCACAGAGAGAGACCATTGTTCCCTTGATCACGCAGGGGCTTGTCAAGGTTGATTTGTCTTTTCTGTGCATAAAAATTTGGCTTTATAAGACGTAGAATAATACTGTGTGATTTTTCATCCAATTAAAAACCAAACTACAAAAAAATGCCACAACAAACCTCTTCATACCTATAACTTAAATATATATATATATTTATGTATGACTTTCAGATTATCCCCTTTAGGTAGCTTCCCCAAAGCGGAATCCCTTGGGCTGAGGAACTTCCCGGGCTCCTGTTAAATTTTGGCACTGCTTTTGGGGGGCGGACACTCCCACCAGCAGTGTCCATGAGAGAGTAGGGCTGTGGGACGCTGTCTTGCCGTAGAGGACGTTCTTAGGAGACAGACGACAGAGCCAGGGAGGGGTCCCACTTGGGCCTCCCCAGCCCATACTGCTCCTTTTCAAAGCAGTGGATACTTTTCTTTCCTCCTAAAAGACTATTCTAGAAACCTAGTGGCAGAGTCCCCGCAGCAGCTGAGCCAGCTACATGACTGTCTTTCAGAGTGAACCTTTGGAAGGTCTGTCTTAGAGCAGGAGCACTTTTGGGTGAAAGTCGGCAGAGCTTGTCTGCCAGTGTAACATAGCCAAAGTTCAGATGGTGTCGTGATGGGCACCTGTGGCTCCAACCCTGATGCTGCATCGTGTGACCACAAATTTTTTTTAGATGGGGTCTCATTTTGTCCCCCAGGCTAGAGTGCAGTGCTGTGCTCATAGTTCACTGCAGCCTTGAACTCCTGGCTCAAGCGATCCTCCTGCCTCAGCCTCCCGAGCAGCTGGAACTACAGGTGTGTGCCACCACGGCTGGCTAATTTTTTTCCTTATTTTTTTCTAGAGATGTGGTCTCGCTGTGTTGCCCAGGCTGGTTTTGAATTCCTGGGTTCAAGTGATCCTCTCACATTGGTCTCCCACAGTGCTGGGAGTACAGGCGTGAGCCACCGTGCCTGGCCGTGACCACAGATTTGCAGGCAAGGGCTCCACTGTGAGCAGCTTCCATGGCTCCCCCATAGGAGCAGCAGCCTCTGTGTCGGGCACCTTCATGGGCAGGCACCCCTCTGCGTTCGTGGAGCCTGAACGCAGGGTTGGAAGGTTGGAGGGTTGGAAGAGGCAGGGCTGACCTGGAGGATGCAGACACCACGCCTGGCCGGCAGCTCCCTTCCACCCTCAGCAGGTGGGTTCAGGAGAGCAACCGGCAGCCTGGGCCAGTGTGGGGCCCTGGGGGCCGCCCGCCTGTCTGTGGTGGAGCACACGGAGGACCCCTGATGGTGCTGTGGGACAGGCAGGGGGGCGTGTACCACAGGGGGATCCAGAGGTTCAGGGTGACAGCCAGCATCAAGGTGGGGCTGGAGGCAGGGGGCTGCACAGGAGACGCTCTGGGTGCAGCCCAGGCCAGGGCCACATGGACCCCAGGGAGCCCCCGGCCCCACCGGGGAGGGGTGACTGCACAGACACGGCCTCTCTTCTCTCCCCTCCCTGAGGTCCCTGCGTCCACCCCGCTGCCCCGGCTCCCACGGTGGAGAGAGCCAGGCTGGGAGCCCAGATTGGCCGGGACAAGGTGCGTGAGAGCACTGGACGTCCTGAGCAGCGGTGTGCGTGCTTCGCTCCGCTGGGACGCCTGGCCTTCCCGTCACTGTCCTGGCTGCGCTGGAGACCAGTGGCTCTCAGCGGGGTTGTCTCGCGCCCCAGGGGACACTAGCCAATGTCTGGAGACATTTTTGGGCGTCTGGCCAACGGAGCCCAGGGGTGCTGCTGAAGGCCCTGCAAGGCGCGGGACGGCTCCCCACAGAGAGCAGCCAGCCCCAAATGCCAGCAGTGCCCGGGGGCGCCCGCTGTGTTGGGTGGACCCGGGTTCCAGCACGGTGTCAGGCGCGCTCCGTCCCGGCCTAGGGTCTCCTGGCAGAGTCTGCGCTGGGCGGCCCATGCCCTGTGCCCCAGCTGTCCTCACCGTCACCACTGGGGGGAGCTGCAGGTCTGTGTGATCGCCGCTCCCCGGGTTCTGGAAGGATCCTCGTAACACCGGGCCACAGACTCTGGGCTCAGGACCCCTTTATGCTCCTAGGACGTTCGAGCTCTTGTTTACATCGGTTACGTGTGATGACCTCTATTCACTCTATCAGAAATGGAGAGGGAGGACGTTTTAAAATGTTCATTTTTTCGCTTAAAAAGATAACAATAAATCCAAGGCTCATAAAAGTAACATTTTAATGAGAAACAGCTGTATTTCCCCGTGTGCTATTGAGTGGGACGAGGAGGCCTCGCGCTGCACCTGCGCGTACGTCTGAACGGAAGGCGGCTGGAGGCGCCTGTCTGTGTTTGCACACAGCCCTGGGGCATCCGGAACATTCCACCCCAAGCTTTCAAGAGAATGGGAAGCAAACTGATTCTTAGTGGTATTACGAATATAGTTTTGACTTCGAGGACACCTTGGAAGGTTCCTGGGACAAGCAGGCATCCTGGGACCCTGCCTGCACTAGATGCAGCAGCCGGATGCCCCTTTTGGAGTCTTGCTGATGCTGGTTTGCTGCTGTTTCATTTTTTGGTTGAAGACAAGGAGGATTAGACAAAAGTTATTTAATATAATTTTCTGGGGAGACACAAGCTTGAGAAAACCCCACTTACAATCCTAGTCACTCTGGGAGCCAAGATGCCCTGTTCAGTCTTGCTAAGGTCCAGATTGTGGGGGAGTTCCCAGAAGACGCCAGATCCCCAAAAGGCAGTTGTGGGGCAGTGGGCTGAGCGGGAGCCCCTGTCCCCAGCCCGGCCCCGCAGAAGTTCAGAGTGAGGCACGTGCCGTCCATCTGGGACTGGGCCAGACCGATCTCGAGGGGCTAAGTTTCCCTTTGCGGGGAACACTGGGCTGGTATCGTTATGGAGGATTTTGCTACTTAAAAAAGTAGTTAGACTTTTCCTTTTAGGGTGGTTGTGGGTTTGCAGAGAGTTGAGCAGACAGCACCCGTGTCCCCTCTGCCTGCACAGCTTCTCCGACCAACATCCTGCCTGGGCACGTTTGTCACAGCCAGTGAACCAGTATCGCCTTATTATTAGCTGAAGTTGGTGCTTTATTCAGATTTCTTCAGTTTTTACCCACAGCCTTTCTCCCAAGGGCCCTGCCCAGGACACCATGTGACATTTCATCGTCCTGCCTTAGTCTCCTCTAGGCTGTAACAGTTTCTCAGACTTTTCTTGGTTTTGATGATCTGGGCAGTTTTGAGGAGGACTGGTCAGGGATTTCATAGAAGTCTCTCAACTGGGGTTTGTCCTGTTCTTCTCACGGTTAGAAGGGACCCAGCACCTCTCCTGCAGGTGCCTGTTTGGGGTGGGGGGTAAGGGTGGGGGACCTTCCTGCCTGGTCCCCAGGGGGCAGCTGGTTCCCGAGAGGGGGAGGGGGAGCCGCCTTGAGCTGGGGGCCACGGGGGGTCGGGCCTAGAAGCTGAGCACAGAGCAGGGCTGAGGGAGATGGGGGTCCCCAGAGAGAGCTGAGCACTAGGACTGGTGCAGAACACCACCCCCACCACACCTGCTGTGCTCCCTTTGCTGTGGGCAGGGGCTGGGGAGCCAGGTGCACCTGGTGGGAGCACCTCTCAGGGAGCATCTGTGCAGCCCCTCCTGGCTTGGACGTCATCTCAGGGGGGTGCAGAGGCTCTGCTTTGGCGAGGGGCTCTCTGTCTGTGGTGGCTGGACTCTGTCCAGGTGTCCTCCTGGCCTCTCTGCCCAGGTCTCAGCCCCTGTTGGTCCCCCACAATCCAGTGGGCACCCTCTGCCAGGCTGGCCTGCCCTGTCCCCACTGGGGCCTGCTCTTTGAGGAGTCCTAGTGGGGAGGTGCGTTCAGGCCACCTTTCCCCAAGACCCCCCTTTGGCTTTTCTGGAGGGCTCCTTCATGGTCGGTGGGGGCTCCTCAGTGCTGCCCCCTCCTCCTGCCTCAAGGGCTGCTTTTATATGGTTTACCTCTTGGGACTCCTGATGAGGCTTTGAGGACCCCAGTTCTGCTACTGAAGGCTCAAAGCCACCTGGTGAGACAGAGCTGGATGGTGGGGCAGAAAGTGGTTTGGCAGACAACGGTGGCTCTGTTCACAGCCCCCGCTGGTCTTGGAGGACCGGCCCCTGCCAAGGGTGGGAGAGGGGTGAACGTGCACGTGTGGTGCACAGTGGCACTTGGCAGACGCTTGGGGGCTGGGTGGGTTGGGGCTGGGCTAGGAGGTGAGGAGGAAGGTGCTGGCAAGATGTGAGCCCCTCAGCCCCACTCCTGGCCATTGCTGTCTGGGCCCTCGCACCTACCTGCTCCTGGCAATGACTGGTTTGTGAAAAAGCCTGTTTCCTCACCTAGAAAAAGCGCATTTGGTTCCATTCTCCACTGACACGTCTTCAGCTGAGTGACGACAGTCTCCTAGCTTTTAATAAATGTTCTTAATGAGCCCCTGTTCCCCGTGGTTCCTCAGACGTGGGCTGATGGACAGTTTTACACACCCCGTCTGCAGGGCCCGCAGCCGAGGCAGCCCCACGTGGCCTGGGCAGGATGTGACCGCAGGGTTTCTTGCTGCCTTTGGTGAGTGTCTCTTGACCCTTCTCCTCTGTCGGCTCGCAGCTTCCTGCAGACCCTCAGCCTGTCTGTGCCCCTCGCCCCACGGCCTCCTCAGCTGAGCTTTCCTCTAGCACTCAAAGCAGGAAAGAGCCAGCCCTGCGCCCAGGAATTGAACTTTCGCGGTTTGTCTTCAAAAAAGCAAACCAAATGTTGAGCCAGGCTTGTCTGGATTGCTTCAGTCGTGGGTGAACTGTGCGAGCCAGACCCTCCTATTTCAACACCACGCAGCCCCTTCCTTCTTCCCCAGGGGAGCCTGGGGGAGCTTGTGCTGTGCAGGACACAGGCCGCCCCGTGTCACTGCCTGCGTGAGAAACAGGGAAGTGAGAGGGAGGGAAGCAAGGCTGCGCCTGCCGCCATGCACCACAAGCCTGCTGCGCCCTGGCAGCTGCTCGCCAGGAGTCTGTGGTCTCCGGGACAGGCCTTACTCTGAAGCCAGACTGCCCAGGTTCATACTCTGGTGGTGTTGTCTCCTAGCTACATGGTTTTAACCTCTCTGTGCCTGGTTCCCTCACCTGTGAACTGGGGTTAATGGCACCTACCTCACAGGGTGTGAGGATTGGATACTACATGGAGAGGCTAATGGTCAGCGCCATGTGAGTGTCAGCCAAGGATGGTGGTGATGGTGACGATGATGATGGTGATGATGGTGAAGACCATGTGATGGTGGTGGTAGTGATGATGGTGGTGATGGTGGTGATCCTGATGGTGATGGTAGTGATGATGATGATGGTGATGGTGATGGTGATGGTGATGATGGTGGTGATGAAGATGTGGTGGTGATGGTGGTGATGATGGTGATGGTGATGGTGGTGATGATGGTGATGATGTTGATGGTGGTGATGATGGTGATGATGGTGATGATGATGGTGGTGATGATGGTGATGATGTTGATGGTGGTGATGATGGTGGTGATGGTGATGATGGTGATATGGTGAAGACTATGTGAGGGTGATGGTGGTGATGTGGTGGGCCTCACCATCTTAGCTGCACCATGTCCAGGGGCTGTTGCTAACTGCCTGGCCACAGCTGGAGGATGCCAGACCTCCGTCTTGTGGAACCATGTGACTGGGTGTGGAATACACATGGAACTGTAATGTAATAATATTCCATTTCACCTCCTTGGAGTCGTTTCTCTTAAATGAGAAATAGACATATATAAAGGAATATACTAGTGGGTCCCACTTAAACAAATTGTGTGTAAACTCAAACAACAAGGCATAACTCAGAGGATGACAGCTGAATTATAAAAGGACTTGCTTTCGGGTCCTTTCTGGTGCCCCAGTGCTTGTTATATTGACAAAACCTTTGGGCCATGTGCATTTCCAAGCACATGTCCTTTGCAGAAAATTAAGAACACTGGTGTTTATATCTCTTGAGAGTGGGGAGGGAATTTATTCATCTTATTCCAAGTGGAAGGAACTCTGATGTGTTATTATTCACAATAATTTATCAGATGCCCTAAGCACAGCCATGATTTCTCTGAAAGAGTAAACTCGGGCGAGGCGGGATGGGGAGGGGGAGTGCAGTGAGCACAGGTGAAATGCTTATCCGAGTTGCACAGTGTTGTTGGCACAGCCGGGGCCCTCAGGAAACAATCAGCTGAATGGTTTCCACCTAGAGGATGTCACTGTGGCCTTTGCTTACCTAGCGCAGCCCGAACTGTGGGCTTGAACCCAGCCTGGGGGGGCCCTCCCATGCCCAGCCCGCCCCTTCCTCAGCACTGTTTGTTCTTCCTGGTTCTTCCTGCTGCAGTTCCTGCCCTCTGCCCCTCCACGGGGCTCCTGGGGGCCGAGCCCCACCTTCTCCTCCCAGTTTCTTCCTCATTGGGTGTTTGAAAGATCCTCACTTGGGAGATCGAGTGGCTCTTAAAAGACCTGCTGGGACCTGGTCTTGGCAGAAAAGCAGCCCTGAGTCCACACAGCAGCATCTCCCGGAGGACTCGGTTACAGCACTGGGTGACGGGTCAATGTGTCATGGCAAAGGTGCTGAAGGGGACCATAATATGCCACCCATGATCTGCCACTTTGGCTTAAGGATTGCTTAGAGCCGAAGGCAAGTGATATCAACAGATGTGGGAGAAAGTCTTCTTAGAGCTTCTCTTACCTGAGTGAAAGCAGAGAATTCCTTCTTCAGGGAGGGTCTGTTCCCAGAAGAGAGAATCCAAATAAAACCTGCCCCAAGTCCCTTCTCTGGGGGAATTTTGTGGCCCTGAAGGAGAAAGAAAGACCACTTATACCTGCATTATCACAAACCTACTCATCTCTCTATTGTCCTAAAAATCCATTTGTCTTTCCTAAAGAAACCTATTTGTTCCTCCCGTAAGAAGCCTTTCCTCCCTACTTCCTTTCTCTACTAATTAGGTATACAAGCCTCTAGTTTTAAGTATTTGCTGAGCCAGCTACTTCTTTTGTTGGCCCCCATGTGCTTGCTAATAAACTTTTTTCTCCTGTTAACCTGTCTCTTGTCAGTTTAATTTGCAGGCCTCAGTCACTGAACTTAAGAGGGAAGAGGAAAAGTTCTTTCCTCCCCTACACCTTCCTTCATCCCAGAGGTTCCCTAACTTGGTCAGATGTGGTGGGTGGGAATTGGGACTGGGGACCCCACACACGCACCTGCTCCTCCTCAAGTGTGTGACATGCTTGCAGAACTCCTCAAAATGACTGGAAAGGTCAGGATTGTGTGTGATCCCCCGACATACAAATGATGACTTTTCATTAGAACAAAGCATTGCCACGTTGTGAGGGTGGGTGAGGGAGGAGGTCCCCAGGGAGGCGGGGGGCCTGTGGGGAAGATGAGGATGAGCCCACCTGCCTTTCCAGCCTGTCCTTGCTGTCTGCTGTCCAAGGCTCCTCAGTGCCCTTCCCTGGGGTCCTGGGTTGAACAGCATCCCCCCAAAATTCTCATCCACCAGGAACCTCAGAATGTGACCTCGCTTAGAAATGGGGTCGTTGTGGGTGTCACAGTGTTAAGATGAGGTCATGCTGGGGTAGGGTGGGCCTTCATCCAGTGACCTTATGAGGAGAGGAGATGACACAGACATGCAGAGGGACGGCTGTGAGAAGACAGGGCAGAGACTAGAGCGAAGTGTCTGCAAGCCAAGGAACACCAAGGCCTGCTGGGAAGAGGCCGGGAGGATCCTTGCCCGGAGCCATCAGAGGGAGCAAGACAATGGATCGGTGTGTTTGGAGCCCCCAGTCAGCGGTGCTTGTTGGCGGCCACAGGCCCCTGAGACCCTCACAGCTGGGCATCCGTACCCTGGGAGGGGACATTGGAGCCTTGTGGCCCCCAGGTGCAGGTAGGACCTGCCTGGACTCTGGCCACCCTGAAGGTCTGAGGCCATCTGCCTGCACGGCTCTTCCCCCTGGACAGCCAGCCCCTCGGGCTGGAGACGCCTTCACCCAGTGTGGCAACTGTAGCTCCAGGAAGACCTGTGCAGGAGGAGCAGGGAGGCAGAGGGTTTTCTGCTGCCATGTGAGTCCCTGGCGCCCAGACCCACAGGGAACAGGGCTCGCTCTGGGCACCAAGCGTAGCCAGCTTTAGTGAACTTCCGACGTCTCGAAGAACTTGGAGCAGCCCTGCCTGCAATTGGCCATGGACTCCTGAACCCTCTGCACCAAATGCAGATGATTCTGGGATAGAGGCACGTTGACATGACTCAGAATGTTTGTCATTAGAAACTTTATTTCTAGCTTGCGAGTGTGAGGGGGTCGTACCCATATTTTCATGTAGTTACAGAAAACAGTTTCTGAATTTTGGGTGGCTCCTTTTAGATCATGCTGGTTTTTTAGGGAGAGGTGCCTTAGAATGTAAGAGATTTAAAACGTGAAGTGCTTTAACGTGGTTCCTGTGCTTAGAAGTGTATCTGTTGGTGCTGGGTCCTCTGGCTATCTGGCCAAGAAGGGGCCAGACCAAAGGCCAGGGGAAGACGGGCATGGGGAGCCTCTGCCACCACCTGAATTCTCCAAGGACTCGGGTTTCCTGGAAGACCTCTCAGAAGATGCCCTCTCCCCCTGGGCCACCTGGGGCTTCTCATCGCCAGGGCTGGATCTGGTCCCTGGGGAGCCCCTAGTTTCTCTGCGGACACTGACCTTCTGCTGGGACAGCAGCCCTGAGGAGGAAGACAAGGAGGAGGAGGAGGAGGAGGAGGAGGATGCCAGAAGGGAATCAGAGATTGACAGCAGCGGTGCTGGCAGCTGGGGGGCTGAGAGCACTCCAAGGACCAAGGAAAGGATGCTGGGCCATTACATGGCCAGGTGAGCTGTCCCCAGCTTCCCACCAAATCTGGTGCTGCTGTCACAGCTACTGGGCTTCCCAAGGACCCGAGAAGACACCACTGAAACTTGAGAGCCTACGCATCTTCCCGAGGCAGTGGAAGGTCATTGCGGCACTTCAGAGACCCGCACCTAGAGGCCGTTTGTAAGTTGGGTCTAGCAGTAAGATGCCACCCCTTCCTATGACCCACACACTTTAGGCTGAGCTCGAAGAGGGGTGGAGACAGTATGGGCTGAGGTCAGAGGTTGGGTGGGTGTCATATCACCCCACTGTCCCTGGATCTCCCTGGGGTGACAGGTGGAAAATCATCCCTGGACAATGTGAAACAGGTGAGGTCAGGCCACTGCGGACATAAAGGGTTGACACCACCAAAGGGCCATCTGGAACGTGGGGGAGGGCTGGTCCTGCTGGAGGCACATCTGGTGCATCAGAGCCTCATGCCTTTCCCAGCACGGCTGAGCTCCCTCCCCCCAGGTCTCAGCCTCCTGGTTGATGGGTCCCCTAGAGTGGGCCCCGATAAAGAAAAATCCAGTTGGCTGCGGGTGTTGGAAGGGAAGGGACAGTTGTCATTCAAATCCTGGTCTTTGGAGTCATGGCATTGCACAGTTTTTAATATCAGACAGACCTAGGTTCGAATCCCAGCTCTGCCATTGACCAGCTGTGTGATCATGGGCAAGTCACCTTCCTTCTCTGTACCTCAGTTTCCTCATCTGCAGCTATCACCTAGGGTGTGGTGAGGGTTCAGGGAGATCCCAGGTGTGTGCAACACAGGCCTGCCATGTCATTGGTGCTGTCTGTGTGGTGGCCGGTAGAATTCTCCATCTGTCCAGGCTCCAAGGAGATCCCAGGCATCTCCCACCTGTGACCCCTAAACCCAGAGTGCCTGGGAGCAGTCACCTTTCAGCTTGTCTCACCTGTGGTCCGCCTCCCTCCTTCCTCCCTCCCTCCCTGCCCTCCTCCTAGTCAGGAGACTGAGCTCTCAGAAGCCAGAGCCCCAGCTGAGGGGACCGTGGTCCCTCTCCCTTTACGCAGCCATGGGAACACGCTTCCCAAGGAAGGAACCAGTGTCCACGTTCAGGGGCCTGATTTGTTGGGGTGGGCAGGGGTTGGACTTCTGGGCCTGTAGTCCCTGTTTTGGACAGCACTTTAGACTCTTCGGTTGACTACTGTGGTTGGGAAGAAGTCCCATTCTCCCGTCTAGTTATGGGAAACCAGTGTCTTCTGGATACAGGTGACTGTCCTTTCCTCAGGGTGGTGATGCATCCTCAGTGAACCTACACCCACCTGTATATGGACGAGCATAGCTGAGTTTTCACCCCTAGGACTGAGATGTTTGTCTGTTTTGTGGCCGAGGGTTTGTACAGCCTTGGCTCTGTGGCCATTTAACCTGCCAGGACTTAGGTTTCTCCATTTGTGAAGAAAGGATCTTCTTAGCCATTTTGCCCACAGAGCTGTGTTGTTTTGAGGCCAACATGAGGGTGTAGCATTAAATGACAGATCTGGAAAAGCTTCTTAAAGCATCTGGTCCAGGGGTTCTCAAACCATGTGCCCCAAAGGCCATGGGTTTCAGTTGCAGGGGAAACCACGGGGCTACAGGACCCCCCACTTCAACCAGAGCAGCCTCACTGTGCCATGATTTACATACAGTGGCCTTGTACTGAGGTTTTGTTTAGGGGGTTCCACTGCTAAAGAAAAAGCGAACCACTTTTTTAATTGAACACCTATCTTGTTTCAGATGAAACAGCTGAGGTCCAGAGTGGCAAAGGCACTTGCCCAAGGTCACCCAACAAGCCCTAATGACTTATTGTGTGTGTCCTCAAGGGTGAGATCTGTGGTCTCTGCCCAGCCAGGCCAACCCCTGACCTCTTGGCCATGTCAACGAAGTGCGAAGATCTCAGCCAGGATTTCCAAGGGTCACTAAGCTGGCAGGAGGCCTTCACCACTGCTGAGGCATGCGTGCACACACGCGCGCGCACACACACACACACACAAACGTGCACATCTCCCCAGGGGGTTTCCCTGTAATAAGGCTTGTCCACACCCTTGAGCCCAGAAGAGGAAGAACAAACTGAAACCATGGACCTGGGGAAGGCTGTGGCTTAGGGCCAGACTGAGGTTGATGTCCTTTCCTGGACTCAGCTGAGCTGCTTCATGGAGGTAATTTCAAAAAGGTAAAAGCTATCACCACTGTTGCCTTAGGCTTATATGAAATAACCACCTTATTTCTATTCTTAAACCTTGTTATTTTTTTTTTCTTTAATTTATTTTTTTAATTTCAGACTATCATGGGGGTACAACACTTTGGCCATACACATTGCCCCTGTTCTGCCCGTGTCAGAGCCACAATCGTGGTCATCTCCCAAACTGTGCTCCCCACAAACCTTGTTATTTTTGTAAAGAATTTTTTTCAAAGTTTAGTGAACGTTGAAACATTGGGGAAGCATAAGGAAAGGGCATGGTAATCAATATAATAATTTGTCTTGTGTGCTTAGCACTTTAACTCTTGACAAAGCCCTTTCAGGCACACAGCAGGTGGGAACTGCATAGTGTGGGCTGGGCCTGCACTGGAAGGGCATCAGGTGAAAAGTGCGCAGTGTCTTAGGTTAAAGCAACATGTAAATTCTTCAGAGTACTGAGAAGATTATATATTGTTCTTACATATTTGTATTTATTTCTAATTTTGTTCTATGTTTATATCATATTTGAATACTGTCCTAACCCCAAACTGTTTAAATAAAGAGCTCTATTTTTTAAGAAAAAAAAAAAGCGCATCTGTTGGGAATTACGTGGCCCCCGCTTTTGTGGAAACCAATCCAAATTGCCTGTTTATCATAGGCGATTAAAGGGGTACTCAAGCCCACTGTGCAGAGAATGAACTTGGTGGTGCAACTTTGAATCGGTAAGAAGGCATCGTTTGTGTTTGATATTTGCCGCTATTCTAGGTTTAATAGTGACTTCTGGTATCGCTCTGTATTGTCTGGCTTGTGCAGCTACCTTTTTTCCTCTTTTCGTGAGGGCAAAATTTGGTTCTTGAAATCCTTTCCAAGATGCATTTGGACAGGATTTAAGATTGTGGTGGGCTTGCATTTTGGTGGTTTGGAAGCAGTGGCCACTATTCTACGTTATGCCAGCTTGTGGCCAAGCTAGCCTCTGGGTCATTCCTCATACTCTGGGATAATTAGGATCCATTTCTTCCCAGGAGAAAATAAAATATACTGGATGCTAATGTCCCTTGATCAACGAAGACCTTAAAAGTGGAACATCCGAGAGAACATTAAAATGCTGAGACCCCCTGCCCACTTCCAGGTCTGCTTTAGGCGGCATTGACCAAAGGCACTGCCAGCTACAAGGAGCCTGTCTTCCTCCAGGGCCTGGGCCAGTGCTGGAGCCCCTGAGACCCTCACAGCTGGGCATCCGCACCCTGCGAGGGGACGTTGGAGCCTTGTACATACAGGGGCTCCAGACACAGAGAGCCCCAGTCCATGAAAAGATCTCCAGCATAACGCAAACAAAACTGCAGGGAGCCAGCGCTCCACGCCCGCTCCACACTCCACACTCCACTTTTATTATCCGTGATGACAATGAAACAGAATGGAAAACGGAGAGTGTGGGCGAGGATCTGGGGAGCTGGAGCCCTCGTGCGTTGCTGGTGGGAATGTAAGATGGTGCCGCCGCCGTGGAAAACAGTGTGGTGTGTCCTCATAAAGCTAAGCATAGAATTACCGTATGACCCAGCAATTCTCCTTCTAGGTCTAGACCCCAAAGAACTGAAAACAGGGACTCAAATGCTTGTCGACAAATATTCACAGCAGCCAGAAGGTGGAAGCAGCGCAGCTGTGCACGGCCAGATGAGCGGATGAGTCGGCGTGGTCCGTCCATACGGTGGGTGGAATGTTACTCAGCCATGAAAAGGAACGAAGAACCAACACGTGCTGCAGTGTGGATGGTCCTTGAAAACGCGCTGCCAGTGACGGAAGCCAGACACAGACAGCCGTGTGGTGCGAGATTCCGCTGCCATGCATGGAATAGGTGTGTCCCCCCACCCCCATTCACAAGTTGAAGGCCTGATCTCTGGGGGGTGGTATTTGGGGGTGGGGCCTTTGGGAGATGAGTAGGTCTAGGTGAGGTCAGGAGGGCGGGGTCCCATGATGGGGTTAGTGTGCACCTGCGAGGACAGCAGAGTGAGAAGCAGGCCTCCCTGACCTCCGCCCACCCGCTGCCGGCAGCAGCCCTGAGTTGTGATGAGCAAAAATGTCTCTGGATATTGCCCTGTGTCCCCTGGAGGGCAGAGTCACCGGTTTCTTGTCTGGTCCATCAGCCAAGCCTGGGCGCTTTCTTCACAAAACCCTGTTTCTTACTGACCAGCAGCAAGCAGCCTCCGTCCCTAACCCTCTCCCCACAGACCCTTCTGCACCCCCCAGAATCCAGGCTGAGCTTGTCCTTCACAGCAGGAACTTCCACGGGAGCCCAGAGAGGACAGAATTCCTCCTTCCAAACTAGCCCAGCCACGGCAGACGGTGCCGGGGGTAACCGTGTGGCCTTGAGAGCCGGAGCCAAGGATCTGCCAGCTCCTGCCCCTTCCCCTGTGAGCCACAAACTGCCCTGGATCCCAGAGCCAGACCCCCGGCCCGCCCCACCCAGGCGGACGCCAGCCAACTGAATATCAGCACTTGGCCTCATTTTCGGGGACAGTTTCTTGACGTGGCGAGGGGCACAGTGGTCCCAGAGCCAAATTAAAACCCACCGGTTTTCCACGTGGCCACTGTCTCGGGCGGGTTGGGTTGGAGTGAGTTTTGCACGGCGGCTAGACATTGTCCTGGGAGGATCCCTGGGGAATTCTGAATTTCAGTCACACTCTCTAAATTTTCATTAAGAGCCTTCACCCGGAGAAAATGATGGATTAGATTTTATTGTTGGAAAGAAGCCAGATAAAATTAGACGCCTCTTTCAGCCCGCACCCCCACCCCTCTGTTCTTGCTAAAACCTGGGCTTTTCTTCCCGGGCTCCCTGTAGATCAGGGTGGGTATCTGAGGCTGTTTATTCGCTAAAAGCAGTGACGCACAGTCACTTCCTTCGAGCCTCGCTGCTTTATTTTCTGTGTGACTTTGCTTCCATTCCACCTGTCAAGGCCTGGGCCAGCCCGGGCTGGGGCGCTGCAGGGCGTGAATGTGAGACGGGGAGCTCGAGGTTTCTGTCTTCCCTTCAGCAAGGCTTGTCAGAATTTTATAGCCGGAAGCCAGTGAAACGTTTTGCTGCACAAAAGAAATTAATCAGATTCCTCGTCTGTATCTTCTTCCCCCCCCAAGTTCTCTTTCTTCCCGGGGGGGGGGGGCTAACCTTCCCCTCATACGTCGAAACAGAATTAAGAATTTGCCCAAACTCGCCACTTTTTAGCAGAGCTGGGTTTCGATCGGCTGCCGTCGACCGTTACCGTGTGTGGACGGCAAGTTCTAAACACAGATGTTTCTTACGGCGTCCACGGCGGCGGGGGGGATCACTCTGCACGAAAACTGCGCTCGGGCCAGTGCTGAGGAGCTGTTAGCTCGTCGTTTCAAACCGTCGAGGACGGCGCAGGCGCCGGTCATGGCGTGTGCAGGAGCCTCGGTGTTGGCGTCACTCCTAGCAGTGTCGGTTCCTGTAAATTAGATTCCACGTGGATTTGTCCAGCAGAGACCTTGAGCAAATTTCAGACAGTCTCAGCCCACATCTCGAAGCCTCTGAAATTAACGGGGTGGGAAAGATCAGCGCTACGAGGCGGGAGGAGCCCGGTCACAGCAGTTCTGCACTTTATTCAAGCCGTGGACGGCCTTCTCCGGCACACGTCCCTTGGGCAGGGAAGGGCCCAGGCCAGGCCCTGTGCTCGACGCCGGCGCTCCGAGGGCCTGGTCGTCAATGGACTGACTCTCCCAGGGATAAAAGCGCCTCTCGATTTCTCAATGAGCCTTTTTCTTGCTGCAGCGCCAGTCTGGGGGTTGCAGACTTACGGAAACACCCCACCGCGAGCACATTCCTTCCACCCCTCCTGCTGCATTTTAATGCTGTCCCGAAGGGCGCTACCTTGGCAGCTGAAAGGGAAGTGTCATGGATGGTTTTCTTGGCTTCTTGATGCCATTTCAAGGCGACGTTGACAGGATCCTTTGGAGCATTTTTGGGACTGTGGATCTGGGGACACGGTTGAAGGCCGTGAGGTGAGGCCCTCTGCTGGCCCTCGGCGGGGGGGACCGGGGCCAGGAGCTGGGTGCGGCCACTCCGGCCCTTCTGGCTCCTCCTGGGCCTCCCCTTGGGGCCTCTGGTGCCCCGGGCATTTCGCTGGGTTCTTGTTCGTCACTCATCCGCCCACTGCACAGATACTTTTCCAGCAGCTCCCTGTCTGGGCACAGCGCGTGAGCAGAGACGCTTCCTGTCCTCAGGGGACCAGTGGGGGGCTGGGGCTGGCAGAGGAGGGGCCCGGTGGAGGGTGAGATCGTGGACGCAGAGGGGTCGCTGTGATCACCCGCTCCTGCTGCGTCCCACAGCCCCGCCACCTGCGGCCACTGAGCCCTGGCAATGGGGCCGGCTGGAGCCCAGGTGCCCTCCGAGGGTGGAGTGCTCACCCGCTGCACACACAGCACAGCACATAAGGAAAACAGCAGGTTAGGAACTTGTTATATTGATTACGTGGTGAAACAGTCACGTTTTAGACATATTGGGTTAAATGAAATGTAGTATCGATCTTACCTGCTTCCTTTCACTTTTCGAATGTGGCCACCAGAAAACTTTAAACTGCATCTGTAGCTCACTTAATGCTTCTTTGGGACAGAGCCGTACCAGAGCCCACCTCCTGGAGCACACGCATGCACACGCGTGCACACGCACACGCACAGGAACACACATGAGTTGGCTTGGGGCGGGTCTCATGCCTGCAGCCCTCTTCTCCACATCACTCAACACCCGAGTTGTTTTAGGATCCGCTACCTGCCAGGTTTCAGAATGAGCGGGTGGGGAAATGTCTGACTTTTAGATTAGAAGATGTAAAAGCCATTTCGAAGTACACCAGGCCACGGAGAGAGGCGCTGCCAGGGGAGGAGGAAGTGGGGCGAGGGCGTGTGCACGTGCACATGTGTCTCCACGTGCATGCCTGTGCTAGCATGTGTGTGTATGCACGTGTCTCCACGTGCATGCCTGTGCCTGTGCTAGCATGTTTGCGTGTGCACGTGTGCAGTGGGTTTTGGAGACCCAGCCCTGGCTCTGCTCCTGTTTGGGAAGACTGTGGGTGTGAATCTCACACCAGCTGTTGAGGGGTGTTGGTTCCACCTGCCTAGCAGACCTGCATGTCTTCTCGCCAGCCCTCAGGCGCGGGGTCCGCACCTGCTCTCTTGGCGTCTGTCCTCGGCGCCCAGAGTCTGTCTCGGGGTCTCCCCCTCTTTCCTCTTCTCCGCGAACAGCTCCGCACAGGCTGTTGGTCTTCCACATGGATTCATCTGCACGTGGTTGCAGAGCTGCCGTCTGGACGGCCACGTTCGGGCGGGACCCCTGCCCTGGGGAGGAGCCGGCTGCCGTGCCCAGGACATTTTGTCGGCCCACTTGTCATCACCATGCTCTCCGGGGTGCACCCCATGTCCCAGAGGTGGCCTGGGTGGGGCCCGTGTCCACAGCTGCCGTGGCCAGACGTGTCGGTCTCATTTCTGGGGTCCTCGCTCAGTGACTCCTACTGGGGCACCGGCAATCCTGGCCTCTGTGGCAGCTTCTTAGTTTAGTCCCCACCCCAACCTGCAAGGTGGACGTGCCGTGATGGTCCCTGTTGTCCAAAGAGGAAATGGAGGCACAAGAAAGGAAGTGGCTGGCTTCAGCTCACACAGTTGGACTGAAGCCCAGGGAGTAGCTGCACCTTGTCATGATAGCACACACAGCACAGGCATACAGCACATGTGCACACACAGAGCACATACATACAGCACACATACAGCCCATACACACAGCAAGTGCACACACAGTGCATGCACACAGCACATGTGCACACACAGCACATGCACACAGCACAGGTGCACACGAACACTCCTCCCTGCCCCTTGTGCCATAGACACCATAACTGAGACACAAAGCTTGTCCTTGGGGAGAGCCTGGTGTTTCCCCTGCCCCGTCATGTCCCAGGAGAACATTCCGTAGGAACCCTGCGGCAGACAGGGCCTTGAAGGGTGTCCCAGGCCCAGGAGCAGACTGAGCACAATGCAGCAGGAAGGCGGGCAGGCCTGGGGCTGGGCAGTGGCCCTCGCAGCTCTGGGAGGGGCCTGGACCCCAGCTCTGGGGGGAGTGACAAACTCTCAGCCTCCAGGGTCGGGGTGGGGAGGGTGTGCCGACCTGGGACAGATGTGGAGTCACTCACACCTCCTGAAAATCCTGCCAGAGGCTGGAAAAGCCAGATGCATTAAAAGCGCTGAGATTTACACGCCTGGGACCTCAGGGACGTAAACCAACAGTTTGTTCAAGTTCAAAAGCAGACCTCTGCCCGAGACAGGGCCTTTGCAGAGCTGGATTTAAACACCAGAGATTTTTTGATAACATGGATCCAGGGTTAATTTCTCAGTCTGGAGGCTGAGAGCAGGAGGCAGGGGCTCGTATGGGCTCTGGGCCCTGAGCCCCCAACTCCTGGACGTACCATCCCGCTGCCCCAGGGGGGAGTGGGGAGCACCCCCAAGAGGGAGGGTCCATCTGCAGTGCAGGAGCTGCTTCAGGCGGGAAGACCCAGGCCTTGGAGGGCTCAGGGCCCGCTCTACCTCCACGGGAGGGAGAGGGGGTAACTGAAACAGCTGCTGGGGGGCTGGACCCCTGGGTGGCTGATGGTGGAAGGCCCCTGGCTGTGAGGCTGGGGACTCACCATGGTGCTCCGTCCGCTCTGGGAGGGTCCCCAGCTCTCTGGGTGAGGTCAGCAAGAGGCCCCACCCTGTTATAGCTCCTGCCTGGGGTGCAGCAGAGGTGGGCGGGGTCCTGACCTCTCCTGACCCTGCTGGGGGTGACATCTCTGTCTTCCCACACACACACTGACAGTCCCTTCTCGGGAGCTATCTGGGTCTGTCGGGGCTGCTGGGGGTGAGGACAGGGAGGACGAGAAGGAGGGACGGTCTTGCCTGGAGCCAGCGCCGCCTCTGCTCAGCCCTCATCACGTGGCTCTTGTCCTGTGTGTTTCTCGAGGCCACAGGGTGGCACAGCCACTGGAACACTACGTCCTCCATGGCACCCAGTGGCCAGAAGACAGAATGTCCTTCCTGTGTCCCAGCACCACCTGCCGAGCTGGGCCTGTCCTTTGCCCATTCCACCCTGGCACTGCCCCACACCTGGGCACATACCTGGTCACACACCTGCCCCACACCTGGGCAGCTCTGGGTTCTGTTGGCTGCAAGAAGTGGGCAGGTGGCTGTTGAGTGGGCAGCCACGGTTTCTGTTGGGCTGATTGGCAGTGGCTCCTGCCCCTGAGCGAGCTGGTCAGGCCTGCGCAGGTCTCCACCAGACGCTCTCAGAAAGGCTCCAGGACACGGGACACTGAGCCCCGGCCTCTGGCCTTCTGAGGGTGTGATGTGCAAAGGTGGGGTGTGAAAAGCCTCCTTCCTTTCCCCTCATTAGAGAAGAAGAGCAAACAGTTTCCACAGGGTCTGGTGGACACAGCCTGGTGTCAGCCTCTGGCCTCGCCATGACTAGGGACACCCCTGGCCTCACGCGCTGAGGCGATTTTAGGCTCTGGTGCCCGTGGGTGCGTCGTCCACTCTGAGATCCGCAGGCGCGGGCACGGCCAGGAATGTGGCTTCAGTTGCTGCGCTCAGGGCTCCTCCACCACAGGCTGGGCGTCCAGACTGAGAGCCCGTGCCCGCGTCGCCACACCAGGTGGCGGTACAGTCCGGTGGGCGGTGGGCGGCGGGTGGGGCTCGCGGTGGGGGTGCGCTTCACGCTGTGTTTTCACCGACCAGGCGGAGCCGTCTTCGAGGGCCTTGGTTTCTCCGACAGGCACGAGGACCCCACTCTCTTCCCGGTCGCCTCGCGTGCAGCAGCCCCAAGACGTGCAGAGGCCGCGTCTGCCTGTTGGAGGCGCCAGGACAGGAAGGAATAACACGGCCGAGGTCTGGTGGCCGTACCCGGCTGGGTCATTCTGAGCCACCCTCTCGGCTTCTGTTCTGGGGGTGTTTGGGGTGGGGGGAGCCCAAGAAACAAGCGGAGAAATCAAAGGGCGGGCACAGAGCTCAGCTTAAGGGGAGAAATGGTGTGGGGCCTGCGTGGAACCAGATGAAACGAGGTGCGGGAAGGTCGCGCGTCCCACAAGCCGCCTGTGGGAACAGGCCCCTCCGCCTGCTCGGTCTCGGCAGGGAAGGCCTCGCAGAGCAGACCTGGGCCCGGAGACTTCCTGCCCAGCTCTGCAGAGGGGCCACGTGCTGCTGCTTCTTTATGGAGGTGAAATCACACACTATTAACCATTTTAAAGTACATAGTTCAGTGGCATTTGGTGTGTTCACAACATTGTGCAGCTGCCACCTCTATCTTGGTCCAGAACATCCTCGTCACCCCTGAAGGAAACCCCGTACCCATTAGCAGTCACCCCCAGCCCCTGGGCACCACCTGCTTTCTGTCTGTCTGCATTTGCCTGTTCTGGACATTTCACATACGTGGAGTCGCACAGTGTGTGGCCCTCCGTGTCTGGCTTCTTTCACTCAGTGTGTTGTCAAGGTTCACCCACGTTGTAGCAAATTTCATCCCTTTTTTATGGCTGAATGACGTTCGGCTGTGTGGGTGACCATGTTTTGTTTACCCGGTTACCTGTTGGTGAACACTCGGTTGTTTCTGCTTGTTGGCTGTGGTGCACCGTGCTGCTGTGCACATTTCTGCACGAGTGTTTGCGTGACGCAGGTTTTCTTTTTGCCGGGGCACATGCCTAGGAGTGGAATTACGGGACCATGTGGCAATTCTACGTTTAGCTTTCTGAGGGCTGTTTGTTTTCTAGCGTTTCCTGACTGGCTCCTTCTGTGAAGTGTGGGCAACCTGCCCGCTTCTCGAGGTGGGTGGGTGTTGTCTCAGGTGGGGGACTCCTCCTGTCATAACGCACTCTACGGAAGACTCGGGGTGTTGAGCACCCACTGCGATTGCAGGAAAAGGCCCGGAGGCCCAACTGCATGTTTGTGCATACTGCCCACCTATGGATTAAACAAACGCTCGTGGATCTTTGCTTTCAACACGCCAGGTGATGTTTGTTAGAGGAGATGGTGTCACACCACCCCTCTTTTCCAATGTGAGTGAGGTTCTGGGCGGCGCAGGAGGCTTGGAGCTTTGCGTGTGAGCCGTGGGAGAAGTCTGTGCCCAGACGTGAAATTGCACACAGAGCCTGCTTCCCACCTTATAATCGGGCTTCCTGGGGCCCAGCCTGTCCATCTCTCTGCCGTGTGAGTAACCAACCCCGCAGAGTTTTAGAAAGTGCCTCCAGCTAAAAACAGGTCCCATGGTGCAGCCACATTGGTCAGCTTGTCCGGCACTGGTCTGCCGGCCTGGTTCCAACAGGCTCCTGACCAGGTGGACGTCCAGGCCGGCCCGAGAAGTGCAGGCAGAGGCGGGGAAGCCCACTGTGCTTGCAGAGGGTATTTTCTTTCAAATCACACTGCAAGTGAAGTAATATCAGGGCACCTGTTGGGTCATGTGATGCCAAAGTGGACAACCTGAGTGAATCAGTGTCCACGGCTGCTGTGACCACATGCCACGGATCGCAGAACCCCCCCCAACCCATGGCCTGGGGGCCAGAGCCTGGGATGCAGGTGTGACGTGCGGGGCCCCTCCACCCGCAGGGGGCTGCGTTGCTTCAGGCTATGCCCCAGCCTTCGTAGGGTCTCTTCTGTCTCTTATAAGGACACCCATCTGTTTTTTTCTATGCAAATTTTTATTCACTGCTTACCACACAACAAGCTGATGCTGTTGACAAGAAGTGAAAGGAAACTTGGTGGTAAGAATCTGTCTTCAGCTTGGGATTCTCCAACTTCAGGTTGGAAAAACTGGTCTGTGCAAATGTGTTGCCTTCCTGCATGATGGGGTCGCTTCTGACCCACCTCAGTAGGATGTTCTGAATGATAATGAATTATGTGTTCAGTATAAGAAGGGTGGCCCTTCTTTACAAAAACTTAATACTCACATCCCCAAACTTGGGAGAGATGGGTATAAATGATTCGCCTTTACTAGCCTTTAAAACAACCCCAGAAGGGCATTAAAGTGCTTGTTTACAGATCATTAACTACTTGAGGAGGCAAAGTAAACTTTCTAGGAGTCACAGGCAACTAAAGATCTAAGTGATTCTAGTATCAACATATCCTTTATAGACAACTTCACAAGCATATTATATTGGGCAACATGCACTGGATCCAAATGACACCCTCCTGATAAAAAGTTCACATTTGTAATCTTGCCAGCAAAGAATCTGGACAATGAACAGATTTCTCTGTTACAAGCTAAATGTCTCAAGGAACTTGGAACAAAGTAATTTGGAAACTAGAGTGCCACGAACTAAACCAAACCACATAAGAAAAAGAGAGGCAATCACTATCTGGGGAGAAATCTTGAAAAGAGGATCTTCTTGCACCCCTGCCTCCTGTTTTGAAGACAGCAGCTGCTCTGAAGAGAACCCAGGGGTGCCACTGATGTGGGGAAGACGGGAACGTCAGCCTCTCAAACCTCTTAGCCACCCCGAGAAGCGCCGAGGACACCCACCTTTGAGTTTAGGGCCCATCACACAACCTCACCTTAACTATAACTGCAAGGAGCTTATTTGCAAACAAGGTCACATTCTGATGTTCAGGCAGACATGGATTTTGGGGGACACTGTTCAACCCTCTGCACGGAGTCTTTGCAGGCCTCAGCGATATTTTGCCCTCAAGCGGGAAACTCCATATGCACATGTATATTGGCATTAAGCTGGCAGGTCTGGCCACTGTCCCCCTCCCGTGACATCACACACGCTGGGACCAACTCGGCCTTCATCCTGGCCTCTGTGGGAGGCTGAGGGGCCCCAGGAGCCCCCACTTGGCCAAAGGCGCTGCTGACTCCACATGTTTTCAGGCAAGCAGGAAGCTCCCGAGAGGAAACAGACAAGCTTTATTTTTATCTAATTCCAGCCATTCTGTAGTTTTTGGAGATGACCTTTAAAGATTTGATTTTTATCTCAAAGAGGATGCAGAAAAGCCCATGGGTCGGGCTCCAGAAAAAATACACACAAAGAAGAGAAGAATTGAGTTTGGATCACATCAGTGGTGGGCGGATGACCCTGGGGGTACGGCCTCAGGAGGGGCTGCCCCAGGTTCGGCCCTGAAAGCAGCTGTGCTGCCAGCACTGCGCCTGCAGCCCTCGGGGTCCTTCCCTAGAATCCAACCTGTGCCACCCACTGGAGGGGCCTCCTCTCTGTAGAGGGCTTAACCCCACCAGGTGGGCTGAGCAGGTGATGCTGGCCCATGTTGGTGCCAGCTGTCTCCATGGTGCCGGAGAGTACAATCAAGCCCTCTGGCCTCTCCTTCTGGCCCCGTGAGGGTCACGGTCCTCAGCCTGTTTAACGCCTCTGAGAACCACCTGGAACGCAGGACTTGTGAGGAGCCCACCCTGGGGAGAGAGGAGGGGCTTCTTCTCAACAGGGCTGTTCTTGTTGGACTGGCCTCTTCCCTGCCCCCTGTATTTTCTTCTCTTTAGGCGATGTTTGCTTTTTCTGACAACAGACCAGCTTTGCACTTAAAGAGAGAAAAATGGCCTCAGCAGGGGGCCTTTGGTGATGCTCCTGGCTGCACCTCCCTGGACCAGTCTCTTGCCTGGAGCACAAGCAAGTCACTGAGGCCTTTCCTCTGGGCCTGCACCCCCTGGGCTCTGAGGCCAGTCTCTATGCCCAGAGGGATGGTGTTCACTAAACTCCTAGACAAAAATCAAAGCAGAATCAACATAGAAATGAGTCTATGTGACCAACCTGCCATCTCTCCCCAACCCTGCGGCTCTAGTTTGGGAGCTGGTTGTTCTGCTACCCTGCTCCAGGCTCTGTGGCTCTGTCACCAGGGAGGATGCCTGCCTTGCTCCATCCCACTGGCGGCTCTAGGATTGAATGCTGCAGAGGGAGAGGAAGGGACAGAGCTGGTCTGTCTCCCCTGGATTCTGCTCAGAGTGACCAGAGGAGGCCAAGGGACCCGAGTGCATGAGGGTGTGGCCCACCCAGAGCACAGCCTGGGCTCTGCCATTGACTGCTGCAGGACAAAGTCACATTGCTGTGCCTCAGTTTACTCCTCTGGGTACTGGGGGCAAGACTGTTGCTGAGCTTTTTGGAATAAGAAATTTATGTAAGACATGTAGGCAGTGGCTGGTGCATGATAAGCAAAGTTGGGGCATGTGTGTGTTCATGTCTGTGCATGCATGTGTGCATGTGTGCATCAGCATGTGCATATATGCATGTGTGTCTGTGCCTATGCGTGCATGTCCATGCATGCAGACATGTGCACTGGCATGTTTGTGCATGTACGTGTATACCTGCACACACATGTATACACACGTGCCCATGTGTGCATGCTTCTGTACACATGCAGGTGTATGTGTGTCTGCATGTGCATGCATGTGTGGGCATGTATGCACGGACACGTGTGCCTGTGCATGCATGTGTATGTGTGCATGTGTGTATGTGTGCCTGTGCCTGTGCATGGATGTGTATGCATGTACATGTGTGCCTGTGCCTGTGCATGCATGTGTGTATGTGTGTGCCTGCATGAAGTACAATGACATGGATGCCATTTGGCCCCTTGCTGCTTGCACCTGCCCACGTGAGGCTTCCTCAGGTCTAAAGGACTATTCTGCCACCCCTGTCAAGACCCTTGGTTGACACAGAGGGTCTCTGGCCATTGGAGATAGTTCTGCGAGGTGAGTTCTGCTCAGCTTTGCTGGTTGTCTGAGAGGTGCCGCTTGACCGTCCTCCCAGGAACTGGCCCTGTGGGTCGCTGCTGGCCATTTGAATTCCTGCCAGTGTGGTGGGTAAAACATGGCACTTTATGGCCATCCTTGCTACCCCTCAGGTCACCCCCTCAGCCCTTGCCCCCAGGCCTTAGGTGCATCCTGGATGTGCCATTTGCTGCACAGATGTGTCACTGCGTGTGGCTGGACCTGCCTGTCCTCATCACAGGAGTTTCCTGTCTCTGTTCCACCCTCTTTTCTCTCCTTGTCCCCTGTCCTTTTAGGCACCGGCTTTTCTGCTGTCCTATTATTTATTCTGTTTCCTACTTGGAGGCTTCCTGCCCATCCTTATTAGCATTTGAAAGAATCCACATTTGCATTTAAGAAGCCAGAGGTGGTTTCTCCTTGTGGCAGTGCAGGGAAAACACTGGTCCTGTGAAACAGACCCAGGCAGGGAGGAGTCCTGCCTTCCCAGCCTTGTGGCAGGGCCGGCTGCCCCTCGGACTGTGGGTCAATGTGTGTCCCCCCTGCCCCCTGCCAGCGTTGTGCAGAGTCACTTTACCCACCATGGACTCATGGGTTGCATTTGTTTTGAGGGTCTGTCTTAGTCTCCCAGGGCTGCCATAACAAAGTACCACAAACTGGGTGGCTTAAGACAACAGAAGTATCTTACCTCCCAGGTCTGGAAGTCACAAGTCTGAAATCCAGGTGTCAAGAGGCCTCCCTCTATCTCAGACCCCAGGGGAGGACACTTCCTGCTCATCTTAACTGATAATTATATCTGCAATGACCCTATTTCCAAATAAGGTCAAATCTGGGGGTGTGGGGAGACAGGACTTTATATATCTTTTGGGGGACACAATTTGGCCTATGACAGGGTCCAGCTGGGTCATCTCATATTTTTAGGAATATGCACAAAAAATCAGTCATTTCCCACCTCAGGGCCCTCAGCCCAGGCCCCAGATCTGGCCACCATTGTGCTCTTGGGTGTCTTGGAGTGGCTCTGTGTGCACACGCTTGCCCAGCCCCTTCACACATGTCTGCTCTCTCCATGGGCATGTTGCTGTGGTTTGACTGTGTCCCCTCCACAATTCAGGAACTGCCAGTGCTATGGTGTTAAGAGGTGGGGCCTAGAAGTGTCTAAGCTCCTTGGGCTCCTCCCTGGTGAGTGGGACTAAGGCCCTCAGGAAAGAGGCTTCACACCTGCCCTCCCACTGCATGAGCACACAGAGACCTCTGCTCTGGCAGAGGCAGCGTCAAGGCACCATCGTGAAAGCAGAGAGCTGCCCTCACCAGACGCCGAACCTGCTGGTGCCTTGGTCTTAGACTCCCCAGCCCCCAGGATGGTGAGAAAGCAAACTTCTGTTTTTTATAAATTAGCCAGTCTCAGGCATTTTGTTATAGCGGCACAGACTAAAACATCTGTTCTATTTGGTACACCCAACAACATATGCTGGGGGTTGTTGAACATCTGTGCATTTTGACCTGCCCAGCTCTTTTTAATGGAGCATCGTAAGAAGCACCATGTCGAGGTACCATTGTTCAGCCATGGTAGGTATTTGGAAGGTCACAGCAGAAGGCTGAGAACAAACAGCAGGTATCTCTGTATATGCCGGGCACAGAAGCACAAGTATGGCCCAGGTTCCTGGGAGGGAGCAGCGGGGTCGAAGCCTGTGGGCATTTGTAATTAAATTCTTTATCTTTTTATTTTGACATAATCTCAGATTTAGAGAAAAGTTACAAAAATAGTACAACAAATGCCCGTATTCCCTTTGCCCAGATCACCCAAATGTTAATATTTTATCATAGTTGCTTAATCCCTCCCAGAGAATACAGGGAAGACAGGGTGCAGCTTTACTCAGGGCGTGTTTCCTAAAAACAGGGGGGTGCTCCCACACCACCTGACATTGATACAAGGTATTGTATTGTCTACCACAATGCCTGACATTGATATAATGTATTGTATCATTGCCTAATGCCTGACATCGATACAATGTATATCATCTCCCACAAATGCCTGACATTGATACAATGTGTTGCATCATCTCCCACTGCCTGACATTGATACAATGTGTTGTATCATCTCCCACCACCTGGGTTGACACTGACGCAGTGTGCTGTACTGGCTCCCCCACCGCCAGGGCCAGGTTAGCGCCAATACAAGGTGTTATCTGATCTTTGATTTACATTCAAATTCTTTTCATTGTCCCAGTAATGACTTCTGAATATCTCTTGTTAGGTTGATGCCTAAATATTTTCTTTTTGTTTCTGTTGTTGGTGGGAGTTTCTCTGCCATTACGTCCCCCAACTGGTTATTCTGTGCAGGTAAAGGCTGTTGACTTCTGAAGGCTGATTTTACATTATACCTACTGAATTTGTTTATTGTGTGAGTTGGTTTTTTCCCCATTGACTCTATAGGGCTGAGCTGCCCGATGTTATAGTCACATACGGCTATTTAAACTTATGTGTAAATGAAATAAAATTAAAGAGTTTTACTTCTTTTCCAATTTTTATGGTCCTGATTTCCCGTGTCCAGCCGCGTTGGCTAGTGCTCTGGCACAACGTGCAGTGGCAGCAGAGGTGGCGGAAACTGTGACTCGTTCCTGCTCTTAAGGGAAATAACACTAGCATTTTCTTACTCAGTGAGGTGATGGGTTTATGAAAAGGCATGTATTTATATATATATTCCTATTTTCATTATTGTTTATATTTTTGTCAGTAATAGGCAAAAATTTTGTCAAAGTCCTTTTCTGCATCTATGAAGATAATCATATGATTTTTCTCCTTAGATGTATCAATATACAGAATTTTACTGATGGATTTCCTAATAGTAAACCAACCTTGGATATTGGAATAAATCCCACTTGGTCATAGTGTATTATTTTCTTAATGTGGTGTCATATTCTTTTTGTCAGTATTTCACTTCGTACTTTTGCATCAGTATTCACATGATATTGTTTTGTAAATTTCTTCTTTTATACTGATTTTGTCATGGTTGAGTGTCAGTGTTATCCTTGCATTATAAAAAGAATTTAAAATGTTCCCCTCATTTTCCCCATTGTGGGATAATCTGTAAAGCTCTGAGACGACCTTGTCCTTGAAGATTTGGTAGAATTTATCTGTGAAACTATCTGGACCTGTAACTTTTTTGTGTGTGTGTGGGGGGGTAGTTCCTTGGTAGCTTTGTTTCTTCTATGGAAAGGGATCCGTTTACATTTTCTCTCTGTTATAGGGTCAGTTTGGTCCACTGTATTTCCCTGGAAAATTGTTTCATCTAGGTTTTCAAATTTATTTGTAGAGGCTGCTGCAAAGTAGTCTCTCAGGATTTAAAAATGTCTTTTGTTTCCATAATTTTTCCTCTTATTAGTTCTTACTTGTACTTGATTTTCTCCTCTTTTCTCAATTAAATAGTGGACTATCTATTTTTTAAATTAAAAAACCAGGATTTTAGTTTATTATAATTAGGTCTATTATTTTTCTGTTCTTTACCCCATGAATGTCTGTTCTTATCTTTTTTATTTCCTTTTTTACGCTTTCTATTGATTTACTTATTTCTTTTCCCAGGCTTTGTGAGTGGGGCATTTATTTGTTTATTTTTTATTTTTATTTTATTTTTTTTTTTGAGAGAGAGGGTCTTGCTCTGTTGCCCGGCTGGTGTACAGTGGCGTCATGACAGCTCACTGCAGCCTCACACTTCTGGGTTCAAAGGGTCCTCCTGCCTCAGCTTCCTGAGTAGCTGGGACCGCAGGTGTGCGCCACCACTCCCAGCTAATTTTTCTATTTTTTGTAGAGACGGGGTCTCACTCTTGCCCAGGCTGGTGTCGAACGCCTGGCCTCAAGCGATCCTCCCACCTCGGCCTCCCAGAGTGTGTTAGCATTACAGGCATGAGCCACCGTGCCTGGCCTGTTTTTGTTTTCTTTTTAAACAAAAATGCTTAGTACTATGACTTTTCCTGTGATCAGTGCTTTAAATGTATTTTATATAATCTGATAAGTACTGTTCCCATCATTTTTTAGAAATTCTCTAATTTTAGTTTTATTTCCTCCATCCATCCAAGAGTTCTTTAATAGTTTTGTCAACAGAAAAGAAGCCAAACTCTGTAAAATAATTTAAAGAGGTTTATTCTGAGCCAAATTTGAGCACCGTGGCCTGGAGCAATGCCCAAGAAGCCTTGAGCAAGTGGACTCACTGTGGTTGGGCTACGGTTTGGTTTTATACATTTCAGGGATTCAGGGATTACATGTATAAGTGGTAAATCGATACATGGAAGGCAAACATTGGTTTGGCTCGAAAAGGTGGGATATCTCAAAACGGAGGGCTTATGGGTTATAGGTGGGTTACAGACTCTGATTTGTAATTGGTTAAAGAAATGAAGCTTCTTTAAAGAAAAGGCTTGGAGTGTTTTGAGTTAAGATAAAGAAGTCTGTTAATTAGAGACAAGTGGGCCATATACCCAGACTCAAGTGATTTGCGATGTAAACTGAGGACCTGCAGGTTTGTCTTGCATAGCCTCAGGCCTGTTAACAAGTTACAGATGACATCTCCAAGAAGGAGGGGGTGTGATGAGGCAGGTCTGACCTCCCTTCTCATGGCCAGCAACTCAGTTTTAGGGTATCCCCTTGGCCAAGAGGAGGCCATTCAGTCAGCTGGGGCTGGGGAGCTCAAGATTTTATTTTAATTTATAATTTTAAAAAATACTTCCATGTGGAAGGCTTCTTTGTCTGCTTTGATATTGTTAATAATTTGTCATTTTATTGCATATGATTAGAGCTTTTGGAACATTTTTACTCTGTGAAACTCACTGATGTTTTCTCAGTGACTATGTTAGATTTCTGTTGCTGCAAAACCTAAACCTGGAAGCTGTCATGTGCTGTCTCACGTGTGCTGTCTCCCAGCGGCTCTGTGCATCCTGTGCTCAGGGTCTCAAGGCTGCCATCCAGGGCTGCCTTCTCCTGGGAGCTTGGCGGTGTCCAGTTCTCTGCAGCCGGTGGCTGAGGGCCCTGCTGCTGCTGGCTGTGGCCTGAGCCACATGCAGGCCCGGTGAGGGGGCTTCTCAGGCTGCTGCTTCATGCACAGCAGAAGCCCCACTGGCCTGCTGACCTCTCACCAGGTGTGGTCGCCCTTGGGCCAGTGGCCACAGTCCCTGTCACGGGTTTGGGAATGTTCCTGTGAGCCTGGCGGGAAGGCGTGTTCTTTACTACCAGGGGCACCCCAGACACCTGCGGTGGTTACGGTGCCAGCTTCTCCCCCTGATTTCCTCCTCTCCTCTGTCTTTCTGAGCGTGGTGCTCTGTTGTTCATGTGTTTCTGTCTGCGTCTCCGTGGGTTTCCTGCCTCCGTTTCTGAGATGATTTTAGTTTTCCTTCCCTTTCTTTCCGAGTGCCACGAGCTCTCTCCTTTCCTCCTGGGCTCTCTTCATGTGTTACGCTCTCGGTGCTCTTGGAGAGGTCAGGTCCTGCGCCGAGCACCGTGTTACCGGGTGTTTGGGTGGCTTCCCAGCTGGCCGTGCTTTGGCTCTTGTTTTCTGTTTGTGTCCAGGTGCTCCGTGTAGATCATTCTGGTTCTGTCTGCTCCGTGGCCGTGCAGTGGTCGACGAGGTTCCCAGCTCCGTGCTTCTTCCAGCAGCGCCTCATCCGGCTTTCTGGTGGTGGGGGGTGTGTGTCCTTTTGGTCTTTTTTGCCGTGCAGGGCCCTAAGTCTCCCCTTCTGCCTCTGTCTCTCTGCAAAGGGAGCCTCTGCCTTCTTAGCTTCTCCTCCCCCGGAAGCAAGGCCTTTCCTAGGCTGCCCCGCTCGCCCCCTTCCGCCTTCCCTGATTCACCAGCGTCCTTCTGGGAGTCTCTGTGCCACGGGGCTGCACCTTCCCTGTCTGGAGGAGGCGCCAGCCAGCTCCCTCCTCTGTGCTCTGCGAGGGAGGCCCATGGGGACACGGGGCTCTTTTCTTTCTCCTTCCTGCCTCCCTGCTGGCTTACCTGTAATTTGAGGTGTGGTCGCCTTCTGTCTTGTAGCTTGCTGAGGGTGTGGCTTTGTATAGTTTTATCTACAGTACAGTTCTTGTGTGTCCTCTCCTGTTCTGGGGGGAGTTGGGGAGATGGTTTGGGTGTCTGTGTTGGCCCGGCCCCAGGGGTCGCACCTGTCTGGACTCTGCCACCACATGAGAGCACCTGGTCCCACACTTGCCGTCTGTCTCCCCAGCACCTTTGCCCCTGGCGACGTTATAGGTGGAAAATGCTAGTCGGGCTCTGATCTGGTTCCTCTTACTGCGGTTGAGGGTGAGCACCTGCCCCATCCACAAGCCCCTTGCCTTCCCTTGTCTGCGATCATAGGCTTTATTTCTTCTAGCGCCTTTCCTTCTTAGTTGTGACAAGAGCTCTTTATATGTTAAGGTGATTAGCCATGTGTTGGGAGCATTGCATACGTTTTTCCTAGTTTGTGTTTGTCTTTTCACTTTCTACTAATTTCCCTGAGAGTTTGCCAAGTCTGAGCGCACGTCCTACACACGTGCCTGACGGAGTCTCCAGGGTGGACGCGTGTCCTTCTCCTCCCTGCGTCTTACTCCCTCCGACGACCCCGTGTTTTCTCTAACACTGTAACTTCTGGAATGTTTTTAAAAGGCATCTGTTCATATAAATCTCTGCTGTACCTTTGCCAAACTCCATGGAGTGACTTAGGGACACACATTCCACTTACGCACTTTCCGTTCTGTTTTGAGAAGTTCAGCTTTAGGTAAATTGAAAGCGATGTACTTATGGAAAACGCTGGCATTCAGGAGTGGGGAGGGCAGCATCGGGGTGGCTTTTCTACACTTTAAGTAATTCTAGGCTGTGTCAGAGGGAGGTGTGTGAGCAGGGACAGCGCCGGGTGCCGGTGCTGCAGGCCCCGTGTCCTTGCGGGTGGCTCGGTGGGCTCAGACCTGCGGGCGGGTCCTCAAGGCTCTGATGCCATTTGTCCTGGTCCCACTCAGCGCCGGGGCCCCCAGGACAGTCAGTCGCTGACGTTCCGTGTTTTCTGTCGGGGCCCAGCCCGAGCCGCTGCCCACTGCCCACCAGGGTTTGGGTTTGAGGGTACGGTTCCCACCCACACGGCCTCCAGGGACGCCGCGTCTGCGGTGGTTGGAAAGGAGGTGCGAGGACCCTGGGGCTTAGTCTGTGAAGACCCAAGGCCAGTGTTTTCCCCCAAACATTTTACTATGAAGCATCTGAAAGTGACAGAATTAAGAGTGGCTGGTGCAGGCACGTTCTCACCCCCGGGCTGGGTGGGGTTTTCAGTCATCACCTGCCCCGTGCCCCACCTGCGGTCTGTGCAGCCCTCCTGTCCCTCCCAGACACTCAGGGCTGCAGATCCCCAAGCTCTTCCGCCCTGGGAGGAGCCGTGTTGGATCCCAAGGTGAAATGCCTTGGGGTCCCTCTGGTCACCCCAAAAATCCCTCTCCCCAGTGACCCCCTGGCAACGACCCATGAGCAAGGTCAGTTTTCCTGACATAGGAGATTTTTATGGGCGGCCAGTGGAGCTGGGGGCTCGTCAGACAGGGGTGGGAGTGCAGCTGAGTCCATGGTGGGGTGGCAGGTGTGGGCGGGGCAGCCACCTGGGCACCGTACCCACAAATCCCGGAGGAGCCTCAGCCAGGTCCCGGACCCTCCCCTCCCCTCCCGGCCCCCGCCCCCCAAGTTGCCGGACAGCCAACTCTACCCTGCGGGTCCCAAGCGTCCACTTTTAATCATGTTGAGGGGGCGGGGGTCAGGCAGGCTCCCACCTTGAGTTCACGGGCATTTAGGACATTCACACGTTTGCGCAACCCTCACCTCTAGCAAAATATTTCATCACCCCAAAGAACCCGCCCCCATTAGCTTTCAATCCATTCCCCGCCTTGGCCCCAGCAACCTGCTTTCCGTCTCTGCATTTGCCTGTTCTGGACTTTTCGTAGAAATGGACTCACGGGGCAGGTGGTGCTTTGTGACGGGTGACTTTCACTGAGGACCACGTCCTCGAGGTCCATCCATGTTGCAGCGTGTGTCAGAGCTTCCTTCCTTTTTAAGGCCGAGTAATATTCATTTGTGTGGCTGGACCACGTTGTGGTTTCCTATCACCTGTGGATGGACACGTGGGCTGTGCCCACTGCTGTGCTGTTGTGAATGATGCTGCCGTGAGCGTGGTGTGCAAGCGTCTGCCCTGTTTACGTTTCTCCTGGGCATAGGCCTGGGGGTGGAGAAGCTGGTCCAGTGGTAGTCCTACATCTGACTTTGGGATTCTGCTGCAAGGGGGCACGTAGTGCCTGAGCTGAGGGGACCAGCTGAGCTGGCCACGGGCCGGGAGCTGGTGTGGCGGCATCGCCTGTCGCTGTGGCCTCTGCCCCAGCCGTGTGCTGTCCTCGGTGTCTCTGCTGAGGCGGTCTGGCTGCAGCAGAGTCTCCTTTGCTGGCAGATGGCCCTCAGGCCACCCACTGGGTCCTCAGCTGACCTGCTCCCCAGGTCCCGCCTCGTCCAGCCGGTCCACCCTGTGGCAGATGCTGTTCCAGGCAGTCCCAAGAACAGCCGCAGGAGGAAAGTTATCTCCAGCAGTTGTTCTTGAGTCTGTCCCTGGTGAGGTGCAGACCCAGCTGTTATGGCGCTTGTAAAAAATTTATGGCAGTCAAGAGGGAGCTTAGCAGTGCTGATCATGCCCGAGCGTCAGGTGCCGGCGCCTCCATAAGCCGCCCTTTGTGAGTGGCTCCAGGCACTTGGCTCCGAGCTGGCATTTCCCACCACCTTCAGGGGAGCAGTGGCTGCAGCCCCCGCCTGGCCTGGTGCTGTTACATCAGTGTGGGCTCTGCATGCAGATGGCCAGGACCCCCTGCAAGTACGTTTGTTAACAGGAGACTGTGGGGAGACATCAGGGGATGGGGGGCTCAGAGCATGGAGGGTGCTGGGATTGGGCTGCATATCACTCCCTGCTCCTCAAACACACCAGTGGTGACAACCTGGCCAGGCCACGTGAGGCCTAGAGGGGCAGGGCCACTGAGGCCAGGAGGGTGGGTGGGGAGCAGGGAGGGGGTCCCCACTGGCAGGGGCCCCTTTAGTCTGCACCAGCTGCCCCTTTAGTCCTTGGGCTTGAGTAGGGGTCTGCATTTGGGGTGGGGGAGAGCAGGGCCCTTGGCCCCAGGAGGCTGTGAACAATGGCACCTACTCTGTACCAGAGACAGTCCTGCCCCTGGGGGGGGCATGGTCAAGCGGGGACAGCCCAGGGTCAGTCACTTGGGAGGCTACATTGAGGGGTAGCAGTGCACTGCTGGTGCCCCCTCCCCACCCCCTTCTTCGAGCCTCTTCTGTGGGCAAAGTGGCCTCTCCCACCTGCACCTGTGCCGGGGGCGCTGCCTGGGTTGTCTTAGCCAGAGCCGTGGCTGGCCCCAGACACAGCACAAACCTCCCCCACAGCTGTGTGATGTGAAGGTTTCAAACAAAGACTGACTGGAACAAAGAACACCTGCACAGCCAGCACCTGGGGTCAATGGTTTTGGCAAATTTGCTGTATTTGTTTTACATGTTATGCATGTGCCTGTGTGTTTTTTGCCAAACATTTCAAAGTAAGTAGCAGGTACCAGGACTCTATAAACACTTCAGAATCTCCTGAGGTGTGGATGGTCCAATTAGAAAACAAGTCAAGTGAAAAAGTGCATAAATTCAAGAAACTGGGGTCAGGACTAATTCACCCTGCAGTGATGACAGCAGAGGTCCCAGTGCCCTTGGCTGGGGGAGGTCACGGACAGTGTCCTTGAGAAGACATGTGGTGAGTGAGGAGGTCCCCGTGGAGGGTCAGAGCAGAGAGGGCCACGGCGGGAAGGCCCTGGAATGAGGCAGGGGTGGGGCTGGCGAGTGGAGGGGATGTGAGATGCTGAGAAGGCATTTGACAGAATTCAACGTCCTTTTGTGATAAAAATGCTAAGAAACTAGACCTCACATGATAAGAGACACTTATGTTATGACAAACCCACAACCAGCATCATACTTAATGGTGAAATGCTGGGTGGTTTTCTGCTGAGCTCAGGGACCAGACAAGGATGTTTGCTCTCACCCCTTCTGTGCAACATCGTGCTGGATTCTGTCCGGGAATTAGTCAAGAAAAAGGAATGATAAGTTGGAAAAGAAGTAAAACTTTCCTCCATTTATAAATAATATAATTTGTAGATGGATAATTCTAAGGAATCCACAAAAAATTAGAGCTAATAAGTGAGTTCAGCAAAGTGGCAGGATACAAGATCAACAGATGAAGATCAATTGTATTTCTCTATACACTAGCAATGAATAATCCAAAAATGAAATTTAAAAAGATCCATTTATAATCACATCAAAAGTAAAAATACTTAGGATTAAATTTAACAAAAGAAATGCAAGACTTGTACACTGAAACTACAAAACACCACCGAAAGAGATTAAATGCAAAGACATCCCATGTTCATGGATTGGGAGACTTAACACAATTAAGCTGGCGATATACAACACAATCCCTGCCAAAATCCCAGCTGATTTTTTGTGTGTGTACAGAAATTGACAAGCTGACCCTGAAATTTATATAAAATTGCGAGGGACTCCAGGTAGTTGAAATAATCTTGAAAAAGAAGAACCAACTTGGGGAACTCAAACTTCCCACATCTCTGAGCTACGCCGAGGGCTGGTGGCTCACGTGGCTGGTACGCCAGCCTGGCTGTCTGGGTGAATGCCTGGTGTTCTGATGTGTTGACTCCTTCCTGTGCCATCCACCTTGTCCCTCACCCCCTGACTTTACCGTGGGCTGGGGGTCGGGTGCACAGGCTCTTTCTGACACTCTCAGCAGGAGCCCAGGTGCTTCCTGCTGCATCCCACCGGTGCCATGTGGTTTCAGATTCCCACCACTGTTCACCCCGTGGTTCAGCCCTTGGTGGTCCTTGCCTGAACAACTGGGGGTTGCCAGTGGTCTCTTCTAAAGCTTCTGTACTTTGTTGCAGAATTGTCTCTGCTGTAATCCCCAAGACCCTCACCAAATTAACAGGAGCCCAGAGTCACTGTGATACCTGCCTGGCTCCAGAATAGGAGGCGGGGAGGGAGAGGGTGCTGCATGTGGCCTGCCCTGTGTCCCTACGCTGTCAAGCTGGGGGTGGTCAGGGCTTACCAGAGCCTTTGTAGGGGGGCTGGTGGTGCTGACTGGGTCTGGCTCCAGGGGTGCCTCACGGCTGAGGGGCTTCGCAAGGCCTTGTCAAGGCCTCACTTTCTACAGGACTAAAATCACTGCAAAATGCAGGTGGAATAATGCGGGGGGTGGTCTGGCCCAGGCCCTCTCAGCCATAGATCAGTGAGTCCGCGGGGCAGGGGGTCTAGTTCCAGCCTCTCTCGCTGCACTGCCACTGTGGCGGGTCTGATAAATCATCTGACGTGGTGATGCCCTCGGAGGGCCTCGTCCAAGCCTCGGGCGCTGGGAGGGCCTGGGCCTGGGGGCCACGCTGGGGGCTGCAGCCCCTTCATGGCCCCAGCTTGTGAGGCCCCCACGGGGTGACGGGGGCTGGCGTGGGCGTCTGCAGGCCCCACCATTGGCCCCGCCCTGCCCCCGGTGTGAGATCCTCTGTCTGGGACACGGCTGAGAAGTGCTGTGTCTTCTCCCACCCAGCGCTGGTGGAACCTGCCTCTTCCCGCCGTCTGCCCTCCCTGCCCCTGGGAGCGGAGGGCTCGGTTTCCAGCCTCACTGCCGCGTGGCCAGACGGTCCTCCCGCACCTGCACCGAGCAGAGGGCCACGCGGACAGGAGCCGCTTCCAGCCCGTGGTGCCCGTGGTGTGCCTGAGACCCTGGGGGGACCACGGCTCGGGGGATGGTGACCTCAGCTCAGGTGACCTTGTGGATGCAGATGAAGGCAAGAGGGTGAACAGGGAATTTCAAGTTCAGGGACACCCTTCCCTGTGAGTGGCGCGAGGACACCCGGGTGTCTGGAAGCCGTGTCTCGGCCGCGGCCTTGGCTCACAGGGCTGTGCGTGGACAGGCCGAGGCCCGCGGGGTCTCCCTGAGCAGAGCCCCCTGGTCTGCAGGTTGAAGGGTGGGTCCCAAATCTGCCATCGCATCCTCATGGGAGGAGGGAAGGCAGAGGAGAGGCCGTAGAAAGGCGCAGACAGACAGACAGACAGAGACGGCCGCGTGAGGGCCGCAGAGATGGGAGCGACGCGGCCACAGCCCAGGACACCAAGGTTGCCAGTGCCCACCCGAGCTGACAGGCGGGAAGCAGGGGTGCAGCCCTGCCGACACCTTGATGTCAGACCTCGGCTTCCAGAACCTCGAGCGGATAAATCTCTGCAGTTTAGGCCCCCGAGTTTGGGGGCGTTTGTTACGGTAGCCCCAGGGGGCACGTGCATGGGGGGACTGCTGCGTCTCCCCAGCTGAGCTGAGGGTCAGGATCCTTGTGGGCCTGGGGTCACTGTGGCCCTTGCCCTGGGGGCATTCCTTCATGGGGACACTGAGGGCCCCAGAGAAGCAGTGTGGGGCAGGATTCTGAGGGCCCCTCACCCCCATTTTATTTGCTTTATAGAGAATCAAGGTGCATTTGTGTGCCATGAAATTCACATACTTAAGTTAAAATTTGAGGAGTTTTGACAAACGCTGTATTGGGAACCCATGGCTCCGTGGAGACAGGACATTTCTGCCCCCCGAAAGCTCCTGTGCCAGCCCTGCCCAGCGGGAACCGCTGTTCCAGCGTGTTTTTCACGAGTGGGGTAGTTTCTCCTATTCCTTGTGGAAGTGGAGTCGCTTGGTACACGCCAGCTGGGTCTGGTTTCTATCCACAGTCGGTGCCTTTGACCTGCACGTGTGTTGCCGCCACCCTTTCCTGCCTTGTTGGTCTGGCCTGTCTAGAAACGGCGGGAGTGACGTCCGTGTCTTCCAGCAAAGCTGCTGTCTCCGCAGCAGGCATGAGAGCCGTGGGTTTCATTACCTTTATTAGGCTGAGGAAGTTCCCTTGTATTCCTAATTTGTTGGGTTTTTATCATGAACAGTGCTGAATTTTGTCTAGTGTTTTTTCTTGCATCTGTTGACATGTTCATATGATTTTTCTTATTTGGTCTTTTAATGGATTGTGTTTCAAATTCTGACCCAGTCTTGTGTTCCTGAACACGGGGTGCCACCGCGATCTGCTTGAGCAGGGTGCGTAACTCTCTTCATATGTTGCTGATTCAATCTGCTGGTATGTTGTTGGGGTTTCGTCTCCCTTCTGTATTTGTGGGGACGTTGGTTTTCTTTCTTGTGCTGCCTCTTTCTGGCTTTGGGACCAGGGTGATGCTGGCCCTGACAAAACACACTGGGAACTGTTTCCTCCTCTTCTATGTCCTCAAAGAGATTGTGTAGAATTGGTATCATTTCTTCTTCAAATGTTTGGTGAAATTCACTGGTAAAACCATCTGGGTCTGGGCATTTCTTTTTCATATCTTTAACTGAAAATTCAATTTCTTTAATGGTTACAGAGCTATTCAGTATCTGTTACATTTTGGGTGAGTTTTGGTTGTTTTGGCTTTTGAGGAAAGTAGTCAAATTTATGTGCATAGAGGGGAGGTTGCTTTGACCTTGCGCGTGTTCAGGGCAGCCTGGGGGTTGTGGCGGCAGCTGCGCCCCGGAGGTGAGAAGGCGTCCGAGGAAGTGGGAGATGAAGCTGCCCCACTGTGCCCACACCATGGTCGGGATGGTGGGCGTGTAGGTCTTCTGTGGCTTCTGCAGCAAATTACCGTAAACTGGTGGCTTAAAATGACAGAAATTTATCCTCCCATAGTGCTGGGGCCCAGAAGTCTGAGACCCAGGTGTGGCGGCTCCGGTCTTAGTCTCGGCGGCGTCTGCTGGGCGCACTGCCAGCCTTGCCCATTCCCGCTCCTGTGTGTCTCGTCTGTCTCTTCCGGCCTTGGTTTGAAACATGACAGACATATTTTGGTCCGTCCCCCCTGTGAGGTCTTAGCACAGCCCAGCTCCCCTGCTGCCCGGCCCTGTGGGCAGCTCAGGCCTTGCTCTGGCTTTGCCCCAGGTATGGGCTACGCCTGGCTCATGCCAGAGCAGGGGGTGCCCCCCACTTGTTTGGGCCCACAGACCCTGAAAAGGTGGGAAAGGGCAGCTCCCTGGCTCATGGGGAGACTCACTGGTTCTTGGCTCAGAGGCCAGGGCTGCAGGACCTGGGGGTCAGTGTAGCCTGAGTGTTAATCTGAGAGGTTCCTCGGTGCCTGGCTCCTGCTCAGCATGGTTGTCCATCACCTGCCATTGCGTTATCTCCTTATTGTCACCGCAGTGGCAGGGGATGCTGTGGGGCCCCTATTGTGACACCGAGAGAGGGGATACTGGCTTCATGCTGCCTTGTACTGAGTGGACCATCCGGGGCACATGGATGGGCCTGTCCTCGGTGCTGCCTGCAGGGACCTGGGCTCAGTGCCATCCCTGCCTGTGGGCTGGGCACCCCGAGCCCGGAGGGATACCTCGTGAACATCCCTATGTGCAGCCCAGGGCCCTGGTGGACACTGCCAGCCTGTGCTTCCCTGCAGGCTGGTCTCCGGCTCTTGCCAGCAGCGAGCGTGGACCAGATCAAGATTCTGGGCACAAGTGTGGGCACTTTGTTTTTCTGAGCAGCCTGGATCAGAGTCCTGGGCTCGGGTTGTCGGCACAGCTGTGGTGCCTGAGACCGACAGGTGATGGGCCAGCTGTCCCCACCAGGGCTCTGAGGCGAGGGTTTAACCCTTGCCTGGTGGGCGCCCCCCACTCAAGCCAGGGGGCAGCCCGGCCTCTCCCTGTGCCCCATGCTGGTGCCAGCGTTGCTCACTCTCCCTTGCCACCTCCCCGCCAACTGCCCCGGGAAGGCATTTAGATCCTGTTCTCAGGAGAGCTGCCCCCAGGGACCCAAGCACAACCCCCAGCCCCCCAGATGGGAGGATCTGCCAAGTCCAGGAGTCCCAGGAAGTCTGGCTGTGCTTGAGGTAGAGGAGGTGTCTTGGGGGTCTGTGTGGCCGCCCCTCTTCTCTTGCAGCTCTGGCCCCTGGCCCCAAGTGCTGGGCTGGGCTGGGCAGAGCCCCTCAAGGTGACCCCCACTGGCCTGGTGACAGGAGAAGGGAGAGTGCTAAGGGCTGCTACCACCTGGAGGCCCACCTGGCTTTGCCACTGCCCCCCCACCCCAGCACTCAGGGACGATTGAGCCCCCCAGCTGGGTCCTCCCTGCCAAGAGCCTATAACCCAGCAAGCCCCCAGCACCCAACTCTGTTCCTGCTGGTGGCAGGGGCTTGGTGGGTGTTTGTGGAATGAGCAAAGGGCCACCCATGGTGGGGCCGAGGGATCATCTGAGCTCAGTGAGCCCAAGACAGGGCCGGGGGCTCCCACAGACCCTGCTGCAATGCTTCGCAGGGGCCAGGGGACCGTGGCTGGACCACGTCCTCCTGAGGGATGGTGGATGCTGGGCATCTGTGTGGAGGGTCGCAGGGAGGCAGTGCAGCCCGAAGGGATGGGTCAGAGTGATGCTGGGCGACCAAGACACCCACGGGAGGCGCCATGGGCTCCCTGGAGGAGGTGTCCCCATCCCTGGGGGGCCAGGCCCCCAACAGAGATTTCCTTCCCAGGTGTTCTGTAGGATGCTGGAAGCTTACGTTCCTACTTCTAAGAAGCAAGGACCCTGAGCCCCTCTCTGAGGCCGGACGTTTAATGTCTGGGCCTGGTGGTGTCTCCCACAGGCAGGCTGCTCCCACAGGTGCAGGTCAGGGGCCACGGTGGGTGTGGCCACCCCCAGGACGGAGACCTGGGTGCCCGGGCACCTCACTTCCATTTCCAAAGCAGACTGCCGTCCACACAGTTGATAAACTGAGACATTAGCAGGAGGTGTCATGTATGCAGCCGCATACCCGTGTGTGCCCGTGTGTGCGCACATACGTGTGTGTGTCTGCTCTGGCTCCCCCGGCCTCAGGGAGGGCGTCGTCAGCCCCTAGTGTCCCTGTGCTCCCCCGGGGGGTGCCAGGTTTCTCCTCCATGGGACACACCCATGAAACAGCCCCCACCTCACGCCGCACCCCAAACGCCTGCCCTGCGTCTGTCTGTGGCCTTGGTGGACCAGGTCACCTGAGGAAACCCCTGAGTGTCTGTGACAGGCTGCCCAGGCCCTGCCAACTGGCCCCTGTTTCCCTCCGAACTCCCACTCACCTGGCCCCGGGGAGGGCAGGAAAGGGACCAGGGCCGGCTCTTCCCGTCCCCCCCGGTGTCCCCTGTCACTCAGCACCTTGGGGCAGGGGACAGAAAGAAGGAGAAAGAACCACTCCCGACTGCAGTGTGTGAGATCGATGCCTTCACAGGGTGTTGGAGGGGGTGGCTGGGGGCCCTGCTCTCGGCAGCCCGGTGGCCTCCCTGTCCTCTCTCTCTGCTGCCCAGGGCAATGCCTTCCTCTAGGAGGGGCCTCAGACCCCACCAGTGTCTCCACTACTGATGAAAAGTGGGTGCCTCCAAAGCCCCTCCTCTTTGTGCACAGGGCAGGCGGGAGCCTGGGGAGGCCTGGCCTGACTCAGCGTTGGGCCTAACCCTGGGCTGTGGGATCTGCCCCTGTGCTCTGTGGGATCTGCCCCTGGGCTCTGTGGGATCTGCCCCTGGGCTGTGGGATCTGCCCCTCTGCTCTGTGGGATCTGCCCCCGGGCTCTGTGGGATCTGCCCCTGGGCTCTGTGGGATCTGCCCCTGGGCTGTGAGATCTGCCCCGTGCTCTGTGGGATCTCACCCTGGGCTCTGCAGGTCCTTAATTACACCTTCGAAGACCCTAATTCCAAAGGTCACATTCTGAGGCTCTGGGTGGACGTGAAGTTTGGGGACATTGTTCAACCCAGTTCAGCAGTATCGTTCTGGGTCAAGGCTGATAACCCAGTGAGGGGATGGACAGGCCCTGGCCATGCCTGCCCAGAGGCGCAGTGGGCGGACATGCTGGGGGTGGCTGGGCAGGCCTGGTGGCGACAGTGGCCAAGCCCGTGGCACCCAGGGCTGGGGTGCTGGCGGGGGCTCATCCCCTGACCTCAGGACTGTGCTGTCTGCCTCCGCTGGACGGGCCATGGCAGGGCAGGGTGGGCAGACGGGGACGGAGCCCAGGCCGCAGCTGCGCGGCTGCACGGTGGGACGGGGCACTGGCGGGGACACAGTCGGCTCCTGATAATGCACTGATGGTGCTTCACGTCTATTTCATCTAGAAGAATTGCGTGAGTGTGGGGGGGTGAAGGCCACTCGAGCCCACCCTTTAAAGGAACAAGGCATTTTCTTCCCCCTTTTCCCCATGTGGCCCAGACAGCTGGCTCCTTAAATATTAATCAGGGCCATTGAGATGCAAATGTGTGCCTGGCACAGAAAGCTGCAGCTGCAGGCCTGGCACCGAATGCCCTGGTGGCCCAGGTGCAGCCCAGCAGAGCCAGCGCAAGAGGCGGCTTGCAGACGACCTTCCGCGAGGACAAACGGGTGCGTTTACTCCTTGACAGCAGGAAGGACAGTGTGAGTCTCGCCTTGTCTTGGTGACTTTGGTCACAGCTTTCCTGGCTTTTCTGGCCCTTAAAACAAGGTGTCCCGGCCAGGCAGGCGTCTCGGGCCCGCCCAGCTCCCCTCGAGCACATGAGGCCGGTAAAATGTGCTCGTGCCCCGTCTGTGCTGGGTTCAAAGCTTGACCTTAGAAAACTGCCCGGGGGGGCCGCAGCACGGAGTGGGCGAGATGGCAGCAGAGGGCAGGGTGGCCTGGCCCCCCAGGTCCGTGCGACGCGCCTGACACGCCGTTCCTCCCCCCGCCGCAATCCAGCGCCATTTCTTAAAGACTTGGGGAACAGAAAACATTCCCAAAGAGCAGGAAGGAGAGAGGGGAACACGCCACAAGCGAAGGGAAAGAGCGATCCACGGACACCCAGAGTAAGAGGGAAGAAGTGGACACACCCGGAGTCTCCACGGACCACACATCACAATTCTTCCAATTTCTCACGTGCTCCTGAGAAGACAAACACCCAGCTCCATGCTGTTTATAGCAAACCCACTGGAAACACAGTAGGATCTTACGCCTCACCGTTAGGCACAGATTTTCTGATTAAAACATTTTTATTGTGAACTGGAACACATGCGAGAAAGTACACAAAATGTAAGCATGAGCTCAAAAATTCCCTACAGAGTGAGTGTCAGTGTAACCACCACCAGGTGGAGAACAGGACGCCCGGGGCCCGGGGTCCGGCCGCTGCGAGCCCCGCGGCGCTTCGCTCCCCACGCTCCCCACGCTCCCCACGTGGACGTGGCCTGCTGAGCCCCTGTGCGAGCACGCCACGGTTCAGTCCACGCCACTCCCACGGACACGCGGCTGCTGGCACCTTTGTCTCTGGGGCCCTGGAGGTCCTCGCCCCGTGGGCACCTGTCCACGTCACGGTGCTGCCAACTCATGCCTTGTCGCGTTTCTGTTGCTCTGTGTCTGCGTCAGCACTCGGCGCCCTCAGTCTTATTTATTTTAGCCTGGCGTAGGTGTCCCAGTGTTTGCTCCCCAGTGACCTTCACTGAGGCGCCAGTGGTGGCGTGTGCCCGCCCGCGAGAACCGATCGTGCACCTCTCCCCAGCTCTGTGCTGTGTGATGCCAGGTGGGAAGCTTGAAGCCGGACACGCATGGTGAGAGTGTTTAGATCATGGAAATTCAAACACTACAGGTCAGGCTCGTCCAGAGAGCCAGCTGTAATTTACATAAATAAAACACACCCGTTTTAGGTGTGCAGCCTGGTGGTTTTGACAAACTTGTGCCCCAAGGCACCTGCCCAGTATGGAGACAGAATACTCCCATCTCCCCAGACGGTCCCTGTTCCCCTTCCCAGTCACCTGGCCCCAGGTAACCACTGGCCTGTTTGCTGTTTCCATATAAATGGAATCATAATATGTATTCTTTTGCTCTGTCTTCTTTAGCTGAACATAACATTTTTGAGGCTCAAATGCAGTTGTGTGTATGAGTAATTTGGCCTGATTATTGCTAAGGACAATTCATCGTATGGAGACGACACCATGGATTCATCCATCCTGCTGAGGGATGCCGGGGTTGGTCCCAGTTTTTGGCTCTTATAAATAAATCCGCCATAAACACTGCTTACAGATCTTTGCGTTTTCATGTCTCCTGGGTAGATATCCAGGAGTGGAATTGGCTACGTTTTGCGTTTAGTATTTTCAGAAACTGCCAAACTTTTCCAGAGTGGTTGTGCCTTTTATGTTTTGACCTGCAGAGTATGGGGGTTCCCTCCTCCTCTATTTTCTGGATCAGCGTGCGTAGGATGATACTGTTCCGTTATTAAATATGGAATAGAATTCACCAGTGAAGACTTCTTCACCTAAAGTTTTGTGGGAAAGTTTTAAATTACGAATTCAATTTCTTTAATTGTTATGGACTCTTTGGGTTTGCTCTGTTCTTCATGAGGGTTAGGGCCAGTCAGTTTCAGCAATCTGTGTCTCTCGTGGAATCTGTTTCATCTAATCTAGGATGCGGCATCTGTTTGTTCATATTATTCCCTTATTACCATTTCAGTGTGTGTGACGATCTGCGGTGACGTCTCGAGATTGGTGATGTGTCTTCTCTCCCTTTTGCTAGATCGTTGCACCCAGCGGTATATCCACTCTATTGATATTTTCAAAGAGCCAGATTGGGTTTCACCGATTTTGCTTCTCTACCGTTTTCGCCCCGAGCGGGTCCTGGGTCCTGAGTCCTGGTTCCTGGTTCCTGGTTCCGTGCGAGTCTTTGTGTGGGCCCTCAGTCGCGGGACTCGGCGCCTCCTCCCGGCTGCGAGTGCCGCTCTGGCTCTTGGCGCCTCTTCTTGCCTTGTGCCTTCTGTACCCTTTTTTCTTTCTGGTTCAGATGAAAGAGTTTTGTTGCTGTCTTACCCAGCACTTCTCCATGGTTGAGATGGAGGGCTTTGTAGTAGGGTAGCTCACCATGGTGAGGTTTTAAAGGGAGGACTCCCAGGTCAGGAAAAAGGGGGCCCCATTGGAGCCAGTGCAGTAAGACTCGGAGAAGAGGCATGACACTGCCCATCACTGGCACGTAAACCGCCAGAGTTGGTAAGAAGCTTCAGCAAGCGTGTTTGAGCCACGGGCCAATGATGGCCCAGGTGGCCTTGAGACTGGCCACCGGACACTAGGATGGACATTCAAGTTGTAACAGTTGGGACCTGGGAAAGTGCAGACTGCGTGGGATTGGTGTAGATGCTGCGTGAGCCGCTGGCCCAGACTGGGGGACCCACTGCGGCCACGGCCTGGTCAGCACGGACGGAGCCAGGCAGCCGCACACCTGCAGGCAGTTTCCCTGTGCTCCCCTCTGCTCAGACCTGGGGGTGGACACGGCACCCCCACCCCGTGTGTTTGATGATTCTCTGCAGAGCCCCAAGGTCCCCCCACCCCACAGCTCCTGGAACGTGGCAGGAGGGAGGTTTGCTTGCTCTTTGTCCCCTGGTGGTGTGTGGGACCCAGACTAGCACCTGAGAAGTGCTGAAACCCGTCAGCCTGCTGTGGAAACTACCTGCCAAGCGCCGGGCGGACCCCAGGTAGTGGGTGGGGGGCAGCCTTGGCACGCGGTGGTCAAGGGGAAGCTGTCCAGTTGGCAACAGGCCCAAGAACCGCCAGTAGCACAGCATCATGGCTGTGTTCATGTTGATATTTGCAGGTCTGTGACAGCCGTCCCTAGGTTGTCCCTTAAAAGAGAGCCCACGTGTGGTCATTGCCAGCTCTGGACACACACATTCTGCCAAGTGGTGAACCACCACCGAGTGGCCGCCCCGTGCTTGGCCGTGAGTGGCTCCAGCCCTGTGTGCTCTGCAAAGCAGGGACAAAGCGCTTTACTTGCGAGACCGTCCCCATGTCCCCACTGGATCTTGGTGGTGTGAGGGCCCCAGCCTCTGGACACTCAGGACACTTTGTTTTGATCTGATGTATTTTAACAAATTTAGGTGAAATTGACATTGACATAAAATTAACCATTTTAAATTCAATAATTCAGTGGCATTTAGTACGTTCACAATGTTGTGCAACCATCACTTCCATCTAAGTCCAAATATTTTATCACCTCAAAAAGAAACTCGGTGTCCAATGCCAGTCACTCCCCGTCCCTCTTCCTCTGCCCGGCAGCCACTAACCTGCCTTCTGTCTGTGGACTTGCCTATCCCGGACACTTTGCGTAAATGGGATCACACAGGAGGTGGCCCTTTGTGTCTGGCTCGTCTCCCTCAGTGTGGCACCTCCAGGCTCATCCACGTGTCAGTGCCTCATTCCTTTTTGTGGCTAAACAGTGCTTCATCGTGTGGCCGGGCCACGCCTGTGTACCCGTCTACTGATGGAGGTTCGGGCTGTTTCCACCTGTGGGCTGTTTTGAGTGATGCTGCTGTGAACATTCATGGACACGTGTCTGTCTGAGCCTCTCTCTTCTATTCTCTTGGGTCCGTGCCCAGAAGTGGAATTGCTGGATCTTGTGGTCACGGTTAATCCGTGATTAGCTTTTTGCCAGACTGTTTTCCACAGTGGCTGGACTGTTTTAGGTTCCCACCAGCAATGTGCTAGGGGTCCGATTTCTCCACATCCTTACCAACACTTGTTGTTTTCCATATTTAATAAAAACTGTAGCTATCCTGGCTGGGGTGTGGAGGGACCCCTCTGTGGTTTCATCTGCGTTTCTGCAGTGACCAGGGATGTGGAGCATCTTCTCACGTGCTCACAGGCCCTTTGTGTACCTTCTTTGAAGAGGTGTCTACCTGAGTCCTTTGCCTACTTTTGTCCTTTTGTTGTTGAGTTATAAGAGTTCTTTGTATATTCTGGATACTAGACCTTTGTCAGATATATAATTTGCAAATATTTTCTCCTATTCTGTGGGTTGTCTTTTAAAAAAAAATTTTTTTTAGTTGAGATGGGGTCTCGCTATGTTGCCCGGGCTGGTCTCGAACTCCTGGCCTCCAGTGATTCTCCCACGTCAGCCTGTCAAAGTGCTGGGATTGTAGGTGTGAGCCACGGCAGCTGGCCTGTCTTCTTGCTCTTGATAATGTCCTTTGACACACAGAAGTTTTAGATTTTGATGAAGTCCAATTTATCTTTCTTTTGTTGCCTGTGCTTTTGGTGACATATCTAAGAAATCACTGCCAACTCCAATGTCATCCAGATTTCCCTTTGGTGGGGGGAAAAAGAAAAGATTTCCCCATTTTCGTCTAAGAGTTTTATAGTTTTAGTGCTTATGTTTTGGCGTTTCATCCATTTTGAATTAATTTTTGTATCTGGTGTGAGGTGAGGGTCCCACTTCATTCTTTGCGGGTGGTTATAAAGTTTGCGCAGCAGCATTTGCTGAATAGATGTCTTTTTTCCCATTAAATGGTCTCGGAAGCCTTGTCAAAGTCTATCTGACCGTAAACACAGTGGTTTATTCTAGCATTTCATTCTGTTCCACTGGCCTGTCGGTCTGTTTTTATGCTGTTACCCACTGGTTTGATTACTCTCACTTTGCGCTAAGTTTTGGAATCAGGAAGGGTGAATTCCTCAACCTTGTTCTTCCTTTTCAAGATTGTTTTCGGTATCTGGGGCCCCTGCACCCCACATGAACTTGAGAACTGGAGTTTCCCTTTCTGTAAACAGGGCCTCGGGCAGCTGGTGGGATCACCCCAAGCTCAGGTCTTACTCCAGGACCGGGCGATTTTCACTTTCTTTACGTCGTTGCTCGTTTGTCTCACCGGAGTTTGTCATCCCCACTGTTCAGGTCTTTCCTCTCCTTGGTGAATTTGTTCCGGATGCTACTGTCAGTGGAGTTGTTTCCTGGGATCCATTACTGGGGTTGGGCAACACACCTGACTTTGGTGTGATCTTGTATCCTGCAACTTGGTTGAGTTAGTTTATTAGCTCTCATAATTTTTTGTGGATACGTTGGGATTTTCTATATACAGGATCATGTCATCTGTGAATAAAGACAGTTTTACTTCCCTTCCAATTTTGATTCCTTTTATTTCTTTCTCTTCATTAATTTCTCTGGCTAGAACTCCAGTAAAATGTTGAACAGGATGAGAGTGGACATTCTCGTCTTGTTCCTGATCTTAGGGGAAAATTTTCAGTCTTTCTCCATGGAAAACGAGGCTAACTGTGGGCGTTTCCTAAGTATCCTTTATCATGTTGGCGAAGTTCCTTCTAGTCCTAGTTTTCTGAGTGTTTTATCATGAATGGATGTTGGCATTGCTGGCCCAGGAACTTTCTGGAATGTGTCCTCCCCAGGGCAGACAGCTCTGCAGGGGAGACCTGAGGAGGGAGACGGCTGTCCAGGTCCCCGCCCCCTCATGCTCTGGAAGTTTCTCTCTGGGGTTGGCTGCGAAGCTGGAGTCGCGAGCAGTGCACAGTCAAGTGTTTGGGCCTCTCTCATCAGGTCGATGGTTTATCCAGCGACTCGCGGCGAGTGGCCACTGCCTGTGCACAAGGCTGAGACCCCCCCTGCTGCAGTGGGACTGGGAGCAGCCTGGTGTTGGGGAGCAGGGTGGCTGTCCTGAAGGGCCATGTGGCATCAGCATAGTGGCTGCCAGTGCAAAGGCCCTGTGGCCCCGACACAGCAGAGGCTGGTTGGGGGAGGTGGGCTCAGTGGGGTGGGGACCTTGGGACTGTTTGCCAATGTGTCCGTGTGGCTGAGGGTCCCCCAGCCTCTGGAGGGGAATGCAGCAGGTCTGAGTCAGCTGAGGCACCATCATGACCTGGACCTCAGGTCACCTGATGGCTCCAGGGTGAGTGATGTCCAAGGGTGTCCAGAGCAACCAGACCCACAGCCAACAGGACCCGTCCACCCCCGAGGATGGGGGCGTCTCCCTGAGCAGGGCTGGGCCACCCATGGGTTAGAGCCGAGGGGTCCCTGGAGGGGGTCCTCAGGCCACTGCTGGGCCCATGGAACCTCCAGCCCCATCCCGCAGCCTCACTGGTGGCCCCCTGAGGGGTGGTGGCAGATCTGCCTTAGACACAGAGCAAAGCCCCTGCCCAGAGTGCCTGCCGAATCCGGGCCCCAGCCCGCTCTTCAGATGCCCCCTGTCCTCTGCCCTCCACCCCTGGGGTCCCAGGGAACTTCCCAACCCAAATCCATCGGCCTCGCTGCTGCCCGGAGGCCCAGCACACGTGGGGACAGCCTGGGCCCCCTGACCCCTGCCCCGGGCAGGCAGGGACCGTCGGTCATGCAGAACAAAGGCAGCAGGCCAGGGTCGACTGTCCTGCATGGGGGGGCGTCCTGCTGTTGGGCTGTGGCTCCCAGGGCCACTGTGCCCCACTGACCTCCACATGCACTTAGACCCCCTAAGAGGACCCCCTGCCAGTCAGGGAGACCAGGTAGGTGGGCGTCCCTCGGGGCACCTGGGTCCCCTTGGGGAGCAGGGGTAGCATTTCCCTCACCCAGCAAGGGGAGGTGCCCTGAGCTTGGCCCAAGTCTGAGGCTGGAGGGGCCCCAGGGCCCGGGGTGAGGCCGTCCCCCCGGAGCAAAGCGAACGTGGCTGTGTGCAGCTGTGGGTGCAGCCCGCACACACGAGGCCACCGGGAAGCGTGAAGGGTGCGGGGGGGGGGGCGCCTGTGTCTGAGGGCGTGGCGGGGCAGCTGGTCTCTGTCGTCGCTGGGGCCTCCCGAGGCCGCCTGCGCCCCACCGTCTGACCCGTTCCAGACCGTCTGGCCCTCACTGACTCCGGGGTGCAGGCGGCTGTAAGGTCAAGAAGCTGCGAAAGGCAGACCTGGGGTCTCGCTTCACTCAGGGCTGCGCCCCCGGAAGTTCAGGTCCAAATCCAGCAGCTCACGGGCACCTGCCAGGGAAACCGAGGCCTGCGGTGGGTGGGGGTGGCGAGACGGCGGGTCTCCCTACCGTGTCCCAGGGCTGAGGCTCTGCCCCGTGGTCCACACCCGTGAAAGGGGAGCAGTGGGGGTGTTTCTGCCAAGCTCCCCCAGCCTTTGCTCTCCCCAAGCCCAGTGGTCAACGTAGAAGTGGTGGTTTCTGCCATGCAGTGACGTCCACTTGGCCTGCACACCCTCGCCAGTGCCCCTGGGTCCCAGGCGTGGGACGCTTGCTGGGCAGAGGCCCCGGCCGCCAGGAGTGGAGGATGGCCCTGGCCTCGACCCTCCCCATCACCAGGCAGCCTCCTCACACGCCTGCCTGGGTCCTCCTGGGGCGGGGACGCTGCCTTCCGGGCGCTGCCACCTCCCCTGGAGCAGCCAGCACCCCGCCCCTGTGCCGGCCTCCCCCCCCACAGTGTGGGGCACGAGGGGGTCATACCCTAGTCCTCAGGAGTCCAGACTGACCCAGCGCCTGGGGGACTCTCACTCCATGTCCCCGCCCGAGTCTCCTGTCCTGCTCATCGGCAGACCCTGTGCCCCACACGTGGCACCCAGCTTTGTCCACAGCCGACACTTTGTTTCACGGGCGGTCAGACACGTTCCTGAAATGTCACTCGGCCTGGCCAATCCCAGGTCACCTCTGACGGGCTCCGTCAGGGAGATTTCAGAAACACATTCAAAAGCTGATGGGTGGACAAGCACCATGGGCTGCGTCCACACAAGGGAATATTTCTCAGCCACAGAAAGGAGTGGAGCCCTGACACAGGCGACTGTGGATGAGAAGGCATCACCCAGGCACAGCAGCCGGGCACAGAATGTCACATGTGTGATTCCATGTACACAAAACATCCAGGGAGATCCGGACAGGACGCACATCGGTGGTTCCCGGGGCGGGGGGTGTGCCCCCCAGCTGGAGAGAGGTGGTGGACGCACCACCTTGTGAGCGGACTATATGCCACCGAGCCGTTCACTTAAAGAGGGCTGCTGGCTAATTTCTTTTAGAGACAAGGTCTCGCTCTGTCGTCCAGGCTGGAGTGCAGTGGCGCGATCAGAGCTCGCGGCAGCCTGGGCTCAAGCGTCCTCCTGCCTCAGCCTCCCAAAGTGCTGGGACTACAGGTGCCACCACCACACCCGGCCAGCTGCTGGTTAATTTTGTAACTTTCACCTGAAAATGTTCTCTTTCCACACCTTGGAAAGTGTGGAGCTTTTCAGTGGGGAGAACAGGAGGGGCTGCCCTGAGCTCCCGCTGGTTACCTGCAGACCCGTCCCGTGCGGGGCCTCCCCATCCTTCCTGCCACCGGCTCCAGCCCTGCCCTGAGTCGTTGGGACCTGCAACCCCCTGGGGGTCCCTGGAAGCCTAGAGGCCCTGGGTCACGGTGAGCACAGAGCTGGGAGAGGGGGGCGGTGGGGAGCCGGGACTTCGTGGTCTCTCGGGGAGGGGGCCAGCAGGGGGCACGTGGCCGGTGTCTCCGCGGGCCTCCCCTTACGCTAGCCTGGCGGGGGCCCTGGTGCCAGCCTCTCCTGGGGCTGGTCCTTGGACTGTTCCAGCACCTCCTGCTGCTGCCCGAGATGCCTGCCCCTGAGCTGTCCCACGTGCCCCCCCCCAACAGCAGCGTCCCCAGGACATTCCCCCAGGAGGGGCTGCCCAGGCGGGGGGCTCCGGGGCTCCTCGGGCAGACTTGCTGTCTCCAGGCTGGCCCCTCTGAGGCCTGTCTGTCCCTCGACAGACACAGGGCGCCCTGTTTCCCGGGGAGCCCGAACACGGTCTCTCTGTTTGCACCTGGGCTGGCCGGCCCCCCAGGCAGGCTGTGGGGGCTGCACACAGACCCACACTTGTGCCCACCCGCCTGGCCCCTTGGCCTGAGCCACCACATCCCTGCCGGGGCCCCCACAGTGCGGCCAGCCACGGGCTCCAGGCGCCCTGTGGGGGAGGAAGGGGTGAGTTGCCACCCCCCGGCCCCCACCACGCCGGGGGGAAGGCAGGGCCTGCTGCCACGGTGGGGCCGCGCAGTCAGCCTGTGGGGTGGCTGTGCCAGCCCGGGTTGGGGAGGTGGCTGCACCGAGCAGGGACAGCAGCCCTGTCACTCGGTTCACCTGCCACACCCTCCCTCCTGTTGCACCAGGGACCCTAAGAGGATCCTGGGCAAAAATGATCATCCAGTTTAACTTGCAACGACCAAGCCCCGGGGTCCCAGGGCAGCGTCCCCAGCCCGATTCCCCTGCGCTTGGCTGCTGGGGTCAGGGAGCGTGAGGTTGGGGGAACAGAGTCATAGCCGAGGGGAGGGAGGTGCCTTGCTCAGGGCAGTGGGGGGATCCAGGAGGACAAAGTGCATCTGTCCACACCTCACAGATGCTGGTCACCCGGGGGCAAAATGAGGCCCCGGCCAGCCTGGAGGTGTGTGTGCATGTGTGTACACGTGTGCACAGGCTGTGTGCGTGTGGGCTCTGGGAGGCGGAGACAAGGGTGCAGATGGGGACTGCCCCTCCCCCCAGGACGTCAAGGACATTAAGAGCCTCCCCCTGCCCCGGCCAAAGCTTCAGTGGAGGGAGGTGTCCAGGCAATGACCTCATCCCAACACCTGCTGACGGCACAGCCTGGGGCTGTGGCCTGTGAGGTGGTGGAGGGTGCCTGTGCGGAGGGTCCAGCACCCGGACAGGTGGGACAGCAGAGCTCCCTGGGGAGGCCAGGTGCGGGGACAAGGGTTTGCCCCAGTGTGGGCAGACAGTGCAGATCCCCGCCCCACCCCCCGCCGGGAGGTCTCTGCCCGTCACCCCTCCTCTCCACGCTTTGATGGTGGCACCGAGCTGGGGGCACGTAGGCAGCAGAGGGAGGCTGAGGCCGTGGGCAGGAGCGCAGGGCGAGGCTTCACTCAGATCAGCTGGGTCTTCCGCCTTTATTTCACGCTGCACGTCTAGACGGCTTCGGGTACGGCCACTCCCGTGACCTGAAGTAGTCCTCCAGGTCCTGCAGGCTGAGCGGGGGGAAGTAGGGGCCAATCCTCTTCCGGACCCACCACTTGCCCTCGGCGGCATGTCTCCCCCCGGGGCGGCTGAACTTGTACCTGTAGTGCTCTCCTCGGACCCACCTGCAGAGGGGCAGTGCGTCAGCCTGGAGCCCACCCTGGCCCCCCAGTCCCCTGACCTCCGTCTGCCTGCTGGGCTGCAGTGCTCAGGGGGGCCCGGGGGCCCCTCAGTTTCTCTGAGCCTTTGCAGGCCACCCACAGGTGGAGGGGCTGCTCAGAGAAGCCCCAGCTGTGCTGACAGGGGCCCTGGGCAGGTCCCCAGCAGGCCAAGAGCACCTCGCGGAGGCTGCCTGCAGAGCAGGGCTGGGTGGACTTGGGTGCACTCTGGGAAAAGAGACCCCTCAGGGACGGCACCACAAAGCATCCACCCCAGGAAAGGCCCAGTGGGCAGCACCTGACCAGGGCCTGGGGCTGGTCACAAGGCCTCAGGTGACCCCCCAGCCTGGGAGGAGACAGCAGGACCCTCCAATCAAGGCCCAGCTGCAGGTCAGGTGGGTGCAGCATCTGCACCGTCGGTGGGTCCTGGCACAAGGGGGCAGGCAGGGGTTGGAGTGAGGCCAGGAGGGACGAGAGGCAAGGCCTGGGGCACCCTCCAGGGCTCCAGTGGGGCACCGGGCAGCTGACCTTCCTCTGCCGTGAGACACACAGTGCCGGGGACCCCCTTCTCCCTGGGTTGGGGCTCAGAGAGAGATTCGGGCATTGGGGGTGGTGGGGGACTCTCTCTTGCCCATGTGCTCCCCAATTGACCCCTGGTGGCCCAGTGACTTATTTAGGCCAAGCTGGGTCTCTGTCCTGAGCCCTAACTGGGCCTGTTGAGGATTTGGGATTTTCTGCTGGTGCCTGCATCTCAGGGTGGGAGGCAACCCTTTCTGTACTGTGTGGGGTCGCCCAGCCGCCACCCTCCGGCCCTGTCCCACCCTCCAGGAACTCCCCAGTTTTGCAGCAGGAGCTGGCGCTTCTTGGCTGCCCCACCCACGGCAGATCCAGCAGAGCAGGAGAGTGAGGACAGCCCAGAGAGCAGGGCATCGAGGTCCGGACTCTCCCTGTGCCGACTGTGTAGGTCACGTTCGTTACCAGAGGTTTGGATGTAAACGAGACATGTATGAACGTCCAGCGACGTGCACGTGGCTGCACTCCTGGGGACCTGTGTGGAGACCCTGAACTGTGCCCCAGATGCTGGGCTGGTGCTGGGTGCCCATGCCCCTCGGGCAGGGATGGGGTGGGGAGGAGGGTGGTGGTGGCCGGATCTGAGTGACCATTCCTCCCTCCCAGAAAAGCTGAGCAAGCAAAGCCCTTTGGGTTGGGGGGACCTGAGGCCCCTTGAGGGAGGGAGAGGGACAAACAGCCCCAGGTGGAGCTGGAGGGCAGGTCCCAGGGATGCCTCCCTGGGCAACCACAGCTAAGTGTGGTCGTGACAGCTGGGTGCACTCTCTGCCACTGCCCGCGGCCCACGGGCTCTTTCCTTGGCACCTGGGCTGTGTGGATGAGCAGCGGCCAGCACGGGGGCGGTGGCCGGGTGGTGCTGGGCAGTGTGGTCATGCTGGACACCAAGGCTGGATGTGGGGCTATTGGGGCACGGCCAGGCTGCAGAGACAGTGTGATCCCTGCACACTCTCCTGGGGCAACAAGGACCCCTCCCAAGCCCTTCCTCTCTCCAAACTGGGGTCAAGGCCTTGCCAAAGGCAAGGGGGAGGGTGGCCTCCTGCGGGGGGATTGCACATTCACTCTCTTGCTTCCTTCTTCCCAGGACAGGGTCAGGCCTGGCGCCCAGCCCATGGGCAGCACTCATTTACAGCCAGGGGTGTGGTCCCTGGACGGTGCGAAGGAGATGGCAAGAACCCAACTGCAGTTTGGAAGAGCGGCACCTTCTGCACTGTCTGGCAGGTGGCTGGGAAGGGGACTTGGGCCCCCAGGGAGGGCCGCGATGCCGTCCACAGAGGGTTCCAGACAGGGATTAAAATAGGTGCCCTCCCAGCACATTTAAAACAGGATGCTACTGGTAACATTTTGCAAAACTATAGGAGATACCAGCCGGGACCCCAACACGGACACCCACCACCCAGACACAGAGCACCCATCCTCTCCCGCCTGCCCGGCCCGCTCCGCCCCTTCCCCGGCCCGCAACCACTCGCCCGCTGTCCTCCTGCGGTGTGACCCCAGACCGCTGTTCTCACTGGCGCAGTGCTCTGCGTCCATCCCTCCCTCCAGGTTGTGCGTATCAACGCTCCGTTCCTCATTGAGGACTAACTAGTGTCGGTGGTGTGGATGCACCCCAGTGTGTCTGGTCATCCACCTGCCAAAGGACATTTGGGCTGTTTCCAGGTTTGGGCTGTTAAAGCCGCTATAAACATTTGTGCACAGATTTTTGCATGAACCTGCGTTTTCATCTCTGTGCGTTAAGTGTCCATGAATGCAATTACTGGGTTGTATGGTAGCTTTTTTTGTTTTTTACACACTGCCAAATTGTTTTCCAGAGTGGCTGTACCATTTTACCTTCCCACCAGCAATATATGAGTGATCCAATTTCTTGGCATCTTTGCCAGCATTTGGTATTGTTACTATTTTTAATCTTAGCCATTCTGATAGGTGTGTAGCAATCTCTCACTGTGGTTTTAATTTGCATTTCCCTTACAGCTAACAAAATCTTTTCAAGTGCTCATTTGCCATGTGTGTATCTTCTTCAGTGAAATGTCTCTTCATGTCTAGTGCCCATTTTCCAGTTAGATTATTTTACTGTTGAAAGTTCTTTATATAGTCTAGATTTTAGTCTTGTCAGATATATGCTTTGCAAATATTTTCTCCCAGTCATATCTTTTCAAAAAATCCTTTTAACAGAGTCTTTTACAAAGCAAAAGTTTTAAATTTTAATGAAGTCCAATTACCAAATTTTTCTGTTATGAATCATCCTTTTAGTACCAAGTCTAAGAACTCTTTGCTACCCTTATATCCCAAAGATTTCCTCCTATTTTTTTCCTAAAAGTTTACTGTTTTGTGTTTTACATTTAAGTCCATAATCCATTTTGAGTTAATTTGTATAAGGTGTGAGGGCTTGGGTTGAAAGGTTTCTTGTTTTTGCCTGTGGACGTCCGACTGCTGCAGCATCATTTGTTAAAAGGCTCCTTCCCCCATTGACTTGCTTCCACACTTTGTTAAAGATCAGCTGGGCATGTTTAGGTAACTGTACTGGAGGGTTCTCTGTTCTAACCCTCTACCAATATCACACTGTATTGATTACTGTACTTATATGTCTTGAAACTGAGTAGACTGGTGTTCCTTCCACTTTGTTATTTTTTAAAATGGTTTTAGCTGTTCCAGTTCCTTTACTTTTCCATACAAAATTTGGAATAACTTGTCCTTATCTACAAAAAAATCTTGCAGGGATTTTGATAGGAATTGTATCAAATCTGTACATAAATTTGGAGGGTCTTAGCCGTGTGGTGCCATGTGCGCACCTGTAGTCTCAGCTACTCAGGAGGCTGGGGCAGGAGGATCGCTTGAGCCCAGGAGTTGGAGGCTGCAGGGAGCTGTGATGACACCACTGCACTCTAACCTGGGGGACAGAGCAAGACCCTGTCTCTAAAAAAAATAATAATAATTTGGAGGGAATTGTCATCTTCACTATATTGAGTCTCTCAACCTATGAACATGGTATGTTCTCAATTATACCTTTAATTTCAGCAGCATTGTATAGTTTTTGGCATACAAGTCCTATACATGTTTTGTTAGATTTATGCCTACATTTTATTTTTGTGAGTGATTGTAAGTGGTATTGTATATTTAATTTAGGCGTCCATGTGTTCATTGCTGGTATATAGAAATACAATTGTAATGCTGGGTCTGGTCTAGTAACTGCCCCGACACAGGCTATTAATAATCGCATGAATAATTCTGTGCAAACATTACTAATATGCCTAATATATTGAGATAATTAATGGAATATGTCCACTTGTCATGGGCCATTAATACTTATTAGTCATTCTTGTTGCCATTGCAATGCCCTCATGTAAGACTTCTGCAAGGCTCTGGCTGTGCTGAGTGCTTTACTCTCTTGCAGGGGCAGGAGAGCCTGAGGCACAGGTCTGAGTGCGTCTCCACACCTGCTGCCTGAATGGGTTCTCTGAGGTCCTCTTACCTCATGAATAAAAAGGGTAGAATAATTATATAAGTATAACCAAACATATATTACAAACAATGCAGCAATTTAAAATTATGATTCTAGCAGGAGGAGAGAAACAAAAAAAAAGAAATACATTTTTAAAAATGCCTTGGTCAGGTGGATCTGAACAACAGCAAAAAAGAAAATATAATTGAATTTTGTGTATTGATCTTGTACCCTCTGGATTTGCTGAATTTGTGTACCAATTCTCGGAACTTTTTAAGTGGATTCCTTGGGATTTTCTATGTAGACAATCATGTCATCTGCAAATAGGCACAGTTTTATTTCTTTCTTTATGATCTGTAAGCCTTTTATTTCCTTTTCTTGCCTTATTGCAGCAGCCAGTGCTTCCACACTGTGTTGAGAAAGAGGCTGCAGCAGACACCCCTCTCTCGTCCCCGACTTACGGGGAAAGTACTCATTCTTCTCCAGTAAGCATGACGCCGGCTTCAGGGCTTTTGCAGATGCTTTTTATCAAGCTGAGGAAGTTTCTCTCTTTGCCTATTTTTCCAAGAGTTTTTATCATGAATAGGTGTTAAATTTGTCAAATGCTTCTTCCACAATAATTGATATGCTCATGTGAGTTTTCTGTTTTAGTTGGTTAATATGGTGGATCACATTGACTGATTTTCAAATATTGAACCAGCCTTCATCCCTGGAATAAACCATACTTGGTCATGGTATATAATTCTTTTTTATATATTGCTGAATTCTATTTACTAATATTTCATTTAAAAATTATGTCTACATTCATAAGGGATATTGGTTTGTAATATTATTTTCTTGTAGTATCTTTGTGTGGCTTTGGTATCAGAGAAACACTAGCTTTATAATATAAATTGAGATATTTTCCCTTTTCTTCTATTTTCTGGAAAAAAAACTGGGTAAAATAGACATTAATTCTTCTTTAAGCATAGAAAGAATTCCCCAGTGAAACCATCTGGGCCTGGAGATTTCTTTTTGGAAGTTGTAAATTACAAATTCAATTTCTTTACTACTTAGAAGGACTGTTCAAATTACCTATCTCATGCCAGGTGAGCTTTGGTAGTTTGTGTTTGTTGAGAGATTGGTCTATTTCCTCTAAGTTGTAAAATTTATCTGTGTATATTTGTTCATAGTATTCTCTCATTGTCCTTTTTACGACTGCAGGGTCTGTAGTGATGCCTTTTTTCATTTCTGATATCAGCAATTACATCTTTGTCATTCTTACTAGAGGTTTGTCAATTTTATTAGTCTTTTCAAAGAACCCCCTCTTTGTTTCACTGATTGATTTTGCTCTTTTTTCTGTTTTCAATTTTATTTTCTGCTGTTTATTATTTTCTTCCTGCTCCTTGCTTTGGGTTTTTCTCTTCTTTTTCTCATTATTGATGTAATCTTGAGCTTAGATTATTCTTCTTTTGTTTTAAGAGACAGGGTCTCACTATGTTGCCCAGGCTGGCCTCAAACTCCTGGGCTCAAGCCGTCTTCCCGCCTCAGCCTCCCCAGGAGCTCGGACTGCAGGTGTCTGCCACCGCACCCAGCGGAGCTTAGATCACTGATTTGAGATCTTCCCCCTTTTCCAATGTATGCAATTTAGTGCTTTTCATTTCATCACTGCTTTACCTGCATCCCACAATTTTGACGGGTTATACTTTTCATTTCATTCAGTTTGATGGGCAGCATATTCTGTAAATGTCAAGTAGGTTCTTTTGGTTGATGGTATTGTTGTGTTCTATGTTCTTGCTGATTTTCCATCCAGTTATTTTATCAGTTGTTGAAAAGGGTGTTGAAGCATCCAACTATAGTTGTGGATATGTCTATTTCTCTTTTCAGTTCTGACTTTCTTCATATATCTTGCAGCTCTGTGCTTAGTGCACACACACTTGGGATTGCTGTACTTGGTGGATCAATCCTTTTATCATTATGCAATGTCTCTGATAATTTTCTTTGCACTGAAGTCTACTTTATCTGATATTAGTACAGTCATTCCTGCTTTCTTTTCATTAATATTTACATGATATATCTTTCCCCATCCTTTTACTTTTAATCTGACGATAAAGACGGTCTCTGACTTACGATGGTTTGACGATTTTTTGACTTTATGATGTTGTGAAAGTGATATGCATTCAGTAGAAATCATACTTTGAGTACCCATACAATCATTCTGTTTTTCACTTTCAGTATAGTATTCAATAAATTACATGAGATATTCAACACTTTATTATAAAATAGGCTTTGTGTTAGATGATTTTGCCCACTGTAGGCTAATGTAAGTGTTCTGAGCATGTTTAAGGTAAGCTAGGCTATGATGTTCAGTAAGTTAAGTGTATTAAATGCATTTTTGACTTATGCTGTTTTGAACTTATGATGGATTTATTGGGACATAACCCATCGTGAATTGAGCATCTGTATTATCATATTTGAAGTGAGTTTCTTTTAGACAGCATGTAGTTAGGTCATGGCCTTTAATCCATTCTGCCAATCTCTTTTAATTGGTGCATTTAGACCCTTTACATTTAATGTAAATTATTTATATGTTAGAGTTTAAGTCGATCATTTTATTTTTTGTTTTTTATCTGCTCTGCTTTTAATTTCTTTGGGGTTTTCCCCCTGCCTCCTTATGGGTTATGGAAAAGTTTTTTAGAATCCCATTTTGATTTATCAATAGTGTTTTTAAATGTATCTCTTTGTACAGGTTTTTAAAAATTGTTGCTCTTAGTACTACATTATAAACACATAACTTATCAAAATCCACTGGTGGTGTCATTTTTCCAGCTCAAGTGAAGTACAGAAAACTTACCTCTCTTTATGTCCATCTGCCCTCACCCATTTATAATTATCTTAAATATTTCCTCTACATAAATTTTGAACCACTTCAGATAGTTTTATAAGCTTTGCTTAACCATCAAACATGATTGAGAACTCAAGAGAAGAAGGAAGGTCTATTGTTTTTACCCATATTTTTAATTCCTTTCTTTTAGAGTAATTATCCTGGTGACAAATTCTCCTATTTTCCTTCATCTGAGACAACCTTGATTTCTCCTTCATTCCTGAAGGATATTTTTGCTGGTATAGGATTCTGGGTTGACACTTGAAAAATGTTGTACCACTTACCCTTGGCCTCCATGGCTTCTGATGAGAAATCTGCTGTCATTCCAATCGCCTTCTCCTGGTGGCTAAGGTGGCGTTTCTCTCTTGCTGTTTTCACAACTTTTTTCATTGTCTTTATTTTTACAAATTTGACTTTGATGTGTTTAGGTGTGAATTTCTTTGGGTTTTTCCTGTTTGGGGTTCACTCAGTGTATTGAGTCTGTAGGTTTGTGTCCTTTGCCAAATTTTGGAAGTTTTCAGTTACTGTTTCTTCTAGTACTTTTTTAGCTCCAAGCTCTTTCTCTTTTCCTTCTGGGACTTTGAGACACAAATTCTACACCTTTTATTATCGTCCCACAGGTCCCTGAGGCTCTGTTTATTTTTTCATTATTGTTTACATGGGGTACTTTGTTGTTTTATCTTCAAGTTCATTGACTCTGTCCCCTCCATTCTGATGTCAGGCCATTTGTTTTATATGTAAGGTCCAGGGTCTTTAGTTGTACTTAGTGGGAGGAACAGTGATAAGTGTCTATTCCATCTTCCCAGACATGGAAGTCTTTCTTCATCCACTTTAAAAAGTGAACTACAGATGAACTAAATAAATGCAGGCCCACAATCAGGCCACAGACAGAGTCCATGGTCAGGTCCACGGTCAGGCCACACTTTGTCACAATGCAGCATACGTCAGCTGCCAAATGAAATATGCATCATGAAGACACGGCAGAGGGACATGTGCTCTGTGGCAATTTTAAATATTTCAGATGTTTTAAATGTTTCCCCTAAATATAGTTCATTACCAGTTCACGTAAAAGATTAACCAATTTTCACATCTCAGCTTCAATAATATCCGTCCTCTTTAGACAACATTTTGGCATCCACAACATGTACCTGAAATTGCTCAGACAGGACTATTTCTTTCAACGGATGATCTGATCTGTGCACTTCACCAGAAAGAGGCTTCGTTCGGGGCCTGAGGACAGCAAACCTTCCTCTGAGACAGCTCCACAAGCCCCAGGTGCCGGTGTGGGGCCAGGGGCTCTGAAGGCCGATGGGGGCCTCGGAGTCACCTGCACCAGCCCCTGTGTGGGGACAAGGGCACTCCAACACCAAGACAGGGGCCTGGCCTTACATGCCAGCCCTCACCTGGGGCAGCTGAGACAGAGGACAGTAACAGAGAAAACCCACATCGAGCCTGGAAGGGTGAGCTGGCTGGTCACTGGCACGGCTGGGGATGAATGTCTACTGTCCCAGCTCCACGCTCAGCCATCCTCTTTCCACCCCCAGGTTTGCTGGTGGCCACATGACAGGCAGGTCACCTGGGGCTTCACGCTAATTCACAGAAAGGTGGCTCTGCCTGAAGGGGCATCAGGAGGGAGGGGCAGCCACCCACACCAGAGTTGTAGCCAGCAGGGGCTCTGGGGTGGGGCCAGTCCCCTGGATGGCCTATGTGGAGGGACTCCCCTTTTCACCCAGCCCCCCAGAGTGACAACGCTGGGGAAGGGGTTCTGGATGCATCGTTGGCCAGACTGGGGTGCAGCTGCTCCTCTGCCTCAGCAGACCCTCGGCCCCCTCCCCATCCTGCCCGCCAGCTCCAGGGCCAGGGCCTCCAGACAGCTGTGAGCGACTCTAGGGTGCAGCTGTCCTGGCTCCCAGCAAGGCTTCCTGGAGAGAGACCCAGGAACTGTGTGTTCTGTCAGAGACAATGCTGACAGGGCGCAGGGGCAGGGAGTAAGCCGGCTCATGGTTCCCTCTGTTCCCAAACCTCCAGATCGCTGCTGGGTTCTAAGCTCTGTCAGGGGCAGGGGACACAAACATTCAGAACACCCACCCCCAGCCTAGGTCTGCGAAGGAGGCCGCCTAGGGGTCTCCAGTCACCCATGCCCCCATCCCTGCCCTGCACTCACCATCCCCGAAGCCCCCTCCAAGGCCCCCTCCTCCTCTCCTTTCCTGGGGACCCCAGGATCTCTCCAGAGCCCCTCTCCAGCCACCCCATGGGCTCCTCACCATACAGTCTCCAGGGACCCTTGTTCTCCTCCCATGCCCCCAGACCCCAGCAGGGAGTCTGGAAAGCTGAGAATATCAGCCCTCCTCACACACACCCCACCATCATCCGGGACCCCCTCTGCCCACCACCTCTGGGTCCTGTGAGTCTCTGACGCCACATGGCTGCCTCCCTGGGATGTCACTGAGTCACTGCCCAGGGTGGGCCAGGATGCAGGGCCCACAAGGCCCAGCCCCACTGCACTGGCCCCACCTGCTCTGGCCTTGACCTCCCCAAGGGGTCTGCAGGTGTCTGCCCAGCCCAGTTCTCTGCAGCTGCCTCCATGCCCCCTCTGGCCCCCTGCCCCCTGCCTCTCCAGGCCAGATGCAGAGGGAGTGCCTGGAGGACACTTCAACAAAGGTGCGCGTGCTGGCCCTGTGACTGTCACCTCTGGCCCTAGGACCTCAGCCGTGGGCATCCAGACGGCTGTCCTGGGCTCCTCCTGGCCACGGCAGGTTTGGATGGAGGTCGCAGGAGGCAGGGGTTTGGCTCTGAGGCTCCCCGAGGGAGGGGGAGGGCCGCCTCCTTTCAGCAGGTGGGGGCGTGAAGGTGGGCAGGGCTGAGGGCACAGAGCAGGTGCCTGGCTTTGTGGGAGGAGCCCCGGGAGGGGTCCCACCCCTGCCATCCTACCTGGGGGGGTCTCTGCCGGAGAAGGGGTTGAGCGCCAGCAGGGACAGGGCCTCAGGGTCACTGGCGAGGAGCTTGCCGGCCAGGTGGATGACCCACTCGTTGTGCTCGTAGGTCTGGGGAGGAGAGGACGGGCATGGGGACAGTGTGTGCCCCCCGGGCCAGCCCCCCCGGACCCTTGGGCGGTGTCCTCTGCCGCCCCTGGCAGCCCTGACTTCGGCATGGGTGTGTGTGTCCAGGCTGTCCTGGGGGGGCTCCCGTGGGGTTGATAGCCCTGGGGCCACCTGCCTCACGTTCTCCCTGTGGGCCCACGTCTGTGGGTGGCTCCCCTGCCTGGGCACTGGGTACCTCGGGGCAGGCTCACCTCCGTTTCCTCAGGGCTAGGATTGGGGGGTGAGGTCACTCTGCAGGACCGGCAGCAGGACGAGTGACCTGCCCCTGTGTGCCCATCCACTGCAACCCTGGGGACTCCTTAGCCAGCGCCCTGGGGGAGTCGTGGGAGCCGGGCTCTCAGATGACCCTCCCCAGCCCCCACCGCCAGGCTGGGCCTGCGTCAGGGCTGGACATAGTGCGGGCTCCGTCAGCCTGCCTGCCCACCAGTCCCCTCCGCGGGTGTTCTGGGGGCCTGTGTCTTCCCCTCTGCGGTGCTAGAGTGACGAGAGCCCACGGTCTGCTGGCAGCACCCAGGGCATGCCCAGGAGGGAAGCAGAGGCCGTGGGCACGGGCAGGTGTGGTGTCCGCCGGGAGACGGTCTTACCTGGAAGGCTGCGAACCACATGAGCCAGTCCAGGCGGTAGTGGTAGGGGGAGATGAGGCAGGGCCGTCTCCTGGGGTCCCCTGGCTTGCACTTGAACTCGTAGTCCTCCCACACAGCATCGGGGGCACTAGCGTTGGGGCTGGCTGTGCCCTGCAGGATCACCTCTGTCCGCTCCCTGGTGATGCTGTGGGGAGACTGAGTCAGGCCTGGGGGTCCACAGCAGGCCCACTCACACACAGGTGTGGCTCTGCTTCTCCCTGGGGTGCTGCCTCCCTGCTGGGCTCCTCGGGGCAGGGTGATGGGGGCTCCCTGGCTGCCCACGTGGCCTCCAGGGAGAGCCCAGCACCCTCACCCATCTCTGGTCAGGGTTACTGAACAGGCAGAGGAGGTGCCCAGCCATGAGCCACCTGGATCCTCCATGGGCTGATTCGAGGGCACCTCCCTGCTGCCTGGAGACCCCAGCCCCAGTCGGCACCCCCCACCCCTCCCCAGCAGCTTGGGGAGGGGACAAGGGAGGCGCAGGCTGCGCAGGGACCAGAAACTGGGAAACCAAAGCTAGTGACCGCCCTGGCAGGCACCAGGCAGGCGTGGCTGCACCCCACCCCCCAACCAGGAAGAGCAGGAAGCTCCTGACTGCTCCTGGTGGTCCTCCCTGTACAAAGGCAGCGTCTCGGGGTCCAGGTACCCTCCCTGCCCTGGGGCCAGCCCCTCAGTAACTCCCAGAGCAGGGCGGTCACTAGCTTTGGTTTCCCAGTTTCTGGTCCCTGTGCAGCCTGCGCCTCCCTTGTCCCCTCCCCAAGCTGCTGGGGAGGGGTGGGGGGTGCCGGGTGGGGTCTCCAGGCAGCAGGGAGGTGACCTCAAATCAGCCCATGGAGGATCCAGGTAGCTCAGGGCTGGGCACCAGCCCCACCTCACAAGGCCAGGACCAAGGATGGCCCCTCGTGCACCTGGCCCGCTGTGAGCCACGGCTGCCCAAGGGCTGCAGCTTCCCTCCTTGTCCTGTGCAGGAGCCTGCGCGGTCTACCCCAGGACTCCTGGGGACTCAGCCCTGCCCAGTGATGGGGACTGCACTGCTGTGACCTCCCCACCTGATCCCCTGCCGCTCACCCACAGCCCGGGTCTCTGGCGCTGAGGGTCAGGCTGGGGGAAGGGCAGGGTTCAGGTGACACCCCCACATCACCCCATTCCCAGAGCCCAGCCCCACCTGGACGAGAACACTGGTGTGGCTGGTCAGGGCTAGGTCTCCCCCTGGGGTTCCCCGAGAGGTGATGACCCCAGGGAGCGAGAGGCCACCCCGGCCCCAAGTGGTGGCCGATGTAAACCCCAGTCCCGTACCTGCCGAAGGCCCCGTAAGTGTTGACGATTCGGAGAGGGCTGAAGGAGGCATTCATGACCTGCTTGGAGCTCAGCAAGTTGAGGACCACAGGGACACTGAGCCAGGCTACGAGGATGCCCAGTGAGAGGTTGGCCACCCGCCGCACCACACAGCCTGGGCCGAGAGGGAGGGGTCGTGAGCGCTCACAGGCTGGGTTCCCACCTTGGGGAGGAGCCGCGGTGCCCCCTTGGCCTGTCCCCTGGGAGACCCTAGCTGCTGTCCGGCCCCTCCAGGCTCACGGACGCCGAGGGAGGTGCCTGCTGTCTGTGCAGGCTGCTGGCTCCCTGTTGCAGGGCAGGGAAGGGCCCCCCACCCACCGGTCCCCAAGCCCAGGGCACCTTCCAAGGCAGATGTGGAGGCTGAGTCCTGATGGTGACTCTCATAAGGGGCCCAGCTGTCGCTAAGGGCCAGCAGCACCTGAAGTCACCTGCTTATTCCCAGGGAGGATGCACATCCCCACACAGCAGATGGCAGTGACCACTGCCCACCTGGCCACTGCCCTGACCTATTGGGGGAGCCTCAGGGCACCGGCTGACTGGGCCGTGCCTACCTACCGAATCTGGGCTCTGGCCGGGCCCCTTGGGCTTCCTCCTGCTGCATCCTCAGGACCTGGCCCTTTAGGCTGCATGGCCCGGAGGGAAACAGGGGCCCCAGGGCAGCATCGTCGAAGCAGGCGAGGCTGGGCACGATGGTCAGCCAGTTCAGGAAGCTCAGGTTCCCGCTGATGATGAGGACCACCTGGGGGACAGTGGGCACTGAGCAAGGTGGGGGTCCAGTGGGGGGGGTGTCGGGGCTGGCCAGGGTGGGCAGGGCTGGCGGGGTGGGTGTGGCCGCCCACTCACCTGGATAGAGCACCTGGCCAGAGCAGCCCTGCCCCGCCCCGCCCTTGGGTGGTCTCACTTGCCCCAGGCGTGGACAACCAAAGGAAAAATGAAGGCCCCAGAGGTGTCTCAGGGCCAGTCGCCCTGGAAGGCCCCTGCAACGTCACGCTTGGCTGCTGCCAAGGCCCCGGACTCAGCTGGCCACAGACACGCGTGCGGGGTCCAGGACCACAGGTGACACACGACGCAGAGCAGAGGACAGAGCAGTGACCATGTGGGTTCCCGGAGCCCTAGCAGGGGGGGAGCAGAGCTGGCATGGAGACAGAGGAGCTGGATGGACATATGGACGTGGAAAGTCTTATTGTTGTTATTTTAAAAAATATGCTTGATTGATACAAACAACAAAATGCACCCATTTTAAGTGACAAATATCTGTGCGTGTGTAAATCACCATAAAATCCAGAACACTCCATCCCCAGAAAGTCCCCCCGGAGCCTGTGTGTAGTTCATCCCCTCTCCCCACAGCCTTGGAGCTGATGTCCCCGTGTCACTTCACAGATTAGCCCGCAGGCGGGAATCGGCCACCTCTGCCACTGGGGCAGCTTCCCGAGAGGAGCAGCCCCAGGGTCTGCAGCCCTCCTCCCGTGGATGGGCATGGCTGCGTCTCTTCACCACGGCCAGTTACTTTCCAGGAACGTTTACGTGCACACGTTGGATCGGGTCACACGGCAGGTATGCGATTAAAGAAACAGCCTGTTTTCTGAGCGGTGGTGCCGTTCCACGTTCCCACCAGCGGAGCGGGGCCCAGCTGCCGTGTGGGCGCCAGCACTGGGCACGGTCAGCGTTGGTGCGTCAGCCGTTCTGGAGACAGTGGGGCTTTAACTGGCATTTCCCTGCTGACTGACGACGCCGAGGGTCTTCTCAGGGCTTAAGGGACACATGCTCTCTGGTGGTGTGTCTGTTGAAGTCCTTCCCCGCGCAGGAGCTCTGAGGGCTTGCCCTTTCGTTTTCTTTATGGTGTCTTTGGAAGAGGTGAAGTTTTAAATTTTCATGAAAGCCAATTTATCAGTTTTTGAATTTTACACTTAGTGCTCTTTGTGTCCCACCTAAGAAACCTTTGCGCACTCCGGGGTTACCAAGACATCCTCTAGACGTCTTCCGGGTCTAGCTGCTGTGCCCAGGGCCTGGTCACACACGGTGTGAGGCAGGGCTCAAAGCGACATGTGAGCGGCCCAGAGAGCGACGTCTGGACTGAGGGGCACCCATCCCCAGCAGGGCCTGCAGCTGCCGGTGGGCCCCGGGCCAGCTGTGCCGAGGTGTGTCCTCCTAGGATGGCTCTGGTCACATCCCACTGGCCAAAAGAGTCGCATGGTTGAGCCACAGTCAGCAGGGAGCAGATGGGCCTCAGCTCTTCCCCACGGCCCAGCAAAGCACAGCACGGTCCCAACAGGCAGACGCTGACACCCCCGTCCCCTTTGTTTGTGCGTTTCAATGAAAGCCCAGTCTTGATCCCCATAATTGGGGAGGAATTTAAGGTAACAGATGCTGACATCTAACGAGGGTCTGAGTGGGAGGAGCCAGGAGACAACCGTGTCAGTTTTATGGAGTGTGGATTCATGGCTCTCCCCGGATTAATTTAGGAAACTAGTTTTCCTGGTACTGAGCCCAAAAATAATTATTTCTTACTCTCTGCTGTCTACAATGTTACCAAACCCTTGTGCCAAAACCAGTCCAGCCCTGTCCTGCCCTGGTCTGATCCCCAGGCCTCGGGTCCCAGCCTGACAAGGGCTGTGCTGGGCAGACCTGGCTTTGCTCTGAGTTTGCTGAAAGCCACTGACCGATGGTCTGGGCAGGGCCCAGGGACGGGCACCTGTGCTGTGGGCTGTGGCTGCTCAGGGCCCTTGAGCTCCCTCACGCCCGGGCAGGGTGCAGGGCTGGGTGCTGAGGTCTGACCTTGAGCCGAGCCCCCTGGGGTGCTGCAGGGAGGACGCCCCTGGCTCCTCTGGAGACGCCCAAGCGACCTGCTGTCCGTCCCGGGCAGCCACACCAGCTCTGGCCTTTCTCACGCTTCCTGGTGGTCGGCTCGGCCCGTGGTCACCTGCAGACAGGCCTGCGGTGGGTCCCTCCGTCCAGTGCTGTAGAATCAACCTTCTCTGGGAAGTCCTCACGTGGAGGAGCACAGCGAGCCAGACGACCAGCTCCTGTCTGCGTTCTCACAGCCTCCAGAGCATTTTAGAGCATTCTGGAGCATTCCAGAAGCTCTCCGGCCCAGCTAGGATGCTCTCCCACCCTGCCAAGGTCCCACAAGAACCTCCTGGGGTGGCTGGACTGGGCATGGGCACGTGGGGAGCCCCCTGCTTGCCCAGTCACCATGTGCCTTGTGGAGGCTGCGGCTTCTCAGACGCTACAGGGAGGCTGAGGGCGCCTGGGCGCCGCCATCCACCCACAGGGCTCAGGGACCTGGAGACGCCTGGCCCGTGGGGGCTGTGTCCCCTGCAGCTGCCGGCCTCTGGGAGACACCCGGCACCAGCGCTGCCTGGCGGACGTTCTGGCCTGCGCTCACCTGATGGCTCACGTGGCCACCACCACGGCGTTTCCCAGGGCCCGCCCAGCAGCCTCTCAGGCCTGTCTCGTCCAAGCGGCGCAGTCTCCCCTCAGGCCACTCGCTGCCTCCTCGGACAGCCCGGAAGGCCCAGGCCAGGGCGAGGCATCCCAGGGGAGCCCGGAGCGAGACGCCCCGGCAGCGAGCAGCGCCGACTCCTCTGCACCCTCAGGCGCGACAACAAGCACCGCGTGGGAAAGTCGCCAGGCGAGAAGCAGGCCGGGCTCTGCTGGAGTCTGAACCAGCGATGCAGACGTCCGGCCGGAGAGGTTCTTCCAGAACGGGGTGCATGAATGGAGCGAGCAACACGACTCAGCACAACGCACGGCTTCCCGGGAGGAGGGTGAAGTAGGAAGCGGAGAGACGGGCCCTGAGCCTTCGGTGCCAACTCCAGGGAGCACGGCGGGACCCAGAGCCCTGCCCGTCACGCCTGGCGGCTCCTCGTTTCCAAGAATGAAGTAGAAGTAAAAATAGTACGACACGTGGACTGAAAAAGTGTAAAAACCAGCGAGGAAGAGGAAAGAAAAGGACAACGAGGAGACGCCGCCTGGCACTGAACCAAAGGCGCCGCCGGGCGCGGCTCCGAGACACATCGGACGTCCCCCTGCGGGGCACGCACGGGCCCGGAGGCGCTCGGCTGGTGCTGGGGGGGGCACGGCTGCCCGTCCCGTCCACCGTCCGTGTTCCTGCAGCGCCTGCCCGCCGGGGACACCGCACGCCCTCCCGTCGCCTCTGGCGCCTCTGTCACCAGCCTCCCTGCAGCAGCCCGGGCGCGCCGCCCGCTGTGTCCTCCTCCTCCTCCGCGCAGCAGAGCCGACCGGAGAAGAGCCCAGCTCTCCGGGGCTCCACGGAGACTGAGCAGCCACGACCCTCCCCCCGCGCTGTCCCCCTCGGCCGACGGCCACCCCGCCTCCCGGCTCTGTGGGCCCTGAAGGAAGCCTTCGACCCCGCACTGCCGGGCGACCGGGTCTTCGGGATTAAAACCGCACAGTGGTTTCTGCTTCCGGCTGAGAGTACAGGCTGAGGCTGGGGCCGGAGCTCCCACTGCCAACACCAACAGCGACGAACCGGACAAAACAGGCCAAGCGCTTGTCCGAGACACTTGACCGGGTGCTGCGGGGTTCTGACCTGAGAGAAGGAACAAAGTCAGCCCCGAGACAGCGCAGCTTTCTCTCTGGAGGCGTTTGCTGGGCCCTTGCGCGGGGAGGGCATCCCCGTAGGGGCAGAGAACCTCGGGCGCTGAGGAGTCAGAGGTCAGACAAGGTTCCAGAGGAGGAGCTCGCGGCTCCAGACATCTACGCGCTCCCTCAGCCACACAGAAGGCTCCACGGGCCAGGGAGGGGACAGTGGCTGGAGCTGTCAGTGGAACAATGACCGGCGCTCCCGCGTGCCTTTGGGGAGAGGCCGGCAGAACGCGGGGCTCTCAGTACGGGCTGAACTAGCCCCACAGTGAAGGCTATTTACACCTGCCCATAAGAACCAACAGTGTCAAAGGGACAAAGTGCCATTTGGGGACTGTGCCGTGGGTGGCGGCTCTGACACGAGGGCCTTCCCCAGCAGCAGGGAGGCTTGGCCTGGCCAGCTCCACGGCTCCTGCCAAGGTTCCAGGGGGCTGCCCCTTGGGCCTTGCTTTGGGAACCTGTCGTCTTGCTGGCTGTGACCCCAACCCTCCTGGCGGGACGGCTGGCCCAGGCCCCCCCTGGGGGCCACAATCCCACTCACTCACGGTGAATAGGGGAGCGGGGGCCATGCCCAGGAGACCCACCAGGGCTTGTGGCAGGGCTGGAGAGGCCACAGGGGATGTCGGGGGCCTGGCTCCCGGGGGTGCCCTCTGCTGGCACCTTTGCATCCTCCCGCCCAGACTGGGGGCAGGAGCTGTGTGGGTGGCCTGAGGGGGAGCATTTCGTGAATGGGGGCAGAGCTGGGCACACACTGCCCCCTGCCCTGTCCGTGGCCCAGGGGCAGACCTCGTGCTTTCACTGGGCGAGTGCCCCGCGGGCCTGGCTCTCCCGACAAGGCCGGACGGCCCTGAGTGAACAGAAGGGGGGTCTGTGGAGCGGGAAGGCGGAGCCCCTGACGCCTGGTCCCCACACCCGGGACCCAGAAAGTCTGGGTGGCAGGATCCCCGAGGCCTGGTGGTTTTATCTTACTCTATGCACCTGAAGAGATTCAGGGCATGGGCGAGAACTCGGCGGGCGTGGAGGGCCGGGCTCAGGTCCCGGTCGGCAGCCCACTGTCCTTGGGCCCTGCTGACCTGGAGCTGCCGCGGCCTCACTTGCCCCCTTAGAGCTAGTGGGACCCGTCCCAGGAGACTCCTGGGGCTGTGTGGGCAGGAGGGGAGGGACGTGTGTTCACACATCCTGACCTCAGTGCGCAGTGACACAACGGCGCCCGGGAGTCTCCAGGGCGGGATGCGCCGGCTCCAACCTCTCCCCCACCGCAAACCTAGGCTCGGTCATCTCTCACCCTTGAACGAACCAGAGCCATGTGTGTATGTAGTGGCCGAAACCTTTCTCCCAGCAGATGCTTAGCCGGCGCTTCCACATAAGCACACCCCAGCCAGTGCTGGGCTCCCCGGGGCTCTTGGCCCGGCCACAAGTCGGAACCTCCGGGGAGCTCTGAGCGGAGCCCGGCCCTGCCCAGGGCGCATTTCCAGAGATGCCCACTGGGTCATTCCAGCGTGAGCCCGGATGTGGACCTGAGGCCCAGAGAACTGGGGCCGCACAGAGCACAGATCCAACACAGCTGCAGGAGCCTCGAGGACTCAGGGGCCTGCTCCCTGTGGCTGCGCTTGCAGCCCGAGGCCAGGCGCATCCGGGCCGTGGGGCCCTGCCCGGCCTACTCCGCTTTGTCTCCACCCGCCTCCTTGACAAGAGAGGTGGGATTCAGCGCAGAGTGCACGGCCCCAGCACCCCGGGGGATCTTGTCTTTCCCGTTTCCCTTCAGTGTCACCGAGCCCATCTCCTCGGAGGGAAACGCGTCTCATCACACGGCCCATCTGTGCTCGCCGCTGGCCGGCAGAGTCACAAACGAGGGCGAGTATGTTCCGCAGGCTGCAGAGGACCGGCCCCCATGGTGCTAGCAGCAGAGGCAAGGCCCGAGGGGAGCCCGGGGGACAGCACAGGAAGACGGACTTGCGGGGGTGGAAGCCGGGCCCAGAGACGCCGCAGCAGATGTTCCAGGCCAAGCAACCTGACCCCAAAAAGGAAGAGGACAGAAATCTGGATATTGCCTGCTGGGCTCTCGGTGACCAGAGGGGACACGCACCCTTGGGGGGCCCTCCACGGAGGACGCACCCAGGATAGCAGGAGCACTTCCCAGTGGCCACAAACTCAGGACTTTAATCAGCGTCACAGAGATTAGAAAAGCAGAACAGACAGGAAACAGAGAGTAAGAATCTCCATGAACGCACCGAGGGCCATGCACCTGGCGCCCGGGGGACCCGTGCCCACACGACAGACAGTGCTCAGCCTCACAGAGGAATGGACCCAGCAGGGCAGCGGCACGGTGAGCTCTCGGAGACACGCTCACGCCTGTGTGTGACTCTGCGTGTGAAGCATCCAGCCCAGGCAAGTCCACGCGATTTCCGGAAGGTCAGTGCCCCAGAGGCTGGGCGGGTGAGGGGTGGGAGGCTGCACACCGTGCACGCACTTGGTGCCACTGAGCTGCACGCTCTAAGTGGAGACTTTCATTTTAAGTGTGTTTTGCCACAAGCCGAGCTCTGGGGACAGAACCTCAGGCCACCAGCCAGTGTGCAGCGGCTGCTGGTGCCTCCTGCACCTCTGGTTCTGGAAGGGGGTGCTGAGCCACCACAGGGAAAGGAGGGCCCTGGTGGGGGCAGGCCAGGTGCCCTCGGGTAGGCAGCCTCAGAGGGTCTGGACGCTGTCCTCAAACACCGGCCTCTTCCACCCGATGGCCTTTGGGCCGAGCCCGCAGGCCAAGCCCCTCCCCATCCCGGGCTGGGGCAGATGGCCCCGGTGGGCTGTGGAAGTTCCGACCCAGCCCCTGGTGGAGGCTGACAGCCGCCGCCCCTACCAGGGCACCCGAGCGGGTGCCAGGCTGGGGTGTTCTGGCTCTCCTGTCCCTAATCACGTGCACCCCTCCAAGCAGGCAGTGGATCGGGGCCTTGCGGAACCTTCCGGAACAGCTGTGTAAACTGAGCGTAGGAGGAGGCGTGCATGCTCACATCCCAACCCCTCCCAAAGGAAGGAACACAGGAACAGACGGAATCAGGATGGGCTCCAAGTGGCTGAACTTGGAGACGCCCCTGGGGTTACGGGTGTACCAGCCGGCAGAGAGAGGACAGCACGACCCTGGTGGGGCACACGGTCACTCTTGACCCCATGGTCACTGTCCCCCAAACGCCACCTGCCCCACGTGCCTGAGAGGACCCAGGCACATTGCAGCTGTGCTGGCCATCCCCTGTCCTCCAGGGGTCCAGCCAGGCCCCAGAGAAGAGCCGAGCCTTGGCCAGCGTGGGGCTGGAGAGGACGCCAGGGACGTGCCTGGCCTCTGGGGCCTGGAAGGAAGGTTGGCGCCTGGGCCAGGTCCACCCAGAGCCTCAGGGCAGTGAGGCCCCTCGAGGGCCTGCTCTGTCTCCTCCCCTGCCCGGTGTTACCACGTCTGGGCAGGAAGCCCATGGGCCACAGACCCAGGACTGGGCTGACACCTGGTGCTAACGCTGAGGGAACCACGGCCCTGGCCCATCTCGCCTGGGAGGGCCCCTTCTCCACGTGTGGTGGGGCCGCAGGGGCCGGCTGGTCGAATCCTCACCCTCACCTGCCAAGTGATCCCTGCCAAGTGCTTTCTGAACATGCGAGGCCTCCATCTCAGAGGTCAGAGTGTGTACCCCCAATTCTGGTTCAGGGGCTGAACCCCTCTCCAGCTGCGCTAGTGCCTCAAACTGTCTTTGCTGTTTTCTTTAAGTAACATGACGACTTGCCTCTCGTTAGAGCTTGTGGGAGCAGCTCCAGTTCATCTGGAGGGAGAGCAGCAGGCGGAACTGGCTGTTGCAGCCCAAGGGACGCTGAGACCCCTCCAGCCAGTCAGGGTTATGGCCCCAGAGGGTGGACGCTGGTGCAAGGGCTGTAAAAGCAGCCAGTGGGCTGATTAACACCCCAGCCCCGTGCTTCTCAGTCACCATGGTGACTGTGAAGCCCAAGGACGTGTGTCCCTGTGTCCTTGGTGTGATGGCTCCACACTCTCCACCAGGAGGAGCAGGTGGGGGCCGCTGGCTAGGACCCTCGGGGACAGAGCCCAGGCTGGTGGATGCCCTGGGGAGGCTTGAGCCCCTGCCTCAGTGCCTCCCAGCCCCCAGCAAGAACTGCAGGACCATGGGATCAGGAGCTGCCCATGTGTGTGGGGCTGGTGCGGTGCAGAGCCGCCCTGGCCTCGCAGGGTGCCCCATGTCAGAGGCCCTGGGAGAAGGAGACCCTCAAGCCCAATGCCCCACCCAGGTTAGGAATCCCGAGACAGGCCGCGCCTCTCCCAAGGTCGGCACCACCTCCCTGCAGTGCGCCTGTGTCTCAGCACATCACCGACGGCACCCTGCATGGGGGGCAGGTGGCTCCATCTGGGGCCCTTCAGCAGGTGACGGGTAAATAAACTGCGGTGCATCCAGACAGTGGGGTGTTACTCAGGGCTGGAAAGAAACAGGTGATGGAGCCATGAGAAGACACGGAGGAACCTCAGATGCACGTTACTAAGTCAGAAGCCAATCCGGAAAGGCCACATGCTGTGTGGTCCCAACTCTAGGACATTCTGGAAAAGGCAGAGCTGTGGACACAGGAAGATCAGTGGGTGCCGGGGGCTGGGGAGAGGGATGAACAGGCGGAACACAGGGGACTTCAGGGCAGTGAAACCACTCTGTGTGATACCCAAACAGAGCACACACATCACGGTACATGTGTCCAAACCCAGAGAATGTCCAACATTAAGAGGGAGCCCTTGTGTAAACGTGTAAACTACGGATGTTGGTTCATAATCATGTTAATCGTACACCTGCCCAAGACACAGCAGCACCCTCGAAAACACGTCCACAAAGGACGAGAACATGAATGCTCACAGGAGGCTTACGGTAAAAAACTGGAAACAACCCCAAAGTCCAAGGACAGAAGAATGGACAAACCAACTGCAGGATGTCACACAGTGGACCCAGCCAACAAAGGGCGCACACCTGACACGCACTGACAACGTGGTTGAACCTCTCACTGAGGTGCTGTGGGATGGGAGCTGCCTGCAGAGGACGCGCCACGCTCCGTGACCACGAGGGTGTGGAGTGGGCGTGGCCAGCTCAGCATGCGGGGCTCAGGGGGCAGGCTTGGCAGGGAGGGAGGAACTGACAGAAGAGCGTGCGGGACTCTCTGCCTGCACAAGGGTGTGGGGTGCCCGGGTGTATCTGTTTGTCGGAATGCCTGAGACCTGTGCATTACACTGGACATAAGTTATGCCTCCGTAAAAACAAACAACAAACAAGACACAAATTTTAAAATCCCAACCATGCTTTTCTCAGAAATTGACAAGTGGGTGATAACATTTACAGGGAAAAGCAAAGACCTGAGACTGGACAAGACCTGTGGGGGAAGCGCAGCAGTGCCATGCCCTGCCCTGCCCTGCCCTGCCCTGGGAGGCGCCTTTCACCGTCGGGGCTGTGGGGCAGGATGGCGAGTGACTTGCGCAGGACAGAGGGTCTGGCGCCCCCAGGGTCATCCACCAGAGCAGTGGGAAGGTGGCCCCTCCTCCACGGGACCCCTCTGATGTACGAAAGGAACCTCCGGGACTTAGGAACCTTCAGGATAGGGTCGCAACGGCATGGTGAGTGTCCATGCCAGGCATGCCTGGCCCTTCCCACCTGCTGAGCCCATGAACCTGGCAGCTGCCTGGTGCTGCTGCAGGACATGCTCTCTTGGGAGGGGCCAGATGCTGCCTGGGAAGGAGACCCTCAGCATCTAGCCCGGGGCGGGCTGCAGTGGGGCCCAAGGGTGCTGAGGGGCTGGTGAGGCCGCTTCCCAGAGGCCCTGACACTAGCGCAGGTGGGGGATGGGGGAAGCTGTCCCCCCAGGGAGGAACCTATGACACTCCAAAGTGTCCCCTGGGACAGGTCCCATGACACCCCTTGGTGCACCCTAGGAAAGGGCCTCTGACACCCAAGGGTGCCCCTGGGACGGGTCCCGGTTGTGGCAAGTGGGCCCTAGCTCACCTGGAACAGGATCTGCAGCGCCCCGTGCACAATGCACATCCGCCGTCCCAGGAAGACAAAGAAGGGCACCACGAGCTCCAGGAAGTGGTTGGTGAGCGTCTCGAAGCGGTGGAACCACCAGGGCGACCTGTGCAGGTAGTAGGCCACGGGGTTGGGCACCGGCTGGGTCTGCAGGGAGAGGGGGCCCCATGAGCCCGAGCTGACCGCCTGTGCAGGCACTTCAGGATGGGCAGGGGGGTCAATCCCCACCTCGGCCCCACACACAGGACTCCCTCGCCTGGCCCTTCCTGTCCAAGAAGAGCCAGGGACTTCTGGGGGAAGGTGGTTTCTGAAGCAAAAGCAAGTTCTTTGTTTTAAGATCTTTACCACCTAAAGGGAAAGAGTATATACACTAATTGAAGGAGACACAACACCTTCAAACCACTTGTGTCTAAATCAAGGACACGCAATCTGGGGAACGTGTGGCCCTGCTGACCACAGGTGGCCATGCTGCAAGCCCCAGGGAACCACGGGCCGGGCTGGGGTCCACCAGGCAACTGCTTGGGACCAGGGTGCCCTGCCTGCCCCCAACTTCCCTGTAGGCACAGCACCCGGCCCCAGCCTGCTGGGGCAGGCAGCATGTCTGGGCTCAGCGGCAGCCTCCCTCTACACCGGGGCCCCTTTGCCCTCCTCTGGACGGCGATGCTGGGTGCAAGCAGCCCCCATGTCCCATTCAGCAGCCCTGTCGGGAGGCTGGGCGGGGCCTTGCTTCGTGCTGAGGTTCCTACTACGGTGCAGACGCCTAAGAGGAAGCCCAGCCAGGTGTGTGGTGACCCAGCCAGCCACACGCTGCTCCCCAGAGCCCCTCACGAGAGGCTGTGGTGGAGGACGCCGTCTGCCCTCCCTGGCCTTGCAGAGGGACCCCCTCCCTGCACGCTTCTCAGGGCCGGAGGCCTCGCTAGCACAGCCAGGAGTGCCGCTGACTTAGGAGCCCTGGGTGACCCGCTGTCCGCTGCCATCCACCACCTGAGGTTCTGCCAGCGCCTTCGCCACTCTGGGGCCCTTCCTCTCCTGGGAGCCTTTCTCACCATCACTAGGCCTGGGGGACCCCTGCTATCCGGGGAGCCTCTACTGTGTGATCCAGAGACACAACTCGGAGAAGATGGGCCCTTGGCAGGGAGTGAGAGGCACAGGGCTGGGAGAAGCCACCTGAATTTGGGGCCAGCCTCTGGGTGGCAGGAAAGTGGACGTGGGTCTGTGCCAGGTCAGGTTTGGAGGAACCAGAGGTGAGGCGGCCACGTGTTCACCTGAGGGAAACACCATGAGCCTGGGACCTGGGGCACCATGAGGCTCTGTCCTGGGCTCAGAGCCTGCCCAGGCCCCGGCACTGCACATGGACACGCTCCGCACAGCCCCCGGGAGGAACCACTTGCTGTCACCCGGGGCCCCACACTGCCCCAGGCTCCCTGGGCCATTCAGAGCAGCCATCCCAGGCCGCTGAGAGCAGCAAAGGACTTAGCACTTGGTTGGCAGAGGAGGAACGTTCTTCTGCTAGGCCCTTTCAGAAAAAGCCAGTTTGGGTCTGACGTGTCCCCGGGGGCTTGATTGCTCAGACGACGTCAGGGGACCCCGGATGAGCAGGGAAGAGAAAGGGGAGTGCCTGTGGCAGAGAGGAGAAGGGCTTCCGCCCCGGGTTCTGGTGAGAGCCGTTCTTTCGGGATGTGGCCTTGGATCCCGTGGCACTCAAGGAGCAACGACTGGCAGTCCCCGAGGACCACGTGACCCTGCCTTCAGGAGTGTAGAGCCCCCACCTGTGAGGGCCACAGTGATGCCACGGGCCACCCTAGCTGTGGGCGCCCCCACGTGCGCTTTCCCGGGGAGCCCTGCTACTCACAGATCCGTACGAAAGTAAGAAAAATAAACAGCCCGGACAGGGAAAGGAGCCAAGATCTTTACTGAATTACACCACAGGGAGGGACCCGGGTGGGGCGGACACAACATCTTTTAAATTCTCTCCAAGAGAAATGAAGAGCCTGGCCCGGGCAGTGAGCAACGTCGGGGGTGGGCCACACGTCCTTTTACCTGCCGGCCGAGGGGCATCCTCTGTGCCCACCGTGGGGGGCCCCAATGTGGGCTCTGTCGTTCCTCCTTTTCCAGCTTAGCTGCATGTTTCTATGGTTGGGGAGGTTCCAGGAATCGCAGCACCTCCTTCCCCATTGCTGGGTAAAGGGGGTGTTTTCCCAGGGGAGGGGAATCTTGTGTCCCTGACCGGAGGCGACATTTGTCGGGGGAGACACGATCCGAGGACGTGAGGGCCCAACACCCACATCTCACGTGGCCGGCGACCACGACACAGCCTCTGGAGCCCGAACACAAGGCCCAACGAGGGGGACAGTGGGAGGACGGGCAGGAGGGCCGCCGCACCTGTGGGAACTCAGAGGCCAAGGGGGCGCATGAGGCTTCTGAATAGGGTGGACAAGCCCCAGTTTAACAGGTTGGGAACAGCTACTGCAAATTAATTTTATTTCAAACTTACATGGTGTTCATCAGCTCACAAATGAACTGCCCCGATGAAGTGAGACATACATGGATGGCAGCACCAGCTGGGGGCCCAGGGCAGGGGGCCCTGAGTTCTGCAGGGAGAAGGGGGCAGGGGAACCCCAAGGCAAGGCCCTGAGCCCCTCGGCCCTCTTGGTGCCTCACTGTGTCACATAGAACAATAACTACTCTGACTACAGTGTTAGCGTGGTGCCGCTGCAAGTAGGTTCTGTTTTTGGGGAGGGGCACGGGCTCCCAGAGAAGCACTGACGTTCCGGCCCCTTCTGTGGACTGACAGCCTGCCTGTGTCTGGTGGGGCCTGCCCTGTGCACTGACCCCTCCAGGCACAGGGCCCTTGTGTGCCCCGGGGGCCACAGTGCTGGGGTGGGTCCCACGCCCTCCCTGCTCCTACAAACCCAGGGCCAAAGTTTTGTTTTTATTTGCACTAAGGCTGGAAAAAAACACCGTGACATAAAACTTGGTTGTAAACTGTGGAGGTGGGGGCAGCAATGTCAAACCCCATAAAGCACAGAGTCTGGGAGCTCCTGTGCTGCTGACATTGTGGCAGCCTCCGCTCGCTAGAGGATGATGATGACGTGTTGGAGCCTGGGCCAGCCCCAGACCTCAGATAACATTTTACCAATTTGTTCTCCCAAAAAGAGACAAATTTAAATAAGAAAAACATGAGGAAAATGTGAAGGGTGATGACAACTGTTTGGGGATTTAGGAGGCAGCAAATCTTGGGGGAACATGTGTCCTCCTGTTGGGGTTCAAGCTCTCTCCTTGCAATACCCTCCCCCCAGGCCGTGTGGGGAAAAGAGTCAAAGGACAGAAATGTTTGGTCCACCATTTTCCCATTTTAGAGACTATAAATTATAGTCTGGGTTTTAGTGAGAAAGGGAATGTGCATAATTCTTATCTGCAGAATAAGTTTCTTAAAATGCTCATGCTCCACAGAGTCACTTCAAGGAAATCCTGCACCAGTTGCACCCCTCCCACCAACCCACACGGGCACCATCCCAGAGCCCAGGCAGTGAGACCCTCCATTAGATTCAAATGTCCCACTTTTAACAAAAAAACACAAGGCATGCAAAGAAGCAGGAAAGTGTGGCTTATTCAAAAGAAAAACAAAAACAAAAACAACAGAAACTGTCCCTGAAAAAGACCAGATGGCAGATATACTAGATAAAGATTTCAAAACAACTGTCTTAAAGAGATAGAAAACCTAAAAAGAAACCAAAAAGGAATTCTGAAGCTGAAGAATATAATAACTGAAGTGAAAAAATCGCTAGAGAAATTCAAAGGCAGATTTGAGCAGAGGAAAGAAATCAGTGAACTTGAAGATTGGACAATGGAAATTAGAGTCTGAGTAACAGAAAGAAAAAAGATGGAAGAAAATTGAGCAGAGAACCTAAGGTGCCTGGGGACCCCCAAGGGGAGCAGCACACACATTCCAGGAGCCCCAGAAGGAGAAGAGAAAGGGGCAGAGAAATTTTTGGAAGAAATAATGGCTGAAAACTTCTCAAATTTTATGAAAGACATAAATAAACATCCAAAAAGATCAGCAAACTCTAAGTTAGATGAAATCAGAGAGGCCCACACCAAGACACGTTATAATCAAAGTTTCCAAAGACAAAGACAAAGACAAAGACAGAGTCTTGAAGCAGCACGAGAAAAGCAACGCATCACACACAAGGGATCCTTAGTAAGATCATCAGCAGATTCCTCATCAGAAACTTTGGAGGACAGAACATAGTGGGCTGATACATTCAAAGTGCTAAAAGAAAAACACAACCCTGACAAGCAAGAATTCTCTATTCAGCAAGACCATCCTTCAAAAGTGAGGGGGACATCGAGACAGCTGCAGATAAACAGAAGCTGAGGGAGTTCACTGCCACTGGACCTGCCCTGCAAGAAACGCTACAGAGAAACCTGCAGGGTACAATGAAGAGACACTAGACGGTAACCCGAAACTGTAGGAAGAAATAAGGATCTCAATAAAGGTAAGTGCACAGGCAATTATAAAAGCTAGTATTATTGTAACAACAGTTTGTGACTCCACACTTTGTTTTCCATATAACATAAGAAACTAACACATTTGGACACACAATGTATAAAGATGCAATTTTGTGACATCCACAGCTGAAAGGAATAGGGACAGAGATGTAAAGCGCAGAGTTTTTGTGTTATTGAAGTTAAGCTGACATAAACCCAAATTGGAGCGTTAAAACTCTAGGATGTTAAATGGAATCCCCGTGGTAATTATTAAAAAATAGCTATAGAATGTGCACAAAAGGAAATGGGAAAGGAACTTAAACATTTTGCTGTGAACAACACACTGGATGGGATTATCAGCAGATAAGACACTAAAGAAGAAAAGATTAGTGAACGTGCAGACATAGCAATAGGCGCTGTCTAAACTGAAAGACACACACGCAGATGCTAATTAAAGAGGAGGAAAGCATCAGCGACCCGTGGGACAACTTCCTGTGGCCTCCTGTACGTGCAACCGGATTCCCTGAGGAAGGGGAAAAAGGAAGGTATAGAAAAAATATAAGACGAAATATTTTCCACATGTGATGAGAACTATAAACCCACAGATCCAATTCACTCCACAAACTCCAAGCTCAAGAAACACGAAGAAAACCACACCAAGCACATCACAATCAAGTCGCTCAAAACTAGCGATAAAGAGAAAATCGTGCAAGCAAACAGAGAAAGAAGGTATGTCACCGAGTAACACAGATAAGGGTTTCTCGCAGGAAATAACACAAGTGAGGAAACAGTGGAACATCGTCTTTAAGGCACTGAATCTGTCAACCCAGAATTTTATACTCAACAATAATCTCTTTCAAAAGTGAAAGTGACACAAAGGCTTTTCCCGACATCGACAAGCTGAAGAACTCATCGCCAGCAGACCTACGTGACGAGAAGCTCAAAGGGAGTCTGCCGGGGGGAAGAAAAAGGGTAACAGATGGAAACATGGATCTACACTGAGGGACGAAGAGCACCGGAAATGGTAAATACATTCGGCTATTTTTCCAATTTCATTAAATAACTTTAAAAGATAATTCGACTACTTAAACAAAAATAATAACGTAGGTTGTGGGTTGTGCCATATATAAATGTAAACTGTACTGCAATAACAGCAAAACGGCCTGGAGAGGAAAAAATGGAAGAATATTGTTAAAAAGTTATTTTAGCATTTATGAAATTAATATCACCTGAAGGTAAACTGTAATGGATTCAAGATACATACTATAAACCCTAAAACAACCACAAAAATAAAACAGAGTTATAGCTAATAAGCCAAAAAGGGATATAAAAGGAGTCACAAAAAATATTCAATTAATCCAAAAGAAGTCAAAAGAAATAAAAAGACAGAAAAAGGAATAAAGAACAGACGGGAGACACAGGAAACAAACAGCAAAATGACAGACTAGAACCCGCCCACATCACAGACCACATTCAGTGCAAATGGTCTGAACACCCAATTAAAAGGCAAAATTTGTCAGACTGGATAAAAAGTAAGACCCGACGATACGCTGCCTCTAAGAGACGTGCAAATGTGAAGACACACGTAGGTTAAAAGGTAGAGGGTGGAAAAACACACCATGCAAACACTAGTCAAGAGAAAGCTGCGGCGGCTGCGTCAACAGCAGACAAGGCAGACTTCAGAGCAGAGAATGTTAACAGGCGTAAGAAGGTCATTTCGTAATCCCATCAGGAGGTCACGACACCCGCAAACATTCACCACCTAACAACAAACAAAGCTTCAAAATACACGAAGCAAAACGGATAGAACTGCAAGCAAGCAGATGTGGAAAAACCCACAACTGTAGTCAGGGACCTCCATCCCCTGCAATCAGTGATAAAACAAATAGAAAATAAGGAAGCACACGGAGGGGTTGAAAAACACTATCCACCAACTTGACCTAATTAACATTCAGAGACCACAGAACACATACTCCTTTTTTAAGCTCAAATGGAACTTTCACTAAGACAGACCATATTCTGGGCCAAAAAACAAGTCTGACTAAATTTTAAAAGATTCAAAGCATATAAAATATATTCTGACAATAAAGGAATTAAATTAGAAAACAATCACAGAAAGATATCTGGAAAACTCCCACATTTTTGTAAACTCAATTACACATTTCTAACTGGCCTTTATGGAATTGCCATTGCAGTGTACGTCATGGCGTTTGACCCTCACAACCACCCTGGGGTGGTGTGTTATCATTTTAAAGCTGGGAAGACAGAACAGCCAGGAATGGGTGCCGGGAAGCGGGCAGCACGGCTCTGGGTAAAGGGCAGGGAGTGATCTGGGCCTCTCTGCCGTAACAGCCCTGACCACTGCTGGGCCCGAGGCGGCACCCCCGCCCCCCAGCCATGGCCTGTCCCTTGGGGTCCCTGACAAGAGGCATGAAAGTCCACGCCTACAGGAGGTTGGCCGCCCCCGCATCTCCTCTGGCCTGGCCAATTTGGCCCTGACCTGGTGGGGCGCACCCTTCAGGTGATGCCAGAGCATGGGCCAAGTCTGTGGGCCCCACAAAACCACCGCCGGGTCACACCCCCGAAGTCCCTGGCATTCCCCAGGCCCGGCACAGCCCTTCTTCCCTGGCCCAGTACACATGTGAAACATTCTTTTCTTACAAAGTTAACAAAACTGCCCCTGGACAAGCACATAAGCCATGGCTTCCAGCCCACGGGATGTCACTCAGCCACAGCTTCCGCAAAGTTAACACAGCTTTCACTGTAACATCGACCTGGATACAAATTATCCTCAGGTTAGTGGACCCCTATATCTAAGGGTGCTCAGTGACCCACATCCAACTACACCCACAACAGCTGGGGGAGCATGTCCCCCGGTCCCAGTCAGGAGCAGGATCTACCAGCCTGAGACCCTGCACGAGGCAGGTTCTGGGAGGTCGGAGGTCAGATGAAGAAAGGCTCTGTTGAGCTTCACTGTGCAGAGCTGCTGTGCCCTGCACACGCGTGTGCTCCGCAACATCCCTGTGGTGCCCAGTGCATGGGGCCGGTGCTTCCAGATCACTCTCCCTGAGCCACCTGCCCAGAGCCCACGCCCCCAACCCCCACGGCCCAAGCCCTCCAGCTGCAGACTGGGGCAGTCTTGTTCCAGGTGCGTCAGGTGGTGCCAGTCAAACCCAGGGGACGCTCCTGCTCTGCCAAGATGGCTCCCTGAGGGTCTGTCTTCTGTAACCTGGTCCCCTGATGGCCTCACACCTGTCCTACCATCCGCCCGCAGCGCCAGCGCTGTCCTTCGGCTGCAGGTAGGAGAGGGACGATTCCCAAGGCTCAGTGGCAACAGAGGACTGCTATGCTGACATGTGTCCAGGGAGGGGTCTAGAAGCCCCCAGACACTCCTGCCCAGTGCAGGAGCCGTCTCTCTCTAGCAGACTTGACTCTGGTTCTTCACAACATAACTATTGAGCAGAAACTCACAGACAAGCCCTGGAGCCCTGACTTGTGGGTTCAGGCACGGCAAGCCCAGTGGGCGCTCTTGCCGGCCGCCAGGGCAGCGGGGCGTGCATTCTGCCACCCAAAGCCTGGGCAGGGGCTGCTCCCCTGTGCCGAGCGTGGGAAGCGGCGCCCCCAGGCCCCAGGAGGCCGGCACAAAAGGAGAATTTCATGCTGTGGAACTGAAAGATGGTATTAGATTTCCCCCAAATCTGTAGCAATAGAATTAAGTTCAACTCCCCCAAAAAGCAGTGGATGACTGTTTGCAACATTTGTGGTCCATTGACTTGAGACCCAGCTCAGGACATTTTCTCTTGTATCAAAGCCATCTGGGGGACCCAGATTGCACCCCAATCCTCCTTGTTGACAACTGGTTTCTTCAAACCCCAGTGGAGACAGATGATGTGCCTGGAACATTCCGTCATGAAGCTTCTCGCCAGCCAGTGCTCACGGCCCCACTCGTGTCCACAGACATCCGAAACTCGCCTTCCGTGTGTGCTGGGAGGACACGCAGACTTGGGGACGTGCAGTGCCAAATGGGGGTCCAGGGGAGCTCGCTGCAGTTCCGCCGGTTCATCCTCAGTCACTGACCCTCCCGTCCTGTGCTGGTGCCGGGATCGCGGGGTCCCAGGACAGGGCTGAGGACAGATGGCTCTGGCCCCTCTGCTGGCTGAAAGCAAGCGGCCGTCAGTGCGTCTCCTGCTTCTCAGAAGGCGGCTTAGGGAGGGTTGGGGGCCTAGAGACGGGGCTTCCCCTCCTGCTGGCTTCTCGTGCGCTCACAGGACCCGAGACCCTCTGTGAGAGCCGGCAGGGCTGCTCGGGGCGCGTGCCTCCCAGTTAGAGGACGGGCCCCTCTCGGGGACGCCCCTATCTGCCAAATAGTGGGTATTTAGCAGAGTCCCTGCTCTAGCACATCTCTCTGGGGCGCCAGACCACGGCCAGGCCACACGGCGGTCACCAGGGCCTGCGTCAGTGCAACCGAGGTCACGGCAAGTCTCGGGAGGAACCCGCCTGGATGGCACCTAGAACACGCCACGTCCACGCCCAAAACACGACTCCCTGCCACGTGTGCTGGGCCTGCTAAATCAGGGGTGGTGAGACGTACGTTCATTACAATACTTGGTCTACTTTAAAATTTTCCACAGTGAAAATAAGATGTCAAAAATTACATCAGAAAACTAGGTTTCAGCAGAAACATACAATCAAATCTTGAGGTAAATTTTTAAACTTTTTTATTTTTTTGCTCTGTTGCCTGGGCCAGAGTGCAGTGGTATCATCATCGCTCACTGCAAACTCAAATTCCTAGTTGAACTAAAAAATTATTGGCAACTGCAACTATTTGGTTCCTGGGCACCCACCACCACGCGGACCACACGCTCCTGCGACCTCAGAGGTCTCAGTAAATCCTACCCCTGGCGTGAGAGGAGAGACAGGCCTGTAGCTTTGCATAAAGCCCCTCAGGGCACATCCGCAGGTGGCCCCAGAGCAGGCTTGGGTGGGTGACACAGTGGGTGTGACATCGTGACCTAATGAGAAAGACACGTTTGGCCTTCACCCCGGCTGCCAGCACAGAGCTTCTAAACCCTCGGACCTTCCCGAGTCCTGAGCTTATGCCAATGAGGACCGAGGATGGGGCTGGTCCCAAAGGAATCGTGTGATCAGCACCCTGTGATCAGGCGACTTTCAGCCCATCCCCTCCTCCAGGGAGCTCCGGGGCTCAAGAGACCCTCCCGCCTCGGCCTCCCAGAGTGCTGGGATTTCGGGCGGGAGCCACGCCCGGGGTCCTTACTGTTTTGCAGTTTACTTGTTCTATCAGCTACCGAGGGAGTCCTATTAAAGTCTCCAGCCACTTTTGTGAATTTGTTTCTCCATTTAGTTCTATCAATTTTTGTTCAATAAATTTTGAAACTATGTTACTAAGTACATACAAATTCAGGATTTTTATGCTTTCTTGTTGAATTAACTCTTTAATTATTATAATCGTCCCCCTCTCTCTAGTCATACTCCTTGCCCTAAAACCTACTTCATCTGATGTTAATATAGGCACGGCAGTTTCCCTCTGGATACCGTTTATACAATTAGTGTATCTTCCCGTCTTTTCACTTTCAACCTGTTTCTTTGTTTAACGTGTATCTCTCCCACACACACACACACTTGCACACACATGCAGGACACACGGACACACAAACACAGTGCTGGTTCCGCCCGTCCCAGTCATGGCACCTGCACTGCTGTCATGGCTCCTGCGTAGGTCAGCTGGGCTTGAAGCTGTAACTTACAAACTCAATTAACACCACACAAAGGCTTCTTGTGTACACTGCCGCTGGGTACTTTACAAATAATAGGAGTGGAAAGTGATTTATATCCCCAGATTAAAGGTCAGCTTTGCATGCCTGACTCTGGAGCCAAACAACAACAAAAACTTCTATTAACTCCCTCACGTCCACCCCAGACGCTCAGCACAGAGGTGACCAACCCTGGGAGGCCGTGGGCTCCCCAGGCTGTAGGGTACCTTCTGACAACTTAGCCACCAAAAATACCCATATCCCCATTACAACCTAGCCATGACGTTGCTGGGTGAGAGACTTTCATGCAAGTGGTATGTCCAACACAAAGAAATCTTAAGGTACAAATTTGTGTAATCAAAGTATTTCAAGGTTAAAAGGGTTCAAATTTGATTAATTTGTACAGAGCAGAGGGGTCAATTCGGGGACCCAAGTTTGCTGCTAATGGCATTTTCTTGCTGTTCCAAATGGAACGTTGCATATTTTAAAGCTAATTGAACAGGACATAAAGCTGCTGGCAGGTAAACTGCATCTACTTTTCATCCCTTCATTAAGTCAAGTGTCTGAAGGCTGTGCTGTTCCTAGGGGCATTTCCACGGACGGTTTTACTAAGCCGGCCGTGATTATAAACAACCTCTGGAGCAGAGCCCATTAGCTCACTGACGAAGGCGTCTCGTGCACGTTATAGCACATTATCCCGCAGTAGCGGTTCCGGCATCGACAAGCTCAGCGAGGACTGAGCCGTGCCATGGCCGTGTGAGGTCAGCGGCTGAGCTGGAGCGCCAAGGCCCCACGTGCACTGAGATCTGTGGGAACTGTGGTCACAGGAGGAGCCACAGGGACACCAGGCCCCTCACGGTCACACGAGCATGTAATTCAGGCTTCTGAGGACAGAGGCTGTCACGTGGGAGGCCGTGGTGGACAGTGCTGGGGCAGGGTGGCCACTGGTGGGCCTGGCAACTTCATGGCTGGAACGGTTCACAGAACCCAGGGAACCGTACACTCATGATTACCTAAAGGACACGACTCGGGAAGAGCCAGGGGCAAGAGACACACAGGACGAGGTGGTGGGGTGCTCGGAGCCCCGAGCCCTGCGCACCCCCCAGCACCCCACGCGCTCACCAACCCCGAAGCCCAGAACCTATTCACAGACGCTTCCTTACGTAGGCACAGCTGGTCAAACCCTGGCCACTGGCCATCGAGACCATCAGCAACCCCCACCAGAGGTCGGGCTGGGCTGGGGCTGAAAGCCACGTCCCTCCAATCAGGTGGTCGGTTCCTCTGGGACCAGCACCCCCCATTGCCTCATTAGCACAAGCCCAGGGGTGGCTGAGAGAGGGTCCTCTCACCATCACTCAGGACGTCCCGTCCCGAGGGCTTTGGAAGCTCCGTGCCAGGGCCGGGGCGAAGACCAAATGTGTACCTCTCGTTAGGTCACAGTGTCGAGGGCCAGGCCAGGGATTTGAACTGTTCCAGAGAATTGTCCGACATGAGGAGGGGTCACGGGAACCTGCGACTTGTAACCAAGGCGGGCAGAAGTTGTGGGTGACCGGGGGCCCCAATGTTTGACGGGCATCTGCAGTAGGGGCGTCCTTGCGGGCCTGAGCCTATGGGACCTGCACCAGCGCCCGGGGCGGGGCTGAGTTAAGGGGCAGGACGCCTAGTGTGTCCACGGAGAACGGAGAATTTCGATGTGTGAAAATCCACACGTGGGGACATAAGTGTAGTGTGCAGAGAAATGGGGTTTTCTCTTTCATCCCCAGCGTGGGGGGAATTGGCAGCCACCTGCCCTTCCCCAGCGTGACCGCGAGCACGCGGTGGTGCTTCCCCAGGCTTTCTCCTGGTGTGACCAGATCCACCAACTGCCTTGTTACGTGTGGATGAAAAGACACGCAGTGGATGTGGGGTACACGCCCCTTACATGGGAACCGCCCGTGGCATGTGATGGCACAGCCCTGTCTTGGGGACAGAGGACGAGTCTACACACCCTGTGCTCTGAGAGCCGAGGGAGGAATTCCCAGAGAGAGACGTCCCTCTGGACGGCAGGGCTGTCATCCCACTCTCTGTGCTGCTGAAACTGTGCACTTAGGGGCTGCTACGAGGCGCTCTGCGCCCCACACGGGGAAGGGGCGGCTCTCCCGGAAAGGGGGCATCTGAGTCAAGAACTGGAAAGACGCAAGAGGGCCTCAGACCACAGACCAGACGCCACGAGGCAGACACGCGCAGCTGGCGGGGAGGCGGGGGCTGCACGCCTCCCGGGACCAGACCCGCCTCAGCCCCCGTGTCGTGCCTGCAGAGAGAACTCACGCAGGGCCCTGAGCACGCAGAAGACGCCCAGGGCCCGGCGCTCACTGCCCCAGTCCCCCGGGAGCCTCACCAGGGCCTCCTCCCCGTCCCTTCCAAGAGCCAAGTCGGGGGCGACACAGACAGGCCTGTGCCCTCTTCCCCACCACCGCCATCCCAGCTGGCCCTGCCACCTGTCCTGCAGGTCCCTCTCCAAGGCTCCCTGCAGCCGACACCCGGACCGTGTCCTCGCTCTTCCCACAGCCCCACCTGTTACCTGGGGGCCCTGCGGTCTCAGGCTAGGAATGGCCACTGCCCTGCCCACTGCCCTGTGGAGTCTAGGTCTCCTGAGGCCAGCCACGCGGCCCACCATCCCTGCCCCTGGAGACACAGACAACCACAAAGGGAGAAGTCAAAGCGGCTGTCTGGTTGGCTAGGCACCCGGGGGCCCACGGCTCTCACTCTCGCGTGGTCTGCGGCTGCCCTCCCCATCACGGCAGCTCCGAGCGGCTGTGACAAAGACCGTCTTCCCTGCAGAGCTGAAAACACTGACAGGCAGTCGGCCACCCCCGCTCAGGGACAAAGGAAGGAACCCGTGGGATCCCCTGCAAGGACGGGGCAGGAATCCTGAGGCACGTCTCGTGGGACATTGGGGAGATCTCAAGACTGAAGAAGTCTGGTCAAGATGTGGCCGGTGAACGCAGCCGCATGGGACGATGCTGCTGTCAACCAACACGACAACACGAGGCCCAGAGCACAGAAGCAGGACGGCTGTGAGGAGGCGCCAGCCTTGGTACCCAGAGGTGCCATCAGGTGCCAAAACATTCCAGACGGAAAGAGACAGAAGGCACTAAGGCCCATCAGCTGCCTCTTGGCAGGTGAACAGATGAGAACTGCCTCCTCGTGTACAAGCCCAGGCGCCGGGCAGGGAACACGGGGTCCAGACAGAAGGTGCTCTGGGCGTGCTGAGGTTTCGTTGCCAAGAACGATGCACGATGCCACGTGACCAAACAACCCCACCAAGATGTCAAATGCCCTCAGGCCAATTCACAGTGTGGTGTGACCCCAACAGCTCTGGCCCCAACACACACAGTGAGCTGTTGGCAGGAACAGGCATGTCTGGGGGGACTAGGCCTGGGCACCAGTCATGGGGGGCTGTGCCAAAAGGCCCTGGGCTGAGGCCGGGTTGGGGGGGGCTTGGGGAGCCCGAGCACAGTAGGAATCGCACCTGCCCCCTGGGGGACTCACCGGGCCCATTCTGGGTGCTCGATGGAGCCACAGCTCTGGGGGCCTGGGGGGCTGAGCATACACCCCAGACAGCCCCTACTATGCACCGCAGACCCCAGGAGGAGGGTGCCCGGCCTGGGCAGGACCAAACTGGAGCCCAAACCAGAACAAGCTGGTTGGAAACCACCGTGGCCTCCAGGCCCAGGAAGTGGGAGACACTCTGCAGCCACCTCACGGCCACCCCATCCCAGAGAAAGGAAGGAGGGGTTGGCCCGCACAAACTGCGGGTGAATCTGCCGTGAAGGCAGCCACTGGTGGGGGCAGTCCCACTACAGCAGACGCGGCGTGAGCTAGGCTTGGGGCTTACCTCATAGTGGAAGTCCATGCAGGTGAGGTCTCGACAGCACGGTTCCCCCATGATCTAGATCAGGCCCTGCCGAGGCAAGACAGAGATGGCGTCAGTTGCGGGGTCGGCTCGAGATGGGACAGCCGGCCACAAGTGGCCTCCCAAGGATGGCTACCGTGGCCGCAGAACCTGCGTGGTGGCAACTTTAAGGGAACAGATTTCACCTGATGTCTGAAATACTCTGAAAGGTAAAATTCAAACAAAGCTTCATAAAAGCACATTCAGACCTTTTTATGTGAATAAGTTACAACTGCAACATCACGCAAAAGAACAGTGCTTCCATTTCATAACAGTCTTTTCTGCTGTACTTACTTAAGACCTCTGAACACCCCACAAACGTGTCGTTTCCTCAACACGATGAACTCGTGATGCCCCGTGCACAAATCTTACCTCCATGGACACTACAGACAACGTCAATGGCAGGCTTCTCGGTCGCTACCACCATCAGCTACTCAAAAGCTAAGTGGATTGGAGAGAAACATTCACCCACACACCCGCGGTGGTCCCCACCCCTTTGCAGCACACAAGGAATCCCAGGCTCAGGCCCGAAGCGTCTCCCCGTTGAGCACTTTGCTGCCTGAGTCCCTGGGATCGAGCAGGGGCTCTCCCTGGGGTGAGGACGTGCGGGCGCCAGCAGCGGAAGGCCTAGATCCTTGTGGAGCTGTCAGGCGAGACGCAGGGCAAGGCAGCCGCGGGGCTCTGTGAGCAGTCGGCCCTGCAGCTGCCTTGGCCACCAGCGCGGCGTCCAGGGAGGTTCAGTTCTCCACGCACACTTTCTCTTGGGCACTCACAACTTTTGATGATTTGTTCACAAGCGAGAAACAAACTGTTCCCTGCCAGGACTAAAACCACTGCTTCGGATGCAGAAATTCATTTCCAATTTCTGTCTTTCCTACTAGCTGAGTTGGAAGGTAAGAAACCACCGCACGGATGGAGGAAAAACCCAGCCTTCTCTTGAGACGGACGGTGGCTTCTGCAGCTGCAACTGTTCTGCTCAGGCCCTACTGCCTCCACCTGCCCGCCCGCCGTCCGTGTATCCAGCACGTAGGGACCAAGTGCCCGTGAGGTGCCAGGTCCCACAGGCACAGGTCCAGCTGGGCCCAGAAGAGGCCACATCCTGGTGGGGGGCAGGCATGTCAGAGGTGCAGAGACCAGGATGAGGGTCTCTCTGCTCCAGTGGCTGTAACAAAGGACCACAGGCTGGTGGCTTATAAACAACAGGATTTCTTTCTCACACTCTGGAGGCTGGAAGCCTGGGATCAGGGTGCCAGCAGGCACGGGCTCTGGTGAGCATTGGCATCCTGGCCTCAGACGGCTGCCTTCTCCCTACGTCCTCACGTGCAGAAAGGGGGCGAGGGGTCTCTCTGTGGGCCCTCGTGCAAGGACACTAGTCCTGGTCACCCGGGTGAGGACTGGCACTCCACAGAGGTGCTGGGGGTCTGGGCCCACCTCCTGACACCGTCACCCTGGGCTCAGACATCCAGTTCACAGCAGGGCCACCTGTGACTGGACAAGGTGGATGGGACTGCCTGCAGGGGCAGCCCTGGGAGGCGAGGATGTGCCTACGAGGAAGGAAGGGCAGGATGCGGGCGCCGTGCAGCAGGGAGGAGAGCAGGGAGGGCAGCTGGGCCTCCAGGGCAGAGCTGGTGCTGCCCCCCAGGGTGGGATTTCTTCTCGTGCAGGGAGCCCCAGCCTGGCCTTGGGCTTCCCCTTGCTGGGGCCAGTCCTGGGCTGTCCAGGACAACCCTCCTCCCTAAAGTCCACCAACTGCAGACTTTGATCACATCTGCAAAGTACCACCCAGCAATGTGGATCACCAGGGCCACAGCCCAGCCAGGGGGACACACGTGGGCAGGACTCCAGGGCGGCAGAGGGCAGAGTGGGGACAGCGCCATGTGTGAGCCTCCAGGTCTCTGGCTGGCGTGTGATTGGCCAAGGCAGGAAGCTCTGCAGCCAACTGCAGGGTGACCTGGCAGGGCCGGGCCGTGTGGGCGGTGGTACGTGTCCAGCTCCAGGCATGTTCGGAACACACAGCCCACAGGACTGGGCGCGGGATGGCACAGGTATGAAAGCCGGGAGGGGCCACGGCCACCCGAGACCTCTGGCCTGCGCCACTGGGGCACAGGCGCAGCAACTGACACCAGAGGGCCACGGGGGAGTCGGGGGCCTAAGGGAGCGGCCCAGCTTCCACAGCAACGTGGAACAGAAATGTGCCTCCGCGCGGGCGTGAGCCAGGCACGACACTACCCAACATGCACTAAGTCGGCCCACAGACGTCTCTCAAAGGGGTTTTGACACTCAGTTATCTCGAGCACCTTAATTTGAAGGCTGGTTTTGGGGGGCCAATTCCTGTTTCAGTATCGACACCTCTGGGGGTCTCTGCACACACCGATCTCACCTGGACCCTGTGCCCCCAATGTCACGGTGCCTGGGAGTTGAGTTGTGCCGTGAGCATCTGGGAGTATTGCTATTTAAAGACTCGAGGGATGAGTTAATTTGAAAACCAAGAGTCACATCTTCTGGAAATGGGTTTGCTCGGATCACAGGACCACCAGAGAGGCAGCTCCCCGCTCGTGCTCCTGCGCTGCCCACTCGTCTTTGCATAAAAACGGAGCTTTGGAAAGTCAGGCGTGTCCTGCTGACCAGGGCGGGGCGCCGGCTGCTCTGGGCAGGGAGGCACAGCTGCCAGCACCAACGCGCCCCCGGAGCACCGGCTCCACTCCCTGCAGCCCCTCAGAACTGAGTGGGACTCTTTGGAGATTCAAACCAGGAAAAGAAGAAAAAAACAAAATAATTAAAATGTCATTCAAATTCTAAGCTGATATGAGACACTTAAAAATCTGAAAAATTCTTGCAGGAGCGGAGGATAATTATATTCCTCCCATCTAGCGATTCCTCTCCACATTGCAGATGTCAGATTTTCCACGGATTTTTTTTTCTTCCAGAGCAAGTGTCAAAGGAACAAAGCCCTCTTTGAGGCTTTTTCAGCCCAAAATTAATTCTGAAAAAAATGGCACAGACAGGCCAATAACACGCCAGACCCGAGGGGCATGAGTGGCCCACGTCCCTGCTGCCCTGGGCTAGGGAAGGGAGAGTACGAGGCACCGGAACATTCCGGGGTGATGGAAGGTGGCTTGGGCCTTGCAGTGAGTGGGGGGAGGCCCGGGGAGCTGACGGCTCCTCTCCTGGTGCCCCCATGTCCCAAAACATGCTTCTTAATGTTTGAAATCATAAAACACCAAGGGCCTGGGCCACAGAGAGACGTCACGGCCCCAACACTGCTATGGACACCCTGTTTCCCCGGCTCACTGCAAGAGGCCTGCATCCCAGACCCCTCCCACAGTGCCCACCCGCCTGCCTTGCTGCACCCCCAGGGCCAGTGTCCCGTGTCGACTGCGGGGATTCCTCTGTCTGCACACAGGGACCACTCACGGGGCTGCTCCTGCCTTCACGGGAGGAACACCACGGTTAGAGCTCTGCTGACCCTGCAGCCGAGACCGAATGCGCTGGGGGGCCAAGGCCAGCATACCAGCGAGCAGGCACGGGGGTCTCGGGGGTCTTGGCTCCTCTGGGTGGCAGCTTCTCTCTCCGGGAGCTGAGCTTAGCACACAGACGGCACCATGTGCTCGAGAGCCAGGCAGCTGCTGCCTTTGAGATTCACTCCGTGAGCCTGGGCGGCTCCCAAGGCCACTTGTGCCCACATCCGAGGGGTCCTGCCTGGCCGTGGCCTCTCCCACCGCTGGGGCAGTGTCTGCACTTCCTGACCTCAGACCAGATGGGGCCTCACACGAGAGACCTGGTGGGGAGTGGGCCCCACCTAAGGGTGCTCAGCTCATAAACACTGACTTCCTTTAGCCCCGCTGCATCCAAGGGTCATGATATTTTGTCACAAAGAAACAGGCGTCCACTCGGAAAGAAGAGACCGAGTGTGGGAAACACGAGATGGCCTCAGCCGCGGGCTGGGAAGGAGGAGTGGCAAGCCGGGCCTCAAGGCTCCCGACAGAGGGGACCCAGGCCCCGGGGCGCTCCACGCGGAGGACGGAACCTTCCACTCGGAATCACACCTGACGGCTCATCTGAAACCAGCCGCTCTCGCACCTGTATTGCGAGGGACCTGGGCTTGGATTAATGCCCGGGAACACTCTTGTCGCCTGGAAGTGAACTCCCATGAGCTCCTAAGTTGCCAGAAAACGCTGCCGCAAGCAGACAGCTGGGTGCTGCAGAGCCTGGGGCCCCCAGCAGACCCTCAAGAGTGGAGACGGTGTTTGCACGCTCCCACGCTGCGACTGTCCAACACACACTGGCCAGGCGAGCCTGGGAGTTCGCCTCTCCGCCGCGAGGCCTGCGGTCTCCACTGTGGGCAGCTCTCAAGGCCACGGGCCCAGGGCACCCCGGGCAGGGGCCGAGCCCAGGGGCTGCAGGTGAGGCCTGGACAGCCCCGGACTTGAGTCACGTGCTGCCGTTTCCCCACAGCACCACCACTACGTAATGCCAAGAAGCAACCCACAGCTTAACGGGGAGGGATTAAAAGGATGCGATTTCACTGCAGCTTGGTGTCTGCAGGGTATTTACTATAAACGTCCTGAGCTTCACCCGCCTGTCTGTGGACAACCATTCTTCCTTCCAGAAGCTACCGCCCTATCTCAGCAAGTAATTCTACCATATAAGTCCATTCATTTTACTGTGTTAGCAATTTTTTTAACTTAGAAATTTGACAGAGGAGGTTTGATTTTACTATACCATTTTTTTGGGGGGGGCAACAATGTGCAATTAAATAGAAAACCATCTGCATCCACGGACAGCATGTATATGTGCACACAGCAAGTACAGCAGCCAGTTATGGGAAAATCATTTGGGCTGAAATGTACGGTTAGGAAGAGAAATTACTAATGCTGTTTTCAGGATACTTGTACTTTGCACCTCCCCCTCCAAATCCTGGAGACCTTTTGAAAACCCCCATGACGACACCCGCATGGGATTGGCTTTAACGAGGGCCGCATGGATTTGAAAAGTCCTCGGCATGGCGTTGAGGGCGCGAGGCCCTCTTAAGCCACTGAGGAACAGCCCACCTTCCTGCCGCGGCTCTGCCGAGACAAACAGCAGAGATCAGAGGCACAAAGCGGTTGCCAGGGAGTCCCGCCTGGCCCGCGGCTGGGCATGGGTGCAGCTGGGGGCCAGAGGTCAGACACTGGAGGCCTCATCTTCCAAAAATTCCCACGACGCCTCCGTGGCAGAGTCAGAGGTCTGCCCCTTCTGGGCGCTTGCAGGCAGGGTGACGGGGATGTGAAAGAAGCCTCTTTCCTTCAGTGCCGCCCCCGCTCATGCAATAAAGCAAATTAGAATAATTGCTCTCATTCTGGAGCTAGGGTGCCCAGGACGGGACGAGGGCAGGCCTGTCAAGGAAACGACAACAACATCCGTTTGGTTTTGGTCTTCACAGGGACATGCTGCATTCCGACGTGCATTTCATTATATGTGATGTGATTTTACTAGAGGCTCTGAGTCCAAGAAAGAGCCCATCGACTTCAAAGCCTGGTTTTTCTTGGCGGCTCAGCTGGCGGCGGCTCTGCCTGCTTTGTGGCATCTCCACCCTCTTCACAACCCTTCGGCGCTGCCCACGACTCGACGCCTCCTATGCGGCTGGAGCAGCTCTCGGGAGGCTCCGAGGGTGGAACACACTGACACAGAAGGAGCTTTCAAAATAATTCTGGCTCATCCTGTTCCGAAAAGTCATCGGGCCATCACAAGAGAGCAGCAGTCAAAATGCAGACTGTGAGCTTCCTGGAGGGAACTGGGGCCTCCTCTCAGCTGGAGGCCTTTCTCCCCCTCTGATAAGACGCCCCCTCTGAGGTCGAGGGGTAACTTGGGCGGCAGCAGCAAGGAGCTCACGCTCGGGGCAAACCCCAGCGGGAAACGACTTCCCTGCACAGAGACCCCGCGGCAGGGGTGGAGAGCGTCGCTGTGTGACACTGCACACTCAGGGACGTGTGCAGGTCTCCGACCGTGCCCCACACCTGGCTTAGGACAAGTCACCAGTCTGCACACGGCTCTCCCTATCCCAGTGCTGGGTGACAGGAGTCGCCGAGGCTGTGGCAGATGGCGTGAGGAAGGGGCCTGCCCAGCCGCTGCCCGCTGCGCTGCTCACCTCTTCCGGCAGCTGCTGTGACTGTGGGAGCTTCTGGATCAGGCCGGGGGAGGAGGAGGAGGAGGAGGAAGGAGCAGCACCCCTCGCCCCTCCCGGCCTGCCTCACTCCCCACCAACCATCGTGGGCCCAATTCGTCCTCCTGGTGCTTCCCTCCCTGGAAGCATCTCTCCGCGTGGCCACCTGCCCACGCCTTCCGTCCACTCCCTGCCCAGCAGGCCTTCCTCGGCCATGAGAAGTCCCACGTGGCACGAAGTCCCCTTCGTGGCTGCTGGTGGGCAAGGACCACCGGCTCCCACACGTGTGCTGCAGCGAGCCCCCGCCTGGTCCACCTTCCCTCCCGGGAAGGCCTGGGCCCTCCTCGCCCCGGTCGCCCAGCCCGGCACGCCCGCTGCGCCATGCACCCCGCCTCTGCCGTCTCCACCCGTCAGTTATAACCAACTCACTGTTGTCGGCGCGGTCTGCGGCGTTCACTGCGGCTGCATCTCACAGCAATCGTTGTATGTAAAAAGCAAACTCGTGATAGTGGCTGTTATCAATTGGCTGAGCCACAGTTTACATGAAGCGAAGCACACGCACCCTGTGCGCTCAGTTCAGTGCGTTCTGCCGCACGGCATCGGGCGTCGGCTACCCGCCACCAAAACAGGACCAGGAACATCTCCATCACTGAGAACGTCCTCGCTTACCTTGTTTTGGTCAAGCCCAGCCCCACCATCCGCCTGTGCCAGGATTTCACCTAAATGCACTGTTGCATCAGGCACCTGGTCCAGCACGTCTGCACAGCCGTCTGCAGCGGGAGCTAGTTCCTTTGACCGCTGTGTCCTGTTCCGTGCAGGAAGGTGTTGCAGCTGGAGGACACTTAGTTGTTTCCAGCGTCTGGCTGTCACGGATGAAGCTGCTGTGAACACTCCTGTCCGAGCCTTTGTGTGCACACGTGGCTTTGTTGCTCTGGGGAAATCCCTGGGGTGACACTGCTGGCTCAGGGGCAGGTGCATGTTTCCCCCTGCACCTGCCGGACAGTCCTGCAGAGTGGCTCTACCATTCTACATCCCCTGTGTGCAAGAATTCAAGTGTCCCACATACTTACCAACATTTGATGTTGACAGTAAATTTTAGATTTAGCCCTTCCAGTGGGTGTGAAGTGGTATCTGAGAGTTTTCCACATACTCATTGGTCATTCTTGTATCTTCATTTGTAAAGTATGTTCAAGTCTTTTGTCCACATTTTTATAGTTGATATGCATGTGCTGGATATTAATTTTTTTTATCAGATCTATGCACTGTAAATATCTTTCCCAGGCAGTGGTTTGCTTATTCCTTTTGTTAATGGTATTTTGTGGTGAAATTTTAATATCAATGAACTATAATTTATCAATATTTTTTCTTTAACGGTTAGTGCTTTTTGGGCCCTGTCCAAGAAATCTTTGCCTACCCCAAGGTAACTATGTTATCCTTGAAAAGTTTTATGATTCTGGCTTTTATATTTGTTTAAAAAGAAAAAAGACTTTTCTTCCCCATTGTTTTGACTTAGTGCTTTGGCCACATGGCTGCATAGATGTTTTCTTGTAAGAACTTTGGTGTTTTGTTTTTACATTTAGGTCTGTGATTGCTCTCAAATAAAATTGTGATATAGATGAAATAGCAGTTGAAGCTCATTTTATTTTTCTATACAGATAACCAGTTGTCCCAGCACTATTTGTAAAAAGCGAGTTTCCCTTTCCCATTGGTTTGACTTGGTGCCGTGGTTCAGAGTCAGTTGGTGGGGGGGTCTGTTTCTGGACCCCACTCTCTGCTTTTCCGGCTCAGATCAACAACTGGGCTTTAGCTTTCAACTGAGCTGTGAAATCAGGTAGTGCAAGTCGTCCTACTCTGTTATTTTTCAAGATCCTCTGTATTTCCATATATATCTTAGATTCCGCTTGTCAATTTCTCTTTTGGAAAGCCTGCTTTTGATAAGGACTGACCTGAATCTACAGATAAAAGTGGGTAAAACAAACGTCTTAACAATGTCGGGTCTTCTGATTCATGCGTGTGGCCCTATCTCTACGTTTATTTTGGCCTCTCAAAATTCACATCAGTGATGTTTTACAGTTTTTAATGCACACATCAGAGACATCCTTAATCAGATTTATTATGAGGCATCTGAGGATTTTGATGCACTTGTAGATAGGATTTTCAAAATTTTATTTTCTCATATGTTAATAGAATATGAAATACAGTTTGTTTTTGACATTGACCTTGTATCCTGCAACCTTTGTAAGTTTATGTATTCACCTTAGCAATTATTTTTCAGATCCCACTGCATTTCTACATCCACCATATCTGCGAATAGTAATTTCACTTCTTGTTTTGTAATCTTTGTGCCTTCTATTTCTCTTTCTTGTCTCATTGCACAAAGATTCCTGGTGGAAAATTAGCCGTGAGAACAGAGCCCGGGCCTTGTCCCTGCCTCCCTCCCTCAGCAGTAAGGGCGACTCGTGCTGCAGGTTTTCCACGGAGGCCTTTTTTCAGGCTGAAAAAGTTCGCGTCTAACACTAACTTGCTGAACGTCTTTATCATGAATTTTATCACGTGCTTCTGTGGTTCTTCATCTTCCTTTTGTTACCACAGTGAACGACGTTGATCTCCAAATGTTAAGCCAGCCTTGCGCTCCTGGGGTCAACCCTGCCTTCTGCACGGCCAGATGTGACTTGCCAAAGTTTCAGGGGCTTCCGTGCCTTTGTTCGCGAGGCACATGGGCTCTAGTTTCCCTTTCTGTGATGTCAGCAGGCCCGGTGTGACTGTTACACTCGTCACATAAAACAACTTGGGACGTGTCCCCTCCTCCACTATTTTCCAAAAGAGTCTGCACAGGATTGCTATTATTTCCTCCTTAATGTTTGACAGAATCCACTGGTGAAGCCATCTGAACTGAGTTTTCTTTCTGGAATAGTTTTTTATTTCAAATTCAATTTCTTTAACAGATATGTGCTATGTAGATCTCCTGTATCTCCTGTTTCCTTTTGTCTCAGTTTTGGTAAACTGTGTTTTTCAAGGGCTTTGTCCATCTCATCTAAGTTGTCACATATCATTGGCCTAAAGCTTTCATAATACCCCAGGTGACTCTCCAGGCAGCAGCTCAGACACAGCCACCGGTTATCGAGGAAACGCCTGCCATGGGGTCCCGGCTGCGGCGCCCCGGCCTCTGCTTAGTTCTAACTCGAAAACTGTGGATCCTATGGGTTTAAATTCTCCACGCTTCAGATGTTGCTTTTCTTCTTGTGTTAAGGGCCAAGACAGTTTGCACACAGGGGCATCCGAGGGCCCCACCTGTGGGCGCTGCAGCCAGGCGTGAGCACCACAGAGCGGCGCGGCCCTCGAGTGTGCAGCAGTCGAGCCTGTGAGAACTCGCCCGCAGGACCGGAGTCCGTGTGGACAGTGCGCCTGCAGCCTGCAGCTCAGGGGTCACGAGGTGCCTGCCCGGGAACACTGGCCCCCACAGCAGCTCATCCTAATCGTCCGCGTCTCACACTCTTGCTGCTCCTTTCGTGTTGCGCGCCCACTTACGCTACATAAAACAACCCGTTTCAGCCATAGCAAATATGTGCATCGCAACGGAAATTGCCAATTTTAACTAATATTTTGCTCCACAAGAACTTAGAGTATTAAATTCTTAACTCTTAAGATATGAAGCCATAATAAAAATATAATTTACTGTCAGAAGGGATGGTAGTACAAGATGGTAGGAGAATATGCTGAGGGAATATGCAGGAAAACAAAAGCCGCGCCAGGAATCTGAGTGCAATCCCAGGCAGTGCAGCCGCGGAGTCGCTTCCGCGAGGTGAAGTCCGACAGCCGACACCGTCTTCCTTGCTCTGACAGCTCTGAGGAGCGTCTGGACACGACGTCTGTTAACTGTGGATTTCAGAGTGACACGCTCCAGCTTCCCCTCCTCTTGTGGCGGATGGACGTGGCGGCAGTGAGCGCCTGCACACAGGACAGCCGCGCAGACAGGAGCCGGCGGGGCCTGGGAGGGGCGGCACAGAAGAGATGGGCTCCCGGGCCAGCCTGGGAACCGGGGTCTCCCTCCTGGTGCTGTCCAGGTCTGAGAACTCCCAGCAACAAGGATCTTGACTCCATTCCCAGAATTTTAGCGGTGGGGTGCTCTAACCCCCAACACAGCACAGTTCATCAGGACAGTAAAACCTTTGAAACCCCACACAGAGCAGGCCTGGAGCTGGGTGGAGAGAAGGACCCACTGCTCATTCAAGATCAGTCAAGCAGCAGCAGGGACGCCCTGCACACGCTGCCACCAGGGCCACAGACGGCACTGGGGTGTCTGCCCCTCTCCCCGCGCTGACTGCCCCGCAGCGCCGGCGACGCTCGGCAGTCCTGTGCGTGGCACAGCCTCAGGACAGGGCGAGGATGTCCACGGCCCACTGCTCTGGGGCCCGTGAGAAGCTACAGGACTGAGGCTCACCCTGTGGTGGGCAGTTGTGACGAGAGCAGTGGCTGGTCCGGTGTGGGACACAGCAAGGCCAGCTGAGCGCCGGCTCCGCCTCCAGCCCCCAGTAACCCCCAGGGTCCAGCAGGCGCCTGCCTGGGACGCACTTGCATCCTCCCTGACTCGTCTGTTTCCCAACTGACCCGTCAGCAGGTGACAGCTCGGAGCCCTCCTGTCACCTCGACGTCCCCGGGCGCCCCTAATCAGACGAGGAGACAGACGTCCCCCACCTTGCTCAGAGCCCACCCGCAAGGCGCACAGGGCAGCAGAAAGCAGCTTCCTTCAGCGTGTCCTGGGACGTCTGTCTCGGGTCTGGCTGAGCTGTCTTTCCAGGGTCCAAAGCACACAGTTCCATCTGGGGCTCAGCCGCAGGAACGCCGAGGCCAAGCTGGCTGGGTGGGGACACTCAGCTCCGTGCTACCCACAGGGACAGGCGTCTGCTGCGTGGCCAGGTCCATGTTCTCCCTCCCGGGGCTCCTGCCCATCAGGGCAGCTCTTCTTCTGCTGTGGGTTGACCTTGTGAAGTTTCAGCACATAATTTACTTGCAGCCCTTCAGTTACAGCTTGAGGAGCTTTCTTGGTAAATGCACCTACCTGTGGCCCCCCCCCATCAAGACATAGGGAACCTCCATCACCCACAGGTTCCTGCAGGCCCCTCCCTGTGGTCCCACCTGAATTCCAGAGGCAACCCCTGAGTCCACCCCATGTGCTGGTTTTCCTGTTCCAGGTCCCCTAGCAGTGGAATCGGTCTGGCTCCTCTCAGCACGACCTGGGATTGCCTAGGTTTTCACGCGTCGTGGTCTGCTCCTCTGCGCTGCTGAGAAGCTCCACTCGGAACCAAGCAGCATTTGTCTGTCCTTCCTCCTGCTGACGGACCTGGGGCTGCATGCGGTTCTTAGCTCTCGTGGATAATGCTGCTAGGAGGCTCCTATGAAAGCTTTGTGAAAGTGCGTCTTCATCTCTCGGGTACTGTCTAGGCATGGAAATACTGGGTTATTGGTGGGAGCAGGTGAACTCTGCGAGTAGCTGCCCCGCTATTGTCCCAACACGGCAGTTCCATCTCATGTGCCCACTGGCAGGGAGGGGCCTTCATCCGGCTTTTCATCCTTGTGTTGTGGGCTGAGTGTGTCTCCCCAGTCCCTGTTGATGCCCGGACCCCCAGTACGGCTGTGTTTGGAAATGGGGCACCTAAGGAAGCAGTTAGGGTTAAACGTGGTCACAAGGCAGGGCCCTGATAAGCATCCTGGTCAGAAGAGACGCCAGCGCTCTCACTCGGTCCTGCACGCCAAGGATGGTCAGGCCGTGGGAGGATGCAGAGAGGGCGCCGTCGGCAAGCCAGGCAGCGGCCCTCACCACACCCAGCTCCCCGGGAACCTCCAGAACTGTGAGGAGATAAATTCCTGTTGCTGCAGCTGCCTCATCTGTGGTGTTTTGTTATGGCAACCTAAGTGCCTACTGCGATTGCCAATATTTAGTTTTGTCAGTCTTTTTAGTTTTGGTTATTTTTGTGGGCAAGACATAATATCTCAGTGTAGATTTACTCTCAATTTCCCTAATAGCCAATATATCTTAGCAATTTTTCAAGTGCTTTTAATAGCCATTTGCATATTTTCTTTTGTAAAGTATCTGCTAAAATCCTTTCTTTATTTTAAAAATCAAATTGTCTTTATTATTGAACTTTATGAATTCTTTATGTATTCCAGATACAGGTTCTTTGTCTTGTATAATGGTGTTGTGAATATTTTTCTCCTAATCTGTGCCTTGCCATTTTCTCAATGGTGTCTTTAGAAGAATAGAAGATTTAAATTTTGATGAAATTCAACTTATCCACTTTTTTCTTTCATGGTTAACGTTTTCTGTGTCATAAGAGATCTTTGCCTATCCCAAGAATGCAAAAATATTCTCCTATGTTATCTTCAACGGCTTTTATGTTTGCAGTCAGTCTCAAACTAATTTTTGTGTATGGCATGACGGAGGGGCTGTGGCTCGTTTACCCCGAGTGCATTTCCAGGTGTTCCAGCAGGTGTTGGGGAGGCTTATCTCTCAGTTGAATTGACTTGCTGACTTGTCCAAAAATCCTTTCAGTGATGTCAGTGTGGGACTATTTCTAGACTCTAACCCATTGCATCAGTACAGCTATCTGTCCCTGCACCTACATCGCACTGTCTCCATGACCATAGCTCTATAGTAAGTCTTGAAGTAGTGTGACCCCTACATCTTTATTCTTATATTCAATACTATTTGGCTATTTAGGTTCTCAGCATTTCCATATAAATCTAAGAGTCAGTTTATCAATTTCTGAAAAAAAAATCCTTCTGGAATTATTTTTGGGGTTTCATGAAATCTGTAGGTCAGTTTGGGAACAATGGACAGTTTAGTAACATTGAGCCTTTAATTCATGAACATGGTATAGCTCTACACTCACTTGTCTTTACTTTCTCTCAGGAACATTTGCTAGCTTTCAGGTATAAATCTTGTACTTCTTTTGCTAAAATTTCCTATTTTATGGTTTTGGATGTCATTATAAATACTGTGTTTTAAAAATGTCTTTTTCTGATAGTTTCTACTAGCACATAAAAATATAGTTGACTTTTGCCAGCGGCCTTAAAGCCTGTGGTGTGGCTCAGTCCCCACGTTAGTTGTGAGGGTCCTGTGACCTTCCACATGTAGCATCTGTGAATAGATTCTTTTACTTCTCCTGTTCTAATCTTCACGGCTTTTCTTTCTTTTCCTTGCTTTATCGTACGAGCTGAGACCTCCGATGCACTGTCCAGTGCCCGTGATGTGGGTGGACACCCTGCCTCATGCCCATTCTTAGGGGCAAAGTGTTCACTCTCTCACCTTAAGCTTGACGTTAGCTGTAGGTGGTTTGTGTCATTCTTTCATCAGGTTGAGGAAGTTTCCTTCTGTCCCCTAGTCTGTTGAGAAATTGTTTTTGTTAATCAAGAACAAGTGTTTAATTTTGCCAAATGCTTTTTCTACATCTATTGAAATGTTCCTATTATTTTATAGCTTTCTCCTTTAACCTGGTAATTTGGTGAATTACATCAATTTATTAATGTTGAGCCAATCCTGCATTCCAGGAAAAATCCCACTTGGTCTTGATACATTATGCTTTTTATGTACTGCTGGATTCATTTGCTAATAATTCCTTAAGAATATTTTGTCTATGCTCTTGAAGAATATTGCTCTGTAATTTCCTTGTCTTGAAACATCCTTGTCTCTGCTGGCCTCATAAAAATGTGTGGGAAGGTTTCCTCTCCTCTGTTTTCTGAATGGGTGTGTATAGGAGTTGTAGTACTTCTTCCTTAAATATTGTACAGAACTCATCACTGAGGTCTTTTGGGCCTGGAGTTTTCTTAGGGGGATGGTACTTTTTATTTGTTTGTTTTAATAATCTCAATTTTCAGAACTATTCAGAATTTTTATTTCTTCCTCTGCCAGTTTGGTAATCTATGGCTTTAAAGGAATTTAATCATTTCATCTAAGGTACTTAATTTATATGCATAAAAATGCATATATTTCTCTTTAAACTTTTTTTAAAACAGTCAGACTTACAGAAAAGAAATAGTATGTTCCTGAACTGCCTTTCCTATACCTCTAATTCAACTACAACTTATTAATTTTTTTACTAACTTATTTGAATTTTTTTCCTGTTCTTTACTTTAAATTTTTTTTCCAGTTTTTTTTATAAATTTTCTTTTATTGTAAGTGATCTAACATTGTACATATTTATGGACACAGTGACTTTGCCTGTCCACTGAAGGTGTATGATTTGCTATAGGGTAACTTTATATCCACGCCTAACTCTTGTATTATTCTTGTTGGGACAATTTAATCTTACTTAGCCTCGTTGAAAATTACGTAAATTGTACTTCTCTCCCTACCGTCACAAGCACTGACCTCTCCTCCTCCTCTGTGCTACTTACTCTCCTTCTCACTGACCTCTTTTCTCCCCTCCGGACTCTGAGCCATATTCTACTCTCCCTTGCCTCGATCAACTTTTTAGCTACAACATAGTGACTCAGTCATATTGTCCTCTGTGCCGGATTTATTATTTTAATCTATTCAGTCCATCCATGTTGCTGCAAAGACGATTTTCATCTTTTCATGCTGAATGGATCAGTGTGTTGCACCACCTTTCTTTATCCCTTGTCACGTGAACAGGCGGTGATTTCGTATCTTGGCGTATGGATTGCTGCAGTAACAGGGGGTGCATGGTCTTGGACAGACTTGTTTGGAAAATACCAGCTGGGTCGTGCATGGTGTTCTATTTCTTCGAAATTTTGAGGGACCATCCATTGCCTGCCCTATGGCTTGCTAATTTACCAACCCCCGAAACATGCACAAGCATCCACGTCCTCTCAGCAAATAAAAAAACGTACTACCCAAATGTTACAGAAGATGAATGCCAAACCACAAAATCAAACTAGCTTCAGAAAGATGAAAACCCAAACTAGTAATGGACCAGAAAGACCAATAGCAAGATCTTGAGAGAGAGAAGCTGGGGCACACCCTCGTTGGCTCACACCATAAACGCTGTGCACACACTTTCTGAACGGGTTGCAAAAGGATCTTCACTGCAAACACTCAAACTGGACCTTAGCTAACACTCAAAAACTAACTCAAATAAATAAAGCTTGAATGTAAGCACCTGAACTGTAAAACTCCGGAGAGGACAGAAAGCCCTGACATGGCCTTGGCATAGTTTTAGGATTTACCCCTAAAGGCAGGCCACACAAGCAAAAAGACCATTGAACAGGCTCTGCACAGCGAGAACAGGGCCCTAAGGAAAGGCCAGCTACAATGGGAGAAAATTTTGCAAACCGCACCGAGGGATTGTCTAAACATGCAATGAAACTCATACTGGCATGGGCATGAAGCACCAAACAACACAGTTGCAAGGCAAAGGATCTGACAGACCGTGTGTTTCAGAGGCTACATGTCTAAGTTAGAAAAGTGTTTACATAAATATCGAACGCCACAAACACGGATCACCTCTGCACCTGTCAGATGGCACTGGCACCACGCACAGTCCCAGTCCCCATGAAGCCGCTCGCGCCAAGGCCCTCGAGGGCTCACCGTGGGGACTTCCCTTCAGACAGCCCACACCAGCTGCCCAGGTGAAGCAGCTGTGCAAGCCTCCCGCCGGTTACAGGGCACAGCCTGGTGCCAGCGTCCACACGCCCTGCGCAGGGTCCTCCGGGGTCAGAAGGGCTCAGCGCCCTGGACAACCAGGCCTCCCGTGGGCATGGAGAACGAGCCTTTTCCTCCCTTTCTGTTCAGCAGCTTCACCCAGCAGCCGTGGGGCTTCCCTCGGGACTGGCTCCGAGGAGCAAACCGGCCGTCAGTCAGGGCACCTGAGACACGGCCAGGCCACACAGTCGCAGCTGCCGGTGTCTGAGTGAACCCGCCAAGCCGACTGCGGCTCGGCTCTGACCAAGAGCAAATGCATGGGGATGGGGGTGCTGCCCACCCCTGCCAGCGTCTGCCGAGGCTTTCTCCCGCCTTGCAACACACGGGTGTTTCGCTGGTGTTACTCTTTCTTATCAGTCAACTCGATTTTTCTGCTTTCCACTGAAGATTAATCATATCCAGCACAAGACGGTATCGAGTAATTATACCTTCTAGTGCACCTGATAATTTTATCCAGCTGGCACTAACAGTCAATCAAAATGCCATAAAAGGTGCTCTGAATGTGCTAATGATGCACTGCGCTCTGTCAGGCATTGTGGGAGTTTGTTCAACTCTTGGCACCATGAACCTTGCACAAAACAGTCTGACAGCTTCTCCACAGAGCTGGGCTGCTCCACAGGACCGGGCTGCTCCATGGGGCTTCACCTTGACTCTGCGTCACCTAATGAGCTTGGTCCACATAAAGTCCTTTGAAACATTTCACACATTTTTATGCTTATTAAAGCCAGCCAAGGGAAGAATCTAAAACTAAGTCCCAGATGGATGAGGAACCACAGCCTGCTAAGAATATCTGTGCTGCAATTAGAGACAACTAAGACTTCCAATGTTTTATTAAAAGGAACCATGAAAACATTCCTGTCTAATTAACTTGAAAAATGCACCTGGAGACAGCATCACACTTCACTGTGGGATCTGGACACAGGGTCGCTGCTGCAGCCCCACCTCACAGCCACTTCCAATTACCTGTGCCCACTCACATTCCACCTGGGCTGAGGCCTTGCCTCGAGGCTCCCCAGAGCTCCCACCCGACGGCCCCTCCGCTGCCACTGCCGCCCCGTGCACCCCGGCCTGGCAGGCGCAGAGCTGGGTGCTCACAGCCCCCTGGTGAGCAGCTGGCAGGTCTGCCGCCCTCTGGAGTGGATGTGGCAGGTCACACCCTGCTGCCTCCAGCTGCCTCCAGTGCTGTCCCTGGGGGCCCCTGCTCACCTGAGCACAACGCAGAGCTAACCAGGGGTGGTCATCATGCTGGGGCAGGTATCAAAGTGTATCAGTGGGCTCCTGGGAATCGGGGCCGGCTTTCGATGTCCACACGGTCAAAACCACAAGGATCTAGAGCAGCATCAAAGATGACCAAGCTGTCACGTGTGCCCTGGCACCCTGTTGACCACAGGTGCCCCAGCTGAGTCTCCTGACGTGAAGTGTGCCTGTCCCTCCCTGGCTGCCAGGGCCATAGGGACATCCTTGAGGCAGGAGCACCTGGGGGCCAAGGCTGACGTGCTGCAGATGCAGGGAGGAAAGAGCGAGGCTCCCAGCCCAGGACAACCTGCCTCCAGACTCCTAGTCCTGGGGTATGAGAGGGGCCTCTGTGTCGAGGCTGTTCTGGGTGTCTCCTGCTGCTGAAGCAGGGCCTGCCAAGCCTGACTCGGCCAGCGTTTGCTGAGAGAGGAGGCAAGCCGGACCCTAGGGAAAGGTATGAGGAATTCTTATGCCCTAGGCACCCGTCTAATCCAGGAACTGGCCTGTCCACTCCCTCGCAGAGCAGACGCTTACGTAGCTCTGGGTAGGGCCGGTGCTGGCTGAGATGTGAGGTGTACGGGTGCGAGGGGCCGGGCAGGGAGGGTTTCAGTTAATGACGAGGGCCCCAGAGGCACGGGCGCACCGTGCTGACAGGCCCCAGGTAGCTCCTCACAAAGACCTTCATCACGGGGGTGGGGTGGGGGTCGTGCCCCGAGCCTGCGGTCGGTGCAGGTGAGATGGTGCCGCGGCACCTCGGGCCCTGCCCCCAACACACAGCCCAAGTGCCCAGGTCAGGGCTGGCAGGGAACAGCGTGGAACGTGCCAGGCTAAAGCAGAGGAGGAGATGGCAGGATGTCCGTGTGACGTCCTGGCATGGCAGCCGCCGTCAGGGCAGGGAGCAGCCCTCGCGCCATGCCCAACTCTCCGTAAACGTGCAATGGGCCCCGCCCCCCTCAAAATCTTCAACAATCACGCTTAGAGACCATATATGCACAAGGCTTCCAGAGCAGAAAAATTAATATTTTATAATAATTCTAGTACAAAAATTAAGATCTAATTAAACAAGAGAAGCGGAAGAGGAAGTGAGTGAAAATTGCCAAATTCTCTGCTTAGTGCAGTTAGAAGGAACCACGGCACCCTTGATTTCAAAGTTCGAGGAACGTCTTGGAAACCTTAAAGGTAACCATTGCTGGACTTAAAAGCAGGATGGACGAATGTCTTCCACCATGTGCCTCCAGGGACCCAGCAAGAAAGCAGAGGACGGACACAGGCGCAGCAGTCCCTGGGCCAGGCAAAAGGCACACGCAGCCCGTCAAGTCCAGCAGATTCCAGTAAACATCTGAACATACCTGCTTTTTTTTTTTTTGAGACAGGATCTCGCCCTGTGGCCCTGGGTAGAGTTTAGAGTGCACTGGTGTCATCACAGCTCACTGCAGCCTCAAACTCCTGGGCTTAAGTGATCCTCCTGCCTCAGCCTCCCGAGTAGCTGGGACTTCAGGCGCCACCATCACACCCGGCTAATTTTTCTATCTTTTTGTAGAGATGGGGTCTCGCTCTTGCTCAGGCTGGTCTCAAACTCCTGACCTCAAGCAATCCTCCCGCCTCAGCCTCCCAGAGTGCTGGGATTACAGGCGTGAGCCACTGCACCTGGCCCACACCTGGCTTTTATAAGAGACAAACCTAAAACTAAATAAGCTGGGCGTCCAAAAGAAAAGACGTAACAGGCCTTCCTGGCGTGAGAGTCACAGATGACACGGCTTAGCAGAGCCGTGGGCATGTTCCTGGCACGTTACTGCCCAAAGATAACAAATCGAAGATCTCTACTTACTGCTCCGAGCATGATCCTGAACACCAGCCACCGGAAGCCCCACAGGATGATCCGGGACGTGGGGCTGTGCCTGGGCAGTCGTGACAGAGTCCACAGCGGGCACAGAAACACCCCCAGGAACCCCGTTTCCAGGAGCTGGGACTCCCATCCTGAAACGACAACCATGGGACACAAAGGTGGTGTTAGCAAGAGCCAGACAGCGCACGAGGAAACCGTCTCACAAACTCAGCTTAATGAAAACAGTCCCTAAAATAGGACTGACCTTGCCACGAAGAGGCAGGACCAGCCCCTCCCCATGTCAGTCTGAACGGCAGTGAGTATCTCTGCAGGAAACAGGAACATACCTGCGGCAGTAGGGCCTCTGGGTGCAGGGCCCTGTGCGTCATGTGACCTCAGGTGCCCTTTACCCTGGAGGGAAAGGCCTGCCTCGAGCAGTTCAGATGCCACCTGCCGTCCTGAGGACACTGCCCACGCAGGACACCTGAGCCAGCTGAACACACACTGCCCATGGCCGTTGTGCAAAGCCTTTCCTGTTCCACAGGTTTGCAGGCAAAGCTATAGCTTTGCACATCCTTCCCTGAGGAAGGTTCACCAGGACAGACCTGGTGCGGAGGAAGCAGGGCCACCATTGTGGGAAGGCAGAGCCCCTGTGGCCGCATCTTCCAGCTGGGGCAGGAAGGCAGAGACGCGGAGCCAATAAGAGTGGATCCAAAAGAAACTGCCACCTGCCAGCCCCTCACAGACCCAGCCTGATAAAGCAGGCAGCTCTGCCGTTCCCCGTGGGGGACAGTAGCTTGTTCTTCCTGCAGAGAGTGTGGCACGAGAGACTGGGATGGGGCCGTCCATCTCAGCTCTGTTCTCACAGTTGAGGGGCACCAGGGACCCCACTGGCCGGGCTCTGCTGTGCTCAGAGGGCACCAGACAGGACCAGAGGCCACCTGCTTCCACATGATGCTGATCAGGCCACCCGCGGTGAAAACAGCACCTGTGCACACTCATGCAGGGCACGGGGGGAGCTGGGAGGAAACGCAGATGGAGGTTCACAGTGGGGAGTCCTTGTACTCCGCTGGAGACTTTTCTGTACATTAGAAATTATTTTAAAATTAAAAGCTTTTAAAGAAGAAGCTAACAAAGTAGTACTGAATTATAACCGAAAGTATAAAATATCCATGAGTCCACAATGACATAAATAAGTTATCCAATCAATAGATAAACGGGGGACCAGGGACACACCTCCCTGAAGAAGAATCCTCACGACTCACTAGACGCCCCCCAGGAGGCTGAATGCCCCAGGCCTGCATGTGGGCTGCGCAGAGACCTCCTCCCAGGGAGAAACCCGCCAGGCAGCCCTGCCAGGCGGCCAGGGCAAGGTCGGCGGGGACGAGTCGCGAGGGCGGCTGCGCCCTGGGACCATGTGCGGAGGCCTTCACCTGGGTGGTCTCCTCCCCAAACCCTGGGCAACTGTGAAAACAACCGACAAACCCTGATGGTCTGGCCACATTTCTATGCCCAGCGCTCCTCAAAACCGCCAGGTCACCAAAACAAGGAAGGCCTGAGACACTGTTGCAGCCCCGAGGAGCCTGAGGAGCCGTGAGGACCAAGTGTCGCTGGGTCCCAGCTGGGATCCTGGGCCAGGAAGGGGCATTAGGGAAGGACGGAGGGAGTGTGAGCCAGTGTGGACTTCGGCTGACAAGAAGCATAGACAAAGTGACACACTAATGCAAGACGCTGATACCGGGGAACTGGGCGTGGGGTACACAGGAACTCGATTTACTATTTGCAATTTTTCTGTAAATCTAAAACTGCTCTAAAAGAGAAAATCTATTTAACAAGTAGGAGCTTACAGCTGTGCCCCTCTCTGCCCCCCGCCCTCCCAGGGAGCTGCAGGCCGGGTCCCCGCCTGTGCCCCACCCCAGCACCGCGGCCCTGCGGGTCTGCACCCCGATCTCCTAGCCCTGAGCTCGGGTTTCTGTTTGTATTTTAATGACCACATCACCCGTGAGACATCGGCCATGGAGGAGGCAGCCAGCAAACGACCCCAGCCGTGCTCCTGTGGGTCGCCTGACAGGAGTCTGTGATTCGAGGGACACCTGCAGCTCGGACTGCGGGTAGGAAAGGGCCTGACTGTTCTAGGAGCACAGACACACAGGACGCCGAGATGGACGCTGCAGTGGGGCATTGACACGGCTGTGCAGTGGGGTCCTGCCGGGGCAGGTCCTGGGACCCCCGAGCTGTCTTCCAGGGCTGTGCAGCTGTGGACTGTCACCAAAATGAAAGCTGAGGCGGTCCCTGGTTTACTGGGGACAACACCACGTAGAGCACCCACCTGTCACCAGGGATCCCGGGATCACACAAGTGACTTAATCCCAACGAGATGGATCCCAAAACACACTGAGTAAATGAGGCTTTAGACAAGGGTGAGCACACTGTGGTTCCACTTACAGAAAGTTCTAGAATGAGCAGAACTGGTACGGGCTGCCTGTGCATGGTGGGGCAGAGTGTGTGGTGTTGGGGCGGGCTGGTGGGTGCTGGGAGGGTGGCAGGCTGGGGGGCAGCCCGGGGTGTGCAGCCCCAGCCCCTCCTGAGCAGCCCATGGTCCTTATGCTACTCGGGAGCAGGGGGGCCGCTGAGCAGAGGCCTGGGGGTCTCTTGCAGCAGGACCCCCTCTGCCCATGCCCCCGGGGCTTACTGGGCCCTAAATCTTCCCAACAGAAGCTAGAGCCGCCCCCAGCTGGCTGCAGGCCCCTCGCGGATAGGGATACGCTGGGAAGGAAGGGGTCACCCGCGGACCCACCTGCTTCTGTTTCCTTTGCTCGGATCCTGTGGAATTTCAGCAGCTGTGCTGCCTGCACAAGCAGTGTCATTGTTCTCTACTCCAGTGTGGTGGACGATGCGTCCCCAGGAAAAATAAACAGCCAGCGCCCTGCCAGGGACAGCGATCTCGCCAGGACTGAGGAGCGGGTATCTCTTTGGGCCGCTGTTGCCCAGCAAGCCCTGAGCATGGTGGCGGCACAGCTGAGAAGCAGCGGCTCCTTGTTCAGGGGACGGGAATGCGCAGCTGTAACCCACAGACCCGCCGAGTGCGCTGAGCCAGTCACGACGCCTGGGCTGCACACCCTGCCGGGGCCTCTCTTCTGCGGGGGAAGGGACCTGGGAGGACGGCGGCTCCAGGCAGGTCCCACTCTCTCGGTGCCCTCAGGACACGTCTGTGCCCAGCACAAGCTGCGCGGGGGCGGCCGACAGTTTCCCCCGGGGCCCTGTGGAGCGACTGCCAACAACGCCCCACAGGGAGGCCTGGGGCGCGGGCTCTGCAGAGGGGCCTGAGAAGATGCTTCTGGAACGTTCACTGCTACGGCTGCCACCTTCCTCTCCAGTAACACTGACGAGCCCCGAACCAGTCAGCTGGAAAAGCCGCAGGCATGAAACAGAAGGAGACGGCGCTCCCAGGCCGGGAGGCAGGCGCTGCCAGGGCCCTGCGCTGGGCGAGACGCGAGGGCGCCCGGGGCTGTGCTGCTTCCTGGAGGTGCCGGCCTGAGGCTGGTGCGCTCGCTGTCCCCCCCCCCCCAGGGACGCGTCCAGAGGCTCCAGCCCCGGGAGGACACGGGGGGGACGGCACAAACACCGCTCCGAGGCTGGGACCACACTCCAGGAGCCCACAGGGCACGTGCAGCTCAGACCTGACAGGGACGAGCCCCGATGCAGTCCTGACCGCAGCTGTGGGGACGCCCCGTCCACGGCCCCCAGGTCCTCGCCCGTGGTCTGCAGGCTGCTCAGGCGTTGGTCAGTGGTAACCCCTGCGGCTCAGGCACCCGGCAGGCTTGGGCCAGCCACGGCCGGGCAGACTTGTGGCACGGGGTGAGGGGACCAGACCCCCGTGGGCAGAGCCAGCCCATCTGGCTCATGACCTGTGCTCATCTCAAAGACCAGCCTACGTTCCAGGTCTATTTGGCGGGAAAGAGGTGTCTGCAGGCGTAACAATACCCCTGAGTGCCGAATGTGGAGGTAAATGGCAGCTGGCTCGGTGGCCGCCCCCAGGGGGACGTCCCTTGCTCTCACTCTCTGGTTTGTGCTCTGGATCCACTGTGTAAAATCCACGGTGCGGGGCCCAGCCTGTCCGCCAGGGCAGCCGCACGCCAGTTAGGAAAAGGCCCCACATAAAATGCGCTGGATATGGACCTCCCTGCTGAGCGCGGGCTTTGGTGACCCGTCTTTCTCGGTGTGAGGCCCGGGAAGCACCACCCCTGTGGTCTCCCGGCCCCACTCCTGTGCCCTGCGACCGTCTAGCCCGGTGCACCTGTGCTGACTGTTGACTGGCACTGCCCCAGGCACCTTCCGATGCCAGAAGGACCATGCACAGAGCGGCCCAGAGTCCAGGGTGGACGCTGAGGCCTCCCCAGCTGCTCCCACCGTGGGATCCGCAGATTCACGGACAGGCCGGTGCCCGAGGCTGGGCTGCCCCATTCGCAGGCTTCTCAGGGCATTAGAAAAGGCAGAGACAAGATGAAGCCAGGCTGATAACCAACTTGCTAAAAACGCGTTAGGGTTTTAGGGTTCTGGACATCAGACACGTGGCTACAGGAGACGTGGTCACATGGACGATGAGCGGCCAGAAGTATTGCCCATCCAGGCTGGCCCCGAGGACACACAGTGAGGCGCCCACCTGGCCAGGGCCAGACGCTGCACAGACGCCTGCCTGAGCATCCCGAGTTCTGAGGTCTCTTTTTATGATGGACTTAAAACGAAACCATCATTTGGTGCCGCTCGGAGCAGTTTCCAGGACGCTGGGCTTTGGAAATGTGTTTTCTCCAGTGGCAACTGGGCAGCTGCAGGTACACACACCCTCTCCCGAGCCCCCGCAAAAGGCTGAGCCCTGGGCCAGCTCTGGCCTCTCCTGGGAGAAGGGTAAATGCTCCCACGTTTAAGAAAGAGCGGACTGCTGAGGTACACATCCTTCCAGCGTGCTGTAAAGACAGCCCAGATGTCAGGGGGAGAAAAGCCGGAGGAGCCGTCACCAAGGGGCACAACAGGCCAGAGCAGGTCAGGCTGCCTGAGCCTGGCCATGCACCATCGGCCCCTGTGCCCAGCCACCCCGCTCTGCAGGACACGTGCAGACACCGGCTCTTGGGGTCTGTGAGAAAACACACACTCAGTGTGGGCTGTGGCCAAAGTGACTGCTCCAGCCTTCCAAGTCCCCTCCTTCCTTCCCTCCCTCCAGTCGGGGCGATGAAACGCTGCTGTGAGCTCAGATGGAGAGGGTGGTTTCTCTGAACTACATCTCCAAGCACAAGTCACTAATGATATGTGGACTGGACCAGAGGGCCACGCAGCTCCCAACCCAAAACCAATGGCTCTGAGAACGTCTTGTGCCAGCCGAGGAAGGGGTGTCCTGTGACCTCTGACGTGCCGAGGCTTGCAGGGCCCTGGTTTTTGCCCTTCCACCCCGCCTCACAGATGGTGAGGTCCTCAACTACTTGTTTCAACACCTACTTAAAACCAACCAAGGAAAAAAGTGCCCGCCCTAGGACCTAGGCTTCAAAGAGCCAGATCTGCAGACCCGAGGGGAACACAGCCTGAGGACACTGCAGGCTGGGCCTGTGTGTGGCTGGGACGCGCGGGTGCAGACGGGGGCTGGAACTGGAACACGCTGGGGGAGCCACATGCAGAACAGAGGGTGGGGCGGTCCGCAGGCATGGAGACTGCAGGGCGGGGCAGAGAGCCGCCTTCCGCCCCAGAACCCTCCTCATCCTCAGGATAGCCCGGGGCTGCCCTCACTCCAAGGCTGAGCTTGGAGGCACCTGCTCCCCAAATAAAACCAGCACAGAAGCGACTGCTTATACTCCTCTATTCATGGGAATCAAAGATCAAGGAAGGACTCCACCATGGAAGAACCAGAAGGTTCGCCACCAGGAGGCCTGATATGCACCTGGTGACTCGGGGCACGCGGCAAACACCAGAAGGAACATGCACAGGAACCAGAGAGAGGGAGGTGGAGCCAGGGCTGCTGCCCAAGGGGGCATTCGTGCTGACGTGGCTGCTCCGGGCGGGAAGGGCGGAGACACATGGCCAGCAGCACACCCCTTGCTCCTGCTGACAACTGGCCCCAGCTGCCGTGGTCAGAGGGTAGGGGGGGTGGGGTGTCCAGGCAGCCAGCTGAGGGACCAGCAGTGCCCTGGCCAGGCAGAGTAGGGGTAGGGGCTGTGCTGGAGTTTTCGTGTGAAAGCAATGAAGAGGCGATGACAGTTTGAGATGAGAAGTGGCGGAGTTGGATTTTCAAGACAATCAATTTGACTCAAGTACATAAAACGGGTGAGACTCTGGCCATTGCCAGAGGCCAGAGGCAGGGCCCAGAGGGCCTCACCAAGGCAGAGGGGCTGAGGATGCAGGGGCAGGAGCAGGGAGGGTGGGCACTCGTGGATGCCCCGTGGGTGGGTCCTGCTCTCTAGCGGGGGGGGGGCACCCAGCCACTCACTCCAGGTCAGCGAGGGCTGGACTGGAGCCATGTTGTGGTCTGGCCCGAGTCACATGCGCCAAGAGGCCAGGCGAGGAGTGAAGGCCCCGGGGGTGAGCTGGACCCAGGTAGGGGATGGCCAGGCCGGCAGGCGTCAGGCATGGGGAGACGCACGGAGTCAGGTCAGTGTGTTGGGGCTGAGCCGCCTCTGACCAAGGCAGAAATGTGATTTAACGCAATGTTTCAGAGGCGCAAACCACCACAATGGCCTCTCTAGAAGGAAAACACCAACCAAGGACTCATCAACTTTGTCGAAACTATTTTAGTTACTTAGAGAGTAATTAAATATAGCACAGATGGATCCTTCAGAAATGACAGCCACCATCCACACGAGAAGTAGGAAATCCATTAGCTTCACTGTTGAAAGGGGTGCGGGAGCTCTGCGCTTCCTCCCGCCCGGCTGTCACTCAGCGCTGAGCTGGCCGCCCTCTGCCACCCCAGGGGCTTCTAATCATGGCCCTAGAGAGAGCTGGGAGCTTTTAAAAGTTTCCGTAATTTTTACAGGTTATATTTTAGGATGAAAAGTTATAAGCATACTGAAATCTCACTTTGCACTATAGCTAATGTGGGAAAGAGCTGCTGGCTGCAGATACCCCCAGGGCTGGACAGGCCTGAGCAACCGAACACCCCAGACCTGCGTCCAGATGTGGCCCAGCCAGCGCAGGAGGCGGCGGCACTCACAGGCTAGACCCACGTGGCCCTGTGACCACCACACACAGACCCACGGACCCCACTTCTCCACTGTCTCTGACCTCAGAGAAAGTATCTCCCATAATCCACGTTTGCCGAGTACCTGCCGCAAAGTGGCAGGAAGTGGCTCTGCCACTGAGTGCCACTGAGGCCCCGGCCTCGGAGCATCTCACAGGCTCCCTGGCAGCAACCAAGGCAACGTCAAAGAGAAATTCCTCAGCTGGCAATTCCTCAGGGACGTGGCATTTGGGGTGCAGCTGTTTCCAAGGATGTGTGATCCATGTTTTTGTCATATACACTGCTCTGCAAAGCCATTTTTGAAAGCTTCAGTTAATGCTGCTCAGCATCCGTGACAGAGATTCCACCCCAGGGCCGGAGTGCTGAAAACTGCATTTTGACAGTAGAGCTAAGGTCACACGTGTGGATCTGTCTTTGGCCTGGCACACAGAGGCAATCACACGGAATCAGGCCCAAGGCACACTCACGTGGTGGCTTCTAACTCGGCCAGCTGGAGCCTGTGCACAGGGCCTGTCCTGCACACATGGGGATGGGGTGTCACCATCTTATGTTCCCCCAGCACACAGCTGGCACACAGCCCTCGTAAGGAGGCACTGCACGTGGGGGTCTTGCCCAGGCCCGCTGAACCCCCCAGCCCTCTGGCGAAGACCAGAAGTACCGGCCCTCCCCCAGCAGACCTGTCGCTAGAGCTCCTCACACCGCAGCCATCCTTGGGGTGCCCGGAGGCACTGGCCGGGGCAGTCTGGAGCCACCTGCAGCGCCCCTGGCTGGAGCCTCTCTTAGCCGCGCTCTGCGCAGGAATCTCCAGACCTGGCCTGAGCCGGTCAGGTCCCTCCGGACACAAGCCCCACCACAGCCTTGTCTGGACTGTGGGTCACGTTTCAGGTTTTGAGAGCATTTCGTGCGCGTTTTGCTGATCTGCGGCTGGGCAGCCAATGAGAAACTCACAAGCACAGTCTGACCATGGAGAAGCCTCAGGAAGCATCAAATCTCAGCCGGCGGGATTTACACCGGAGATCAGATCGTAAACGGGGGAGCATTTTCTAGCAAGTAGACATTTTTGAAAGAGCTGGTTAGAGGCTTCATGCTTTAAATAAAATTATGATGAATTGCACGCTCCCAATTATGAAGCACTTAGCAAATTGTTGATATGTATTTTAAGGACGTCCTTGGGCTCTGCAGAGAAACAGGAAATGACCTCTGTACCCACCCCCCCCAGCGACCCTCCTCCCCCCCAGTCATGGTGCTTGTTAGTACTCAGTTGCCGTGACAACCAGACTTCCTGGCCCCAGGTGTCCCGGCTGCTTAGCTCCATCCAGGTGTCTCCACCAGCCTGAAAACAAAATCCACAGTAACGACCTTATGAGCTTTATTGGTGTTGGATGAATAAAAAATGCTTCCCGTCAACGGAAATTAGACTTAGCAACAGAGAATTTCTAGGATTAATATATCCCAAATATTTAAAATATATCAGGCTGAAGGGCACAGGGCATTGCCATTCCTCTGTCTTTTGCTTCCTGTGCATGAGAATTAGCTGGAGCTTGCTGCGCCTCAAAGTGACTCGACAGCCTCCTGCAGACGCGTGGTCAGCACTGGGCAGCAGCACCGTCCACGATGGCAGGGACACTCTGGGCCCTGGTGCAATCAAAATGAAGCCCATGTGGCAGGGGAAGCGTTTCGACTTTTATTCAGTCTTAGTCCAGCTGAATGTAAGTGTCCAAGGCCGTGTGCACCATGTTCCTGTGGTGCACGGGCAGGTCTGCACCCCAATTCTCAGCCAGCCCCGGGGAGCACCTGCTCAGAGGCACTGTGTGGTGGGGTCTTGTTCCAGAGCCACAGCCACGTGCATCCCCCGCTGTGTGCTCACAGACACTACCTCTGCCTCCCTCCAGCCCAGGGGCACTGATGTCCCTGCCACGGCATCTCCATGGGCTGTTAGCGTGTTAGTGTGGGCCCCTCATGCCACAGAAGTGGGTGTCGCCTCACCACACACGATCTCAAGGGACAACCCATTTTCACTTCCCCATACACTCAACGGTCAGCATTCCTGGGTGTCCTGGGGGCCGCTGGGCACAGGCTGTCACAGGTGGACCGAGGTGTGTCCAGATGTGGTGTGACCTCAAACACTCATTGGGAAGGAACTGGGTAGTCAGCACACCTGGGGGGAAGTGGGCGGGAGTCACCCACACCACCACCAGCATGTGCTCAGGTCAGAGGTTAGGTCAGAAGTCGGGGTGGCCCTGGGGCCTCTGCCCCGTGCAGACGTGGTCTCTGTCAGGAGCCTGTAGTGGACACACAGGAGCTCTCCCCCAGCCCCCTGCGGCCGTGCCACCCTTACACCCCATGAAAGTCAGCAGTCTCCAGCCTTCCCGCCAGGTCGGCAGTGACAGGCGGCACCAGGGCACGGGGGCCGAGAGACAAGTGGCCGCAGAGGGGTAGCCCTCCACAGACCAACCCTGGCCACAGCCTGGGACCCAGTGGGCACTGCTGACAGCCACGATCTCACTCAGGGAGGGGCCTTGGGTGGAGCAGCAACTCAGGGAGGGGCAGCAACATCCTTGGGCATCGTGCCCTTGACACCCAGGGAAAGGCCCAGAATGCTTCTTCTAGGAGAATCAGTGCACAGAGGATCACGTCTCAGCCAAAGCAGGTGATAGGAGACCCGTCCATGGGGACCCACTGTCAGAGGTCAGAGGCAGAGGCCGACGCTGGCCAGCGCGGACGAGGCCCCCTCCCTTCCCTGGAGGTCCAGCCCCTCAGGCTTCTGCCTGCAGCACCATCCCGCGGCCCTTCGGTCAAGTCTGCTCAGATGCCACCTCTCAGGGACCTTCCTGGACGTGACATTTACGACTGGGCCTCGCCCATCAGGCACTGCCTGCCCTATGACACTGGTCACTGTGCCACACACTGTGTTTCACACACCTCCTCTCTACTCTGCACGCAGAGCACAAGTGCCACAGCAGGTGAGGTAAAGCATCTGTAACGAGTACACTCAAGGGCATAAAGGAAAATATGCTCATAAGGCATAAACAGACAGGAAAACTCAGCAGAGAAACGGAACTATAAAAAAAGAACCGAACAAATTTCTAGTTTTCTAGAACTGAAAAATAAAATATTCAAAGTGAAAAATCTTACTGGGTGGGCTTAATAACAGATGGGAGGCCATGAGATAAAAAGGCAGTGAACACGAGGCAGATCAAAGTTATTAATCTGAAGAACAGAGACTTTAAAAAAGACTGAATGACAACAGAACAGAGTCCCAGGCCCTTGCGGGAAACATTGAAAGGTCCAACATATGTGTAATCAGAAGCGCGGAAGGAGAAGAGAGAGGACGTGGGGTGGGAAAAAGCTTGAGAAGATACTGGCCCTTCCCGAGGGGCCCCTGAAGTCGGCCCTCTGCGTGGGCGCCGAGGAGAGGCCTGGCCAGGAACAGGGTCCCCTCGGCAATCTCACCCTCACGGGAAAGCGGGAGAGGCCTGGGGAGCCACAGAGAGGGATTCAGACGCACCACGAGATCCATCGCCGGCTCACGGCAGTCGGGGCGGCGAGAGCTTCAGGCCCGGGGGGGCGGCCAGCGCGCGGGCCCAGCCTGGCGCCCCAGATCCGTGGTGGGGATCAGGAACATGAAGGAGGGACGAGACATGAGGGCACATCGACCCAAAGCGTCGGATCCTCATTTGGACAAAATGGCAGTAAAAAGGCATTTATTTATGAGACAACCGGCAACACGGGAGCACTGACTAAATGTTGATAAAAATTTTCTCAATGTTTTAGGTGTGATAAAAGTATTGTGGTTACATTGTTTTAAAAGACCCTACCTTTTGGGTATATAATGGAGCATTTCCAAATGAAATGATCTGATACCTGGGATTTGCTTTAAAATAATTCAGAGCAAGGGACTGGCATATCCTAACTGCTGACACTTTGAAATGGTGCACCGAGGGTCACTGTGCTCTGTCCTTCCACAGTTGTCTGAAATGTTTCATAATCAAAAGTTAAAGAAAAACAAAGAATTCTCCCATCTTCTGCTTGGGATGTTTAAAACCGACTACACACATTCTCATTAGCCACCAATAAACTGAGAAATGCCATTTTTAAAATTACCGTTTGTTCTAGAGCCAAACTGATAGTGACTATGGAAATAAATCTTTTTAAAAGATACTAAAGGCCGGGCACAGTGGCTCACGCCTGTAATCCCAGCGCTCTGGGAGGCCGAGCTGGGAGGATGGCTTGAGGCCAGGAGTTCAAGACCAGCCTGAGCAACAGCGAGACCCCATCTCTACAAAAAAAATTTTAAAATTAGCCAGGCCCCGAGAGGCTGAAGCAGGAGGATCACTTGAGCCCAGGAATTGGAGGCTGTAGGGAGCTGTGATGACCCCACGGCACTCCAGCCTGGGTGACAGAGTGAGACCCTGTGTCAGGAAAAAAAAAAAAAAAAAGGAGGGGCCATCCTGCTCCCCAGGCAGAGAGCCGCATGCACGGTGCAGAGTCGCCCCACCAGCTCACGCTGCGCCGGCGCGGGCTCTGTTCTCTCCTGCCCACCGAGTGGACTTGCTGGCTGCCTGCACGTCCCGATGCTTCTCGCTTATTTCCACTGGGGATTATGATTGCAGTTGCTGATTGTGGCACAATCAAAAGGGGGAAGAAGAAAGAGAACCCCCCTTACTGACCATGAGCCAAATGGAGTTAACGGCCCGCTCCCCACATGCGGGTCCTGCAGGCAAGTGGCGCAGTGGGGGACGTGGCTTCACCTAGGGAGCTGCCTCGCCAGGTCTGCTCCGAGCCCCAGGCAGATCCGATAGCTCTTACTCAGACGCAAGGAGAGTTCTCGCCATCCCAAAGCGCAAAACCCAAGAACAGTCCACACAGAGCGTGGGAGGGGGCCCCGACCAATCGCCCCAAGAGCCCGGCTGGGTCCCGGTTACCAGCACACGGGCAGGACAGGCCACCGCACGGGACGCGTCATGATGCGGCCACTTCCGCAGGCCCACCCAGAGCGCTCTCAGGTCGGAGGGGGAGCGTTTGCACGTTCTACGCGACCTGGCGGTGCGCACCTGCCCTCTACCTGCACCGGGCGGTGCTGAGAGCTCAAACTGGGAGGTGCCACTTCCCCTGGTTTTTCAGCCCCTCCCTGCCCCACCAGGCCCCACATCACAGAGGACCCCATGTACCCTCACTCTCAGTTACACGCCGTCTTTGCGCCCAGTCTGTGCACCCACAGCAAGAGGGTTGACCTCCGCACAGGCCCGACAGTCTCGCGGGTCCTGCCTGGGCAGCCACACGCTGACAGATCTGCCACCCTCCGCCCCGACCCTCCTCAGGTCCCTACCCCCCACCCCAGCACCGGAAGCGACCACAGCCCCCTGACACTCAGAGGGTGGGGCCCGAGCCTGGCCCGCACCCTGCCTTCCCGCAGGCGGGGAGAGGAAGAGCCCTTCGGCCAAAAGCAACTGACTTCCCCCCGCCCGCCGGCCTCTGCCTACAGGGGGCTGAAGTCACTGAACAGTACTGCACGGCGGCCCCAGAGAAGAGACAGTTACTGAACCAATTCTCTGTGGCTGGACCTTTAAACGTTCCCACTCTGTCCTACCACAAGCACAGTGACGAAACCCGCGTAGCTGGATCTCCGCATATTCTTAATCCTGCTTCAGAAAAACCCCGGTGTGGCGCTGCCAACCCACAGTCCCCCGTTGCTAAGCTCCTGACCACCAGCCACACCGTCCTCCAGGGAGGTCACCCCAACTCAGCCGCCCCCAGGCCCCTGTAAATAATCTTCCTTAATGCCGGGCGCTGGAAACAGTGGCTTGTTGTTGGTTTAATACGTATCTCTGTCATAACTCTAGTTGAGTTATTGCACATGCTTATCAGCCACCGAAACTCTTTAACAAACTACTCAGTTTTCACAGTGGCTTTTGTAGGATGACAACCCTTTGACATCTATGCTGTTTCACACACTTCTGTGGTTATGTTATCTATTGGAAATGTGTGTGTATATTTATAAAATGCTGTTTATTTGTAAACAGGTTCATTTGTTACGGTCTATATTTGGGTTCTCCAAACTTCCTGCTTGATTAACACATACAGGCATAGACTAAAATTTACTCTTTGAGGTGTATAGTTCCATGAATTTTTTTTTGAGATGGGGTCTTGCTGTGTTGCCCAGGCTGGAGTATAGTGGCTACTCACAGGCATGATCATAGCTCACTGCAGCCTCCAACTCCCGGGCCCAAGCGATCCTCTCGCCTCAGCCTCACGAGTAGCTGGGACTGCAGGCATGTGCCACCACACCAGGCCCATGAATTTTTTTTAAGACATTATTTTTTATAGTTGTAGGTTCACAGCAAATGGATTGGAAATTACAGAAATTACTCCCTGGCCCCAGGTTCTCTGAATTTTGACACCCATGTAGATTGTGTAACCCCCACCACAATCAGGATGCAGACGCCTCCCCTAACTACAGCTCTGTCCTCCCAAGGATGAGACAGGAAAGGACTCATCCAACAGGCGGTGTCTGAGGCCGGCTCCTCCACGCAGCTGACGCCTTCGCAGGTCATCCAAGTCGTCTGTGTGGTTTGTCCCTTTTGTTTCACGGGTTTGTAAACACTCAGGTATCTTCTAACTGCCCACTGGGAGGGCTCCGGAGCTATGGGCACACCTGGCATCACACCTTGGTTTCTAGACGCCATTCTCTGCTACAGGACCCAGGGCTCCTGGGGAGAACGGACCAGGGCTGGAGAAAGGAAAACACGAGCCAAGGCGGGGGGCCCCGTGTGGTTGGAACAGGAGCGCTCCCCGGGATGGGCTGTCGGAAGGCGCAGGAGCCACCCAAAAGGGTTCCTGGCGGCCACAGCCAGATGATGGGCGCCACAAACCCAACCCCGGCAGTGCCAACAACCCATGAGAATAAGAACAAGTGACATAAACAAGTAGTCGCACAAACAGACGGGGGAAGGGACGGCTCTTCCTTCCAGAGGAACTGCCGAGAGCGGCCGTGAAGGAACAGGGGACAGACACCGCCAGGGAGCATCACGGCCGCAACCTCAGCAGGCAGGGCCCACTGATGCTAAAGCAGCACGAGACCCCGGGGATCCCCCAATCCTCAACAGTGACTGCGCGGTTTAATGCACGTCCACAGTTGTCTGACACCCCGGGAGGCAGCACAGGGTCCCCCTCCCCTGGAGGTGGCTGGACTCAGTGACCGGTGTCCAGAGGACAGAGTGGGCGGGAAAGCAGTGACTTGTTAGAGGGCACCTGGCAGACACATCTCAGCCAGGAGACGAGAGTCGTGTGGGTGCCGGGTGTCCCCATGTGTGACGAGAAGGGCCCCTCCTTGCTGTAGGGTCTTCCCAAACCCCCCACCCAGTCCAATCACAAGAAAACACAGACAGACCCAGTTTGGGGGACGTTCTACAAACCACATGGCCAGGACTGCTCAAACCGTCAAGGTCGTGAAAACTAGGAAAGCCTGTCCCAGGCCAGAGGGGCCGGAGGAGACTGGAGGACTGAGCGCAGTTTGGTCGCCAGGGGGGCCTGGGCGGGACGGGCACCGGTGGGAAAATGGGAGAAACCCAGTAAAGCCTGCAGGTTAAGCTGATTTCCCAGCTCTGGCCGTCGTGCTGTGGCTGCACAAGACCTGGACAGGAGCAAGAGCTAGTGAGGGGCCGTGGGCGCTCACAGCATTATTTCTGCAACTCTAAGTCTGAACCATTTCAAGATAATTTTTTAAAGAGCTGTTGACACCTTTTCACTAGGTACACAGCTGGTGTCTGGCTCTGCCTGGCCTCACACCTGTGACACACCTGGACGCCACGCAGGGGCACAGCTGGGAGGATGGGAGCCGCCTCACCCCGGTGACTTGCAGCCTGGACTCAGGACACCGGATGCCCACTGGCCCTTAACTGTCCACCATGGGAGGGACGCGTCTCTCTCATGCGAGTATGTGAGTTATTTAAGAATGACTCTGTGGCTGGCTCAATGCAGAGAAGGAAGCACAGTCTGTTCCACCTTGGGTCCCACCTGCTCCCACTCGGGATGTGGGGTGACGGGGGACGGCCACGTGCCTCTGGCCTGGTCACCTGTGGGACACAGGAAACAGCCTTGAATTGGCTTTTTGGGCCTCAGGCTTTGTCTGCCCAGCCCCTGCCCCCGTCCCCCGTCACTGCTGGGCAGGTGGGACCAGGGACTCATCCTGACCCACCCTCACAACGCCTGAATCCCTTCTCAAGAAGGTGGCGACAGCCCCAGACGTGGCGGGCTCACCAGCTGAGGGTCTAGTTTAGCAGCTGGGGCCAAACCTATTTGGTGTGTCCCAGGGAAAAACCGCTGGACAGTGACACTGTGGTGCCCTCGTCTCCAACAACACATGAAACAAATTAGAGACTTAAACAAAAGTAGACTTTCCCTACAGGCGATTCCTGACACACTGCTGGCTCGGGGCGGGAAGGACGGGTGCTGGGGTCCTGTGGACGCGACTCCAACTCCCGCCGGCAGAGCCCCTGGTGCCTGAGACACTGTGTTGCAGTGTCTTCTGGGGCCACTGCCCTGGACAGGCAATGGAACAAGCTCCAGACGTTTCGCCCTCCCCTTCTCCAGAGCGGCCCTGCCCCCTAGGCTGGCCAGGCGCTGCCCCTCAGGTGTTTGACTCTTCCACCCACAGACGCAGCGACAGCCAGGCCTCGAGGCCCGGCCGCCAGCACTGGGCGCGGCAGAGGTTCCTCGGCCGTAGCTCCTGCAATCGCCGCGGCCAAGGCGGAGGACGGCAGACCTCAGACGGGACCCGGGCGGTCGCTGCGTCTCACTTGGCAGCTGTGTGCTCCGCTTTGCGTTTTGCTGCTGTTTGGGTTGAATCAGCTGATTGTGGACGGTTCGCTCAGTGCTTCCTGCACATGCAGCTAAAGATGCCGGAGGAGGAAGAGGCGCCACATTCTCAGGCCTGTGGGCTGTCACAAGCCTGCAGTTGTGCTGTAGCTCAGGCTTGGAGACGTAACCAGGTTTCTCAATGTCTTGCGCCACTTGCCACCAACTGGCCTCCCAAGCCAGGGTGACCTCGAGAAGGTGTGACACTTCCTCCAAGAGTGCTGAGGTGAGACCGTGCACCACCTGTGACAGCTCGGTTTCACACACAGGCCCATCACGAACCCACCGGGGCTGTCACACAGCTCTTCCTGTCCTAGGTGCTGTAGAGACGGTGGTGACCTGAGCAGATCCAGCCCTCGAGGGGCTCACGGCTGGCGGGGGCAGGGGCAGGTACAGAGACAATAAACCCACATGCAAGAAAGTCCACGTCAGAGGGCAGCAAGTGGACCAAGCTGGGCCTGGAGGGGCAGGGCACCCGCAGTGCAGGTGCAGGAGCCACGGGCGGAGCCTGACGCGTTCATGGACGTTGCACAAACATTCACCTCTGCATTGGGTCCCAAAGCTGGTCTTCTAAGTGCCCAAGAGACTCAGCACAACTGAGACCAAATAGAAAACCAGCAATGCTTTGCTTTGTCACGGGGATAGAAACCTAAGAGCCAGACAACGTGCCCGTAGGGCACACGAGGCTCCTGTCTTTGAAGAGGCATAACGTCCTCGATAAGAGATGGACATGAACCATCGAGAAGAGACAGGTTACGGGCACGTAGGGACCATCACAGGCACCAAAACCGCATCAGCATGTGAGTCTCCGTCTAGCGAATCCACACGAACAAGAGCTGCTATTGCAACAGCAACAAAGCACGGCTTTCTTATTTAAAATTTCTGTTTTAAAATATCAAAGCATGTGTTTGGTGAAACGAACAAAGAATTGCACTTGTGACAGAGCCACTCTGAGGTGGTGAGGGATGTGTGACAGCGGCCCCTGGCCACACAATAGGGATGCACAGACGCTGGATAAAGTGGGACACCAGGGACAACCCACACATTCAGAACAGGATTGGGGTGAAGAGAGATACAACAGGGAGCTGCTGCTCTTTTATAACCCACGTGATACAGTTCGACTAATCCATGCACATGCCTGACCTTTTTTCATAACTAAAAGAACAATCTTGAGGCCACATTGCCTGGCCACAGTGACCTGTAAAACCTGAGCCCATGGCATTTTGAAGTGTTTCTAGCAGTCCTTGGCTCAGAGGTGTCAGCACTGAAGGTTCTGGAACCGCATCGTCTGCCCCAGGGGACAGAGGGGCCCCTGCTGATGGCGGGGGGGGGGGTAGCCCAAGAGGGTGGTTGCCGGCAGTGTGCTTTCATTAGCAGAGAAGAGGTGGAAAACACGTGAATTAAGCAATCAACTCAAGACACTGGAAAAGAATAAAATAAACCCTTTCCTCCCAGGAGGAGGAGGCAACCTACAAAAAGTAAAAGTTAATGAGCATCCTAAAATCTGACCAATAAAACCATGTCTTCGAAAAGAGCCCCACAGAGGGGCAGCCTACAGCCGTTTTGACCACGAGGAGAGAGTAGGAGGGACCCGCGCACTCGGGCCACGTGGCAGAACCGAGACAGACCCCAGGAAGGAGGGGTCGCCCTGCGCGGGTAGCAGCTCAGACCCTCGTCTGCAGGGGACACGGAGCAAGTCCCCAGGCTGCTGCCGGGCTCGGCTGCCCGCGGAGAGCAGGTGGTGGTGAGATCGCCACCGTCACCCACGCAAAATCCACAGCCACCACCGTCCTTGCCACCCCCGGATGAGGAAGCAAATGCCGGCAGCCAAATGCCGCACGTCCACACGGCCCAGTGCAGGCAGGACTGAAACACGACGTGAAGAATTGGAGGCGAACGGCACCACACGGATTCCGCGCTGGGCTTGAACCACAGAAGACGCCTTCAGCAGCTTAGAGTTCTGCGCACGACAGAGACACCACGTCTCAGAAACAGTCGGGGGACTGGACGTGACGGGAGAAATTCAGAACCAGCAAAACGTGAATGATCACGTGAATAAGAAAACGTGGTCTTAAAATATATTTTCTTCTAGTTCAACTGAATAATTTTCACCAGATCTTAAGTGGAAAAAGGGAATGGGGGGGGTATGATACGGCCACGCTGACCCCCAGCCCTGCGTGGGCATGCGTGTGCGCCCCTGGGCATGCGTGTGCGCCCGTGGCGTGTGTGTGCACCCATGGCATGTGTGCGCCCGTGTGCATGTGTGTGCGCGCGCCCGTGGCACGTGTGCACCCGTGGGCACGTGTGTGCGCGCCTGTGGCACGTGTGCACCCGTGGGCACGTGTGTGCGTGCGCCTGCTTGCGCGCAGAGCTGAGTCGACACGGGATAAGGAAAGGTATGACGGGAGGTTGACGTGGGTGGAGCACAGACGAAGACGACTACCCTAAAAACGAGCGCCCACGTGAGGCCGTGCACACACGTGAGGAAAGCAGAACCCACACCACGGAGGGGCCCCAGTGTCTGCCCAGAGGTGGCTTCCTCTCCTCCCTGTGCGCTGGCCACACTCCCGCGGTCTCAGGCAGGAGCTCCGGCTGCCCCCGGCCTGGCCCCCGTTCTGCCGACTCTCCGCTCCTTGCGTCTTCCCCTTCCAGCAGCGGGACGCCGTGCCCGGGGCAGCACCACCTCCCGGGGCTGGTGTCCCGGTGGCCAAGCAGACAGCAGGGTGACGTGGTGACAGAGAGAAACACAACTCCTGGAGCCAAGAAAGACCCCAAGACCCGGGTGGGGGGCGTCAGGGACTCCAGAACAGCCCCTGAACCAAGGAGACTCACGCCGAGGCCGCAGAGGTGGCCTGGGGCGGCCCCTCCCTCTCTGGTGCTCACAGCCAACTAAGGGCCACTTGCGGTGAAAATGCAGCAGCAGCAGCGTTGGCGACGCCTTCCTCACCTGGGCAATGACCGGTCCTCAGCCAGCACGCGTCATGAGGCAAGCCCTAGACGTCACCCGAACCAGGCTTCCCCCTCCTTCCTGCGAAGGACCTGACCAGATGCCACCCCAGGTAACAGGCAGGAAAGGCTCTGCTTCCAGGTTTGCGCTGCCACTTTGGGGGACTGCGCTCTACAGGGGTGCTTTCCCCCAGCAGGCTAAGCAACTAAACAACACAGACGGGCCGGAGAAGACCCCAGAAAGGAGATCAGGGTCAGCCTCACTGGCTGCAGCCTGGCAGCTGAGTAAGCTCGGGACAGCCAATCAAGGCTGCCTCTGATTACGGGGCTAATTTAATTAAAAGAAGCTGCGTTCTTGAACAAGGGGGCTGGGAAGAGAATTAGACCATCAACTAAAGCAGCAGTTCAGGCCTGGAAGCTGCTTAGTGGAACGTGCTGTGGCCCCGCCTGGCAGCTCTGTGGCCGCCTAATAGCTTCCTGCAGGCAGGCCCTACTCCAGCACTAACAGGTTTTAATAAAAACTGCCAGCTGGGCCAGTAAACCCCTCATTATGCTGTTTTTAAAGTATGAATTTAAGAGCGACAAGGGTAAAGGGTCACATGAGCATTTAATTCACAGCTGGCGGGAGGTGCTGCCACTACGGAAAACCCCGAGCGCAGCGTCTGGGCCACGTCAACATCGACGCGGCACTTGCCTGGGCAAGTGACAGCCTGAGAAACAGACCTGGTGAGGCGGGGCAGGGGGAGCAGCACCCAAACCCAGCAAGAGCCCTGCGCCTTCGAACACAGCGACGAACGACAGAGTTTAAAACACAACTTGTCTGCATAGGCCCCAGCAATGAAGTCAGACCCTGCACTGCTGTGCGCCCCCCGCCCCCCACAGCTCCCCTCGGACCTGCCGCCGCCTTGGGGGTGCTAGCTGTAAACAAGAGGTTCATCCCTCGCACCCCACTACGTGCACCTCTCCCCAGACCCCGGGAGCTCACAGCTCAACCGCAGGGTCTCCACCTCCGCGTCCCGGGCAGCTGTACGCAACAGCACTTGCTGACACCTGGCCCGGCCTGATGGCCCTGGGACCAGCTGGCATTTATTTGCCTTTTCTAAGCTTTCACCAGTTGAGCTTCTTACTGACGGGAAGGCCCCTAACGCCCCAGGGCCTGAGGTGTCTGATTCTCACCTGAAGGGACTTCGGTTTAAAAAGAGTACATTTTCCTATAAAGGAATACCCCAGGGCACACAGGCCTCCCAGGACCCCCATCCCGGAACCTGCCACCCGCCTGTAGTGTCCTGGGGGAGCAGGGGCCAAGGGATCCACTCCCGGGCCCGCCCCCTGCACGGCCCCCCTCCGTGTGTCCCACCAGGAGGGGCCCAGCGGTGTGGGGTGGAGACGCATCCCTCACTGTGTTGCTTGGAGGCCAACACTCGCACACCCAAGTCCATCGAGCTAAAAACACAACCAAAGGAAGGACAAAATGGCTTCTGGGGCCTACAACTCTCCAAAGTCCTCCGGAAAGTGCCAGTCTTCCCCATGGCTGTGTCTGGGTGCAAGGACCCTGCAAAATGGCCTGGGGGCCGAGCTGGAGGGAGCCCCACGCCAGCTTGGCCCGTGTGGACCACCCCGTCCTCGAGTAAGGCTGCTCCTTGGTCCCGGGTGGCAGGTGCAGCTCCTGGTCACGAGGCCCCTTGCCACCAGTCTCTCTCACCCTCACACCCCTGGTAGCCAAAGGGATCACCCTGCAAGCCAGGCTGAAAGCCTGACTGGCTCTCTTGGCTGCCCCAGCCAGAACTCCTGTAGCCCTTTTGCACGTCCAGACCCTGACAACTCTGCCAACGGGGCCCCTTCCCCGGAGCGCCTCCCTCGCAGACCTGGGCACTCAGATCAGAGCCCCAGGAGGGCCGGGGACCTGCAAACTTGAGAGGCGCCTGCCAAGAGCAGCCTGGTCCTGGAGGAACAGACAGGAAGCCCCAGCTGGGCCGCCCAGGCTCGTGCCCTCTCGGATTCCCGCATTGTTCTGAGATGCACAAGGACAGCACGAAGTTCGAAAAAGACTCCCAGGCCCAAGCTCAGCAAATATCAAAAAGCACAATTCCTGCAGGGGGGCAGGAAGCAGCCAGCACTTACAGGGCGTGCTGAATTAATCGCTTTTAGACTCATTCTTTGAAGTAAATGTTACCAAACTCAGCGGCCTTCAAAGCTCAGCCATGTCCAAATTTCAACAGAGACACAGACACGGGGCTTAACAAATATTGTGGTTTTCCTGTGTCCCGGAAGCCACATTCGCGGCTTCATCTTACTCAGCAATTGCCTGTCTCCACAGGGGACACAGCCCCGGGACAGCGGCAGGAGGCAGCGGACCGAGGCAGCCACACTTGCGGGGGACTTTAAGTCAGTAGAAAAGTGTGACAGAAACTGAAACACTCTGGGGCAAATGCCGTCGTTCCGGGAAAGAGACACCAGCAAGGCTGCTCCTCAGCCAAAACGCCAGCCGCTGCGGATGGGAAGAACGTTCCCTCGAGCCAACTTCCCAGTTTAAGGCGAGTCCCACTCACACCTGCTGCATCGGGACAGCCTCGAGGAGAGGGCACGCGGAGCCCGGAGCCCGGGCTGCAGGGGAAAGTGGACTTGCCGGGTGGGAGTGGGCTGTAATCCACCCAACGAGGGGGCCTGGCCGCACGCAGCACTGAGCACATGAGGTGCAGCTGGAGCAGCCAAGCACCTGAGCTTCTCATTTCGTTTTAACTAATTGTAGGAACCCGGGAGGCCCACGCTGCTGTCTGGGCAGCGCTGATCCGGGAGCTGCTCCCCAAGGGAGTGGCCTCCTGCAGCTCCAGGCTGTGCTATCTCAGCGCGTAGCTACATGGCTGCTGTATTTTCATGAAAGTCCACTTTAAAAAATAAAGACACAAGAAGTATAATTAAAATGAGCATAGAAAAAGAAATACAACCAGGATGAGAGATGTGCTCATTGTGAAAACTTAAGCAACCTGCAGTGAGGCCAGAGGAAGAAAACCCCTGGGGTCTTGGAGCAGGTGTCTGACTTCCCAGGGCTTTTGGTCTGCTTGTTCTGGGACCCAGCGCCCCGGCCTCACACCTAAATAATTGGTTGCTTCATGTTCTCGAAGCTTAGGGAAGGAGAAGACAGTTCAAAGACATGCAGCCGCTCAGAGGGCAGGGAGGGAGCGGCTGCACCTCTTTGGTTTTCTAAATTTCTGCACATCAATAGTCGAAAATGACGTGCTGAGCTGCATAGGGTGAAGCCGCAGCATGAAATTCAGTCTCATGCGGGGGCTCTCGTGAGGAAAATGTATTAATGAGTCAACAATTTCCCTCAAAGTCCCTAAAATTATTACCTGCTACCAAAGAAGCAGTTAAATTTGAACCTCAGGTAACACCACCAGAAGTGTACACGGAAGGCAGATCCACTTCAGCTCTGAGCCCCAGGCTCCTGCCAGCAGCACCCCAAGGTAGATGCAGCCCAGAGCGTCCAGACCAGGCGTCTGGACCAGAGCCCCCGCCCCAGCCGAGGCTCATGTCCCCCCACCTGTGGGGACCTCAAGTTGCTTTTGCTTTGGCAGGTGGTTGGGGGTGCAGGAGGCGGCTCCAGCATTGCTGCACGCAGCCCACCTCTGCACTGCCCGCCCGGGGGTCCACTTCCCTGGGTGCTGTCGACATTCTATGTAGAGAGGCTTGTGCCTCACCAGAAGCCCTGACCAGGGAGAGGGCAGGTTGAGGGGCTTTCAGTGCTGGACAGCCCAGCTCCCTGGCTCCTACTGGCCTCCGAATCCCTGGTGGTGACTCCTGCCGCCGCCTTGCAGGCGTGCAGCCAGGGAGCACAAGAGGACACGCTTGGGGGTCCATCACTGGCCACTGCGCCTGCCTGACCTGCCCACGCACAGCCCTGCATGATGCCAATGGTGCACATGTGGTTTGCTGCACAAAACTTGATTCCACGGTGACTGCTCAGAATTCACTGCAGGGACCTCTCCTACCTCGTGAAGAAGCCTGAAGTTCTCGTTCTGCATAACGACTGGAAAAAATAATACTGTTGCAAATGCAGATCAAGTAAATAAGTAAAATTTACTAAGAAAAAAGGTTTGTTTATCTAAATGTTGGAGGGGAATTTTGGTATCAAATAAAATTTTATTCGCTCCATGAGGAGGCCCCCAGGCCTAAAGAAGGTCACGGAGCTCCTTCTCACGTGGAACCTCCCTTCCTTTGACACAACTTTGTACAGCTAACAGGCTATATAACTAGCTGGTTATGATTAGGTCGCGTCAGACTTGCAAACGGAAAAGGAATCCTGAAATAATTCCTTCCTTGCAGACAGGACATCCCACAGCGGCACCGTCCTGCCGGTTCTCGTGCTGGGCCTGGCCAGAGCACCCACACGGCACCAGGCCTGAGACAACCTGATCATTGTTGCTTTACACGGTTCCCTGACTTTTAAGGTGATTAAAAATTGGGAAAATTTTTTTTTTGTATTTACATTTTAACACATTCTGATGTTCTTCATTTCTTTGAGAAGATTTTAATTTCTGATACCACTGGTCCTCAATGTTTAAGGAATGAAAATATGTAAGGAACAAAAACATGAAGAGAGTGACCTATAATGTGGGGACACAGGTTCTGTGGCCTGAAGCTGTGGAGGGGCCCAGACGAGACACCCCCTCCACCCACCCCCAGCACAAGGAGAAGCCGAGGTGGCCCGGTCCTCGAGGCCACACGCACCTGTAAGCCCTTTACAGATGAAAACCTGCCTCTTCTACTTCCCTCCCTGAAGTCTGGGGAGGGGGTCGTCCTACTTCCCAAGGATCCTGGAGTTGGTCAACTCACAAACCACCCTGTGTCCCAGGACCTCCCTGAGGCCTGGGCCTACCTGGAGCACAACCACACCCTCCCACCATCCTGCCCTAGGCACCGTCCTCCTCCCACTCTCTGGCAGCTCCCTCCTTGGCTGCGCTGGGGAGGACCTGAAACCTCCCCTCTACCAGACAAAGCTCAAACCAAATTGCCGCTGGGGTGCCCCACCAGCGTCAGTGCCGGTGAACCCCTCCTCTGTGCAGACGTGGACGCAAGGCTCACATGTGTGCTGGGGGAGGGACAGCCTAGGGGCTTCACCCCAGGGAGGGGGCGGGCGGTCACACCTTTGGGTGTCCCATGATCGTACAGTGCAGCTGTCCGAGGCCTAGGAACTTGTGTCTACCTCGGCACTGGCTGCTCTCTCTGGGCGGGAGCTGGCTTGGGGGGGACGCGGCAGTTAAAGGAGGGTTCAGTGTGCACCCAAGACGCTGGCGGCAGAGGCTCAAGCAGTAAGAACAGCCAGGGGGAGATGCGTGGGGATACCTACCGACACACCTGCCGATGTTTTTCACTTACCAAAAGAATACCTGAAAAACAAAAAAGAAAATGAATTAACATCTTGGCTTGCTTTGACCAAAAACTTATGATAAGTTAAACCACTGTGTTTCCCCGCTAAGTGAAGCTCCCACCCCTCTGTGGGCCCTCGGGACAGTGTGGGATCGGGGCAGCTGATGTGAGACCCTGCCCGCTGGGCACTGGAGCCCAGGACCCCCCCCCACACCCCCAGGGAGCGAAGACACAGTGAGCAGCGAGTCACACACATTTAGATCCCGCCATGTCCCAGAACACACACAGGGGTGGGGTTCATGCAGCTTGATCAACATCAAAACCCACCCCCGGATACAGGAGAAACACCTGTCCCAGCCACCTCACCGACATCAGGCCTATTTCTGGGCACCAGAAAGGAACGAAGCACGGACGCGCCCCAGTGTGGCAAACCCTGAAAACATGGTGCTCCGTGAGCCAAGCCAGACACGAAAGGCCCCGCAGAGTGTGACTCCATTTATAGGAAGGTCCAGAACAGGCGAGACCTTAGTGGCTGCCAGAGGGAGGTGAAGGGGGGGGTCAGGTTTCTTCTGGGGGTGATGAGAATGTTCTAAACGTAGATACAGTGATGGCCTCAGAACTCCGTGAATATACAAAAACCATTGACTGTACCCTTTAAATGCTTAAATTTCATGGTATGTGAATTACATCTCAGTGAAGACGTTAAGGAAAACAGTTGCTTAATGAAATACGTGTGAATGGAGTGGGCGGTGAGATCCGCCTGGAGGGGCTGCAGGAGGGCCAGAGCGCCTGCCCTCCTACTTGTGAACACATTTGTGATTTTCCACCACGAAAAGTGAGAATAAGAAGACACTTTAGGCCGGTAATAAGCAAAGCGAAACACCAGGGAGGAGGCAGGAGGGATGCAGTGTTGGAGGCTCATTCTTCAGCTTCGTCAGCGGCTCTGGTATCTTTGTCAATCACCCTGGCCTGGTAGAATCACACTATTTACAGGTGAAAGAACACGATGCTGGGATTTGCTTTCCGTTCCAGAGAAGGGCCGCTGGGAGGGAGACAGGACATGGCCTGCTGCGGGGCGGGCCCTCCGGTGTGGATGTGCTTCTCAATTTCCATGACGAAAACCTTTAAACCACCATTGTGCACGCTGGCTAATGCCAGAAGTAAATTTACCCCAGAAATTCTCCCAATAAATAACCTTCTTGAACAGAGAAAGGGAAAGGGGTTGATTTTTAAAAACCCACAAAGAACAAAAGTTTTACGTCTGCATCAGATCAAACTGAAGGTAGTCAGCGGCTCCCCACGGCCAAGGCTGCCCGAGCGCACGCATCTGCGTGGGACAAGGCGCCCGCCAGACCCTGCCGCCTCCACGGTGCTGTGGATGTTTGGAAATGGGCTCTTTGAAACTTCACCTGCTCTGACATTGAGTGTCAAGGCTGCCTGATATAAGATTTTTAAATATCAGCCTGTTTTAGCCAATTACGTGAAAAACTAAAAAGTCGTCATGGCTTTTACAGTTTTATTCTATCTTTCGACAGCTGGCACCTACTCTAGAAGGTACTGACTTCTGTGGAGTTATGCTGGGGGTTGTTCTGTTGTTCCATTCTTTAAAGAAACTCAAGTCTTCCCTTGTTCTGGGCGACATAAATTTTGCCCCCACGTGGCCCATGTTACACGTGCCCTCTGACTGTCTACAAAGAGCGTCCTGCTCCCCTGCGAGGCCCCCACACCTGACGGATAACCCATCAGGGTCTGCAGGTTAAGGGAGCAGGAGGACCCAGGAGGGAGGCCCCGCAGATGCCACGCACTGGCCCGTCCTCCTCAAGCTGCATCCCACCCTGGCAACTTTCTATAGGAGGCTCCTATTTTTACAGGAACACTTTGATTTAAAAGTGCATTAGGTTTCAGCTATTTTTCATTTGTAAAAAGGCTTCATGTGTAAATATTTGTCAAATTATGCTCCCCTCTAGTTGTAAACTCACAAGAATTCTTCCACTTTCTTGCCTGGCATGAAGAACTTCCCCGGAAGCCTATCTAGGGAGTGTTTAGTAGGGAATTAATAAACCATGCTCTACTAAACCACACCCGGATTCCTGGTTTGTGTCTGTGGCTGTTCACATCATCAAGACTGAAGTCCTTGTCACGTGGTGATGGCCAAACACGTGGATTTATTTGCAGAAAAAGCTCGAGAAGAAGCCGCCACAGGCCCTACAGCAGCGGCTTTGTGGAGGGGGCAGGAGGGGCAGGGGAGCACCCAGCAGGTCCCCGTGCCTCCCACCCAGTCGCCAGGACTGTGATAAGTGAAAAATATTATTTAAACACGTTTCTCTATTAATGTTTGGTTTGTTTTTGCTACTTTTGTTTCTCTTGTGATTTGTACTTTGTCCTCTCAAGAACTGTGAGAGAATAAATTTCTGTATTTTGAAGCCCCCAGGGAGCGGCCATCTGTGGCTACAGAATGTCGGCTGTGCGTCTCCTACAGGGTGGTGGAGAGTGGCCCGGACACATCTCCAATCCCAGATGACCACCTCGAAGCACGCTCACCTGCCAGGGAGCCAGCATCACACCTGAGGACAGGCAGGGCGCCCTGGGAAGGGTCCTCACTCTCGCGGTGTCCCAGCCAGGAATACGTGACCAGAGGAAACAGCAGACAGACCCCCAGAGAGGAGCCCTGTTTATTTCAAAGGGACTCATGATTTTAAAACATCGTTATAAAAGGTGAATGTTGCAGAGTAAAGGACACAGAAGAGATACGACAACTAAACTCAACGCCTAACCCCAGACTGGAAAATAAACGCTATGAGGATCATTCTTAGGTCCGGTCAACAAAAGTGGAAAATGAGCAGATGGGGTCACGGGTGGATCCACGTTAAACTCACTGAGGTGATGCCCGTAGGAATGCAGAAGAACGTTCTTCTTAGGGGACACACCCTGTGTATTTAGGGGTAAAGAGATTTATCGGTTGCGTCAAAGTGGCTGACGGGGCTGTTCTCATGTTCTGTGTCCTCACAGATGTTTTTTGTTTAGTTGTTCTTTCAATTATTGAAAGAAAGATGTTAAATCTCCAATCATAATTGTGAATTTGTATATTTCTTCCTTTAGTTCTGTCAATTTTTGCTTCATATATTGTGAAGTTCTGTTATGTGATGCATATGCCTTTACGATTGTTATGTCTTTGTGACCGATGTACTCTTTTGTTACCGTGACCCGTCTCTGCGCATCTGGTGGCACTCCAGGTTTGCGCTGTACTGCGTCGCAGGGTAACGCAGCCACCCCAGCTTTCTGACATGCCTACGTTGCACATCCTCTTCATCCTTCCTCTCTCCACTTAATTGTACCTTTGTATCTAAAGTGCATCCCTTGAAAACTGCACACACCTGGGTCTTGATTTTTTAATAGATTCTTTTAATTATAATGTTTACTCCATTTACATTTAACGTAATTATGGACATAGCTAAACTAGTTCTACCATTCGGTTATGTATTTTTTCATTGTCCCATCTGGTTTCTTTCCAACCCTGTTCTTCCTTTCTTGCCTTCTTTCAGCTGAAGCAATTATATTTAACAGTCCATTTGAATCACGCCGTTGGCTTTTCAGCTATACATCTTTGCCTTATGTTTAATAATTGCCCTAGGGCTAGCAATATGCATCCTCAACTACTTGCAGCAGATCTGGGGTTAATATTTTACTGTCTCATGTAAAATTTAGCACCCAGTGATGTTACAGGTTCAGGAAAGGTTCCCTCCGTCCTTCGTGCTAGTGTTGTCATGTATGTCACCCACATTGCAAACTCCACATTACAGTATCATGAGGTTTCGCCTTAGACTGTCTCACATGTATATTAAAGTTACATAAAAAGAAATATAGAGCATTTTATTTACCACATTTACCATTTCCAGTGCATTTTACCACTTTCAGTAGGTGTGAGTTTCTGCCTAGCAATAATTCCTTCAGCTTGAAGATATTCCTTCAACAGTTTTCATGGTGTGTCTGCTGCAATTTTCATTTATCTGAAAATGTCTTTATTCTGCTTTCATTTTGAAGGCCATTGTCACTGGATGTAATTCTGGGTTGGCAAGTGTTTTTTTCAGCACTCCAAAGACGCGACTCCATGGCCTTCAGGCCTCCTGTGGTTATGAGAAGCCAGACGTCATTTGAGTCTTTATTCTCCAGAATGCAACGTCTGTTTTCCTCAATGCCGCAAGAGTTTCTCCTTGGTGTTCAGTAGTTTGACTAGGATGTGCCCAGATACGGTTTTCTTTCATTTCTACTATTTAGGGTTTGCAGAGCTTCTTGGATTTACAAGTTTATGTCTTTCAGGTATTATTTCTTCAGATACTTTTTATGTCCCATTCTCTGTGTTCTCCTTTTGTGGGACTCCAGTTACACATGTTAGACCACCTGGTGCTGTCCCACAGGCCACTAAAGCTCTGTTTATTTATTTCAATCTTTTTCTGTTTGTTCTTTGGTTGGATAATTTCTATTGATTTCTCTTAAAATTCACTGAGAATTTCTTCTACCATTTCCAACCTGCTATGAATTTTTCAGTACAGAGATTGTACTTTTCGGTTCTAAAATGTCCAACTGACTCTTTTTTAAAGATTCAACTTCTTTGCTAAATTTCCCATCTGTTCATTCATTATAACTACTAGTTCCTTTAAGTCCTTGAATGTATTTGTAGTGGCTGATTTAAAATCCTTGTTGTCTAATTCCAACATCTGGGTAATCACAGGGTCAATTTCTACTGACCTTTTTATTACCCCCTGGTTTGGGATCATATTTTCTTGCTTCTTCATGTGTCTAGTAATTTTTTATTTTATAGTCGACATTATGAAAGACCAAGACTGTTGATAGATCAACCTTATCTGTTTTCTTTAGAGAGTGCACAAGTCCGTTCTGGCAAATAGTAAATTTACCAGCGGGTAAGCTTGATTGCCTCAAGGCTTGTTTTCCGGCTTTATGAGAATCAGTCTAGAACAGCCTTTATTCTAGGGCTAGAGAAGCCCTACTCCTAAGATGTGGCTTTTCTGGGGCTTAGGCAAGGTGCCTAAGGCTTAGGCAAGGTCTCTCCAGACTGGCTGGTTGGAACTCGCGTCTCCCAAGTGACCTCCAGAACCAGCACTGGGCTCACGGCTGCCCAGCTACCCCTCATTCAGGCCTCAGGCCCTCCACCCTCACAGCTTAGTATTAATACTCACCTCAAGACTTAAGGGGAGCCCTGTGCAGATTTCCGTGGCTACCTGTCTGGGCAGCTCTCTTCATTCTGGTACCTTTTCATACAAACCCCAGCTCGTCTCTGTGGTGAGACCTGTGTTCCACGGGGCCCCCCACGGCTGCTGTGTGGAAGATGCTCCAGGCAGAAAGCCCAGGCAGTTAGGGGCTACCTCGGATCTCTCCCCTTCCAGGGGCTGAGCCCTGCACTGCCCATTGTCCAACAGCCAAAACCTACCATCTTGTATTTTACGTGGCTTTACAGTCTTATTGTGGAAAGGCTAGTCCTGAGCCTGCTACTCTGCCATGGATGGAAGTGAAATTCATAAACACTAGTCTTTTATTTTGAAATATTGCCGTAAATGTGAAACATCTTCTCCCCGAAACCGCCTCCCGTGCTGGCCAACAGGAGATCCTTGGAGTGCCACTGGAAGCCCCGTTGTCCTGGACCCTCCCTCTTTGTGTCACCTTTACCCTCCATCCACTGCTCCTTTAGAGCACCCTGGTGATTATGGGATGTACTCTTCGGAGTCAAAGAAATACATATCTTTTGTCATGTAAAAAAAAAATTAAGAAAACATTATAGGAATTTTTAAGATATTTGAGGTTAAGAATCGAAAAGTCCACAACGTAGTTGGATACCTGTAAGGGCCTTGGCAGAAAGGCCTGTAAATCACACCATTATGTGGCCGCAAAGAATCCACTCGGCTCTAGAAAATAAGTCATGATTCTGCAGCCACAGTGCTCTGGAGAAGCACATCTGGACTGGATGCACAAGGTCAGAGTCACCAAGTACCCACAGGGCCAGACGACCCCACTACAATTTGTAAAGACTTGCTGTTTTCCCCAGTATCCAGCTGACCGAAATGTTGCCCTTTTTATTCAGAAATTCTAGAAAACCCTCTGGAAACAGTGGGCATATGATATTCATATATCCAAACACGCGCTACTGGGGAAGAACGAATTCACAACGAAGCAAGCGTGAGTCTTGGAAACTATGGTTACGTGAGTCCTCGCTCCTTCAAAGGGACCTGCACGGCACGGGTCAGCGTGGGAGGGGGCGGCGGGGCCCAGCGCTGGACTCCACTGCTGCCCCGTGCCCGTGCGCTGCCGCAGCCATGAGGGGAAGGGAACGAGCTGGGTGCTGAGGGTGAGACCCTGGGTCTGCTTCCCACAACCACCTTATTGTGGCTGCGGATCTCTGAAAGCCTCGGCCACCTAACTCTGTAAGGAAGCTTTTCTTCCGCAAGTCCCGGTGACCTGCTGAGGAGAAGCTGCGTGGGGAGGAAGCGCAGCCACTGGAAGGACAAGCACCCCCCAGCAACACCATCTGCATCCTTCGTCCAGGGCACAGAGCAGCTGGCGACCAGCCGCAGGGCGGCACCTAAGGTGCTGGGTCCAAGGCAGGAAAACCACTTTACGGCGCATGAGGCCTGAGCAGGCCTGGACTTTCAGCCCCGTCGCGGACTTCAGAGTAGACCAGGGACCACGCCTGTGTGCTCAGTTCCTAAAGTTAATGTTATTCCGAAAGCTGGCTCAACAAGGGATGGTGATGTATGTAATCCCAAGTAAGAGACTCTGGCTCAATCATTACCAAGGCCCACACCGACACGTCCCTGCCGGCACCAAGAGCCCCATGTGGGCTCCTCTGCTTCCCAAGGGCATCCCACATCCCTGCAGGCCCGATCAGACTGAGGTCGGGGCTGCCTCTCCTCGGCGTCAGCTGTGCCAAGTAGGGGCTCCATAAACATCTACTAAATGTACAATGAGCTGAGCCACGGCACTCGTGTTACTGGAAGTTCAGAGTGGTGCCCTGGCAGTAGCTCCCATACTGTACACGCTTGTTGCAGGTTCTGAAACTCAGCTCTCTGTGCCAGCCGTACGCTGTCCTGTGTTCCGATTCTGAGGTCACTTCACCAGCAGGCGCTAAGCTCCAGGGGGGAGCAGGTGTCTCAGACAAAGACATCTGGCAAATGGTGCCACCACCCAGTTCCCCAGCAGTTTAGAAGCAGGACACGATCACAACCCCGCTGACGTGGAAGAGGCCCGGGACATGCCCCTGGAACGCCGATTCTGCAGGGTGACCCCTTCCCACCACAGAGTCCTTGAACCTTGTGAACCAAACAGCTCCAGTCGTTTGCACATTTTTGTGCATCAAACACATCTACGCCTTGTCAAATCTCTTAAAGTGCGCTAAAGACAGGGACAGCAGCCCAGCCAGGAGAGAGGGGCACGGCCCCCAGGCCCACCAAGACGGAGTTACAGACCAGTGCAGGGGCAGGTGGGGGAAATGTACCGCAGGTACTCATGGAACCTCATTTCGTTTAAGTCCTGGAGCCAAAACAAGTTTTTCATCCTCATTAGTCAAAAATAGAGCAGCCGAGTGCAAGCTCACCTGGCACTGGCTGGGCCCTGAGTGTCCCCTGCAGTGCTAGCCTCTGCTCTGGCGCTCTTTGAAGTGGATCCACCGTCCCTCCTGTCTAGGAAGGAAGCGCCAACAGCAGCCCCCTCCGCAGGACCCCTGAGACGCCCCGACTTCCGTCCAAGTTTCTAGAGATAATCTTTTCTTCCTTTTGGGGGCCGGGGAGGTAGAGAAAAGGGTGGTTGTACAGTCATCCTGAATAGCAACAAAGAAACCCTTTAGGGTTATTGCCAAAGTAAAGCACAGATAAAAGAATCTGAAATCCAAAGTTTGGAGAAGTTGATGCTAACTGGAGAAACAGGAGCAGAAGTTACGATGAGGGTCTCTGACACTCTGCAAGGCCACACTGCTTTAGAAAGGCCAGCTCTAATCAGTCAGGTCCCTTTGTAAAGCATTTAAAATTGTATGCAATAACAGTCATTAAACATTGGCTCTACCTGTCTTAAATGCTGGCGATCCCCAAGATGTTTAAATTCCTAGACCAAGAGGATGGACACTAAAATACACGTACTAAAATACACATGAGTCCACGTGACATAAGCAATGATTAAATAAACAGATAAACGGGCGACCAGGGACACACCTCCCTGAGGAAGAACCCTCACCACTCACGTGGACCCCCTGAGGAGGCAGAAGGCCCCAGGCCTGCGAGTGGGCTGTGCACAGAGACTTCCTCCCAAAGAGCACAGGACGGGAGGGCGAAGAGTCACTCAAGTGGAGAAACCTGACAGCACGCCCCCCGCCAGGCAGGCCAGGGCACTGTCCCAGGGGATGTCGTGTGGGCAGCGGGCATCCGGCGGCCACATGGCAAACCACTAACAGCCACATGTGTAGTGCACACGGGGGGTCTCATAGGAACATGACCCTTCCCTGCACACTAGCCAGTGGTGAGCACCTGATTCCAGCGCACGCTGGAGCCTGTCCTGACTGCACACACGTGCCTGGGACATGGAGAGGCCTTGGGGCAGAGCCAGTCATGGGTGCCAGCTTCCTGCCCTGCCCTGTGAGAAGGTGACAGCTGATGACACCCTTCTGACCCAGAGTGCTGACACCTGCAAGGAACACTGGCAACTGTGCTGGGCGGCCTCGAGGCCAGCACAGCCATGTGGCAGGGTTGCGCTCACCTACAGGTGCCCTGCATGCCAGCTCCCGTCTCCCTGAGTGAACCTCTAGGCACTGTGCTGTGCCATCAAGCCAGGTCCTGGCATCATCAGCCTCCACTCAGACACAACATCTGGGGAACAGAGGTTACATGCAAGGCAGATGAAGCCAAGTTCTCAGAACATCACGAATTCACTGGTGTCCTCAATGATGCTCCAGTCTCAGCCCACAGGCATCCTCTGGCCACGCCAGTCCAAGGGGGGATGCTCGGACAGAGTCCTGGTTCTGACCCCTGGGGCCTAAGCTGGCTTCTTCCTGTCTCCCTTCCCGATGGACACAAGAGCCGCACAGGACCCCACAGCCTGCCAGCCCATCATGAGAACCAACCTGGGGCCACAGGAGCCAGAGCAGGCTCGGCCAAGCTGCCTGGCCTGGAAAGAGCCCTGTTGTGACAGGCAGGAGAGTGACCAGACCACTGACTGACAACTGACGGGCCACTGATGGGCCAGACCACTGACCGGACCACAAAGTAGCCCAGGGCCAGCATGTGGCATCACTGCATCTAGTGGACGTCCCCAGAATAGGTAGGCCATGTGGGTTCTAACAATATGTGAAAAGCACAAAATTCTCTCTCTCTCTGTTTGTCAAAAAGGCCTTCTTTATTTAAAAAAAAGGGAACCCAGATGGTCCCTGACTGCCCCTAATCACATGCCCTCAGAGACAGCCTGTGACATCACTCCTGTCCTTGAACATTATCACACCAAAGCTCTTCCAATCGTGCTCGATCACGGGGATGAGGCATGGGGTGGCGGCCGGGGTCACCCACACGCACCACCAGGCCCGAGGACCCTGTGCCTTGGAGCCCTCTGCAGAAGCGGGAGATTCCAAACGTCCGCGGACCACATTTATTCCTGACACTGGGACTTCATCTCAGCTTCTGAGTCCGGGAGAAGCTGACAGCACAGCCACGTACGAAGTGGACAGGCCTCAGAAGAGGCGGCCACTTCATGGACACGGCAGTGCTGGGCCGCCCAGGACACCCGTGCGGCACCAAGCTGGACGTGATGAGCTGGACAGGTGGGCGCACCTCCTGCTGCTGCTGGCCAGCAAGCCGCACTCGCACCTGCTGCGGACACGCTCCAGCAACGGCGTCCCTTATCTGAGCATCTTAGCCCCAAATAGAGATTCTTCCCTCTCAACTTTAAATACATGGGACGTAAAAAGAATAGACCATGTCTAACTTTAATTTTGAATTTTGGGGTATCAAGAAAAATAAAGCCTTTTCTACTTGGCAGGTCCTTATGGTCTTGGCACGGGGTCAAGCCACTTTTCCCTCAAGCTTCTAACAACCTGAAAACTGCCGTCCGCCAGGGAAACCAGAGTCCAGGCCGAACCGAGAGTGCCTCCTATGTGGATAGCCTGCATCAACTTGAGCCCCTCACCCGGATCTGCGGCACCTGTGAGTCCCGGGCCCCACGGCCACACACGTCTGTGCCCACTGGGCAGCACACGGTGCCTGTGAGCGCAGACTGCTGGCAGCAAGAGCGGGGTCAGCCACTTGTCTCAACTGCGAGGTTCTCTTCTTTTACATTTTTCACCTCAAACTACTCACACATCATTTCTGAGAAAATATACTTCTATTTTATTTGGCTTGAGGGAGAGCTTAGATTAATTTGAATCACATTTTTTAACATATCTAAGGGGAGAGGAGCAGAGTATCTTTTCTAATGAAACAAATACAAGACTATATTCTTGCCCTGACTCCTCAGGCTGGTTTTCAAAACCTTTAACCTGGGGTTAATCTTTCCTGACCCACATATCCTAGACATGACTAGGAAATACTTTTTAAAGTAAAACTTAAAGTCAATATAATTTCTCCTGGTTGCTAAGTGTAGTAATGTGGGACCCGAGGCACATGTCAGCATCCGGGACTTGCCCCCACATGTGCACGCTCTCGACTGCTGTAACTCCAACCGTCACAACTGGGCAAAGGTACATAAAACTCTCCTTCCTCTGGTTTGGATTAAAACCATGACATCTCAAAAAAATAGCAACCTCCAAGAATCACAGAAAAATGCAGCCATAGTCCCCCGCTCTGTGCTCACAAACTTCCACTTCCACTGCCCAAGGAGACCGAGGAAGCACAGACGCCAGTCCCCCGAGGTGACAGCACCCCATGAACACCATGTGGGGAGGAGCTCGGAGCAGAGGAAGCTTCCCTCGCCCCACAGCTGCTTGACCAGCACAGTGCGTGACAGCCCCCCCAAGACAACCAGACAGCCGGGGACACGGCACACACGGTCCCCCTCACCATGCAGAAACCAACAGTGGCTGCAAAACAACTCCTATTTCCACCCTCACTGTTCAAAAAGAAAATGTAATAAATCAAATTAATTCCTCTCTCTAGGAAACCAACACAGTTTCACAGTGTATGACCATAATGTGTTTTTGGTCACTTGGCGACCAACACGAGTGTCTAATAAGAGACATGCCCGCGGGTGGAGTAAATGGCTGCAACAAGCCCCTCGGTTTTTCCTTGTGGTAACACACAGGTTAATTCCCTGTTTAGCACAGCTCATGCCCCAACTAAATGGTGCTAAGATGTTCCCGAGCACCTTCCTTGAACTTCAGAGCTCTGCCCAGTGCGGTGTGTTTGCTTGTGCAGGAGGACAGGGATGTGTGCCCAGGACAGCAGGGGGCAGGGGCCAGGCGCCTGCAGTGCCCAGTCTGCTGTCCTGCAACCCCCCACTCCTGCTGCCCAGGGTCACGCACACTCGGCCCCCCAAGCCCAGCCCCCCGCCCCGGGCCTGCACAAGCCCAGCATCCCACTAGCAAGCTGGGGCCTCGGGCAGGACTGGACGCGAGACTCAGCCAGGGCAAAGCCTCTCAGGCAGGCTGCAGAGGACGGGAACACGAGCCACACCCTGGTGGCTCCCAGCCCCTGGAGACATCGGGTAAGACAGCAAGGTCACACTGAAGGTCAGTGCCAAGTGCCCAAGCCTCAGACAGTCTGGGTTTAAAGTCCACTCTCTAGGAAAGGTCATGTCCTGTTCCATGACTGAGGAAATTGCTATGTCCTGGGCCAGCACCGCAGAGACTGTCAGGCCACCGATGGACGCCATCCCAGGAGGACAAACAGCACCTGCATGGATCACTGGTACAGACGCTTGGACATCTCCACCTCCCACACATCCACATGGACGCTTACCCCATGTCCACCTCCTACATGTCCACACGGATGCCTGCCCTGCGTCCACCTCTGGTCCCCACGGCCATGAGGTCCGCTCCTCCTGCCAGGGCAGGTCTGACCTGTGACCCCAACACCATGCCTGGGACTGGCTGATGATGGTTCCTTTTGAATAAGAAGGGGGGAGCAAAAGGGCCTGCCTCAAAATCCAGCCTACCAGAGTGCTCCCAAAGCCCACCCCTGCCTCTGCCTCCTGCCAGGCCCCCATGGCTCCACAGGCTGGCCATGTAGTGTCTTTAGCGGGGACATGCCACTCCAAACAGAACCAGGATTTTATTCCCCAACATGAAAGCCTCCTGCAGTTTGGTTGATTGGCAACCAGCAGCCTCTACCATGGCCTGAGTGAAATGATGATACTCTACTGAATTAATTTAAGATGAAAGCTAGTTCAGTCCCTCCACCTGCCAGGAGACCCAGGGTGCGTTTCGCAGTGAGCATCTGAGTGATGGCAAGCTCTGCACTGCACTCAGCTCAGTGCTGCCCACTTACCAGACCTGTCCCACGTTGACCAGGGACAAGTAGAGGACCCAGAGGGCAGCCATGAGGACCATGTTGGCACAGCCAGTCACCAGGGTGAACGATGAGATGCCCAGTCCGAGGAGAGCCAGCAAGTCCAGGTTGAAGTTCATGTCTGCCCAGTCCAGCAGCCAGAGGACGGTCGGAGCAGAGCTCAAGGCCTCCCAGCCGAGCCTGCCCTGGAAGTGCCGCTGGATGCTCGTCAGGTATACCTTGCAGGGCAGCAGCCCCTTGTCTCCAATCAGCTGCTTGTTCTGGTGAAAAGCCACCAGGAACGCCACAACTGGAAGAAAAAGAAGAGGACCAGGGATTGAGCAGGAACCATCTGTGGACGCCAGTGGGCCCTACTCAGACGTGTGGGGGCTTGGCTGGGCGGGAAGAGGAGGCAGAGTCCAAATGGTTTGGAGTCCAAACTTTAGACTCAAGGAGTCTGAGTACTTTCTCAAACTCTTGGGGGAAACATTGGAAAACCCAACCTGGAGAAGACGTATTGCACATGTGTATGTGTGTATGTATATATGTGTTTTATCTACTTACAATACGTGTAAAAAAATTAGACATACATTCACATAAAACATGTGCCTGCTTACACACAAACCGTTAGTTGGCCATCCAGACCTAACTCTGCATCTGCCATCATGAAATACACCCTGAGAACCGTGGCTCCGGGCAAGAGTGCTGCCCCCAAAACATGCCACAGGGCTCAAAGCGTATTGCTTACACGTGCGCCACGATCACCTTCCACCCAAACCACGAGTTTCTGAGTTCATTTCTAACGATGCCCACCCACACGAGAGCACTTCCGTGTCCTCTGGACTTCAGGGTTTACACAGAGACGCTGGCAGGACACAGAACCACGCTCCCGTTTGCAAACACGAACAACAAAGACAGTAGGTTAAAAGCAAACACAAGACAAAAGAAAGCTGGAGTGGTGATATTAATACCATAAAAATAGACTTAAGAACACGGAATAAGGGACAAAGGAGAATGTTGCGTAATGATAAAAACATTACAATAGCAACACATAAAAGTATATAAAGATAAATCTAACAAAATAGAAACAGAATCCGCATGTGGAAAACTACAAAACACTGGTGGAAAACATCAAAAGAGACCTAAATATACGGAAAGATACACCATGTTCACGTACTGGACGAGTCAAAATCACTAAGGTGTTGATTCTCCCTAGTTAGATCCACAGACTCAACACAACCTGAACCAAATATCCAGCAAGATTTTCTGTAGATATTGACAAGATGATTCTAAAATGTATATGGAAAGGCAAAGGAACTAGAATAGCCAAAATAATCCTGAAAAAAGAACAAGTTGGAGGGCTCACATTACCCAAATTCAAGACTTGCTATAAAGGCCAGGTGCGGTGGCTCACGCCTGTAATGCCAGCACTTTGGGAGGTCGAGGCTAGAAGATCGCTTGAGACCAGGAGATTGAGACCAGCTTGGGCAACATAGTGAGACCCCGTCTTTACAAAAAATACAAAAATTAGCTGGCATGGCAGTGCACATCTATAGTCCCAACTACTCGGGAGGCTGAGGCAGGAGGATCGCTTGAGCCCAGGAGTTCAAGGCTGTAGTGAGCTGTGATCGCACCACTGCACTCCAGCCTGGGCGACAGTGCAAGACCCTGTCTCAAAGCAAATAAACAAACAAACAAAAAGACTTGCTATAAAGCTAATCAAGAAAGTGTGATATTGGTAAAAGGACAGCCACATAAGTCGATGGAATAGAACAGAGAGCCCAGACACAGACCCACACAAATATAGTAAACTGATTCTGACAAAGGCTCAAAGATAATTCCATGTAGAAAGAACAGTCTTTTCAACAAATGATGCTGGAACAAATGGACATCCACATGCAAAGATGAACCTCTACAAACACCTTATACAGAAATTCACTCAAAAGGACCAGACCTAAATGCAAAACAGAAAAGCATAAAACTTCTAGAAGAAAATCTATGTGGCTTGGGTTTGGCAATGAGTCTTTAGACAACACCAAAGTATGATCCATGAAATAAAAAACCTGTAAATTGGACTTTATCAAAATGAAAAACTTTTGATCTGCAAAAGATACTTTTAAGAGAATGGAAAGATGAGCCACAGATAGGGAGAAAAATATAGGAACAGGCACCCCCAGCATCCGGACTGGGGCCTCTAACCCCATCCTCCAACACAAGCACCAGGGCTCCTTGGAGAAATGGCTGATTCCAGGGCTGGGGCAGGAAATACAAGATGAGCCTGCAGCATCCTATAGCACCAGAGAGCAAGGAGGTGCTCAAATAAAAGAACAGAGGCACAGCAAAGGGATGTGGGAAACAACCGGAAAAGACCACCAGTGACCAAAGCTGGAGCGATTTGAGCAACAGACTAGTGAAGATACTGCTGGACTGTAGCCCAGAGTATAAAATAAAAGTACATGAGTCCATAGTGACACAAATCAATGACTGATGTATAAACAAATGGGGCAGAAGACACAAGTCTTCCTTACAGAGGAATTCCAAATAATACCTGTAGATCTCCCCCAGGAGGCGGTGCGGGGTCCCCCCTCCCCTGGAGGTGGCTGGACTCAGTGACCGGTGTCCAGAGGACAGAGTGGGTGGGAAAGCAGTGACTTGTTAGAGGGCACCTGGCAGACACACCTCAGCCAGGAGACGAGAGTCGTGTGGGTGCCAGGTGTCCCCGTGTGTGACGAGAAGGGCCCCTCCCTGCTGTAGGGTCTTCCCAAACCCCCCACCCAGTCCAATCACAAGAAAACACAGACAGACCCAGTTTGGGGGACGTTCTACAAACCATATGGCCAGGACTGCTCAAACCGTCAAGGTCGTGAAAACTAGGAAAGCCTGGCCCAGGCCAGAGGGGCCGGAGGAGACTCGAGGACTGAGCGCAGTTTGGTTGCTGGGGGGAGGGGGGCCTGGGCGGGACGGGCACTGGTGGGAAAACTATAGAGTCAGCAGCTTGATTAATAATGAATAGAGAGAGAGAGAGAATGTCTCTTGTAAGCCCACTGTGCAACGCCCACTCAGGGCACTGTGTGAAGACAGCTGACACCTGCCCCTCCCCACAGCAGGCGCACTGCAGGGCCGCCAGGGCTACCAAAGGGCCACCAAAGGGCCAGGTGGTCCTCTGAAGGTACTGGAGATGGAAAGTGGCACTGAATAAGGAGGAAGAAGGCGGAGACACACAGAGCACAGGGCTGCAACAGAGGCCCACATGCCCCTCCTGCCTTTCCCATGGGCAGAAGTGGCCTGAGCCCTTCTCTGCAACATAAGGACACCCTACAGTGGGGCCTGCCCAGCTCTGGCAGCCTCACGTGGACGGACAGTGCCAGCTGCTTCCAAAGGAGCCCAGGTAATATGTGTTTATGTGGGTATGTGCATGCACGTGTATATGAGTGTGTGTGCATGCATGTGTGTGCAAGTGTATATGCATGCGTGTACACGTGAGTGTATGCATGTGTGCAAGTGTGTGCATGTGCATGTGTGCATGTATGCGAGTGTGTGTGCATGTGTACACCCAGGCGTGTCTGGAGCGGGGGGGAAAAGCAGATAGCGACTGGTCAGCTGCTGCACACTTCAGAGCCCCACCCTCACCCCCACTGGGCTGGGGGCTCCTTCCACACCAGGACCTTATTAGCAACAGCTCAACAGCTAGACCATGACTCCAACACCATAGAAGAAAAACAATATTTGGTTTCACCAATTTAAATTTTAAGAAGTAATTCTAAGATAAGATGCACAGGAAACTTCCTACTTACGAGGAAAAAATGAGAAATTAGACTTAGGTTTCAGAGAACAAACCTATTTCAGTTTCCACTCGTGTTATAAAATAGCTAAGTAGAAAGAAGAGCTAATGTTTCAAAACAGCATGGGCTTTTGAAGCTAAACTAACCAACCAAGCCCCTCAGAGGGGCGCAGTCACCACCACCCCACACCCCCCGTGAAGGAGGGTGGCGGGGCCAAGCCACGGAGACCCTGTCAGCCTCTCGCTAGGCCTGAGACTGACCTGGGAGCAGCGACCAGGACACACCATGCCACCTAAGCTCTCTTCATTGAGGATAATCTGCAAATATTTTCTTTAAAAAATCACAAAGAAAAAAATTAGTTTTCCCTTTTTCTTTCCCTTTCAGATAAACTGCCATAAAATTAAAACAGAATCATCCCAGAAATGTCATTCTCTGTTGGGTGGTTTTTGTTGACTGTGGTTAAATTCTAGGCCTTGGCACAATAACCTCAAACACTTTCTCTTTGAAGGAGCGTGCTGTGGAGAGCCCCAGAGGTAGGGCGGTGGTGTTTGCTTTTTAAGCAAACTGCAAGCATTTTACAGCGGAGCTTGTAAAACCAGTGCGTTTCACTAGAACTCAAGAGGCCTGGAGAGAAGGAACAGAACTCACTTCCCACAAACTCTCAGACACACCAAACGCCCAGAACAAAACAGGAGAGCAGGATTCTAACTCTTCTTCGTGGTTCCATTTTTTCCTCAAATTTTCCAAAGAACAGCTGGGAGGTTAGCAAATACGGTGCAACGACTCTGCCGGCTGCGTCAGTCCCGTCCTCGGCGCTGTCTGAGAAGGCCGAGCCACAGGTCTCAGGTGAGATGATTTATCTGGATGAGGAGAGTGACAAGCCAGCGCTTTCCAAAGCGCTGTTTAAATTCACCTCAACGTCCTCAAACTGTTGGGGGAGAAGTCATAAAGCCCTGTACAATGTGTAGCACAAACACGGAAGGACGACAGAGCACGCATGACAAGCACATCACACACGCATCTGCACCAAAAGGACGGCGTCATGAGCCAGCAAAACCGTCCCCTACAGAGTCTGGGCCACACTAGCTTTGAGATCCTTTAGAAGTCAGGTTTTAGAAAGACATATTTTCCCAGGGACTTGAGGGTAACAATATGGAACCAGGAAGACAAACGTTAAAGTCCTCCCTTCCTGCCAATGTGGAAGCACCTTCTGCAGCCTGGTGGGTCTGCGTCACTCAGAGGACCCCGCCAAGCAGCGGGCAGGAGGAGCCCACTCTCTTCTCCGTTTAAGCTTCATTAAGGGTATTTTCCTGGTTTCAGCTCAAGCTAGACAAGTGAGCGGATCCCAGCTGGCCTCGTTACAGGACCCAGTGGGGTGTTCCATTTGGTGCAGACACGGGACTTGGAGTGAGCGGACTGGGTGAGGTGACAAGAACCTCATCCTGAGCTAAGGACACACGTCTTGAGACGGGACGGGATCCCTGAGTCCCCCAGGAAAGAACAAGAAAAAGCCTCACAGATGCCTCATTACATAACAAGGACCAGTTTCAAGGATGGAGAGGACAGCGGGACACCAAGATGCTAAAGCTTCCGGGGACAACAAGAGTCAGGCTGCTTGCAGACGCCTCAGTCCTGCAAAGTTCTGAGGAAAACCGCACTGGCCGGGGATTGCACACCCAGGCGAATCAGTGTTTTCCACGTAGGCAAGGAAGGACAGACACAGACCATTCACCCGTTCCACATCCTTTCTTGAAAAGTTGTTTGGGGATATGCTCCAGCGAAAGGAAGAACACACCAACAAATAGGAAGACACGAGATTCAAGGAATTATGAATATAACCTGAGAGAGGACTCTGGACAGCCTATGTCCCGAGTGGTGACACGCAGGGCTGGGGGCGGGGCGGGGCAGGGAGGGGACATGGCTGGAGAAGCATCCCGTGCAGACACAGCAACGAGGGACCTCCTGCAACAAGTCAGGGCATTTCACTGAGCAGGCAGAGCGTGGACGTGTAAATAAAACCCTCTCCCTGGCTTGAAGGAGCTCGAGGTGGACAGGTGAACAGTCAGGACCACACCGGAACAGGGACAGTATCAACTGTGCCGAGGGCAAAGGAAGCAGGGAGCAGGGCTTGATCACTCCGCCCGGGAAGGGGTTGGGGCCCCGAGATGACGGGAGCTAAGTCTGAAGGAAAGTAGCACTTGAGCAGCCACGGAGAGAAAGAGCGCACGCAGTCCAGGCCAGGCAGTCTCAGGACCACAATCACGGGGAGGGGACACCCCAATTGGGAGGGAAGCGGCAGGAATGGCCAGGCTCAGAGAACAGCCAGCCAGTGCACCCCAGCGGAGGTAACCTGGGTCCCACGCAGGGTGGCCCATCGGGAGGGACGGCTGTCTCTCACACAAGCAGCCCCGTGGGCAATCCCTTCGAGGGTGCACTGGCTGGTAACACGGAGGCCAGGCCCTCTCCCACCTTTGCTCCATCTTCCTCGCCACCTTGGCTCATCCCTAATGCCAAATCTCTCCCTCCGAGCAGCACAGGCACGCGTCAACCTCCAGGGGCAACAGGGAAGCCCCTGCACTCATAACTGGACCACCCACACGCACACACTGCGCACCGCACGGCTGCCCAAGCCTCGGTCCCGTCTGGGGCTCGGCCCCAAGACGACATGAGCTGAGACAGCCCAAGCACCTCTGGGGGTCTCTGCCCCGACCCCAGACGCGGCACCCACAGAAGGTACCAGTCAGCAAGGCCAGTCCGCAAAGACCCACACCAGCCAGCTGGTCTCCCCAAATGCCTCCCCAATTGGAAAACATCTCCAAAACGTTTGAACTTCAAAGGAAATGTCCTTTCGCTACATTCAGACACACTCAGCACTGACCGCGAGCCTTTCCCGGTGCGTCCTCCATCTGTGCTGCGGGAAGTGCGCGGATGCCGCGCAGCAGTCCCACCCTGGCCGTGGTGACCAAGGTAGCTGTTCTCTACCTCATGATGGAATCGTCTGGATGAGTGGCACGGCCAGGGTGTGGGGGCCAGCCCTGAGCCTTGCAGTTCCCACCTGCCACAAGCTTTCAGAAAGTTCTCTGCAGTGAACTGGTAATAACCAATCCAGTTCTGACCAACTGTACTTACATTATTTCCAAATAATTTCTCAATTCTAACGTGGCTTAAACACATTGCCTACATATTATGTGTAATTCTCATCAATTGTAAACCAAATTAAGTCCAGTTCAGGAAAAATAGGCACAGATGTTGAACCAGTCTTACCCTGGAGGGTCTCAAACAGCCACCTACTGACTCGAAATGGAGCTTTATAGATGGCAGCTTTAGCAAACACAGGAGCTCCCCCAAGTCCCACGAGTTCAGCCCCAGCTCCCCTTGGCTGCTGACGGACGCACCTTCCTCGGCACCCTGGAGGGGGGTTTCTCAAAGGGTCCAGGAGCCAGGCTGGCTGAAGGGGCCCCAGACACACCTGTCACTGCAGGGCTCAATAGTGCTGCCACGTCTTCAACCCATCTTTTACCACTTAGAGCCACTGCAGAAAGAGGCTCGGCGCTTCAGGTTCATTTCCAAGACAAAGTGAGCACTAGCATGACCAGCCCCGTGCCCAGGCTGCTGTGCAGCTCGGCGGGCTCGCAGCAGCATGCACTACTCTCCTGACGTATCCCTGGAAGGCTCCAGGGGTGGGCCCTGCTATCCCCACTCTTCATTAGAGAACACCAGGTAGTGCTTGTTAGCATCATGACCACCGGGAGAGGGCCGTGTCATAGGGCAGCAAGGGCTTCCTGGCCAGGCTGCTCTGCCCTTCGTTCCCCAGTGACCCTGGTCATGGCACTCTCTCTTGGGCTCTGTTTCCTCATCATACACAGGGACAGAAATAGGCCTGACTGCAGGAGGTACCAGGACCCACTCCACAAACGTAGCACCCAGATCCCACAGCCCAGGCTGAGAAGTCCTGTCACGTGAGCTTTTACTCATCTAGATCCAGCCATTCCTAGGAGCAGCATCCTGTGCTAAGTGGACGGGCGGTGTCAGGTGTCCACTGCCACCTTGGGCTGCCTCAGTCCTTCCAGGGGCCCGGACTCCAGGACCATCAGCACTGATGCACACCGGCTGGCGGCTGAGCCTGCCTCGCTGCCCACCGGGAGTAGGACGTCGCCAGGAGGTGAACGTGCACTTGCAAAGCGCTCAAGCAAGGTGCTACAGCAACATCTGTTCAACACAGTAAGCATTCTCAGGGACGGGGTCCACATGTCAAGATGACAGGTGAATCTTTATTCCAACCTGCTCTGGCAGCCCTGTTAAAATGCTGCTTCCCTGTAACAGAACACACTCCACCTCCCAAGGCATCACCACTGCAGATGGTCCCCAGAAACCATTTCATGCACAGCCTGAACTGAGTGTAGTGAGCTCACCCCTGGCATCTATACACCCCGACACACTGAACAGAAACATCTATGGCTGCTGGGGAAGGAACCAGCACCACCACAGACACAAAATCCGCCTGGAGCAGAAAGAAGCTTGTTGGTGGCAGCCACCTCTCTGGGTCTGGCTTCAAGTCTTCACCAGGCCTTTCCGTGTTTCTGACACAACAAGTTCTCCTGGTCTCTACACCTTCATCATGTGCCTTTGGAGATGAGCTGCCTAAAGTTAAGCCTAAGTTCACCATCTTCTAACAAGGGGAGTTTCTACAGAACACATTTGGCTGTGTGTTTAATTACAAGTATTTCAATAGCTAGAAACGTTGTAAAACTCAACATCAAGTGAAATATTTGGAGAGCCCCTACGGCATCCTGGAAAAACCCTGGGATTCTGTGGGACAGGATATGGCTCACAGTCCCAGTAGGATCCAGAACTTTCTAGAAAGAGGTAAATGCAGGATGACTATCAGCTTGTACCAGGCCTCAGCCAGAAAACCACATCCCTGGAAGATGGGAAACTGGTTCCTTGATACAGCTGAAAAGCACTGATTCTACCCCAAATATAGTCACTCCCAAGACAGACAAAAATGCGTATGTCAAAGCAAACTGTTCCATGCCAGGCACCAGGCTTAAAATATCTGCTTGACCCAGTGGTTTAAAATCTAATGGAACAGAGAACCCCTGCAGAGATCAAAGGCAGCCTCTGCTCACTGAAAGACCCCTGAGCCTGGCTTTTACAAAGCTGTGCTCTTGCAAGCAAAGCCGCTGGGGCTTCCACTGTATCATAGGCTCGCCTTTTAAAGGTCTATTAAAGTCTCACAGATTCACTTTATCTTGACTTCATCTTTTGCTAAGTGACAGCGCAAACTTTTACAATGACTATTTAATACTGTGGAGGATAAAGCACCACTGGGAAGAACTATTGTTTTATAATAGCTTTAGAAAGAGAGAGCTTTAGTACTCGTGTGACGGCACAGGCGCCTAAGCCGAAGCCCGTGTTGGCAAAACCACAGAACCCTCATGGTAATGACTGTGTCTCTGCTTTGCACTAGGAGGGGGCCCTAGTCATCACACACAGTGTGAAATCTGGCCTCACCCCTCCACAGGAATGCCCGCAAACTTCCCATGACGTCTGTGAACAGATGCTGTCCCAAGAGCTTCTGCAACGGGAATCTTTCCTTCCGCGTGCGAGGAAAGTAGGTGAAGAAAGGAGACAGGCATCCCACGCCACAGCGTACAGCTGTGCCTGGGCAGCACCTGCACCCACCCAGGCCAGCACCACCGCAGCCTGGTACTCTCCCCTCGCTTCCAGGCCTATGTGAGAACCTCGGGGTTCAGTCTTTGTTACTACTGGCAGGTTGGGCTTACAAAACATTTGCGTGTTCACTAACATCCCCATGACGACGGACCGTTCCCCTCCAAACCAAAGTTCTGGGTTTTAAGGGACTGGGGTGGGAGGGAGTTGCAATGGGCAGCTGCCCCCGTCCAGAGGTTTTGAGGCTGAACTGACTTTCCTTAGAACCCTGCTCTGCAGGCTGGTCAGCAGACAGGCCCTGTACAGCTGTGGGCATGAAGGGTTCCCAGCCAGTGTCAAATCCCTGAGGGAGGCATCAGGCTTCCCGTGCTGATGAAGTCCTCAAGGCCCCTTGCCCCTCTCCCCACCAAGCCTCCTCTGGGAATCCTCCCAAAAGCAGAGTGAGCAACTCGGTTGAGACTCGTAAAGAAGAAACTGCAGCGGGACCACCAGCCAGTCACCTTCCACTCAGCACTGGGAGACAGGAAGGGAAGGAGGCTCCCAGCCGGCTCCCCAGATTTCGGGAGGGGCTGCTGGGGGTACGGGATGCAGCAGTGGAACCTGCAGGTGTGCAGAGGCGGCGAAAAGAGTGGGAACGTCTTATTCCTTTCACAACTGGGGCTGCCCTGTGCGGTGGGGCAGCAGGTGCACCCTCCTCCCCATGCCCTGCGCCCTGCCCCTCAGCGAGGATGCAAACCCCCCACCTGATAACCAATGGGTGACTCGTAGTTGGCTCCAGCTAGACTCTGAGCTTCGGGGACAGGGGCCCTGAGGCTGCCCCCGCCACGCAGAGACACGCTGTGCCAACTTTGGGGGGCACGAGGTGGGGTCCCGGGAGACGACAGCTGGCGGGCGGGGACTGGGAGAGGGCTCGGGGCTGGCGTCAGTGGGCAAAGGAGGGCCAGATACAGAGTCACCTGCTAAGCGACCTCATCCTCCCCTACCCGTTCCTCTGCCCCCTCTTGAGCCTCACCTTACCCAGACTGAGGCAGGGAGAAGGGGGCGTGTGGAGGGCAAGCGGAGGGCGCGTGGGGGGTGGGGCGCGGAGGGGGTGGGGGCAGGAGGGGCGGGGCGAGGAGTGGGCGCGGGGCAGGAGGGGCGGGGCGGAGGGCGCGGAGTGGGCGCGCGGCAGGAGGGGCGGGGCTGGGGCGCGGAGTGGGCGCTGGGAGGAGGGGCAGGGCTGGGGCGCGGAGTGGGCGCTGGTAGGAGGGGCGGGCGGGGGCGGAGGGCGCGGGAGAGGGGCGGTGGGGCGCGGGGGGGGGGGGCGGGGGGGAGGGGGGCGGGGCGGAGGGCGCGGAGTGGGCGCGGGGAGGAGGGGGCGGGGCGGAGGGCGCGGAGTGGGCGCGGGGAGGAGGGGCGGGGCGGAGGGCGCGGAGTGGGCGCGGGGAGGAGGGGCGGGGCGGAGGGCGCGGAGTGGGCGCGCGGCAGGAGGGGCGGGGCTGGGGCGCGGAGTGGGCGCGGGGCGCGCGGCGTTGTTGACAGTGGCGGGAGCCCGGGCCTGCCCGGCACTCACAGTAAACGAAAGCTAGGGCCTTCAGGAGCACGATCCTGGTCAGCCAGAAGGTGCCCGTGCGGAGGCGGGCCGGGCAGTCCGCGGAATCGCGGCCCGCAGCGGGCGGCGACCCAGGCCCTGGGTCCACGTCCCCGGCTTTCCGCTTCCTCAGCGACTTCTCGGGCGCAGCCATTGCTGTGCTGTCACGACGCATGCGCATGGAGAGCGGCGCGCCCGACCGCCCCGCCCACCGGCCGGCGCCCCGCCCCTCGCCCGCCTCCCGCGCGGGCCCGCTCCTACCCGCTCGCGGGGCGCGGGGCACCGGGCACTACCGCCCTGCCGCGGACCCGGCAGGCGCTGCACCCGACCGCGGGCGCTCAGGGCTGCGAAGCGCGGGGCTGGGGAGGGGTCGCGGGGTCCCCTAGAGGAGACGGGGTGTTCGGCCGGAGCAGGCACCAAGCCCTGCGGAACGGGATAAACCGTGGGGCTCTCAGAAGGAAATGTGTGAGGTGTGCGGTTTTCCTTATTTATTTGTAAGAGCTCTTTACATATGAAAACGCTACTCTTTTGCGTATATTGCAAATGTTTGTCCTGGCTTTGTTTTTGTTTTTACATCTTGTCTTTATCCTCTCAATTTTGTTCCTAGTGTTTTGACATAAATTGTTAATACTTATCTGGCCAAATGACCCAACTTTATCGCTTGTTTAATTATATCTTCACCACCATAGTGTAAGCCTCAGGAGGGCAGGGACTGACTGGACATTGGATCCCCCAACTCTAGGCCAGACCAGCTGCTGCTGGAACCCCTCCCCAGCCCCAGCCTGCCCCTTGGTGTTGGGGTAACGGTGTGTATGTCCCTCTTACGGTGTGACTTTCTTTACGTTTCCTTTTCTTTTCCACGAAAACCCCTCTCTTGGGAGCCCAGCCGTGAAATGGGATGTGTAAAAGGTGTTGCAGTGGGTGGAGGCTGCCGCGCCTCCAGCAGGGCAGTGTGAGCTGGGGATGGGGGGAACAGTTAGCTCCGGCCTGTGCCCTGCATCCAGGTCCTTCCGCGGGAACCCATGACCTGCACCTCCCCTCCTCCTCGTCTGGGCGCCAGCTCAGGGTGGGCCAGCACAGTCATTTGGGGAGAATGCGGAGAACCTAGCACCCTCGCTGAGCCCAAGCCTGCAGAACTTCTGAGTCCTTGTCTGGATGCCAGAGCTGCTCAGGGGACAGAAGGCAAGGAAGGACAGCTCCACCATCAGGTGTGACCCTGGGTGCAGCATTTCAGGTGGGGGCAGTCCTCACAAAGGGCCCCTTTGTTCTCAGCGTCCCCTCGCTGGGGCTGCGCTGTCCCCCCCGGGAAAGGGCACAATGGGGCATTGTGCAGAGCAGAAAAGGGCCCCTTGTTCCAGCATCCAGTGCTCCGGGCTCCGGCTCGGCTCCGGGCTCTCTCTCTGGGTTTGCACAGGGTCTGCCGGGAGCTTGTGTTCTCTCTGAGCTTGAGTTTCCTTCAGGGTCCCATCCACCACCTAGACTGGGCTTGGAAGTGGGTCACATGGGGCAGGGCTTGGCCGAGGAGAAGCTGACCGATGACTCTGTTCTTGCCCATTCCAGCTTGAATCTAATCAAAAGTGCTCTGGGGTATTAGTCAGCCATAAAGTGAAATAAAGTTCTGACACACGCTACAATGTGGATGAAGCTCAAAAATATCAAGCTAAGTGAGACAAAGACACAAAAAGTCACATGTTGTATAGATTCCCTTTATGTGAAATGTCCAGAACAGGCAAATCCTTGGAGAAGGAAAGTAGACCTCCTTTCCTCCAAGGCTGGGGGAAAGGTGCAGGGAGGGACTGCTTAATGGGTATGTTTCCTCCCAGGGTGATGAAAATGTTCTGGAACTAGATAGAGGTGACGGTTGTACAACACTTTGAATGTGCTAAATACCACTGAATTGTTCACCTGAAATGGTTAATTTTATGCTATGTGAATTTCACCTCAATTTTTTTTAAAAAGTAAAACGGAAACAAAACAACAACAAAAGACACCCCTGCACTGGTGCGGCTTCTGAATCACCTGCACATTGCTTTCACCAGCCTGAGTCATGTCATTTTCACCAAACTTGCTTCTTCATTTATATTAAGGAGCATCTAGCAATTTAAAAATAACATTTAGACACGGGTATGTCTTATTCCCTAAGACGTGCTTCACTTAGAAAAATAAAAATAAAAACCTCTGCAAACCCAGATCAAGCTGCAGCACCTGGAAGATTCGTGCTGGGGAGAGGGTGCCACCTGCCAGGTGGGGTCCCTGAGATGTTTCCTTTCCTTCTGCAGCTCAGCGCCCTGCAGGCCACAGGGGGCCAGGATCTGCCCTGAGCTGGCTTTCACCAACACAAGGCAGAGGGGGCTCCTGAGCTTACATTGTCAAGCAAAAACTATATGAGAAAAAGTCAAGCTGACAGGAGAGGCTGCCCCCGTGCTTTGGGAGAAAGAGAGGGGTGTTCCCTTGAGAGGAGTCCCCAGCTCACTGGGGATGCCCAGGTTGGGACCCTGTCCCTGCTGTACTGGCCTCTGCCAGCACAGCCCCCAGACCGAGGCACACACAAGCCCGTGACTGGCTGCACTCCCAGCAGCTGCGGGCCGGCTTCACAGAGGAATGAGCCCCTGTCAGCACCTCGTCCAGCTGTCCCCCCAGCACCCCGGCCTGGCAGCTCCCGCCGCATCAGGGCCATTGTCCCTGACATTCGGTTGCAGCTGTCTCTGGCACCCACAAGAACTCAGCTCGGGCCTGAATCTAATCGTGCACCCTTCATTTACCCCAATTTTTCATGTCTTGAAATCTGTTTCTGGAGGAGGGCACGACCCATCAGTGCTAACATCTGTCACCTTCTTCTGGAAGGGTGGTCAGTTTGGGCAGATGCCGCCATGACTGTCCAGCGGCCAAAACCCCCGGAGTGAGGCTGGCAGGTGTGGTGGGGGTGAGTGAGCAGGTGTCGTGCCATTTGCTGGCCGTCCTGGGACAGTGACTCACGGACGGCTGTTCTGCTTGGCTCAGTCTCCTCCTGCACCCTCGGCTCCGGGCCAGGAGCGCTCCTGCCCCTGTACCCAAGATATGGCCCTGTGTAGCCCTGTAAGCTGGAAATCTATGGTTTGTAGGCAGAGTGGGAATCAAAACCTCCCAATGCAGTTATGTTCCCTGGTTGTGGTGTCCTATGGCAGAAAAAAAAATGTGTAATTTGTTTTTGTCTTTGAATTCATATTCTGAACTGGAAGATGTCTTGGAAATTGCCTAGACCAGAGGTCACAAACGGGAAGCCAACAGGCTGAGTGAGCTCTGCCCACAGAGAAGTGTCAGTCAGTGTATTGGTCAACAATCACCAAAGTAGTGCTGCGTAACAAACAGCCTCAGAACCACAGGCCCCGAGGGAATCAGCACAAAGGCAGACCCAGGAATTCCATGTCATCTCCCCTTCCTGTGAGCCTTTGGAAGCAAAGCTTTGCTGGAGACTCTTGTTCCAGCCTCCAGGACTGCAGCCCCTTCTAAGCAGCACCATCTGTCCTGTGCTGAGAAGAACCTCCCTGCTTTCTTCCACTTTGCCCACGTCCCTGCCTGAGGGCATTTTAATTAAACCTTCCTTCACCACGTTCAGAAAAATAAATACTTGGAAGACAGCAGAGATCTTTTTACAGGGTGTGTTTTAATTTGCCTTTGGCACTAATGGTTCTCTGGAACATTCTACCGTGGCAAAGGAGGTTATGGCCCGAGCCGGCCAGACCCCCTCTCACTGAAAAGGATTTTTCTTTGTGACATGTTTATTTCAAGCCACCATTTTCCTTCCTAGTTATACTTGAAACAGGGGTCCACTTTGGGAGGTTTCAAATTTGGACATTTTGGGCAAGAAGCCTCATCAAATCTGAAAGTCCAGCTTGGGAGGATGGACACTGGTCTTGGCAGCCTACCTGGGCTCAGAAGGCTGCTTTTCTAAAGTGAGAGCCCCGACAGCGTCCCAGCTCCCCTCCTGCCTGTGGGCCTGAGAAAGCTTCCCCAAGGCCTGGTGTCGCTTCTCCCAGGAGCTCAGGCCCGGAAGAGGAGCCTGGGCTGGGCTGGGGGCTGCAAGCTGGGGAGTATGGGTCGGAAATGGGCTGGGGCCCTGGGTCCAGGGGATGGGGCCCAGAATGGGGCTGGAGGCCCAGGTGTCTGGTGTCAGACAGAATCCTCTGGTGCAAGGCACAGAAGTCAACTCTGCACTGAACACATAGGGAAGGGATCTGCTGGCTTATGGGACGGGAACGTCCAGAGGGAGGATGGCTTGACCCTGAGTCTCAAACATCATCAACAGACTGGCTGCCTCTGTGGAAAGTGCCACCGTGGCACACACCTCTACCCGGGGAAGGCTGCTCGTGGAAACTCCTGGGACCCTGGCACCCCGACTGCCGTCAAATGTGAAGTGCCAAGAGCTAACGGGTGCTGCTGGCATCAGATCCACCCCAACCCCCCAATGGAGAAGAGAGGCGGATGGGGCACAGCAGGGAGCATGGGGACCTGCTACCAGCAAGGGGTGATGGATACTGGGCAGCAGGGACCACAGCTGTTCCCAACACATCCGTGATCCGTATGTGCACCTGCCACTGGGGGAAAATGAGCACTGGGCTCCACTCCTTGAGTTAAGCACCGCCCTCTCCCTGGGGCCCTTTCAAAACGAGGACAGCCACCTGGGAGTGTGGGTTCATTTATAGGGGGCTCCTGGTGCATCGAGGAGGGCAGGGGCTGATGATGTGGAGGGACAGGCTGGAGCACCTTGCCCCCACCCAGGTGGCCAGAAAACTCTGCTCCTCAGGGACGAGAGTGAGGAAGGCAGGGCAGTTTTCCATCATGTCTGAGTGTGGGAAGGAGGGGCAAGGAATGGACAAGGCCAGTTCCTTGACCCAGACCAGAACTTGGGCCCCAGCTGGCACCATGAGCACCCCAGAGACAGCTAAGTCAAAGGGGCTCAGCAGAAGGCTGTCCCTGAGCCCTGAGAGCCTCTTACGAGGAGGCTGGCTCCAGAATGGGGGACCGAGTGGAGCCCTGTGAGCCTCTCCGGGGACCAGAGGGGCAGGCGCTTTCTCTACCCAGCCGCTGCTCAGAGCAGCTCACCCATCCTGCTCCGTTTTGTTTCTGCTAGACCAGCCAGTAATTAAAAGCACCAATTAATCTCCAGGGCTGTGCCAGGATGGGATGCCAACTGCCTCTGAACACAGAGATGAGGGAGGCCAGAACAGAGCCGTGGACACACGGGACATGCCAGCTGGGCTTCATGGGCCACTCTGTTGCCCCCAGCGCTTTTCTCTTGAAGTCTGCACAAAACACGGAAGCGGCCTTCCTGGGCCAGGCAGCCAGTGGGTGGGGACCACAGGGAGGGACAGCTGTGCCCGCTCCAAGAGGGCGCTTGTCCTTGTAGCCCCAACACACATACTATGTACACACACCCACAAACACACCACATACACCACATACACACCACACACACACATACCAGTACACACACCATATATACCACGTACACACACCCACACCACACCCATACCCCATACACACACCCACACACACCACATACACACACCACACACACCCACAACATACACATTATACACGTACAACATATACACACCACACAACAAATAAACACACTATGCACATACCATACATCACACCGCTATACACACACAGGCTTCCTGGTTTGCCATCCCTACAAGCCCAGGAATGGGGTATGGGGGTCTTTGGCCTGGAAGCCCCCACAGGCCTAGACTGGCCATCTCCTTCTGTGCAGGTGCACTTGGCACTGCTGCAGGGTGGGGGTCTAGAAACCTCTTTCCTATCCTCCCATGCCCGGTTCAGGTTCTGCTCACCAGACCCTCTCCCTGAACCACCAAGCACACTGGATGGTGGTGAGGTCCTGACCATGCCGTCTAGGACCACCAGCCGTCAGGAAAGCCCCTGGCAAAAAGCAGGTGCTTAATCGATACCTGGGCACACATGGACCAACTCTAGACACCTCCCTATCTGGAAGCCACGTCACAGGGTCCACTCAGGAGCCGGCGGCCAAGGGCACCAGCTGAGTCAGCACTAATGGAGGAGGAACCCAGAGAGTGCACTGGCACGTCCCTGAGGGTCTCGAGGTGGACCAGAGCCAAGTCTGACGTCCCTGCAGCCCAGACCCTAAGCCCGGGTGAGGAGGGGCTGGACCCTTACTCTCACACCCGTGCTCCAGGGACACGCGCACACGGATGCACTCCGGGCCAGCCGGGCCCACCTGCATGGGCATGATGGGGGCTTCCCGCTGGCACCTCCCGCCAGCCCCTGGGTGCTCACTGCAGCCCCAGGAGAGGTGTGGGCAGTTGGTGGAGACCAGGTAGGACCTCAGAGGGCCCTGACAGACCACTGTGTGACCTGGGCCAGGCGCTGGACTCCTGGGCTCAGTGTCCTCTTCCTCAAGGGTCCCAGTGGTTGGGACATGGGTGTGGTGCCCTCCGCGGTGAGTGGGGAGACGCCTAGCACACCTACAGCAACCTCTGCGCTGTTTGCCCTGGCAAAGCGGAGCCCTTCATTGAGACCTATCGCCCCGACAGCACCCCAAGCCTAGGGAGGGGTGCAAGTCTGCTCCCCAGGGACAGGTGGTGGAGAGGCAGTACTTTTGGGCCAAGTCCCCCACCCCTGCTCCCTCCACTTAAACTCCTGCCTTCGCTTGCCAGTCCCAGGTCTGGTGAGAAGGTCCGTGGCTCCCCTGGCAGCAACCCCACCTGGGCCCCCCAGCAGTCATCTCCCAGGGGTGATGCTTCGCAGACCACAGACGGCCAAGGCAGATAGATATCTAGGTGAAGGGCAGGACTTCCATGGGGGTGGAAAGCCGCAGCAGGCTGGTGGGGAGGGGTCTTCCTTGGCAAGTAACAGCCAGAGGTGGCAGATGGCGGGAGGGGAGGAGAGCACAGCCACCCTGACAGTCAGCGCCCCACCTGCCCTCAGATGGAGCCTCCCAGTACATGGTTCACCTCAAGGAGCAGCGCTACCCACAGCTCTCTGCGGACCCAGCTGGGGGTCAGCCCCACCTGCCCAGGCAAGAGTGCCTTCCCTTCACCGCGCCAGGTGGCAGGCAGCCTGAGCCTCTGGCTCTTCAGTCCCTAGGCCGAACCTTCCCCGGAAAGGCCCATCATGCAGCCTCAGCTCCTGGACGTGGTGCCGCCCGTTCCGAATGTGAGACAGCTGGTTGGGCCCCACCCACCCCCCAGACGGCCGGGGTGAAGGTCTCCTCCGCCTGGGTACGGGGCAAGCCAGCCGCTGGGGGCACCATCTCCCGGCAGGAGACGCGTCCTGCGCGGTCAGAGGCGCTGCGGCGGCCTGAGATTGGTAAGATGCGCAGGTGAGAAGCTCCAGCACGACCTGCCGCCGACTTTCCATTTGGAAACACCAGCCCCTTTTGTGGCCAAGTCGGGGAGGTGGCCTCACTCCGGGGCTTGGGCGGCCACTGGCCCAGGCATAGATGACTTGGGGAACGTGCGCGGTTGGGGGACCTGGCACCGGGTCTTGGGGTCACCGGATCTCGCGGGATACCCGCTTGAAGATGCACGCGTCCCGCGTCGGCCGCCCGAGGGGGGCGGCGCAGCTCGGGGTGGCGGGTCTGTCGCCCTCCACGCGTTTGTCCAAAGAATCCGAGCTGCCCTCGAGGACTGCCGGGCCTACGGCCAACTCGCGGGGGTGGCTTCGGGCTGGGACTCCGAGCAGTGTTTCAGTGCTCGCCTCGGGGAAATGTCCCCTCTCCGACCCCGCCGCCCCCGGCACACCCCACCCCCTCCCCTCCTCCTCTCCAGGCGCCCCAGGCGCAGAGGCCAGGAGCCGCCTCCGCCGGACCACCCAGAGCCGCCGTGCCGGAGGGCCTCTCGCCTCCAACCCCGGGGTCACACCCGGAAGGCCCTAGGCCCCCGCGTCCGGCCACGCCATCCGCCTGGTGGCCTCAGGGATTCAGCAGCCGGGGTCAACCCAGACCCCGCCCCCTCCAGCTGCCCGGCCCCTGGGACCGCGCCCCGGCCACCGCTCGCACCCGGATGGGGACGGCGACCTGGGGTCACCCAGCTCCGAGCCGCGGCCCCTGGGCGCGCGTTACCTGGACGTGCGCTGCCCGCAGACTCGGAACGAGCTGGTGGCTCCTGCACGTCGCCACTGCCCCGCGGACGGAGAGCCCGGGCTTTGGCGCTACGTGGCTGAGCAGACCCTACCCCGGGCCGCAGGCGGGCGGCAGCTGACCCGGCGCCTCTCGGTTGCCGGCCAGACGTCAGGGCTCAAGACCGGCTGTGTGTGTGTGTGGGGGGTGGTCCCTCAGGACCCGCTGCCTCGGTAAGCATCGGGCCTGGGGGGCGGACCCACCCAGGAGCTGCACGGGCCCGCAGAGGAGCGCGCGCCGCAGAATCCCCCGCCCGCCCTCCCGGCCCCTTTTTCCCCTCCCGGTCCTCCAGGAAGGGGAGCTCTCGGCGTGGGGAGGCGGGAGGCCGCCCTCGGCCTGAGCGCGGGTCCTGGGATGCTGGGCGCGCCGGACCCCACGTGGTGCGGCGCCGGGAGGGGCGGGCGGGGGCGCAGCAGGAACCGCGGAGCTTCCTTTATGGGTGGGGGGGCGGGGGCGGCCAAGCTCCGCCCCCATGGGAGTGAGGAGCGCCCCGGCCAATGAGGAGACGGGTGGGGGGGAGGGGCCTCTGAGCGCCGCTTAAAGAAACTTGTTGCGGGTCTCGCAGCTCGGACGGAGCTGCGTCGGCGGCGTCGGTGGTGGGGCAGCCGAAGCTGGGGCGGCGGCGGCGGCGGCGGCGACGAAGGTCGGGCCACCGCACGGCGACTTCGGGTCCCGGGGCGGCCGCAGCGCAGCCCGGGCGCCGGCGCCGCTGCACTTCCCCGTGCGCGCCCCTCCGCGCGCAGCCCCGATGCTGGACATGAGCGAGGCCCGCGCCCAGCCGCCCTGCAGCCCGTCCGGCACCGCCAGCTCCATGTCGCACGTGGAGGACTCGGACTCGGACGCGCCGCCGTCGCCCGCCGGCTCCGAGGGCCTGGGCCGCGCGGGGGGCGCGGGGGGCGGCGGTCGGGGGGACGCGGCGGAGGCGGCGGACGAGCGCTTCCCCGCCTGCATCCGCGACGCGGTGTCGCAGGTGCTCAAGGGCTACGACTGGAGCCTGGTGCCCATGCCGGTGCGCGGCGGCGGCGGCGGCGCGCTCAAGGCCAAGCCTCACGTGAAGCGGCCCATGAACGCCTTCATGGTGTGGGCGCAGGCGGCTCGCCGCAAGCTGGCCGACCAGTACCCGCACCTGCACAACGCGGAGCTCAGCAAGACGCTGGGCAAGCTGTGGCGGTGAGCGCCCTGCCTCCAGGCCGGGTTGGGGGCGGGGAACGGGGACCCTGGCCGCACTTGGCCTCAGGCTGCGATCGGGGCCTGGGGGAGTGCAGGGGCTCGCGGAGATGGCAACCCCACGCTGGTCTCCTCCAGCTCTGCTCCTGGGGCGGTGCCCAGGGCGGTCCAAGTGGAAAAGCACCCTCTGGCCAGCCGAGATCCGGCTCCAGGTATGGGGTCTGGGTCTGCTAGGGCAGCGTAGGAAGTGTGCACCCTTGTGATGTGTACACTCTGGAGCACATTCTCTGGCCCTGGGGACATGCTCCCAGGGGCCATGGCTGGCACTCCAGGTGACCCCCAGCCACTGTGAGTGGGTCAAGCGTGGGGGCCTGCTGGGCCCAGAGCGGGCATCCTGCTGCTCTCTGGAGGTGCTTCTCCTTGGAAAGGGCTCCCGGACTGCCCATGGGAGGGAGTGGGGTGGGCAGGTTGAAGGGGTGCCAGTTGGCTGGCTGGTACCTTCCCCACAGCTTGGGCCTCTCCTGGCCACCTCTGTGCCGGCAGCAGGGAAGGATGGAGGGGAGATGAGGGGGGAGCTGCCCAGCCGAGGCTTGCTTTGTGCACACGCTGGCTTGGTGAAGCTGGCCATTTGCAGAAAATAGGACAGCAGCAGTGAAGGACTTGTTGCTCAGGACAGGCCACCCCCACCAATTGTCCTCTGCTGGGTTTGAAATGGACGGCTGTGGGTTTGGGGCTCTGGTTCCCTGTTTCCTGCTCCTCACCTGGTGAACCGGGGCTTGGAGCTTTCAAATCTGCCCCTCCTGCTTTCTGTCAGGATCTGGGGCACAGTCCCCCCCGCCAAGCCCTGCCCCAGGCAGTTCGAGGTGAGCTGTGGCAGAGCCTAAGGGGCATGTGTGTTCTGCGGCTCAGTGAGGACAAATGCCTGGGTTTTGCCAGTGTTTCTGAAGTCTGGGATCGGAGGGGCGGCAAGCCCAGCTGCCTGCCGGGTCCGGCACGGTTCCCGGGAAGCCTTGCTTTTGTCCATAGTGTAATTCTCCGCTGGGTCCTGCCCACTTCCCCCACTCCCTCAGAAAGCCCCGAAGGGAGGGAACAAACAGGCTTGGGAAGGGAGGCAGTAAGAGGAGAAAGACAGAGGTTTGGGGTCGCTCCTTTGGCTGTAACAAGCGCACAAGTCTCCCCAAGCAGGCACCGCAGGCTCCAGCCTTCTGTTCTCAGGGAGGGGTGCGCCTGTGGCAGGCTTCCCTGGCCAGGGCTCTTGTCCTCTCCCTGCACCTCAGCCTGCAGGCCTGGCCGTTTGCTGCCAGCTCCCGGGGCGGGATACGCCGCGTGCTGGCTGGAGCTTGGGCCCCGGGCACCCTTGCCATCCCTGCCTCTGACCTGTGCCCTGCAGCTTGCTGAGTGAGAGCGAGAAACGCCCCTTCGTGGAGGAGGCAGAGCGGCTTCGTGTCCAGCACAAGAAGGACCACCCGGACTACAAATACCAGCCACGCCGCAGGAAGAGCGTGAAGACCGGCCAGAGTGACTCAGACTCAGGTGCCGAGCTGGGCCACCACCCTGGTGGCACCATGTACAAGGCCGACTCGGGCCTCGGTGACGTGCACCACCACGGCGACCACACAGGTGGGCACCAGAGCCCCCGTGGCATCTGAGAGTCCCCGGTGGTGGCGTGTCTGGGTGTCTGGCCGTGGCCGGGCTGAGCCACAGTGGGGGGGCAGGGCTCACTCCCAGCCCCCCGCGCAGCTGCCCGACAGAGAGCCAGCCTTCCCCGGTGCAGCCCCAGTCACAGCTGATTCCCACCCAAGAGGGGGCTGCTCCGCCACCTCCGAGCACCGAGACTCTGTCAGCTTGGCTTGGTCCGGTGCCCCAGGAGGTGCGTGTTTTCAGCGGGACCCAGACAGACACGGCCCACTAACAGCGAGAGGGGCCCTGGCACGGTGGCCGGCAGGCAGCCCCAGCCTCAGGGTCAGACTGGCGGGTGGACTCCCGGCCAGCCCCGCGGCCTTGGCCAAGTTGGCTGCAGCCCGGGAGCCTGGGTTTGCTCGTGGTGCCGGTGGTGACGGGTTTTGCGGCCCCTGAGCGCTACCTCTGGCCGCCCGGCCTGCCGCCCCTCTCCCCCCACCGTGGTCTCCAGGGAGGGGCCCAGGTCTTCCCGTAGAACTGCCCTTAAGGGAATTTTCTCCGCCAAGGAATGAGGTCTGGGTCTGACTTTGCTGGAATTTCTGGGAAACGTAAAGAAACAAAAAGCTGTTGATTCCTACCTGCGGCAGTTCCTTGCGGTGCCCCTCCCCTTCGTCCCTGGCCAGCGGGCCGGCCCCTCCCGCGCCCCACAGAAGGGGCATTCATGCCTGAAACGTGCTCTCCTCCGCAGGGCAGACCCACGGGCCGCCCACCCCGCCCACCACCCCCAAGGCGGACCTGCACCAGGCGGGCACGGGCGCCGCCAAGCCGGAGCTGAAGCTGGAAGGGCGCCGCCTGGTGGACAGCGGGCGCCAGAACATCGACTTCAGCAACGTGGACATCTCGGAGCTCAGCAGCGAGGTCATCGGCAGCATGGACGCCTTCGACGTCCACGAGTTCGACCAGTACCTGCCCCTCAACGGCCACTCGGCCGTGCCCGCGGAGCCCAGCCAGGCCGCCGCCGGCTCCTACGGGGGCGCCTCCTACGCTCCCCCCGGGGCGTCCCCCGTGTGGGCCCACAAGGGAGCCCCGCCAGCCTCGGCCTCACCCTCCGAGGCCGGCCCCCCGCGGCCGCACATCAAGACGGAGCAGCTGAGCCCCGGCCACTACGGTGACCAGCCCCACGGCTCGCCCGGCCGGGCCGACTACGGCTCCTACAGCGCCCAGGCCAGCGTGACCACCGCAGCCCCCGCCACGGCCGCCAGCTCCTTCGCCAGCTCGCAGTGCGACTACACCGACCTGCAAGCCTCCAGCTACTACAGCCCTTACCCCGGCTACCCGTCCAGCCTCTACCAGTACCCCTACTTCCACTCGCCCCGCCGGCCCTACGCCTCGCCCCTGCTCAACGGGCTGTCCCTGCCGCCCGCCCACAGCCCCACCAGTAATTGGGACCAGCCCGTGTACACCACGCTGACCAGGCCCTGAGGCCACCGCGCCCTGAAGAGGGACTCCCGCTGGCGGAGGACAGCCTCTTCTCAGCCGAGACAGGCCAGGTCCCCCAGGCCCCCCAGGTGTGCGCCGGCCGGGGGCGGAGCAGCTGCTGTGGGGTGTGCCCGTCAAGTGCCTGCTGAAGCTGTGGGAGACCAGCCTCCGTCACCGATGGCCCTTGGCCTGCAGGTCTCTAAGCCTCCGCCACCGGACAGAGCTCTTTTCCGTCTCTCTCCCTCTTTGCGGTGACTGGGGATCCCCAAACGAAGGATGGTCACTCGGTCCCTCTTCTGTGAGGTCCACGGACACCAGCTCCTTGGGTTTGCGTTTCTGTCCGTGCAAAGCAGCAGCACAAAGGATAGAGTGGGAGGCGCGTGGCCTCGGGCCGGGGCTGCTCCGAGGTCCAGGCCCGCCTTGGCGCAGAGACCCCCTTGCACCTACGGAGGACGCTCCCTGGACGTCGGGTGGCGCATGGGCGCACTCAGGGCTGTCTCCACGCGAGCGCTTCTGGGGACCAGCCTGCGAGATCCCAGGTGTTCCCTGTAGTTCTTCCAAGCAAGGTTTGGCTGTGATTAACACTTCTCTTTCTTTTTATTTTTTTGATAATTTTTATTTTTGAAGCTTAAACGTGTTTGTTTTGAAAGCTGTTAAAGATGTATTTATGTTCTGTATTATTTTATCTTTAATTAATGAAGTAATTTGTGCAAAGAGTAGAATTTAAGACGAAATGGAAGCCGGGGAAGCTTGCTCCAGGGCCAGGCGGGGAGGTGGGGTCGCAGCCGTTGGCCCTGCATCTCAGTACTCGGATTTCGGATTTCAGGCTTTTGGGAGGCCGCCTGCCCCGCCCCCCAGCTCTGAAGGCCCCTGGGAGGCCTTGGCTGCTCTCGCCTCACGCTTAGTGGCCAGAAACCCAAGGGGGGAGAAGGGACTTGCCTTGTAGTGTCTCTGATCAGGTCGGGGTGCCCCAGCACCCAGTGTTAGGTTGGGGTTGGGAGGCAGGGATTTGTCCCTGCCCACAGCCGTGCCAGGTGGTAAAAGAGAGGAATCTCCTGGGGAGGGTGGCTTCAGAAAGGCAACGATCTTGGCTGTAGGCACCAGGCACCACCTACCAAGCTGTGAAACTAAACCTTCTCTGCTAAACGTTAGGTTCTTAGTTTTAGAGAAATAAACTGATTTAGCTATACTGCTTCTGCTGTATGCTGAGCATATGATAACCGCCTACTTCATGGAAACTTGTGCCTTTAAAACTTTGTAAATTTAAATATGTCTGAGAAGTTGCTTCTTTTTACCTTTTCTACTTTTCCTACCTTTTTCTAGAAAAAAAAATTTTTTTTGGCATACCGCTGTCTGGGGGTGGGGGCGGGGACCGCAGCAAACTCATTTTTATGCAGTGTATTTTTTGGCGTCGAGTTCGGGAAGACTTGCTGTCACTTGCCTGCTGCGATGCGCTACTTTCTGACCAAGCAGCACTAACTTTTGTACAGATCAATTTGATAAAATTAAAAAAAAAGCTTTTTATCTATGTGGGCTGCATTTTGTGTGTTGCTTTCCGTGAGCGAGGGGCTCCCGAGGTAAAGGCACCCGGCAAGGCAGGGTCAGGTGTCACTCGGCCGTAGGCTTCACCCCTGCTCCCTGAGCCGGCCAACGTGGGGTTGCCCACCGAGGCAGGGCAGCCCCCCACTCCATGAGGTGCCCGCCGGCGAGGAGTCTGAATTTAAACCCTTAGCTGACCCTGCCTCAGCAGCCTCTGGGAAGCAGGGCCGCGTCTTCCTTCTTAAGGGGCCTCCTCAGTGGGCAAAACAGGTCCAGGTGGGCCAGATTTGGGCTGTGTTTTCTTCCCAGGCGAATCCCAGAGCTGGTTTCTGGGTGGCTGTGCAGCGCTGGGGAGCTGACGGCATTTTTCAGGCCCTGGCCCAGGGCCAGGCTGGGAGCAGGATAAAAGCCACCCTGCAGGGACCAGGCAGAGCTGTCTCGTTGGAGGAAAGTTTCTAGGGAGAAAACAGTTGTGGGGAGTGACAGCCAGCAGGGGACAGCCTGGTGCCCTTGCCAGGCCTCCTGGGTCCCCCTGCCAGGCCTCCCCAAGGCTTCTCGGGGCTGGGGGGCCACCACTTCTGGTCTGTGCAGACGCCGCTCCTCAAGGTATCTTGATCTGGGGATGGGAGGATTATGCTTATGAGAACCCACATAGGAGAGTCAGCTGCATCTGCAGGTTTAATGAGGTGGCCCCAGTGGGGGGCATCCACCCTACCCACTGCCCGCCCAGCCGCCCTGCCCCACAGCCCACTCTGGGGATCCTGAGTTCAGGGCCTGCCAACATTAGCGTTTGGGAAGAGCTGCCTGGCTTTATGAGGGTTCCTGATGTCCAGGGTGTGCCAAGCCCCCCAGGTGAGGGGGAGTCTGGGGAGGGGCTGTCACTGCTGGGCTCCTGATGCTGCAGCCTTCACAGCCTGCTGCCTTCGTGGAACTGGCCCAGCCCGTCCTGCGTCCAGCCAAGGGCTGTCCAGGTCCATATGGCTCTCAAAGCTCATGCATTGACACCCCAAACCAAGGAAAACCCCAGGCGTCCGCCTAGCTGACAAAGACAGCCAGGCCCCCCTGCAGCCCCGGATCTGCGCTGGGCCTTGCCAGGTTCCCAAGGGCTGGAAGGCCCTGAAGTTTTGTTTGGCCTTGGCGGGGCTCCTGAGTGTTAACTCCTGGGCGCCCGGACCCTCCATCTGCTGATCTGCCCCAGGGGCACAAAGCCCCCTTGGGCCGGGTCCCAGGGGTGCCTCCCGTGGGTTCTCCTACATCTGAGTTTCGTGGAGATGGAAGCTTGCCCCCACTGTCCTGGCCCACCCACACCCCTGCCTGGCTGAGGGGCACATAGACGCCTCCTGCTCTCTGCACCCTCCCCTGTGCTCTGTCCCTGCCCTCCCGGCCCCTCCCTGTCACTGTCTCCTGGCTGCTGGGCCGGTGACTTCCCACCCCCCCCTGCCCCCTGGGCCCTGGGCACCCCTCAGGCCAGGGGTCCTGGGAGCTTCCAGGCGCTGGGTCCCCCAGGGCTGCTCTGAGGAGGTGGCCAGGGTGGACGCCTGGGGTCGGGGCTGCTGCCCTGGTCCTCTGGCTGGTGCAGGTTTTGCTGTAGAAGACGAGTCCCCCAAGAGCCCCAGCTGATGACATTTTTTCCAGCTGGCCGTGCTCCAAGTCTGTGCTCCTCCCAAGCCCAGCTCTCCCCGAGAGCGCTCCATCAGCCCATCCCAGGGACAGGCCGGCGGGAAAAGTTCCTCATTTTTCATTTCCTCACCCAGAACAGAGAGCGTTGCCTCTGATCTCAGCTGAACAGAATGCCCTGTTCAGACCGAAGGGGAAGTGCTGACAGCCCGCCCTGGTTCTGACAGACTATAAAAGCCCCCGGTCTTCCTGGGACCGTGTCCGCTCACAGGGGCAGATTTTCCGCTTGGATGTGAGCTCAGGGCCAGTGTGGCTGTCAGCCCCCGGGAGGGCCTGTGTCCTCAGAGCAGCTGCCTGGGAGAGGCCCGAGGCCCTGGGGAGGCAGATCCGAGACCCACTCAGTCTTCTGGGGCATTAGGCTGTGGTTAGGGGATGGCGTCCAGGATGGGGTGTCATAGGCTCAGGGTCCTGGCCTGGTGTCTGGACCCCAACCCTTCCTCCCCAGCATCTGCCCAGACACCAGGGCCTCCGGCCCAGGCAAGGAAGGAGGATCTTGGTTGACCCCAGCTCTGGACTGCTCCAGGTTTGCTGGGGCTGCTGTCCAAGGTATTGGGCTCTGTGACATAGTTCTGGGTGGTGACATGGTGGCCACTAGATGCTAGACAAGACCTGGACACTCCACGTGGATGGCCGGCTGGGGCACGTTCTGTGGGCTGCATGGTAAATCTGCCCCACTCAGGACCCAGTCTTGGGCTGTGGAACCGGCATTTTGCCCCAACCCCCCACCTCCACCCCCTGGGTCAGTGTGGACCCCAAAATGAGGGGGACGAAGCAGCCCTGCCAGGTGCTTGGGCAAAGAACCATTCCCAAGGGAAGGAGGCTCACAGCCGGTGCTGCGCCCATGCGTCGTCTTTTGCCCTCTGTGGGACCAGTGGACACATCAGGCAGAGGCAGGGGCCACAGCCCCAGTTCAGACTCCTCCGCTCGGGCCCTACCCACAGAGACGCCCACCTCTCCCTGCTGGGACCAGAAGCCGCAGCCCCTGCTCCCTGCAGCCAGCTTCTGCCAGCCCAGTCCCGAGGCCACTGCAGGGAGGGGGCTGCAGCCTCCTGACCACCCGGCCCCTCGGGCAGGGGTGTGGGAGCTGCAGGGACCCCCCCCATCCCCTATCCCCTGGGAATCCAACATTTCCGAGTCGTCATTGGGGAGGGAGGAGCACGGGGCAGCTGGGACCCTTCACCTCCACTTGCCCTCTGAGGCACCGTTCCTTGATGTCCCTGCTTGTCATCTCGTTCTGGGCTGAAGCCTTCCACTGCCGGGGTTCCCTGTGTCCTGGAAGGAGCAGATCTGTTCCCAGGATGGGGCTGTGGGGGCCTTCAGAGCAAACATGTGGTAGCACGTGGTGGGCTCTTGTTCTGCCCGTTGCTCGAGGACCATCCAAGTGGGGCTGAGTCCCTGGCACTGCCCACCCCAGGCTCTGAGAGCGGCTATGTCTTCTGCTTCTTTACTGGCTCTGGGGCTTCTTTTGAGAGCCTTGGTTTTTTCACCTGTGAGATGGGAAGGGCCCCGGCTGCCGGGGGCTCCATGAGACCAGGCCCTGCGCTGGCCGAGCATTTGCACAGGTGCCTGGCAGGGACTGCTGGCGGTGTCATGACTACCTCAAACCGCGGGACGAATCTTTTTGCTTATCGGCAAAATAAGGCAGGTTTGCCAGCAAGAAAATTAAGGTGAAACCAGCAAGGAATGTGCCGTCCTCCTCCCCACCCCTGGCCCCAGGACTAAAACCCAGCGGGGTTGCTCCCGGCTTCCCCTGGCGGCATCCCCCAGGGAAGGCAGGACGGGCCGTGGTGGTCAGCAGCTCTGCCCTTTGCCAGCACACCTCCCTGTGCTTCAGTTTCCCCTGTGACCATGGGGCGCTGAGGTGCCCAGGGGACTGATTGAGCTTGGCTGGGTGTGGCTGTGGCCAGCACATGGGCCCAGCCCGCCTTGCTGGTTGTGTCTCAAGCCAACTTGTCGCTGGAACCCCAGGTCCTGGGTGCAGCAGACACCCCTCTCCGCACCTCCTGGCCCTCCCCACAGAGCTGGGGTCAGAACCTGGGGATTGGACCCAGCCTGGGCCGGCTCTGTCCCACTGAGTCCTGCCATGGAAAAGCGTGGGATGCTCAGGAGACCCTTCCCCAAGGGGTTCCCTGACCGGCTCAGGGTTGGATCCTTCCTGGAACATCTGGCAACCGCCTAAGCCCCACTCCCTCAGGGCACCCAGCCTGGGGACACCGCAAAGGGTTAAGGGGTGCGGGCGGCCGTGCCCACCTCGGGGCGGAGCAGAGCGGCTGGTGCAGGGTGAAGGCGCTGCATCTTAATGAGTCATTATTGCTAGTGAGGCCTTTGTCTGTCTTTATCCGGTGCACAATAAAAGAATTAATTAGACAGAAAATGGCAGGGCAAGGAACTGACAAGTCATTAAGGGCTGCTGAATGACCCATGAGGTGCAGCCGGGGACTGCGGCTCCGGAAGGATAATGGCCGGCGGGTGCTTTGTATGCGCGGCCAGCAGGCCTCTGGGCCGGGCATTGTGGGCTCCGCCGTGGCCGGGCAGACGCAGCGTCCTGCCTCTCGGAGCAGAGCAGGCAGTGGGCATCGGTCAGACAAGATCCGAGTATTAATTTCTGTGCCCAGACACGGTAGGAAATGTTTGGACGTAGAGGGGACTTGGGGCGGTTGTGCTGCCCGTTGGACTTTACTTCCTGGCTCGGGGGACAGGGGCCGTGGGGGGGGTGCCGTGGGGGTGTGGGTGGGGTGCAAGAGGATGCTCCCTGCACTGTGAGCAGAAGGCAGGGGTGGGGAGGAGAAGGAGGATGGGGGAGGGAGAGGGGCCCTTGCAGGACCCGGAGGAGCCCTCCCTGAGCAGGCTGTGCCCAGCCTCAGCTGCTGCTGCCATGGTTATTTAGACATCACCAGAAGGAAAGGGCCACCCACAGCCCCAGCTCTCACACTCGGAGGACCTGTGCTCCTCGTGGCTCTGTGGCCTTCGTGCTGACCAGGAAGCATCCAGAGTGGAGCAGCCCAGGCCAGGGCTGTTGCCCCTGGGAGCCCGAGAGCAGAGTGGCTGGTAAAGGAGGGCACACCCCGGGCTCCTGCTGCACCTGCCCCTGGCGGGCGGCAGGGCTGCGTCAGGTGCTGCTCATGGGGTGGGGCTGCTGTGCCCGGAGGGCAGCTCCTGCGTATGGGCAGGGGCTGGTGTCCCAAGAGTGGGGTGGGGTGTCCGGACTCCACTCGGAAGCATCGTCATTGCTTTTGACACGCACCATTTGATGGGGGAGTGCACATCCCCTCTAGAACACATGTGTGAGGCCAAGGCGGGCCTGGACACCCTCTGCATCACTTCCCTTCTCCCCCAGCTACTGGGGTCACTCTGATCATCCAAAGAGCTTGTTTGCTAAAGGAGGAGGAGGGAGGGGTGAGGGTGGACTGGGGCCTGGGTGACTCTGGCCTTTCTCTGACAGGAAGAAGGGTGCCAAGGCAGGACCAAGTGCACCCTGAGGCATGGCGCCTTGTGCGGGGAGCTTGGACAGAGAAACGAGGGAGACACCTGCTCCCCCTCAGCCCCCACTTATGGCCTTGGAGAAGTTACTGGCCCTTCTGGCCTCAGTTGCCCATCTGTGAAAGGGAAGGAACAGCGCCCACCTCTCCGGGAACCATACTCAGGAACGTGGGAGTACATGTGTGTGTCCCGTGCTCAACACGCCCCTCAACACACACCACCCAAGGTTGTCCTTGAGCCATAGCACACAACATTGTGAACATACTAAATGCCACTGAGCTAACCACTTTAAAATGTTGAATTTTACCTCAATAAAAAAATAAGGTTCACAGTGGCCAAGATGACTGCAGTTTGGGGGTGACTCAGGCAACCGTGTGCATCGTGGTCACTTAGAGCCAAAGCCCACCTTTTCCACAAAGCTTAGAGACCAAGTGACATCCAGTGGGCAGGGAGGTCGGTGTCCAGTAGCTGGTTTTCGTGCAAGGTGGGAGGCAGCCGAGGCACAGGCGTTTCCCACCGAACAGGGAATGCAGGCTCCGCCTCCCCAGGCCAGAGGCAGCTTTGGGTTTGGAGACTGGAGAGTCCCTGTCGGGGCTGGGCCTGGCTGGGCGGGAGCCCAGGAACCTGGGCCGGGCTGAGGGTGCAGGACACAGAGCAGGGAAAGCCCTGGCCTTTGCCCTTCCCTGCAGCTGGCGTGGAGAGATATGGGGGGTGCTGGGCAGAGGGGATGCTGCTGAGGCCACAGGAGGGGCGGCAGCCTCTGAGGGGGCATGGGTGTGGGCCTGGTCGGAGTCCTGGTCCCCCCGCCCGCCCCATAGAGCGGCCCTGCCCAAGGACTGATAGCTTGCCACGTGGGACTGACGCTGGATGCAGAGCTCCCGCACTGCGCAGCACTCGCTCCTGCCCCTCCACACAGTCCTGGGGCCTCCAGGGCTCACTGCACCCACCCCCAGCACACATTGGGTGATTTTCTAGGCTTCACAGAAAGTGCAGCCCCTGCCTGGAGGGTCCCTCTCACGGCCCTCCTGGGCTGGGAGCCCGGACGTGGCCCCAGGTGGGGCTCGGTAGCCACTGGTGGGTTCCTGGGAAGAGCCCAGAGCCCCCACATCCTGCACCCCCAAGACTAAGCACCGGGACGCTACCCAAGGCACCCCCGAAAGCCCACCTGCCCAGTGTCCCTTCTCATTACCTGGCACTGTCAGGCCTCATTAACAGGCGGTGGTGGCAGCTCTGTCCTCTCTCCAAAAGCAAGCAGATCCCAAGGGGGGATGGACAGTGGTCTGTGGTGCCCAGGGGCACGCGGTGTCTTGCCGACTCTGCCTGGGGTGAGTGTCCTGGGCAGCAGGGTGGCCTCCTGGGTGGGGGAGGCAGGGGGACGTATTTGAGGCACTGTCAGGCCTGGTCTGGGGTTGCTCCGGCCAGGGGGCTTCACATCCTAGGACAACCGCCTTTTCTCCCAGATGTGGTTTCCTGACCTGTGATCTCGCTGGTCGTAATAACAGCAGCTGTGTAAGGACACAGCCCAAAGCCCATACACAGTGACCTCGAGGTGGGGACATCCATTTTACAGATGGAGAAACCGAGGCCCAGAGGTGACGTGCCTGGCCCAGGAGCTGCACCAGAACCTTGGGGGAGTTAAAAATCCAGTTTGCTGCCTCCCCCCACCACCACAGTCCCTCCACGGGCAGGAAGTCCGGGAGCCCCTGGACAGCAAATGTGTCTCCTCCCTCCTCCACCTGCTGGTGAGCTGTGCCCCCGCCCCTGCCCTCGGGGTCCTCGGGAGATGATGGAGGTGCAGGTGTACAAGCTGCAGTGCTCTGAGCACCCAAGAGATGACTGTTATTTTCACCACCACTTGGGGCAATTGTTTGAGGTAGAAGCTGTTACGGGCTGAATTCTGTCCTGCAGGGATCTTGCATTGAGGCCCTCACACCCAGGACCACAGGATGGGACCATGTTTGTAGATGGGGCCTTAAAAGAGGTGATTAAGGTAAAAGAAGGTCATTGTGGTGGGCCCTAATCCAATCTGAGTGGGGTCCTGATAAGAGACTGGGGCACACAGGACACGTGGGGACACAAGGAGAAGTCACCCTGTGCAAGCCAAGGAGAGAGGCTTCAGGAAGAACCAGCCCTGCCAACACCTTGGACTGTGAGAATGAATCTCTGTGTGTGCATCTCTCAGTCTGTGGTATTTGTTGCAGGGTCCTAGCAAACAAATACAGAAGCCTCTAAAACATCGGCAGGTGTGGAGCAGTGTGACCCAAGGCAGCGTGTGGCCGCTCGGGGTCCTGAAGGCTTCTTTGCCCCTTGAGGTCTATCTTGTCCCCGCCGTGGACTCTCCTCTGGCCTGTGTAGAACCACCGCTGCTTGAAGATGACGTGGACACACAGCAGGGGTGGGGCTCCCAACTGGTACCCCCCCAAATCAAATCTCAGCATCGAAATCCCCAGCAAACCTCCACAGCGAGAAGCACCGATGGTTCTGCCTCTGGCTCCCTGCCTACCCTGCCGTGTGACAAACACGACAGAGAGTCTCACTTTCCTGGTAGCTTTTAATCCTGAGATTTCTTCCCCCTTTAGACGTCATTAATGAATGTTTCATGCTGACAAAAAAGGAAAAGGAAAAAGCTGTCATTTCCCCAGTGTAAATGTGAGCACCCTGCATGGAGGAGAGGCTGGTTTCCCACCCTTCACAAACGTTCCTGGAGCCCAGGAGCACTGCGGGCACACGTGAGTGGTGCAGCAAGCCCCTGCAGGCCCCCAGGGGCCCCCACTCCTGGGAGTATGTCAATATTGATTCGGGGAGATGGTGGCACCAGCCTCACATCCAGTGGTGGAGGGGGTGTCCTGGGCACCCCGAGGGCTGCTGGGAGAGGCCCCTGGAGCCTGGGCTCAATGGAGACACTCGGGCTGGGGCAGAGATGGGGCAGGGATGGGGCAGGGATGGGGCAGAGCCGGTGGAGACGGGGGATGCAGTACAAGCTTTGGCTAACTTCCAGGCCCACCCACCCCACAAGGCAATTCTATGCTTCGCAAGAACCATGTGGGGGAGATTTCCCTAACCTGTTTCAATTAAGACTCAATTTCAAAATGTCTCTTTTCTGGCATCGTCCAGCCCTGGTGAGGTGTCCCTGTGAGGCAGTGAGGGCCCTCTAGGGGTGGTCACCTGTCCCCAGGGGCACCTCCTGCCCCCCGCCCTGCACTGAGCTGACCAGCTCCATGGGGTTGACTCCTCAGCAGCGGTTACCACTTCCCCATTCCACAGGGAAGGAGCCCAGGCTCGGGGTGGGGAAGGGCCCTGCCAAGACACCCAGCCCCACAGGCAGAGCAGGGCAGGATGAAGGCCCCGCAGAGGATGGTCCAGGCTCTGGGCCCTGCCCCTGCACCCACAGTCCTGTGTCCACATTTCCCTCTGCATGGGGCTCTCGGTGCTGGGGTGTCCCTTCCCCCCTGCCATTATGGGCATTGTGGGGCTGTGTCCAGAGAGCCCCTGGAGTGTCCTGTGCTGGCCACCTGCCCACGAGGGAGCCGGACATGGGCAACTGCTGATGTGGTCAGGGGCCACTCAGCGTCATGGGCCCTGGGCCTGCCTCACCTGCCCTGCTCAGAGGGACGCTGACTGCCCGGTGGAGACCACCCACCATCTCCTTGCTCTCCAGGGGCCCTGCTAGTCCCAGCCCTGTGCCTGTGGCAGCTCTGGTGGCAGGGGCTATCTCTCTAGGGGACATGCATCCCCTCCCAAACCGCATGTTGCAGCTGAAAGCAATCAGAGCCCGACGGACGCACTGAAGGGGGTGGTGGGCGGAGTGTCCAGTGTGGTGTGTGTCTCAGTTTAAGTCCTCACCTTCCTGGGCCTCTGCCACGGCCTCCTTCCAAATCCTCGAAACTTGTAGAAAGAACAGCAAGCTCCATCCCAGGGCTGCGGCCTCGGGCCCATGGGACGCACAGTCACAAGGGGGCAAACGGTGCATTCCTGGAGAGGCCCCAGCTTCACCTGGCCCAGCCAGCTCCCTCTGCAGCATCCCAAACCCAACAGCTTCCCAGCTTCTTCTTGCTTACCTCCCTCGACAGGGGGCTCACTCCCTGGGAAGGTGTCCTGCACTGGTGTTGGATGGCTCAGAGTGTGGCAAAGTTTCTCTGATTCCACCTTCTTCCTCCAGCTGTGTCCCTACTGTCCAGGGCGACAGAGTTGGGCATGCTACGAAGTGCCCCACTCACCATACTGGGGCAGTCGTGCTGGGGACAGGGCTGGGCAGTATCTTGTATGGTCCTGGCTAACAAGGGTGAATGAATGAACGGATGGATGGGTGGATTTGCTGTGTGGACCCATGAAGATTCAGCATCTTTTCTGTTCAGAGAGGAGTGATTGGGCCCACCCTGCAGCTCCCCCGATTGGTGGATTTTCTTCCAGCCTCCAAAGCAGCCTTGCCAAGCGTTACAACAATACCTCAGAGTTCGCCAGAACACGCAGCACCACGCTTACGGCCTTAAGGCGATAGGGTCCCTCCTCCGAATTTACTGCTTTCGGTTCTGCTTCAGAGCTGGGCCCTGCCAAAAGGGGACAGATTTCATGCAGAAATACGTCCCCTAAGTGTTAGATGCGAGGGGGGGCCCAGTGTGCAGAAGGTGGCGGCTTCTAGGTTTTTATATGAACAAAGGCAGCTATATAAACTTGCCAAGAACAAGTCCCTTACAAAAAGCCATTTGTAAAACTTACTTTCCAGTAACCAGTAAATCAGAGGGTAAAAAGAGAATTTCAATTTGACATGGGCAGTGATCATTTTATTTTCTTGATTGTGTGATGACTTGATTTTTTGGAAACTGGTGGGGGGGGCTGTCCCTGCTTGGTCTCTGCCGGGTGGGCTATGCAGTCGGGAATGGGGTGGGGGCGCTGGTTCTGGGCCGGGCTGCACTTAGGCTTGGGGAGTCAGGGGCTTGGTGTGAAGGTGGAACCCCCTCCCCTGACCCACCTCCAGCCACGAGCCTGCAGAAGGCTCGGTCCTGGGACCACCGAAGTGAACACTCCCAGGATGTAGAGCCTTGGACGGGTCTTAGGTCTTGTCCCCCGGTGGTGACAGCCGCCTGGTCCAGTCTCAGCACCCGCCACCCCCACTGTGGCCACTTCCTGGACGGAACGTTGGCGCCCCGGAGGTAAGCTGGCTACCCCTTCTGCCCTGTCCATGGGGAAACCGCCACCCAAGGTTGTCCCACATTCCAGGCCTCAGGCAGGGGGCTCCCCAAAGGTCCTGGGGACCCTTGGTCCATTGCCAGGTGAGACCCTGGCCCAGAGCAGGAGGGGCGGAGTGAGGAGAGGGTGGTGGGGCCCCCAGGGGACAGCACTATCAGGGCACGGGTATAAGTCAGTTTCCCTCCAGGTGGGGACACACTTTGGCACCGGGGGTAGAAGGCTGGGCCCTCCTGGACAGTCTACCAAGTGGACCCTCCCAGGCCTCCAGGGAACCACCGGGGGGTCCTGGCGCCTGTCTGAGAGTGGCCGAGGGGGGCTGGAGAAACTGTTTCCCTGGCAGGAGCTCCTGTCCTGCTCCCTGATCCACAGGGGCTGCCCTCCACCCAGGCACCCGGGCAGGGGGGGCCCATGGGTGGGGGCCGTGTCCCAGTCTGGCCAGACAGGTCGTGTCTCTACCAGGCGCCTGAAATAACTCTCTGAAATAACCCAGCCCAGGGAGGAGGGTGTGGAGGTGCTGCAGGGTGCATGTGGCCGGAGCTGCGGCAGCCCTGCCAGGCCCAGGTAATCGGAGCCCAGCCCAGGATCACACTCTCTGGCCCTGGTGCCAACAGTTGGGGGGGTGGGGGGGCAGCTGACTGTGTCCCATGCTGCCCCACAGAGCCCATGTCCTCTGCCCACCCCTCCCGGCTCAGCCAGGCCCTGGGAACCCAGCCAGCTTTGCGCCCTGAGCTCTGGCGACTCCTTCCCCCGGCCCCCGTGGGAGTGGGGACTCCTGGACTGGCTGAGGCTCCACAGGTCCCCAACACCCCAAGAGTCTCTCAGACCCTCCCTCCTGGGGCACCAGCTGTCTGCCTCACGCATGGCTGTCCCCATGACCCCCCAGCCCTTCCCTGGTGCACCCCTTCTCCGTTCACAGCCGGGCCCAGCCGTCACTCCTGCTCTTACCCCAAACCCCCACCAGACACTAGAGCTTCCAGAACCGGTTCTGGGTTTTCCCCTTCAGTTGACATTTAACCCAGAACTGGCCAGGCCTGGCTGGCGCCCTGCCCTTGAGCCTCCCTGCCCGGATGCCATGGAGTGCTCAGAGGCTGTCCCCTCAGGGGCAAACACGAGGGCCCAGTGACCGCACAGGGGAGTGTCCCAGCTGGGCTGGATTTCGAGGATGTGCCAGGATGCCCCCTGAGGACGGGGTGGGGAGCCTGCATGCCAGGGTCCCAGGGCCATGCCAGGTGGCAACGGCTGGCCCTGCACACAGTAGGTGCTCAGAGAATGCTCAGCAGGGAGCAAAACGTCAGCCTGATACTGGGAACAGAGATGCTCACAGGGCAGGCCTGGAAGCTGCCCGGCGGCAGGAGTTTGGGGCAGGTGGAGGTCCGTGGGTCTGGTCACGCGTGTCTGTGAGTCCCAGGTGAGAGGGGAGCAGCCTGTGGCTCTGGAGAGGGAGGTGCGGGGTGGGGCGCGGGGGGCACGATGGAGAGCTCTGAGCCCTGGGAGGGTGGGGGGCGTGCAAAGGACATGGGAGATGCAGGGCCAGGCTGGAGACACGGGGGTTGAGGAGTGTCCCTGTGGGGGTGGCTGGCCGTGCCCTCGAAAACGGGCCACCAGAATGGAACAGGGACCCTGGGACAGCCCAGACTCGGCTCCGGGCGGCTGGGGTCAGCTGGCTCTGGCCCTCAGCAAGGCCCTGGGCTGCCCCATGGGGAAGGTGGCTGCGGAGGAGGAATCGGGGCTGCGCAGGTAGGAGCTTCTTCCTCGGTCAGCAGCTGCGCAGGCACAGCCACCAGCGAGCAGGGCTGGCCCCGGGTGGCTGCTCCTCCAGGAGGGACCCGGCCCCTTCCGGTAGCCCCGGTTCAGCAAGTCCTCCCCACGGCCTGGCCAGGGAGGGGGCCGGGGTGTCGCAGCGTCTCAAATGTGAGGCCATAAAAGAGGCTGGTCTAGAGGCTGCGGCGGGTGTGGAGGGGCCTGGGAGGACGTCCCCTGTGAACGCAGAGGGGCTGGGCGGCCAGACAGTGGTGACCTCGTGGTACAAAGCGCTGCCTGTCAACAAGAGGGAGAGCTGGTGGAAACGTGCCTGGCTGTGACACCAAAACCAGACGGCTCCAGTGACAGCCGCCAGGCAGGAGGGGCAGCGAGGGGGGCCCGGTTCACTTGGGTGTGGGCCCATGCAGGCCGCTGGGGTTCCATGTGGACGGCGGATGTGCTGGGCAGTGGCCCCATCCGTGGACAGAGCCACTGGCGCTGGTGGGCTTCAGTGTCCAACAAAGCCAGACCCCGCACCAGAAGAGAAGCACAGGAAGTCGAGGCAGACGGCCTTAGGGTGTGTGCGACTTGCACAGACTTTGTGCTTTGCTGGTCTCCGGGCACATCCTAGGCTGGACTCCAGGATGGGATGAGCCTACGGATGAAAATCAATCAACTTTTAAGCCCCAAGTCTATTTTGAAAGGAGACTTCCTATCGCAGGCTTGCGATGCTGGTGAGGTTCTCTTTCAAAACATGCTGTGGAAATGCCGAAGTGTCGGCGAGAAGGCTCCTCATCCAAGGCATCTGACACCACCCTGAGGCCCTTGGCGTTGGCCCCTCTCAGAGCGTTTAGGGCCACGCTTCGTCCCTCCGTTTAGTAACACCCAGGAGACCCTGTAGGCAGGCGGGTGGCTCTGGGGGTGGGGGAGTCTCGGAGCAACTCCAGACCCCCAGGCGCGGAGCCCACGAGGTTGTGCTGGGAGGACCAGGAGCCGGTTAAATCAGGTGGAAAATCGGTCTTCAGGGCTCCCCTGAGGCTGTCCGTGTCCCCAGGAAGGCGCGGATTACCCAGCTGCCAGGCGGCCCCTTCCTGCCTTTCCCGAGGTGATTCGATAGCCGGACAGCTGCTCTGGAACCGAGCAAGCCGGGAACTCAGCCGGGGCTGCAGAGCGCCAGGAGGGGCTGTGTGGGCCTGTGGACCCATGGGCCAGGATGTCGGCCCAATCACTGCTGATGGGGGGGTCAGTGTTCTGCCCCCCGGCATCCAGCAGCCACTGCCCGGGTCCTGGGACTCGACATGCTGGGTCCCACCTCCCTGCCTCTGCCGTGCCCGCTCCCTGACCCCCCACAAGCCCTCCCCACATCAACAAGCAGGGGGGGCCGTCTGGTGTGGGGAGGCCAGGGGGTCTGCCTCAAGCCCTTCCCCAGGCCCAGGGCCCCTGCGTGGTTCCCGGAGCTGGCGGGACTGGAAACCCACTGGCTGAGACCCCAAGGTGGCCGGGCTTCTTGGGGTGATGTTGTCAGGCCTCCTGGACCTGGTGCTGGCTCAGGGAGACAGAAGGTTCCAAAAGAGGCTCAAGGGAAGGGGTGTGGGGGCACCAAGGGCAGGGCCCCAGACACCCTGCTAAGGCAGGCGGGCTCATGGCAGCGGATGACACTTTGCTGGGTGGCAGGTCTGGTCACACACTGGCACCCTTACAAGTTCCACACAGTCCAGTGTGGATAATGTGACCAGCCCAGCTCGGCCTGGTACCAGGGACATTGCGATGGCTGGAGCAGCCCCCTCAGGGAGAATATTCAGGGACAGAGTCTAGGCTGTGTGTGTTGAGGCCCGGCCCACTCTCTGTGGCCAGACACCGCCCACCTATGAGTCTGCTCAGAGAAGCTGGGCAGGCCGGCCACTCGGGCCAGGGTCAGCCGGGACAGTGCGTGGGCGGGGGGTGGCAGGATGGGAGGGCACACCTAGCCCACTGGGGCCTGAAGGACTCCCAGGGCAGCCCCAGGGTCTCAGGCCTCGCTGGACACACACTGAGCTCCGGCCTGTCGAAGCCAGCTGGCCTGCTGAGAGAGAAGTGGGGGATGCCCCTCCTGTCCAGAGCCCCTGACACCAGGGCCCTCAGGTGCCCTCCTGGGAATGTCCATGATTGTCACAGTGTTTAAGATGGACTTTCTACTGGAGTGACACAGGGCTGCACCCAGCATCACCAGGCACCTCAGCCAATTTCCACGCTCCGGGCAGCCAGCGCCAGGTGCAGTAGGAGCAGGCCAGCCCCAGCCCCCAGCCCCGGGTCGTCCCTCTCCGGGGCTGCCCTGTCTGGCTGTGTCCTCCCTCGAGGTGTGTGATGAGTGGGGTACAATGTTGCTCCCTTTGGGTGTGAGACTCTGGTCAGGCACGCAGTGTCCGTCGGGGAGGCCTGTGGTGGGACCGTTGGCGGGTGTTTGAGAAGCTCAGAGAATCCAGTGCGGAGGCTTCCAGAAAAAGAGCACATGAGATGCAGATGACAGGGAACTGCGTTCACGCCCAGGAAGTCAGGGCACCACCGTCGTGGAGGGGGCGCTCGGCAGAGGAACCCCAGGCCCTTCCTTTCTGAGCTGGGCGGGGCTGAGGAGGCCTCCTTGAGGCTGGCCCTGGGCACTGTGACCCATGACGCCCGCCCCTCCCCAACTACCACCAAGACCACGAGGCCTGGACATCCCCGAGTAGCCGGGCCTCAGAGGGACAGGCATTTGCTCAGGTCCGTGAGGGTGTACACTCCTGCCCTGTGGGGAACAGGGCCACCACCTGCAGATTTGAAGGTCTTCCCCCTTCCAGGGCACCAACAAGCTCCCAAGCCCATCCCTGGCCTTTGCTTTCATAAAATCCTTGTGGCTTGAAATATTTTCAAAACTTTAGTCATGGTGGTTGCCAGAAAGGGCCTCTCTGGCCAGCGTCCTTCTGCAACGAGCCCTGAACATTCTCCCTGAGGTTGACCCCGATCCTGCCCCGTCTGCAGGGGATGCCGCGCTCGAGAGCAGGTTACAGAGAGGCCTGGGTTGGAAAGGCCACGTGCGGCCATCCGGCTGTGGTGACCACCACCTCCCGGGGAACAGGACCCTGACTCAGATGAGCAGGCAGGGGCAGAGAGGCTGCATCGGGTGAGGATGGAAGGCTCTGATCCTGATCATTGGGGTGCTGACCTGGGTTTTGCCATTTATCACCTGGCGACCTTGGGCCTGCCTCAATTTCGCCATCTATAAAGCCTCTCTCCTGCCCTGATTCTATGGGGACTAACTGAGTTGACACACGAAAGTACCTGGAGTGGGCTCAGCACAGAGCAAGATCTCAGGAAGTGGGAACCAACAGCACTGCTATAATATACATGTTTCCATCTTTGCTTTGCCCACTGGGAAGCTCCAAGCAAAGAGTGTGACCTGCCTTGACCCTAGCTGACTCTGCATAGGAGTTCTGAACTTCTCGGTTCCTTCTGGGGTTTCTTCTTCCCTTGTTGGCTCTTTATTAATTTTTTTCACACTCGTTTTTCTCTTTTCAGATAAAATTCACATAAAACGAGATTCACCATTTTAAAGTGTACAGCTCAGTGGTTTTTAGTATACTCACTAAATATACTGGAATTGTGCAACCATTATCACAATTAATTTTAGAACATCTTATCACCCCCAAACAGAAACCCCATAACCCTTAGCCACCACTCCCTAATCCCACATCCCCATACCCCCCAGCCCAGACAACCACTCATTTGCTTTCTGTCTGTGCGGATTTGCCTATTCCAGACATTTCGTGGAACTAGAATCATACGATATGTGACCTTTTGTGACTGGCTTCTTGCACTGAGCATCATGTTTTCAAGGTCACCTATGTTGTAGCATGTACCAGAATTTCATCCCTTTTTGTGACTGAATAGTATTCCTTTGTGTGGATGGACCACTCCTGTCTATCCATTCGTCTGTTGATGGATGCTGGGGTTGTTTCCACCTTTTTTAGCTATTGTGAATAATGCTATAAACGCTTATGTACAAGTGTTTGCATGGGAATATGTTTTCAGTTATATTGGGAACATACCCAGGAATGAATTGCCAGATCATATGCTAATTCTACATTGAACCCCTTGGGGAACTACCAAATTGTTCTCCAAACTGGCTGCAGCATTTTACATTCCTACCAGCCGTGTGCGAGGGCTCCAATTTCTCCATATCCTCATCAATACTTGTTTTCTGGCTTTTTAAAAATAATAACCATTCTAATGGATGTGAAGTGGTAGCTCATTGTGGTTCTGATTTGCATTTCCTGATGACTGGTGATGTTGAGCAGTTTTCAAGTGCTTGAAAAGTTGGCCATTGGCACATCTCCTTTGGAGAAATGTCTATTTGAATCCTTTGCCTATATTAAGTTAGGTGATTTGTCTTGTTACTGTTGAGTTGTAAGGGCTCTTTATATATTCTGGATACTAGTCCCTTATCAGATAAATGACTTGCAAATATTTTCTCCCATTCAGCAGGTTGGCTTTTTACTTTCTTGTTGGTGGCCTTTGAAGCACAAAGGTTTTTAACTTGGCGGAAATCCAATTTATCTATTTTTTCTTTTGTTGCCTGTGCTTTTGGCATCTTTATACATTTTTATCTCATCGTTGAAACACATTTTGCACGGTGCCTGGATCCTCTGTGAGCAGGGTGGGATGTAGATACATATGTGTGGACGTGGGCGTGTGTCTGCAAGCACATGTGTGGTGGGGAGAGTGTGCCCAGCATTGGGCACAGACTGTATGTGTGGGAGGAGCTCAGGGAGATGAAGGCAAACAGGGAAGACTTCCTGGTGGAGGTGGCTGGTCCTTCCTGATGCTGGTGGGGGGGACCTTGCCCCCTTCAGGATGATGTGGGCTCCTTGGTGCAGAGATGGAACCCCCAAAGACCTCTCCATGTTGTGGGGTGCCATCCCCTTCTCTTTTGGAGCCCAGCCCCAGACCCCAGAAGGAGTGAGCAGCCAGACCACAGGGCTGGAAGCACAAGGGGTAATTAGTTTTGACTTACAGAAGCTGTCTTAAATTGGATAGAAACTGGCGAAAATAGGATTAAGGGGAGAGTGGAGCCAAGAGCAAACAGAAGGAAAACTCCCTGAGAGCTGGGCGGCCTGGCTGGGCTCTTGGAGCGGCCCAGCGGGAAGAGGCGCTGGACATTTCTCGGCGATCGCGTCATGTCCGAAGGCAGCCTCCCTGCGCCACCCCTCAGGACGGGGGCTCTGGGCCGGGAGGATGGGATGCGGCGCTGCGCTGCCCTCCCTGCAACTGGCTTATCTGCGCTGAGCTCACTCGATTCCGAGGATTAATTTGGAAACAATTAAAATTCTGTGCAAAACAAGCAGCAGGCTGGGCCGGCCAGCAGACTGGCACGCAAGGAGCCCTTTCATCACCAACGCAGAAATCTAATTAGTGCGGGATTAGATCGGCCACAAATCAGCAAGCAGGGACCGCTCTGCGAGGGGCAGATGAGTCCTGGGGCGGGGAACGCGGCACAGGGCGGGCGGCAGACGCGGCAGCAGTCCCGGGCTGGGCTGGCGTCTCGGCTGAGCCGGAAGGCCACCCCACAGGCGTCGTCCTGAACTTGACTCCCCCATAGCCCCAGCCCACAAGCCCTCCCCATCCACACTTAAATAAATGGCAAACCCATCGGAGCCACGAGGGGAGGGCTGGAGGGCAGAGGTCCCGCAGGCCACTGTGCTGGGACCCCACTTGCAGCTGTGCTTTGCTGCAGTTGAACGTGCCCAGGCTTGCCCCATTGTTTTCTCTTTAAAAAGCGTCTTCCGATGTCTGGCGATGGGATCAGGTACTCTTTGTTGGCCCAAGACACACGCGGCTGTTTTGCTGGTGTCTGGAGGAGCCAGGTTTGGCCGAGATGGGACGGAGCACTCCCCATCGGGCCCTGGGGCAGCAGAGGAGACACACCTGCAAGGTCGCCTGTTGGCCAGGTGTGTGAGGACCCCAGGGCCGTGGTGGAGCTGACTCCACGCCTTCTGCAAGCTGCCCCTTCCCGGCTCCCAGGGGCCACCGTTAGGCACAGCCAACGGTGTGGTCCTCAGAAGGTCCTCCTGGCAACTTCGGGGCAGGGGCCACTGTTCCAGGTCTCCCTGGGGTCTGGACACATGCCAGTCTGGGGGCTGGGGCTGGGCATGCTCCTCTTCACCTATGAGAGGCCCTGCAGCTGTGTGCCTGCCCTGCTGCAGCCTGGTAGGACCCTCTGAAAGCCGCAGACCCTCCTCCCGGCACGCACCCCACAGTTCCTCTCTCCCCACGACAGTCACGCCTCCTGGGGCCTCAGGCTCCAGGTAACAAGCCCTGCATGAGGGTTGCCAGGCAGAAGAGACATCTCTCTGATGGCGTCTGCAGCTCTGCTCTGGCCCTGGCACAAGAAGCAGTGTGAGTTGCATGTGGGGGAGCAGCCAGGCTGAGGGGTTGCCCTGCAGCTCAGGGGTCTGAGAGCACCAGCCTGGGTGGCAGGGGCTTTCCCAGCATGATGGGGGAGCCAAGGGCTGGGAGGGCAGGTTCGGGGAGGGTCACCCCACATCCCCCACCCATCCAGGGATCGGAGCTGGTGAGGGGCTTGCCCTGCCCACGGCACAGGGAGAGTCTGGGGGCCAGGGCTTCTCACCCCTTCCTGCCACCCCAGGTGGCCCCACAAACCCAGAGGGGACCAGGGCCTGGTGACAGGGGAGGGTGGGGTCCTTTGAAAGGAGATGGGTCGGTAGACGTCTGTGGGAGCTAATGAGTTTGAACTCTGGCCCCTGGCTCTGGCCTGACCAGGAGGTCACCCTGGGAGAGGCTTTGTTATCGGCTGCATGGGAGCTTCAACTTGTCCCTTTGCTGTTTGGAGCCAGATACGGCCCAGCCGGGGTGATGGCACGGGCAGCTGGGGCCAGCCCATGCCGGAGCTGATAGATTCTTGCAGCCATGGCCCCCCGCCTCCAGTGGAGAGGAGGGCAGGGATGGGGGCCTCCCAGCAGACGCTGCCCCAGCCACAGTCAGGTGCAGGTGGGAACTGGGCTCCCGGCAGTCGGGCTGGGCCTGCTGACAGGGCCTGGTACCCCCACACCTAGAAGGAAAACACAGGCTGTGCTATCAAGACCTCCAACTCTTGCCTCCAAGCCCAGGTGTTGGGGGTTCCTGGAACTTCCTTCCATGGCTTCTGACTGCTGGGGACTTGGAGCACCGAGCTGCCATCCTCACCCCACTGTGACCCAGCAGGGGCTTTCAAGGTATCTGAGCAAACTTCTGCTTCTGAGCGAATTCCCCATGAGGGAGGAAGCGGGGGTTTCCTGGCTGGAATGCAGTGTTTAGCCAGCAGACGTGGCTGGGCATGCCTGCCAGGCCACCGTGGAGGGCACAGTGGGGGTACTTGTGTCCCGGGTGGAGCCGGCCACACCTGGACATAGAGGGGAGAAGGAGGAGGCCCCAGGACAGTGGAAGGTGGCAGAAGGACAGGGGTCAGCCTGCCTCCAAGCCTTCCCCACCTGGTCAGGCACCTGACCCTCCCTGACTCAAGTCCTGGAAATTGCCTCACAATGGTTAGGGCCACCTCGGCCAGGCCCCCATGTGGTCCTCGATCTCATCAGGGCTTGTTCATCACTGGGTCCTGCCTCCCCTTAATGGAATCGGGGTCTCTGCTCGCTCCCTTCCTGGAGCGGGGGCAGGGGTCACTGCTCATCCAGAGACAGGGCTCCAGCAGGGGACAGCCACAGCCTTGTCCCCAGGGTGCTGCAGGCTCTGAGCTCAGCCCATCAGGGTCCCAGGTGAAGCGTAACCTGGTTTCTCTTTTCCAAGGAGCTGTTGGAGGTCGGAGGTCTGGCTCCCTCAGGGGGGCAGCAAGGTGGGGGCCCCTCTTCGGGGAGCTGATCCCATTTCCTGATCTGCCTGGAAAACACCCTTGGAATCCACTTGGCCAGGGGCCGAGGTGCCTCTGCAGGACCTTCCTTCTGTTTCAGCAAGAGCAAACACAGCCCAGCCCCACCTGGACACGCCAGCAGAGTCCCTGGGGTGACTGCCGAGTGCCCCAGGATGGCAGGACGCAGAGCTGGTGCCTGGTCAGCTCAAGGTGGCTACTCCTCCTGGCCAGGCAGCGTCTCCCAGGGGACAGGCCCGGGACAGGGTGGGGCACGCTGGTTCCTGCCTCCCGGGGGAACGAAGCAGCTGGCGGAGCCTCTGTTTTGAGGGGGCCTGCGTCTGGCCGGCGGCTCAGAGGGCCCCTGTCCTCCCCGAGCCTGGCCCTGTGGCTGGGGGTGGAGGCTACGGACCTGGCATATTAGCCAGCAGAGTCGAGGCTCAGTGTGGGGGACGGCTGGGGGACAGGCTGCCAGGAGGTGCCTGAGCCACAGCTGGAGAAACTCCAGCACAGGCCAGAAAGCTGGGCGCAGCGGGGCCCTCAGAACTGCAGCCCTTGGAGCACCAGCACCAAGCTTCACGGGCCTTGGCAGAGGACAGGCACAGGCCGCCCCATGCCTCAGTTTTCTGATTCTGTGGGGCCCTCCTGGGCAGACCCCTGCCCACCACAGGGCATGGGAGTCCTCCTGAGCAGAATCCATCCCTAAACAGGGAGGCCAGGAGGAGGGTGGTAGCATGCAGTCTGAGCTGGTGACCTTGGCAGTGCCTCAGTCGCTGCGTCTGTGAAGTGGGCAGAGTAGCAGCACCTACTTCTATCCTTGCAGAAGGTAGGAGACACGGTGTGAGTGCTCAGCGTGGGAAGGGGTCCATGCATAATCAATGCTGTCATTATGAACATCGGTTAGAAGCAGAGAAAACTTGGCTCAGAAAGCCCTGGGTTTGAGTCCCATCCTGCCAAGCTGGGGAGACCCTGGGCCAGTGGTCAGCCCCCTGTGCCTCAGTTTCCCCTCTGCAAAAGGGGATAGCAGGGCTGGGGCCAGGGTGGGAGAAAGGGCCTCTGCCCCACCCCCAGAGCCCCTGCATGGTCGGGGAGGCCTTTCTAGCCCCATCTGTTTGAGAGACTTGGGTGACGCTGGGAGGTGTGTTATCCAGCTGGGCTACCGGGCATGCTCTCTGCCCACATTTACCCCCAGAATGAACGTTCGTGAGCCCCGTCCCAGGCTTCTGGCTCCTCCCCTTCCAGGCAGCATCACCCTCTATCGGGTGACCCTCGACGGAGGCGGCCTGCCAGGAGGGCTGGTCTGGGACAGGCTGGGTCGGCAGACGTCCTGAGTCCCCAGAGCCAATCCCAGCCTCCAGGGTCTAAGTACCCCAACCCCAAGGCGTCTCCTGGGCCGCAGTTGGTTTCTCTAATGATGTGCAGTGAATGGCTGCTGAATGGAGGAGACCTGATTTCCCTGAACCTGGGGTCAGGCCACACACCCCGGCTTAAGTGGCCCACGGGATGTCTTTGGGATTTGGGCCCACCAGGTACTCCGTGAGTGACAAACTCTGTTATTACTCATATGAATTAGGGATGGGAGGACTGCAGCCCTGCCCCTCAGGCGGGATGACCCTGGACAATGGTCTGTCCCTCTCTGCCTCAGTTTCCCTATCTGTAAAGGAGGTAGCATCTATAATCTAAAAGGATTGTGGGGATGTCAGCCTGGCCAGCCCCTGCCCCGGGCCCGGCCCCTCCTGGAAGCCACTCACACATGTGGGGATGCGGTAATCCCCCAAGGCCGCAACCTCCTGGGGGTTGTGCCAGGGCCCTGGAGGAGGCACGCTCGGCCATCAGCTGGCCGGCGTGGAGAAGTGGCTCGGCCCAAATCTTGCCCCCGCTCCTTCTTTGCTCCCTGGCAGGGCCCCCAGAGAGGAGACGATGTCACCTGATAGGTGAAATTAGGGGTGGGGGTTTGGTGACAGCAGCTCACACGCCTGGACGCCTGATACCCCTGAGAAGGCCATCTTCACCCTGCTGTCACTATGGAGATGGCCGCTGCCCAGCACAAAAGGCGCCTCTGAGGAGAGGCGCGGGCAGAGGGCAGCTGGCCAGTGCGTCTGTGCGTTTGGGAGCTGGCCGAGGACGTGGCCCATCTCTGCACTCTGGGCCCTTTACAAAGGCAGCTAATGGGGTCAGTATTTATTTGTACTGCCCAAAAGGATTTGAAGTCTTCCCTCCCACCTTCCCTCCAAACATTCAAGCTTGTTCTGTTTAGAAAACCAAACAAAGTAGCCGGGTGGAAAACATCTTAAGAGAACAGCATCCTTTCTTTCTTTCTGAAAAGTCAGAGCCATTTACTTTTCCAAATTTCAACACGCTCTTGTTAAGGTACAGCCGTGGTCAGCTGTCGAATGCTGGGCTCACAGGGGCCGTGACCTCAGGCTGGAGCAGTCACACTGGCCCCAGGCTATGCTGGGCTCTGGCTGTGTGACACTTCTGGGTCCACAAAACATGGTTGGTCTGAGCCTCAAGGAACTGTCAAAACCCAAAACAGAATGTAATGTAGTCAGTCCATACACTGGAATAGAGTTGTCCCTTGCTATGCTCGAGGGATTGGTTCCAGGACCCCGAGGATACCCAAATCCACAGACAAAAGTCCCCAATACAAAATACTGACTATAGCATTTGTAAATTTTTACAGTTATTTGTAAATAATCTATGCACATCCTCCCGTATACTTTAAATCATCTCTAGAGAACTTTTAAGACCTAACTCAGCCAGGTGCGGTGGTGCATACCTATAATCCCAGCACTTTGGGAGGCTGAGGCAGGAGGATCACTTGAGCCCAGGAATTTGAGACCAGCCTGGGCAACATAGTGAGACCACATCTCTACAAAAAATACAAAAATTAGCCAGGTGTGGTGGGTTGCACCTATAGTCCCAACTACTTGGGAGGCTGAGGCAAGAGGATCACTTGAGCCCAGGAGTTCGAGGCTGCAGTGAGCTGTGATTGTGCCACTGCACTCCAGCCTGGGTGACAGAGCCAGACCCTGCCCCCCCCAAAAAAAAAGACCTAATATAATGTAAATGCTATGTAATTAGTTGTTGTATTGTATTGTTTAGGGAATAATGCCAAGAAAAAGGTCTGTACATGTTCAGTACAGATGCAACCGTTCATGTTTTAAAAGAATAGTTTCGATCCGTGGTTGGTTGAATCCTGAAAGCAGAACCTACGGATGCAAAGGACCATAAAAAAGATCAAAGTATTGATACAACATGGATGAATCTTGAAAATATCATGTTCTGTGAGAGAAGCCAGACACAAAAGGACACATATTGTGTGATCCCGTTGATACGAAATGTCCAGAACAAGCAAATCCAGAGACAGAAAGATTATGCTGCCAGGGCTGGGAGGGGGTGGGAAGTGGCTGTGCATGTGCACAGGGTTTCTCTTGGTGGTGATAAAAATGTCCTAAAAGTGACTGTGGAGATGTTCGCACAGCTCTGTGAATACAGCAAAAACCCTGGAAGGGTGCACACCAAATGGTGAATCACGTGGTATGTGAAATACGTCTCAATAAAGCTGTTTTTAAAACAATTTAAAGCATCTCATTGATAAATTTTATATTGATTGCAGGCTACAATGATAATATTTTGGATAAATTGGGTTAAATAAAATCTCACAATGAATTTCACGTGCCTTTCACCTTTTTTAACAAGGACGCCAGAAAATTTTAAATTACATACACGGCTCAGATTGGTGGTGGTTGTCCAGTTTCTGGAGCTGCCCAGACGCACATCAGGTGACTCCCAGGATGAATCAGGCGCAGCCGGAGGGTGAGCGGGACGGCAGCGGCCAGAAAGGCTGGATCTGGCCTGGGCTCCACCGCTGCCACCATGGGTGCAGGTGACGTAGGTGAGTCTGTCTTCAAGGTAGGGTAACAGGCAGTTCCTGCCAGGCTTGAGTGCCCCACATGCTGTGGGGGGAGGGTGGCTTCTGTCCTGCTCACTGAGCAAGCATTGATCGAGCACCGGCTGTGTGCTGGGGGTCAGTTACCTTTGGCTGCTAATTTCCTCTTATGGGATGAATGGCATTCCCTGAAAAGATACTCTGGAGTCCTAACCCCTAGTACACCTGTGAACAGGTCCTTGTCTGGAAATAGGGGCTTTGCAGATGCAATTAGTTAAATTAAGGTCCTACTGGAGTTGGGTGGGCTCTCATCCACAGGGAGAAGGCAGAGGCCAGAGCAGAATGGCCACAGCCAGGGATGGCCAGGGATGGCCGCAGCCGCAAGAAGCCCCAAGAGGGGAGGGAGTGTCCTCCCCTGGAGCCTCCGGAGGAAGCACAGCTCTGCGACACCTGGACTTTGACTTCTAGCCTCGAGAACTGTGAGAGGATGAATTGGTGTTGGTTTAAACCACCCGGTTTGTGGCCATTTGCTGCAGCAGCTCTGAGACATTAACACACGTCCTTGCACAGGGTGTGACACTGTCCAGAAGGAGGCGAGAATAACCCTGTCGGGCTGACAGCCGGCGCTTGCGGGGCGGGCACCGTGTGGGCACAGCTCTCAGTGCGCTGCCTGCCATAAATAACTCACTGGCGCAGCGCCTGCTGGGAAGTGTTCATTCTCCCACCCGGCCGTGGGCAGCAGAGGCTCAGAGAGGTTCTGTCACCGCCCAAAGCCGCACAGTGGGTGAGACGGAGCTGGGGTCTGGGCCAGACGCAGCCCTGTTCATAAAAAATAGGCCCTTAGACAGGGGTTGGAAGTCCACACAGACACTCGGGTGGTGAGATTACAGTTTTTGGTTTTGAAATGCTTTACAGTGAACACGGATACGAATTTATTTCAGCTATCAACGCTTGCTCAGAGAACAGTTGTTCCCTTTGCTATTTTCTCCCTGTGGGCGGTGAGCTCTGGAAGGTTCCGAGTGGTGATGATGGTGGTGCTGGTGACAGGGATGGTGGCTCCTGTCTCTGGGCACACAGGAGCCAGGCGCTGGTGGCCGCATCCCAGGTGGTGAATAACCCATTCCTCACAGCAGCTAGTATCATATTGGCTAGTAAGTATAATAATCATTAAATATAAGAACTATTACTGTATTTTTTTACAGATGAGCAAGGAAGCCCAGGGAGGCAAGGACCCTGGCCAGCCCCTTCCCGAAGCCCAAAGACCCCCGGCTGACCCTCAGGAGCTGGGTTTGCGGCCGCTGCCTGGGGTCCCCGGGGTGCAAGCCCAGAATGTGGCGATTGTTGGACTGTTTGAGGAGCGGCTGCACTCTTCCCCTCCCGTCCCCTGAAGTGCCCTCCCATGCCAGGCTGGGACCCCCACCCCCCCAGGACTCCTCCACCTCCACCCACATGGCTTCCCGCTTGGCTGGAGCACTGGCCTCTCCAGGACACCCCACGGAGGCTCTTCTCCCAGCAACCAAGGGGTGAGAAGGGGAGAGGACTCGGGGCCCCCACGAGAGACGGCCGCCAGCCACCTCAACCTGGACCCACCGGTCCAGGGCCCGGCTTGTGTGGTGGGGGGCTAAGCAGCCCGCGTGGCTGGCAGGAGCCGCAGGGAACTAGGGATGCCTCGTTGACATGCTGCTCCCATGTGGGCCCACCCGGAAGCCCCGAAGGCACAGCTTCCCTGACCGCAGAGAGGGGCGGTGAGCTCTGCCCGTGGGGTCCATGGCAGACAAAGAGACGAACGCCCTGACCTTGGTGCAGCCGGCCGCGCCCGCATCATTTCTGTGTTTCCCCACATCGGGGCAGGCCGCCGGTCGCAGGACGTCCCACCTGGGGGGGTGGCCCCCAGACTGTCCGCTGGACGGAAAGCAGATGGCCCTTTTCCTCCAGAGCCGGCCTTCCACAGGCCCCGGGACGCTCAGCGCTGGTCGGGGCAGCCGGACCGCTCACATTCCCAGACACACGGCTGCTTCCCCTCAGCCCCGCCGTCCCCAGGAAGGAAGTCTGCACAGCCTGCCGCCCCGCCAGACACCACAGCCTCCCCCCTGATGTGCCCCCACAATGTGCCCCCCAACCCCAACAGGCCTGGGAGGCCTCAGCCCCCTCCCCAGAGCAAAGCCCCCAGCCCACTGGCCCCATGCTCACGGCCAGAGGGTGGACCCAGCTGTGTCCACTCGGCACCATGCCTTGGTCACTGGGGAAGCCCACCTGTGGCCCACAAGCCCTCCAGACTCTCTGGCCCTGAGGATGGTCATCTGTCCCCAGACCCTCCTTCTCCAGCCTCCTGGCACCAAGAATGCCCCCCTTCTCCCTCACTGCCCCTCCCTTCCACGGGCACAGCTCACCAGCCAGTCACCCCACAAATGCCGCTGAGCAATGGCCCTTGTCAGCCTGCATGTGAGGGCAGCTTCAGGGCGCCAGCAGGCTCTGCACCCTGCCACCCACAGCCTCGGGACCCCTCCTTCCTGCCTCTGCACCCCTGGGTAAAGTAGACAGTTCCCCACTCCCAGACATCACCCCCGATTGCCTGACTCAAGGCCTCCCTCCCTCCTGGGGTGCTGTGCTGAGTCCCCCAGCACTCGCGTCCACCCAGGACCCTAGAACATGACGAATGTGGGAACGGGGTCTTCGCAGACGTGATCATGTTCAGGCCATACAGGATCAGGGTGGCCCTGAATGCAATGGCGGGTGTCCTCATAAGAAGAGAAACCAGAAATACACAGGCACACACAGAGGGAAGAGGCTGCATGACCACGGAGGCAGAGATTGGAGCGATGTGGCCACAAGCCACGGGGTGCTGGTGACACCAGGAGTCTGGGAGAGACCCTCCCCAGAGCCATCAGAGAAAGCGTGGCCTGCAGACACCTTGATTTCAGACTCTGGCTTCCAGAGCTGCAACGGGACACACTTCTGTTGTCTGAAGCCACCCGTTTGTGGGACCCGGCTGCGGCAGCCCCAGGAGGAATGCACAGCCCAACTCGGCTCTGCCCTGCCCTGTGGCTGACCTGTGTGTGGGCCACCCCGATGGGGCCACTGGGTTTGAATATGGCTCAGCTAGGGCCGGGCCCCAGGGTCCTCCATGTGCCTCTATAAAATGGGGATGGGGCAGGGGTCTGAGGGAAGGCATCTCTCACTTCAGGCCCCCCACCCTGGCCAGCATCAGTGTTGCCCTGCAGGAGACCCGCCCTGGGCAGAGCCGCTGTGGGCCCTGGGCTCCTCCCAGCCCCCCGTCAAGGCCCCCACAGCCTGCCCTTGGCTACCACTGCGCCTCCTGTTTCAAATTGCAGCCTGGTCGGGCTCCCATGCTCCCGCTCCCCTCCGGCTTGGCGATGAGGGAGTGACTCCTGGCCCCGCGCGAGGTGTTCTGGGCGTTCTCTCCAGAAGGCGTGGGCCGGGTGGAAAATGACCTCAGAGGGTGGAGTGGCCGGCAGGCCTGGGGGCACTCAGGGGGCTTTAGGGGTGGGGGGCAGGTTCCCAGGCCACAGGCCTGCATCCCAAACTCTGTGCCTGGAGCCCCTGGGGGGCACCTGAGTTCCAGCCCATCAGATGGTCCTGAGGTCACCACCGCCTGTGTCTGGCCCTGCAGACCTGGCTGGAGTTGCAGGAGGCCCGTCTGTGAGAGGCCTGGGCAGCCCCCCTTGCAGGCCACAGAGAGCAGGACTCGGCCAGGGCCGGGCTTGAGGGCTTGGTTGTGCCCACCGCAGCTCAGCGAGGCTGTCTGTGGTCACATAGTCCAGATGGACAGTGGGGCCAGAAGCTGCGACTCTGAGCCGTGGGTGGAGCTGACAGCTTTGTGACAACAGGGTAACAATATTGGCAATGGTCGCCCCTTAGTCAGGGACCCGCCAGGAAACATCCTCCCAAGGGCGTTTAAACCACAGGGAGCCAAGTGACCCTACCACAGGGGCCCAGAGGAGGGGTGGGGTTGGTCACCCCACGGAGCTGGGACGCATCCCCTTGTCGGTAGGAGCCAGAGCCTAGGGCCACGATGCTGCGGAGACAACATCAGGGGTCCCTGGTCTGCCCACGTCCCTAGGGGCAGAGCAGAGCAAGGAGGGGGGTGCTGGGCTCAGAGGGAGCTTCCCAGGCTGTGCCTCCTGCTGCAATTACTGTCCCCATCACACAGATGAGGAAACTGAGGCTCAGAGAGGCTGGGGAGACCCAAGGCAGGTGCCCAGCCTCAGCTGCTGGGGCCCTTGCTTGGCGGGCAGCGTGGGGCTGACCACCCAACCCCACGGAGCCAGCACAGTGACTCCCACACTGGTGCTGCCCCGAAGCTGCGTGGGCTCTGGTGGGCTTCGGGGTGGCAAACCTGCCCAGGTGAGGGCCCAAGCCCCCCCAGGTCAAGGGAGGGGGCTCCCTGGGGCAGCTGGAGGCTGTCCTGGGCATTCCAGGGCTTGTAGACATGTGACCCCAGTCTCTGCCTCTGTTTTCCTGTGGCCTCCGCCTCTAGGTGTGTGTCTTTTCCACTTCTGTCTCTTATAAGGTCACCCTATAAAGATTTAGGGCCCACCCTAATCCAGGATGATCTCACCTTGAGAACCTTACCTTAATCACACCTGAAAAGAGCCTTTTTCCACAGAAGGTCGCATGCAGTATCTGAGTGACATGACTTTGGGGGGACACCCTTCAGCCCACAGCTGCCAGGCACACAGGCCGGGCCCAGATATAGCCTCTAGCGGATGGGGACTGGAACCCACCCTGATGATCCAGATGGGCTGGACGCCTGCCCCCGTTATGGGACAGAGATTCCTGCCGCAACCTCCAAATCCTTGCAAGGAAGAGACCAGAGCCAGGTTTTGGGCTCCATGGGATGTGCCCACCTGTAGAACCATCTAAGCGCAGAGGCACAGTGAGTCAGGTTTGTGTGAGGCTCTTGGGTGAGGGCCAAAGACGAGGCTTGCCCCTAAGCAGGTGGTCCTGCCCTCGCCACTCCCAACATCTGAGAGAAGGGGGTTGATGACTCTTTTGCCCTCCCAGACTAGCACCTCCCAGGTCCTGTTAACTCTGTCCATCCATCCTTGTATCCTTCTATCCATCCATCCACCCTTCTATCCATCCATCCTTCTATCCATCCATCCTCCTATCCATCCTCCTTCTATCCCATCCATCCTTCTATCCATCCGTCTCCTTCTACCATCCTCCATCCTCTATCCATCCATCTTCTACCATCCATCTTCATCCATCCATCCTTCTACCCATCCATCCTTCTACCATCCTCCTTCTACCCATCCGTCCTTCTATCCATCCGTCCTTCTATCCATCCATCCCTCCACTTATCTGTTTGTCCATCTGTCTATCTACCCAACCATATATCCATCCATCTGTCCATCCAGCCATTTGTCCGTCTGTCCATCTGTCCATCCCTCTGCCTGTCTGACCTTGTTGAGCAATGCATGGGAGAGGAAGGGAGCCACAGCCAGGCCCTGGCCCCTCACAGCCACCCTCCTCCTGGGGCCTAGGCCTCCCCGCCGGCGCCAGGCAGGCAGCCCAGCCTGCAGCTGTGAGCTCCGGGTGGGAGTCTGGACCTCCTGGCTCCCGTCACTGCAGCTGAGAAGCATTTCCAGTTTCTAGCAATGTAATTACTCACCCCTCCTTTGGACGGGGAGCTCAGGGAGGGAAGATATGTCTGCAGCTCCAAGGGGATTCAGACCAGAGAGGACAGGAAAGTGGGACTGAGGGTGTTTGGGGGCTGTGGGGGCATGTGGAGGGGCAGTGCCAGGGGGGCTCACAGTGGGTGGCTCCCCTGGGCCACAGCACCCACAGGTCAGGACTTTGCTGGGGCTGGAGGGCGCAGTGCCAGCCTGGGCAGGGAGGGGTGTCTGGGAGGGGTGGTGCCTGGAGCCTGGGCAGTGGTGGGGCTTGGCCGAGCTGCTAGCCAGCACAGCCTGCCTGCCAGAGCCCAGGAACCCAGTGAGGGGCTGGCCAGGGCAGGGGCAGGCTTTCTGTGGGAAGGTATGTGCAGAGTCCTGGAGGGGGTGGCCCGATGCCCTCTGACCCTTTCTTAACAGCCTCTTCCCAAGGCTCATGAGGCCAGCAGGGCTGGATGGTCTGAGGCTGCTGACCACAGAAGTGGCCCTCAGAGGTCTGGGCACCCTGGCTTGGGGTGGGCCCTGTGCCCAGGTCAGCACCAGCACGTGGTCTCTCTCATGTGCCCAACTGCCCTGGGAGATGCAAGTGGGGAAACTGAGGCTTTGCCACTTGGGTGGGAAATGGTGGGTCACGTTCTCAGCCAGCTCATGTCACTGCCATGGACAGAGGCCAGAGAGGAGGTGGGGCAATTGGGCCTAGCCAGAGCCCCATCCTGTAGGCTCCAGCCAGCTGCCAGCCTGGGGCTCAAGTGAGCAGGGCAGACGCCTGTGTCCCCTCCCTGGTGTGGGCTGCAGTGGACAAAGGGGCCCTGTCCAGAGTGTCCCCTGCGGGGAGGGGAAGAGCCAGGTCAAGGAGGGGCCCCACCCCCACCATGATTAACCCCGTAAGGCCAGGGCAGGGTGGGGAGGGCACTCTCAGTGTGGTGCCTGCGGTGTGCAGGCTCTCACTAGGTGCTGGGGAGGGCAGGTGTCACCCTCACCCTCAGAGCCTCTGCATTGATTAAGCACCTCTGTGTGCCGGCTGCCTGGCTGGGCCCTCCGCGTACGTGGAATCATCACTGCCCCTGCACAGGGGTGCCATGCTCAGCGCGTAGAGACCCCCAGGGGACACAGCTGAGCCCCCCACCCGGGTACCCCCTCCACTCTTGCCACAAGCCCTGGTCAGCCACAGGCGCCCTGTGGGCTCCAGAAGGGCCCTGGGAGCTGGTGCATAAACACCAGGGCTTCCTTGCCTGCCTGGATGGAGCCCACCCGCCCCTGTCCCCCTTCTCACTCCCTACAAACAGGCTTGGGGCACTGACACTGTGTGGGGGCAGGGTCCCCCCAAGACCCTTGCCCAGGGCCTCTGCTGGAGACAGACACGGTCCGTCACTGCTCCCCGCATGTGGCTGCTCTTCATGGGGTCTTGGAGTGGGCTGGGGCCCAGGAGGCCCTGCCTTGCTCCCCCCAGCACCAGGACCCCCTGCAGTCGGGGAGGGGCATGAGAAATCACCCCCAGAGGAACCTGGCCCTGTGCCTGCCTGCCTGCCCTACCCCATGGGGTCTTGGGTGGAGGCTCTGAGTGCAGAGCCAGAGACCCCCCATGGTGGCACTGCCCCACACCCTTCCAGGGCCCAGAGTGGCCTCTCCCTGTCTCTGTGTCTCTGAGGCCCAGACCTGCGGGGCCCTGCTTGCTGTCCACCCCCAGTGGGGTCCTGCCTGTGCCGGCCACCTGACTTGGCCCATGGTTTTTTGTGGGGGCTCTGTCCTTGCTGGTATGCTGTGGGCATGCTGGCCCGCCTGGCTGCGCAGGGCTCCGTCCTGCCTGGGCTCTGTCGGGGAGGCCCTGCCCCCACCTGGGATCGGCAAAGCTGGGGGCCTGGAGTATGGGTCTGGCAGCTGCATCCAGTGAAGGCCAGACCCCTGGAGCTGAGGGCAGCGATGGGCAGAGTCACAGTGGGAAGTTGCCCCTGCTGCTGTAATTCATTTCAGATTGCTCGGCCGACAGCCTCTGCCAGCTCCGCAAGCGGGCGTATAATCCTCCAGTTTCCTGTGCCCGGCGTTTTCTGCACACTTACGATTAGGAGGGCTCTATTCTCCCCTCGCCCACGCTAAGGAAGCGCCCGCCACCTCCCAGGGTTGATCTGGCCCTGCAGGGACACCACAACTTCCTGCAGTGGAGCCCGGGATGCTGGAGCCAGGCAGGCGGAGCAGATGCCCCGGGCATCCTCGTGGGGGGCCAGGCAGGGCGCCCAGAGATCCCACGGCTGAGAGACGGGATCTGCCTGGAGCCTGCCTGGGCCCTCCTGGCCTGGCCCTCCCCAAGGGCGGTTTGTGCATAGCTGTTTTGGGGATTTGGGACAATTATGTACCCTTGTTTGTGGTTTTTCTCTGGCAACCACCAGTTATGGGCTGTGACTGAAGGGAACCGGAGCCAGAGGTAGAGACGGCACCCGAGTGGGTTGCACTGGGAGGGTCTGCAGGTGGGGCTCAGCGGGGTGCCTCCTGGTCCTGCCTGTCCCGCTGGGGGCCCTCGACAAGCCCATCCCATCTCTGGGCTTGTGCGTCCTGCCCCGTGTGCTCGGGGCGGGGGCAGTGTGGGCACGCCCCACAACACAGCCCCTCTGACGGGGTCCTAGGAGCCTGGGGCAGGACCCGGGTCACGGGGCACTAGATGGCATGGTTTCCTGTCTGCTGCAGGCCATCCCCGTGAAGCAGCGTCTCCATCTGAGTTTGTCTGATCTGCTAAGCAGCTTCAACTTCAGGGTCAGGACTCAGAAATCTCTGAGCTTGTTCATGTTATTTTTCTTTTGCATCAAGTTCCAGAAACTATTATAAAAAAGACATGCTCATTGTAAGACCCTTTAGAACATGCTCACTACAACAGAGAGAACACCAAAGACTTCTACTGACCCTCCCCCTGCACACAAATATAACCCCAGGGAACACCGGGGTGCACGTTCCTCCACATGATTTTCCCATGGACACAGGTAGAACACACTCGTTCACATATTGTGAAATTTTTCATAGCAAAAATGGAATCAACTCTACGCGATCCCACATGGGTAGGCAGCCTCAAGGTGGCCCCACGTTTCTCGCCCCTAGGTATTCCCACCTTTGTAGTCACCTCCTGCACTGAATAGGGCTGACCAGTGTAATGCATAGGATATTGCAGAAGTGACCACGTGTGACATCCGAAGCTAGGTCCTAAAATCATCTCCGCTTCCACCTTGCTGGCTCTTGGGTCACTTGCTCAGGGGACAGACAGCGGCCATATTGGGAGGACACCCAGGCAGCGCCGTGGATAGGTCCACGTTGGAGACTGTGATCCTGCAGCCCCAGCCCAGCCTGCAGATGACTGCAGCCCTGGCCGATGGCTTCCCTGCAACTTCACAAGCAGACCACCCAGCTACGCCCTTCTCAGGTTCCTGGACCTCAGAAACTGTGTGAGACAGGAAAGTTTGCAGTGTTTCAAGCAGCTAAATTTGGGGGCAATTTTTTACACAGTTGTATTAGTTTGCTAGGGCAGACAAAACAAAATACTGCAGATGGGGCGGCTTAAACAACAGAAATTTATTTCCTTAGAGTTGTGGAGGCCAGAAGGCCAAGACCAAGGTGTCAGCAGCGCTGGTTTCTCCAGAGGCCTCCCCTTCAGCTCGCAGACAGCTGACTTCTCCATGTCTGCACATGGTCTTTCCTCTGTGCCCATCTTCGAGCTTCCTTTCCTTGTCGGGTTGGATTAGGGCCCACCCTAAAGGCCTCATTTTCACTTAATCCCATCTTTAAGTTGCCTGATCTCCAAATACAGTCACACTCTGAGGCGCTGGGAGTCAGGGCTTCAACATGTGAATTTGGGGGCACACAGCTCGGCCCGTAACGGCACTGTGGGCCACAAATCCACCACACCCCGCTATGTGTCCTGGCTCCTGCACCTGCTCTGCCCGGGCCGTCTTTCCACAAAGCCTCGCATCCGGCGTCATATGGACGCACCACGTGTGGCTGACCCTCTGCCCGTCTTCAGACATCAGGCTTGTTTCCTTTTCTCCAGGAGGTCTCTGTTGGGTGGCGAGCCAGGCCCCATGCACCCGGCACAGTGCGGCTGGTTACTCAGGACCAGGTGCCATGGGCAGGTGCTGCGGCCAGGGGGAGACAAGCCGGGGTTGCCCTCCGTGGCTGCTCCACTCAGCACCCCCAGCGACAGGACGGCAGTCACTTGTCCCTGTGTAAGGATCTCCTTGATGGCCAGTGAGGTTGAAGATCTTGCCTGGGCATGTTGCCATCTGGGGTCTTTGGGGGGCAGCTGCTTACCCTGGGACGAGGCCTGGCAGCCGGGGCACGGGGGCAAAATCTCCTCTCTGCTTCGGGTCCGGCTCGCTGTGGCCCACACAAGCTTTGGCCACCAGGGTCAGGACAGCTGCCCTCCCGGGGCGATTTTGCAGAGAGACTTGGGACTGGGAGGGTCATCCTGCCTTGGTGACCCCCATTTAAATTCCACTCACCGATTCATTCATACGTTTATTCGCTCAGGCAGCTCCTGTGGCGTCCTCACTGTGCGCCAAGCACAACACTAAGTCCCTGTTGGCCCTGCCTCACAGAGCTTGCTGCCTGTGTATGTGGAACACAGCTCGGTCCCCGAGGAGCCCTTGGGATTTTCCAGAAAAAGGGCTGTGGCCAAATAACCCAGGGAAATGTGGGTTGAGCAGAACCAGCAGGACCTGGTGGCACAGGGCTTATCAGAGCCTTGCGTGTGCAAGGCCGTTGGCACCTGTGGAATGTCTGTTCTCTGTGTGTGTCAGGCTGCGTGGGGGTGGGGGTGGTGGCATCGCCCCCAATGGTGAAAGGGAGGCAAGGCAGGCAGGAGCCCCCAGACCACTTCCCTGTCATTCCCGAGCCTGTACCTCCTGGCCCAACCCATCCTGGGGAAACCAGCCCCGGCCTGGGGAGAAGGGGCCAGCCCTCCCTAGCTAATCCCTGAGGCAGGCCCAGCCCCTCTCTGGGCCTTAGTTTCCCCATGCGAACGAAGTGCTAGGCCTTCTCTAGGTCCCCACCAGCCCTGACACTGTCTCTGCTGGCCACAAAGGGCTACTATCCTCAGTGACAGTCGCTGCACACACGTGCCTGGCATATTGGTCCCCGCCCCTGAAATTGCCCTGCTCACATCCGGGCTCCTCTGGGTCCCAGCACTTGGCAGAACTCTCCAGACAGCCTGCTCCCAGGCCCCTGAAGCTCTGAGAAGGGGCCCATGGCCCAGGTGTCCTCACAACAACTGCCTGCTGAGACACATACTGTTGGCATCTCCCTTCCCAGGTGGGGAAATTGAGGCAGTGACATGCCCCGTGTCAGAACCAGAAAGTGCAGACCGGAACCCAGGCAGCCTGTGAGTGTGGGGTCTTAAGCTCTGCTTATGCTCACCCAGGCCCCAGGGCTGCCGCAGGGAGCGCCGAGAGCCCCACACCTGCAGGAAGCTGCTCTCAGACCTGGTGAGACGCTTCGCCTGCTCCCCCATCATAAAATGGGGGGGACTCAGTGTAGGGCACCCGTGACTTACTCCATCAGGTTGCAGAAAGACGGACGGGGACGGAAAACAGAGGTTCTCTCTGCATGTGGTGCTGCTGTCCGGTGCCAGATGCCCATGCTCTGCCAAGGAGAGGCCCACACTCCTGCTGCAGACCAGGGCATTGGGTCAGAGGGCACCAAGCCAGCTTGGGGCAGAGGGGCGAGGTGCCTGGTGGGGGCATCTTTGTTGATGGCGGCCACTACGGCCACACCCTCGGCCGTGTGTTGCGGCCATCGCTGCAGACCACCCCCATTCGCAACCTTCACGGTAGCCCTAGGAGGTGAGGGTATTACTGTTGCCATCTCATAAAGCAGAAGCAGAGTTTCAGAGAGGTTAAGTAACTCGGCGAAAGTCACACAGCAGGTCTGAAGCTGGGCCGAAGCCAATCTGCGAGCTGAGAATGAGGAAGGCTCCACCTTTGGGTGGTCAGGAAACAAAACCCCAGGGAGAGGAGGCCTGGCCCTGGGCCCTCGCAGGCGCAGGGGTGCCCCGAGACCCTGGGCCACGCCAGGGCGTGAGTACGAGGGCCTGGAGGCAGCCATGGGGGCCGAGGCTGGGCTCCCGCCAGAGGCCAAGGGACTGCCGGAGCCTCTGCCTTGTCTCAGCGGTCTCCTGCTGCCCTGGACCCCCCTCCCCTCCGGGCCCCTCCCCTGCTCCCTCCTCCCCCTGAGACCCCCAAACACCCACCTCCCTGCAAAACTCCGCCACCTCCTCCTCCCCCCTGAGACCACTCCCGGCTCCCACCCCCTCCCTGAGGTCCTTCCCCACGCTCTCCCTGCCCTAGGCCCCCAGGCAGCCCAGGAGCTCCAGCAGGGAAGGGCAGGGACCCTCCTCCTGGGGCCAGGCCCAGGGCACAGAGCGGTCACCCCGGCCGACCCCAGGGAGGGTCTGCCTCTCTCCACACACCGGGTCTCCCGGGAGGGAAGCCGAGAAGCCTGGTGTGGGTTTGGGCCATGGAACACTCAGGCTGCCTCTGTGGCGAGGGGGGCAGTGAAGCTGGAGACCCCGGGGGAGGTGGGCCCAGCAGAGCGGGAGCCCTGAGCTCCCGGCCAGCAGCGCGAGTTAAGGACCCCCGACCTCTGGCTGTCAGCAGTCGGCCTCCAAGGTAAGGCCGCCCCCTTCCTTTCCCAGCACTGGCGCCCTCGCGGCTGAGGCAAAATCCCCCAGCACCGTTTGCCGTGTCCTTAACCCTGTCCAGTTGCAGTGGAGCATTCTTTGGTGTTTAGCATATTTGCAGGAGTTAACTACATCTGTCTTTTTCTTATGATTTTTGGTGCTGGCATCGTGGCGGAAAAGTTTCCTCACCACGATTTTGTTAGAACGTTATCTGTCCTTCCACTGAGCACTTGGAAGTTTTCATTGTCTGTGTTAAGACCTTCGGTCCCTCTGGCTTTTATTTTGTGCACGGTGTGAGGTAGGGACCTGGCTCCACACACACTCAGTGCACCATCGTCCCCGCGCCAGGCGCTGCAGGTCTGTTCTCTCCTCCTGTGGGCCCCAGCGAGCTGCGTTGCCCCGTGTGCGTCCGTCACTCTGTTCTCTCGGCCTACAAGAAGGAACGTAATCAGCCTGGGTCTGCATGACCCCAAAGAGCTGGTTAGTTCAGGGAAAAGAATCCCGCTCCAGCCGCTGGGACTCATGTGACCCGAGGGCCAGTTCCCTTTTCTCAATTCCAGCCGGGGCTCTGGGGAAGGTTGTTCACCACTTCCCCCGGCAGACACGCGTTGCCGCCTCCTGAGTGTCGGGCACTGAATGGGCTACGGGGCAGCAGGGGATGCCCACACGCACCAGAGGCAGAGATGGACAGACAAGAAGGCAAAAGCACACCCCAAGTCATTTCCGTCAGGGACAAGTGATGTGGAGAACACAACACAGTGGGGGCGCAAGTGGCAGGTCAGGGGTGCTTCTTGGAGAAGGTGGTCTCTCGTCTGGGTCTGGTGGACAAGGCGGAGTCCACTTGCCATGATCTGGGGGAGAAAGTCCAGGAAGACCAAGTGAAAACCTCATGGCAGGAAAGGGCCTGTCCCTTCCTGAAGCCACCCCAGCACGAGAGCCTGCAGCGGCCCGGCTGGCCCAGGCTTCTCAGCCCTTGTCGGTCAGTCCCTGGCCCACGGGCTGCATGTGTGCGTTTGCTGCTCACGTGGCAGTGCGTGGTTTTCTGATGCTGCCGTCCGGCCCCAGGGACGTCCATCCCGACCTCCTCCCTGGAAAGCCAAACCCTGCACCACCCTGGTGCCAGCAGAGCCTTTCATTAAGCTTGAGGAAGTGGACAAGCTGCAGCCACGGGGCTCACACCCTCGTGCAACACAGCTTTGCGGGACACTCACAGGTGCCTTTTGGCACAATGTGAGAAGGCAGGTTGCAAAGCAGGATATTCTGCGGCTCTGAGGACCAGGAGCACATGGACAGCCCCGAAGCACTCGGACGCCACCCCTGAGTGGGCCATAGGGGCCGGGCAGGGAGACTGTGTCAGGCACAGGACAAGGCTTGGTGCTGCCAGGGTGGCGCTGCCCCAGACCTGCTGGGGAGGCCTCTCCTAAGTGGACAGTGAGGTCCCTGCCTGGAGGCTCAGCTCCCGTCTCCCCCAGGCAGAGGTCGGGGGGCAGCCGGCCACTTCGGCCACTTTGCTGCAGTCCAAGGGGGTGGGGGCGCCCTCAGGACTCCAGCGGGGCACAGGCTGCCCCCACCCCCGCCGACAGGAGCCTCAGGGCTTTGGAGAGGGCGGGTAATTGGGCTCTGGCTGTAATTTGGGCCCTCAGCCGGGCTGCAGGGCGGGGTGGGGGGAGCTGGTTTCTCGGCATTAAGCCTGGCTCCACTCCGCCGGCTGTGGGATTCCTTGTCTGATCTGTCTCCAGATTGGCTCAGGAAGAAATTGGGGGAGAATTGATTTGTGCCATGTTATAGCAGCACATCCCTGGTGACAGACGCCAGGCGACCTGGGGTGGGGAGCCCCTGGCCCCCCGGCCCCTCCCCCTGGAACACTCTGCTCTGAGGCTCCCTGCCGCCCTTCCCACTCCTGCACCCCTGGCCAGGGAAGGGGGTGCTGCTGGGTGAGGCTCGCCTGGGACTCATGCACTTGCCAGAGGTAGGCAGCAGAGGTCTCTGGGGGTGACATTCACCATGCAGGGGCGCATTCTGCCTGATGGCACCATGCCAGGCCCCAAAAACAAGAGCTCCTCCAGCTCTCGGCACACCAAGTACAGGGCCCCAGGAGGTGTGGTCATGACAGCCTGTCCCCTGGCCTGGGGAGCAGACGTCAGGCAGGACCGCTCCAGACCCTACTCCCCTTCTTTGACCCCCTCCCTCCAACACTCCTACAGGGAGGAGAAGGAGAGGACTATAGAAGGCTTCCTGGAGGAGGTGGCACTGAGCTGGTGCCTGACAAGCAGGGCCTAGAGTTCCCTTCTGGGCCTGTGCTGCCTTGAGGCAGCGCTGGTCCAGGCCCCGAGGAGGAAGCCCTCACCTGGCTCCCACTTCAGTGAATCACATGTGCCCTTCACACCCCCTTCCCGCCCCGCCCCCCCTGCGGCACCAGGCACTGCCTCTGGCTCCAGGCAGGGGCATCCCCACCATCTCCTGCTCACTGAGGGTCCTCACTCCCCACTTTGCCCTGACGCCCTGGCTTCCCTGAGCACAGCAGTGTCTGCCCCACAGGCTGGCCTTGTGCTTGGAGCCCCTTCTGGAGCCACCAGCCCCAGTGGCCTCTTCAGCTGGGCTCAGACCCAGGGGCGGGCGGAGCCAGGCAGGGGCCCGAGGGGAGGCCTGTCCAAGATGCCAGGAAGGGAAAAGCTTTCAAAGCCGAGCAGTCCCGCCTGCCTCTCCAGGCCTGCGGGCCAGGGGTGTTTGGCAGAGACCCTGCCCCCCGGGCAGCTAGGGAGGCACAGATAGGAGGAGGCTCTGAGGGGACAGTGTGGGTCCTAGGAGTGGCGTCCTTGGAAGAGCAGCCACTGAGGGGCCTGGTCTGGGGAGTCCAAACACAGGCCCTGAGGCCAGGTGAGTTCTGAGACTGTTTTCTCATCTGCTAAATGGGCCTGTTGTGTGGGGCTCACACGGGCTGGGGAGGTGCTGCCTGCAGTGGGGGCCTCCTGTGTACTCGGGACTTGCCCCACCCCGGCTGCCGGAGGGCTGGACCTCAGCCCCCATGACCTGAGTTGGCGCCCCAGGGAGCACCCAGCCCAGGGCCAAGTTTTATTGACTCAAGTCCTGCTGTTGGGGCCAACTGCTCGGTGTTTCACTTCTGTCACCTCCTGTACATTGAAAACAGCACAAACGGGAGGCTCTTGCCCTGGGGAACAGCTGCGCCAGCACCAGCAGCCTGGCGAGCACCCCTTCTGCGGGCCGGGGAGGAGGGCGGCCTGGCCCCGGCTCCGAGGCCGGTGGGGGTTCTCGTGAAAGGGGCCGGGAGGCGGTTGCCAGAGACCTGTCTGACCGTCCGGCCATCCAGCCACCCCGGCTGGCTCCAGCTGTCCGTACCTAATGCCGCCGTGGGGGCGGGGGCGCTTGGCGTCTGCCCCCACATGTGTTCCTGGCCAGCAGCGGGGTGGGGGCCGCGTGGGGAGCCAGGCGGAGCCTCCCTCCTGTGCTGGAGCACACGGCCCAGGGTCTGGCCCTGCTCAAGGGAGCAGGGTGGGAGCGGGCCCAGCTCACCGGGGAGGGGCATCTCGGAGAGGGCTGGGTGGCCGGGGAGAGTGGGAGGGCGGGGCACATTCGGGTTTGTGACTTGGCGCTGAGAAGGATGAGAAGGTGACCGGCCTGGCCATACGTCAGCTCCTGTCACCCCTCGGCCCCCGATGCAGCGATGGGCCACTCTCTGCCTTCGACAGGTGGGGAGACTGAGGCACAGAGAGGGGCTGTCGACCGCCAAGGCTGCAGGTGGCTGAGAGGGGTGGAGTTGTCAACTGAGGGGTCATTCAGCAAGGCAGGGGCCACGTCCACCACCGGCGCTTGGGGTCGTCCTCAGCCTTGCTGGGCTCTGGGGGCTGCCCTCCCACATGGCTCCCCCACTCCCACTTGGCTCTGGGGCGCCCCTTCCTGCGCTTCCTCCTTCTCACCACCTCTCGGGACTGGCCCTCCATCCGCAGCCCAGCCACTGCCCAGGCCACAGCACTGCCCCGTCCGGGTGCAGCCGGGCCCTGGCCTGGGGCCCAAGGGGGTGGGGGCCGCCTCACCACAGGCTGTCCGGGCAACAGCCCCCAGCCACAGCCGAGCAGGCGGGGCCGGGCCGGGAGAATAGGCGCCTTCATGCTGCAGCCTGGCCCTGCCCGGGCCCCCCCCCACGCCTGCGGTGCCCTCCTCCATCCGCGCGGCTGGTGGCAGGGCCTCCCCGTGTGGGACCGGGCAGCCACCTGCTGCCCACAGCCGCAGCCGCACAATGGGCCCTTGTGAGCGGGCGGCGGGCAGCGGGCGGTGCCTCTTGGCCCACCCTGGACTCAGAGCCCTGTTGTGTGGGGCGGCTGCCCTGGCTGGGCAGCACGGAGCCAGTGGGCTGGCCCCACCCGCCCTCAGCCACAGTGATGCCGGCCCCTGGCCCCCACCCTATGAGGTTCCTGCCCAGCCTCCCCTTGGGGAGGGGGCTCTGCCTGCCCGAGGGTGGCGGTTTTCCAGGGTAAGAGCTCCGTGCCAAGGGCCCCTCCCCAGGGGTGTCTCGGCAGCCTGGACCTGAGCGGCCTGTGTGCCACCGCCCCCTCCAGGCCTCACCTGGACCTCAGCCTCCTCAGCCAGGGCATGGCAGGAAACACATCGCTAGTGATAAAGCCACCCCTGGCACCATCCTGAGCTCTCCCTGAGCTGGACAAAGGAGGAATGGGCCTCTTGTCCCAGGGGAGTTCAGTGAGTGAAGGAGGCCACCTCCCTGGGACAGTAAGGCCACAGATAAGCAGAGTTGAGCAGGGGGACAGGCAGGAGAGCTGAGCACCTGGATCTAGCTATGCCTGAAGCCATCCCTCTAATTTCATGACCCAGAAATTTTCGTTTAAATCAGGGAGATTGGTGTTTGTGCCTTTTGCATAAGAAGCCTTCAAGGTTTTGAATGGATCCTGGGCAGGGACCCTCAGGAAGAGGTCAGAGGTGACCTCATTCCCTTCCCTCCTCCTGGGGAACCCAAGCTCCAGTGACCCGGGTTAGCCTTGGCTGCCTGTGGCTGTGCCTGTGCACAGCCCTGAGGGGCATCATTGTCCTTCTGGCCTGGCAGACACACAGACTCCCCAGCACACTGTGGGGCCACCCAAGCAGTTGGTGCCTCCTTGGGGACCCAGAGACAAGGTCCCCGCCACTCAGGGCAGCATGCAGTAGGCATAGGCCACAGATGGTGGGGAGCTCTGGGCAAAGTCCTGCCCCACGTCCAGCCTCCACATGCTGTACTTTGTCACCCTGAGGCCCCACCTGGGGGATAGGTCCAGGTGCGGCTGGGGGGCATGCTGTGTCCCCTCCTGCCCAACCTTCCTCCCTCTGCCCCAGGCTGTGCCCGGAGCATTGAGTGTAGGGAAGGAAACTTGGTGACACAGGCTCCTAGGATTCAGCCAGGGTTATTTCCTGCCAAGGGGCAGCTGGGGGGCTGGGCCCTACCCTGGGGACACTCATAGCCACTAGGGTCCATCCCAGTCCAGTGGTGGGGGTGGCCTGGGCCCAGCAGGAGGCTCAGCCCCAGGCCCCCCCCCCGACCCCATAGAGGGTGAGGGTGGAGGCCCCCACCTGGGGGTAGTGACCCATGTCCCAGGTATCCTGTAGGGTGTTCCTGAGCTCAGGGTGCATGTCCCCTAGTGGGGGCCCTGAAGAGCAGCCTCTGCCCTGTCCCCCCTTTGCAGACCATGCCCCCAGCCCAGCCCAGCCCCCCCAGCTGCGCTCCCGCCCGGCTGTTCCAGGCGAGTCCATGTCCCCGGGGTTTGTGCAAAGCTGAGGATTTTCTCCCGAGCCCGGGGCCGCAGCTGTGCTCACACATGTGGGAGGAGGTGAGGGGCACACAAGGCTGCGTGACACTCACTGGCCGCCAGCTGGGGCACCGCCTGGGTTGGGGGAGGCAGGCTGGGAGCTGACACGGTCTCTAGGCCCTATGGCTTGAGAAACTGCGTCAGTCAGGGGCCGGGCACATGTGCCTGCAGCCAGAGTGGAAGCCCTGGTCTTGCTGTCTGTGTGGCCTGGCAGGGCCGCTGCAGGGCCTGAGCGTGGAACACTCAGTGAGAACTGCATATTGCCCTGGGCCCCTCAGATCGTGCATCGGGTCCTGGCCACGGGGGTCGGGAGGTCAGAAAGTGCTTCTGCTGCGGCACAGGGGCCTGAGGAGGTGGGAGCCCATCCCTGGTGGTGGCCGCAGCCCCCACGGGCTCCTCCCAGGGGCAGTCACCCTCGGTCAGCGCAGTGTGGTGCTTGGTGCTGTCAGGGGTGCCAGAGACAGGCTGCAGCCGCTGCTGTCTTATCGGGGCCGAAGGAGGCAGCCACATCACGTCACACCGATAAACCCCAGCACTCACCCCAGCCCCTGGAGAAGACGCAGGGGCCACACCTGCCCTCTGTCACCCACCTGTGTGCACTGGCTGGGGAGGGTCCTTGGGCATCCTGGCTCCTGCCAACACCGCCAACCCCTCTGCCAGGCCTCTCAGAGCCTCTGCTCAGCCCCAGGGACCCTGGTGGGCAGGGAGGCTGGGCAGTCAATCACAGGGGCTGCTCAGGCAGGGGAGGGTAAGACACCGCGGGGCCTGGTCTCCTGTGTGTGACAGGGCAGCGCAGCCACTGCAAGGTTGCGTTAAGCTCAGGAGCCCCACAGGAAGGGCTGGGCACAGAGAGCACAGAGCAGGGCCCTGACGGTGCTCAGCTAGGGTGGAGCTGGCCTGGCAGGGGGACCCTGAGAGGGGGATGGCCCTGTCCCACCCCCTCTGACCTAAAGACAGCACGCCTGGCCTGCCCCCCACACCCCACACAGCGAGCCACCCAGCGGACCTGCAGGGACGGGCTGGGTCAGTGTGGGGAGCCAGATGAGCTGTGACACTTGCCCTCCGGGCCCTGGCTGCCCCCGGTGGCAGAGGGTGGGTGGGGTGAGGAATGAACCCTTCTCGAGAGCTGGGGCTACTGCCCCACGTCTCTGCTTAGCCCCCATACCAGCTCGAGGAGTGCCCCAGCCCTGTTCCACAGCCTGGGTGTGTTGGGGCCCTGCCGCTCTGAGCCACCCAGGGCAGCTTCCCACTGGCGCTGTGCCAGGCCCAGATCCTCACCCTGCAGACTTCAGAGGGGCAGTGAGCTGCTGTGGGGGAGGCCCAGTGGGCAGCGTCTCCCCAACTCACCTGCCCCTGCCATGCTGAACATGAGTGACAGGCCTTTCCAGTGCTGGGGTCAGCCATTCACCTTGAGGGCCACAGCCTGCCACATGCCAGGCTTCACCCTGGCCTTTTCTGGGCTCCCTGCACAGGAGCTTGGCCTCTGTGGGCCTCAGTTTCCTCACCTGAGGAGGGGAGACAGTTACAGCTAGGGCAGGCTGTGGTACAGCTCCCTAGCACCAGCTGGGGTCTGGGGAGGGCGCTCCGCCAGGGGAAGGTCACAGGGTCAAGTTTAGAGATCAGGTGAGTCCAGAGAGCAACACAGTCGGTGCTTAATGTGTGCTCACTCCTCTTAAGAGCCTCAGGGTGCCAGCTCTGGCCAGGGCAAGACTCCAAGAGGTGGCGGCTTCACTGACCCAGGGGGCTGAGGCGGCCGGCCAGGGGGTCAGCGCTGTGGTCAAGGGGGATGCCCGGGTGCCCTGCCCAGAGCACACGGGCAGGCATTTCGGGGCCGAAGGGCCAGGAGCGCTGGTCAAGCCCATGGAGCAGCCACTAGTCCTGGGCAGCCGAGCCTGCAAGAGGGATGGCAGAGTCACCCAGCAGAAAGGAAGATCTTAGTTGCCAAATCACATCTTCCGGGGGAAAACATGATGTGTGTCCAGCGGGACACACACAAGGTCTGGAAAGGACGAGAATCCTGCAGACACAGACGGCCCTGTGCGTAGCCGCCTCAAACCTGCTGCTGAGTTATTAAACTCCTGCACGGGAAAAGCCATAAAATAAACATCCACCTCTCCCGTCTCTCTCAGGAGTGAAAAGTTCCAGAGATGGGAAACCCAGACCCTCGGAGAGCCGTGCAGTTGAAATAAAATCATCAGATGTTTGAAGATACTGGCGGAACAAAAACCCAGATGGATCACCTGCTTAAAGCCAGTTAGCGCCTGGCGGCTGGGTCCTGGGCTCCCTCCGCTGCCCGGTGTGGACAAGGTGTCTGTCGCTGGGGGGCTGCGGGGAGGGGCAGGCGGGAATCAGACAGTGTTGTGGGGTGAGCTGGGGGCTCGGAGGGGCCCGGGGACCACGTCTGGCCCAGGCCTGTGTCGTGGGGGTCAGGGGAGGGCCAGGCTGCAGGAGTCAGGGAGCTGCTCCCTCCTCTTCTTGCTAGGCAGCCCTGAGCATCATCTGGAGACCCAGGGTCAAGGGAGCCAGGCCCTGGGCAACCCCTTCCCATCCAACGTCTGACTGTGGCCTGGAGGGAGTGGTTCCCAGGCTGGAGCGCTGTTCTGGGGTCCCCACACAGCCTCGGCTGGGACTGGTTGGGAGGATCTTTGGAGCTTGCCTGGCTCAGCCCTGTCCCTCTTAGCCAGGGCAAGCACATCAGCACCCGCTCCTCCACGTCCAGGGCAAACGTCACTGACAGAGCCCCACACGCTTGGGCCTTGCACAGTCCGCAGCACAGCCCCCAGGCAGCCTGGCCTCTGGCAGCTCTGGCCTGGGCCAGAGGCCACCACGGCCACCAGGCAGCCCCTGTAGGGGAGGGACAGTGGTCTTGCCTCTTGCCCAGAACCCCCGCTCCTGTCCTGCATCTACCTGGGGGTGTGGTGCCCTCCCCACTGTGGGAAGGCCCAGCACTCCAGCCCCTTAAACTCTCTGCCCAGGAGATGCCTCTCTGCACTGGAGGTCAATGCCCTCAGGGTCTCAGTGTGGGGCCTGGGGGACTGGGATGTCAGGGGCGCTGAGGCCACTGTGGAGTCAGCCTCTTGCTGTGGGGTGAGAGAACCATGACCAGGCCCTGACACTGCTGGGCCCCAACATCCCCTGGACCCCCTTGGGCTGCAACACCCCCTGGACCCTGACACCTCCACTCTGTGGGTCCAACACCTCCCCTGGGGCTTGACACATTCTCCTGTTTTTACAAGGACACCCTAATCCAGCATGACCTCATCCTAACTAATTAAATTTGCAAAGATGCCATTTCCAAATAAGACCATATTCTGAAATTCTGGGTGGATGTGATTTTGGGGGATGCTGTTCAGTCCAGCACAGGCACCACTGCAGGAAGACACCTGCACAGGGCAGCAGCCCAACTCTCACCAGCCCTGGGCCGGTCCTGGGAGCCCCAGCTCTTCTCTGTACTGCAGGGCCTTGGACTACTTGCCCTGGAGAATGCCCTTGGGGGCCCCGGGTCTAGTCGGGTGGGAGCTGCTCCAGTCCTCGAGAGGATGCACCAGGCCCTGATGGCAGGACCTGGTGCAGGCAGGAGAGGGCCTGGGCCGGAGGTGGGCAATGTGGGCTGCAGGTACCATGGGCCCAGCTGGGAGCAGGGAGTGCCAGGTAGGGGGTCGGTGCAGAAACCCAGAGCCAGGAGGGGCAGGTGGGAGAGAGTCATGCCCAGGGCTGGGGGCACACAGCAGACAGTGGGCACTGGCTCTCAGGCCAGTGAGGGCAGTGTAGGCATCAGGCCTCAAGGGGGGTGGCGTTGGGCAGGGCCTGGCCCAGCCTGGACCGTCCAGGGCAGTAACTGTAAGGGCAGGGGACGCATGTGCCAAGCCTGGCGCTCCAGCCACAGGGGATCCCGGCTGCTCACTGCTGCCCATGCTGGCGGCCAAGGTGAGGATGCTCTGTGCTTCTCCAGGGCAGTGGCCTCTCCCCTTCTCAGGGGCCATCCCCCTTACCCCGTCCCTGGGAGTCTCACAGGCTTGGGTGCACGTGGCTACAGGGAGCACTCAGCCAGCCTGGCCATCGCTGGTCACAGGGACCTACAGGCCTGACGACCCCAAACTCCAGCCCTAGCCCAGGCCCAGGCCCCCAAGGCAGGGCAGATGCTGGCAAGGGCCCCGCACTCCTGGGACCCATCCTTGGCAGGCTGGGCTGGGCACGGGGGGCACAGTTGCTCTGGGGAGGATGTGGGGTTGGGGCTTCCGGGCCTGCAGCTGTCAGCCCCGAGGACAGACAAGGCCTCCCCTCAACAGCTGGGTCGGAGGCTCAGGAGCCAGGAGAGCCCAGGGCTCAGGCCGCCCGGCCCCCACTGGAATTGGTTACAGCTGCTGCAGATGCCGGGGCAGCAAGGGGGTAGGCCCCAGTGTGGGAGGACGGGACTCAGCACTGATGCCACCCCTGCCTCCATGTGGCACCAGCATTTCCCATGGGGGGTCCTGGGGCTGTCCCCCTATCAGGGGCTGCCTTATGTGGTGCACAGGAAGCCACCTCTCTGGCCCAGGCCAGAGACAGTGACCACGGTCCTTGGCCCAGTGACCATGGCAAGCCCCATGGAGGAAAAGCCCCTCCTATTAGCCCTGGGCAGAGCACAGTGACACTGGCCACTGCCCCGACCCCACCCTGTCCTGACGCCCCCACCCCGCAGGTGCATCCTGGGTCCGCAGGAGGCTGGGTGCTCACGGCTGCCATCAGCACCCAGGGGGCGGGGGCTGGAGAGGAGGTCCCTCGGTGGATAGGCCTGGGCACCAAGGACACACAAGTGTACAGTAGGCGCTCAGTAAATGCTGGAGGAGTAACACTGATCGCACAGTCTCGCCACTTGTAGCCTGAGATCCTGGTAGTCGGGGGCAGTGCCCCAGCCCCACCCAGGCCCTGCGTCCCCTGGCCTCTGATCCTGGCTGGGCAGGCAGGGGCGGCCGAGGCACCAAGGCGGCTCCGGCAGCAGCTGAGCCCCTCCCCCGGCCCCGCCTGCTGTGCACGGCCGTCCCAAGCCACAGCTGGCACCTGAGGGGCCCAGTGACAAGGGCCGGGGGAGGGCAGACTGGCAAGGGGCAGACGACCCAGGCCTCTCCAGAGGCCACGGGTGAGCAGGCAGCCCTGGCCTCTCAGGGTGCCTGGATGCCGTCCGCCTGCCCACCTGGCTGCAGGCTCTGACAGACGGTTCAGCGAAGGACAGGCCTGCCATCCTGGCCAAGGACGCGCTGGCCTGGCCGGTGCGGGGCCGAGCGGCTGGTCTGCCGGGATTTGGGGATTTTGAGCCAGCTGCTGTGGCAGGTGTGGCCAGCCCAGCCGGGCGCGTCCACGGGCCGGCTGGAGGGTGGCCAGCCAGCTGCTGGAGGGTGTGGGGCTCCCAGGCGGGCCCCTCGCCGGGGCAGCGAAGCCAGCAGAGGGCAGGCGGGGCTGGGGGAGGCAGCATGGTCTCATTCCTGCACGCTGTTCAGCACCAGTGCCCAGCTCCTCCCGGCCCGGTGGCCTGGCCAGGGAGGTCAGCCAGGCGGGCTCCCGGCCCCACGTCTTGGCCTGAACATGCGGGATTTCAACCCTGACATGGGAAATCCTAACCACACAGCGGAAGGAAAAGGAACAGGTGGAAACACCCCGTCCCCCAGTCTTGGGGGCTGGGTGTTCAGCCGCTGGTCTGTGCGGGGAGCCTTTGAGAACTGCATGGGTGCCCCCCAGCGGCCAGCGCCAGCTTTGTTCGTGATCACACCGGGGCTGATGGGGCCAGGGGATTGGGGATTTTGGAGCCGGGGCCTGGAACTGGGCTGCGCAGTGGTGCGGTCTTCTGAGAACACAGGACCAGAGGGCGGCTCTGAAGGTCCTCTCTGTCGGGGAGCACGTTTGGGGGGCCGAGGTGGAGGAGGGGGCCAGGAGGAGGCTGCCTGGAGCTGGGGTCACCAGAATCAGGCCCTGCCGAGGATCCAAGAGCCAGCCGGTCCCTGGGGCAGCTGGTCTCAGCCCTTCTGGGGACGCCAGTGACTGCGGTGTGCCACGGGAGCCAGTGTTAGGTGCCCAGCTTTGGCGAGGCTGCCCCTGGGCGTTAACAGCTTCAGCTGGGGTCAGGTGGGTGCCCCCGGTACCCAGGCAGTGAGTCACCCTTGAAGGGCACTGACGGATGCAGGAATGGTGAGCCTCAAGGCTGGGGACAGGCATGGCAGGGGCTGCCCCAGGGGCCGCGGCCTTGAGGGGTGAGAGCAGGTCAGTGGTGCGCAGACCCGCAGGATGGGCACGCTGGGAAGTGCTGTGCTCAGGCTGAGGTTGGATGACCAGGCCTTGCTAAGAGCCAGGGCTGGCCGGGAGGCCCGGGCCCAGGCAGGGTGGCTGACGGCCAGGGGCCAGCCCTGGCCCCACACTCGTCCGGCTGAGGGCAATGCTGGGGGCAGGTCTGCAGGAGTGGGCAGAGGAGTGACCAGGTCGAGGAAGCCCCCACCTCGCACCCTCTCCTGTTCTGTCCACGCCCCCACACCCCAGAGGCCCGGGAAGCTGGTAGTACGCCCTTCCCACGAGAAGGGCTGGCCGGGGGCAGGCTGTGGGGGGCTTGCCATCGAGGGCGCCCTGAGGGCCCCCAGCATGTGCGGTAGGAGGTCTAGGGAGAGGCAGGCCCAGGGCGGGGGCTCTCCTGGAACCCCCGGGGAGTGGGCAGGCGGGCAGTCACCTGACCCCGAGCTGCCCAGGACGTCACGGCTCAAAGTGGGTGAGTGGCCAGCGCGGCCCCACAGCGGTAGCTGCTGGCACCCTGTCCTTGCCAGGCCGTGGGGGTGGGCCAGGCGGTGGAGGGGCCGCGGGGAGGCGCTGGGAGCCCGGCTCTCGCAGCATCGTCCCTGGCTCAGGAAGGACTGTGGCTGTAGGCGAGCGTGGCCGCCCAGTCCCTGACCCAAGGCTGGTCCTCGGCTCTGCCCAGTGCAGGCCTCTCCGCACCAGGCCCACCTCACGCAGCGGCCACTGCGCCCACCAGATGGCGCCAGAGGCCGCGGTCCCAGCCTCGTGGCCCAGGGTGGGCACTGAGCCTCCTGCCCTCGCTGGACTGTCACAGGCTGGCGCCGCAGGGGAGAGGCCTGGGATGCCACCCGCCGAGCCCTGGCCTGCGGTGGGCGCTGGGCTCCCTGCAGCCCTCCCCTCCGCCCCCACCCCACCACCTCCTTTCACGCTGGGGCGTCCAGCGGGGGAGCAGAGAGCCACCCCTACCCCAGCGGCTGGGAGGAGAGGGGTGCTGGGGTGCCACCCTGCACAGGTCTGGGGCAGATGGGGTACAGGGCGGGGGACATGGGGGTCCTGGGAAGAGGGGGGATTGTCAGAGAGGGTGGGGCGCTTGGAGGGGCACTCAGAACCCATGGGGGGGGTTTTGGGGTCTTGCCGACCTCTGTGTCTGGATCCCCTCCCCCACCCCTCCTCCTGCAAGCTGTTGAGCACCTCTAATATGTCCTTGGCTAACCCTTTAATTTGTCTTTTCAGCCAATTTTCACAATGTCCGTGTGACATGGATTGTGTGGCAGCCTGGAGAGGTTCTGGGGGCTATGAACATTCCCTGCCAAGGCCCTGAGCCCCCCTGGCTGCTACATTGAGTCCCCCACCCTCCCTACTGCCTGTTGTGAAGGGAAGGAGGGGGCAGGGACTCCCCAGGAGGGAAAGCTGCTGACTCCCCAGTCCTGCCCTCCTCATCCAGCCAGAGCCCGGGGGCCCCCGCCCAACCTGCCTGGAGCCCCCATCAGAGTTGGCATCGGAGCCTCTGTCCGGTCACAAGGCTGCTCCCTGCCCCAGGAAAACCACTAACCCCACTCGAGTCTGTCAGGGTGCCCTGGGCGTCCTGGGGGCTCCGTGCTGGAGGGACCCTGCCCTGCTGGGGCTTCATAGCTGCATCTCGTCTGGGGGGCTTTTAGGAGTCCCCTTTACACATTTCACAGGGTTCAATGTTTTTAATGGGTAGGTGTTTCCCAACGTCACCCACCCTCTTTGTTTGGGTCTGGATCTGGATTCACCGTTACTACATTCTGCTCGGGGCTCGCTGTGTCTTCAGTACGGAGGCTGGTCTTTCTGCGACGGGGCCTGTCTCTCACAGCTTCGCGTCGCGAGGTCTGGTCCGGGTGATTTCCTCGGGGCCGTCTTCCAACTCCCTTACCGTCTTTTGGCTACGTCTAATCTGCTATTGAAACCACCAGTTGAGGGTTTTATACCAACAACTACACTCCTCACATTAAAGGTTCCATTAGGTTGTTTTTCAAATCTGCTGGGTCTTTTTCATGCTATGGTATTGTTTTTTATCTTCACTTTTATCTCTTTGATCATTTTATGCTTATTGTATAATTTCTTTGTAAGTGTTCTGCTATTGTGATTTCTAATTCTCGTGCTCCTCATGGTGCACCTGTCATCACCTGGGGACGTTTATTCCGAGGCGCCCAAGCCCTGGCATGGGTGCATCTCTACAGGGTGTCCACATGTGCCTTTGGGGAGCCTGGTGTCTCTGTGTCCTGGAACCAGACCCCCCACCCCCACCCCTACCCCACTGAGTGCAGGTGCTGCCCTGCCGGCGCCCTCAGTGAGAGGCAGCAGGCTTGCGGGTGCAGGCACAGGCCTCTGCACCGAGTCTGAATCCCAGCCCTCCACGCATCAGCTGCGCGGCCAGGCAGCTGCACCTACCTGGAGCCCCCACCTGGAGCCCCACCTCCTCACCTGTGGCATCGCCGCTCCTCCCTCACAGGTGTGACAGGTGTAAAAGGCTCGGCTCAGAGCAGACACCGGTTCTTGCTGCTGCTGCTGCATTTATTCCAGCCCCAGAACCTGCAGGTGAAGAAGGGCCTAGCGCTAAACGGGGGCAGACCTTGGACAGCTGGTCCCCAGATCCGACCTCTGATGACCACGCCCAGTTCTGCCCCTCCAGCCAATGGCCAGTGAGTCGGCAAGGTCAGGGGCTGGCTAAGCGCCAGGACTTCCCGACGAGCAGACAAATTACTGACGAGGACACATCCACACCGGCCCACGGGGATGGGGTCTGAGAACACCCTGGCTTTCTGTGGGGGAGTCACCCAGTGTCCTCTGAGGCACGGGGATGACATTCCAGTGCCCCCTCCTGCTACCAGGGGCTCAGGAGGGAGGCCCCCCAGGGTGAGCATCCCAGATGGGCAGGGAGGGGTGACGGTGGGTGAGCAGCTGCCTCTGGGCCCAGCTGCCCCTAATGAAGTCGTAGATGGCGCCGCGTAAATGCCTCCAGGGAACCGCTTTGAGGCCCACAGGCTAATGTGCAGGTGAATTCTTTGTCAGGCTCTGCGGACATTGCCCTGCCGGGACCAGGAACGCACACCTGGGCACTCCATCATTGAATTTACTGACAGCAGGTATAAATCAGGGCAATGCACATAAAAATCAGACTCTTCCTGGCAATATCAGAACCTCTGGGAAGGTGAGGCCTGTATCCTCATAGGCGGCTGTCGGCTGGAGCTGAGCGGGGACGGCAGGTGGCCCCACCCCACTTTGGCGCCGCCAGGATGCAGCGGTGCTTGTCCCTCAGGGAGGAGCACGTGCATCCCTGAAGTTCCCTGCCTGGACGCCATGGCGAGGCATTTGGGGCCCTGCCTGGCAGGTGGCCTGTGTTTGTGGAGGGCGGGTGGGTGCAGGTGCTGAGGGATGGCTGACCCTGCTGGTCACAGCTGAGCTTTGCCCGCAAGTCACTGTCCCTATAAGCCAGCAAACACCACACCTCCGCAAAAGCGGAGCAACGCTCCATTCTGTGTCTCCATGCTGACTTATTCAATGACATTCTCTAATAAGGAATTGTCTCCAAATACCATTAGACTTTCAGATTTCAAGTGCGATGAAACAAGTTGATGAATCACTAAATTATAGCATGTTAGAAAAGATAGCATTCCCTTCACAGCCGATGAGAGAAAAGGACTTTCTTATTGATTTAGAAGTTGATTGATATGAACAAATCAAGGAAAATGCTCTCCTTTTGATTTGCCTCTGAGTGGGAAATTAAGTGACTTAAATGAGCTTTGAATGAGTCAACATCAAAATGCACCTAAATGTGGAAATGTGCAATGCAAACGTCTCAGTCAGTCTCTCACCACCAGCCAGAGGACACAGCCCTGCCTGCAGCCTTGGGAACGTCCAGCCAGCGCATCCCCAGGTCTCCAGGGGGAGACCAGAGTCCCAGAAGGCGTGTCCAGCCAGGACAAAGGGCTCCAGGCCCAACAGAAGGGAGGGAGGAGGACCCTGCATGGACCTATCTAGTGTCCTGGGTGCCTACTGAGCCCCGGAACACATTATCAAAGACCCGGTGGCTTACAATATCAGAGATATTTATTCTCGCACGGTCTGGAGGCCAGAGTCAAACATCAAGGTGTCTCAGGGCCGCGCTCCCTCCAGGCTTCAGGGGAGGGTCCTTCCTGCCTCTTCCAGCTCTGGTGGGCCCAGGCATCCCTTGGCTTATGGCCACGTCACTCCAGTCTCTGCCTCCATCTTCTCACGGCCTCTGCTCTGCGTGTGTGTCTGTGTTTATTCCCCTCTTCTTATAAAGACACTAGTCATTGAGTTGGGACTCACTCTAAATCCAGGATGACCTCCTGTCAAGCAAGATCTTTAACTTAATTACTTCTGCAAAGACCCTGTTTCCACATAAGGTCATATTTGGAGGTTCTCGGTGGACATGAATTTTGGGGAGACACTGTTCAACCCAGTATAGGGCCCTGCTATATGCCAGGCCCTTTAACGCTTGCAAGCCCACGATGGCCACAGAGCTCTGAGGAGGAGGGCTTCCTGGAGGAGGTGGCACAGCTCACCAGAGAGCCAAAGCACCCCCCTCGTGGGTTCTGGGACCAGCGTGATTTTTGGTAAGGCCCTTTTGGCTATTCTGACACTAGCTGAGACCCTGCCACCCACCCAGCTCTGTTACCAGGCCAGGGTCAAGGGTGAGGCAGGCCAAGCACCAGCTTTTAAAACACTCTTGTTCCAAAGGGGTGGACTCCCAAACAGGCCCTGCACAAGTGCATGCAGGTTGGGGGCCTAGGCCGTGGGGATGCCAGGAGGGCACTAGTTGGGGCCTGGGGTATTCCTAGAAGGGTAGGGGCTGGATATCCAGCCGCCCTTCCGTAGGTGATGGATAAACAGACTGTGGCGCCTCCAGGCAATGGGGCATTATTTAGGGCTGGAAAGAAATGAGCTATCGAGCCTCGAAATGCACGTTGCTAAGTGAGAAGCCAATCTGGAAAGGCCACACGCTGTGTGGTCAACTTCACTAATAATAATGCCTTGATATTATCGATCATCGTAACATCAATTGTAGCAAATATATCCCACAAATGCAAGATGTCAATAACAGAGGAAACTTCGGGGGTGGGAGGAGGAGCATTTGGGAGCTCTCTGGGCTGTGTGCTTGATTTTCTGTAAACTTAAAACGGCTCTAAAATATAAACTCTATTAATTAACAAAAGGTGAGAGCAGTTCCTGGGTTGCGGGCTGCAGTCAGGCCACTGCAGGCTGGCAGAGGAGCCCCCTGTGAGGGCCCATCGAGTGCTCCTTCGCAGCACCCAAGCCTCGTCTACCTCGGGCCCCCCGAGGGTGGAGGTTTCTGTCGCTTCCGCCAACCCCCCCCACCCCCCATCCTGGACCCAGGACCTGCACCAGGTGCTGCCCTGCTGACAGCCAGCCGCAGCTCTGGCCATCAGCTGAGTCGCCCATGTTGGGGCATCGCTGGGCAGCAGGGTGTCCACTGGGATTCAGCTCCAAACCACCTTTGCTCTGCCCCCCGACAGGCCCCTTGCCCTCTCTGAGCCTGTTTCCTCATCTTCAAATGAAGAGTTAGGACCTGCAGATCTCTGCCCCTCCCTGCACCCAGACAGAGCAGGGAGAGCCGCGTGTGCTGGGCACTGGCCTCCCAGGTGCTGCCCCTGTGTCTGGCCTGCCCTGCTTCCTTCACACGCCCCACGTCTGGTATCATTGCCCTCCAGGAGGGGGCCTGCCCATGGTAGTCTGGCTGTCTTGAAACTCTGTGGTGCCCAGGAGAGACCCCTGTGGGAGCCACACCTGCCAGCCCTGTCGGCCGGCACTTCCCTCTCTCACCCCTGAGAGTGGGACCAGGCTGACGCAGGCCCCCCAGCTGGGCCCTTCAGGGTGCCTGAGGCCTCTCCTGGGCTATGCAACCCATAGGCCCAGCAAAGAGCTGCCCTGGAGGGAGCGGGGCCAGGTGGGGTCCTTGAGATCCCCTGGGGATGTGGGGGTTCCTCACCAGCTCCAGATGCCAAGTGTCCTGGGATGGATGCCCACCCAAATTCCTCCCCTTCCCCCTCCCCAGGGCCGAGGTGAGGCTTGTGGCCTCTACAGGGGATGGGGAGGGGCAGGACTGAGTCTTCGGTCACCCCCTATCCCCAGCCCTGGACCAGTGCCTGGCAGAGTAATGCCCCATGAGCCCGAGTGGGTGAAAGCCTCCCATTCGGAAGGGGGCTAGCCTGGGAAGCTGCATTTTCATGTGCCCCCAACTTTAACTGGGGCCCACTGGAGCCTGAGACCATAACCGGGAGGGCCAGCCCAGCCACCCCCAGGTCCCCAGGCACGGGACTCGGGCCCCTGCAGAAGGCACCATCCTCAAAACCCTCGGGGGCTCCCTCTTCTGTCTGGATGCCAGCCCAGGAGTCTGCTCTGCTCTCTGCCTGCATGGCAGGCGGCCAGCCCCAGACCTCTGTGGGAGCTCCTGCTGACCAGTCCCCAGGCTGGAGTCTGCAGGACTAGGCAGAGCCCTCACTCCTGGGGACACTGCGAGAACCATCCGAGACACGTGCCCACGGCGCCTGCACCCTGCTGTGGCTTTCCTGCTCCTGCTGGGAGGCGGCCGGAGCACCACAGTGGCTGGGCAGGGGTGACCCATGGTACTGCCCAGCGGGAGGCTGACCTCCTCCAACCTCCTCTCACATGAGCCACGCCACCCACCCCACCAGCCAGGGCCAGGAAGGCACAGCGGCCCGTGCTTGTTGGGAGCCCGCTGTGCGCCTGCCCCTGAGACAATGCCCTGTTACCTCCGTGAGTGTCTGCAGGGTGGTGGGGCAGCAGTCGGGTAGGACAAACCAGCAGTGGGGGCAGCTGGGGGCTTCCTGGAGGAAGGATCATTCGAGCTGTTGTGGGGATTAACTGGAGAAAGGGAAGAGGGGTGGGCCAGGCCAGGGCACGGCCAGGCAAAGGCTCAGTGGTCAGAGGGAGGGCCCGCTTGGCTAGAGGGCAGAGGGAACGCCACACGCCATCCTCACGCCCACCCCCAGAGCCCGGCCTAGTCTGGGGACTAAGATGGGAGGCTGCAGGGGTGTTGGGGTGAGCCGGAGTCAGCCTCTGGGCTCCTGAATAATCCCCGGGCAGCACCAGCGCCGCCCCCAAGCTTCTGCCCGGGGCGGGGTGCACAGACTTTTGTCCAGCAGCCACTGGCCTCGGCCTCTAGGAAGGGGCCTCACGGGCCATGTGCAGGTCACAGCTGGGGAGGGGACCCCGAGAGGGGTCTGAGAATCTGCCCTGGGGAGCCATCCAGCCCTCATCCTGTTGCCATGGCTCCCGGCACCGCTAATCCTCGCCTGTCCTGGGCTTTACCTCGTCTGACCCTCCCACCTGGGCTGGGGCTTCAGGGGGGACTCCTGCCCAGGGCTCAGGGCGCCTGGGGGGTGCAGGGCAGACAGGGCACCATCAGGCCCCAGGAGGGCCCAGGCGACATGACCCAGGTGTTTGGGTGTCAGGGGTGCCCAACCTGATGCCAGGGGTGTGGCCAGAGAGGTGGGAAGACTTACAGGTCAGATTCCGGGGACGGCCCTGGGACCCAGCCTCCAGCCTCCCCTGAGGGCCTCAGTCAACCCCTGGGCTGGCGCTGGGACTGAGGGCCTTGGGACACAGTGTCAGCACTGAGCCTTCCTCCCTGGCTGGTCCCGTCACAGAGGCCCAGCAGAGAAAGGACATGGCCATCTGACAAATATAGCCACCTGGGCCCCTCTGCCTGCACCTCCGTTTCCCCAGTTGTATAACAGGGCAGTTGGACAGGCCTCCATGGTGGGGTGCGCAGCGTGAGGTCGGCAAGGACACCAGCACCCGAGGGCCCCTCCCTGGTCTTTACTTGGTGCCCGGAGCCCATGGCTGGGTGCTCTGACATTCACGCCATCACTCGGAGAAGCCTGGGCAGGCCCCAGACCTGGCCTGCAGCACCCCCAGACCCAGGCCAGGAAGCAGCCTGCGGGTCGCCCTCGGGCTCTGGTCACCGCAGGAGCCGTCAGCAGCCCATGCAGGGCCAGGGCCAGGCAGCCAACAGGGGGAGGATTCTGGGGAGAGGTTGGGGAGGGACCCGCTGGGACAGCTCTGAAACCCTCTGCACAGGCGCCCTTGCCAAGTGTCTTCAGAGTCGCACGTATCTCTGATGAGGTGCAGGGGAGCCGATGGGGGGGCCTGAGGCCTAGGGCTTGAAGGCAAGGCAGGGCCACTCAACTCCCAGCAGGTCCCCTTCAGCCCGGCCCTGTCCATGCCGAGGGGCCCCCTCATTTCTCATGGCACCTGTGCCCCTGGGCCCACACAGGGCACCTGAAGGGCCAGGCCTGCTGGGGTAGGGGATGGAGGCCACTCCCCAACCTGGCCATCACTGGACCCCAGGGGAGGGGCAGGCCTCAGCACCACAGGGCAAAGGATGAGGCCCGAGCATCGGTCCTTTGGAGAGCTGGTCCCCAGCTGGCCACCCACTTACCAAGAGCATGTCCTCACCAGGGATCCTGCCACATCCATGCCTTACCCGACACACATGCCCAGTCTTACACCCTGCTGGTGTTGGCAGCGAGGAGGCTACATGGCCCCACCAGCGTCCACATGTGCTCTCCAAGCCCACGAAGCTCAGCGCTAGAAAAACACCTCCTTTTGTCCAGACAACGGCCTGAGGCCAGGCTCCTGCCGGGGCCATTTCCCATGGTGAGAAACCAGGCTTGGCCGCTGGAGCCCCAGCCCGGCTGCATCTGGCCCAACCCTGTCCTGCTGCGTGATTTCGGCTGTGGGTAGCCTCGGTCTTCTCCCATGTGGAGGTTGTGAGCTGGGGGCACCAAGCTCTGGGCCGCCTGCTGGACCCCAGGCGTCTGTTTGGTCTCCCAGTACTGGCTCCTCGGGTCAGGCGTGTGGCCAGGAGGGAGGAGGCCGGGAGCCCAGCCTGGAGGAGGGGGCCTGAGCTGTTGATTCTGGCAGGGAGCCCCAAGCATGTCAGGGGCAGAGCACAGCGTCCTGCCCCTGGCACTGGGGAGTGCAGGTTCGGGAGCTGGGGACACTGCCCTCCCCGAGCCCAGACCCAGTGGGCATTGAGCAGGTTTGTCCCAGGCTCCTCCCCTCACCGTCTCTGCTGCACCTGCTCCTGCTGCCAGGACCACCGTGGTGACCCTTCTCAGCTTCCTTTCTGGTCACTCTCAATAAGCCACTGGAAGCCCAGACCCCAGGCCGCCTTCCCTGCCCCTGCAGTGCTAGACACCCCAACCTGCCCTCTGTGGCATTCTCCCAGGCTCTCGGGCAAAGCTCTGCAGGTCAGCTGACCGGCCTGCGCACCACATGGTGCAGGGTCTCCTCTCTTCTCCATCCAGCCGGCAGGCCCACCCACTCCTGCTGGGCTCTGGCTGGGGGCTCGGGGCCACACTGCAGGCGGGAGGAGGACCGTGGGGGGGCCGGTGGCCAGAGCGCACTCCTGCCCCGCCAGGCCCTTCATGTAGGAGGTGACCCAGGAAGCAGGAGAACACAGTGGGTGGGGCGGGGGGGGCTGGGATCGTGCACAGAGGGCCTCCATCCACCAGGACACGCTGCCTCCCACAGTTGTCCCCTGGGAAAATGGGGCCTGTATCTATCAGTGCCCATCCCCCATTGGTTGGGGTGCCCTGGGGGGCCAACCCCCTGCACTCGGGGCCAGGTTCTCGGGGGGCAAAGGAGTACCCTGACAGAAGAGGCCCCGGGGCAAAGGGGCTGGGTGGGGCAAGTCCAGGGAGCCAGCGCTCTCAGGACGCTCAGAGGCGGGCGGGGGTGACACGGCCCCAGGTGCTGCCGCTCTGCCACGGGCTCACATCACTCTGGTCCAGAGACACCCTGGGCTTTGTCCAAGCAGAGGACAGAACTGACCACTCAGGCCCGCGTGACTGCTGAGTGTGTTCTTGGAACACAAATCTGGTCACACCTACTCTGTGTGGACACCCCCAGGGCCTCTGGTCACTTGGGCTCTCTCAGGGTCAGGCCCATGCCCCTTGCTCACACTGGGCCTACCCACAACTCGCCACCCAGCCCTGGCTTCTCTCTGCCCCGGGGCCTTTGCACCTGCTATTCTCGCCTCCAGAATCTCTCGGCCAGGAGCCAGGCCCTCTCCTTGCACAGGCCGTCCCTGTCCTCCACCTCCCACACCTGTTATGGTTGCTTTTGTCACCCTGCTTCTCTCTGCAACTGTATTTATCACAAGCTAAAAGTACCTCTGTTAAATTGTTTCTTTGTTATTCAGTTTATCACCTCTCTGCTAGCTCTCATGGAATAGGGTTGTCTGTTTTGACCACAGGTGTGTCTGCAACACTGAGCAACTTGGGACTGCTCCGAAACTGTGTCTCCACCCAAATGCACGGAGTTTATCTGAAGCCTTGGGGCGAATGACAGGCCACACCTGTGGGCTCTGGCAGATTGCCTCCCCAGCCGGCCCAGCGGGACATGCAGCGGGCCCTGGCTGGCCTCCTTGTCCCCCATGGCCACCTAACAGGCCCACCAGGCCTCCTGCACCACCTCACAGGGACGTCTGGGCCTCAGCATGGGCTGTGCCTGCTTCAGCACGGGTGCTGGGGGGCCAGGATGGCTTGGCCTGCCTGCAGAGTGTCAGGGAACAAAGGCATCAGCCCCTCAAGGGTGGCCGTGGCTCCACTGGCAGCTGCCCCCTCCAGGTCACCGAAATGCCTCCGCCTGCAGAGCCAGTGGTGTTTTTCCACTTTCCAGCTCCATTTTTAGGTGTCTGGCTTCATGTCAGGGCTGGGGAGGTATCCACAGGGGTGAGGTCTGTGCAGACCCCTTGGGGAGCTGGCAGACCCCTAAGACCCCTAGAAAATAGGGCCCGGGGCAGCAGGCATGCTGGGTACTGCCTGAGCAGTCCGAGTCTGGCTGGGGGAGTGCTGTGTGCACCAGGGACCAGCCACAGCCTCCCCAGATGGACCATTATGAAAGCAGGCGCTCGCGTTGAGGCAGGGCTCCTTGATCCTCCAAGCCCTTCTTCTCGACTGCAGATGCACTCCATGCTCCTGGTGGGAAATGCGGAATCACAGCAAAGCACAAAGAAGGAAAAGAAAACAGTCCAGGCACCCGGCCTCCCTGAGGGAGCTGCCAGCACCTCCGTCCATAGAAGCCTGGTCACTGCGAGCTCTCCCCATGCCCCCTCAGCAAGTCCTGGGGTCTTGGGGACTCTGCCATCATCTGGGACACCTCATTTCACTTGGCCAGAGGCAGGGCTCCCTGAGTTGGGGGCAGGGTAGGGGCACACTGGAGGCCCTGGTCCTGGGTGGGGAAACGTCCAGGTGCCCACCCAGCTCTCTGTGCCTAGCAGGGGGCTCTCAAAGTGGGGTCCCTGGGCCTGCAACACCAGCACCACCTGGGACCACACAGACCTGCTCAGTCAGGGCCCCAGCTGGGGGCTCGGGAGCCTGTGTGGGCCCCCAGGTGACTCTGTGGCCTGCTTATGTGGGACCCCGCCTTGGATGAAGACTAATCGGGTCAATGGAACGTCCTGGAAACCCCAAGACCACCAAGCCAGCCAGGGCCACCTGCTGCCTTCTGCCCCCACGCCACCGTCCTCAGAGACGCCTCCAGTGGCCCCGCGCTTCTCCCCTGAATGGGGACCCCTCCATCCTCCCCAGACTCTCGGGGGCGCTAGAGGGACCCCCCACCCATGCTGGGGTCGACGGGTGGGGCGAATAGCAAGAAAATGGGCTGGGGGCGCAAACTGTCATTGGTCATCGCCAACGGGACAACGGCTGCGGGCTAGGAGTGTGCAAAGGCTCGAAGACCGGCGCGGGCCCGGGAGCGCCCAGGTGAAGCTGCCCCGCCCCCGCCCGCACTCGCCCGGCCCCCGGCCCCCACCCCGCCCCGCCCCGCCCCCGGCACTCGCCCCGCCCCCGCCGGCGCCCGGAGCCCGCGCGGCGCAGCGCTCTCGGGCCAGAGGGCGCCGCCGCGCAGGTGAGTGCCGCTTCCCTGCCGTCCGCTCGCGCTGGTCCGCGCGGATCTGTTATCCTCTCTGGGGCTCCCGCCACTCTGCGCGCAGCCCTGGCCGGGGGTCTCGCCGCGCGCCCCAGCCTGCCGAGCACCCTGTCCCCCACGCGCCCCCCGTGCACCCGCGGGGCTCACCTGCCGCCGCCCCGTACCTCCCCTCCCCTTCCGTCCGCTCCCCGGCCTCGCCGCTCCATCTCGCATCTCCTCGGCCCCCCACCACCGCACCCCACCCCGCCATCCGCAGCCTCTGGGACCGCGGGACCGCCCGCCTGCCTGCCGGGGTCAGGGCAGAAGCCACAGGGGACCCAGACGCCCCCTCTGCCCGCGGCACGCTCCGGGCCTGACGCCCGACCTCCCCACGGTGGGCGGCGCCGCGGGGCTCGGCCCTGGAGCTGGGGGACGGTGGGGGGCGGCTGGGGAGGGCTCCGCGGCTGGGGCCCGCGGTGGGTGCGGCCGGCGGGCGAGGAGGAAGCAGCGGCCACTGGGGCGCGCGGAGGGAGGGAGGGAGTCCGAGGTCTGGCGTGGGCGCCCTGCAAGGTGGGGGGTCCGCGACTGGGCGCTAGGGGGAGGCGGCTGGGGTCCTCGAGCTGCCGGAAGACTGCAGGGAGAGACCAGCGCCCCCGGGCCCTGGGGTGGCACCCACAGACTCTGGGCCTGGCCTGGGGTTTTCACCCTGGGCTGGGGAGGCTCTCCCCTCCCAGGCGGGAACGCAGCCCCTGCCTGTCCACAGCTTGGCACCTGGCGTATCCACCCCTCCCCAGAATCAAGAGCACACCCCTGGAACGTTCCCTGGGGTGCGGGTCCCTAGGGCCCTCCTCCCCACCCAGAGACCGCCAGCCGGCCTGGGGCCCTGGGGCCCGTGCTGCCTGCAGTTTGAGACGGTTCCTTCTCCTGCCAAGTGCGTTCTGAAGAGAAGGCGTTCCTGGGGGGAGCCAGCAGCGTGGGGTGGGGGGAATGGGGGAGTCCTGGGCAGAAGATGGTCCTAGCACAGTTACAATGACCCAGCATTGATTTCCAGTGAAATAATGAGTGATTTCCGAGGGAGTGTGCTGGGGTGGAAGGGAGCCTGGGACACCTCTGCACACCCGACTGGGGCCCCCAGGAGGGGCTGTGCCCACCCTGGCCTCCCTCTGCTGCACCAGGCCAGCCTACACCACCTCAGTGTCCCCTCACAGGGAAGGGATGCTGCCCCTGGCCAATGGCTGCCTTAAGGATGGAGAGTATTTGGGGGGGCAGGAGTGGGGACTGCCATTGACCAAACACCCAGAGCTGGGCCCCCCAGTGGGGGAGGCAGGCCTGGACTGGGGGCCTGGGGTGTGAGGGCCTGTCGTCTCAGCCAGGACATACCCACATGTTCGCCCCTGTGGGTCTGCAGCCCCCCAGGGGAGGTGTGGGCCCCAGAGTGCGAGATGCTGCCTCCCTGAGCCAGTTTCTGCAGCGTAGCCAACCTACCTGTGGTGGGAGCCTCTGGCTCCTGCAACCCCCTGTTGGGCCAGCCTGGAGGGGGTTGTTGAGGTGCAGGCCAGACCTCCCACCCCTGGACCTGGAGGATGCAGGCACCGAGGCCCTGCCCCTGTCCCCAGGCCCTTGGGAAGCCTCAGCACCCCCCTTTTCTGAGAAGCCCGGGTGCCTTTCCTGATGCTGAGCTGTTTGGGGAAGCTTGTGGCAGCAATTATTGAGCGCCCACTGTGTGCCAGACACTGCATGCTGCACCTTGCGTACCCAAGCTTGTTTCAGTGTCATGTGCTCAGTGACTGCAGTTCAGAGGAGCTGCCCACACCAGCGGCCAGGGCTGGGAGAAGCCGCACCACTTACCCAAGACCACACCGCCAGGGCGAGGGTGGGGGCTGGGGGCTGTCCCCAGTGCCATGTCAGGCTAGGAGCTGGCCGGGCAGATGCCTTCCTGGTGGGGGCTCTGGGCCAGAAAGCCGCCAGTGCTGGCTTCCCGCTGTGCTGAACTCCCCCACCGTCAGGGGAAAGGGCCTTGGGGGCAATTTCCCTGTGAGTGTGTAGCTTTGTGACTAAGGAGATTGCTGCTCCGAATGACGGCTCTTGTGGAATTATGTTCCAAGAGGCAGGTACACGATAATGGTCTATTTTTGTTCTTTGCTGCTCTGAAGTCTAACTCAGGAGTTGGCGTGTTGGGGCACAGCAGAGCCGGGGTGGCAGCCTGCGGAGCCCCTCTCTGGGCTCTGGGCTCTGGGCACCTGGGCGTGCACTTGGAGAAGCCTGTGTGGCTGAGAGCTTCCTGTGGAGATGAGGGGTTCATCTGATTTTAGCTACTCAGGAGGTTGTGAATAGACACTGTACTCTGGCCTGGGCGACACAGCGAGACCCTATGTCTAAAACAAAAATAACTGCACACTCAGGAGCAGGGGATCCAGTGCCTGTGTTGGGGATGGGCCTGAGTCAGACTGTCATCCCTCCCCTCCCTGTGGGTGAATAGCCCACCTTCAGGGCCTGGCCCCTCAGGTCCAGGCAGAACGGGCCAAAAGCTCCTCCTAGGTTAGGGGTGCAGCAATGTCCTGTCCCCCTGGACTCCCCCCAGCACCCCAGCTGTCTCCAGACCACCGCCCTCCTAGAAATCACTGTCCACGGGAGCTTTAAACATTACGTGTTTGATTTCTTTTAAAAATGGGGGGACCTTCTGTGCCTGGCCCTGGGGGACAGAGATCAACAGGCTCACTTGCTGCCCACAGGAGCAAGCGTCCCAGGTGGCCCTCGTCTGAATGTCCCAGGAGAGGCCCCGTGCCCAGGCGGCCGCAGATGCTGGCTGGAGGCTGGGGTAACTGTGGGCATCCCTCTTCTTTATCACAGGAGCACCCCTTTGGATGGAGGCCCTGAGCACTGCCACAGGGACTCCTGGGCATGGTCTCCAAATGCAATTATCCCCACACATCCTACCTTGACTTTTTAAAATACTCTCAGGCAGGACTCTCCCCATACTAGAGGTGCCCGGCCATCCTCTCTGTGAAGGACGTGTCTCTGCCTCCCTCCCCAACCTTGGTGTCTCTGTGGAGTCTGCAGTGAATCCTCCAGCTCCTCTTCCAATTCACCAATTCTCTCTTCAACTCCACCCAGACTGGAATTGGTCCTGACTGCCTTTGTGGGTTTTTTGTGTGTATGTCTAAATGATTTTATTTTCCACATCCAAGATTTGTAATTTTTATTTTATTTTTTGGGGGGAGGGGTTTGTGTACTTTCACTTTCAAGAAGATCTGTAATTTTTAAAAATAGACACCTGTTCATTTTACTTCTTAGACAGAAGCCAAATTTATTTCATAATATTTTATCCATGCCTTATTTGAGGATCCTGAACATGTTTCAGTGTATTCTAAGCACACTTGCTAAGTCATATTACTTTTATTTCACCCGAGATGAATCCACTGGTCGACCTTCCCCTTGTAGGTTTTCTAAGTCATATTTCCCAGCGTGGATGGGCTGTGTGAACACAGGAGTTTTGATGTGTGGGCTCATAAGGAGCAGAGGGTCTTCATTTTGTTCTTGGTAGCATGTGTGTCGGGGGCGGCCCCCTCTTCTCTCTGGGTCTCCTTTCCTCGTCTACCAGATTTCAGCTGCCCCTGTCCAGCCCTTGGAGCCCCCGGTCCAGGGCTGGTCCCTCCCTGGCCACTGTTGGTGACCAGGGAAGAACAGGTGTCCCCTGTTCTGAGGTGACTCGGGGGTCACTGCAAGTCAGCTGAGCAGACCCAGGGTTTGGGCAGCACCCGCCGAGTGGGCCTGGCTGGGGTCGGCATGGCCCTTTCCAGCCCACGCAGGGATCACTTTGGTCCCTGCCAGCTGGCCGCGCCATGGCGTCACACTGCCCAAGGGGTCAGCCCTGCACATGCTACTTTCCACTCCTCCTTGTCCGGGAGGCTTTGCTTTCTTTTGAGCGTCACTGTTTTGTGAATGACGTCAAAGATGCAGGAAAATACAAAAATGATGCAGGATATCAGCACGTGCCTGTCACCTGGACCTGGCAGACGTCAGCCTTTTCTCTGCACCTCCTCCCTCCCCACTTCTCCCTGTGGGGGGCTCAAAGCTGGGGTTGGGATGGGGAGTGCTGGCAGCAACCCTCGCACCCTGTCCCAGCCTGGCAGTGCCCACCTCTGCACTCTGGTGGGGGCTGCCGGGCGTGCCGCCCTCCCAGGGTGTGTTTCCTCCGGGCTCAGGTGGGAATTGTTCTGTGTATTTCGTGTGTCCTCCGCCTGGGGCTTGGGAGATGTTTGCCGCTGCTGTGGGGGTGACTGACGGACCCTACCCTTGCCAGGCAAGAGGCTGAGGGGGCTGATGGCCCACAGTGCCAGGCCTGGTGTGTGGCCCTCGAGGCAGTGATGACAGCGCCCCGTCCAGCTGTTTCCCAGGTTGTCTTAGCCCAGGGGCACCTGTCCTTGGGGGCAGGCTGGCCAGCCACGGCCCAGTGCAGGGACCTCTGCGGTTGGCGCTGCTACATGGCCAGACTCAGGAGGCGGGGGGCTGTGCTGGAGCGGTGTGGGCAGCGTTCCCTAGAGCCAGGGGGACGCTGGCAGAGCCTCTGCAGCCTTCGGAAGACCCGACACCCTGGCGGTGTCCAGCTGTGGGGTCACCCAGGAGAGCAGGGCTCAGTGGTGGCCGCCACACTTCCTGCACGGATCAGCAGGGCTCCGAGGGTTTCAGGGAGGTGCCGAGGGCGCTGTGGCTGTCTGGGGAGCCATGCTGGGGCGGTATCTACAGACCTGCCCGTCTCAGCTCCCCAGGCCGCCTGCCCCCTGCTCCTTCCTCTCCAGGCTTGTTTTCCAAACAATTTGCTTAATGTGACTCCCGGCTGAGTTGAACATGACCAGTCATGTTTACCCCGTAATCCTGCTGCCTCCGGCAGGCGGGGCCAGCCTGGGGCAGGGATGCCTGGACGTCCGGGCTCATCGCCCTCATCAGCCCTTCTTCTCTTGCAGAGACGGACGCGCCCTCGGGCCGCGGCCATGGAGCCCCTGTTCCTGGCCCCCACGCCCGGCTGGAACAGCTCCTCGGCGGCCGCCCCGGGAGGCAGCGACAACGGGACACTGGCGGGGCGGGCGCCCACGGCGGGGGCCCGGGCGGTGCTGGTGCCCGTGCTGTACCTGCTGGTGTGCGCCGTGGGGCTGGGCGGCAACGCGCTGGTCATCTACGTGGTGCTGCGCCACGCCAAGATGAAGACGGTCACCAACATCTACATCCTCAACCTGGCGGTGGCCGACATCCTACTCCTGCTGGGGCTGCCCTTCCTGGCCACGCAGAACGCCGCCTCCTTCTGGCCCTTCGGCCCATTCCTGTGCCGCCTGGTCATGACGCTGGACGGCGTCAACCAGTTCACCAGCGTCTTCTGCCTGACCGTCATGAGCGTCGACCGCTACCTGGCCGTGGTCCACCCCCTGCGCTCCGCCCGCTGGCGCCGCCCCCGGGTGGCCAAGGTGGCCAGCGCCGCGGTCTGGGCCTTCTCGCTGCTCATGGCGCTGCCGCTGCCGGTGTTCGCCGACATCCAGGAGGGCTGGGGCACCTGCAACCTCAGCTGGCCGGAGCCCGTGGGGCTGTGGGGCGCTGTCTTCGTCATCTACACGTCCGTGCTGGGCTTCTTCGGGCCGCTGCTGGTTATCTGCCTCTGCTACCTGCTCATCGTGCTGAAGGTGAAGGCGTCGGGGCTGCGGGCAGGCTGCCGGCGGCGGCGGCGGTCCGAGCGCAGGGCGACGCGCATGGTGGTGGTGGTGGTGGCGGTGTTCGCGGGCTGCTGGCTGCCCTTCTTTGCCGTCAACCTAGTCAACCTGGCCTTCGCGCTGCCCGAGGAGCCCGCCTCCGCCGGCCTCTACCTCTTCGTGGTCATCCTGTCCTACGCCAACAGCTGCGCCAACCCCTTCCTCTACGGCTTCCTCTCCGACAGCTTCCGCCAGAGCTTCCGGAAGGTCCTGTGCCTCCGCAAGGGCTATGGCGCCGAGGACGCGGGCACCACAGAGCCACGGCCGGACAAGAGCGGGCAGCCGCGGGAGGCCACGCCGCCCCCGCGCAGCCCGGAGGCCAACGGGCTCGTGCAGACCAGCAGGCTGTGAGGCCTGCGGCCGCCCCCTGGGACATGGGGGTGCGCCGAGGGCCCGGCGCTGGCTGCAGCGTGAGGACGGAGCTGCCAGGCCGAGGGTGGACGCAGCGTGGCCGGCGGCCTGCAGCAGCCACCTGTCTCCCCACCAGCCTGTTCTGGGCAGGGCGGGGCTCCCTGGGAGCGGGGGTGGGGGCTCAGCCGTGCCCGGCAATGCTCAGGCCCTCTCCCGCTCCATCCTGCCCGCGTCAGTCTCCCCAGCTGGGGCAGCGGCTTTTCCTGAAGTTCCGCTGGGCGAGAGTGTCTTCCTGACCATCGGTGTGAGCTGGTGACCTGCCCACCCCACAGCCCTGCTGGGCCCCCCAGCTGCATGTGCCCCTCGTGTGTCAGCCGCGCATCACCCGGTCAGTGTCCAGGCACTACTCTGTGAAATCAAAGGGACCCAAAAGTGCCTGGCTCTGGCCTCTGCTTCCCAGCACCTCAGCACCCTGTGTGGTCTGGCTTTGGAGGATGCAGGTGGGAAGGGACAGAGCCGTGCTGGGCTCTTGGTCAGCCAGAGTCATGCCTGTCCTTGGGGCTCCATCCCCTGCCTGCAGCCCCCCACTGGACGCTTGTGGCCACAGTTACTGTCCCAAAGTGAAGGGAGCAGCCCGGCCTCCACGTGGCAGTGGGTGGGAGGGAGCCCAGCGTGGAGGAGAGCGGGAGCCAGGCTGGGGTGGACAGCCTACCCTCCAGCTCCGCGGGGCACAGGTGGCCCTGCCCGCTGGGGTTGGTTTTGTCCCACAGGGCCTAGTGCTGAGGGTGCCAGGGAAGGGCTCCTGCAGGAGGCTGGTAGAGACCAGGGAACCTACAACTGTGTCTTCTGCTTTTGAGCAGGGCCTGGGCCAGGACAGGGGTAGGGACAGGCGAGAAGAGGGGTCAGTCCTGTTGGCCGTGGGCAGACTGCAAACGCTGTGCTGGGAAGGCAGTGGCCACATGGGTGTGAGCAAGTGCCAGGCCCCTGCGGACCTATGCCCCGTCTGCCAGAGCAGCGCCCGAACTCCCAGGAGGCGCAGGGAGCAGGCTGAGCCATGCTGGGCAGGCGGGCGGGCGGGCGAAAAGCTCCAGACAGGCCGAGCCCTGGAAACACTTTCCGAGTAATGAGGACGCTCGTGTTTGACAACCTGCTCTCCTGAATAAATTAGGGAATAAATGTTTGATTCTTTCCCAAAGCAAATATTTTCCCTGGAGCCGACTGAAGCCAGCACAGACCAGAGCCAGTGGAGCCCGGGCTCCTCCGAGGCCCCAGTGTGGTGGGAGGCTGCCCCGGCCCCAGCTGGAGCTGAGCCGCAGTGAGGCCAGGGTGGGGGTGGCCAGACACCTCTCAGGAAGCAGGAGCTGGGACGGTTAAGTGACCAGACAAGTGCAATTTGTAAACGTGGCTGAAGAGAAGATGGAAGCCGTCTGGGGGTCCTGGGCTGGTGCTGCCCCCCTGGCTTCCCAGGCTCAGCAACAGTCCTGGGTGGATTGGGTGGGCTTCTCCATGGGGAGTCCACAAGGTTCTGCATCTGAGTCTCCAGGAGCTGGTGATGAAACCCACCCACCCGGGGTCCAGCATCCCAAGGAGGGTGCACGCAGGGGGCCTGGGTGGGGCCGAGGCTGTCTGCCCAGCATTCAGGTTGCCCTGGGATCTGGGCACAAAGTGCATTTGCTCGGAATGACTTTGGGGAGTGAGCAGATGGCTTGGAAATCTGCCCAATCAATTCTCCCAATTGATTGGAGGTCCTGATCTCCCCCTAGGGCCAGGCCAGCTGAGCATGCCACGTGGGGAGGACGGCTGCCAGCAGCACCCTGCCAGCCCCACTGCCTGCCCACCAGGGGTGAAGATACCCTCGAGTCCCCAGTCCTCAGGGTGCCCCAACCACCTTGTCCAGCCTGGAGCCCCATGGGGCCTGCCCAGACCCTGGCCTCGGGGACCCTGTCCCCTCATTGTGCCAGGCCCCAGCCCCACAGCCCGTCAGGCTCCCACCACCTGGCCCCAGCCACACACGGCCACCTCCACGCTTTGGCCTCGGCCTTGCCTGTGCCAGGCACACACCCTCTCCCCGCACCAAACCTGAATGGCCCGCTCTTCCGGGAGTCCCTGTGACTCCTGCCAGGCTGGCCCAGTGGGGGACAGTAAGCTCAGCAGCACATCTGACTGCCCACAGCCTGGCCTGGCCGACTGCTGAAGCAGTGCCCTCCTCTGACAAATGATGGTTTGTACCTACTGTGTGCACCAGCACAGGGCTTGGTCATGGCGATCCAAAATCGAGCTGGAAGAACATTCCAGGCAGAGGGAACAGCGTGTGTGAAGGCTCAGAGGCAAAGGCGCACAGCCACGTGTGTTCTCTGCCTTGGGGTGGGGGCAGGGTGTTGGCGGCAGGAGACAGGAGATGTGCCCCCCACCAGCCCTGCCCTGAGGGTGGGCTTTATCCCTGGCTGCTGGGCTGAGGAAGGATGGAGCTGCACTCACTGCAGCTCGAGAGAAGAGAATGGACCAGGGACAGAGCGGAGGCTGTGAGTCATCCAGGACCTGGGTGACAGTGGCCTGGCCCCAGGTGGGGGCTCCAGAGGTGCTCAAAGGGCAGGGGAAGTGTCCCTGGCAAGGCCTGGGGAAGGGGCAGTGGCACCAAGGGGGTTCCTGCTTGGAGTGCATGGGGGGATGAGCCCCCAGGGTCTGATGGGCTGTGGGGTGTTCTGGAAGGCTCCACATAGCCCATGGACCCTGGGGACCAGGATTGGCTGGTGTGGACAGTCCCTGGAGCCACAGGGGAGGGACGAGGACCCGGACACTCCAAGGGCCCTGCATTAAAGGCCTGGCAGGGGCCAGGTGGGTGTCCCGGGAGGAGGTGAGTCCCCGGTGGGTCTGCTGCCCTCCTGCATCCAGCACAGGCCTCGGCGTGCTCGCCACCACCTGGGGGGCACTGAGGGTCTGTGGGTGGCCAGGACACCTGTGGGGGCCACAGAGCTGCTTCGGAGAGCCCTGGGCTGCGGGTGGCACAGAGCAAACATCCTCGGGTGGCGGAGGCTGCTCTGTCTGCATGGATGGGTTTTATTGGCCGCTGGACTCTGCTGGCTCCCAGAGTGACCTCACTCAGGAAATCCGGCCCTGGGGGCAAGGACAAGTGTGGGGGGCGGGAAGGGCAGCTGTGAGGCAGCCCCCAGGTGGGTGTCACCCTCCCCACAGCAAGGGGAGAACAGGCTGACCTGTGGGGGGTGGCAGCTGACAGGCCCTCCCAGCCCACCCCCACCAGCAGGCGCAGCGTGGGGTGCAGGGTGGGGGCAGGAAGGGCCTGGGGAGGAGCTGGGAGGGTGGGTGAGGCAGGTTTGGGCAGAAGCGAGGGGGCACTCTCAGGACCACTGCAGCAGCCACCAGCCCCGGGGCTCCCCCACTAGGACCCCAAGAGCAAGGGTCGGGGGAGGGGCTGGGGTGGCTGTGGGGTCCCGGGGCTGGGGTGGGGCCGTGGCCTGCACAGTGTGGGTCTCAGCGGCAGGACTGGCCCAGACCCCCAACTCTGCACTCCTGTGGGTGGCAGGAGCCCCAGGGTCCCTGCAAGCTGTTGGGTGCCACCGACCTCCTGGTTCTTCCTCTGTCTGGTGCATCCCTGCCCATCCCGGCCACAGCTGCCCCACCCCCACCATGACTCTCCCCTGTCACCCCCACCCACCCTCCACTTCCCTCCAAACACAGACCTATTCATGGTTCTCACCCACTGTCTCCCAGCTGCAGCCCCCACTCCCCACCCTTGTTTCCCGGGGCCCTGCCCCTGCCATGGGAAGCAGGTGTCTCAGCTCAAGTGGTCTGACGACGATTTGCCATAGGACACTGTGTAGTGCGGTGGGCAGCGCAGTGCCCTGGGCTGGCAACCTCGGGGGCTTTGCCACCCTCAGAGTCGGGGGTGGGGAAGGGGCTGGGGACAGCCGCCTGATGGAGCAAAGGCCTCCAGCCGAGGACAGCCACCTCTCTCCTCCCTCCCTCCTGTGCCCTGCTGGGCTCCCACAGGCTGGACACGCCCGGAAGCTGTTGGTGTGGTCCATAGCAGTCAGCAACTGGCGCAGAGCGGTGGAGAGATGAGGGGGCTAACAGGAGATACCAGCCCCTCCACTTGAGTCCCTGTCTCATAGTCATGAAGCTAGAGAGAGAGGCCAGAGGTGATGGGGATGCCCCAGACCTGTCCTTGTGCCACTTGAGGCCCAGCCCTCACCCCACACGGGTACCCAGGTCCCACATAGCTGCTGCCTCCCTCCACGGGGGCTCAGAGCTTCAGGAAGGAGGCACTGGCCATGCCTGTGCCCTCAGAAGTCTGTCCTCTCGCTCCTAGTTCTGCCCCAAGAGGCCGTGCCCAGGGGTCCCTGGAGGGAGGCAGGCGTTCCGTGGCTACTGGTGCTATGGGGGAGTCAGGACAGAGGTGTCCCACTGCTTCTCCTGCCCACCTGGCTCTCTGGACGCGGACTCTACCTGTGTGTCCTCTGAGGCCGTCCTGCTCCGGCCTGGCCACGCTGGATGTCCAGCTGGGCCCCCCAACCAGCCCCTGCCCACGTGTCCCCTGAGGGGCACAGATAATGGCAGTGCCCATGCAGCTTGGAAATGCCAGTGGCTACAGGAGAATATCTAGACGCCGACACTCCTGGTGGTGAGGAAGCGGCACCCTTGTAGGTCCATGGCAACCAAGACACTTTTTACTCCTTCCTGTGTCTTCCAAATTCCCTGTTTTCTCTCAAGTTTTCCTCAGTCATCCACGCAAGTTCCTTACGAGGCAGAAAGCCCACCCTTTGCCACCTCTGGGGCAGGTGCCCTCCTGACTTCTCAAGTTTTAGTTTCAGGATTGGGGTAGAGCAATATGTTTTATTTTCGTGAAGTCAGACGTATCATGTATCTACTTGGAAAATTCTTCCACTTTTTGCTTAATTGAGAGTTTTTTTCCCCCATCCAGGGATTAGCTAGATGTCCCCACATATTTTTAATATTTTGGTGAAATATATATAACAAATTTTTACCACCTGAACCATTTTTGTGTACAGGTCAGTGGCATTAAGTACACTCACACTGTTGTGCAGCCGCCACCTCTATCTCCAGAATGCTTTTCACAGTCACAAACTGGAACTCTGTCCCCATTAAACCGCTCCCTGTCCTCCCTCCCCAGCCCGGCCCGCCATTCTGTTTTCTGTCTCCATGACTGTGAGGACTCCAGGGACCACGTAAGAGTGGGATCATCCAGTGTTTGTCCTTTTGTGACTGACTGACTTCGCTTAGTGTGGTGTCCTCAAGGTTCATCCGTGTTGTGCCATGAGTCAGAATTTCCTCCCTTTTTGAGGCTGAGTCCTATTCTACCGCATGTATGTTCCACGTTTTGTTTATCCATCCATCTGTGCTGCTACAACAAAACACCCACCTCTTAATACCGTCACGTTGGCCACAAAGTTTCAACATGTGAATTTGGGGGAACACATTCAGACCATAGCATCTGTCTTTGGCTATTGTGAATGATGCTGCTACGAACATGGGTGTCCAGCCCACATATTTTTAATGGTTATAGAGCTGAAAGCTCTTTTATTCAACTGAACTTTGTCTTGGCGTGAATATTAAATGGAAAGTACCCACTCCTCACGGCTGCCTGCCTTCCTGGTGCTCTCTCGTCCTCCAGGGGTGACAGCTTCTGGCAGCTCTGTCTGTCTCTGCCTGGTGGTCACTGTGCTAATTATGATATCTTTATGTCCATTTTAATATCTACTAGAGAAAGTCTCCACCCTAGATTCTCTACAATTCTCTCACCTGTTGATTCTTCCAGGTTCCCTTCAACACTATTCTTACATTAAAAAATGGAATTTTTACACAAATGTTCATAATAGCTTTATCCATAATAGCCAAAAGGTGGAAACAGCCAAGTGTCTGTGGACAAATGAATGGATAAACAAATGTGGTCTGTCCACGCGATGGAACAGTGCTCAGCCATAGAAAGGAAGGATGCTCTGACACACGCGACAGCCCTCCCCAACCTTTGGCACCAGGGAACGGTTTCATGGAAGACAATTTTTCCACGGATGGGGCAGAGAGAGGAGCCGGGTGGGGTGTGGACTACGGAGCTCTGCTGCCTGGTCCCCAACATGCTGCAGACCGGCACCGGTCCATGGCCCGGGGGTTGGGGACCACAGCACTGCAACACAGATGGGCCTCAGAATCGGGATGCTCAGTGGGAGAAGCCAGACACGGAGGGCCGGGTGTTGTGTGACTCCATTTACAGGGGTGCCCAGAACAGGCAAGTCCGCAGAGACAGCAGCAGAGGCTGCCCGAGGCTGGGAGTGGGGGAGCGATGGCGACAGGGATGGATTTCTTCTGGGGGGATGAAAACGTTCTGTGACCAGACAGAGGTGGTGGCTGCACAGCACCGTGGATGTAGTAAATGCCACTCCACTGTCCACTCTAACATGGCGAATTCTATGTTATGTGAATTCCACCTAAATATTTAAAATTGAATTTTATTGGAATTTTGCTACAACAATAAACTGATGGGGGATAAACTGGCACCCCGGCAAGATTGTCACCCAGAATATCACAAGGCCGTCCGGGATGAAAGCACCGTTCTCTGGTTTTCTCCCTGCGGAGCGTGCAGGTGCCGGATTAAACCCGGGTCCGGACGGCTGTGTTCCCCGTCGCCGCTGTGACTGAGCCACTCCCGTCCTATCTTCTAATTGGCCGGGGCAGTGGCGAGGCCACTCTAGCTCGTCTTCGACTGCCCTGCAGAGGGTCCTGAACTTTCTCGTCCCCTCGTCCCCCATTCCAGTCCTCAGTCAGTTTAAAGCAAATAAACCTGAGGGTTGGCAGGACGCAGGTGCCGCCCTCTCATCCTGGACCTGCCAGCAGCGCCCCGGCGCATCCCCACAAGTGCACTGAGGCTCAGCAGGCGCCGCCCAGCCCGGCTCTCTAAGGTCTATCTGAGGCCTTGCCCCATCCTGCCCACGCCGAGGGCGTGTCAACACGAGCGCGTGCTAACACCCACAGCTATGGCAACGTCTGTCCTTGGAGGCCCAGCCTCTCCCTCGAACGGGCAGCCTGGGTCCAGCTTTGCTGGTCTTGTCTGGGCCTTGACCGGGCCTGGCCTCCCACCCCCCAGCCCGGTGGTGGGCATTTTCTGGGCTCCCTGGATTTGGGGGAGCAGCATCGTCCTGGGCCTCTCTCCTGTATAGCAGCCTGCACCCTGCGGCAGCACCGGCTCTCTGGAATCACGGAGGCCGCAGACCCGAAGGTCCAGGACCAGGGAAGGGAACCACTGTCTGGGACTCCTGGAGCTCCCTGCCTGCGACTGGTGCAGAGGACATAGCCCGTGAGAGAGGACGTCCTCCCTTGCCCTGGATGGCCTCCCACTGCCCAGCCGGCTCTCCCTCAGGGCTGTGACCCTCCACATGGGCAGCTGGGACCCCCACCCCACTGCCTCTGCTTCTTGGAGCACCTGTAACACTTGGCCCCAGTGGGACCCTCCATGGGATCCTCCCTGACACAGGACCCCCAGTGGGTGTGTGGTCCTGTCAGGTGACTGACTGGCTCTGCCCTCCCGGGTCAGTGGCTGGGAGCAGGCTTTCCAGGGATGCTCGGCCCTGAGGCCCCCTTCGAGCCTTGGAGGACAGCCGGACTCATGCCTTGAGGCAGGAAGGAGGCAGAGTGGCCACTGTACCGGCACGGGGGCCCAGCCAGCTCCTGGGAACACTGAGCAGGTGCCCTGGTCCCTCGAGACATCAGGCACCTGCCCAGGGACACACAACTGGGACTGGACCCTCTCGGCCAGGCTGGTCTCAGCACGATGGTGGGGGCTGGGGAGGGTGTCCTGGTGGGGGTGGGAGGGGAGACCAGGACCCGGGGCAGAGGGAGGCACCTTATCTCCACAGTGGAATCCTCTCTGCCCAGGGCCCCCATTAGCACTGGAGGGCAGCTCTGACCCGCCTGCTGGTTGCCCAGCACCCTGGGCGTGTCTGGCTATCCCAGCCGTGAAAGGGGACAAGAGAGGACGCAGGCCCGGGGCCAAAGTGCAGCCTGAGGCCCCGCCCTCCTCAGTGTCCAGGTGGTGTGGGTTCCCGATGGGGACAGGCAGGGTCCGGGCCTGGGAGTCCACCGCCACCACCCCCCTGCCTGTGGCTTTCCTGGGTCCCATCCCCAGTGCCCTCCTGTCTCTAGCAGGCCAGGGCTTCACAGCCCAGGACACCCACTCGGCGCCCCCCGTCCTTGTGCAACAACACCCCACCACCACCACTGACACAACGCTTGGGAGTGCAGGGGGCAGCCTGGCCCCGGTGGGCTCAGGAGGGACTTGGGAGGCTGCAGGCTCAGGCCGAGGGGTGGGTGGCTGGAAAGGGCCCCTCCCCTGCAGACGGGCCCTGTGTGGACAGCAAGTGGGGGTCCCATTGGCCCCCCAACTGTCCTGCTCTGTCACGGGCTACACTAGGCCCCCAGCCCTGCCTGTGGGGTCAGATCCCAGGACACACGCACAGGTGTTCCACAGACCCTGGTTAGGCCTCAGTTTCCCACTTGTCAAGGGTGCAGCACCCTTAACAGACTTGGCTAGGTGGGGGTGGCCAGCAGGGCACCCAGAGTCCACTCGGAGCCGGGAATGGCAGCAGCTGGGCTGGGCCCTGACAGTCACAGCCTGTGCCTTCAGGGGGCAGCAGGTGTGTCTGGGGGCTGCTGGCCCTGACCTCCTACAGCCTTGCCCTCCCCTGCCCAGGCCCCTCTGCCCATCCACCCCCTGCCTGTCACCCTGGCCTGGCTCAGGGTCCTGCGGGATAACAGCATCCACCCACAGCTGGCGCTCCTGGGGGCAGGGGAGGGCACAGTGTTCCTGGCTACATCCCCCCCACCCCCACGAGGATGAGGATGTGAGAGTCACCTTGAGAAGGATGAACTGATCCCACCCCCCTGGGGGCTGTGGCCCTGGCCCACTCCCCACTCCCAAGTGGGACCTTCACTGCTCCCACAAGTGTGGCCCAGCCACGTGGGCCCCGAATTCAGCCATGTCTGAGTAGGAGAGGCCACCATGGGTGTCTGGGGCTCCCCAGCTTCTGGGCACGTCGAGATCTGATCTTCCTCCACCACCCCAGCCCTTCTGGACAGATCAGGGGACCCTGTAAGCCCCAGAAAATCCACCCCCTAGTGCTCACTCAAGCATTTCCCACCAAGGACGGGCCTCCCGGCAGGCCAGCACCCCCTGCCCTGGTCATTGTGTTCACTTGCCCCTCTAACACCCCTGGAACTTGTCATCTGTTTCCTGCAAGAATCCGGCACCAAGCAGGTGCCTGGCAAATACTCAATGTCCAGCAAACGTCTCTACGCAGCGGTGCTGACGCAGCCTTTATAAGCAGAATGGCCGCTCGGCCACAAGGGTGAACACCTAGGTGAGCAATTGGCTCCTGACCGCCCCATGCAGAGGTGCCCTGCCCACCAGCCACACGCCCAGCGCCACAGGCCTCTGACCCATGTGGCTCCGTGTGATCACTTCGTCTGTGTCCACCCTGCCAGGGCAGGCTGTGCAGCAGGCTTGTTCCTGCCATATCGGGCACGCCATCACTCAATCACTGCACATGGTCAGCGCTCAAGCACAGCTGCACCCACCCTCCACTGGGATGCTGTGGTCAGGCCGGGGGGGTGCAGCTGGGGCGTGGCACAGGGGTCTCTGGGCGCTGGCTAGAGCTCTGCAGCTGGTTTGACCAGGTGGCCGCTGAAGGTGATGTAGAGGTCTCCGTGCTCGCCGTAGATGGCGTTGTCGCGGTCGCGCTGGAACATGCGCACCCAGACGGTGTCACCAGCGGCCAGCGGCAGCAGCAGGCTCTGTGCCTGCATGACGCTGCGCTCGCTGGGCTGCGCATACAGCACGGCCGTGGCCCGCCGGTTCAGCATGATGTGCACGTAGGTCTCCTTGTAATTCCAGGTGTGCACGTTGAGGCTCAGGAAGTAGATGCCCGGCACCGCGCAGCGGAAGCGGCCTGAGGCCAGGTCAAAAGCACCATCCAGGTTCACCAGCTCCGTGTCGAAGGGCACCGCCTGGAAGTCCTCACCGCTGTGCAGCCCCTCGCGCCGGCCCACCGAGAAGGCCGCATAGGTGTGCCGGCACGAGGCACCCGGTGGCCCCACCTGCCCCTTCTGGCCTTTGCGGCCCTGCGGGCCCCGGAAGCCCGGCGGACCCTCCTTCCCACTCCTGCCAGAGTGACCTCTGACCCCTGCCTCGCCCTTCTCACCTGCAGGAGCACAAGCGGGGGCCCTGGTCAGGGCCAGGGCTGGGCGGCCTCCCCTCCCTTCCAGGCCCTGCCTGCCCAGGCCAAGGGCTGGGGCTCGAGGGTCACAGTGGCCGTGTGTGCTTGCAACTGCTCTCGCCCCTCGGAGCCTGTTTCCTCATCTCTAAGAAGGTGCTCTCTGCCCCTCCATGGGCAGTGAGAAGCCACTCCCCAAAGGTGCAGCCATACCAAGGCCTGTGGCAAAGGCTGTCACCGTTGGAGGATTTGGGAGGAAGGGTCTTTAGCTGGCTTTGACAGATGGGAGGGAGAGCCGGGAAGTTCTTATCCAAGTCTAACCTAAGCACAGCCTGTTGTCCAGCCCGCAGGACAGCATAGCCTCTGTTGAGGGTCTCAGACCAACAAGGCCTCTCCCTTCCCAAGGGGCCTGCTGCTTTGGGGACCTCAGGGACCCTGCCTTTTCCCCAAGGGCCTCAGCACCCTGCTCTGGTCCACAGCCCCTCCCCAGACCAGGCTTCTTCCTGTTTGAAGGGGCAGCTGGGGGTCCCCCAGGCAGGCAGCACTGCAGCATGGGAACTGGTGCTCAGTGTCCCAGCCTCCCGGCCTCTCCTCTGAGCCCCAGGTCCCTGCTCCCCTCAGTAGGGGGTGTCGGCCCCTGGGGGTTGTGCAGGCAGCGTCCCCAGATACTCACCTTTGAGGATTGACATGTCTATGGTGGGCCGCACCCGGGGCAGCCCCCACCACTGGTCCCGAGCGCTCACACGGGCATATGGGCCGGGGGCAGCAGCCGGGGGCCACGCTGGATGGCAGCAGTGTACACAGGGCCTTCTGGGCAGCCCCAGGCTGGGCCAGGCCCCCACGGGCAGCACCAATGCCAGGAGAATCAGGGTGGAAGCTGCCATCTCATTCAGGGCCTAAGGAGGAGATGCCCCTGCTAGGACCCCTAGCCCCACAGCAGCCCAAGCTGAGCCCCCTGTCTGGGGGAGACAGTAGGCAGCCCTGGAGCTCCCTGATGGGGTGGGCAGTCTCTGCCCTGGGCACCCCCTGCCCTCCTGGGCCTCGGCCCCGTGCTGTAGTAGCACCCTGGGCCCCTGAGTTGGGGGTCCTGTTCTCCAAAGCTGGGGATCCCACACCTGATGCGTGGAGGGGGAGCCTTCCAAATTCAGGAGAAGGCCAGCCTTCTAAGGCCCCCCACCAGACCGGCAGACCCCTCAGGGAGTGGCTTCTCCAAGGAGAGACAGTGGCCCTCCCCCCAGGACAGTCTATCTGGGGGCATAGTTCCTGCCCCACTGAATTAGCAGTCGCATCCTGAGCTCCCAGGGGAGAGCCTGCAGGGGACTAGGGAAGCCACCCCATGAGGCCCCCCAAAGTGAGGAAGATGGTCCTCAGCCCTCACCAGGCCTGGGCCACCTCCCACCCCAGGAGAGCCCACCCTGAAGGCCCACTCACGCCTGGTGGGGTGGGGGAGCCAGAGCCAGTCTGGGTCCACCTGAACAAGATGGGCTTCCCTCCCCGTTCAACCAGCAGCTGCCCCAGGCCAGCCTGGGCCTCAGTTTCCCCCTGCAAGTGAGCCCTGCTTGTCCTGGTGCCCACAAGGTTGTATCTGGAGGCCCTGAGCCAGGTATGAGGCCTTGGCCAGGGCTGGTCTCCCACAAGGGCAGGCGTGTGGGATCAGGGTACTTGACCTTCCCTGCACCCACTCTGCTGGACAGAGACCAAGACCCCTCCTTTGGGAAGCCCTCAGGGACTGCGGCCCAAGGCAGTTTCCTCTTGCACAGTGGGTCTGCGGCCTGCCCCCGGGCAGGCTGAACTTCTCTGGCAGTTGAAACCCCTTCTCTGCCTGAACCCCCAGAGCCCAGCAGACCCTGACTTGCCCCCTAAGTCCCACTGGACCCCACATGACCGTCCTGGACCCTTCCTGTGGAGGGGCCCTGACAGGAATGGGTGTGTCCCTGGGGAAGCCCGTGCCCTGGAGCTCTGAGATCCCAGGCATGCCAGCGCCTGGGAGGCAGTCCGGGCTGGCTCCTCCTCCGCCAGGGTCTAGCAGGGACCCCAGACTGCCCGGGGTGGTGTGAAGACCCCCACCCCCACCCTGCAGTCCCTGTTACCGTCCCAAGCTGCGAGTGCTGCTGCTGCTGCCTGGCCGTCTCCTGCATCACTGCCCCCAGCAGCCCGTCAAAGAGCCTTTCATGCCTGCCAGGCGCCTGCGGCTTCCTCTAGCCCGTCCAAGACCAACAGGCTGAGGGCCAGCTCCTCAGGCAGGGTGCTCACAGGGCCCTCCGTCTGCCATGCAGCCTGCCTCAGGGGCTCCGGGGCACTCCTGCCAACCTCCTGTGCCTGTGTGTGGGTCTGGGGAATGGTGCCCTCTCTGTAGCAGAAGCCCAGCCTGCTGCCCGCCTGGGGTGCAGCAACTCAAGGAGCAGCCGGGGAGGCCGGAGCTGTGGCTGTGCTGGGCCTGGTGGGGGGCTGGAGGCCAAGGGCAGTGCTGGGGGCCCAGACCAAGGCCACCATGCTGTGCTGGGCCAGCTTGGCCACCGCCTCACCTGGTGGCACAGAGAACCCTCACACCTCTGGCCAGGGAGCCAGGGCTAGACCAAGTGATGGAGCCCCTGCCCCCACACCCCCCCAAGGGAGGCCTCGCCCCTGGCCAGGGCTTTCAGTGGATGAGGATGGTGTCCTGGCAGGAACGACCCATGGGCCTCCCAGGATGTGGCAGGTGGGGGCTGTGTCCTCTGCCAGCCCAAGGCCAAGCCCACAGTGCCCTGGCCTGGTCCCTGTTCTGCCCGTGGAATTCTGGATGGGGACACAGCCATTCCCCTGGCCGCCTTCTAGGGGAGGCACCAGACGTGGCAGAGAACTCTGGCAGCGGTGCCCAAGGCAGGATGGGTGGGGCCCTATCGGCTGGAGCTGGTTCTGGGGCTCCCTCCAGCTGCTGGCCCCAGGAGATGACAGCTCAGGCCCCAGCAACCCTCTGGGGACAGCTGTCTTCACCTCACTTTGGCTGTGGCAGTACAGATGGGGGTGTGAAGACCCCAGGTCCCTGAGACAGGCCCTGCAGCTGCCCGAGCCATCTCTGCATGGCCAGGACCTGGGCAGCAAGGACACAGCCCCACGCGTGCCAGGCAGCACGTCCCTACGGGGCCGGCTGGGGGCTCCTCTGTGGCTGCCCCATCGTGACCCCAGCAGCAGCTCAGGCATGGCCAGGAGTGTCCCCTGTGGCAGGCAGACACTGGTGAACATGCTGTGGGGACCCACAGGTTCCGACCTGGCTCCAGGCCCAAGTCCCTCTCCTTGGGCCTCCCCCTCAGGGCTCCCTGATGCCAGCAGAGGTGCCCCCCAAAACAGAGGGACATTCCCAGTGGGGGGCATGGAGTCTCCCCAAGACAGGGTGGAGGGAGGGAGGCAGGGGGTGCTGAAAGGCCCAGGAAGGGGGTCCTTGGGCCCCTCTAGACCCTGCCTGGGAGCGTCTGTCGGGGCAGGTGTCCACATATGCCCCAGTGGGTGCAGGTGCCCCAGGCCAGGCTCTGGGCAGAGCAGTCAGTGTCCACGAGAGCAGCGGGTGCGTCAGCGGCAGCAGGAGAGTGCATCTCATGGACAGAAATAGCCCTGGCTCAGACACGGCCACCGGCATCACCCTGGCGACAGGAGCCTGGCCGAGCCTTGTGGCCCCAGGGGCCCTCAGTGGACACCCGCAGCAGCACAGGGGGCCATCAGCACCCCTTGTTGCCTCCCACACCGGGGCCAGGAAGGCTGACTTCCCACCTGATGCTGATGAGACACAACAGCAGGCTGCCCTGCCCTCAGTGCCTCGTGTGCAGCGTGTGCCCAGGAGACGGGTGGGCTCTGTGGAGTGTCTGGATTTCCTCCTTGATGTCCAGAAAGCTGGGGCACAGCAGATGGCCCCATGCACCGCAGCCCAATGGGGGCCTGAGTGTGGGGAGGGCCGGGCCAAGTGTGCATAGCTCCTGTCACAGTCACCATCACTGCAGACTCCACGGCAGCCAGGCAAGGCCAGCTGGTGGGGGGGTGCCTGAGCATCCCACCCCGTGAGTGACCATGTGGCCCGGTCAGGACCCCAACATGCCAGGGCAGCCTGTGTCTGGGCTCAGCTGGACGATGTCGTGGACAGAGCACAAGGCTGACTCTAGGGCACACGGGGTACCCAGGGCTGCAGACAGCCTGGGGAGTTGGGTGTGCCCGAAGCAGGGAGGGGTGTCCTCCTGCCCCCCACGCACTCCCCGCCCTCAGCTAGATGCGTCTGTCCTCTCCACACCCACTCTGCAGGGTCAGGAACAGCCACAGGGGCCTAACAGACCATCCAGCAGACCCTCCCACCCCCGGGCAGCAGGGCAGGATCCCCCGTCCTCCTCATGCGAGTTACCTGTTTCCTTCGTCCTGTGCTTCCAGCCCACGGGGGCTGGGGCGTGGCCCAGTGCGGGCAGAGGGGCCTGAGGACAGCCCCGAATGGCATCAGCCCTTCTGCCCACTGGGGGGGCCCTGAGTCATCCCCCTCCCTCTCCCTAGGACCCTAGTGGTGGAGGGGCCTTCCTGGACAAGCCGCAGCTGATCTCTGTAGCGTGGGGGTGGGGGGCTCAGGCTGACGGGGACTCCCCGGAGGGGCTTCTGGTCAAGGGGGTTGGGTCATCATCTGCCTGCGTCCAGATGGCCTCGGGGCAGGGGCTGGACAATCTGGGAGTCAAGAAGGGATTCAGTAAGAGGAGGTGCCCCTAGAGGTCCAGCCGTGCAGCCCTGGCCTGTGTCATGCAGCCTGAGCGGGGTGGGGGGTGCCTGGTCCCTCGGCAGGAGAGTGGGCCCATCACTAGTCATCAGCCCCTCTCTGCACCAACCTGGCCCTGCTGACCGGCGGCCTGTCCACTGGGGCCCAGGTGTGAGACCACAGACTGAGGGGCTCTCAGATACGCCCTGGGGTGGGAGCACAGTGGCACAGGGACCCTCGGACCTCACTTTCTCCAGGTGTAAAATACACATGATAAGAAAACCCTCTTGGTGCCACGTGCTTAGCATAAGGCCTGGTGTGGAGCCCCCAGCCTGGTGCCAATCAGAGATGATGAGCCCTGCCCAGGCGGTGCCCTGCACTCAGCTCCCCACCAGCCCCCAGGTGGGGACCAAGAAGAGTTGGCCTGTGCCAGGGGTGATAGGGCCTGAATGTCCAGGACCTGCCCCACACAGCAGGAGTCATTGCCACCCGAGCCCCGAGCCTCTTAACAGTCACTTCCCTGAGACTCCCATGATACTGCCTGCCAGGGAGGGGACAGCAGCCACAGCTTGCCATGGGGGCTAGGAGGGCACAAAGCAGGGGCCTCACCACCCACCCCTCCACACCAGCGCCCGGCCCTCAGGGGAGCCTCACTGCTGTGCCCAAGGCTGGCATGGGGGCTGCGGTTCTTCCCAGAGCCCTGCACACAGGACGCAGTAGCACCCAGCCATTCTCACCCTCCCCCCCGGAAAGACAGTGGGGGCTCTGCAGCCTCCACTCACCTACACCTGACTCACTCCCTGGCCGTGGTGTCCGAGGTGGCAGGGAGTAAAGCCCCCCACCCAGCAACCTTCCCCAGCTCAGGTTCCCCTGGCCTCTGCCCCGGGTGTGTTCCCTGGGCGGGTCCCTGAGAGGCTTTGAAGAGCTGCGTGGGCACGACATTTACTGTCCGAAGCCCCCAGGGAGAGCTCACGGCTGCGTGTCCTGCCGCCTCTGTTCCCGCTCACTCCCACTGACAGGCGTCATGGTGACAGCGTCCAGGGTGAATTTTAATGGCACACCAAAGACTAAGAGCAGAGCTGGTCGTCGCTGTGGTGACCAGCGGCTTATGACAAGTGGTGTGGCTTCTGTGGTGATGGGAAGTGGTGCTTCCTCTGAAACAATCTGCACTGCAGAGAAGGTCCTGGAAGCTTTCCATCCCAATTTGCAATGGCTGGGTCAGACACCACCTGTGCCTAGCACTGGGGCTCCGGGCTGGGGAGGGTCCGGCGGGGCCAGCATGGGGCCCTGTGAGGAGGGCCTCTCAGTCCTGGGCTGCCCCTCCCTGAGTGGCAACTGAGGGTCACAGAAGAAGGGGCAGGAGGACCTGCCGTGCAAAGACACAGGGGCTGAATTGCCCGGCAGGTGCCAGGGACAGGCTTTCAGGGAGCTCAGCCTCCTGTCTGCAAAAGGGGGGCAAGGACCCGTGTCTCAGAGGGTCACCCATTGGTCATGGGACGGGCCCAGGGCCTGGCAGCTGCATGAAAACAGCCTCCCTGACAGGCCCCTGCACATGCACCTCTTCCTCCCACAGGGTCCAGGGCTGAGGGAGAGGGGCTGCCTTGGTGGGCACCAGGGTTAAAGGATCCAGGGACCTGAGGGCTGAGCTGTGGTGAACTGCAGATAAGGTGAGAGGCTGCCCAGCTCCCAAGGCCCAGATTGGCAACTCCTCCCCCAGTCCCGGGTCCTGTGCCTTGGTCTGTGCTGTGGAAGCCAGGTCCCCTCCTCCAGGAAGCCCTCCCTGCCCTGCCTGCTCACACATGATGTCACCCAGATGTCCCCCATCCAGGCTGGATGATGACTCCAGCAAGGCTCTTCCCTCCAGGCACAGGTGCCTGCGGGTCAGCATCAGCCCCTCCCACAGCTCAAGGCGGGGACTGGGACTGGCACTTTTCCTCTCCAGCAGTGGCTTCTGGATGGCGGGGGGAGGTCTGAGTGAGCCCCCCCGGGAAAGGCACCTGCTTCTCTCCTACCAGCACCCCCAGCAGCAATTTCCACCTCCCTGAGCCCCCAGACCAACCAAGCTGCCCAGCTCAGGGCCAGGTGTCTCAGGGAGGGTGTGCTGCAGAAGGGGGTGCTGTCTGGGTGGGGCTCAGCCTGGAGGGCCCCCCCCATCAGGTGTGCTCAGCAATGGGAGGAGCTTCAGGTGGAGTGAGCACCCCATCTCAAGAGGTATGCAAGCTGAGGCCAGGGCTTTGGGGGGCGGGTGATGGGGCAGTCCTAAAGGATGTCCCGAGGCCTGAGACTGTGCAGATGAAGGGATGGAGAAGCCGGCACTGGTGGGGGGTGGGAGGGTGGGCTGACAGTTGGCTCTGGACATGCCCTCCAGGGCTTCACCCTGGTCTCCCACGGCTCAGGACTGTGGGTCCATGGGCAAAGCCTGGCTGCACGGGGACTGGGACGCCAGCCCAGGTGGACAGCAACCAGGAACTTTCCACATGTGCTCTTTATTTGGGCACCGGGAGAATGACAGGTGGGATGGGTCACTGGTAGCCAGCCAGCTGGAGGATGGTGGGGTAGCGGGCACGGTGGGCCATGCACTTCTGGCGGTCGATGAAGAGGCTGTTGGTCTTGACCGCAATGTCCTTCTCCAGGCTCATGCGCGTGTCTTCCAGGTTGCGCAGCGACTGCTCCGCTTCCAGAAGCTTCTCCCTCAGTGCCGTGAGGGACATGTTCAGCTCTTCCACCTCGCTCACCAGCCTGAAGGTGGTTGGGGGTGTAAGCAGGGGCTCAGGGTGGGGGCTGCATGGACCTTCCCAGTGGGAGAATGAGACCAGGCTGGGAACCCCGGGCAGGGGTCCTGGCCAAGATCCCATGAAAGGACCCCTGGGTCCCAAAGGGAAACCACCAGAAAAGCAGCCCTAGGACTGCAGCCAGAGCCTGCAGGGGCCTGTGGGGGGCAGAGGGAGGCAAGGGAGCAGGCGGATGGGGCTTCCATGGCACCATGACCACGAGGCGGCAGCCTGGGCACCTGAACTGGGCGGTGTCTCGGCACAGCTCCACGTTGGGCCGGTGTGAGCGCTGGTACAGGCGGGTCTGGGCCACGCGCAGGGGTGCCTCCTTGTCCTTGATGGCCTGCTTCAGCGCTGCAATGTTGTGCTCCTGGTCTGTTATCTCCCGCAGCGTCTGCAGGCGAGACAGTCCCATGGGCCCCCGGCTGGGTCTGGGCCCAGGGCCAGCAGGATACCAGTGTCCCCTGCGCACTGGAAGGGCCAGGCCACCCCTTCCTGCTCCCCCAGGGCTGTCTCCAGTGGGGCAGCCCCGTCCAGTGGCTCTGGGGGAGGCTCGAGGAAGGGACAATGTGTACAGCCAGCCCAGCCTTCCCCAAGGCACTCAGAGGGCTCCGGTGGGTCAAGCCCCCAACACTGGTAGTCACCAGGCCCCCCACCCTGGCCAAGTACTCAAGGGACTCAGGGGCAGCAAAGGCCAGGCTGAGAACCTAGAGTCAGAGCCCTGCCAGCCCCAGCCAGGACTGGTGGGGTCACCCAACTAGCTGGTCCACGCCCCCCAAACTGCCTCCTGCCTCCATCCTCCCTACCTCTGACAGCCCGTCCTGGTGCGCTGCCTGGTGGCAATGACAGTGGACCACCCCCAAAGTCACCTGGCTCTTCATATGCTTAATGAGTGCCCAAACACGTGCGGGCACCTGCTTCTGGGGTCCCTCACGGTGTGTGGGGCATAGAGGGGATCACAGGAGCCTGGTCCATGTGGGGCCCCACCTTGTGCAGGTGGTGCTGCAGCTTGTGCCGGGCGTCCTCCAGCTCCTCGCAGCGGCGCCCGAAGGCCAGGTTCACGGCGTCGCACTGCAGCCGCAGGTCCTCGGCCGTGTCCTGCAGGACGCAGTCGATGAGCGCCCGCAGGTTGGCCGAGGCCCGGCGCTCGCGCTCGGCGCGGCACAGGTTGTCCTGGGTGAACTTGGCCCACGTCTCGGGCGTGGAGGCGCTGCGGGCGGGGGCGGGAGCGGGTGCGGTCGGGGAGGCGTCGGGGGCCGGCGGGACCCTTGCCCAGACGCCCTGCCGCCCGGCTCCCCGCCCCCCGCGTCCCGCGCCCCGGTGCTTCGCGCCGCCGCTCCCCGGACCCCATCCCCGAGGAACCCCTCGCCCCCACACCCTGCCGCACCTTCCCAGTCCCCCGGGCCCCCGCGGGGACCCCCGCACCCTCCCAGTATCCCCGCCCCCCCGGGGACCCCCGCACCCTCCCAGTCCCCCCGCCCCCGGGGACCCCCGCGCCCCGGCTGCCCGTTTGCTGCGCGGCGGGGGCGGAGTCGCGCGCCCTCTGCCGGCCGTGTGCGGGAGTGCGGCCGGGCCCACCTCTCCTGGAACGTGGCCGAGTGCGGGTGGAACTGCACCTCGGTGCTCTGGCCGTGGTAGCGCGCGCAGCGCTCGTCGATGTTGTAGGCCTCCACCTTGTCGGACCAGTCCAGCTCGCAGGTCTCCTTGTGCTCCCGGTTCAGCCTGGGGCGGCGGCAGGCGGCTCAGCGCAAGGCCCCGCCGGAGGGTCCTCGGCCGGGCCTGGCCGGGTCAGCAGCGCCCAGGCACAGCCGCCCAGGCTGCAGGCCCGGGACAGATCCGGGCGGGCCGGGCGCCCTGGGCTGGGCCGAGCCTGCCGCCCTCCACCCCGTGCCCCACCCAGCTGGGACCCGGCGCCCTGCCCTCTCTGAGCCGCCACGGCCTGCCCCAGGCCCGCAGGCGGGTGGGGTCGTCCGGACCCACCGGATCTGGTTCACGGCTTGCAGGATGGTCCTCTTCAGGAGCTCCTGAACGTTCCGGATGAGCTCGGCTTCCTGGGGGAGGAGGCCCCCCCTGAGCTCCAGAGCCCAGGTGAGTCTCACGAGGGCCCACGCCCAGCTCAGCCACTTTTCCTGCGAGCCCAGGCTTTCTTTCTGGGTTTATTCTGGGCTTTTGAACACTCTTTTTGGTGTGTTGTAAGTGGGGCCTTTTCTTCCGGTGACTTCTCCAGGCAGCTGGGAGGGCCACCCAGTGGCAGTTCCCACGCACCTGGGCTCTGGGGTCATTGCCGCGGCTGGCCCAGCACACTGAGGGGCATTGGCCTGCCCTCTGGCCCCTGGACAGCCTCCGAGGACCCCACACCCTGGGAACTAGATGCCCACCTGGGCTGCCCCTCGGGGCTCTGCATTCACGCCCAGAATGCAAGGGAGGCCCTGTGTTTCCTGCTGCCACCTGGATGGTTTCGTGTTCTGTGTGGGAACAACCCACTTCCCTGTGACTAGGATTCCTGCCTCAACCTCTTGCTGCATCTGAGTGTGTCGGGGTCCTAGTCCCATGCAACTCTGTCCTGGGAGTTTGGCCCCTGTTCCTGCATCAGTGTTACTGTTTTCATTACTGGACAGGCAGGGCAAGGACTGGGGAAGGAGGGGGAGGGAGGGACCCAAGTTTCCAGCCTGGGTCTAGGGGTGCAGCAAGGGGGTCCCTGAGGCCCCTGGACCAGCTGCCCTCCACATGCTGCAGTAATAATGAGGCCCAGGCTCTGAGAGACAGCACCAGCAGCCAGGCCTGGTACTTCCCTGATCCTCACGGGGCTGCCCCAAGGACAGGTTGTGCTAGCTGGGGAGGGGACAGGGGACATCTGGAGGAGAGGCAGGACCTGGGGGGAAATCTTTGAGGCCCGGGCTCTGTGTAAGATGAACGGGTGCCAGCACCTCCCTCCCCCTCCCCGCCCGTCCACACTGCAGCACTGGCCCATGCCTGGACATCTACCATGGGGGCAGCTGTCTCAGCCATGGGCATCCTGGGGGGTGCCTTGTGGCTGAGCCCTGGGGAACTCAGGGTCAGGCTGAATTTGCTTGGACCCAGGCAGGCTAGAGGAGGGGGGAAGGTCCCAAAAAAGAGATAGTTGCTTGAAAGTCACGGCCCAATGGGGGCAAAACCACCCCCCCGTGACTAAAGGGCCAGGTGTCTAAGACCAAGGGGTCCTGTGTACAGAGAGGCGTGTGTGGGCTGCCAGGTGCCTGCACGCAGCCGCATGGGTGCACAGGTACCAAAGCCTGAGCCAGCCCCTGTGGTCGAGGGGGGTCCACATGCCCTGCCCAGGCCCTTTCACTCTGTGACTGTGCTGCCCCAGCCACCCTCACAGCCCCACACACCTTCAGCAGCTCCATCTCCACGTAGTCGCGCACGAGGTCAGGGTGCTGGCGGCGCTCGCGGCACTGAAGGTTGTCGGTGGCAATGGAGAAGGGCACGGCCGTGGCGTCCAGGGCGCGCTCCAGCCGCTGCTTCTGGGCCAGCAGCAGGTCGGTCTCAGAGGTCAGCTCGTCTACCTCACGCTGCAGCTCTGACTTCCAGCAGTGCATGTCCTGCAGCCGCTCGCCCACCTTCCTCGTGGAGTCCTGCTGCGTGCGCTGGGCCAGCGCCTCTGTCTCTGCTGCCAGCTGCTGGCTCTCGTGCCGCTGCCGCTCCGACTGATCACGGTCTGCGAAGGCCTGGTGGTAGCGGGCATAGCAGTTCTGGAACCACTCGTCCACCAGGTACTTGGCCGTGCGGAAACCGGCAGTGGCCAGCCCCGAGGACGTGTAGGCGCCCGTGTTACGGGCCACATCGTACACCTTGCAGGGCAGCTCGCATGGCTGCACCGTCTGTGGGGCCGGCTGCTTGGTCAGGAGCACGTCTGTCTGCGCCATGGTGCCAGCCACCTGACCCGGGCACAGGCGGGGAGCGGGGGGCGGGGGGGGGGTTGTTGCTGGGCACGGTCGGGTCAGCTGGGTGCGATCAGTGGGGCAGCACCAGCCACTCTGTCCCCAGAGTAGGACTCGGTTCCTTGTTGCCCCGGTGACACTGTACACACCAGGGGCCTCTGGTTGCTCGGCAACGGGAATTCCCCCCCTCCCCAGTAGTGGGGGAGGGGGCATTCAGGGCAGGCAGAATGCCTCTTAAAGGGCCAGGCAGGCTCAGACCCTCTGCCCAAGCAGTAGCAGCCAAGGGTTCTTCTCTCCCAGAGGGCCCTGGGGCCAGCCAGTCCCCGGCCTCTGTGTCCTGTTCCCCGGAGCAGGGTGGGTGGGGCAGGGACTACCCTGGCACCTTCTCTCCTTTGGTGGTTTGTCCAGCCTTTCCTTCCCGGTTTTGTCCTCTGATCTCCTCCTGTGCCAGGCTCTGGGCTCAGCTGTGAGCAGTAAAGAGGCAGCTCTGCCCACATGAGGCCCCTTTGGGGCAGAGGGCCAGGGCTACTGGAGGCCTCAGGGTGGGTGTTGGGGGTGCTGACTGTGACAGCATTACCCCATATCTGCAGCCCTACAGGGAGTCCTCTCCCTTTCCTCATGGCTCCAACGCCAGCCTGTGGTCCTGAGGCCAAGGCCCCTCAGGGGCAGCTGAGTCCCTTGCACAGCCTTGGCGCCTGAGCCAGGCCCCCACCCGTGTCCGCTCTCCCCACTCCCCGCCAGGGCCTCCCCCACGTGAGCTGCTCTCTGATGGGGAGTTGAGGTTGGCCTCTGAAGGTGTCTGGAGTGAGACACCCCACCGGGGGGCAGCTTCTGTCCTGGGAGGCTGTCCCAGGTCATCCAGGGCCAGGCCGCGAGGCTGAGGCCATATGGGCAGGAAGCACATGGTGTCCCAGGCAGGGCACACCGACGTCCCTGTCCCTGGGCCCGGGGAGCCCCAGCCCAGGGGCAATGCCCAGTGGGGCCAGCAGAGGGCGCCATTGTCCGCGAGACGGGCTGGGCACCTGCTCCTCCAGGCTCTGCCGCCTCTCATCCCGCCTGGACCACCCTGGCCTGGGGCCCCTCAGCCCCTCCAGCCTCAGCTTCCCTGGAAACCCCCACCGCACAGTCCTGTTAGCAGGAAATCCACCCCGTCCCCCCGTGCAGGCCCTGCTTGCCCTGCACCTCCACGCCACACACACCACCCTGCGCGCCCCGCCCCTCACTCCAGCCGCAGGAGCTGCTTGGTCGCGCCCAGGCTGTGCCTGCCTCCTGGTGCCCTCCCCCAGCTGACCTCTCACTCCGTAATGTTGTCACCACGGTGCACACCCAGCCAGCGTAGCATCTGATAGCTGGGCTGTGGCATTTGCAACACCTCCCCCAGCACACAGTAGGAGCTTCACAAAGATGGGCTTTGGGGAAGGCAGCCCCTGAGACTCACCCCAACCCAGACTGGGCCAGATCCCGTGGGCAGTGACCTTGGCTGCCCCTTCCTCACTGTCCTTCAGGGTGGGATGTCGGGGGACCCTCAGGTGCAGATGTGGCCCTGCACAATGTCCTCAAGCCCCGTGACTGAGTTTCCCCAGATGGCAGCAGGCACGGGAACACCCAGGGCTCCTGGCTCCGCCTTTGTCTGAAGCTGCATTAACTGGCGTCTATCGCTGTAGGGGCAGCTGCTGGGGTTCGTCCCCTGACCCCCCTGACCCACAGACCCTGGGAACCCGCAGGAGTGACCTCAGACGACCTCTAGCATTAGGTTCCAGGTACCCTGGGTCCTGCATGGACTCACCCAGTGACAGCACAGTCACCAAGGCAGGGGCTCGGGCGAGGGTTGCAGGGACTGTGGAGGGCAGGGCCTTTGCGCAGGGCAGACTGTGCTGCAGCTCGCTGGATTTGTTTGTTTCCAAATCACATTTGCTTGGAGAAAATTGAGTCTTGGGACATGCTGAAGTTCCCAAGGGCCAGGCCCCCAGTGCCCTTTTCCCCTTCAGCTCAGAGCCTGCAGGTGGAATCCAAAAGGCCCTGGAGCCCTCTGAACTCCTGTCCAGACTCTGCTTGCATGCTCCCTCCTCTCAAGGCAGCCCTGAAGGACATCCCCAGCGTGTTCCTATCTCTGGGGTCTGTTGGCTGGAGAGTGGGGGCCCTCGGGTGCACATGTGTCCTTCTGGGTCCTGGCCTCACAGGTTCCAGGGAGCTGGCAGCCCCCCAAGCCCTGGTCAGGAATGTCTGTTAAAGCCTCCTGCCTCTGGGCCCAGAGATGGGGAGGTCACCCCGGGCCAGTTGCAGTTGGCAGCCTCCAAGGCTGGGGGCGTCACTGTGACAGGGCTTATTAAGAGGAACAGAGGGGCAGCTCGGAACTGGGAGCGGGCGGAGGCTGCCTCGAGCTCACCCAGCCCCAGTCATATATGGTGGCTCCTAGCCTCAGGCCAGCCCGGGGTGGTTGCAGTAGCACTGACCCAGCCACAGAAGGGCACCCTGGACAGGGGGTGGCCCCAGGGAGGCCCTGAGCCCCACCAGATTCACCCAGGGCCAGGGACCTTGGTCCAGCCACCAGGTCTCAGGCCTCGGGTTTCTCCCAGGACATGGGTCGGGCCGCTTTGACCTTCACCCCACGTGGGGTTTGGATGCGATGGGGTCACTCTGTTGTGGTGGTGACCCCCCACTCATGGCCCACTTGGCCCACACAGCCTGGATGGGGTGGGGCTCTTCCAGGCTGCTGGAGGGCACAGGGGTGGGAGGGCCTCGGGGTGGCACCTCCCTGGCAAGGGGGCTGAGGAGACCCACCCTCCCTGAGGAAGCACGAGGCCCCACAGAGACGGGAGACACAGCGGGATCAGGATGGACAAGGAGGTGAGGGTGTGAGTGTGGCCAGGCAGGTGGGGGGCCCGAGGCTGCAGCCCAGTGTGCCCACATATCCCCATCGGGCAAGCCGGGGAGAGGGGAGGGCAGCTGACAGAGGCTGACGACTCGCTCCCACTCAGCCCCATCCTGTCCTCCTGAGCACCCAGGACCAGGGCACTGCCTGTCCAGCCCTCACTCAGGTAGGCAGGTGGGGCTCTGGGACATTGCACATGTGACTCAGTTTTCCTGCCGGAAAATGGGTGGCTGTGTGTGGGGCTGTCCGGGCAGCTGTGTCCACCTCCAGGACTCAGGGTGCTCTGCCAGCCCTCGGCAGTGGTCAGCATCCCAGCCTAACACCCAGGACCATGGAATGGGCAGCATCCAGACCACAGCACCTGTCACAGCACCGTGCCTTGGTTTCCCCATCTGTAAAACAGGGATAAGGACAGTCCCCCCTTGTGGGTGTTTGGGGATGACGCAGGACAGTGTTGGGCCTGCCCCGTGGGGGTGCTGATCGCAGGTTGGAGAGAAGCCTGGGAGCCCAGAGCCGGGTGGGGAGGGGTCCCGACAGCCTCCTTCCTGGCCTCACCCGGAGAGGCCCCAGCAGCGGTGGCCTTCACCACGCCCAGAACCCTGCCCTCCAGACATGTCCGAGTTAAACGGTTTTTGGAAGAAGCCATAGAAGTCCAGAATGAGATGAAATAGCGAGTAGATCCCGACTGCAGCGGGCAGATAAATGTTGGACTGTTGAAGGAATTGGAGGAATGGTTGGAAGCAACATCGATGGGTTTGTAGATAAAAAACGGTTTTACAAAGAGACTCTGCCCAGTGAGAGGGAACAGGCAGAGATGAAAGGGCCGGACCGGGGAGGAGGCCGGACAGGTGCAGCCGCAGACGGCACTGCGTGCAAGGCCGGAGTCGCAGCCCTGCCCGCCGGTGACCTTGCGCGGCACCTCCCTGCGCCTGGGCCCCTCCACCTGCAAGTCGGTAGTAACGTCAGCTAAGGCGGAAACGGCTCTTGGGACAGCGCCTGGCAGGCAGCAAGTGCCTAGAAGCTCTTGCTAGCATCACTGTTATCACTGTTTTTTATCGTAGCATAATCACACAACAGAAACTTTACCGTTTTAATCATTTTAAAGTATGCAGTTTGTTGGCATTTAGCGCAGTCACAGCATTGTGCAAACATCACCACTCGCTGGTTCCAGAATTTTTTTATTGCAACGAAAGGAAACCCCAACCCATCATCGCTCCCCCCCACACACCCCTGGTGCCCACTGTTCCGCTTGCTGACTGTGGGTTTGCCCGTTCTGCACATTTCATGTAGATGGAGTCATATGACATGCGGTCTTGTGCCCGACTTGTCTCACTGAGCACGTGTTTTCAAGGTGCGCCGTGTCGTAGCGTTTGTCACTGCTTCACTCCCCCTCACAGCTGAATAACAGCCACAATAAGGCTATTGTGAATAATGCCGCTGTGAACATGCCTGCACAGTGCTTGCTTGAACACCTGTTTTCAATTCTCTGGGTGTGTTATTATTTTTAATATAATGGTAGACACCACTTGGAAAGTCTCAAAGACCATGACTTTCAAATGTGGAAATGAAACCATGGCGTGTGTGTGAAGGGCTTGTAAGCTCCCCCTTCCTGGTGTCTTGAAAATAGGGAAACCCGAACAGGTACCCGCCAGCAGCACACCCCGTCAAACCAGGGAAAAACAAAAGGGCTAAAACCCGGTGTGTGCAGGGCTATGGAGAGACCCACACCTGCCTGTTTTGTTGGTCTGTCAATCGGTTCAGCTTTCTAGAAAAAGTTTTTCTGGGACCTCTCCAGAGACGTGAGCCATTCCTGCACCGACCCAGCAACTCCAGCCCTAGGAAATGACTGCAAATAAAGGGGGGAATTTTTAAAAGGAAATTAAAAAGGCCTTTGTACCAAGCTGTATTGCAGTGAAATTTGTAATTGGAAAAATGTGGGACGAGACCAAGCGTCCAGCAGCAGGGCACATACAGCTCCAGTGAGGACCCACCTCCACGGACTCGGGCATCTGGGACCCGATGCAGAGGTGCAATGCGGGCACAGGCGTCCGTAAGGCAGTGCTTGTGCTGAGCAGTGGGGCACAGAGCCACCTCGCGCTCTACCTACAGCCCAATGGGTACAAGGCTGTGCTTCCTACAAGGAGTGAGCCCTCCATCTCAGGGGAGTTCAAGCAGCCACTTGTCAGGATGATGGCATGGATGGCAGGGAGGGCCGGGCCTGGACCTGGCCCACAGGGGCTGGACAGAAGCCGGGTGGCTGGGACAGGTCTGGCCGTCCCAAGGAGGCAGCACAAAGGGAGGACCCGTGGGCCCTGGTGCTGGCGAGGGATCCCTGGGGACAGAGCATCATCCCCACCAGCCCCCGGGGTCCACTGCCCTCCTGGCCACACTCAAAGCCAGGATGGGGCAGGCTGACCTGGAGGGAGGCGCCAGTTCCCCGGGGTGCTCAAGCCCTCTCCCTCCCCAACGATCCCCAGGGAACTCTTCCCAGGTCAGGGCCCCAAACTTGGCCCTGGGACGCCGTGGCCCAAACGCTGATCTTGATGGAGTTTGCTCTCAAAAGGCAAACGCGGGCAGATTCCATGCGAGATCAGGGTTGGGGGTTCCTTGATGATGCTGCAATGAGTCTCTGGTCACTCCTATGTTCCGGGAGCCACCCTCCACCCAGTGTCCCCAGCCTTGGTCTCCCCGGTGGTCTGGTGGGGTGGACTCCCAACCGCCCTCCCCACAGAACAGCAGAGAGATCCAGGGGCAGTTTGGGAGATGCCCCGTGGCTCATGGAGCAGCCATCATCCCTGCCAGGTGCTTCCTCTTGGACACAGTGTCTCCCACACAGGCTCCTTGCTCCGTGCATCCTGCCAGCTCCAGGGAAAGCCGAGAACAGATGGTGGGGAAGGGGCTCGAGGGACTCAACTTCAGATTCAGAGCATCTCACACTATCTGAAGAGAACTTGGTGCAGATGCTCCAGAAATGAGCAGTGCAGGTCAGCTCTCGAGGCGGGGGTGCAGGAAGGGGCAGGTGGTCTGCACACACACAGGGCAATACTCGGGGCTGCGAGGCCCACTGACCACCTAGGGGTGCAGGCTGGGGCACTGGACCTGCAGTCCTGCCAGCTCCTCCCGACTCAGACAGCTCAGCCCTGCTGGCTGGTGATGCCCAGCATGACCATCCACCCCATAGACCCATGCCACGTTCCTATGAGTCTCGCCTTTGGGGAAAAGAGCCTGCCCTGGCCAGTGGCCCTATAGCCCAGGGGGACAGTGACAGGGGCTGGCTCCTATCTGCTCTGCCCAGGCACTCTGCAGGACTCCAGCCTCAGTGCGTTGGCTGGGGAATTTCAGGGGTGCATTGTGGAGCCCATGGGGGCCCATGCCACACTCCCCACTCACCTGCACCCTAAGCTTTGCCCCCTGCTCCTCGACCCTGCATTTGCTGAGCCCTTACTCTGTGCCAGGCACTGACTGAGTCTTACATCAACTGCATGAGGTGGGTGCTGTTGGGTCCCCATTTTACAGGGGAGAAAATCGAGGCACAGGGAGGTGAAGTTGCTCACTCACAGTCACACAGCAGAGACCAGTCAGAAGACTAGAAGGTTTGTGGCACTGCCTTCCAGGGGTGGGGGCTGAGGCTGGGGCCCTATTGCACTGCTGCGAACACCACCCTGGCCCTCAGGGGATGGGAGGCTGTGCTGCCCATCTGCTGAGGAGCAGAGGGGTGTGGGCAGCCCCTGCCAGGCAGGCTGGGGGGGCAGTGGGGCCAAAACCCACATAACCTCACTTCTGTCTCCAAAGGCAATTTTAAGAGAAATCCATGTCAGGAACAACAAGCCAGGTTTTAAAAAGACATGTCTTTTCAGAAAGCGAAGGTGGAGTGGGTGGCAGGGCTTGCGCCGGCCCTAAGTCCTGGTTGAACCCCACTGAACCCCACTGGGTCTCCACTCCCCCACCTGGTATTGTCCCTCGGTGTGGGGCGTTGTCCCCAGGCTGTGAGGTCCAGCACGGAGGGCTCCACTGCCTTCCCAGGCCCAGGGGCTCTGTGCACCTTGTGTGTTGGGGGGCAACCGTACCCTCTGCAGGGACCCAGGACCCGGCCTGGCCCTTGGGGAGCCCAGAGTCCAAGGAGGCAGCTGGAACAACAGGGGTTTTCTCATGTGGGTCTGAGCAGGACACAGGCTTGCTGAGCAGCCTTGCATTTCTCTGCTTCCGGGTACAGGAACCGCCCTCCCACCCCCCGGCCCAGCCCCTAAGGCTGGAGAGGCCGGATCTGTCAATGAAGTGGCGCCTTCGGCAGCTGGTGTGGATCCTCCCTCTGCCCTTCACCTGCCCGGGCGACCAGGGCCCTCCAGATGGTGCCCCGATGCCCATGCCTGAGTGGCGGTGGCTCGGGTCAGGGCCCATAGGGGACCCAGGGGATGAGGAAAAGTAAACCACTGAGATGGCAGGGCCTCTGTCTCCACAACTAAGTATGGCCATCCTGATGGCAGGGTGGCCCCCAGTGTCCTCACCGCCCCCCTACTGCTGCCCTCATCCTCGAATGCCTGCCTCCAAGAAGTCTGCCCTGATTGCTCCGCTCCCTCCTCCTCAGCAGGGCAGCTCACAGGCACATCCCAGCACCTAAGCCTTTGTTGTGAGTAAGAGGGACTCAGAACCAGCCAAGGAAATGCCAGAAACACCTTGAGGATTGCCTGAGGCACCTTGAGGATTGCCCGAGGCAGAGGGGAGAGACTCCAGAGAAATGAGGGGTGGGCAGGGGCCCCGGAAGCCCAGTGCTCGCTCTTGGGTTCCAGCCATCACCTGTGGTCAGGGAGGCGAGGGAACATGAGCTCCTGTGAAAAAGACGCCCAACAACACGGAGCAAACCAGGCAAATGCTGCCCTGCCCGTGGGGCCTCTGGGGCCTGCTCGGCACATCAGCCAGTCGGTTTTAAGACCAAACCAAAGGCCATCCTGGGTATAAAGAGGCTCAGCCTTTCTGAGAAGGACAGTCTTGCAATAGCCCTGTGCTCCAGGCTGAGTTGTCACCCCCAAATTAACGCACTGAAGCTCTAACCCCCAGGGGATGGCATTTGGAAGTGGGGCCTTTGGGAGATGGTAAGATTCAGATGAGGTCATGAGGGTGGGGCCCCCAGGGTGGGATTAGTGTCCTTGTGAGGGGGGACACCAGAGAGCTCACTCACTCTCCCTCGTGCCTCCCTGCCACGTGAGGACACAGCTGTCTGCAAGCCGGGAGGCCAAGTCAGCTAGAACCTTGGTCTTGGACTTCCAGCCCTCAGAACTGACAGGCTGAGCTGTTGTTGAAGCTGCTGTCTGTGACGTTTGTTACAGCAGTCCTGAGCTGCCTAAGACAGCCTGCTCCCCTCCGTGGGCTGGAGCAGGACGGTGCCCCCGATGTGGGGGTGTTCGCCAATGGGGCACACCCACGACAGAGCTCCAAGAAGGGTGGGGACATGCCATAGCCTGGGGAAGGGCCCGGGGTGGCTGAGCCTCAGCACATACCCCATGCCGCCGTTCAGCCCTGCAAGCACCTGCAATGAAAGGACCCATCTCCTAACGGTGCCTTGGATCCAAACATGCGAGTTATCTCTCTCCTGCCCCCCATGCTGCCCCCTGGGGAGAAGGGAAGGCCGCGTGGCCCTGCCGATGCAGACTCTTCCAGCCTGCTGTGGGGGACACTGGCCCCCCCGGGGGGTGTGCTGTTGGGAGGGCTCCTAAGCCCTAGGCTGCCAATTGCCTCCTGGTCAAAGAATTTCTGTCAGAACAGTCAAATCCCTGATTTATCAGCTCAGTTTTATCTTCAAAACCTCCTACAATTTCCCAGAGAACAAAATTAAAGACAGGATTTAGCAGAGATTTTGTGTCTGCCGGAGCAAGGCCAGGAACAGGCTGGCGTGGCAGAGGCCGCAGAGGGCCACCCAGCCCCGCACAGCCCTAGGGGCTCAGTGGCCGGCAGCAAAGATGGCTCACATGTTGACCAGGCACCGGATGAACAGCCCACATAGGGGTCTCCAGGCCTCGTGCCTGTGCCCCCTCCCCCACACAGATGAGGAAGCTGAGGCTCAGAGAGGCCAAGTCATTCCCTCACCCTGAGACCCCAACAGGCAACAGAGTTGGGGGTGCAAAGTGGCCTCACACCCTGGCCACCTGTGAAGGCTGTCAGAGCTGCCCAAGGACTGGTCATTCTCCCAGGGGTTGTGGCAGCATCCTCCTTGGGGACCCAGCCCCCAAGGTGGGGGCAGCCCAGGGAGAGACCCTCACTGGACCCCAAGAAAAATCAAATGCAGGGGACTGGAGGAGCCCCTCCCCCCACGCTCTCACCAGCCCCCAGACTCCGGGGCTCCCAGCAGCCACCATCCGGTGAGGGAAGCTCTGTCTGGTGGGCAAGGCAAGGGCAGTTCCCCAGGAGGGGAACTCTGGCCTCCAAAATGAGCGTTCTCCAAGTCCAGGGATTCATGTAACACTTACTAATTTACGTAGATTACTCCAATATTTCCTTTACGCAGCTTCCCCAGCGTGCCCTATGGACGGAGCGCACTAGCCCGAATAGCAGAGCCCTCGCCCTCGGCCAGCCCCCTCGGGTCTGTTGGCTCCACCCAGGCTTGAGCAAGGGAGGGAGGGGGAGGGGACTGCACACCAGGTCCACCCAGCACCTCGGCTTTTGTCAGCTGTGGGTGGCCCGCGGGTGGCCTGTGCATCTGTGTCCACCTCTGGTCCCACTTCCACCCTATTCGGGCTACAGGTCCACAGCCCACCACGGGGCATGGTTTCTGGCCAGAGCAGAAACAAGCATGCCTGGGTCCCCAGCTCCCGTCCTCCACACCCCACACCCCTGCCATCGGCCAGAGCCCAGGGGCAGGCAGCATGGCCTCTGGGGCCCCAGCATGGGGTGCTCCTGTCACTCTGCCACTCTGGCAGGTGGGGGCTGCTTGGGGGAAGCACCAGGGAAGCAGAGGCTTGTGGGAAGTGAGGATGACCTCAGGGACTGTCCCCTAACTTTGCTGCCTCTTAGTGTCTGGCCCTGGTGGGAGCTGGGGGCTGGGAGATGGGGCAGTCCGCAGGGCACACCCCGAGATGCCCAGCAAAGGGGAGCCCTGGGGGTCTGAAGACAAAAGGCACCGGGCTGGTCCCGGCCCCGGGAGGAAGACCCCAACCAGATGGCTGTGCCCAGACCCTGGTCCCACAGCACAGACCCTGGCAGTAGCAGTGGAGGCGGCAGGGGCACTGGGTGCTGGGCCGAAAGTGGGAGGTCTGGTGACTTCACAGGAGTCTCTTGTGTCCTCTGTGCCCGACTCACCTGCAAACAGCAAGAACTGGTCTGGGCGTGCCCTGTCTCGAGAAGGAGGCTGGGGGCAGGGCGGGTGCCTGGGAGGCTAGCCCGAGTGACGCTGGGCACTGGGGGTGGCAGCTGGTGGCAGGTCAGGCCCCATCGGGGGACAGAGGAACCATCCAACCCTGTGTGTACTGAGGCCCAGACCCCCAACTCGGCCCCCCAGTGCCACGTTCCTACCTAGACCCCTGCCCTCTGAGCCCTGGGAAGACCACCTTGGAGGGAGGACATTCCAGCAACACAGCACAGCGTCCAAAGTTGAGAGGACTCTGGAGGGTGCTGCCCCAGGATGGCACTGGAAGGGGCAGAACAGGGGGTCCCGCCTCCCCCCCAGGCTGAGCAGGGCTGCCGGCCCCACCCTGCCCTCTCCTCCCCCACCCCTCCTGGCTGGCCTGGGGCGGCCACACTCCCTGGTCCCCATTCCCTGGCACCCCCAGGCTTGTCAGTGGCCTTGAGCCATCTCAGGCAGGCGTCGGGGCGGGGGCAGCCTCGGGAGCTCCAGCACCTTGTGATGCTGACAGGCTCCATCAGCATCTTCTGAAAATGCTTCTGTCAGCAGAGCAGGTTACCTGGCAGCAGGCCAGGTTAGCCAGCCTGTGGCCTCGAGGTAAGGGCCCTTGGGGTCGGGGTCGTATACAGGGCAGGGGCCGATGGCAGGGAGAGAGTGCATTCTCCCCACCCACCCCATCCCAGCCACCCCACACCCTCCTGTCCACCCCCCAGGAAGCTGCAGGTCAAGGGCACAGCGCCTGGGTGGGTCCTGCAGGCTGCCTGCGCGCTGGGGGCTTCTAACCAATGCCTGACCTTTCTGGGCTTGTCTGCAAGTCAGGAGCCCGGCACCACTCCCCAGCTGGCCGTGGGGTCGGGGCCCCACGGGGATTACCAGGCCCCAGATGTCAGCAGGACAGAGGTGGGGACACAGTTCTCTTTCCTACAGGAGATGGTGAGAAAACAGGGCTGTTTACAGAAATCCTCCGTACAGCAGCCCTCGGCCCTTGAGAAAGGGAACCCACCCGTGCTCCCTGGAATGGGGTGCCCTGGGCTCAGCCGGCCCCAGGGCATCCCAAGAGCATCAGGGGAGCCTAGTGGCCCTGGGTGTGGCCGGGGAGCCGGGCAGCCCCCACCTGCCAACCTCCCCAGGATGGAAGTAGACCTGCAGGGCCGGGCTCCACCCATCACTTAAGCCCCTGGAAATAGATGCAGAGAAGTCGGCAGGCAGACAGGCCCCCAAAGGCCCTCTCAGGAGCAGCAGAAGTGCCTGCAGCAGCTCAGCTGATGGACCCGGGGCACTCAGAGTTCTGCGGCTCTGGGAGGGAGAACTCGGCCCTGGAGTGCCCAGAGGGGACGCCCAAGGTCACTGGGCAGCCTCGGGGCGGATGAGAGGGCATCTGCAGGCCCCTGCTGGTCCCCCCTGCCCACCCGCCCCCCCCGTTCACGCCCCCCACCTCCCCTTGCCCCCACCCCACCTCCAGGATGCCCCCTGCCCTGGGCCCCTGTGTTCCTGGGTCCCCCCCGAGGCCCTGTCTGCCCGCGGACATGGGGTCAGTATTGTCCACCCCTGCCTTCCCGGACACATGCTTCCAGAAGATTCTCTCACCGAGGAAGGCTGCCCTCTGTGCCCAGCGCTCCTGAGGCTCCATGCAGCCAGGAGGGAGCCCCTGCCCTTGGGCTGGGGATGCAGAGTCCCCACTCGGCCTGAGCCAAGGACACAGTCAGACGGGGAGGGACAGAGGGAGAAGCCAGGGGGAGGCGGCAGGGAGGGCCCTCAGCCCCCAGCCACTCAGACCCCGGCCACAGCTGCCACGGGACAGCCGGGGGACAAATACCCACTGGGGTCTGGGCCGCAGTGAGGCTCAGGGGAGGGTTGGCGGCGTCAGTGACAGGGCAAGATGTTTTCCTTTTTCCTACATTCCTTGGTAATAATAATTTTAGATGCTGAACATAGTGTTATTACTATTTTTTAGGATCAGGTCAGATTATTCCCAAGCCCAGGAGGAAGGAAGGAAGGGACCCAGGGGTGCACAGATGATCTGGCACGAGGAGGCCTTGCACACGGCCGCACACGGCCGCCCACCGTGGCCTTGCACACGGCTGCACACGGAAGCAAGGGCAGAAGTTTTCCAGCCGGGAGAGGGGCTGGGTGTGCCCCGGGCGTGGGGGGCTGGGGCTGCAGGGAGGGCCCCGGGGCCAGCACCCCTGGACGGCTGCCCTGGGCAGGCCAGGCCACAGGCTCTACAGGCCCACGTGGGACAGCCGGGAAGACGTCAGGAGGGTCAGACAGGCTCCCACCCTGCTGTGGGCTAGGACTTCAGGTCAGCGTGGCGGCTCCCCCTCTTCACGGGCACTGGCCCTGAGCTGTGGCTCCAGAACCTTCCAGGGAGGGCTGGAAAGGCGTGGCTGGCCGAGGGGAGCCAGAACCCCCAGGAGGAAGAAGGAAGGTGGAGGCTTTACTTGCACCCAGCCCTGCCCCATTTTCTGATCTGAAAGGGTCAGCACCCCAGGTAATTTGCACTTTCCTATTTCAATTGCTCTGACTTCGGGTCCTTCTCTGAGTGGCCTCAGCCATAAGCTCGGCTCCTGCGTGCTGGTGCCCTTCCCCTCCCGGAGACAGGTCCAGGACTGGGCCATGACGGTCCCTACTGAGGACCTCCCTGGGGCAGCCCCCAGCCCAGCAGGCAGCGGCGGGGACAGGTGTGTACCTGACATCCAGCGACAGTCTAGGCAGACACGGAGCAGGGGCCACGGAGCAGCAGTGGCTGCCCTGGTGCGGGCCCCTCACCCACGAGCCCTGCAGTGGGTGAGGACGGACCAAGGAGGCAACTCCCACAGTGCTTGGTAACCACAGTCTGCCACAAATGCTGATGATGGGGCCTCAAGCCAGGTTTCTAAAACCATAGGGAGCACCCGATGCGCACCAGGTGCTCGAGGGGCGCTGGAGTCAAAGGCGGGATCGGATGGTGCCTGACCCCATGGCTCACCCACGGCCGCGTGCTCTGCTTGCGTGCCCTTCTGCACCGGGCGCCATTCACCGTGGACCCAGCTCACGGCCCCCTCCCCAGCCCTAGAGAAGAGCGGGAGGTCTCTGGGAGTCCGGCCCTCTGGCCCTCTTTCCTCACGGGGTGACAGGCAGACGCAGGCAGCGAGGGCCCCCCCCGGGGCAGGGACCAGCAAGGCAGGGCTGAGCTCGGCTGGCTCCTGGCTGCCCATTACAGCACCTCTCCCGCGAGGCCAGGCAGGCTCTAAATAGATGTCAGCCCCAATCGACCTGCTGCTGACACAGAGGGCATGTGATGACGGCTGCCCGCCGCTGCCAGGACGGGATCAGACCCCTCCCCACAGCACTAATGCACTTTGCATTATTGTAAATCTTAGTTTCCTTAACGAGAGAGAAGGGGGCCCGAGGGACCCCACCTTGGCAGAAGAACAGGCGCCTCCTTCTAACAAACACCATTTGCTCCCGATTTACGGGAAAGTCTTTCCTGGGGGGGCCACTGTTGGGCTCTGAGAGCCTCTCCCAGGCGCCAGCCCCCCCACGCCAGCCCATGCGCTGGTCACACTACCCTCCAGGGGCTCCCTGGGCTGCTCCCCCCATCCTGTCTCCCTCCTCCTGTCTCCCCTCCACCCTCAGGGCCCAGCCGGGACCCCCTCCTGGAAGTGTTCCCCAGCCGCCCTGGTGCTTCCTGTGCCCTTCTGCCAGCCTCCCGGGGTGGCCCCACACCTGCCTCCCACCCCGAGTGGCCCGAGGCACAGCCGAGCTTGGGCCTGAGCGAGCACAGCATCCTCCAGACCTGGGGGAGCCGCGGCCAGGCCAGTGTCCGTCCTCCAGGGGATGACCCGACCACTACCAGAGCCCCAGAGGGGCCACCGGGCCATGTCAGGGCTGGAAGAGCCGCCAGCCCAGCCCGGCCCCCTGGGGACCGTGAGACCCCGGCCAGAGGCACCTGGGCACCTCATTGCCCCAGGCCTGGCCCGGTGGTCCCAGAGCCGCGGGGCTGGGACAGAACCTCCCAGGTTGCGACGTGTGGCCAAGGGCACAGCCTGCTGGAAAGGGGGAGGGCTGTCTTGAGATAACAGTGTTTCCTTTGTTTGTCAATAAAAGCAGCAAAATCAATAAACGTAGCAAAAGATGTTGAGACGCATTTATTCACATTTACACAAGGAGTTAGCTGTCCGCATTACAGATGGCCGGGATAATCGGTATTTAAGGTAATATGCTAGTTTCCTCAGCTGTCCTAACCAAGTACTGCAAATCTGATGGCTTGAAACAATAAAAATTTGCTCCCCACAGCTCTGGAGCCCAGAAGTCTGACAGACATCGAGGTGTCTCGGGGTCTGGTTCCCTCTGAGGGCTCCAGGGTAGGGTCCTTCCTGCCTCTTCAGGCTTCAGGGGCTCCCGGCGTCCTCTGGCTTGTAGCTGATACAGGTCCTGAGGCCACAGTGTGTCCACTGGCCAGCTGGGGGCTGGTAGCCGCATGGCACAGGGGGATGTGGGGGTGGGGTCGGGGTGGTGCCGGGGCCTGCGGCACTGAATTCCCGTGGGATGGAGAGGCCACCTGTCCTGGCCGTGGGGCACGCTGGGAACAAGGACCGTCTCTACGATGTCGAGGCCCTCCCGAGGGCAGTGGGGAGGTGCACACCGGGCCCTGGGTGTGGGGGGGGCCAAGTCAGCCCCCCAGCTTCCCATCGGGCACCCCCTCCTGCCGAGTGTCCTGCTGCCCTGCCCCATGAGGTGGGGGTCTGCTCATGGAGCCCACACCTCCCCACGGGTCCCCCCCCCCGTTGTCCCACTCAACCCCCCGGAGGCCAGGGCGTCCTTTCAGGGGTAAACTGGCTCCCCCAGCCCCCAAAGCCCCTGCTCACAGGCGCACTGTTCCCCAGTCTCACGCACCACGGGGAACCCCAGGAAGCTGCAACCCTTCCCCCTGGAGCCCCAGGGTCCTTCCCAGGTCTCCAGCCAACCACAGTGGACACGAGGGGGGAGCTTTGGGGCAGGAGACCCCCCAGGCATCAGCAGTGGCCAAGGCAAACCCGCCAGCGCTCCTGGGCCCCAGAGTGGACATGAGTCCCCGGGCAGCCCGGGCGGCCAGGCCGAGGACAGGCGAGTCTGCCTCCATTCCGAGAGATCGGCCCCCCCACGTCAAGGGTGGCGCCTCCTACATAATCGCTGGTTCTTAATGGAGCACACGGCTCCCTGCCCTGAACTTTGGCCTGCGGATCAGTGATAAATTATTATTTTTAAACTCTTTAATGGTGCATGAGGGACCTAATGGACAATCAGATAATTGTCCTCAGACAGAGTCAAGGTTCAGCGAGGCCAGGCCGGCCCCCAGCTCACACAGGAATACTCTGGAAGGTACCACAGACTCGGGGCCAGGGACATCATTTCTGGAAGGACACAGTGGCTGGGGTCAGGAGAGGCCAGGGCAGACTGGGCCTCATCTGGGTGCCCTCGAGGACTCGGGGCTGGGGGCTGTGGGCCACCAGGCAGGGGCAGGACATGTCTGGTCTGGAGCAGGTCCTTGCAGTCCCAGGGGCATATCCACCAGCACTCACTCACCTGGGGTCCTGCCCTGAGGCAATGGGGAGAAGGCATCTGGCAGGAGGGGGCCTGGTGACCAGCGCAGCCCCTCGGCCACTGAGCTCCCAGGGGCCGCAGCTCCGGGGTCCATCCACGGAACTCTCCTGTTGTCATCAAAGGCCTGAGGCTCCCCACAAAAGGCAGCCTGCGGCAAGTGGGGATCCTGGGGTCCCCAAGGGAGTCGGGGTGGGGGGGTCCTGCAGCCCATGATTCCAGAATCCTTGGTGCTGGGTCCATGAAACATGAAAACAAACAGCTTCTGCTCAGGGCAGGCAGGACCTTGTGGTGGCCTTAATCACCAGGGTTCCCAAGCATCCTTGGGGGTGGCTCTTGCTGGACAAACAGCGGGCATGAGATGGTCCCAACATTGGGGCTGATTTACTGCACATGCAGGCATGAGGCCAGGACACCCCGAAGCCAGCAGGGCCTCTGTCTGTTCCTCCCTTCAGGCCTAGAAACACAGGTATGCCTGAGTGGGCAGCAGTTTGCCTGCAGTGTTCAGGGTGGGCAGGGTCAGAGTGTCTTAGCTCAGAAGGAAAATCCTAAATCTTTTGCCCCAAATAGCAAAAGCCCCAAGCCCCGCTCCCAGGTCCCATGTTAGGGGGTGCAGGTGGGAAGGACCCCACAGGCCAGGGGAGGCTCTGCAAGGGGCTCCCTGGGGGCTTTCCAAAGAGGCAATGGAGGGGTCACCCACAGGAGCTAGGTCCCTCCCAGGCTCAGTTTGCTAGTTTGGGAGATTGTGTGGGGGAAGGGCAGGCACTCTTGCTCAAGGTCTGAGAGGGTGGGCAACTTGTGCACACATAGGACCCCTCTGCTTGCCCTCTCTGTGCTCAGACAGGCCCAGCTCTAACCTGCCTGCAGGAACCAACACCTGACCCCTCTGTGATCAAGGACCATCTATGGCTTCCCATTGTCCGTAACAAAAATGTGCCCACCCCTAAGCCAGTGTCCAAGCCCTTTGCAGGTGTGCACCAGCTCTGTCCCTGTGAAGCCTTAGTGCAGGACGGCCAGCTGGGACAGGGCCCCAGGTCCAGGCCTGGGCTGTGGGCGCTGGGTCAGGGCCTCCCCTCTACAGAAGCCCCCCCAACATATTCTGCACAGCTGCTGGCACTTGGACTGACCTGTAAGTACATTCTGCACTTGGAATGCCACCCACACATTGCACACTCAATAAAGGGACTCCCAGAATCCATGTGCCTGGCATGTGTGAATCAGCACACATGCCCCTGCCTGTGTCCTCTGTGCTGCTGAGAGCCGTGTCCTTCTTCAGGTCACGGCTGCAGGTTCACAGGCTGGGGATGCTCCCTACTCCTGAGGCCTGAGCTCATGGTCCTCAGAAACCCCAGGGCCCTCGAGAGGGAGCCTTGGCTGTGGGCTTCTGGGGTTCCCAGGTGCCCTGGGGGAGGCGCTGTGCCTCCAGGACCCCCGGAGGGAGAGACCAGCTAAGCAGCCCGACCCCCACCAAGGGTCCCTATGACTGCTTTTGTGTGCTGCCCTGGACCACTGGGCACAGGACGGTTGTAAAAGCCCCTCCCCTACCCCCACGCCAAACCCATGCTAAGGCTCAGACTTCCCTCCAGGGATCTCCGGGCCACTCACTCACCCCGGGGCCCCTCCTTCCCTGCTGTTAGCCCAGGTGTGCGGCCAAAGCACAGGCAGCGAGGGGCCCAGGGCCACGTCCCAGGGCAGAGCACAGCTGCAGAGAGGGGCTTGGGCCTGGGTGATGGGGGGAGACGCAGCCCAGCACTGCCTGAAAGGCAGGAGGCAGGGGTCCCTGAGGTGGTCCCCACAAGAGGGGGCATCTCAGCAGGACAGCAGAACGGGAAGGGCAGGAACACCCCTACACTGGATCAGTAGGAGGTCTGGGGTGGGGAAGAGATGGACCACAGAAGGTTCTGGAACACCCAGCCCCCCAGCCCAGCAGGGTCCTTACTGGGCCCAGATTGACAGCCCAGTTCACCAAGCCAGGTGCTGGGGGTTCGGCCAACGAGGGCTGCACCAGGCTGGAACCTGGGCCAGCAGTGGCCACGTCCTGTGGCTCAAATGCCTGGCTGGAGACCCCGACTGCCCTCACCCCCAGGAAGCCTCAGGGACAGTGCCCGGCAGTGAGGGCTGCCCCGTGGGGGAGTCTCTGGCCCCACCTCCCCACAGCCAACATCTCCTCTCCTGGAGCCCACAGGGACCCCCCATCCTCTGGCCCACAGGGGCCCTGGGCTATGGGTCACCCAGAATTGGAGAACCACCAGGCCACCCCAGATGCCCTGCACTTTGGGAGAAACTGAGGCTTGCGGAGATCGGGGCCCAGGCTCTGGTCTCTTGCCCATGGCAGCGTCCAGCTCAGAGCACCCTGCCGTGCGCAGAGGCTGCCCTTGGAGGCCTGGTCTTGGCCCAAGACAGCCCAGGAAGGGCTGCGCCCAGGCAGAGGGGGCAGGCAGTCCCCGGTGTCATTTTGGGTCTGGCGGGAAGGTGCCCGACCCACAGGCCTGGAGTTCCACCACCCGATCCTCTCGGCCTCTCGGTTCCAAGTCGCCAGCAGCTGCTGGGAGAAGTTCGTCAGCCCCTCTCCTGAGAGCAGAGCTTGGGGTGGGGTAGCCTGGCGCTCCCCCCAGGGACCACAGAACGTGGAGGACAGCTGGGCAGCACCTCCCCCTCCTGGCTGTCCAGACAGAGAGCAGCACCTCCGCAGACGGCAAAGCATAAATCGGAGCCTGGGGCTCATCCGCCCCACGGTGAGGGAGACACGAAGATGCGCGTGGTGGTTGCCTGGCAACCCTACTGCTGGCGCCCGGGACCCCGCGCCCACGCAGGCCAGGCCCTGCCTCCGCTCAGCATACCCGCTCGTGGGCTCTGGCTTGCCGGGCCTCGACAGGACAGCCTCTGCTCAGGCCGGGCTTGGCCTTCAGGGCCATCTGTCAAGATGGGCCAGGTGGCCTCGTCCCTGTACCCTGGGGAGGGCTCTGGGCTGCAGACCCCAGTGGCGGAGTGAAACAGGAGACTCCGCTGAGGCCGCCCAGGGCGGTGGGGGTGTCTTCTGGCCAACCCTCCTGTGCACAACATCCAGGTGCCCAGGGGTGCCTGCTCCCCGAAAGATGAAGAGAAAACTGAGGACCCTACCCCACCAAGAGCACCCTGGCCTCACTTAAGCCTCCAAATGACCCCTGGAGCACCGGCCTCTTTGCCATCCTCAGATAAGGAAACTGAGGCATAGAGAGGTTGTGCTAGTCCAAGGCCATAACCCTGGTTGACCTGATCAGAGGTTGGACCTGCTTTTTTGGGAAGCGGAAACCCAATTTTAGACCAGGGTGGTGTGACTCCCCCCCCCATGTGATGTGTGACCCACACCTTGCCTGGGCGGTATGGGTGTGAGTCTCCCAATTAAAGATCAGTGACATCACCCGAGTGAGAGTGGACAGCCCCCGGGGCTGTTGCTGGCCTGGGCTCCGGGAGCTGACCGCACAGCCACCTGGTAAGGGAGGCCAGGTGCTGGGTCACCTGAGGTCACACGGCGGGACTGAGCTGGAGCTGGGACCCACTTCTCCCCTCCCCCTGCCGGCCCAAGGGGGCTCTGTGGATCCGGGGAGCCCTCACGCCACCCCAGGACCCTTTGCTGAGTTTCATCTCTGCAGTGGCCTCCCAGTGCTGGGTGCCCCACTCGCTCACCTTCTGGGGGCTGGACCCTGGAGACACCACAGGCCAGGGCAGGTGGAAGTTCCTGCCGGGAGAGACAGAAATGCACCAGGTGAAGAGCGTCATGGCCTGGGATCGAGGTGTGGTCACGGATAGGAGGCCACACGGTGGGGAGAGGAACAGCGGATACAAAGGCCCAGGGGCACTCTGAGCTTCCTGCACCTCTGTGGGGCAAGGGGAGGCTTCCTGAGTTGCTCTGGGGGGTGCACAGAGGGCCCAGGCTAGGCACCAGGAAAGGGCCATCCTCAGCTCCGCTCCCCAGGATAAAGCCGGTCCGAGGAAGGAGTGACCCCATGCCGCCTGCCCTGCCGGCTCCAGGGACAGACCCAGGGTGCCCTGCCTCCAGCAGTACGTTCCCTACCCCCTTTCTGAAGCCCCCAGCCTGGGTGGTGGGTGAGGGGGGCCAGGGCTGGCCCCAAGCCAAGGCTCTGGCTGGTTCTCGGGTGTGGCGCCCCGGCCAGCTCCTGCGAGGTGGGGACACAAGCTGCCCCCCGGGCCACCAGCCTCTGACTCTCTCCCTCTGATGTCCCCTCTGCATGGCAATGGAGGGGTGCCCAGGCCTAGCTGGGGACCTCAGGTGTGCTCTGCTGGTCCCGAGCAGAGGCAGCCAGGGCTGCATGGACCCCCAGATGGATCTTGCTCTCCACTGCAGAGGCTGGGCACCCCCCCCCAGGGGCCCTCGTTTCGTCCCGGAGGCTGGCACAGGCACTGCCTTGACCTGGGGGGTGCTGCCCGCTCCGGCCTGAGGGACCCATGCTCAGCACACAGAGCCCCCAGCAGGCCCGTCCCCAGACAGCCTGTAGAAGGGGCAGGTGGGGCTGGTCTGGGCTGTGGGCAGTTAGGGAGGGTCTTGCTGATTAGGAGGGTGGGCAGGTCCCATGCGGCCAAGATGGTGACCGAGACCTCAGCCTGCTCTGGGATCTGACGCTGCCTGCGACACCCTCAGTCTCCTCTGAGAAAGCCTTTCGGGTTTTGCTGGTGGAAATCCCACGCTGTCCCTGCCCCCACCAGCAGGACATCTGAGCCTCTGAGGCTCCCAAGCGTTGCCTGAGCTCCCCCCAGTCCCAGGAAGCCTCCTGAGGGAGGAGGCACAGAGCCCAGTAGGGTGGATGGTGACCGTCTGGGTGCTGGGGCGGGAGGGTTGGGGACCCGGGGCTGCGGGGGCTCATTCCCACGAACCCACACTCAGGCTGCAGTGGGCACTTTGCTGAGCACCTACTGTATGCTGGGAACAACCTGGCTGGGCCCTTCGGGGTGGGAACAACACAGCAGTCTGTGAGTCACGTGGACCTCAGTGGTGGCAGGAAGGAGGACAGCGCAATGAGATGGTGCCACTTGGGAACTCGTGCCCCTGGGGCCCCTCCCATCCTTGCCCTGCCTCCGAGGGGGCCAAGCCTGTCCCTGCCCTGGCCTTGGCCCTTGGGGTCCAGGGTGGACAGAGCCCCAAGCCCAGGCTGTGTTGTTGTCCCGCATCTGTCTCCTGCGGTGGGGCTGGCGGTGGGTGGGGGGGACAGGCACTGGACGCACCCTCTAGGAGCAGCTGCAACCCTCCCCAGCCCCTGTAAGGCCCTCCTGAGAGCCTGGGGTCCTCGGGAAGACCTCAGGGGCCCAGCTGACCTGCCCAGAACCAGCCCTTTGTGGAGCCCCTAGGGCCTCTGCAGTCTGGCAGTGGGGTCACACCCTGACTTCTGGGGTAACAGGGTAGAACCAAGATTGTGGGTTCTCTCACCTGGAGGGCCCAGGGCGCCTCCAGGCCCAAATGCAACTGTTTGTTGGAAACAGAGAAACGATGTTTGCATTTCAAGGCCATCAACCCTGGAAACCAAATATTTTATTTTGGGATCAGACCTTGCCATGCCAGGTAGACACCTCACGCCTGTTGGGGGAGGCGGGTGAGGACTGAAGCCCAGGGCCCTGATCCCGGCCTGAGGAGGCCAGCAGGGCTGGGGCACATCTCCCCGTTAGCAGGATGGAGCCCCGAGGTCTCTCCCGACCCACCCTGTCCCCGTGTGGTGGCCCTCTGGGCACTGGGGGGCCACCCACACACACTGGGGACCCTTGGGGCTACCCCAGCTCCTCCCAGACCACACACTGGGTCTTCTGCGCCCCCCCCAGCCTGCCTGGGTTCTGGGCACTGGGTCCCTGGCCCAGCCTCTCTCTGGCCAGCCTCTGCCTCTGGCCGGCCTCACGAGGCCCTTGCCACGGCCACCCGGGCCAGTCGCCATGGCCGTTTCCGTGGAGACCACCCCCGGCCACCCAGGCTCCGTCCCCAGAGCAGCCAGGGCTGCAGAGATGGACCAAGGCCTTGCAGGGAGGGGGCAGGTGGATGCTGAGGCTGGGCTGCGGTCCCTGCAGCTCCTCAGGACACAGGCAGAGCCACTGAGCCACCTCTGCCCAGGGCATAGTGGGGTCGGCGCCCAGCACTGGCAGGAGCTCAGACCAGCACCCTCCCCCCCGACCCCAGCAGCAGCCCAGACAGTAAAGCAGAACCCCCACCTCAGCAGGGACGCCTAAGGCAACCACTGCAACAGAACCTGCCCCGGCCTCTCTCGGGTGGGGCGGAGCGTGAGCAGCCCCCGGCCACCTAGCACATGTCCCCCCACACCTCGAGGGGACCCCTCCTCACTCAGCCCACCCCAGGGAACAGAGGCCACTTCTGCCTCCATATTTTTTCCAGGGTCTTTTCCCCTTTGAGGAATAATTGTGCAGTGAAAAGCTCAGATTTTAAGGGTATGGCTTAAAATTACCCTTAAAGCAGATTTTAAGGGTACGGCTCTCCCAGGGGTTTGAAGACTGAATAGTTAATCCAGTGTCCAGATGAGGAGGGACATTCTGGCTGGAAAGAGTGACCGGCAGGCAGTCTGTGCTGTGAGCCCTGAGGACAGCGGTGCTGATAAACGTCTCCTACGGTCACCCGTGTGCCACACTATGAAAGGATGGCCCCAAGTCGGAGGAGTGCCACCCAAGGCTTGCTCATGACATGTTTCAGATGTGCCTAGACCATGGGCGTGTCCCTGGAGGCTTAGGAGGAACTGGACCATCTTCCAGTCCCCCCGAATCCATATTCCCCGCGCCATGCAGAGCCAAGCCTGCTAGCCCATCTGTTCCTCCCGCCGCGTTCCAGGTAAACGGCCGTAGCAGAGCTTGGCATCTGTCACACTCCGGTCACCGTCAGTGACACAGGCCACTTTGGGTCTGAGCTTGGAGGCCTTCTCTGGTCCTGTGGTGACTCCAAGTCCTGGCAATCTGTTTCTGAACTAGCTCATGGACGATGCCGTCATGGGCTGAACGGGCCCCCCAAAGACACGCGCACGTCCTCACGCGGGGCCTGTGATTGTGACCCGATTGGGGAAGGGCTCTTTGCAGATGAGATTAAGAGTCTTACGACAGGATCATCCTGGGTTATCTGAGTGGGCCCTAAATCCAATGACAAGTGTCTGTGTAGGAGACAGAGGAGGAGACACAGGAGAAGCTGCGTGGAGGTGGAGGCAGAGCCACACGGCAACGCAGAAGGACCCTCCCCTAGAGCCTGCAGAGGGAGCATGGCCCCCAACACCTTGACTTTGGATGTCTGGCCTTCAGAACTGTGAGCGAATGAATTTCTGTTGTTTTACTCCATCCCATTTGGGTCGTTTGTCACAGAAGCCACAGGAATCCAATGCATTGTCCTGGACCCAATCCAGGGATGGAGACACCAGGGCCCCGGGGGCCGCCCCTCCTGTCCACACAGAGGCATCACCCCAGGAAGCCAAGGAGCAGGCGCAGCAGGCGGGGATGTACCCAGGCCACGTGCCAGGCAGCTCCCACGGACCAGTGAATGACACCACAGGTGCCTAATGATGACCTCTGATAATCACATGACTGAGGGGACCCCGTCTCAGGCCCTCCTGCATCCCTTTCCTCTGAGGTCTATGTGGTGGTCGACCCATGCCCAGGTCACACTTCAGTGACCTTTGACCCCCAACTTACCTGTCACCCCTTAGTGTTGCCCCCTCGGCCACAGGCAGGGCCACCTCCGGCCCCAGGAGGGCTGGCAGGGGTCACGCAACTGCCCCACAGCCGGGCAGGCACTGTGCCAGAGAGGACTCGCAGCAGCCTAGAGCAGGTCCAGGCCCTCCCCTGCCATCTGCACCTGGAGCATCCCCTGGAACATGGCCCAGGTCCCCTGCACAGGCTGGGGGCCGGGTGAGGGGTGAGCCAGTGGCCAGCCCTTTGTCCCCACCCCTCACCTGCCACACCTGGCAACACTCCTTGCCTAGCACGAGACTGTGCTGCTCTGGAGACCTCAGCATTGATCCCACGACCTAGGAACCTGAGTCCCTGGAACGTGGCCAGAGCCCTGCTCTAGGTTGTTCAGTGGGGGCTCCTGCTTCAAGGAACCCTGAGGGGCATTGGCGGCCAGCACGGAGCTCTCAGGGCAGTCCTGGCCTGAGCCCTCCCCCGAGTCCTCCCCACACCACACCTCCTACACCTGCTCCTGGCCTCTCTCCCACAGGGTGCCAGCCCGCTAGGGTGTGCCCACCCCATACTCCAGCACGGAAATCCAAGGAGCCTCTGAACCCTGAACCCCAACTTCCCATCAAGGTCCCTGGGCTGGTGTCCCCAGCAGGAGTGGAGCCATGCTGGGGTCACAGCTGGGCAGCTCGATGTGACTTGCCCAAACGTAGCTGGACGGACACGGCAGGCCTCCCTGTGCCTTTGCCTGGGGCCTGCACGCGGGACGGGCCCGCGGTGGGGAAAACCCCATGTCTCAGGCCACAGATTGGAAGCAAGAGCTATGTGTCGGGTTCCTGTGGCTTCTACAATGCAGTACCACAAATTAGGAGGCTTAAAACAACAGAAATTTGTCCTCCCGCAGTTCTGGAAGCCAGAAGTCCCAAATCAAGGTGTGGGCAGGGCTGTGCTCCCTCCAGGGGCTCCAGAGGGGGCCCATTCCTGCCCCTTCCAGTTCTGGGGCTCCTGCAGGCCTGGCAGGTGGCCACGGGGTCTGATCCCAGCCCCCTCACGGCCCTCCCTGTCCCTGTACCTCACCCTCCTCTCAGCACAGGAACGGCTGGATTTAAGGCCCACGAGGATGCCCAGGGTGATCCCATCCACACGTCCTTAATTTAGTTACGTCTGCCAAGACCCTTTTCCCCAAAAGTCACATTCTTAGGCTCTGGCGGTGAGACGTGCACATGTGTTTGGGGGGCCACCATTCAACCCCCCACAGATGATGAGTGTCTCGGGACTGCTTTGCAAATGAAGGTGCAGCCAAAACACCTGCAGAGAGCAGCGCTGGCGTGGTGGGAAGTGGGTGCTGAAGGCTGACACCTGAAGACTGTGCACAAGGGCACGGACACAGGGGGCTGAGGGTCGCTCTGCCTGTCCATCCTCCAACCTCTCTGGTCACCCCAGCCCCCCACTCCCACAGGTAGAAGCTGACCCCCGGCCACACTGGGGCCACCGACACTTGCCCTCCCACCCTGTGGGGCGAACGTTCGCCAAGGAGCCAGGAGCGTCCGGAGCTGCCTGCTTAATTCTGTGAGCAGCTTCCTCCCTCATCAAACAGGGGCCTGAGATCAAACAATTCATCATCAGCCGTGTCCTGGGGGAGCGTCTGATGCCAGAAACTACAAATTAGCAAGTGAGGAGAGGGGCTGTGGGGACAGGCCTGGGTGGGGGGCCATGGGGGGCCGTGGGGGGGCTGTGGGGGGTGCGTGGGGGGGCTGTGGGGGTGCATGGGGGGCTGTGGGGGCCATGGGCCCGTGGGGGCGCACACACACACACACACACACACAGAGGACCTGCCTGCCACGTGAGTGCGCTACACACGGTTAACACCTTCTAGCACATTCTGTGTGCTCACCTCATGCTGGCCCAGTGCTAAGACCTCAGGCCCCCTCACCCCCCTGGGGGCAGCTGAACGTCACTGTGTCCCACTGGGACCAGGGGTCTGCCCAGGAAGGCCCGCACGCGGCCCACCATGATGTCCAAGGAGCCTGTGAGGCCCCAGGGGTGACGGCTGCCCTTCAGAGGTACAGGCCAGGGCTGCCTGGTGGCCTTGGCAGCACGGGCAGGGATTTGGCCCGGCCTCTGGGGCCCGGCTGAGCTGGCCTTTCCACTCTTGCTTACAAAACACAAGAAAGTCCAAACAACAGGCTTAGTGCTGTGTGGGTCCCTCTGCTCCTCACACCTGCATCCACCAGCCCACCCACCCATACTGTGTGCCCCGCATCCCCCAGACTGGACGGTGCACCTACAGCCCAGCCCTGTCCTGAGGGGGTCACAGCCCAGCCACATGCCACCAACCTGCCCTCCCTGCCAGCCCTATCGCAGCCCCCCAGGCCACCCCCTTCCCAGGATTGCCCCTCTGGCCTCCTCCCTCCACTTGCCTACCCCTGGGGCACAGTCCGCCCTCCCTCCCTGAAGCTCCACCCCAGGGCCGGGCACTCTCAGGGAAGGTCAGAGCCTGGAGTGAGCCCAGACGGTCAACAAGAAGCAGGGGCTGCAGGGTGCGAAGGAGCGGCCAGCGGGAGGTGAGCGCACGTAGCGGGTCTTGTGCTGAGACCTGCGGCATGGATGTATCTGCTCAGGCCTCCTCTCGGCTTTGCTGCCACCATCCCAGCAGCTGGGGACAGGGGGTGCACCAGAAGTCCTCCCTCTTCCCTGGGCCCTGTCTGGCTTCCCTCCATCCATCCGTCTGTCCCCTCCAGCAGGAAGCCCCTAGGAGGGTGACCAGAGACACTGGACACATGGTGCACCTGGGCCCCAGCAGCACTTGGCTCCTGTGTCTTACAGCCTGTGACCACCCTCTCCACAGGGATGACTGTTGAACCCATATTACAGGTAAGGATGTCGAGGCGCAGGTGAAGGCACCTGCCTAGCCAGAAGGGCCATCGGGTCTCAGACCCACATCTTCTCCAAGTGGCCCAGAGGAGGCCTGAGCCATGCTGGACGTGTCCACTTGGGCAGGTGGCCCCTGCCCTGTTTCTCCTCCAGCCCTGGTCATGCCGTGGGGTCCAGCCCAGGACCCCAGACCCTGGAGGGCCTCAGGAAGCCTCTGGGTCTATTGAATGCAGCGTGGGCCTGGCCTGGCTGTTGACTTTGTCTCTCCCAGTTCCCGGGGCCTGCAAGATATTACGAGGGCTGCTGCCTGGCTGGCTTCCTCCCGCCTCAGCTGACATTCTGCAGAGCCAGGCTGGGCCCAGCTACGTAAGGCTCTGCTTGGGAAGCCGCCTCCAAGGACGACCCCAGCAAACACCGCAGGGGCCCCGTGTGCAGTTGGGGGATGGGAAGAGGGACACCAGCGCTGAAGGGGGCCAAGGCGATGTTTCTGCCCACTCGGAGTTGTCCCCAACAGAGCTGCCCAGGCTCCACGAGGGGGAAGAGGTTTGGTGGAGGCCAGGGGACCCTGGGCATGTGATGGACGGCTGCCCCCAGTGTGGGAGCCACACCCTTCAGGGTGGGCCCTCCACGGCCATGGGGCACAGAGGGACCACCCGGCCCCCACCCCCCCCGGCTGTGTGGACCCCTGCCAGTGCCTGGCTCAAGGACATCGACATCTTTGGGGTGGGGGGAGCCACCACCTAGAATTTCGAGAACAGCCCCTCCCACTGTGCCAGGGGACGGACGATCAAACACTGCCCAGGCCCGGGAGGAAGAACGATGACAGGGGTCAGCGGTCCACCCTCTCCCTGGGGCTGCTGCGGATGGCGTCTGTGGTGATCTGATGGCACCCCCAGTGACACCCCAGGCTCTCCCACGGCCTGGGCTCCGGAGTGAGGGGCCGCACCCTCTGAGTCCCTCCGAGGGCCCAGTCAAGGCCGTGGGTGAGCCCCCGCTGCACTTAGACACGGCGAGACTGAGCTCCTCACCTCGTCCCTGTCCCCGGAAGGGAGCCCCGGAGCCCGGCGGTGGACGCCCACCCTCCCGCTGGGGCCTGCCTCCCAACTTCAGGCCCTGTCCCCCCACCTCCCTGTCAACTCGCCCTGTTTAAATATTTAATCCAGTTAAATATTAAACCTCTTCCAAGTCCCAATTACAGTCAGATCGATTCTCCGCTGTGGCCGTGGGGCCGAGCTGGTGCTCTGCCTCCCCTCCCCCGCATCTGGCAGCCGGGGCGGGAGGGGCCGGGAGGTGGGGGCTCACGGGTGCTGACGGGGCAGCTCTGCCCCCACCCGCTGCCCCATGCACAGACGGCTGGGCGGAGGCAGGTGGGCCAGGGTCCCACCCCGGGCCCCCCCGTGTTCCCAAGGAGTGGGCGGAAGCAGGAGAGGACATTCTCGGCAGCTCACACCAACACCCTGCCCTCCCTCCATGTTCCTGTTTTTCCAGCCACAGTCAGAGGTGGATGAAAACCTTCCCCGGCAGGGAGCGCGGGGGGTCCCATGGGGCTGCAGAACCACGGACGGACGGGGGCCTGAGAGCCAAGGCCAATTTCTGCTAAAAACTGGCTTTCAAATTACAAGATGTTTTGCAATTCTGAAAAGTAGAGAAGATAACCGCACCAGCCGTGCTCCCCGCTCCAAGATTCACACACGCATCGCAAGGCTTTAGGTGTTTTTAAATTTACCCAAATGGGGGCACACTTTGTGCACCTTTTGCAAGTTGCTGTTTTCACTCCTCACGCGTGAGTCACCCGCCGGTGCATAAATCTGTGCATTTACACACGTGCACAGCTTATTACAAATTTTACTGACATGAGCCATGTTCAGCACATGACTTACAAATAGTAATAAAACACGTGATGCTCTTCGTTATAAGCCCCACATGGCCGACTGATTCCGGCGGAACGCCTTTGTGGACTTTTGCCCAACCCTCGCATCCGCAGCCAGCCTGGGTGTGACCGCGATTTGACAAGCAGGGCTGCACCCCCGTCCACGACTCTTTTCCCAACAGGTGCATTATCATTAAATCTGACACGTGATCCACTGTTCAACTATTTCTCACCCTGGTACAAATCACATTCATTAAACTGAAGCTTCTTTCAGCTTCAGCACTAATTGTAAGTTTGTATGATTTAATTCCTAGTAGTGGCTGTGTTTAGCAGCTCGCTAACGTGTCTTGAACGTTTAACCACGGGCTCTCAGGAGCAGGTACAAGGCGGCCCCAGCACGTGGCTGAGTCACCTGCGCAGACACCTGCTGACGTGGCTGGTTCTCTCTCTCCACTCGGCTGTCCTGCCGGGGAGGCGGGCGCCGCCTCCTCTTCCGCTCGTCAATCACCTGGTGTTTTAATGGCCTTGGCTGGACAGTGAGTCAAATCTGATCAAGGGACCTTCCCTCACTGCTCTCTCCTGAAATTGGCCTGGCTGTTCTTGACTCTTTATTCATCCAGATAAATTTGGGGGTCAACTTACCAATACCCAAGGAACACCTGTTGGGGTTTTGGTGGAAATTGCGTTGACCGCACAGGTTCGTTTTGGGAGGCTTGCTGTTCCTGCAGCGTCGAGCCTTCCCATCCGTGAACATTACAGCGCACGGTTTATTTAGGTCTTTTCTACCTCTGAATAACGTGTTGCGCTGCCGTCTTTGTAAACGTCACGTGTGTCCTCTTTCTCGGTCTGGCTCCTTCTCCCTGAAGTACCTCTTTCAGCAGGAGCCCAGCGGTGGAAGAATCCAGGTTTGTCTGAAGTCTCTTAGCTTTTCCCCCAGTGCTAAGCACAGACTTCCGGGCTGGCAGCAGCCTGTCCTGCCGCACCCTGGGGACGTTGTTCCGTCGTATCCCGGCCTCTCACGGCAGGTGTGAGTCTGCGGACTGTCCACTTGCTTTCGGGAAGCCACTGGGCTTACTCTCTGCTGAGCATCAAGATCCTGTCCTCATGCGGGGTTCCACAGCCCCACCTTGCCGAGTCTCGTGCGAACTTACTCATTTTATCCTGTTGGGGATTTGTTGTGTGTTTCTTGAATCTCAAGGTTCATATCCTATTGTTCATTGAGTCTGGAAAATTCTCAGCCATGATGCTTCAACGACGGCCTCTTCCTCATTTTTTTCTCTCTCTTCCTTCCGGAACTCCTTTAGAGCAGGGGTCAGCAAATTTTTCTGGAAAGGGCCACTTAGGATATATTTTAGGCTCTGCGGGCCGGATGGTCTCTGTTACAACTATTCGAGTGTCCGTGTGGTGTGAAAGCAGCCTCGGACAATGTGTGAACAGCGGAGCGAGGCTGCTCCTGGAAAACGTTATTTACAAAAACAGGTGGCCAGTGGGTGCCGAGGCCCCTGGCCATGGTCTGATGACCCTGCTTTGGGGCTTGCTTGGCCCCGTCGTCCACCCTCCCGCTGTCTTAGGCTTTCTTTCATCTTTTGACCACTCTGTGGGGCAGTGGGGTGATTTTTTGCACCTTTATCTTCCAATTCACTAATTCTCTCGTCAGCTGTGCCCAATTGGCTGCTTAACCCATCCGCTTACTTCCTAACTTCAAAGATTATAACGTAAATGTCTATCGGATTTCACTCCTCCGTGATAGCTTATTTTTTCCTGTAGGATTTTGATTTCTTCTCTTGAGTTTTTCTTAATCTTCAACATCCCTTCCCACTTTTTTTTTTTCATTTGACATTGTATTAGCTCAAATTCTGGGACTCACAACCCAGCTGATTCTCACTCATGGCGAATTGTTTCCTTGCAAGTTTAGTTTGAGCAGAGGAACCCCAGCCACGTGGGTTGGAGGGTTCCCCCTTCAAAGAAGCTTTGAGATCACATCTGCCAAGGGTTCCAGGGTATCACTGGCCTGGGACAAATTTTTATATGAATTTCTCAGTTGGAGGATTTCCAGACCTTGTAGGTAGTACAAGTTCAAACCCTGAGCCTGTGCAAGGCCAAGAGTGACAGTTTCTGAGGGACACCCCTTTCTCTCCCACCAGAGACCAGGCGGAGACAGTCTGGTGCCTGTGAGCTTCCCTGGCCCCATCTGCCTGTGCTGAGGACACAGCCCCTTGGGGACCCCAATTTCAATCCTGCCTTACCTGCACCCACTGCCTTGTCTCATGTCCTCATGTTCATCAACCCCCCAGACCCCTGGTTAAGAGGTGGAATCCCACTACCCAAGCCCCGAGGCAGACGCCAGGTCACCGCCTGGCGTTGGGCCTCTCCATTCACGACTGCAGAAGAGCCCATTCCTTCCAGGTGAGCACAGCTAAGCCCTTACAACGTTTGCCATGGTTTACCCAGCACTTCTAGGTGTCAGTAGTGGGGGTTTTCAGGTCAACCTTTCCTTGTTACTGCCCCAGAACTCCTGCAGACACCCTCATACGTCCCCAAAAAGCCTGGAACCCTGGTCCGGGGCCCCTCGGCCACATGCAGATTTGCCCTGAAGACCTGCAAGGACAAGGAATCCACAGCTTCAAACACCAGCCGGTGCCTCAGGCCCATGTGCTCCAGGGACTCAGAACAAGCTTTGCGCCTTGTCCTAGTGGGTGTGAAGCATCAGTAAGGCCGGGGGGAGGGGGGGACAGCAACACAAAGAGATCACTGCCACGCGGCTTGATACAGCTGCAAGGAAGTGGCGGAGATCTACCCACGGAGCAGAAGGTGTTTCCCCGTGGACGCCTGTGGCCCTTCACCCAGGACACAGACGGGATTTGTGAACGAGCCTCCGTGGATGATGCATGCAAAGGGAGTCCTGAGCGAGGCAGAGGAGTGGGCACCGCATGCGGGAATTGGGAGCTGCCAGGCAGGCAGGGCCCAGCTTGGTAAGGATCCCGTGAGCTGCCCCAAGCCTGGGGCTGTGTGGGGGACTAGGTGGCAGACCCCCAAAAGATAAGTTCACATCCTAGTCCCCATCACCTGTGAATGTCACCTTATTGGAGAAAGGGTCTTTGCAGACGTAATTAAGTTAAGGACGTCGAGGTGAGTCATCCTGGATTATCTGGGTGGGCTCCAAGTCCAGTGACGGTGTCCTCATAAGAGAAAAGGAAGGAAGAAAACACAGACGCACAGAGGCCGTGGGAGGGCGGAGGCAGAGATTGGAGTGATGCAGCCGCAGGCCAGGGACACCGAGGACAGTGTCTTCCCCACAGTCTTTAGAGGGACCAGGGCCCCGCCAACACCATGAGTGTGGACTTTGGGCCTCCAGAACCACAACAGAGTACATTTCTGTTGTTTTAGGCTGCCAGTTTGTGGTCCTTGCTGCGGCAGCCTGGGACACCAAAGCAGGGTGCTCTGAGGGGCCGCCCTGCTACAGACTGAGATCTGCTGTTTGTGGACACTCGCCGTATGCCCTGTTTCATAGGCTGGAGATCCTGCAATGTTGAAGCAACCCCGTGGGTGGCAGTGACTGCTGTCCCCGTTCACACAGTGGAAAACTGAGGCTCACAGAAGTCGGCACCTTGTCCCTGGCCATGCGGTCCCGTGGGATGGGCTGGGGTCTTGAACTGGGATCTCTTGTCTCCCGAGAGCGGTCATACTCCCCGCCCTGCAGTGGGAGTAGGGGAGGGGCTTGTCCATCGAATTTCAGGTGGGGGGTGCCTGCTCCTAGAGCCAGGGCTCCCAGAACACAGGGGGCACTGCCCGGGGTCTCCCCTGCCCACCCAAAGTGCTGGGGTTACGCGCATGGGCCACCACACCCGGACCAATGGTATCTCTTGATGAGCAGAATGTTTTAATTTGATGAATTCTAAATTTAACAATTCTTTTCTTTTATGTTTGTGCTTTTATGTTTTCTTTGAGAAATCTTTGTCTACACCTAGCTTCTTTTTTTCTTTTTATGTTTCCACTCCAACCAATTGGTGTGTGGTGTGAGGTAGGGCTTACAGTTCTTCCCCGTGGTCATCTGGGTTTCCCAGCACTGTTTGTTGGAAGGACCCCTCCTTCTTGTCCATGTGTGAAAGCAGCTTTATTGTCTCTCTAGCTATATTCTCGATTTTCTCTTAATCTCTGGATTTCAGAAGTTTGACTAAGATGAGCTTGGGAGTGGTTTTCTTGGTATTAATCCTAGTTTGGATTCATTGAGCTTTTTACGTCTGTAAGTGTATGTTTTTCAGGGGAAATTTTGGCATTATCTCTTGAAGTGCCTTTCCTGCCCTGTTCTTGCTCCTGGGCTTCTGCGACTCCCACCGCACGTACGTCAGACCATCTGAACTCCACGAACGTCTCTGAAACACCCTCACCATCCCCCCACTCTGCTGCTAAAGGGCTTTCACTCGACTGTCCCCCACGGCCGACGGCTCGGACTCAAATCCACAGCTCAACTCCAGAGCTCGAGGTCGGCTCAGGGAGGTCCGTCCCCGGACGCTGAGGCACCGCATTGTCCTGGTGACTGCAGTACCTTCCCGCTGTCACTGCTAACCACACTCTCCTCCAGCCAGTGCTGCTCACCTTCCAATGCCCCCCAAGAGACCCCTCCTCCTGGGTGGCCCCCAGCTCTCCCGGCAGGTCTCCCCACCCGACTCACCTGGCACCTCTCCCTGATGCGGGCGTCTGATTGGGCCTGAAAGGAGGGGCTGCTTCTCCTCATCCCTCCCAGCTCGGCACTCGGGACGGGAGGAACCCCTGGCACCCAGGAGGTCATGTGACACCTGCTTCCTGACATTCCCAGGCTGGCGACTCGGGAAGTGCCCCTTACAGCCTTAGCTCCACGAGGGGTGAAGTGGGCACAGATGGCCCACATGGGGGATGGCCAGGACCCGCAGGGCTTGTGGGCAGGAGTTGGGGGGACGGGGGTGGCTCTCAGCTGCCCTGGCCTCCTCTGTGGCCTGTTGGAGCCTGGGGCAGGGTGTCTGGCCCAGTGGGAGGCACCGATCAGGGTGACCACAGAGCCCACCCCAGTGACCTGAGGCCTGGGGTTGCCCAGGGACCCTCTCAGAGCCGCCCACATGCTTACTGGGGACAGAGGGCTGCAGTGTTTGTCTGTAGGTAGCTCCACAGCCCCAAGGAGCCTGGCAGAGTGGAGCCCCTTTCTGCCATCCTTATCTCAGTAATAAAGCCTCAGAAGAGGCTATAAATCCAGGAAAATTAAAGCTTCAGCATCTCCCAGCAGAAATCTCTGCATGGCCTGCAGCTGCTCTCTGGCAGGGGAGGTTCTGGGAGTCAGGTGGGGGCACTTGGAGAGGCCATCCCACCACGGCCCCCTGTGCCCCTCTCTGACCCTCCAGGACTGGCCCAGGGACCTCCATGTCCAGGGCCCCATCAGGCAGGCTTTGCCTGGCCCCAAGGGCCCAGCCTGTGTGGGGGGTGGGGCATTTCACACAAGCACTGAGGACCAAAGAGGGTCGTGGAGGGGTTGAGCCTCCAGCACAGGCCCGAAGCTCAGTCCTGACCGGGCCCCACAGGTACACTCAGGACAGCCCAGGTGTGCAGGCGCCCCCGAGACCTGGGCAGCAGGCTGCTCTCAGCTCAGAGGAAGCCCCTCGTAATGTGCCCAGGGGCTCACTCTCCCTGGCGTTTTGCTCAGGGCCGGCCCCTGCAGCTGCACCCTCTGCATGGCCTGACCTCTCCTGGTGCACCCCAAGTCCTTGTCCCCTGAAAGCATCCTCAGGAGGCCTGATCCCATCTGGCCCCCCAGGCCTGAACCTGTGTCTTCAAGAAGACCCTGCCTCCAAGCTGAGGCAGGTCCTCCCTGAGGGTAGGGCTGGGGCTGGGCTGCTGAGATCTGCAGGCAGGAGTCTGTAACCCCGTTTCCAGCCTAGCCCTGCATCACTGCACCTACTCTCATGTCTAGCAGTACCTGGTAGCCTTTGCCATGTCTTCACCTAAACTCCCTGCTCTCCACTGTCAATCATGGGAACAGGCCTTGAGAAATTAATTCACACTAAAGTGTCAATGGTTGCTATAGCTTTCTACAAAGTCCCTCCCAGCAGGATGTGGCCTTTGAAAAGAAGAGCAGGGGAGAGCAATGCTTAACCTAAAGGAGAGACAGCCCCACACACCCCAGGGCCAGCGTCAGTGCTGCCTCCCAGGTAAGGAGGAAACACCTGTCAGTCCTCCCGGGTCTGCAAGCTCCTGGCTCTGCTCTGCAGAGGTTTCATTAATTTAGCAAGGACCATCCCCTGTGCCCCACAGACAGCTCAGCGGCCCACAGAGGTGGAGACAGGTAAATGAGGCATCTGTCCCCCCCCAGGTGGTGGACTTGCTGAGCGAGGGACTGTGCTGGCTCATGACAGATGCTCGCCTGCCTTACCTCAAGGACACTTGTTATAGTGGCAAAAAGGTGCTGTTTTTGATTATTTTCACCTTCCACAACAGTTCAAAGCTGGTTTACTATTCAAAATGGAGAGGAAAAAAGCCTCCATTCTCTCCTTGCTGTCTGGAGCCCAGGGGTGGGGGCAGGAATCATCAGGTGCTTGCTTGGTGGGGCCGGGGCAGCAAGGAAGAGTGAACCCAACACCCAGCACTAGCACTTCCACCCCCTCCGCCAAGCGCCACTCCCCACGGGGCTCCCAGCCCAGAAGCGCAGTGGGCCGGGCTGTGCTGGGGGGTCTGACGCAGCATCCCTGGCCCCAGGGAAGGGGGTGCAGCGCAGCTGGACTCGGAGGTGCCCCGGGCAGAGGCAAAGGCACGCCTGGCACAAAGCAGGTGCTGAAGCAAGAGGCGGAGGGACAAACCCCAGGAGGCGTTGGTGAGGTGGGGGACCAAAGGCCAGCGCCCAGGGAGTCAGGAGGATGGGAGCTGCCACCTGCAGCCTGGCCATGCTGCATTCCCTCGCCTGTCCACGGGGTGACTCTGTGAGGTCCCAGAAGGACCGAGCCCCGCTGCCCACAGCTGCTGCAGCTGCCTGGGAACAAACCCGTCTCTCCAAGTCCGCTCCCGGGGGAGCCACCTCCGGCAGGGCCTGCCTTTCCACGCGGTTCATTCTCAGGCCCCTTAAGCCTCTGAAGCTGCTGCATCCATTCAAGATGCTCCTTCTCCTCTGGTGTCCCCTCAACAAACAGCACCACTATCCCCTCTCCTGCTCCAGCCAGAGACCTCCCACTCTGCTCAGTCCCTTGCTGCAGGTCCTGGGCATGCAGAGAAGGAGGACATGCCTGTCTGGACCGCAGTCATAGCCCCTCACACCTTGACAGCCCTCACCTCAAACTTTGCCCTCACTGAGGCTAGCTTCCCCCCAGCTCTTCCCCACCCCCAGCCTCTGAGCCATCACCTCAAGGTCTGACACACTAATTCATACTAAAGTGTTGATGACTGACCATCACTGCTGGCTTGACTGGAGGTAAGGATGGCTCCCATTTTCACTGGGAACAAGACATTGCAGCTGGCACTGTACCCCAGTGAGTGAGACACTCAGAACAGCCAGGAAGGCTAGGGTGGGTTCTGGGTGGGGGTCCTTCCCAATCGTCCTCAGAGCATGGCTGCTGGAAGGTTCTGAGGGGCAGCTGGGTGAGGACAGCTCACGTGGGGCATGGGAAGGAGGCAACCCCAGAGACTGATGGTGTAGGGTCCCCCCCACCCCCAGGGCTAACCTTTCTGACTGCCTGAGAGGCAGGTGCCCAGGAGGGTCCTGGTGCTGGTAGCTTTCTGGGGCCTTCTCTCTGGTCTGTCTGTGTTTCCAGACGGTGTCTGCACCCAGTGCCCTAGCTTTTGTGGTGGCTTCTACAGTGGGCCTCCCATGGGGGTGATGGCCCCCCAAGCTCCCATGGAAGTCTGGCATTTTCTGACCCTCGGAAAGCCAGAACTGCCCCTCCTCTGGGGTGGTGCCACCCTGGCTTTTTAGGACACAGCAGGGCTGGCATGGGATCTGCCCACATGACCACAGCCTCAGAGAATGTGGGTCCGTCCAGGAGCTGGGAACCTCAGGGCTTGGGTCCAGCACCCCTGGTGTTCTGTCACACCTGGCATGTGGCATGCAGTGGCCTGAGGTCTTTGCAGAGAGCTGCTGTGACAGTCACTCCACCAGTGACAGGGGAGAGGGGCCAAACCTCAGCAGGGCTGGAGGCCTGGGGCTCAGAGCCTGAAGGCTCCCGGGAGGGCCGGGCTTCAAAGGCCCCAAACCCCATGGGGTTTGGGAACGGGCCTCCAGGCCCAGGGCTGACCACGGTTTGCAGAAGGGAACAGGCTCTTCGTTCAAAAGTACTTGGAATCGCAAGACGGCCACAGCAGAACAATAACCAGCAGCCCCTTCTGAGCTCAGGCCCCGTGCTCCAGCCTGTGCAGCTGGCCTGGCCGGGGCCTGGGGACTGGTGGTCACCGGCAGCCGTCCACCTCCCTCCCGCCCACGTCGGCTCCTTGTCCCGGGGCCACCTGGGCGCTGGCAGGTGCCCTCCTGTGGGGCAGCACCCATCCCGACCTGGGGGGCTCAGCAGTGCCCGCTCGTCCCAGGGACTGGTGAGAGGAAAGTGTTTGCACGCAGAGAGGCTGGGCTGCTCCTGCATTCGTTGAAAACACAAACAAGTCCGTGGTGACAGAGCAGAGCATAGCTGGCGTGGAGGGTTTCAAGGGAGCAGGAGGAAGCTTTGTCATCCTGACTGGAGCGATGGCTTCATGGGGGTGCACCTACATCAAAACTCATCAAAGTGCACACTTTAAACATGTGCAGCAGTGGTGGGTCAATTATCACTCAGTGACATAGCTTTTTTTTAAAATGCGCTGGGAAGGATAAACACGATGCGCTCCACCCACTCACGGGAAGTCACTCAGCCACTTGAAGACAGGAAGCGCCGACACGCACCACAACGTGGACGGGCCTGGAGGACATGGTGCTCAGTGAAACAAGCCAGACACAAAAGGCCACATACTGTGTGATAGCATTTCTACGAAACATCCAGAACAGGCAAATCCATGGAGACAGAAAGTAGATTAGTGGTTGCCAGGGGCTGGGGAGGGGGAGGGGGAGTGACTGCTAAGGGGCTCCGGGTTTCCTTTTAGGGTGATGAAAATGTCTGGAACCCGACGCAGGGGATAGTTGCACAATATCATGGATGCACCAAATGCCACTGAATGGTGCATTTTAAAATAAATTTTATATTATGTATATTTCACCACAATTTTTTAAAAAGGCGTTGAGGTGCAGGTTTTCTGAGGGCCAGAACCAGGCAGCCTGGGACCCAGGGTGAGCCAAGAGCCTGCATCCCCTGGAGGAGGCTGTGCTCTGCGGAGCCCCCGGAGAAGCAGGAAGGAGGCAGGACTCCCGGGGCAGAAGGGTGTCCAGGTGGGAGCATGGGAGACGGAGGAAACCACAGCCCCACACCTGTGCCGCCCCTCCTCCACCCCATTTCTGCCTCCTTGAGGACAGACTGGTCCATGCTGGGCTGCCCCAGGGGGGAGGGAAGAAGGCAGGACATGGGAAGACCTGGGCTCCGAGCCTCCAGTGACCGTGCATGGTGGTCCTGCCTCCGGGGTCGTGAGAGCAGTCCCCGGGCAGACTCTGTCCCGGCCAGCCTGGCACCAGCTCTGAGCCACAGTCCCCCTCGGCACAGGGGAGAGCTTGACCAGGAACAGACCCTTGGGGCTGCCAGGCCTGGTGGAAGGAGGGGGCTGGCTCTGAGCTGCTGCGGAGCCGGAGCCGAGGGTGTCTGCGAGAGCCGTTCCTTTCTCACATCAGCTGAGGACAGGCCCGGCCTGGGTGACACATCCTCGCTGGGGCAGACAACCACGGAGTGAGGAGCTGGCCCTGGGTCACCCAAAGCAGTCCTTTGGTTCAAGGGAGAGGTCCTCGTTAGCCAGGGTCACCTGCAAAGCCCCTCAGAATGAGACCAGGTTGGCCAGAGGCCATGACGCTGGGGAGGGTCCGGTCCACGGCTGGCCCCTTGCTGGCTTCGTGTAAGGAGGATCATGCGGGGTGAGGGCCGGGCACCAGACGAGGAGCCTGGGACTGCCGTTCTCACCTAGATCTCATGCGTGAAACAGGGAGGGAGGCAGTGAGTTCAGGGGGCTGGGGCACCAGGCCGATGTGGGGCCTGCCCAGGGATGAGGCCTCCACCTGCAGGCCAGGCCTCCTCCCAGGCTCTTTCCACCTTGGGGCCTTGGCACATGCTATTCTCCCGGGAATGCCTGCCTGGCTCCCAGCTCAGCCTCTGCTCATAGCTCAGCTGCTTCTTGGGCAGGCCCGGCCCCTGTCCTGGTCTCCTCACACACTGCAGGTGCCCCTACAGCACCTCACTCCTTCTAACAGGTGATGTGTGCCTGCTGCCTGCCTGCCCATCAGACTGCAAGCCCATGGGGACGGAGGCCAGGGCCTGGTATAGGCAGGTTCTCTCTCCAGCACTGGGTAAAGGAATGAATAAATGAACAAACGAATGGACAGATGGATGAATGAATGGGTGGGTGGATTGATGGGTGGGTGGGTGGATGGGTGGGTGGGTGGATGGATTGATGGGTGGGTGGATGGGTGGGTGGGTGGATGGATGGATGGATGGATGGTGGATGGGTGGGTGGGTGGGGGTGTGTGGGTGTGGGGGGGGGTGGTGTGGTGGGGATGGATGGATGGGTGGGTGGTTGGGTGGTGGTGGGTGGTGATGTGGTGGGTGGGTGGGTGATGGGTGGTGGTGGGTGATGGTGGGTGGGTGATGGGTGGTGGTGATGGGTGGTGGTGTGGGTGTGTGGTGGTGGGTGGGTGGTGTGGGTGGGGTGTGTGTGATGGGTGGTGGATGGTGGTGGGATGGGTGGTGTGTTGGGTGGTGGTGGGGTGGTGGTGGATGGGTGGTGTGTTGGGTGGTGGGTGGGATGGGTGGGTGGATTGATGGGTGGGTGGTGGATGGGTGGTGATGGGTGGGTGGGATGGATGGAGGTGGGTGGTGGATGGTGGGTGTGATGGGTGGGTGGGTGGGTGGATGGACAGAGGAATAGATGGATGGACAGACCGATGGACAGTCCCTTGAGCTTGCCACACATCATGGCTCTCCTGTTCTTGCCTGGCTCCATCCCCACAGTTCATGAGCACAGGGCCACTCCTGTGCCCCTTGGGTTCCCCAGGCCTGGCACGGAGAGGAGAAGGAAGGCACCAAAGTGAGTGGGGACAGAGTGCTGGGGTCTCCCTGGAGTGGGGGGCATGCTCTAGAGTCATAGGGAGGGATGTGACCCATCAGGAGGGAGGTCCTTGAGGCCCAGGAGATGGGCCAGATGCGGGTTGAAAACTGCAGGGCTGGGCTGGGTTGAGGAGGGGTACTGGGGGCCCCCCACCTTCCTCAGGGCACAAGGCCTGTTGGGAGTCTCTGTGGGGCAGGAGTCGTCCTTACTGCCAAGGGAACGGCCTCATGTGGCCACTTCTCTGTCTTCACCATCTCAGGACCAAGTCAGGCTGGGCCTTGTTTCTGTGGCTGCCGTGACGAGTTACCACAAACTGGGTCCTTAGACAGCAGAAATATGTTCTCCCGCAGGTCTGGGGGCCAGAAGCCTGAAATCAAGTGTTGGCAGGGCCGGTCTCCGGGGCTCTAACGACCTGTTCCATGCCTCTCTCCAGCTTCCAGTGGGTGCTGCCAACCCTGGACGTTCCTTGGCTTGCAGACATATCACCTGTCGTTGGATTTAGGGCCCACCCAGAAAATCCAGGATGATCTCGTCCTGAGATCTTTCACTTAATCACATCTACAAGGACCCACTTTCCTAACAAGGCCACAGTCACAAGCTCCAGGGTCAGGATGTGGACATATCCTCCTTGGGGCCACCTTTAAACCTATTACAGGCCATGACCCCGTGTTGAGAACCTCTTTGCCCCATGGGGCAGGTGCCTGGAGCTGGCCAAGCTGGGTTTCAAACCAGACAGGCTGGCAAGCCCCTGACAGCCGAGGCCAGGCAGAGTGGTGCTGGGTGGGCCCTGCTCCCCACCCCACGGACCTTCCCCAGGGTGAGCTACACGGCAGGTTACCCAAACCTACGCGGCTTGCAGTGGGGAGACCTCAAACTGATCCCCCGCCAGCCCCAGTGCCTACACCTGGCCCTTCCTGGAGTCAGTGGGGTAACCCCAGGGGACAACTGGTGCCAAGACCCCGAGGTGAGACTCGGGGGGAGACTGGGGTGTCTCTCAGGCCCATCCTGGTCAGACCCCAGACCCCTTGAGTGCAGGGCTTCGAGGAGGGGAGCGTTGTTCTGCCGCCTGCCACTTGGGAGGGAGGAGACCAGTGCTGATGGGCTGGTGCAGCAACAAGAGCCCCAGGGGCTGTGGGGGCTGAAGCCCACCGGTTGGGCTTCCAGAGAGAGTGAAATGCGGAGAAGCCGGAGGGATGTGGGGTCGGGAGGGCTGTCCCAAAGAGAGATGCAGCCGCGGGTTCCTGTGGGGTTGGGAAAGGCCCTGTGCAGAGGAGGGGCCGTGAGGGGAGCGGTCCGGGATAACTGACATGGGGCTGGGGGGCACCCAGACTCACCGGCAGGATTTAGGGGGACAGTCCTAGGTCCAAGGCCCAGCACCAGTGTCCAGAGTCTGGGGCGAGCCTGGTCCCACCCTCTGCAACTCTTGACCCTCAGCGCTCCTGGGCCTGGCCTCACCGGCGAGGGGGCGCTCCTGGGGTCTCCAGTGTGAAACACCCTGAGACCAGGTGCTTGGCTGCCCCCGCCTCACTGAGCCCCGCAGACGGCCCACTTTCCCCAGCCTTGCCCAGAGCCAGGCGTGCCCCCCGCACAGCCAGTCTAGACAGACCCGGCATGTACAAACCCGTCGCCAGGCAGAGTGACCAAGGGGCTGGGTTTGCACTTTGCAGGGTGCCCCCGTTTCCTTGGGGTGGGACAAGACTAGTCTGGGGGCTTGCAGGCAGCTCCGGGCCCCAGGTGAGATGGACAGCCACTGGGGTACTTTGGCTCCCATGCCCGTGCCCTGGAATGCCGGGACCCACCATGCTGTGTCGGTGATTAGGGCAAAGGCCTTCAGAGCGTGGCCCCAGGCCTCCAGCTGGGCCCCGGGTGGGGGGCACACAGCCCATGCAGCCTGGGAAGCCCACTCTGGTTGACGCCATCAGCTGGACTTTGCTCACATCCTGCCCTCAGCCGCCACACACCCACCCTTCCCCAGTCCCCAGGAGGTGGCCCCACTTTCCGGGGGGATGGGAGAGAGGCGACTCGGGCCCCTTGCTCGGCCCCCGTCCTGCCCCAGCCTGCCGTGAAGCCCAGGGACCCTGGAGATCCCTGAGGGCCAGGCACCCCCAGGACTCCCCAGAGACAACTAGAGGCTGTGGCAGGGCCAGGCTGCTCCTGGGGGCCAGGGGCTGACCCACCTGCCCCCACTTCTGGGCAGAAACAGGAGGAACAGGGATTTCTTTTCACATTTTCATGGTTCTTAGCTTGACAACGCCCTTATCCTCACGTCTGAGGTGCTTTCCTGTGGCTGTGTCCCTGTGCGTGTCCTCGATGCTGCGGGGCAGGGGGAGCAGAGAGATTGCGTCTGGGTTCCTGGGGAAGCCACGAGTCTCTCTGGGAGACAGACTGCTGCCCTGGCCACCTGTCAGAGGTCAGCACTCCAGGACTGGTCTGGGGTCAGGCTTTCCAGGGAAGGAAGGCATCCCGAGCAGGGGTGCTGGCCACGTAGGGTGGGCCACGGGCTCCCCAGCAGGCAGCCTAAGCGTGCAAGGCCAGCACGTGCTGTCCCAGAGCTGCTCTGGGTGGGCCAGCCACCCTGTGTGCACAGCAGTGTCCTCCTGTTGGGTGCGGCTCTCCCTCCCTAAAAACTGTCAACTGCCTGTGACGCAGCCTGGCCAGCCAAGGAAGCCAGTATCAAGTGGAATCAGCAGAGCATTAAACAAAGCACAAATGATTTGCAATAAATTATACAAATGCTGTCGGAGCTGTCCAGCTGCGGCCTCCCAGAGATGGTCTGCCAGCCAGCAGGCCTCCAGGGGTGGCCCGGGTGGGCAGGTACCGCATCTGCCACCGCAACCTGCTGGTGCTGCAGCTGGGGGGTTCTGGGGGCGTGACCTTTGTCACAGCCAGGAGGGGGCGTCCCTCTGGAGGGGCTGTTCAGATATTTGACAGTTGATGACTTAACTCAGTTAACTCTAAAGATAAAAAACATCCCTGGGGTGAATGTGCAAAAGGAGACAGGAGTGCAGGCGGGCAGCCTCGCCTCCCAGCTGGCCCCACGTCTCTGTAGCGCGTGTGGCGCCGGCCTCTCCGCCTGCTGCCGCGGGCTTGGCCACGCTGGTCACGCTTCCCATCCAGTTCTCTACACCAAAAACGAGCTGCAGGGTGGGGTGCACCCCCAGGCTGAGGGCAGGAGCCTGTGCCCTGAGGGTCCCGCCTATCTGGGTGTGAGCTCCGGCACTGGCACCTGGGGCTGGGAGGGTGAGGGCCCTGGGACAGCACAGGCCCATATTCCTGGTGTGCCCCAGCGTGTGTGTCACCTTCTCCAGGCTCCGAGGGGCTGGGCCTGGGGCTGGGGCAGAGTGGGACCTTCCCAGGGTGAGGTGGGGACCCCTCTCTGAGAAAGGGCCCACAGAGGCCCAGAAGGGACCCCCTGAGTCTGCCCCAGCTCAGCCCCTCCTTCAGGCAGACGGGGTCTTGCAGTGCCAGGAGCTGTGCAGGAATCAGGCCGGGAGAGGAGGGCAAGTGTCGGCCCCCTGCCCTCCCCCGGCCCCTTCAAAGTCCTGGGTGCATCACCCCATCTCCCCTCCCCAAGTCAGCCCGTATACACCCTCCATAGTGTTCTGGGGGGTGGCCCAGTGGCCCTGCAGCCTGTACCCCACCCTGCTGCACACCTGGGCGGCTGTGCCCTGATAGAATCCCTGCCCCCCAGCCACTCCACAGAGGTTGTCCTGACTCATCTGCCCAGAGGCTGAACCCCACATGTCTGCACCCTGCCCAGCCCAGCTGAGGGCTTGGCCCAGGCCCAATGTTGCTGCAGAGGCACCCTGCCCTGAGCCCCAGCCCACTCCCCCCAACCACCCAACACCCCCCCACACCCCACCCCCCGCACTCCCCAACCCCCCTACCCACCCCCCTCCTCCCCTCCAGGCTGACCCTGCTGCCCTCTGGCTGTACCCCCACCCCTTAGCAGTCACCCCTCCCCCGCTCCCTCTTCCCCCTGGCCCTGGCAACCACCAAGCTTTGTTCTGTCTCGAGGAATTTACCTATTCTGGAAATTTCATACAAATGGAATCACACAATATTTGTCCTTTTGTGTCTGGCTTATTTCACGTAGTATAATGTCCTCAAGGTTCATCCACATGTGCCAGAATTTCCTTTCTTTTTGTGGTTGAATAATATTCCATTGTATGGACAGAGCTCACTGTGTTTATCTACTTGTCTGTTGGATATTTGGGTCTTCTCCACCTTTTGGCCATTTGTGAATAGTGCTGCTACGGACGTTTGAGCACAAGTTTCTGCGTGGACATGTTTCCATTTCTCCTGGGCACACACCCGGGGTGGAATTGCTGGGTCGTATGATAATTCCACGTCTAATTGTTGGAGGAAGTGCCAGTGCATTATCACTTTTCATTTGATGGAATTTATTTTCCAGAGGAGGAAATTTAAGGCTCAGAGAGGCTGAGACATTTGTCCAAGGCCACACAGCCAGGCCATGTGTCTGCAGGGCCCGAGAAAGGCCCTGATTCTCCCTCTCCTGCCGCACCCCGTGACCTGTGGGCCCATACACAGCCCCACTGATCCCTGAAGATCTCCCCAGCCCTGGTCTCGGTCTGTGCCCCTCTGCAGCACGTCCTAAGGCTGGGGCCGCTGCACAGTGCCCTGGGGCCAGACTTGGGAACGGAGGAACTCTGCCCCCCCCACCCCCGTCTATACAGATGGCAGCGAAGGTGAGAAAGAGCGTGTGAGTCGGAAGGGCCAGCTCCACACTGAGTGACCTCGGGATGTCCAGACGCCGCTGAGACACAGTGGAATGATTCTGCACCCCGTTCTAGCACAGGTTTTAATCGCTTAATATGGAAACTTTAAAAATTATTATTACTGAGTTAAAACTCTAGACAGTGAAATGTCACGCTGTCTGCCCTGGGAAAGGGCATGGGCCCCCAGCCGGCACCCACCAGCGGCCCCCACCAGTGCCCCCCGTGGTGCGGGGTCGCCCCATCCTTCCCAGCACAGATAGGGGCTTGAGCATTCCGGGAGTCCCTTCAGATGCTAGCACAATCCGTCAGCCATCCAGTCAGCACATATTTATTTAGCACCTACGGTTTGCCAGGCACGAGCAAAAGAGACCCCCCCCGTGCCCTCCCCAGAGGGTCTGGTGGTGTCTTCCTTGCAGAATGAAGGTCTAGAATCTTCTGTGCTTCAGGGTAGCCTGTCGAGCTTTCTCCTGCTTTGGAGTCACTTGACAGCCCTGCCTCTTCTCCCCCACCCCCCGCGCCCCAAGGTGGGCTGGGGCTGGTGAGCCCAGTGGCTGGCACAGTGCTGGCCCCCACCCCACACCCCTTCCCCCGGGGCACCTGTGTCTAAGTGTGTGGCGGTGCTCCCGGGGTGGGCACCATGCTGTGGTCTGGATGTCTGTGTACCCCCAAATTCACATGCTGAAACCTGCCCCTGAGGGGATGGCATCAGGTGTTAGTGTCTTTATGGAAGAGGAAGAGAGCAAAGAAGTGCAGTGCGTCCCCCACACAAGGACAAGCGAGAGGGTGAAACCTGGGGCCCTCACCGGACACCCAGCCTGCTGGCACCTTGACCGGGGACTGCAGACTCCAGAACTACGAGAAATAAATTTCCGTTTTTCATAAGCTGCCCAGTCTGTGGGATTCTGCGATAGCAGATAGACTAAGACACACCCTTGAACTGGGCACTGGCGTGCACCGTGCACCTCCCAGAGCTCACCTGGCGCTGGTTTCTGCAGCAGCTGACGTCCCGGAGCCCTGGGAGGGCACTTCGCTGGTCCCGGAGCTGGGTCTCTGCCCCCCACAGACCCGCCACACCTCACCTCCTGCTGCCTGAGTTCAGGTCGCCGGATAAAATACAGGACACCCAATTAAGTTTGAATTTCAGATACAAGCAAATTTTTTAGTATAAGTATGTCCCAAATATTGCATGGGGTATATTCATACTGAAATTATTCACTGTTGGTCTGTAATTCCACGTTAACTGGGCAGCCCGTATTTTTATCTGCTAAGTCGGGCAACCCCACCCCCAGCTTCTGTGAGTCCATGGATTGCGCCCTTTCTGAGAGGCCGGGCACTGTACCCTTCCTGTCTGTGGCCCACCACTGCCCAGCAGGGCAGGAGGCAGAGGAGCCAGGCCAAGCTGGGGGTGGGGGGGGTGACGCGGACACAGAGGTGCTTGTCTGGGAGATGCTCGGGGCAGAGCAGGCTGATCTGCAAGACACTCAACCCACTAAGAGGGGCCTCGCGCCACTCCAAGCCTGTCTGCAACACACCTGCAAAGACAAGGCCCCTGAGCTTGAGGAGAAATAGCTCACTTAGAACAGCCCCTCCCTCAGCTGGTTCTTGGTCCTGGGGGCTGGGGAGAGTGCCAGCAGAGGTACTACTGCCCCCGTGGCCGGCCAGGCTGGCATCCCCACTGTGGGTGACCACAGTCTCAGGTGGCCCTCAAGCTGGGGTGACGGCGGAAGATGCTCAGGCCAGGGCAGACATGGGGCTGGGAATAAGGTGCCTGTCACTGGAGGCATCCGGGCCAGGGATGAGTGGCCCGGCTGCCTGCCCTGAAGGCTGATCCCTGTTGGGAGACTCCTTTCACCTCTCTGAGCCTGAGGTCACTGCATCATAGCTCGCTCACCTGCCAGGCGTTTTCTTTCCACCCACCTGGGGACAGGCTTGTGCCCAGGGTCATGGGTACAACCTCACATATGACATGGCGGCCACCCTCAGGAAGCCACAGGATGGGCTGAAAACAGACCAGGGCAGCGGGTGAGCTGAGGGCCAAGAAGTAGGGTTGGCAGAACTGGGTGGTGGGGGAGCGATGCATGGTCTAGGAGGGTCCTGCTGAGCTTGGAAGGCTGCAGGGGGTGCTGGCTGGATGCAGGGGCCGGGCTGGGGCTTGGATGGACTGGCTTGGCTGGCAGGTCTGTCGTCCAAAGGGACAGTCGGGGTAGGACAGGCCAGAGATGGGACCTGGAAGTGAGTCCCACCAGCTCTGGGAGGCCAAGGGCCTGGCCTGGAGTCCAGACTGGACCATGCAGAGCCTGGGAAACCCTGGGCCTTCAGGGGCAGGCTCATGTGTGGAGGGGAGGGGACACTGGGGAGAGGAGGTGGCCACATAAACAGGAGGGACAGGGACTGACGTGGAAGGAGGGTCCTTGGGGGCTGCAGCTGCCCAAGGTGGACAGGGTGCCCTGGACATGGAGCCGTGTGGCCGGGGGGGATGCAGAAGGTGCTGCCCAGGTCCTGAGCTGGACAGGTGCCCAAGGCCCTGACAGAGGTGGCCACACTGCCCACCGACCCATTGCCCAGCCACCAAGCTGGAGGGGCTGCTCAACACCCAGATTACAGCCTCCAGCGCCAAGGATTGAGTACTTCCCTGCGGACATGCTACACTGGACCCTACCGTCCTGGGCACCCTCCTTCCCCTGAACGGGTGAGGGCGGCCCCTAAGGAGCCCACGCACCTTTGTGCTGGCTGAACTAATGGGTCACTTGTCCCTTGCCCCAGCTCTTTGTTAAGGGAAAGCTTTGCCCTTAAAAAAAAAGAAAAAAAGGAAATAGCACAAAGCAGAACCAAATTTTCCAGCGGCCTGGAGAATTAAAAAAAAAAAATCTGAACACGCTGTACAATTTAATTAAACAATTTTAATGCCAATTTCCAAATTGTGCTATGCCTCATCTCTCTTTTTAACATTCCTTTTTAGCAATGTGAACGCAGCGCAGTTTCATTGTTTTCAATGCGATTTTCTCCTCTCCTATCAGTTTATGATCTGCATTTCATTTCCTCTCTCCACGGAGAGTCTCCGAATCAGGTCGAGGTGGTCACCCTCTCCCGCTGCGCGGACTCGGGCCTCAGCTGCGTCACCTTCAGGCTGACAGATGTCCCCGTGCAGGCAGTGCCCATGTTCGAGACATGCGGTCGTCAGTCTCATGGGACACCAAGAACGCAGGAGTCAGTGAGCTCCAGCCCAGGGGCCAGGGAGCCCTGCAAAGACAGTTCCAGCACGTTCTCAGATGGGCCTGATGGAGTGGAAAACAGTGGGAGGAGGTCTCCCTCCAAGACCCTGAGGTGGGAAACGCCCCTCCAGGTGTCCCAGCAGCCCCACCGGTCTGTAAATGGGCCAGGGGATGCCTGAGGGCTACAGGCTTTGTCAGATTATAGATGCTTTCTTTAAAAAATCGTGTGTTTTAAAGTCTGTGGCCTTTCCTTTCCACAGACATCTGGAGGACAGAGTGATAAAGGAGGGTGACAGCCATGAGTTTAGAATAACACGCAGCTTCCTGCCCACACCAGGGCCCTGCGGGAACCTCCACACCCCGCCGCCTCCCCCCCCACTTTGTGACTAACCTGCAGCACGGGTGCCCCAGCCTCTCTCCTGCTTCCCACAGGGCCTTTGCACAGGCTGCTCTTGCTGCTGGAAAAAGCCCCTGTGCCTCTTCTAGCTCCTTTCTTGTCCTCAGGGAGGTCCCTGCCCCTGTCTAACCTTGTCCTCCACAACACTGAGAACTAAAAATGAAATCTTAACCCCCTCAACCAACTAAATGGCCCCCTCTTTCCCCAGAGAAACCTTAAAAACTGAGTTTTTGGCCATGATGGGACAAGACATCAGACACGGCTCATTGTCTCCCCTCCCTTTTGTGGTTTACACACAACTGACCAACACGAATGTTAAAATAGATATTGTTAAAGTGACAGAACACACCGCTTGCGGCACTGAGGGACTACATCATGAGCGGTTTGTAAATGTTCCTTCCTCTGTCCCTGCACTCCTCTGTGGCCCGCATCTGCACAGGAGTGCAGCTCTGGGGACGGGCAGGTCTGAATGGTCACTGCTGCTGCACCCCCAGTGCGCCTGGCACACTGTCCACTCTCAAATAATATTTGCCCAGCAAGCAACACCAACGGCTAAAATCTTGAGCTTCACCTTAGCTTTCACCAAGGTTGGTGTTGAGACAGGAATCCGGGTTCTGAGCGACCCCTGCCCAGGACCCAGCCTCAGCTTCTGTCTGCCCCGCCTGCCTGAGCTCCCCTCTGGGGCAGTGCTCAAGGCCCTGGGCTCTCCCAGGCCCCCTCCTTGGTGGCTGGGGCCTTGATTGCTCCTCGAGGACCTTAATTATCAGCTGTGGCCCTCCACCACTAAGTAGGACCATTAAAATAGAGTAAATGTTTGCCTTTTCTTGAAAAGTTCACATATACAAGAGGAGGAGCTGCTAAGTGGCCGGGTGGCCTGTGGGAGGCACAGCCTGGGACGTGCACCCTGGCCCTGGTGGCTGCTGCCTCCCAGCACCTCTGCCCACAGGGCCTGTCCTGCTCCCCGCACAGCACGGCCCACCCACCGGAAGCCCCCCTTCTCTGAAGCTCACCCTCAGCCTTGCCAGAGCCTCTCCAGGTCTGGGGTCCCTAGTGGGCCCTGGCCCTCCGTCCACCCTAGCAGCTGGTGAGGTCAAGGGCCCTGCCGCAGGGCTCTTTGTCTAGAGGGAGGAGGGGTCTCTCCCAGTACCAGAGAGCCCCTTGTTGGCTGGGACGTGGGGGGACGCACACTTGGGAGCCGAAGTTCCCCGATGCAGGCAGAGTAGTGGTCCCCGTAAAACAAAAAACCCTTCAGAGCTTCAGCAGGGAGTAGGGAGGAGTCAGGAGCCAGTGTCCCGTGTCTGCTGACACCTCAGGAGGCAGTGACCCCTTCCTAGGACACGGGTCCTGCTATCCCTAGTGTCAGAAGAGGCCACCCCCTGCTGACCCAGCAATGTGCTCTCAGGGGCGAGGGAGGCCCCTCCGGGCCTGGTGGGGGCCTACCCGGCCTGGCCGGAGGCGCAGCTGCCCCGTGGGGGGAGGGGTCCGGTCCTCCTCCATGGGGGACCGCGGCCATCCCGGTGAGAAAGCGTGGGTGGGTCTGGCCCGTACCCCCGCGGTGCCGCAGATCCCCGCACAGGAGGGGGTTGGCCACGGAGACAAGTTTGCGGAAACTGCCTGCGCCCGAGCGTGTCGGGGAGAGACGCGAACGCAGGAGCGCCGAGAATCCCACCCGCAGACACTCGGCCGCACGTCGCGCCCCCACCCCACCCCCGCGCACCGTCGCACACGCGGCGGGGGAGGGGCACGCAGCCTCCCGGTCGCGGCCGCCGCGCGCCTCCCACGCCCCTCGTGCGACCCCGGCCCGGCCACCGAGGGGGGGTGGCGGCGGGGCAGGCGCGGGGCGCCGCATCCGCGGCCCGGGCCGCCCCCGCAACTGGGGGCGGGGAGGACGTTGGCGCGACTCCCCTCCCACCCCGCGCCGGGCCTCCCGCGAGCGCCCCCTGGTGCCCCACGCGCCCGGGATGGGGAGGCCGGGGGAGCGCGGGGGCGGGCGGGTCCGGCTCCGCCCTCCCGGACCGGGCGGGGGGCGGGGCGCCGGGCCGCGACGGGGGAGGGTCGCTCGGGCGCGCGCGCCTCGGGGTGGGGGCGCCCCCCCCGCGCCCCCCGCCCGTCCCCGCGGGAGCGCCCCGGGCGCCGCCCCCGTCGGCCCCGCCCCCGGCGCGCTGGCCCCGCCCGCCCCCGCCGCTCACTCCGAAGTTTCCTGCGCTGCGCGCGGACGGGCTCCGGGCTCGCTCGCCGCCTCGGCGCCCCCGGCCGGCGCCCCCGGCCGCGCCCTCCGCCCGGCGGTCCCTCCCCCAGCCGGGACCCCCAACCCCGCCGCCCCCGGGCCGCCCGCAGCCGCAGCCGGGAGTCGGGAGCCGGGCGGGCCGGGGGCGCGGGCCGGGGGTGGCGGCGCTCGCAGCCCGGGCCGGGCCGGGCGCCGAGCTGGGTCTGCCGTGACCGCGCCGCCCGGGCGATGCCCGCGGGGACGCCGCCGGAGCCAGGTGAGACGCGGCGGGGACGCGCGCCCCACTGCGCGCCCGGGACCCTCTTCAACTTGAGCGGGGCCTGCGGGGGAGCCCCTCGGGCACCCGCCCCCCTCGCCTCGGCGGTGGGGGTGGGGCCGCCCAACCTTCGCCGGAGGGAGGCGGCGGGCGGGGGCGGGGGGCGCATTTGTCTCTAATAAGAAAAGACAAAGACATCCCCGTTGCAGCGGCTGTTCCCGCAGCTCCGTTCCGCCCGAGGCAGGGCGGGGGGTGTCGTTGCCCGGCTCCGGGTCACCCGACTGTCCTCCGCAGGTGCTGCCTGCCGCCACCATGACCGAGGGTGCTCTGGCAGCCGACGAGGTCCGAGTACCCCTGGGCGCGCCTGCCCCTGGCCCTGCGGCGGCAGAGGCGTCCCCAGCGAGCCCTGGGGCGCCGGGGCGCGAGGCGGAGCGGGGGTCCGAGCTCAGCGCGTCGCCGCCCGAGAGTCCGGCGGCCGAGCGCGGCGCGGCGCTGGGCGCCGACGAGGAGCAGCCTGTCCCGTACCCGGCGCTGGCGGCCACGGTCTTCTTCTGCCTCGGGCAGACCACGCGGCCGCGCAGCTGGTGCCTCCGACTGGTCTGTAACCCATATCCTTGCAGGGCCGGCGGGGCGCGGGGTCCGGGGCTCGGACTCCCTCCGCGTGCGCCCCGGCGCGCCCCTGTTGGTTGGGTCTGGCGGAGGGTGGGTGTGCGGGGGCGTAGGGCAGGGGCGCTAGGGCAGCGCTCTTCGGCGAGGGGCGGCCCCCGGGGCGGGCTCTGGGAGGGCAGTGGGGGCTACTCTCGACTCGAATGGGGTGTCCCCGTTCCCGAGCCAGCTCGGGACTGGAGAGGGTGGGAGGGAAGCGGCGAGGCCACCGCGGGCTTGGAGGGGAGTAATTGGCAGGGAGGGGAGGTCGGAAGTCCTTGTGCCCCCATGGGTGGATGCCGGGACGGGAATCCCCCCTCCTCCCGGGAGGCGGGGGCGCTTTCTAAGGGTGTGGCCTGAGGCAGGACCGTATCTGGGGAGGTGAAGGCGGGCAGGAACTAAAATAAGGGGCACAAAGTTTTCAGCCTGCGCCTTGCGCTTCTCTTCTCGGCGCGCTGCAGACCCGTGGGGCCTGTGAGTGGTGTCGGGGTTCGCCGGTCCTTTTCCACGGAGTGAGGCGGTGACGTTGGTCGTGCGCTCGCCTTTTCAGGCTGAACTCGGTGTTGGGGCTGATTTAAGTCATGCGCAGCTGGGGGCTGGGGGGCGGGGAGGAGCTGGCACTGCATACTGGAGTCCTCTTTCCCCCAGCCACGGAGGAAGGGGCAGACCTTTCTGCTCTTTGGTGAGACCAGCAGAGAGTTTCAGAGAATGTTCCAGAACAGAGTTGGGTCAGGGCCAGGGGCATTTCTGGGAGGCATAGGTCTGGCACCCTCCCCAAGCAGGTGACCCCAGCAGGGGACTAGTCCTGTGCCTGCGTCTCCACCATCCGTTAGAGCTGGTGGCCAGAGTGGCCAGGCTGTGGGTGCTGCTTCTAGTTACCCCCACCTGGGTCTGGGGACGGCGGGTGGGCGGCCTGCAGAGAGGGCTTGGCACTGTGCCGATAAACTTTCCCTGTCAGAGGTGAGGAGACAGAGGCTACATGAGCAATGTGTGTATACACTTTCCCTACCTTGTGTGTTTAACTGTATAAATATTAAATACAAAGAGGAATCTGTACCAAAAAAAGTAATAAAGACCATGTTTCTCTTTTCTCAAATCCAAACAGAGATGAGTCAGATTCATCTCTGCTTGTTAGAAGAGGTTGTCCGAGGGACAGTGGGCTGTGGCCGTGGCCAGGGGCCTGCCTCTGAGCGTGGTATCAGGGTCTGGGGGTGGCCTTTGTTCTCTGCAGGCCAAGGGTGTTGTCTGCTATTGGGTGGGTACCCTGAGTGTAAGGAGTCTGTTCCATGGCTTGGGGCTGACCTTGTGTGGTAGCTATAGGTCATCCCTCAAGAGCCCAGACTAGAGGTGACCCGGTCACTTTGCTTTGGTGGGAATCTGGCTGGGTGTGATGGGCAGCTGGGTGGTGCTGGCTGGCCCCGGGGAAGGAGCAGGAGGGGACGGAACCAGGGCTGGCCCTGTGCCGAGTCCCGTGTCGTTTTCAGGTGTATGCACACCAGGCGGGGTGAGGGGTGGGGGTCTGGACTTTCTCTCTCCTGACATCCCTGTGTCTGGCTGCTCTGTTCCCTCAAGGCTGAGAGAGTCTTTAAGCGTGACCCTGGTGTTCTTGGTTGGCTGCGTCCCTGAGGACTTCCAGTAAGGTTGTTTGCGTTACTCTGTGCAAGAAAGGTGGGAGCTGGTTGGCCTCACACAGGTGGGGTGAGCCCTCCAGGGTGAAGGTGTGGGGCCAGCAGTGCCCTTGGGCTCCTTCCTGACCCAAGGAGGCAGATGCCCTTGTGCCCCAAAGGGACCTGGGTATTGCTGGCCTTGTAGAGAGGGCTGGAATGTGCTGGAGAACTCTCAGCCAGGGAAGAGAGAGCTGCCCCACCCCTGCTGGTGGGACCAACCCCTGGTGTTCCCAGGGCTCCCCTGGCAGGGAGAGGAGGGGTCCTCTGCCTCCTGCCTGCGGGCAGCTTCCCTGGCTGGGAGCGGTTGGTCTCCCTACAAAGCCAGGCTGGGCACCCCACCCTCCTTGGTGTTCACACCTTGAGACAGTTTGATTGTCCCACCCCCAAAAAGTGGTAATTCAGAGTATCCCTGATCTGCTCCTGCAGGATCTTGGGGAGACATTGTAAGAGGACCTCAGATCCCAGGAATCTGTTACTCTTGGCCTAGAGGAAACCTTACATTTATCGAGTAGGGTGGGCGTGTTAGGGCCCCAGGCCTCGTGGAGACAGTACCAACCTCCAGCAGGTGCCAGGCCCCAGCGTGGGGATGGGTGTCCAGGCCTCAGAGAGAAGCTAAAATAAGCTGGCAGGCCTGGACAGGTGGGGAGATTGGCTTACACGGGGAAGCCCATGTGGGCTGACCTCTCCACAGCTCTTCAGATTCCTGGGAGTTGGGAGGGGTGGCTTTGCAGGAGGCGGCTGGAGCAGTGGGCGGTTGGCGTGGCCCAAGCTTTGCTAGGGACCGTGGGGTGTCCTGAGCAAGAGGGTGCTTCCTGGGCCTTGATCTCCCCCCAACAGGTGAACATGGTGTTGGCAGGGTCCTTTATCCTTCCCAAAAGGGTAACTCGAGAGGGAGGGATAATTGGATTTGGTCATAGATCTCACGCTCAGTAAAGTGACTCCATGCTCTTTGGAGGCGGGCAAACTCCCAGCTGCTGTCCACTGCACCCAGCCGGGGCTGGGATCTGATCAGCAGTTGGAACGCAGGAAAGGACCTTCCTTAAGCCACGGGCTTTTCTGGAATCCCCCCAAGTAGGTGGCCCTGGTACAGATGAACGTGTGCGTTCTGGTTTGACTTAAGGGTGACTCTGATCCAAGGCGAAGGAGTCTCCGAGGACGGCCTTTATCCTTATTGATTTACGTTACTTTTTAAAAATATAATTGTGTTAGAACTTTTGGGGCAAATGCTGTTTCTCCTACTCAGTTTATTTATAGAGGAAGGTGGGTGGGATGTGTGTTGTAGGCCGCTCGGCTGGGTTATGTTCTGCCCTTGGGGTTCCTGACTCTGCATTTGCGTGCAACATGGCTGCTGGTGTCCCAGCACCCAGGCAGGGTGGGCCTCCCAAGAACGCTTGTGGGCCAGGACAGGGGACCCTGCCTCGGTTCCCAAGAGAACAAGGGAGGTGGGCTGCAGGTTTGTAGGGACTAGATGGTGACCACGGGGGCATTTGGGAGCTTGGGGAGGGCAGGACACTGTAGGAGGCGTCCGTTAGGGTCCAGGCACCAAATATCCCACATCACAGGGCTCTGAGAGGGCAAAGGATGTGCTAAGGTCATCCAGCTGCTGAAGGGCAGAGCCAGATTGAGCCCAGCCTGGCTTCGGAGTCCAGACAGGGTGGGTGGTTGGGCAAGCCGGAGTAGGTCTTTAACAGCATCTCTTAAAACTTGACATTCTTGGGCTGTCATGCCGCTGCACAGTTTGCTGCCAGTGCCCGGACTCACGGCAGGCCTGGGCACCCCCAGTGAGGGTGCAGGGCGCTGATCTAGAGAAGGCTGTCCCTGCCCTGTGCTACACGGCTGACCTGTGCAGGGCAGGAGCAGGACTTTTCTTCATCTGACGGACCTCATACTCTTGTACCTCGTCTCAGCAGTTTGGGACATCCCAGCTGGTCTCCGGAGCTGCCTCACTTGCTGAAGGTCAGGAGCCCTGAGCTGGGGTCACTCGGGAGGGTGGGGCTTGGCAGAGGCCCCAACGCAGACCTGGGTGGAATTATGGGATGCGAAAGCAGAGGGGCCACTCCCTGACCGGCCTAGCCTCTCTCAGCCATGCGGAGGCCCCTGCCCAGGGCTGGCGTCTCCTGGGCCCTGGGGCTGTGTGGACGGCACACACCTGATCTGACAGGACGTGGGAGAGTCCCAGGGACAAGCATCCGTTAGTCTCTAAAGCGACCGTCTGGCATCTTGGTGTTGCAAGGCCACAGGGCAGTGCTGGCTCAAGCTGAACACCTGCTGTGTGCGTTGGGGGCAGACGTGCCCCTGCCTCCAGGGCTCACCTTGGGTCTGGGGAGGCACCTCCTCGTCCCCCTCAACACAGCAAGGAAGGAGAGAGACAGATGGGCAGAGACAGGAGTGTGGGGGCCTGTGGGGGAGGCATTTCCACTGACAGGTGGAGGGGCTGGCTGGGGAGGGGGACGTGGGGGCTGCTTACCCCTCTGGGGGCACTGGGACGAGGCCCACGGGCGTCTCCCAGGCAGGGGTCCACTGACAGGCAAGTCACTCAGTCTTACTTCAGGGCAATGGGACCACACGCCCATGTGACGTCGTCTCGATGGACATGATGCCAGCAAGGCCAGCGAGCCTGCAGAAGGGCTGCCTGGTGGATGCGGGGACACAGGCCTGAGTCACGGTGACTCAGGGGGTCACAGACGGCCTGAGCCGGAGCAGGCCTGGCCTGGCAGGGACCATCCTGCCTCCCGGACCCCCTTCTGTGGCTGGGGCTTGCAGGTTTGTGACCTCAGTGCATTTGGGAAGAAGGGTTTCCAGTGGAGTGAGGCAGGGTGAACCGAGCTGCTCTGCCCTTCTGGTGTCCCACCCACACCTCGGCAAGGACCCTGCTCTGCTGGATGTGTACACGGTGGTCCTGGGTTTTGCTGCCCTTTGGTTGCTCTGACCTGCCTATTTCCTGATTGCCCTTGGCTAGGGGTGGTGGGGATTCTGGGGCCTTAAGGCCACATGTGGCCTTCTAGGTCCTTAAGTGCAGCCTTTTGACTAAATCCAAATTTTACAGAACAAATCCTTTCATTTTTATTAATACATTTTTGTTCATCTTTTATATTTTTATTTTTAAACTGTGCGTATTTAAAATATCAAAGAATAAAAAAGTGTCAGGACATAATCCTCCCAGATTGACTGACACAGTTAGAACATTAGTGAGCCATAAGGGCTAAATTGGCAGCTGCTATGCTCATGATTTAGTTCTAACTTCCTGCATGTGACTGGCGCCACTACCACACAAGGCTGGTTGGCGAGAGTTTATGCGGCTCGAGTATGCCAGTCTGTTATCAGCTTTTGACAGCGGTGCACTGTGTTTCTGTTTGAAGTGGAATTTGTGAATAGTTGCACAGCTCGACGGTATTTTAATTCTGTCTGCTTAACAGCCCATCGTGTCAAAGAAGACCAAGAGAACGCTGAAGGAAGAAAACAGATTTTTTAATGGGGATTGGGAATTGCAATATTATCTTGTTTCTGCTAAGGATAAGATGATTTGCTTGCTTTGTGGTACTGCAATACCAACATTAAAGAAATTCAATGCTCATCAGTATCATAGCACTCATAAGGACCACAAATACTTTAAATTAGAGGGAGAGGTGTGAAAGATTGTATTGCAGAAATTAAAAGATGAAAAGCAAAAGCAAAGACAATTCTTTCAAGCAGCAATAACACCTGGAAATAATGCCATGGAGGCAACTTATAAAGTAGCTCGTATACTTGGGGGGAAAAGGGAAGCCATTCAGTGATGTAGTAATTGTGAAAGGACGCATTGTCCAAGTTGTAGGATGCTTAGACCCCGATGACGTTTCAAAGTACAAACAGCTGCTTTCGAGGAGAACCATAAGTGATCAGCAGCATGAATTGGCCTTCAACCTAACAACTTCATGCAATACTTCAAAAGGAAAATATATATTGTTTAATCACTTTGAATGTATCAACCAATACTACTGATTTGGCCCAGGTTTTGTACTTCATTTGAGTCATAAGAAGATTTTCTTTGATAGAAGGAGTTACTTGCTTTGGGCACTCTTGCGAATGGAACACAGAGAATAGATATCTTCAACAACTTTCAAGATAAACGTTGTGAAGTTGGACTGAATTTGGTAAATTTAATGAGTGTAGGTACAGACGGTGCACCTTCCATGACAGGAAAACATGAAGGGTTTATTGCACAGATAAACGAAGTACTAACAGATCCAGATGCTCTCGTTTCTTTTCATTGTATCTGGCATCAGCAAAATCTGTGCTGAAGCTACTATTTTAAGTGACACTTTGCAACAAGTTATAAGTATTGTTAACTATATTCATGCAGATGCAACACAGCATCGTCAGTTTCATAACATGCTAAAGTTGAGTGATGAGGTATTCAGTGTGGATTTGCCATATCATTCTAAAGTGCATTGGCTATCGCAGGGACAGGTGTTAGCCAAAATTTCATCTCTGGGAGAACAGATAGTTAAATTTTATGAAGAACAGAATCGGCAATGTGATTTTTTGGAAGAAGATTTCTATAGGAATGCAGCATTTCTGTGTGATATGTCAAATCAAAATGACTTGAATATTTCTTTGCAAGGTAAAACTAAGTCTATACATGATATGTGGCAAAAAATCCAGTGTTTCAAACAGCTATAATTTTTCAAAACACTTCTTCAAAAGGAAATTTCGGATAACCATTTTCCCCAGTTAGCAAAGGTCACGGATGAGGAGGATGATAATATGCAAATCATTTGAAGAATATGCAGCTGTTGCAGACCTATTAATTGGAGAACACAATGAAAGTTTCACTGACTTTGAGAATCATGACATCACCCCCAAATTAGCATTTCAGCCTCACCTAGTTGATATCACCAAGGTACCTAAAGAACTCCAGATAGAATTGATTGAGCTCTCAGGAGATGACATTTTAGAGTCATTGTTTGATGCTAAGAAAGATCAAATTGAAATACGGAAAAATGCAGAATACACATGCCTCTGGCAACATGCCTGGAAGATGCTTTGTTTTCAACTGCTTATTGCTGGGAATCTGCATTCTCCTACCTAACCCAAATCAAGATGCCCTTAAGGTCACAAATGAATGGTACCCGTCTAGAGGATCAACTGAGACTATGGACCTCCATGCTGCAACCAAATATTCAAATGCTTTCCCGAAAACAGACACAACAAAGTCAGTAAAAAGTTAGTTAACTTTAAAATCAACAAATATTTTTCGTTTTTTGAAAATATTAAATACATAGTAGTTAGATTTTTACAAAGTAATGTACATTTTTAAGTATGTCTAATTGAAGTTTCTTGAATGCAGCCTTATTTGGTTATAACTAAATTAATGCAGCCTTCCAACATGAGAAGGTTCCCCACCCTTGCTCTTGGCCTTGCCTGAGCAGGGGTCTTTCTGCTCATCTGGGCCCCTGTGGGTAGAGGGAGTCTCTGACCATGGTCTTCAGCCCCATGGGGCCATTGCAGCCCTGGCCCTTGGCCCTCCCGTGTGCCTCCCAGCTGGACCATGGGGAGGCCCCTGTGGGGGGAGGGAGCCATGGGGGGCTCTGTGAATGCTGGGCCTTGGCTGCTTCATTCAGCAAGTGTTTCCTGGGTAGTCCCCAGGCTTCAGCCCTGGCAGGGCTCCCACCGAGTGCCTGGGCTGTCCAGGTGCCCACATTCTGTGGTAGAGTGAGGCTGGCCTGAGCCTGGTGCTCAAGGCAGGTGGGGACCCTTCGGAGGGTGGGATGGGCCAGACAGGAGGCCATCGGGGACTGCTTGATGGGCACAGGGATCTGCAATCTGTGGGAAAGGAAACATTTGGACTGAGACCTGGACAGGGGTATGCCAAAGCAGGAGGGTCCAAGCAGAGGGAATGGCCTGTGCAAAGGTCCTGAGGCAGGAGGAGTATGTCCGTATAGCTGGTGTGAAGGTGAGAGGCAGGGTGGGCCAGGGAGGGAGTCCCGCAGAGGCCTGTGTTGGGGGCGTACACACAGCCAGCATGAGGCCCCGGACGCCTTGCCTGCCCTCGGGAGCGTGTGGGGCCGAGAGGAGGTGCGGTGGAGAATTGAGGGTGTCTGGAGAGGGGTGAGGGGCTAGCCAGGGCGCTCGGAGGACCGGCCCGGTGAGAAGTGGAGGAGAGATGGCAGAGGGCAGGGGGAGGGCACCGCAGGGGCAAGGCTGGGAGGGGGGATGCCGCCAGTGCCCCCGCACCTTGGAGGCCTGAAAGACAGGGCTGGCGCTAGCCCTTCAGAGAAGCCCTTGGGCCCCTGAGGCATCGCCTTCAACCACCCAGAGTCCGCCGTGGCCGAGGGAGCTGGCGGGGCCTCCCCGACGGACAGCTCAGAGGTGGTCCAGGTGCCGCCTCTGCTCTGCGGTGGGCCGTGGGTGAGGCGGCCCGTCCAGGCCGGCTCTCGTAGCTGCTGGCCCGACGCCCCGTTCCAGGGTCAGGGTGTGAGGACCGCGGGGGATGGCCCAGCCGTCACTGTCAGGAGAGAAGTGTTAACCTTTGCTTATGCAGATGTGGCTGGGAGGTCGGTCCAGCCAGGAGGGCAGGGAAAGTCTTTCTCCTCCTTGCCAGTGGCTGTTTAACTTCCTGGCACAAAGAGGGGTTGCTCTTCCCCCCCACCCCCGTGGTTGATTTTGGTGTAGTTTGGAACAACTCAGTTGTGGGGCCCAGGGTGAATTTCCAAGCAGGAGGTTCGGGACTGGCCACCCATCCTGGCAGAAACACTAGGGCCTGGGTCCTCGGTCAGAGATGGGGGTTAGAGGTGGGGACAAGAGCCCAGATGCAACGTGACCCAGGGGCCGGGCTGGGGGAAGGTCCCTGGCTGGCCCAGGAGAGTTGGCAGCGGGTTTGGGCACTCTCCCGAGAACGCCATGCCCGCCGAGGATGACAGATGGGTCTGAGTAGCAGCTTGTCGTTTTGTCAGAACGGTCCTTGTGCAACAGACATGCCTTGGAGGGATGCAAGGGGCGTGCCGCTGCATGGCAGCTGGGCATCCCTGACCCTCACGCTCCCGCCTCAGCGGGAGGAGGTGGGCCCCAGGTGGCAGAGAGAAGCAGGTGTTGGCAGCGCCTGGAGGTTTGATTGGCAGGGATGGTTGGTGAATGTGCTGAATTGGAGTGTACCGGGCAGGAGGTGCCAGGCCTCCTTGGTAATCTTGATGCCGCCTCCACATTGCCAGGGGCATGTGGTCAGCTGCCCGTCCTTCTGTGGCCTGGCGCAGCATCAGTCTCGGCTGTGGGCAGATATCAGGGGCTCTTGGAGCGTCCCCTTGTTTTAGGCATGATGACGATGAGGACCAAGGTGGACCTGGAGCAGCCCCTGCCCAGCCGCAGCCACGGGGCCAGCCCTCCTTGCCCAGGCTGGGAGCTGGCCTGGCCGGGAGGGGAGTGGGTCACACTGTGCTGCCCTCAGGGCCAGGAGGCCCTTCTGACTGCCCCAGGGGTGAGCTCCTGAGCGGTGCCTGACCCGAGTTGGCTGCGACGTGGGTGTTCCCGCCGTTTGGGGTAACTGAGGGGCGAAGCTGTTTCCTTGCAGATGAGCCGTGTGGGTAAAACAGGGCGCCAACATTGATGAAGACACTTGCTGAGTGGGCGGTGATGCCGGGGCCTGGTGTGCAAAATGGGCTGGTGGCAGCAGGGAGGGAGCTGGGAGCTGGGTGATCCCCCCAGGCCTGCTTGGAGGTGGGGGACAGGCTGGTCCTCCAGGGTGGGCACAGCCCCACCCTGCTTCCCAGGCCTGGGCAAACACTGACCCCTGCCTGAGACCCTGGCGCCTGTGCAGAGGTGCTCCAGGTGGCCGACGGGGCACAGGCCCCCAGCCCCCACAGGCACACGTCCCCAGCTCTGAGCAGCACCCAGACCTCCTGGGGTCCCCTTGCCCCAGCCTGCACATGGGGTGTGCCACATTGGGTACATTAATGGAAGAGGGGCAAGGCTCAGAGATGGATTCTTCCAGAAGGTGGCAGAGCCGTCAGGGTAGACAGATTTGGTGTCCCTTGAAGTCCAAGGTTGGCTGGTGGAGGTGAGCCTCTGCTCCGGCCCTGTCAGGTCACCATCCAGGAGCCGCAGGACCTTTGTGTGTGTCACCTCCTGGGCATCTATGAAATGGGCCTGTGTAGTCCTTGTAGCCTCGAGTGTGTGGTGAGGGCACAAGCCGGGCACCTCTGGCCCCACTCAGTCCTCGTTTACTTTCCCCAGGCAGATGTCAGCCAAGCGCCTGGGGCTGGCCAGGCTGCAGGGCGTTGAAGGGAGGGCCTACCGGGGGGTGCCAGAGCTTCCTTGGCTGTCTTCTGTGGTGGCCTGTGGGAGTGAGTGTGGGAGCTCGCGAGACCCCAGGTTCTCAGGCATCGATGTGGGCAGCATCAGCTCAAGTGGGGGTCGGGGCAGGGGTGAGGCTGCAGACAGCATTCCCGTATCTGGGGCCACCCTGTGGCCTGGGTGCTGGCTGAAGGCTACGGGGTGGGGTCCACACTGGCCCTGGCAGCCAGGGAAGAGGGAGAAGCACAGGGGCAGTGGTGTTGGGGTCTTAGCAGAGGCGGGACCCGCACCCTGCACGCAGGCGTCATTGTAAGCCCCAGGCAGAGGCAGGGAGCAGGGAGGCCAGTGGGGCAGGGCAGCCACACCCCGAGAGGTGGGTGCCACGGGGCTGCTGCAGTGTGGAGTGTGGTGGGGGTTTTGTTCACATGTGCTGAGACACGAGGGGTGTGGTGTTGGGCTGAACGGGGGCCACTCAAAATTTGTGTCCACCCAGAACCACAGAATGTGAGCTGATTGGGAATAGGGTGACTGTGGGTGTCATCCAGCCAAGCTGAGGTCTTGCCGTACCAGGGGCCCTAGATCCAACAACCGATGTCCTTACAAGGAGGGGAGCAGACACACACACAGGCAGGGAGGAGGCCGTGTGTCCGCAGAGGCAGAGCTTGGGGTGACACGGCCACGAACCAGGGAATGCCGGGGACTGTTGGCAGCACCAAGAGTTGGGAAAGGCCAGGGTCAGAACCCTGAGGACTTTCAGAACTGCAAGCGAGTTCGTTTGTTGTTGGAGCGGTGGGACGTGCCCACCTGCGCACCCTTGCAGATGCCAGCGGGGTGCATGCTCCAGGGATGCCCTTCCCCAGCAGTGCAGAGGTGCTTGGATGTGCTAAATGTGCTCATGGGAGTTAGCCCTTTTTAGGATAAATTTAGACGGGCCGTCACTGTATCAGGGTCTTGGGCAGGAAGTGGCCCCTGGGAGAGGGGACAGTGATGCCAGTTGTCCAAGCGCCTCAGCAGGAGGCCTATGGCCTTGTGTCTTGCACCTGGTCAGAGGCCCCACCTGGCCTGGCCCGTTGGTGCTGGCACCTGGGGTGGGGTCCCCAGGAGGAGCCAAGCTTCCTGGGACGCTGTGGACGGGTCTGAGGGCTGTGCTTAGCTCTGGGGGACAGAGGCAGGGGACGTGCAGACAGGTGAGGTGGCCCTGCTGCCCCTGGTGAGCAGTGTCAGGCTTAGAGGATGGTCCACCAGGGCCGTGGCATGAAGGCAGGGGTGTGGTGTGTGGGCAGGGGCTGGTATGGTCCTGGGCGGCTGTGGCCAGGTGGATGGGCATGTGGTCAGTGGTCCAAGACCCCTATTGCAGTTGTTCTCACAGCCATTCCAGGGGTGCCAAGCCCTGGGGCCGCCTCACAACTGTCCTTGGTTCCTGGTATGGAGGCCGGCTGTTGGGGGACAGTGGCCAGGGCTTCTGCTTATCTGGGATTTCAGGGGTTGTCTGACCCCTGTGTTTGCTGTGTGTGCCTGGCTTGTCACCCAATCTCTCTGTTCTTTGTTCTGGGTGGGTGAGGGCCAGCAGAGCCCAGGACCTGCCACAGCTCTGCATGGTCTGTGGGCTTGACCCCGGCCCCAGGGTGCCCGTCTGAAGTGGTGGCCCCTGCCTAGCCTTCCCCACTGGGCCCTGGTGTGAGCATCAGGGACCTTGTATAGGGCTTGAGAGACAGAGGCACCACTGGGGGCATCTGCCACTGGGCCAGGGGTCTTCCAAGGGCGTCTTGGATGTTCTCCTAGGCAGGGGGTACTGGTGCGGCCTGGGGAGCGTCCACTGCGCAGCCAGCCTGTGCCCGGTGCTCTGTGAAGCCCCAGCCACACACAGCCCAGCTGGAAACCCGGGCCCAGATGCCCTGGTGTGGCTGCCTGCTGGAACATGTGGAGGGGCGAGGGCCTCTTCCTGGGCCACCCAGCACTGTCCCTGCTGCGTCCCTTTGTCTTTGGAAGCAGACACCAGCCCTGGCGTGGTTGGATGAGTCAGCCTGCATTAGCACCTCATTAAAATGGACAGGAGCCCCTGGGTTGCTGGGGCTGCTGGGGTTGCTGGGCAGTCTCCAGCCCGGGCAGTCTTCGACGACCATGCTGCCTGGTCCGAGCCCACACTGGCCAGGCCGTGGGCTCTCATGTCAGCACTCATGACACCCAAGAGGCACCTCTGGCAGGGGGATGTGCCGCCTCTTCCCAGGAAGCCTGGTGGGTGAGGGACCAGGCCTGTTGTGCTGAGGAGATGGGATGCCACCAGCAGGCGCCCAGCCTTGGGATCCTCCCACCCCCATGACCCTCGGATGTTCAGTGCCTTCTTGAGGAGTTGAGGGGCTGTGTGTGGCTCGGCAGCCCCTGCTGCAGAGCGGTGGATGGGGCTTGGCCTGTCGGCTCTGCTTGGGGGTCCGAGACTGCCCAGCCTCTGCCAGATCTGTGCCAAGGCTGGGGCACAGATGTGCTGGGCACCCTGACCCCACCAGGAGGCTGATGAAGCCCCCAAATGCCATTCTTGGGTGGGACAAGCAAAGACTGTGGGTCTGGGTTCCCTTGCTAGAGAAAACACAGGATGCCTGGTTAAGCTTGAGTTTTGAGGAAACAGAAGAATATTTAGGGTTAGGGGGCCCATGCAATGTCTGGGGCACACAGCACCCCTATCATCAGGAACAGTGGGTTTGGGCGAGGACCCCAGTGGCTGCCCAAAGCCTTGGGTGGCCCTGAAACCTGCACATCCTGAACGCCGAGATGGCGGCTGAGTGACTAACAAGCAGGTGGCATATAAACAGCGAGGGTCCCTGAACAAAGGGATGGACAGGGAGGCATGGCTGTTACTGCAGCCCCTGTGAGTTTTGGTGGTTGAGTTGCCCATTCTCCCACCTGTTCAACTGGCAGACGTGTGTTCTGGCCTCCGAAGCAGTGAGCTGGGCCCCAAGCCTCTGACCTGGCAGGAGCATCCTTCAGGCATCTGACCTCAGGGTGGTTGGTTCCCTGGGGGTTCTTGGACGTGAAGGACACCCGTCACAGGGGCGGGGACAGGTCTCATGGGGCAGGTGGTATGTCAGGGTAGGATTGGGGTGGCCAGAGAGTCAGAGAGAGGCTGGGGTGTCAGGGCGGGGAGGGGGTGTGGGCACCCCCAAGGAATGCCACTAACTGACCACAGTGGCTCCATTGTCAGGGGACAGAGGGTGGCAGGGCAGGAGGCACACACGCTGTCCACAGGCACATTCCAGGGGCCGACGCGGTGTCGTGGGAACGGCCGGCTGGGTGGGCCTGGGGCACAGAGGCTCACGCATGGCAGACCTCAGACCACAGTCTATGTTTTAAAAGCTGGGCCTGCCGGCACTCCTGAGCCACATTCTTTCTTGATAGTGCACAGCCTTTTTTTTTTAATCTACCATCAAAATCTGGGTCACTCGATTAAGGAGGGAGAACAGCTCGTCCTGAAGGAGCCCTGCCCTGGTTCTGCACGGCCACAGCAGAGCCTCTGGCTGGCTAGAGGGCATCCCAGCCTTGGGCTCCAGGAGCCAAGGGAAAGGCTTGGGGGCCGCCCACCTGCCTTGCCAGGCATCAGCCCCGAGGCCCATCGCTGGCGGCCAACCTCCAGGAGACACCTCCAGGGACACCCTCCTGAGTGCAGTGCGGCGGCCACGGCTCTGGCGGCAGCACCCCACCCTGCACACCCAGCTCCACAGTCTGGGCAGTGCGCCAGCATCCGTGGCCTCCCGCCCAGATGCGCCCTTGCCAACACCTCTTTCCCTTCCCAGAATTTTGGGGCTGGAAGCCGGTCCCCTCCTGTTGGGTATGAAAGTGCAGCCCTGTGCCGCCTGCCGTGTCCTGTGCCTGGGCGGGTTTTGTTGCTCCTAATTGGGTAATTGGCTGTGTCTGGTGCCCGGCCCAGCAGCTGTTACTACCCGCATGGGGCGTGAGTGCTGCGCACGCAGGCGCGGGCCTGTTTCATCTTTCAATTATGAATTGCCACATTCCTGTGCCAGGGGACGAGTTCCTGTTTGTGAACTGGAACCAAGCGACCCTGACAAGTTAGCGTCAAGGATTTCCTGTTGCTTGCGTGTCTTCTCCTTCGGAGGATTAGGGTGAGGCGGCTGGAGGGTACTCGGGCAGGGGTAGGCTGCTTCAGCACCCATGTGTTGCCTTCTGTCCTTTTCCCAAGCGGTTTCATTGGGATGTAACTCATACACCCCACACTTCACCCATACAAAGTGTACAATTCAGTAGTTTTTACTGTATTCAGAGTTGTGCAACTACCCTTGCAGTAAATTCCAGAACATTTTCATCACCCTGAAAGGAAACCCTGTGCCCGTTGACAGTCACTCCCGTCCCTTCTTCTGCCGATCTGCTTTCTGTCTCTGTGGATTTGTCTGTTGCCTGTAAATGGAATCACGCAAAGTGAGTCCTGTGTCTGGCTTCTTTCACTGACCGTAACATTGTTAAGGTTCGTCCACGTTGTGGCTTCAGACCTTTTTGTGGTTGGGTACTGTGCGGTCGTGTGAGTGGGCCACATGGTGTGTATCTGCCCGCCCCTTGATGGATGTTTGGGCCGTTTCTGCCTTTGGCTATTGTTAGTAGTGCTGCTGTGAACGTCCCTGTGCCGGGTTTTGCTTGAGACCCTGGTTTCAGCTCTGGGTATATACCCAGGAGCGGAATTGCTGGGTCAGGTGGGAACTGTTCCATCATTTGAGGAACTGCCAGGCTGACTTCCAAGGTAGCGCCCACTTGTTAACTGCTCACCTCTCCCAGCTGACGTGGGTCTCTGACCAACGGTTCTGCGGTAGCATTGGCGACCCCACCCAGCCTGAGTCTGGGGCTGCAGCTCCTCCCCTACCCCGTGCAGACACCCCAGGGTTTTCCCTGCGGGGTGGGCAGCCCCTGCCCAGTGAGTCTAGAAGAGGTGTCTTGGCAGCTGCCCGCTGGGTTGGGCCTTCTGCATTGGGTCTTGCTTGGATAGGCCATCCTGGTGAGCAGGGGCTTGCTGGCAGCCCTGGGCTTTTGGGAACCCCTGAGTCCTGGCCCATGGGTGGGGTGGGGGCGGATGCTGGTGCCCCAGCCACCGGACGAGGAGCAGGCGCCCAGGCTGTGGGTGGGAGAAGCTGGCGCGTGTGTTTGCTCGCATCCGTGCTCTGGAGAATTTCAACACCCACACTTGGAATAAAAAAAAAATTATTAATGAGCTTGGTGCGGTTGCTATGGGAACCTGTTGCTAATGAATCTCTGGGGTTTCCTTTACCTTTGCTGAGCCCAGGAAGGCCTGCACTCTGCGCCACGACATGGTTGGACTAATGGGGTTGCCGTGGCAACGCCTGTCACTAATCCCCAGTGGCTCCTGGTTTACCGGCCTGGCCTGGAGGCGCCGCTGCCCGCATTACATAAAGCAATTTAGCGTTTCAAGGCTGCTGCCAGTTAGACACCCTGAGGCCCCTGCGTGGCTCCCTGGGCCACGTCCACCTCTCCTCCAGGGGCCACTTGTGGGGTCTCCCAGATGCAGAAAGCAGGGGAGATACCAGAGCTCATGCGTTGGCGTTCTGCTAGCAGGAGGGTTCTCCCTGTGCCCTGTGGGCACTCAGTGAGCACTTACCCTCAAGCGGATCCTAGCTTCTTCCCAGAGGCTGCCTGGGGCCTGGCATCCACACCATCTGCCCCCAACCTGGGCGGGAGCACACTTTGTGAGGAGCCACAGTGACTGGCCCAGAGATGTGTTTGGAGTGGGGGCACCTGTACCCCAGAGGTGGACCAGGACTGCCCTGGGGCATGGGCATGGGAGGCGACAGTGGCTTCAGAGGCCCCGACCTGTGCAGTCAGTGGGCTAGAGGTGCAGGGGACACCCTGTGATGGTCTCCGTTCTCCCCTCACCCCATAGTGTCCTGTACGTTTGGAGGCCCGCGGTCCAGGGACCCCTCTCCCTCTGCTCATGGGAGGTGGACATGTTTGAGTTTGGGAAGGAGGCCCCAGGCACAGGGAGACCTGAAGCAGAGTCCACTCGGTCTGGCCACCCACCGGGGCCTGGCTCTGGTCTGGGCCCGAGATGCAGAGGGGCCCCCTGAGCAGGGACGGGCAGGAGTCTCACTTGAGGGCTGTTTTGCAGCTGGCATCCTTTTCCTCTGCAGTCCACGTGCCCAGGCCCACCCTCTGCTCTGACCACCCTGCTGGCCCCATGCTGCTGGCCTCAGTGAGGGCGGAGGCCACCCGCCGGCCACGTGTGCAGGTGGGCTGGGGCCAGAGTCTCAGGCTCTGGAGAGCCCCCTGCCCATCTGCAATGAGTCTGCCCACAGTGGGATCTTGGGGCAATGCCAAGGGGGTGCTTCTGCTTGGGGCCTAAGTAAATTGGCTCAGGGGTGCTTGGCAAACTGGCAGAGTTGTGGCAGCAGGAGGTGGAGGGAAGGGTCTGGAGCGTTCCAGGTGGCAGGGCACTTAGCGTGTGCTCCAGAGTGTGCCTGGCCACACGTCTTCCCACCACCCAGCAGTGCCTGCAGGGTGGGGTGATGCAGTGGTGGGGTTTGATGGGGTCACTGAGGCCCAGGGCCTTGGCCCTGCCTGTCTGTCCCTGAGCCCAGGATGTGTGGCCTGGGGCTTGGCCGGGCCTGGGTCTGCTGATGTGTCCTGGCTGGGTGCTGGCTTGGACCTGTGGCTGGGGGTGTGACAGCCCAAGAGGGACGGGGCCCGAGGCCCATGCCTGGCCAGTGGCTTCTGCTCCCCCTCTGCGCTATGTGGTCAGAGTTGGAAGGTCCCAAACACTGTCACCAGACACTTCAGGAGCCCTGCTGTGGCTACGGCTGGAACCCCCCAAGGGTGTCAGCGAAGGGTTTGGAGCAGGTCCCCCCTCTGCCTGCCCTGTGGCAGCGCCCAGGCAAGCAGACACCGCCAGAGCCGGGGAAGCATTTCCTGCTCCTCCCTCCCAGCCTTGGTGGACCCAGGCACCCTGCAGGGGTTGTGGCTCCCAGGAGACCCTTGGCTCTGTACAGCCCGGGCCCCCCAGGTGGGTCGGCCTTCTCTGCCCTCAGCACCTGCCAGGCCACTTTCTCCCTGTCAGCATCTGCCCCGGCTCTCTGCCTAGGCCCTGCCATATGAAGGGGCCCCCTCAGGGCCTGCCCCAGCACCCCATGCTGCCCTCCAGGGCCTGGCATCTGGGATTCAGGAGACCTGTCGTCTCTGATGCCTGGATCCCCCTCAGAGCAGGTCGCAGGGGCAGGAGCAGGCTCAGGGTGTCAGGCAGGAGCCGGCCGAGCTGCCCCTTGGACTTGGGCCTTGGCCGTCTGTGTGCCTTGAGGGCTCCAGGTGGAGGGGGCTCCCGGGGCCTGTCTCGGTGCTGGTGGCACCTCCTGCCCTCCTTCCCAGGGCCAAGGCAGTGCCTGCTGAGGCTCTCCTTGAGCGGGGCTGGGCCCAGCCAGCGGTGTCCTGCCCCAGTGCTCATGGCCGGGGCTCCCCCCACCTGCGGACGTCCCCTGCCTCCCCCTCGGAGGGAGTCCAATCCCAGTGCCCGCCTCAGTTCCAGGGTCTTGGTATGTCTTCCTCAGGAGCAGGGAGGCCCAGGCCTGTCTCGAGGTGGGGGGCGCCCCGGGGGGGCAGGAGGAACCACCCAGCCAGTGCTTGTCCCTGGTCTTTCTCCGTCCCCCCAGCCTGATCCCAGCCCCAGGGTGAGTGGGGCCGTGTCCCTACTGGCTGACACTGGGTCCTCGGCAGCCCCACGCTGCAGAGTCATGTTAGGAAGGTGGGGGCCCGGGCTGGGGGCGGCTGGGGCATCTTCCTGCAAGTTTGAAATACGGCCTGCCTGCTGGTTGGGATCGAGGGATGTTTTAATTCCTAATTTAGACTGTTTATGTGCAGAGCTGAAGGCCCAGTGGGAAGAGACAGTGTGGGCCGAGGCCCCCCCCACCCCTCCCAGGGTGGCCTCCTGGCTTGCTGCTGCTGCCAGCTGCCCGAGGCGGGGCCTGGCCTCAGGATCCCCCACCCAGCCAGCCCAGGGGGCGTCTTTACTGCGGGGGTGGGGGACACCCCGGGCCGGCTGGGTACTGCCTGCCTTCACCCCCACCGCAGAGCCCTCTTTGTGAGGGGCAGCCCGTCCCCAAGCCTGTCCCTGGGACGGGACCTGAGGTCATGCCATGGCCAGGCTGTCCAAGCGGCAAGATTCCAGGGGTGGAGCCCGCGGGATGGGGAGCACGGAGGAATCTGGCAGCGCTGGGCAGACTCAGCTGTCAGCCTGGATCAGAGAGAAACGGAGGGTGGGGGTGGGGAGCGCTAGGGACCCTCTGAGGACCAGTGTTGTCACTCCCACTTTGATTAGAAAACGTATTTCTTTCTCCTGCAGCTAATGCTCTGGGGGAGACCTGAGCTGGCTTCCCGGGTGTCATGCCAGCCGAGTTTGTGTGCCTCCACTCCGTGCCCACAGCCGCGCGCCCTCTGGAGAGGGAGCTTCGGGCCTGCAGAAGCCGGGCGGGGCGGGGCCTGCTCTCGCGTGTGTGCGCCACGCGCATTCTGCTTGCGTTCTTGGAGCTGGACTGGTCCTGTGGTTTACGGGTCACAGGCTGTCCCTGTAGCAGCACCTCCCTGGCTCTGCGGCTCCAGTGATGTGCGGGGGGTTGGGGAGGCGCCCGGCCTGGGGCCCTCATGCTGCCTTGGTGGTCCAGGTCAGTCCCTGAGGAAACCAAGCAGCCGACATGTTGGAGTGGCCCGAGGGCCGGGCTGGGGCAAACCCTAGGTCCAGCTGTGCCCTCCAGCCCTGCCCAGGGCAGGGGCTGCTCCCTGCCCCTCCCTCCTGTCCCTGTGCACCCCTGACCCGGTGACCTGAGCCCTGTGCTCAGTCCACCCTGTGCTGTCTCCTGTGCTGTCCACCCTCTGCTGACCCATGGCTAGACCTTTGTCCCTACTGAGCCCCTGCCCCCACCCCTGCACCCAGCACAGTCCTGCCCATCCCCCGTGGGCCCTGCACCACCCAAGAACTCCTCTTTGTGGATGTCTCTGGGGTGGCTGCCCTGTGGTCTGGGGCTGGCAGGGGCCTGGGGCTGTGGGGTGTCCCCAGGGTGGGGGTGATAAGCTCTCCTTAGGCAGCAGCCCTGTCCCAGAGCCAGCAAGGTATAGAAACCTCTGCACAGACCCTCACCCCCAGGGTGATGGCATGAGGAAGCTTCTGGAAGTGGTTTGGATCGAGAAGGCCGGGGCGGGGGGCGGGGGGCGGGGGGCGGAGGGCAGTGGGCAGTGGTGGGTTTTATTTCCCAGGGGCTGAGATAAACTCTCTTGCATGCCTGGAAAACCAGAGGGACAACAAACCTGCTCTTGTCCCCGCCAGGCTGGAGGCAGTGTTCGTCTGATTTCCAGTGTGCCCTGGCCGCCCCTCCCAGCCTGCGGGGCCACCCCCTGTGCCTTCCTGACACCCCTCCCACTGGAGCCCCCAGTGGGGCCCGTCCTGTCCACACCTTCGCTGGCCCCCCAGGCCTGGCTGTTGCTGCTGCTCAGGTTGGCCCACAGGTCTGTCAGGGCAGCACCAGACCAGGTCCACCCAGTAGCCCCCACGGCGGCCCTGCTCCTCCCTCATCCTCTCTGGACACCAGTGCCGGGTGAAGCGGCAGGAACAGCGTCCACACGTGTGGGCGTCTTCTCAGGCCGTGCCATGCGGGGGTGAGGGCCTGCTTGGGCCTGGGGTCGGGAAAGCCTGTGGCAACTCCAAAGGGCCCCCTGTGGGGAGCCGTGAGGTCGGCCGCGGTGGCTCACGTCCTGGCTTGTCCTTGCCTTTGCCTCAGTTCCGGGGTCATCGGGCGTGATACTGGGTGGGCAGTGCCCAGCGGCAGAGGGCAGCTGTACCCAGGTGTCTGGGCCGCGGTGCAGGTCGGTGCATGTCAGCTCGTGGCTCTTCCTTGTCCCTCCCGCCTGCTGGTGCCCCTGCAGCCTGGCAGACACTGGGGGATGGGCATCCCCCCGGGACACATTACCTCGGGCTTCTCGTGTCCGTGTGGGAAGGACACCCCGCGCCCCCCTCTCCCATCTCTGCCTCCTCCCACCTCGTGGGGCTGGTGGCTCCAGGCCTGGCCCCGCCCACCTGGGGAGGACACTCGAATATGTATGTTTGAATCGCCTGTGGCACTGGCTCTGCTGAGGGAGCCCTGAGACATGGGAGCAGCAGTCACCTGCCAGACTGCGTTCCACACCACGCTGGTTCCTAACGGGAGCTCCGGCTTCCCTAATTAAACGAGTTATCGCTGAAGTGGCCAGCTTCCTCAGAACTGGCTTCCTGCAGCCACAGGGACAGGGAGTGGCCCTCTGCCCAGCAGGTGCACACAGGGGGCCAGGCGGGGCCCCCTCCTCACAGGCAGCCAGGGCAGCATCTGCTTGACTTCCCCACTTAGCATCTCAGCTGGCCCGGCTGTCAGGCCCAAACGGGCTGGGGTGGGCTGCCTGGGTGCCCCCAGAGGGCTGCTCTGAGGCCCATGGACAGCCAGCTTTGCCCCTCTGTGGTCAACCAGGGTCTCTGGTCAGCATGGGCAGCACCATGGGGACTGGCTCAGTCGCCGGCCCAGCCTGTGCCAGGCCATGACAGATTGCCCAGGGACATCTGGGAGGGCAGCCGGGGGCAGCAGACCTGCCTCCATGTCTTCATGGGGCTGGGAGGGCCGGGAAGCGCATATACCCCCCAATGATGGGGGGTGTCGAGGTGTGGTTGTTACTGGGGTGAGTTGGAGCCCTGGGTGGCGCAGGGGCAGCCTGTGAAGGGGGTGCCCTAAAGGCAGAACAGGACCCATACGAGGAATGCAGGTGTGGTGGGCCAGGCCCCCAGGGTGGGGTGACAGCCTTCCAGGGTGTGGAAGCCCCTGGAGGGATGGGGACGTGCCCAGCACATAAGGGAGAGCTTCCTGGTGGCTGCCTGCCGCCACACAGCCCTGAGAAGAGTCGCTCTCATCTCTGGCCCTTGGGGCCCTCCTTGCTCACACAGGGAGACCAAGTCCCCAGCAACCTCTGCGACATGGTTGTGTCTCAGTATTTACTTTTTTAGTATAATTATTATTGACTGATACATTTAAAAACAACAATAATAAACCCTTTATGTGTTGACATAACATGTTCTTATATGGAAAATAGGCATATTTTCTAAAACACAGGACTTGAGTGGGAAGAGGTCTGTCTTAGGGTTTTGCAGGGTCGGGCCCGCCTGGCCGGACAGAACCATCCAGGAATGCCCGTCAGAGGGTGTGCGTGGAAAAGGGTCGAGCCCCCGGTGCTCCCTGCCACGGCCCTGTGGGGGCTCCATCTCGGAATTCTGCCCACGTGGACACCCCAAGCCCACCTGGGCCGGGGCGGCTGGGACGTGGTCAGCTGCAGTGACGGGGTGGGGAAGACCCCGAGGTTCCCAGGGCTGTCGGGTCCCCCCAGCAGACGCAGTGGCACCTGACAAAACACGGGCAGAACTGCAAGTATAGCAGTGTTGGGGAGGGGAGAGGCGCCCCGTCATTAGGCTGAAAAAAATGACTCAGACAATTTGCAGCAGGTTCCCTCTTGCCAGTTTCCAGGAATCCCGATGCGACATAATGGATGGAGTTATTAGGTGATCGATTCAGACACGGGCAGTTGGAGGGCAGCCAGGAGGGGCGAGTCGGTCTCAAGATTCCCTGGGGCCCAGGTCTGCAGTCAGCGGGCCAGTGGGCAGTGCCCCCCACCCCCGCCCTCACTGGCCAGGCCTGGCTGTCGGCTCCGTGGTGGGCCTTGTGCTGCAGGGGACTGTGAGGCTGGCTGGGTGGCTGATCCCTCCATCGGGGGCCCATTGTGTGCCCAGCCCTGATGTGTGTGTGCACGTGCACACAGGAGTGTACATTCCTCCTTCAGGCGAGGCCCTCCTTAGTAAGTAACGAAGGAAGGACAAGGCCCTACTGTGTGCACAGCTTTATGTTTGCAGCCTTACTGCGTGCATGAGTGTACCCACCAAGGAAGCCTTACTGTGAGCAGGGTGTCCTGGTGTGTTCTGAGGAGGCCCAGGAGGGCCCCTCAGCCTCAGTGGGTCTGTTTGGTGGGTTTGGTGCACCAGGAGGCTGGGAGGGGCTTGCACAGGACCCAGGGAGCCCCCGCTGCCCCGTCCTTGCCCCATCCTGCTCCCACCACAGAGTCCTGGCATGGGCGGGACATGCCCCAGGAGCCACAAGGCCCCGCCCTTCAGGCCCAAAGCGCCGCTTGTCCAAGCCCCTCACCTGCTTCGACTGGCTCCTGTGGGCATAGTGCATGTGGGTTCCTCACTGTCCCCCACCCTGTCTGCTCACCCTTGCGTCCAAGGTCCTGGCGCAGCCCCTGACTTACAGTGGTACTCTAAACGGCTGAGGGAGGTGGAGCAGCCTGGGGCTCCTTCCTGGAGGGAAATCCCTGGGCTGGGTTCTGAGGGCTGAGTAGGAGCCTCACAGGCAGGAGGGCAGGTGGGTGTTGCCAGTGGGAGGTTGGCCGGGCTGGGTGCAGGGGTCACATCAGCAGGGTGTGCACCGATGGCTGACACTATGTCCACAGGCAGGCCCAGCACCCCCCTCCCCGCCCCCAGCAGCCTGGGCTCTGCTCTCTCCATGCACTCCTGGCCTGGGGCTGCTGGCTGCAGCTGGCTGGGGGGGGCACCCTCCCAGTTGTGTCTGCAAAGTGGCTGGCACGATGGCTCTGCTGGGCTCTAAAGTTAGGAATTTCAGCCCATTAAACACGAAGACTGTGTTTCGAAACTTGTGCTGGAGCCGCCCCGACTGTTGGTGCTGAGCCACCACGGAACTCTGATTAGTGCCTGACGGACACCTCCCTTGTCTTGGGGGCTGGGGGGCAGCTGTTGGGCTGCAGCCTGGGGGCCTGGGGCTGGGGGCTCGGGTCTGGGAGGGGAGTCACTAATAGGTTGGTCGGCTCCTCTGCTTCCAGTGGCACCCAGAGCCTGCCTCTGTGTGTGTGATCTGAACCGCCAGCTCTGCTGGGGGAGCTGCGATGGCCAGCCTGGCTCCTGGGTGCCGGCGGGGAGGGCTCTGCTCCCTGGGCTGCTGTGGGGAGCCCAGGATGGGGGTCTGTGCTCAGGCAGGTGACTCCTGCCTGGGGGCAAGGGGAGCAGAGTCCCTGGGCTGTCGAATCCTCAGGGGACTAGGGGCCCTGAGTTTGAGTGTGCACAGGCGCCCTGGGGCAGCTGAGCACAGATTCTCATGGACCAGCAGGTGACACGCCCTGAGGCAGTCCCAAGTTCTAGAGCTCAGCGGGGTGGGGCGTCGTGGCCAAACCTCCGGGACCAGCCAGTTACAGGGAGGCCCCATAGGGTGGCGTGGCCCTGGGGGCGTATGTTGGTCTGCTCGGGCTGCCTGGGCAGAGCACCACAGCCAGGGTGGCCCAAACGGCAGAGGTTGATTCTCTCACCTCCCGGAGGCTGGAAGTCCAAGATCAGAGTGTGGCAGGGCTGGTTCCTCTGGGGCCTCTCTCCTTGGCTGGTAGATGCTGTCTCCTCTCTGCATCCTACAGGGTCGTCCCTCTGTGTCTGTGTCAGGTGGGGTTGGAGCCCACTGCAAGACATCACTTAATCACCCTCTGAAAGACCCCGTCTCTAAGCACAGTCACAGTCTGAGGTACTGGGGTTAGATGTGAATTTCAGGGACAGAGGGGAGGGAGGGACACGCCGTGGCAGGGGTCCACAGGGAGAGGGAATGACACATCGGAGTGACCGAGCAGGGAGGTGGCGGCAGCTTGTCACCTGTTCTAGAGTGGATGTTTGTGTGCCCCAGACGAGGTGTTGAGGCCTGGTCCCACGGTGTGGTAGCGCTAGGAGATGAGGCCTTTGGAAGGTGATTTGGAGTAGATGAGGTCTGTGCGGCCCTTGGCAGTGGGATTAATGCCCTTAGAAAGGGACTGCAGGAGGACACAGCACCCGGACGTAGCCTCACCAGAGCCCGACCCTGCCAACACCCTGACCTGGGGCCTCCAGCCTCTGGGACTGTGGGGAGCACACGGCTACCGTTCATAAGCCGCCCTGTCTATGGAGTGTTTGTCATGGCTGCCCGTGCAGTCTGAGACCCCTCCCGGGTCCTGCCCTGCACTGGGCACCAGGGGCCCTGCCCCCATGACGCCTGGATTCCTCGCGACAAGTCTGTTCCGGCCCTGCTCAGGGCGCGGCCTTTGAAACTGGGAGAGAGATGCGTGAGCCACCAGCTGGGCCCGGCCTGGCCCAGGCAGACTCCAGGGGACAGCAGAGCCTCAGCGAGATGCCTGTCCCCGTGCCGCACCCAGGAGGGCCCTCACCCGGAACTGGGAGCAGAATCGCTGAGGACGTGGCAGCTGCAGTGCGTAAATGTCAGGGCCGGGTGCTGAGGCCGGGGGTTTTGGGAGACGAGCCCTGGAGGGGCAGTGGCCTCGGGGAGCCAAAGTCTGGCCAGTTTCACTTTGAAATCCAACTTTCTGAGAGTCTGGGCCGTCCTTTGTAAATGTCACCGCTATTAATAACAGTGCAGGCAGGCCGGACGCCTGGGTATTTCAGCCTCCAAAGCCAGGGCGGCCTTTGGGGTTCAGAGGGAAGTGCCAAGTGAGCTGTGAGGGGGCTGCCCATACCCCCCGGCACCCCTTCCCAGCCCTTGGGGATGCCACTGTGCCCAACCTGTCCCCCCCATGTCCCCTCACCTAAGCTGACCCCAGGTGGTCTGGCTGTGGTACAGCCCAAGCAGACCAACATATGCCCCCAGGGCCACGCCATCCTTGGGGCCTCCCTGTCCCTGGTCAGTCCTGGCTCAGCCTCCAGCCGGGAGCTCCTGGGGCAGGTTTGGCCAGGATGCCCTGTCCTCGCCGAGCTCCAGAAGTTGGGGGAGTAGCCAGGGTAGGGGGACGTGGGATGGTCGGATTTGGTGACTCTCCCACTGGGCAGACCCTGCTCCCTTCCTTGCTCCGCTGTTTTCCTGAAGGATAAACTAGCTCGGGGCACATTGCCCACCAGGCCACCAAGAATCTGTAGGGTCGGAGAAGGAGGGCCGGTGGGTACCAGGCTAGAGGGTGAGTGAGCCTGGCGGGACCCCCAAGGCTGGCGTGAGGTTTGGCCCTCCCTGCACACTGCTCCCCAAACCTGCCAGGGAAGTAAAATCTTTAAAACACCATGTCCTGGGCCCCGGAGGGCTGTCTCTGATTGGGGGGCTGTATTTTTATCTAGCATCTCATCTTCCAGGGCTGGGGAGGGGTGTCTGATGGCTCTTTGTGTGGGGGCTGGAGGCGGGTCCTCTGGGCAGGGTGCGTCTGTGGGTCCCTGGCCTCAGCCGCGAGGCTCTGGGTCGCGCTCTGCTCCACCCTGGATGGAGCCCCCGGCTGGCCCTGTCCTCGGGGTGGGGGGCTCCGTGGGAGCGCAGGCAAAGCTTCTCCTTCCTTCTTTTTTAATAAACACCCGGTTGCCAGGCAACGCTGTGGGGAAGCGGGCTCTGTAGGGCTGGGCAGCGTGGGTGCATATACGTCCCTGCGTGGTGCGTGTGCACACAAGGTGCGTGACTCTGGTATCATGGGTGTGAGCTGGGCTTTCACACACAGGTTGAAACCATGGGCGGCACCAGCCCGTGGGCCAGAGGGACTTGGGTGTTGTAGGTGGGGGAGGAGGGTGGCCCAGGCGCCTCAACCCTAGGCCTAGGGGGCCTGGGTCTCACCCAAGGAGAGCTTGCTGATGGCTGTCGGTGCTAGAGACAGAGGCACAGCCTCTGGACCCTGAGCAGGGACAATCACAGGCGAGACCCAGGGCAAGGGAGGGCCCGGAGGAAGGGTCTGCTGTCAGGAGCTCCGTTGGGGTGGGAGTGGGCCCTGCTGGCCTTGGCTTTCCCGGGGTGTGGAGTAGGACAGAGGAAACAGGTGTAGGACTACGGTGGGGTGCTAGATGCTCCCTCCTCAGGGGCCCCAACACCCAGGCTGGCGTGGCCCCTGCAGGGAGGCAGGCCCAGAGCAAGGTCAGCCCTGGGTACCCTGGGACGCCCTGCTTGGACCCCCCAGAGCACAGCACTCCTGGGGCCATGCCTGGATGGGCTCACCCCGTTCTCGTACAGGAAGGAGCCCCGGCGTCCCTCCTCCCACCATCTTCCTGGCCAGACCCGGAAGGTGGAGCTCCAGGCTGTGTTCCCATGGAAGGAGCCTCTAGTCCCCCGGGGTCGCTAATTTGGGCCGTGGCAGCTGTGCAGTGATGTTCAGGCAGTTATTTCTGGCCTGGAGAATTCCAGCCCGGAGCAGGCCCCACAGGCCTGTCCCAGCGGGCAAGCGGTCATCTTCCCTAGGGTCCCCTCTGCCCACGCCTTTCCCTGCCAGAGCCTGGGTGCATGCAGAGCCCCCCATCCAGGGGACCAAGATTGGCAGGGGGAGGCTGGGAAGATCTCACCTGGCAAGGCTGCCCCCCAGGACAAAGCCAGCCTGAGGGGGAGGCCCCATCCTGGGAGCAGCTCCCGAGCCCTGGACCACACCTAGTGGGAGCTGAGCCAGAGCCGTGGCATGGACACCAGCCAGGAGAGTCTGGGAACATGGGAGGGAAACAAGGCTGGGGGCTGGCTCCACTTGCAGGCAGGAGCATTCCCGCGTGGCTGTGGGCCCCCAAGGTACCTGAGGGCATTGCCACACACTGCCACCAAGTGGCTGGCGGGGCCTCAGTGGGGCTTCTCAGCTGTGCTGCCAAGCTTCCTACAGGCACAGTGACCAGATAGTTGGGGTCGGGCACTTTTCCGCTCAATTATGCCTTGAAAAATTCCCAAATCAAGCTCTTTATTAAGAGCTAAACAAAGACATTAGCACTCTTGCTAATTAGCGTGGTTTTAAAATTGTACGCAGTTAGAGGGAGTTGCAGGCACGTGCTCAGGCTCCATGGTGGCTGTGAGAGCAAACCTTTCCTTTCATCCCTGCAGATTGGGGTGTCGGCCATCATCTCAGGGCCAGAGAGGGGGTGTGTGTGCTCACATGGGTGCACATATGTGTATGCATGTGTCCATGTACACAGACATTCCTGTTATATGCACATGTGGGGGACATGCTTGGCACACAGGAACAGTGTACACACATCATATCATATGCCCCCACCCAGATGGGTGCCTCTGTGGTGCCTGGTGCGCATGCTACACTGGCGCACATGCATGGGCCCCTGTGTACACGTGTGCACACAAGCACTCCCCACTCTGGTGCGTGGCCCTGGCTCCTGTGTGCTGCCTATCCCCCAGCTGGTTGGGGCCCCACCTGGCTGGGGTGGAATGGGGCTGCGCACCCTCCCTGTGCCCTGTGACAGATGGGCACAACACCCCCAGGGCAAGACCACATGCTGCCTGGGTGAGTTCAGTGCACCGGCCACATAGAGTGGGGGGCTTCAGCCCACCTGGGTGCCAGCCCCTGGTGTGGCGGGTGCAGGGGCCAGGTGGGGGCCAGGGTGGACAGAGACATAGGTGGCCACTCAGGAAGGGAAGGAGGCCTGTGGGGCTCAAGTGTCCAGGGGCCGCTGGCACAGGGAGACGCTCTCAGATGAGAAGAAATGTTCCAGCAGCCGGAGCCGTCCACTCAGTGATGATCTGTGATCCCCCAGGTGGGGGCTGCAGTGGGGAGGGGGTTCCCAGCAGCCCTGGCTTCAGGGGAGGTGCTCTCCCACGACAGCCCAGCCCCCAGCACCCCCACGTGACCCCAGGCACGGCTGGAGAACAAACAGTTCCATGTTTGGCCAGCTCCCCACTCCCCGCTGGCAAAGTCGCGCAAGCACAGGCTGCCGGCTCCCGGCTGCATTCCCTGGGCCAGGCCATGGGCAGAAGAGGGCACCCGCCTTGGGCGTCTGGCCAGAGTGAGAGCTCGGAGCCGGGGGATGGGTCGGGAGGGGGCTGGTGGGCGAGGATGAGGGCAGAGGCCAGAGGCCAGGAGAGCCCACAGCTCCCGAGGCCCCAAGGCCCTGGACAGAGGGGTGAGCAAGGCAGGAACCCCCACCCGGCTCTCCCCTGACTTTGCAGGGAATCTCCGGTCCCTGCCCAGGGTGGGGCACAGGTGGCAGTTGGCGTAGCCAAGCCCGAAGCCCAGGCTTGGCCTGATGAGCGACCCTTGGCGAAATTGGCCAAGGGTCAGTGGAAGCCAAAGCTTCTAGGTGGCTGAGTCCCTGGACACCCTGTGCAGGAGACCTGGGGCCTGCCCACTGCCCCCACCCCAGGCACCATGGCAGGCCACTGGGCCCTTGTGAGGGAGGATGGCAGAGGTAGGAGCCCTGGTGGGGGGGTGTCCCCATGAGGGGGTGAGTGGGAGGCATGGAGCCAGTGCCCCCGGGAGCGTCACACGTGGTGAAATAGCATTTGGAGGGGCGTCTCTTGATGTCTCAGCTGTTGGCCACCATGCCCTCTTTCCCAAGCACATTTGGGATCCTCTGGACTCCACCCTTCCCGAGGGGCAGGAGTCCCAGATGGGGGCGTGGGGGCCGAGCCTGTGGACCCCAGCCTGAAATGGAGGCTGGGGAGGCCCAGAGCCGCCTCCTCTGGCCCTGAGGGGGCAGAGGTTCCTACTCGCCTTGTCCACAGCTTGTTGTCATGGTAACAGCCTCAGGGGGAAGGAAGGGAACCTCCTGCAGGCAGTGCACCAAGACCACTGCCCCGCCTTACGTATCTGTGGGCTGCCAGCACCGTCCCATACCTGAGTCAGGGTGGGGGACATGGTGCACCAGGGTCAGGGCCACACCACGTCAGGGGGTCATGGTGGTGGACCAGCCCCTCCCTGATCCCACCCATCCCGAAGGAGGCAGGCCAAGTGGCCAGTCTCATGTTGGAGGAGCCCATGGAAGCTTCCAGAGGGTGAGCGGCCACCCTGCTTCTGCAGCCTGCAAGCAGCTTGTGCCAGGCCAGTCCCTAGCCCGGCAGGCTCTCCCTGCTGGCTCCGCCCGGTGCACCGCTTGCCCCTCAGGGCTCTGTGCGGGCCCAGCTTCTCTGTGGAGCCTCCCTGCGTGGGGTGGCCTTGGAGTCCCCTGTGTTGGCCATGTGCCTGGCACAGCAGACCCTGTGCACCAGTGGAGGCTCCTGTGGGTCCCTTGCTCAGGTCCAGACCCGCCAGGTGCCAGGGCCTGGTGTGAGCTCCTTGGGCTCGCTGGGGAGGGCTGCCCCGTGGGCTGGAGAGGTAACTGTGAGGGGAGGGGAGGGCTGGGAGGGGGCAGACCACAGACGGCCATGGTTACAGGCCAAGGGCCCTGGACTCTGTGTCCAGGGCACGAGACAGCCACTGCAGGCTTTTGAGCAGGGGTGCTGTGGTCAGCGCTTCTTCCAGAAGCAGATGCCGTGAGCAGCTCAAATGGGGGGATGGGTGGGGTGAGGCGTGTGGAAGGCACTGGGCGGTGGCACTGTTTGCAGTGGGGTCCCTGCCCCAGCAGAGGCTTTAGGAGTGGGGGGTGCAAAGGCGGTGGGGATGAGCAAGCTCCCAGGCAGGGAGAGGATGGGAGGCCAGTACCTGGGGTCGGGGTGGGGGGGGGCCGGCAGAGCTCAGGGTCAGCCTGGCCCAAAGAGGAAGGGGTCTGCCAGGCTGCACGGGTGGCCTTGCTGAGGGCAGGGTCAGCAGGAGTGGAGTGGGACCCCAGCACTGCCCAGAGGTACGAGTGTGTGCACGTGACCTGGCATGCGCTGCCCCCCAGGGGGTCGCTCTCCCATCCTCTGCTGGGAGACCCCAAAATCTGCCAACATACAGCCCCAGAATGGGCCCCATCACTGTAGAGGGACCCTTAATTAATTATCTCTCTAATCAATTAATTAACCAAGGGTGCTTATGGAGTGATTGTCCTCAGCCACCGGGGAAGGTGCGTCTGCCCTACATGGCTGCGTGGCTGCTCTGTGCTTCACGGGGGGCCAGGGGCAGAAGAATCAGGGCCACAAGGGCTCTGCCTGGACCCTCAGGCCCCGCCAGCCACAAGGTAGAAGCTGGCATGGTGTTGGGGTGATGGAACTCCAGCCCACCCCCACAGGGTGCAGGCGGGGTCCACACACTCCATGCTTAACCCCCGCCCAAAGGAGCTTTCGGTGGTTCAGGCACAGAGTCAGTCCAGGCTCTCAGAGACGCTGGCCAGGGCTCCTGCCAGCGTCAGTCTTTAATGGCTTTGGGCATCACTTACAGAGGGAGTGGTGGGGCCTGTGGTGGTCACCAGCATGGGACAGAGCCCAGGCCTGGGTCAGGGCTTGCTGGGACTTGAGGGAGGCAGCGTGGCCTCAGGTGGTGGCCCCCCCTCCACGCACATCCTCAGTCCTTGGCTCTCCCCTGCCCCCGCCTGCAGGGAATGTGCTGCAGCCCAGCCCAGGCTGTGCACTGGGGCCATCACCCTTGTCCTCTGGAGCTCTCGGGAGGAGTCGCTGGAAGCCCCTCGGGCCCCCAGGCATCCCTGCCCTCTTTGTGGGTGTCTGGACCCCCTGGTGGGAGGCAGGTCTAAGGTAGCGGGAGGACTGGAGTGCCCAGGGGCAGGCATGGGGTGGTCAGGGAGGACGTCCACCCAGCAGGCAGCTTGTGGGAGAGCTGAGGCCACTGCGCCCTGCGGGGAGGCTGCACCGCAGACGGAGGAGGTGGCCCCACCTGTGCCTGCCCAGGTGCTGGTCTCTAGTTCTCTGTCCAAACTGCTTTGAGTGACGGTGCCAGGCGTGCTCGGGCCAGTGAAGTGCAGTTGTTGAGAAGCTCTGCAGGCAGTTGTGTTGGGGAGCAAGGGGCGACTCGAACACCACAAAGTTAACGATTTAAAGTGAACGATTCAGCGGTATTTAGGGCATTCAGAATGTTCACTTTCTGAAAATTTCCATCACCCGGAAGGAAGCCCCACACCCATTAGCTCTCACTCCCCCAGCCCCGGCCCGCTCTGACCTTCCTTCTGTCTCTGGATTTGCCTGTTCTGGACGTTTCCTGTAAACAGAGTCGTACAACATGGTCGTTTGTGTCTGGCTTCTTTCACGCAGCGTGTTTTCCACGTTCAGCCACGTTGTAGCAGGTGTCAGTGCTCCATTCCTTCCTGTGGCTGAGTAACATTCCCTGGTGTGGACGGATCACACTCTGTTTATCTGTTCGTCTGTTGATGGGCATTTGAGCTGCTTCCGCCTGTGGCTGTTGTGATTAATGCTGTGTGTACACCAATGGGTTGACAGTGCCAGTTGCCATTGTCTTTGATACATACCCACGGTTGACACTGCTGGGCCCCGTGGGAGCTCTGTTTGATTTTTTGAGGAACTGCCAGACTGTGATCACTCCTGGTCCCACCCCCTGGGTGGGAGCTGGACTCAGCGTCTGGGTCCTGCCGGCAACTGCCTGAGTCCCAGGTGGAACTGGCCATCCGCAGGGGGCCTTGCTGGCCAGTGCAGCCCAGGCCCATCCTGCCTGCCCCTCCTGGGGGCCCCTTGGGCGTGCGCAGGAAAGCCCAGGTGGTGGGGGGTCCGTGAACAGGAGGGTGGACAGTGAGTGTGCATGGGAACAGGAGGTGGGGGCCTTGGGTCCAGGCCTGCACTGCCGGCCTTCCTGTCTCCCTTGTGGTGGTGTGGGTAAAAATGTGCAGCTCCCTCGGGGTGTCCCACGGGCTGTTGAGACACCAGACCCAGGAAGGAGGCTTCTGTGTCTGTTGCCATGGCAACCTCAGGAGCTGTGGGTCCCTGGCGAGGTGGGATGGGCAGAAGGCCATGGACTCCCTCCCTTGCTAGTAGGTGGCCAAGTGGCGTCTGTGCTCTGGGCCTGGCCAAGGGCTTCCCTGACACTGGCCACCGGCTACAGCCGCTGTGCAGCCCAGGAGGTGGGGTCCCACCCTGACCACACAGGCCCTGGCTCCCTGACATTTGACATTCGCTTTGCTACCTACACCCTAAGGAGTGAAAATCGAAAGTTAACTTTTGACCCTGCCCCCCCACCCCTCCCACAGCATTCTCGCAGATGCCTCCGGAGTGTTTCTGTACCTCTGCACGTGTGTGTGCAAACTTGTGTCCCTGGACCCTGTGCCCCGGGCGTGACTCTGTCCTAATGCATATGGCACCGCCGCCTCCTTTTGCATGGCTGTGTGACGCTCCTTGGCCACGTGCCCACATCGATGGGGTCGTGCCACATAACTTCTTGACACCAGCAGTGCCTTCTCGGCCACCCTGGCTGGACGGACGTCAGGGTACTTGGTCCCCTTGACAGGGCTTTGGAGGTGCGGTTCTGGGGGTGGTGGGTGGAGGCTCAGGAAGGCCGTGTCCACGGCACTGCACTGAGAGGCAGCCAGTCCCCAGGCATCTCCTGTGGTACCCACTGAGTCCCAGGAGCTGCAGCCACTCAGCCTCTCGTGGGTTATTTGATGCAGAACCTGGAGCTGCTCTTCCGCCTCCAGTAAGGCAGCGGGAGCTGCTCAGAGGGCCTGGCTCCTGCGGGTGGCTTTCTCCCCCGTGAGTGAAGTGCTCGACAGAATGAGAGCCCGGGAGGGAGACAGCAGGCGGGGAAGGGGTGGCCCCAGCCCAGTGCCCTTCCCCCAGGGCAGGGTGGGGTCTGCCCAACCAGGGGTCCCCACAGAGTGTCCTGGCAGCACAGTAGCTACTGCCTGTGTGACCCTTGGGTCAGTGCCCCATGGGGGTGTGGGGTCCTGAGAGGGGGACTCTGGCCCCCTCACCGTAGGCTCCCTCTGCCCGGCTGCTGGTGCCCTCCCCACTGGCCTCCCACCAGGCTCAGGGATGCTCAGGCCCAGCTGTTCCAGATTTGGCCTAATGGAGCTTAGCTGGTGGAGCAGATTGCTCTGGGGGACAGCGAGCGGGCGGGCAGGGGGGAGGCTGGGGCAGCCTACAGCGCTCCTAATTCTCCCTCAGCAGAGCTTTGTGGCCTTCCTATCTGATTGCATGAGACAGCCCAGCAGGGAGCCCTGCCTGGGACTCCTGGGCCTTATCCCTATGCCCTGCTTGGGAGCCACTCTGACCATAGAGGAGGGGGCAGGGCAGCCTCTGCCTGGAAACTGCGCCACTCGCCCCCTGCTAGCACTCAGCTCAGTGAGGAAAACCCAGCCCTGCCTCTGTCCCTCTGTGGGAACTTCTGTCCTTTCCTGACCTTCCTCCTGCAAACCTAGAGGCCTCTGCGGTGAGAATGTGTTGTCCCAGGCCAGCAGGGGTGGGGCCAAGCCCAGGCCAGGAGGAGGGAGGGGATGGGGACTTGAGACCTGCTGGTGGCTGCACAGTAGGGTCTGCATGAATCCCCTCGGCGCCTGTAGGATCAAAGTGCTGCTAGCCCCATTGTGCAGATGGGCAAACTGAGGCTCAGGGTGAGGGGCACGTAGAGGTGGAGTCGGGGCCAGGCTCCCCAGAGCCAGCAGGTCAGGGTGGGCCTGGTGGCTCCACATTTACAAGGAGGTTTCGGGTCCAGGTGGCTCAGGGACATTCTTTGGGCCACACTGTCCTGCACTACACAGGCCTGTCTGAGGCCCCTGCTCTGACCCAGAACCCTAGAACCGCTTCAAGGGGGAGAGGGATGTGCTGGATGGCCCTGGGACCTGGCTCTAGGCCCCCAAGCATCCCAGGTCCACAGTGTCTTCAGCACAGAGATAATAGCAGCAACCCGAGGGCACCCACTCCCGGGGTGTTGCCACCAGACGGGGTGTCTCCCCTCACCCAGAGGAGGGGTGTGGGGGCCTCACTGCCCCCGAGTGGCAGACAGTGCCCTGGGTGCCCCGTGCCCACACCTGGCGGCAGGGGACAGTGGCTGGCTTCATAGCCACTTTTTCTTAATGACCTGGGGTCCAGGAAAAGCAGGGTATTATGTTGTTTCCTCCCCGACTCCCCGCAGTGAGAAAGAGGGGATGGATGGAGTGGTTTACAGTAAAGCCATGTCTGCCCCCAGGCCACGAGGGCCCCCCCCCAGGCCTCTCCCTGCCCCTCCAGGCTGGCTCCCCTCCCCCGGCCCAGCTGACCTGCGCCAGCACACCCTGGACGGGCTTCGGGTGGGGTGGCCGCTTCAGCACCATGGACAGTGGCTGCCACCAGCACTGCTGCCCTCGTCAGCTTCCTCCTGGCCTCAGGCGGCATTTGAGTGCACTGGAGAAGAGCTCCTTGGAAAGCACCCCAGCTGCTGCCTGAGAGGCCAGGGAGCCTCCGGGGGCTTTGGTGTGGGTGCCGGGTCTGCAGCCAGTGCCGGGGCTGAGCAGCCTGCGTGGAACGGGGCCTCCGTACCGCAGAAGGGGCTTGGGGGGCTGCCTTTGTGCCACGCCCCCAGGGGAGGCTGTGGGCTGCAGCATGAAGCCTGAGGGCCTGAGGAAAGGTAGCACTTCCCCCAGACAGATGGAGGGGCTTCCTAGGCAGGACCGGTTGTGTGGGTGGGGAGGTGCTGGCCAGGGAGGCCCAGCCCCACAGATATAAGGATATAAGGAGGGGAGCAGAGGTGGCGGCCACACGGCCCAGCCGTGTGGGCCTGGCGGGTGCCCTTGAGGGCATTGAGTTTGGGGTGTGAGGCCAAGGTGGGGTCCTGTGCTTGAGGGGGTCCCTCGACAGATGGGACCCCACCGCTGAGGGGTCCCCAGCCCACGGGGTGGTGGGGCAGGCCAGCCCAGGCCCAGCAGGTGCCTTCCTGCATGGGGCGTCCCTGTGGTCCCCCTACCCGGTCTGTCAGATAAGGGGAGAATCGCTGAGGTCGTGGGCCAAGGTCCAGGCTGGTCGTGGAGCCTGGTGGTGAGTTCTTCGCTGCTGGCCAGGCCTTGGGACCTGGTGGAGCCTCCCTGTCTAAGGGATACCCTGTGGCAGAGACCACCTCACTGAACCGTAGCCCCCAGCTGCACGGCCCCCACCCTGGCTGAGTCCCCAGCTGTTCCTGCCGCCCTCTGGCGACCAGGTCCCCTCCCAGCGCTGCGTGTCAGCCTGGCTTCTCTGACATGTGGTGGACATTGATTCTAACATGTAGAAGTTGGTTCAAAACCTAGAGGAATTTTTAATTAAAACCCAGAAACCCCGTCTGTGTAATTAAGTCTCCAGAAGTCACCGGGCTCCGTGTGATGTGGCCAGTTGGCACTGCCTATCCTCAGCTGCCCATGGGAGCATGACCAGGGATGGTGTGAGTCATGAGCGCTGTGAAGTGATTGAGCCTCTCCCTGCCCGGGCGGGACCATGGGGCCTGGGCTGGCTGCTCCCTCTCTGGGCAGAGCCATGTGGGGCGCTGGAGTCCAGCTCCTCTTTGGTGGCCCCTGCCCAGGGCAGGGAGGGCTGGGTGGCTGCCTGTCCCGCCTGGTCGACGAGGCCCCTGACATGTCTGCCTGTCTGTGCCCTGTTGCCAGAGCCTTCCAGAGGCCCTCTGGCACTCCCCTGGCACCGTGCCCCCACAGCCATGTCAGCAGGCACAGGCTGGGGGCCCTCTCCGGCTTGGGGACACCTATGGAGCACTTTCCAGTGTTGGCAGGTCTGATTTTGGGCTGGGTGCTGGGGAAGGCAGAAGGCAGAGGATCTACCCTGGGCAGGGATCCTGCAGACTCGAGCTGGGACTTGGGCTGGGTGGCCTGGCTGTGTGGCCTCGGGCAGGCACTCAGTGTCTCTGTGCGCCAGCGTCCTCTGGTCCCCAGCCAGGGTGAGCTGGCATCTGTTAAACACTGGGTTGCAGGCAACTTGCACTGCTGTTGTTACTGGCACAGAGAGCAGGAGGGGGCCTGCAGGCCTGGCCCTGGTCTGCCCGCCCAAGGCTTCACCAGCGGTGTGTGTGGCCCTGACTCCTGTTCGGTCGAGACAGCCCCCCACCCCTACCAGAGCCAGGTGGTCCTAGGGGTGGGTGGGGAGGGCCCCCCGGCCCCCTCCTGGCCGCCCCTTGTGCCCAACTGCCGAGGTTTGGGAAGGGTCTCAGTGGCCCAGCGGAGGGAGCCAAGGTGTTGAGGCAGGACCCTGGCCTGGGGACCCCAAGCCTGGCTGCCCTTGAGGAGATGCTGGGGGCACCACTCACCCCAGCCAGCCTCCCTGCACCCGTGGGCAGGGCGTGGGCAGCTCTCATGGGTCCTGGCACAGACCAGCTCCCCTCCACTGTTGCGGCTAGGGTCCCGGTCAGGCCCCTGTAAGCAGCCCCAGGACCTGGAGATGCCTGCCCCTCCCATCCCACTGGGCTTGGGGTCTGGGCCAGGGTCCAGAGGCCAGTGCCCCCTCAGTGCCAGGGGAGGCCATGCTCTAGCCTTGGCTAAAAGTCTTGAGGTGGCTGGGGGGGTGCCAGGGCAGGCAGCTGGTGGTCACTCTGATGCCAGGAGACCCTCGTGGCAGGCAAGCCAGGTGCAGGGAGGGCGTGCATATTCACACAGTAGAGTCCCATGTCTGGGTGGCCTTGCAGTTTAGGGAACCCCCAGCTCCGGCCTGGGCGATCTTGCAGGGGGTTCTCTGAGTGGACCTGGGGGCAGGCCCAGGAGAAACCAGGCAGTGGGCTGCAGACATCAGGAGGTGGGTCCCTGAGTCCGAGGGGGCAGAGGGCAGCCAGGGTGCGCTGGAAACCCGCCTGCTGTCCTGGACTGTTTGCTGGTGTGGGGGATGGGCAGAGAGCTTGGAGAGATGGGACAGAGAAGGGTCCCAGGCACCCACGGGATGGACAGCTCCCCCATTGGCTAGAAGGGCAGACTGGGGCCTGGCGAGGTGGGCTGGACTACAGAGCCCAGGTTGGGCTACACTGCTAACCTGCCGGGGGTCAGGGCAGGCTGGGGGGAGGGTGGCGCCACTTGCAAGACCAAGGGTCCAGCCAGGCTCAGGGTCCCAAGCCACGGAGCACACCTCCCCACCAGGTCTGACCTCCCCTGCTGGGGTCCTGTTCCCCTGCTGGGCAGTGCGTCCTCTCCTGGCAGGGAGTGGCGGGTATTTGGCGGGTGTTTGCCTCCATGCAGGCGGGTTGTCCAGACAGCCTGTTCTGTTTAACCAGGAACAATATCCGCCACCTAGGAAATTACAGCCCTGGGAGATGCACAAAGACAGTCGGTGAGCAGCCAGCCCCCTGCAGAAAGGTGACCCTGGGGGGAGGACAGAGCTGCCCGCCCTCTGTAACTCCCTGGGGCTGGTGCTGGGTCAGGGGGCCCGGAGAGGCCAAGGGGCCCAGGACTGCTTCCTTGGCTTTCACACCGTGGCCTTGGCCACCCTGTGAGCACAGCCCTCCCCAACCCCCCCGGACTCCCTTGTCCAGCCGGGCAAGGACAGCACACAAGGAGGCCTGTCTTTATGGCCGTGAACAAGCTGACTTACTCTGTACCCGCTGGGCACGTGGGGGTGTGCCACGGGTGTGCGGCACAACTTGTAGCCGAGTCTGTCCCCCACCCACCCTTGCTGTCCCAGGGGAGGGGCAGGTGCTGGGCTGGGAGGGCTCCGTGTGGCCCCTGGTCGTGCCTGGCCCCGTGGCAGCGCATGGAGGGTCAGGCCCTGGAGCTGCCTTAGCTGGAGGCTGATTTCTGTCTTCCGCAGCCACGTCACAGCAGAGGCCCTTGTTAGAGCTGAACCCATTAAGTGTAATTATGACACTCTTGGCGGGAACATGTAATTACATTGGTGGCCCGGAGCCACAGTGCTCTGCAGCGTGAGCCAGGGGCCTCAGCGGTGGAATGTTGACCTGCCAGGAAGCTGGGGGGCCCTGACTTTGTGGGAGGGGAGAGGGGCCCAGGAGGCTTGCGGGGCTCCCTCGGAGGAGGGGTGCACGTGAGGGCGGCTCCAGGCCAGCCCGACGGGTTGGGGGGCAGGGAAGCCCCCAGTTGCCAAGCCTGTCCACCTCCTGAAGAGGCCCCACATGTCCCCAAGCCCATCCCAGTCTCTGACCCGTCACAGCTGCCCTGGACCCGCCACCTCCAAGAGTTGGGGCTGCCCAGAGCCCCAATCCTAGTGCCACACACAGTGGCGCTTTGTTGAGTGTGGCCACGTGCAGGGCAGGGGCCCTAGGCTGCTGCCATTGTCTGAGGCCGGCTCCCTGCTCAAGGTCATCCGTGAACCCAGGCCTGAGTCCAGCTGCCACCAGCCGCCCCCCAAGCCAGCCACGAGGGTGGGTGCCCCCGTCCCTGTCGCCCTCCTGGGTCCCCTCCATATCCAGGAAGGTGGGGGCTGTGGGGCTATTTGCTGACAAGCTGGTGTTTCCCAAATGCTGAAGTCTTCCCTTTAAGAAAGGTCACTCCTCCTAGCACTCTGGGAGGCCGAGGCGGGAGGATCGCTTGAGCTCAGGAGTTCAAGACCAGCCTGAGCAAGAGCGAGACCCCGTCTCTTTTTTACAATAAAAATAAAGATAAAAAAAATAATAAAGAAAGGTCACTCCATCAGCTCCCTGCAGTCTGGGCAGGTGCTGGTGGCTGGTCTTGGGCCTCGGGGAGGGGCCTCGGAAAGCCCAGTCCAGGCCCCCAGGGCGAGGTGTGTCAGGGCGGGGCGTGGATTCCCAGTGGGGTGCGTGGGTGTGCCCCCGTGCTCCAGCCCCGGGGCCCTCCCAGCTCTGGGGGGCCCTGCCTGCAGCCACCCAGCTAGGGAGCCCCCCACGCAGCCTGGGCCCCATCAGGCGGCGGGGCCGGACGTCCCTCGTGGTGCGGCTGGGGCGCACCCCTGCCCAGGACGACTGGCTGTGCGCGGAGCCCTGGCGCCACCTGGTGGCCGCCTTCGGGGTGGACCGGTGCCGTGCGGGGCGCAGCCTCGAGGGCCCAGGGCACTGAGGTCCCCACCCGGGCTGGACGCCCCTCGAGGGGTGCGCTGGCCGATCGGGTGAGCACGTGGGGGCCCTGGGGGCTGGTCCTGGTCTGCTTCCGCGGAGTCCTTGACCTGCCGCCGCCAGCACGTGGTTCGAGCACGTCAGCATGCTTGTCATCATGCTCAACTGCGTGACCCTGGGCATGTTCCGGCCCTGCGAGGACGTCGAGTGCCGCTCCGAGCGCTGCACCGTCCTGGAGGTGAGCGCGTGGGCGGGGGTCAGGCTGCCCTTGGGGGTCGCCTGCTCCCTGACCCCGGCTCCCCCCAGGCCTTCGACGACTTCATCTTTGCCTTCTTTGCGGTGGAGATGGCCGTCAAGATGGTCGCCCTGGGGCTGTTCGGGCAGAAGTGCTACCTGGGCGACACGTGGAACAGGCTGGACTTCTTCATCGTCATGGCAGGGTATGGCACCTGCGCCCCGTCCGGTCAGGCTCAGATGAGCCCACGGGGTGACCTCAGGGGACCCTGGCCAGGCAGAGTGAGAACCCCCCATACAGGGGTGCCCCACCCAGGCAGAGAGATGCGAGGTGTGTTCTGGAGGGGTCCAGATGGAACCCAGGTGTCCGTCAGGGACTCTGGAGACCCTCCCTCCTAGGCACAGTTCTGGCAGGTGGCTGCAGGTCAGTGCCACCACCTGTGCCAGCAGCAGGGGCATCGGGAGCAGACGGGGTGTCCTGTGAGTCTTGAGGGACCTCCCAGTGGTGACAGGGTCGTGTTCCTCCTGCTTCGGGGCCCAGCCTGGGAGGGTGCAAGGCCCTCAGGGGTGTGGCCACCCGACAGGCTGGCAGGCTGCCACGGAGAGTGCTGTGGCCATGGGCCCCCCCTGTGCCCCACCCCCATCCGCTGAGCCGCCTCCTGCTCTGCCCCTCCCCCAGCATGATGGAGTACTCTCTGGACGGACACAACGTGAGCCTCTCTGCCATCCGGACCGTACGTGTACTGCGGCCCCTCCGGGCCATCAACCGCGTGCCCAGTAAGCACCCCAGCCCTGCCCCAGCTTGAGACAGGCAGGCCTGAGTGGCCCACCAGCCCTGCGGAGCCCTCACCTGGGACTGGGAGGCTCCAGCACGGGGGCACGAGGGGCTGGCCCTCCTACTTGCCGTGGACCCTGCAGGCATTGACACTTTTTTTCTGATGAAGATCGACCTGGCTGGTGTAGTGGACTGTCAGGATTCCCAGGGTCCTGGCCCCCATGGTGTAAGTGACAGGGGCTACTCTGAACCTTAGGCTCCTCATCTGTCTGGTATGTTGGGTGAGGCTGAGGGTTGAGCAGATCCCTGGTGGCTTTGCTGTCTGGCCCATCCCAGTGTGGCCCAAGGCTGGTGGAGGCACACTGGTGAGTGCGGCTCAGCTCTCCTGGGGGCTCTGCAGCCCACCCCTCCCTCCTAGATGAGGCAGCCAAGCTGAGGGCCCATGCTGTCTCCCAGCTCAGAGGGAGCGAGCAGGAGAGCCTGCCATCGTCCCGAGGACAGCTCCCCACCACCCCCGACACTGGCACCACCTCTGGCCCCCACCCCCAAGGGAAGAGGGGAAGCAGACTGGCCTGGTCTGGCATGTTAGGGAGGCCAGAAACCCTCCAGGCCGTGGCCAGCAGCTGTGAGGAGGGGCCAGGTGGAGCAGACCTCCGTGCGTGACTGTGTGTGGGCAGGGTGGGGGAAAGCATCCAGGAAAGAGTATGTCCAAACACTGGTCACCTACCTGCATCAGCAGATGGTTTGAGATTTTCCTTTGAAGCGTTCAGAGCTGCGGCTGAGTTCAGCTGCTGCGTTTCCTGGGGGCCGTGTAGTGGGTGTGTGCACACCTGTACATGTGTGGGCATACCCACAGCCTTCCCAGCTGCCCAAGCTGGGTGGTCTTGGTGCTCAGGGCTTGGCCTGCAACAGACCCCACCTACCACCAAAGTGGCACCCCCCCCAGGGCAGGCACTTCCCCTGGGCTGCTGGCTCCACCAAAGGGCATCTGGGTCAGGATTGCACCGTTGGCCCCGAGTCTTCCTTCCACCCGCCTGCCTGGCTCAACCTTGTGGATCAAGCGGGGCTCAAATGTATGACCCAATTTCCCCTACTGTAACATCGGGGTACGGTGGTACCCCTGGCCCCAGGCGTGGTGAGTGTGAGGTGAGGTAGTGCACGTGTGGCTCCTGGTTTCCACTGCATGCTCAGTCTGCTCAGCACAGAGCCTATGGCAACCTCTGTCTGGGCCCACGTGTCAGAGCAGTGAAGCAACATAGCACAGCCCCCTTCCACAGATGTTCACCTTTCAGGTTAAATTCCCAGAGGGGCCAAAATTGCTCCCAGCAGCCTGGCCTCCTCCTGGGGGCATGCTCCTGTCCCACAGAAGGTAATTCTCACAAACAGTCCACATGCTTCTCATAATAAGTCCCAGGACATGTCCAGGGCTGCATCCCATTCTGTCTGTCTGGGGTCTACTCTGACCCCTGGATCATCTGTGATCTTTGAGCCAGCTGCTGTCTGGCCAGGGCAATGCTCACTGATTCTGTCCCCAGTGAACTTCTTCCTCTTGGCCGTTTCTGAGACTTCACTGTCTCTCCTGGCTCTGACTCAGCCCCATGCTCTGAGGAGCCCATTTGGCCGTTGCCACCCCAGGTGGTTATCCGTGAGGCCTTAGTAGCCGGCCCCATGGCCCAGGGCTCTGCCTGCAGCCTTGGCCCCACCCTTGCTTAAGGGCTGGGAAAAGGAGCCTTGTCCTTCCTGAGTTCTGGGAGGAAGGCAGGCCCAGGAAGGAGCAAGGGACCTGTGAGGTGTTGGCTGACCCACTTGCTGGGTTAATCTTGAGTTCACATAGCCACAGCACCCAGGAACAAGGGCTTCCTGAACCCCATCCCTGCTGCGGAGACCCCCAGAGGCAGCCCACAGCCCGAGGTGCTGCGTCCCTGAGGCTGCTGTGCCCCTGAAGGAGCCTCAGTCCGTTCTGGGTGTGGGTCTGACCCAGGAGTGGCGGCGCCCCTCGTGGCCTGTGGTGTGTGGGAGGGGGAGCTCTGGTCACGGAGGGGCCTGACCTGTGTCAGCACTCGGTGTAGACACCCATTTGTGGTGGTATGGACACCCATTTGTGAAGAGTGGGCCAGGCTCAGGGCTCTGGGAGGGGCCGGGAGCCTGCAGGATGCTCTCGGAGGGCTAGCTGTGGTGCCCCCGGCCCTGTGCCCGCAGGCATGCGGATCCTGGTCACCTTGCTGCTGGACACGCTGCCCATGCTTGGAAACGTGCTCCTGCTCTGCTTCTTCGTCTTCTTCATCTTCGGCATCGTTGGCGTCCAGCTCTGGGCAGGCCTGCTGCGCAACCGCTGCTTCCTGGATAGCGCCTTCGTCAGGTGTGCACGCCCCGCCCCATGGGAGGCCCCGCCCAGCTGGCCCCACCCACCCTCAGGCCCCGCCCCAGGCGGCCCAGCCCGCGGGCTTCCCCTTCCTGAAATACAAGCTTGGCTTCTGGCTTCAGAGTCTGTGTCTACTCTCCTGGGTGGTTCTGTTTCTATTTCTGCTTGTCTTGGTCTTCGTCTCCCCTCGTGTGTCCGCGTGGGGGCTGAGGCTCTGCTGTCTTCAGCATCAGGCACTTCCTGCCAGGGTGACAGCAAGGGGGGTGGGGGTGCACATTCACCTCTCAGTGCCTGACCTATGGGCGTGGCCGGCCTGCATGGGTGGGGGAGCACGAGGCTGAAGGCGTGCCCAGGGCACGTGGGCGGACGCTCTAGAGCCTGTGTGTGCAGTGGAAGGAGGCCCCCAGCGAGCATGAGCAGGTCAGCGGTGCACTGGGCAGGCAGGGCCCAGGAGGAGGCCGGCAGGTGGCAGGCCCAGGTGCTACAGGGCGAGCTCTCGGGGCGCCAAGGGTGAGGCAGCTTCACCGCACGCCTGGGGCAGCTTGCTCTGTGTGTTGGGTGTGTGGTGCTGTGACAGCAGCATCTGCAGTCCAGGAGGCCTGCCTGGAGGGGAGCTGAGTTGGTCCTGCTGCCTCTGCCTTAAGGACAGTGCCCCGCAGATGCCAACCGGGCACTTCCCACCTTCCCTTGCTGCCTCGTTGCAGCCAGGGAGGCCCTCCCAGTGGAGCCCCTTCCCTCAGACCCTGCGCCGTGGTGTACCCGCGTGCACGACATCGTCCCTTCCCCCTGGACAGAGGGCCTCTGTACCTCTTATCCTGGCCCAACATGTCCTCTCCCTCTGCGGCCCTCAAAGAAGACAGGTGTCTGGAGGTGGCTGCAGTGCTGTGAGGCTCCTTCCCCAGGCCCCACAGATGCCCCTATTGCCCCTCCGCTCTCCAGCTCCAGGGTCGGACAAAGACAGGTGCTGTGAACCCCTAGGCCGCTGCCCACGGGCGAGGTGTCCTCTGCTCTCTGGGTCCCGGGTGTCACCCGCAGGTGCTCACTGGGGGAGGGTGGAGGAGGGGCCCACCAGTCCCCTGCTCAGGAGGGGGCAGGGACCACTGGAGGACAAGGGGTGTGCCAGTTCCCTGCTGGCTGTGGGTGGCGGCAGCAGTGAGGTGGGCTCAGGGTGGGGTCTGCTTTGTGCTTGTCCTCCATGGGTTGTGCCTGTGTCACCTTGCGTGCCCCACCCGTCTATCTGAGGCCAGTGCCAGGTGAGGGAATGGTCCGATTGACAGGGTCACTATGGGCTCATACAGGCAGGGGCAACGTGGCAGAACTGAATGTAGGCTCAGAGGGGCCCCGGCGAGTGGGGGCTGGTGGCGGGGGGTGGGGTGCGAGAGCCACACATGCTTAGCACCAAGGCCCCCTGATGGTTCCCCCGTCCCTGACCTTGGCTGTGCCCACCATCCACCAGGAACAACAACCTGACCTTCCTGCGGCCATACTACCAGACGGAAGAAGGCGAGGAGAACCCGTTCATCTGCTCTGCGCGCCGCGACAACGGCATGCAGAAGTGCTCGCACATCCCTGGCCGCCGAGAGCTGCGTGTGCCGTGCACGCTGGGCTGGGAGGCGTACGGGCAGCCCCAGGCCGAGGGCGTGAGCGGCACTGCCCGCAATGCCTGCATCAACTGGAACCAGTACTACAACGTGTGCCGCTCAGGCGACTCCAACCCACACAACGGCGCCATCAACTTCGACAACATCGGCTACGCCTGGATCGCCATCTTCCAGGTGGGCAGCTGGGGCTCGGGGCTCGGCTTCCCCGTCCACAGTGGGGCACCGAGGAAGCAGGACAGGGACCCCTGAAAGGAGCCCCACTGGCAATTCGCGATCCCGCTTGGGGAGCGGGTGCAGGGCTCGCCCCATCAGCCCCACCGCCCTCTGCAGGTGATCACGCTGGAGGGCTGGGTGGACATCATGTACTACGTCATGGATGCCCACTCCTTCTACAATTTCATCTACTTCATCCTGCTCATCATCGTGAGTGCAGGCGTTCACAACAGTGGGAAAGTGGTGTCCGTGGGGTGGGGGTGGGGCAAAGGCAGGCAGCACAGGGTCCTGGGGTGGGCAGAGGGGCTTCGGTCCAGCCTCCAGCGGGAGGAGTGGACAGGGCAGGGAGGACAGGCTGGCAGGGGTGGGCTGTGGCCAGAGAGGCCAGGAGGCCTGTGCAGTCGCTCGGACAGGCCCAGGTGTCCCAGGACCATCTATCTGGGTCACAGCTATCCACAGCGTGTGTGGCCCTAGGTGTGTCCTTCATCTGGTCCTTTCAGTGACCTTGTGGTATCCAGGAAGGCTGGGTCAGTTAGTCGGCCAAAAACATTAGTGAGGCCCTGGGTGTACCAGAGCCACCCTGCAAGGACCCAGCAGGTAACAGAAACAGACAGACGCCCTCACCTTGTTCTTGGACGGCAAACAAGTCGCTGCGCAGTGACCCATGCTAAGGAGGAAAGCAGGTCGCGGGGGGGCCGGAGAAAGCCCGATGAGGAGGGGAGACTGGGCGCAGTCAAGAGGGTCCTGCGGAGAACAAACCCGCAGGAGGAGGGGGCGAGCCACAAGGATGACCTGGTAAAAAGGTTCCAGGTCTCTGCTCCATCCCACAGATAGGCAGGAAGCACCTTCCATGTGCCACCCATTCCAGATGCCAGGGGTCACAGGAACCCCGCCCATCACAGGGCATCCCCGCCCATCACAGGGTATCTCCTCTGGTCCTGGTCCTGGCGTGGGCAGCACACAGTGGGGCTCAGAGTCACATCAGGGATGTGCTGGCTCACTGCCGCCTGCCCGCCCCGCCACAGGTGGGCTCATTCTTCATGATCAACCTGTGCCTGGTGGTGATCGCCACACAGTTCTCGGAGACGAAGCAGCGGGAGAGCCAGCTGATGCGGGAGCAGCGGGCGCGACACCTGTCCAATGACAGCACACTGGCCAGCTTCTCGGAGCCGGGCAGCTGCTACGAGGAGCTGCTCAAGTATGTGGGCCACATCTTCCGGAAGGTCAAGCGGCGCAGCCTACGTCTCTATGCCCGCTGGCAGAGCCGCTGGTGCAAGAGAGTGGACCCCAGCAGCACCCTGCACGGCCAGGGCCCCAGGCACCGGCAGCACCAGGTGGGAGGGCGTGCAGCCTCCATCCACCACCTGGTCTACCACCACCACCACCACCACCACCACCACTACCACTTTAGCCACAGCAGCCCGCGCAGGCCCAGCCCGGAGCCGGGCACCGGTGACACCAGGCTGGTGCGGGCAGGTGGACCCGCCTCGCCACCCTCCCCAGGCCGTGGGCCACCCGACGCGGAGTCCGTGCACAGTATCTACCATGCCGACTGCCACGTGGAGGGGCCGCAGGAGAGGGCCCGGGTGGCGCACGCTGCGGCCACTGCCGCTGCGAGCCTCAAGCTGGCCACAGGGCTGGGTGCCATGAACTACCCCACCATCCTGTCCTCAGGGGCAGGTGGTGGCAAAGGCGGCATCAGTCCTGTACCTGAGGGGACTCAGGCCAGCAGGCCACTGGGTGCCCAAGGGCACAGCCCCTCGAGCTTGGGCAGCCCCGACCCCTACGAGAAGATCCAGCACGTGGTCGGGGAACATGGTAAGGAACCCCAGCCCCACCCTGTGGAGGAGGCCGGGACCCAGGCAGGGGGTGGGGCAGGGCCCCCAGGATGTCCCTGTATCCCGCTCTGGGCACCCTCAGGAGTCCGGCTGTGAAATGGGCCTGCTGTGCCTCTGCAGCTCATAAGATGGGAGGACAGTGAGACCCTGTGTCCATCTGTCCATAGCAAGCTCCAGGCACTGACAGCTCAGTGGGGTGCGAACGTTTGCTGGGAGGTGGCGTCTGAGTCTGGCAAAGGAGACCTGTAGAAACCTCAGGGCCATGTCTCGTTGCCCCTGCCCGGCCCCGAGAGGGACCTTATGCTCTTGTCCATGGCCTGGCAACTTCCCTGAAAGACTTGCAGAGATTTTAGTGGCCATGGGTATTGGCCTCCTTTCTAGGTGGGGAGACTGAGGCTGGGGCAGTGGGGGAGGGGAAGACAAAGTCACAGAGTCACTAAGCGTTGGAGAAAGAGGGGCTGCCAGAGGGCCCTCCCACCCAGGGCCTTGGCTTCAGCCCACCTTGGACTGACAGTTGAATGGGAGGCGCTGGAACCCCCAGACGGTCGGGGTCCATGTGGACTTGGAGGCACTCCCAGGTTCTGTGTGCAGACGTGTAGATGGCAGGTGAGGGCGTGTGTGTCTGCCGTGGTGGGGCCGTGCCGTGAGCAAGGGTGCCAGGCCACCGTGTGTCTCGTGCACCGGTGCCCAGGCTGTGCGAGTGACAATGTGTGATGGGCATGACTCCTAGCCCTGTGCTGCCTGTGGTGGCCGTGGAGCCCTTGAATTGCAGGAGCCCAACCGCGGCATGCTGCCGGTGTGAGGTTTGCACGCGGCCGCGAAGACTGGGCGTGGAGAAGGAGCACAGCTTGGTTCGTTGGTCATCTTTGTGAAAGTTCCACGTAGGAGTGATGATAGTTTCGATGGGTTGAATAGAACGCTGAAGTCAACTTCACCTGTGTGCAGGGGCAACCAGAAAGTGGCTTGTGTTGTATTTGTGTGGACAGCACAGCTCTGGGGCAGAGTGCAGCTGTTAATATATGCCCAGGTGTGAATGTGCCCAGGTACTAATACATGCCCAGGTGTGAGTGTGCCCAGGTATACACCTAGGTGTTCATATGAGTGTGCCAGGTGCGTGTGCACCCAGGTGTTAATGTATGCCCAGGTGTGTGCCCTGGTGTGAGCCCAGGTGTGTGTGCATGTGTGCATCTAGGTGTTAATGCAAGTATGCCCAGGTGTGTATACCTGGGTTTTCATGAGTGTGCACAGCTGTGTGCCCAGGTGTCCATGTGAATGTGCCTAGGTGTGTGTGTGTATGCTTAGATGTGTATAAGAGTGTTCTCAGGTGTATGCCTTCATGTATGTGTGTCCTACTGGTGTCTTGTGTCTGCTGTAGCAAAATACCACCAACTGAGGGGCTTATAACAGCAAAAACATATCCTCTCACAGTTCTGGAGGCAGAAATCCAAAGTCCAGGTGTCACAGGGTTGGTTCCAGGGAGGACCCTCCCTGCCTCCGCTGGTTTCTGGTGGTCTGGCAGGTGTCGGCAGCCCTCAGCTATGGACATGTCACTGTGGTCTCTGCCTCTCTCTTCCTGTGGCCGTGTCCCTGTGTGCATGTCTTTGTTTTTTCTGCACATAAGGGCACCTGTCGTGGGTTAGGGCCCTTTGTACTCCAGGGTGATGTCGTCTTTATTAATTTCATCTGCAGAGACCCTGTTTTCACATACGGCCCCATTCTCAGGTTCCAGAGTTTAGGAGTTGGATGGATCTTTATGGGGGACTTGTTTACCCCACAGCCTGTGTGGGCCTGTGTTCCTGGGCGCTCCTGTTGCAGCACTGCTGAGCAGGCCTGGCGCTGTCTGTGCCCTTCTCCTACAGGACTGGGCCAGGCCCCCAGCCACCTGTCAGGCCTGAGTGTGCCCTGCCCCCTGCCCAGCCCCCAGGCGGGCACGTTGACCTGTGAGCTGAAGAGCTGCCCATACTGTGCCAGCGCCCTGGAGGACCCGGAGTTTGAGTTCAGCGGCTCAGAGAGCGGAGACTCAGATGGCCACGGGGTCTATGAGTTCACGCAGGATGTGCGGCATGGTGACCGCCGGGACCCCGTGGAGCCACCCCCAGCGGCGGGCACGCTGGGCCAGGGCAGCACACAGCGGCGGGTGGCCTCGGGCAAGCCAGGCAGGCTGGGCCGCCTCTGGGCCACCTTGGGCAGCAAGCTGCGCCGCATCGTGGACAGCAAGTACTTCAGCCGTGGCATCATGGCAGCCATCCTCGTGAACACGCTGAGCATGGGCGTCGAGCACCATGAGCAGGTGGGAGGGACAGGCCAGGACGGGTAGTCAGCAGGGAGCGTCTGTGCGTCCTGGAGAGTTCAGCCTTTTACGGGGCCACAGACGGGTCCGTGGGGGTTGGGACAGGGATGGCCTTGGGTCCAGGAGGTCTGTTGTGGGAATTTTTGTCACGCACTGAACAAACGCTCATGGCTCCCTGCAGGCTGGACCTCTGCTGAGCGGCCAGCCCAGACCAGCTCTAGTCCGAGGGCCTCCCGGTGTTGGGGTGGGACAGTGAGACCACCAGAGACCCCCAAGGATGAGGGTGCCCAGAGGCGCAGGGCCCGAGGGTGTTCACTCCGCCATCCAGCTGGGGTGCCCCTGGGTGGCCTGGGTTAGCCCTTGTGAGGAGGAGGACTCCGTGCCCAAGAGGAAGAATCGGGGGGTGGTGCCTGGGCCCCCCCTCCCCTGCTGTCATCCGGATGCTGTAACCCCATGCAGCTGGCCCTCCTCGGCCCTGCCTGGGACAGGGGCAGAGCTGGGGTGAGCAGGGAGAGGCCACCCTCTCCGGGGCCAGGGCCAGCTCCTGCCCCCACCACTGCTGTGTTCACTTTTCACGACCGAGTTGCTCTGGGCTTTCTGAGCCGCCGACACTGTTGTCTTACCTCTTATCATAGAGCAGTTTAGGGAAAACCCGACCACATGGTCTTGGGCAGGCCCCAGGCCAGGAGCTGTCTTGTGAGGGTGAGGTCCATGGCAAGGACAGTGACTCTCGGGTCGGCAGGGCCTGGGGGAGCCAGGGAGAGTCAGGGCAGGCTGGGTGTCCAGCCGGGGGACGCCCCTGGCATCCTGCTCTCCTCTGCTGGACAGTGGCTGACTAGGCTCCTCCTCCTCCTGAGATGCTGTCGCAGGCCCCGGGTCCCTTGGGTCCTTGCTGCAGCCAAACCTGCTCCCAGATCAGTGCTGAGAGGGGAAGGAGCCTCTGGTGTGGCCCCCTGACGGCCCCCCTCTGCCCACAGCCTGATGAGCTGACCAACGCCCTGGAGATCAGTAACATCGTGTTCACCAGCGTGTTTGCCCTGGAGATGCTGCTGAAACTGCTGGCCTGCGGCCCGCTGGGCTACGCCCGCAACCCCTACAATATCTTTGACGGCATCATCGTGGTCATCAGGTGGGTTCCCGTCCCCTGCCCAGGCCAGCAGGGAGCTGCACTCGCAAGCAGACACCCACCCACAGCAGAGCCCCCATCCACAGCGAGGCACGCCCATGACAGCACTTCGTGGCAGCCCATGGAAAGGGGGTGTCCTGGGACCCTGATCACCTACGGGACTGTCTTGGGCAGAGAGTCCCCTCCCTGGGACTATAGCCCTCCCCCCTGTGGGCACTACTGGTACACACTGTCAGCTGCATCTGAGGTGGATGTTTCTAGAACCTACTAGAGCCGTTCCCTGCAGGAACAGAGCTGGTGCTTAGTGGCCTTTTGGCCTCAGGACTGAACTGTGTTTAGGGCTCAGCCCTCGTGACAAAGACCAGCTTAAAAGGCTGAATCACACTTGCCTCTGGGGGCATTTGCTATAATAAAAACAAACCAGCAGGGTCAGGAGAATTCAAGGGGTCCCCCCACCTTATCCCAAGAGGAGGCAGAGCCCTCAGGGGTGAAAGGGTCTTGCACCCTGGCAGGGAGGAGGGTGACCAAGAACAGACAAGCCTGGCGTGGCTCAGAAGGGGCAGGGCAGGAGAATGCCCTCGGTTGGGAAGTTTCCCTGACCCGGCCAGAGCCGGGGCTTCCGGGGGTTAAGGGGGAACGGTGGCTGATTGGGCAGCTTCTGAGATGCTACCGCAGCCCCTTGAGCACCTAGATGCCGCGGAACCTGCTCCCAGGCCACAGGATGGAGTAGAGGCCACTGTGGCTCCCAGGCTGGCAGTCCTGCTCCCGGCTCGAGGAGAGCTGGGGTCAGGGATCGGACACCCTGACCCTCACCCCTGGCGCCCGCCCACAGCGTCTGGGAGATTGTGGGGCAGGCGGACGGCGGGCTGTCGGTGCTGCGCACCTTCCGGCTGCTGCGGGTGCTGAAGCTGGTGCGCTTCTTGCCGGCGCTGCGGCGCCAGCTCGTGGTGCTCGTGAAGACCATGGACAACGTGGCCACCTTCTGCACGCTGCTCATGCTGTTCATCTTCATCTTCAGGTGGGCGGCGGGCGGCCTGTCCCTCTGAGCCCGCCGGGCCTTCCTGACGGGGCTGCTGGGGGCAGCTGGGGGCGCAGGCAGGGAGTGCAGAGCCGGGCCTGCTCCTGCATGACCCCCCAAAGAGCAGGGCTCTCCCCTCTGCTGGCCCTAGGGCATCTGCAGGAACTCAGTCTGCTTCCTTCACTCAAGCAGCATTGATTGGGCACCTACTGTGCGCCAGGCACTGGCTGACTTCCCAGACGGACAAGTCAGGGACCATGTTCAAGGCAGAGCAGCGTGTGGGGTGGGGTGTGCTGAGCGCCGTGGGCACCGGTCTGGGCCTGGGGCTCAGGACCCAGCGGGACTGAGGGAGGTGGGCGTGCCAGGTCCCGTGGCTGCTCAAAACCAGAGGGGCCTCCACGTGTCCGTCTGCCTCTGGCGTTGGTCTTCTCACGTGTCGAGTGGAAACTGCTCGCTGGGGGGGTGGGAGTCCCCTCTGAGCCAGAAAGCTCAGGGTGCCCAGAGTGGGAGGGAGGTGGGGCCGGGATGGCTAGAGCCACTGCCCCTCCCTCCTCTTTGTCCCTCCTCCTCCTCCCTGCCCATCCCTCCCTCCCCTCCCCCTCCTTTCTATCCTCCCCACCCCCGCACCTGCCTGCTCAGTACGCCGCCTCCCCCCCCTCAGCATCCTGGGCATGCACCTCTTTGGCTGCAAATTCAGCCTGAAGACGGACACTGGAGACACTGTCCCCGACAGGAAGAACTTTGACTCCCTGCTGTGGGCCATCGTCACCGTGTTTCAGGTAAAGTGGGGCGGGCTGTCCTGTGATGTAAATGGGCCCAGAACAGGCCAAGGCCGGAGCCGTGAGCAGTGATGAGGACGCCCCCAGGGAGGTGGGTGTGTGTGGCCTTCCAGCTGGCCCAGAGCTGCCCCGGCCAGAGGACGGAGGACGCACCGGCATTCCGGGGCCAAGCTGACCACCGGCCCCCACCCCACCCAGATCCTGACGCAGGAGGACTGGAACGTGGTCCTGTACAACGGCATGGCCTCCACCTCCTCCTGGGCCGCCCTCTACTTCGTAGCGCTGATGACCTTTGGCAACTACGTGCTCTTCAACCTGCTGGTAGCCATCCTGGTGGAGGGCTTCCAGGCGGAGGTGAGGGGGGTACTTCCAGGTGGGGGGGGCTTCCAGGCGGGCGGGGGTCTTCAGGTGGAGGTCGGGGGGAGCTTCCAGGCAGAGGTGGGGGCTTCCAGGCAGAGGGGCAGGAGCCCAGGGGTGGGAGTCCTGCCTGGACTGGCCTGGGGAGGCTGGGTCCCTTCACCCACCAGGAGTCTCACGCCCACCTTGTGCTTTGCGTGGCACAGGGTGATGCCAACAGATCTGACACAGATGAGGACAAGACGTCCACCAACTTTGAGGAGGACCTGGACAAGTTCAGAGATCTTCGAGCCATGGGTGCGCATGCGGACGGTCAGGGCAAGGCTGGTGGGTGGAGAAGGCGGGTCCTGGCATGGCAGAGCCCCCCGAGGCGAGGCTGGGCAGAGGAGTCCTGTCCCTGGGCACCCTGCTGGCTGGAGGGCCCACTCCCCTCCCGTCCCTTGCAGAGCTGAAAACGTACACGCTAGCGGTGACCCCCAACGGGCCCCTGGAGGGCCGAAGCAGCCTGCCCCCTCCCCCATTGTGCGCACGGCGGCCACACCCATGCCCACCCCCAAGAGCTCCCCACACCTGGACGTGACCCACGGCCTCCTGGACTCACGGCGCAGCAGCAGCAGCTCCATGGACCCCCAGCTGGGGGACCAGAAATCTTTGGTAGGGACCCCCTGCCCCAGTCCTCAGGTACTTCCAGGCTCTGCCTGCCTGGTCCTTATGGCCTTCCCCAGAGATAAGTGAGGGTCCCTCATGTTCTATAAAACCCTAGCCCTGGTGGCCGGGGGCCGTTTTTCTGAGGTGCGTGCAGATGGGCCAGAAGTAGAAGCTCACATGTGCACCTCGACAGCCTAGCAGGGATAAAAGCCGGCAGAGCACAGCGCAAACGTGTCAGAGGGGAAGACAAAAAGATGTACAGAAACAGCCTGCGAAGCAGGATGGCAGAGGGTCTGTGTGTCACCATAAACACACTCCAGCTCCAGCATCTCTGGGGGCTTTTGAAGCAAACTCTGGGAAATGCCACCCCCAACAGACAGATGCAGGGCTGGGGTGAGTGCCAGGGAACGTGTTAAGACAGGTAAGCGTGTCTGTAACAGGAAAGCCACAGCATCCCCAAGGTGGACAGGGATAGTTCAGGGAGGCCAACACTGGGCTCCTGCTGCATCCGGGAGTTGGAAATGAACAACAGAGGGTCTGAGCGAGCTGAGGAAAGTCCCTGGGTCTGGGTCCAGTTTTATATCCTACGACGGCAGCCAGACCTCCTCTCTGCAAGTCCGGAGTCTGGTGATGAGAAACTGACTCGGGCACCCCGGAGATCTAGGTCGGCAGCCCGGGGTGGTGTCTGAGGAGCCCTGAGTCCACAGCCTGCGCTTGGGCTGGCTCTGAGCTGGGCCTAGCCCCAAGGATAACCTGGGCTGCCCTCTGGCCTCGACCAGCCACAGAGCTGAGAGTGTCACCTGTGCTGGGTGAGTGCCCAGACACTCACCAGCTGTGTCTGCGGCTGTGTCAGCGTGTCTCCCCAGTGGGGTTGTCTGCACATTAAATGAGGTGATCCCCGAACAGCTTGGGGAGGTGCTCTGTGGTGCCAGCGATTGCTGTTAGGAGCAATGCTGCCATTGGGAAAGGACCCTCTGGCCCGGGAGCTCGGGTGCACAGGGGGTGTTCGGGGAGGATGCCGCAGGCCCGCATCCGCCCCGCTTACCCCCCACCCTCGCAGGCCAGCCTCCATGGCTCACCCTGCACCCCCTGGAGCCCCAACGGCGCCTGGAGCAGCCGGCGCTCCAGCTGGAACAGCCTGGGTCGCGCACCCAGCCTCAAGCGCCGCAGCCAGCGTGGGGAGCGTGAGTCGCTGCTGTCCGGCGAGGGCAAGGGCAGCACAGACGATGAGGCAGACGACGGCAGGCCCAGCGAGGGCACCCGCGCCACCCCACTGCGGCGCGCCGAGTCCCTGGGCCCCCGCGGCACACTCGATCTGCGGCCTCCACGGCCAGCTGCCCCTGTGCCCAGCAAGTCCCGCGACTGCAACGGGCAGATGGTGGCCCTGCCCAGCGAGCTCTTCCTGCGCTTTGACAGCCACAAGGAGGACCAGGCCGAGTTTGCCGACGATGTGGAGGATGTGAGTGGGTTGTGGGTGGGTGACCACAGCTGCTGCCCCCACCCACAGCCGCTGCCCCCACCACGCACACACCCACAGCCGCTGCCCCCCCACCCACAGCCGCTGCCACCACCCACACACCCACAGCTGCTGCCCCCCCGCCCACAGCCGGTGCCCCCCACCACCCACACACCCATAGCTGCTGCCCCCCCGCCCACAGCCGCTGCCCCCCCACAAGCTACAGCCATCCCCCCCATCTTGGGACTAGTTCCTTGAAGCAGAATTGAGACGGGGTCACAGGGCTCGTCATTCACTGGGGGGCCTTGGAAGGGGGCGTGAGCAGTCCAGGCCAGGGAGAGACCCGGTCAGGGCCCAACCTCAGCCAGTCCCAGAGACGGCCCCACCGCTGTTGGGGGTGGGGGCAGGCTCCCGAACCATCTCCATCAGCCGCTGGCCGGGAGTTGCCACGGGTGGGAGAGGGAGGCGTCCCCTAGGCTACTCGGCACCCGTTGGCCAAGGGCAGTTCCCCGGAGCCAGGGCCCAAGAGCATCCTCTCACCCGGCCCGTGGACTCTGCGTGGGTCACTCTGCCATTGCACGGCTCAGACCCCAGAGGCCAGAAGGCTGGGCTGCCGTGAGGAAGAGGCAGGCCCGCGGGCAAGGACAGACTCGCCCTGCGAAGCTACAGAAGGGCCGCAGGTGCCAAAGGCTGGCTGAGCCAGGCACAGAGTTTCTGAGCGACCTCCTCTCCCCAGAGCTGTTGCTTCCGCCTGTACAAGGTGCTCGAGCCGTACAAGCCTCGATGGTGTCGCAGTCGTGAGTCCTGGGCTCTCTACCTCTTCTCCCCACAGAACCGGTGAGACAGCCTGAGGTGGCTGCACGGGGCCCAATTCCCCCCAGGCACCTCCCTGCGGCCCCCACCCCTCTGGGTCCCCCAGGCGGGGCAGGCACTTGGTGGGCACCCGGGCGGGTGCCCCTTCTGTCAGACCGCAGGCTTGGGGGAAGCAGAGGCGTGGCCAGGGCTGTCCTGGGCCCCTGCCCCCACTGGCCCAGCCCCACCCTCACCTGGGCCGGCCCCTGGGCAGGCTCCGCGTCTCCTGCCAGAGGACCATCGCCCACAAGATGTTTGACCACGTGGTCCTCATCTTCATCTTCCTCAACTGCATCACCATCGCCCTGGAGAGGCCCGACATCGACCCTGGCAGCACCGTGAGTCCTGCCTCCGGCGGTCCCGCAGCCCCACCAGGAGTCCTGGGAGGGGGTGGTGTGGACGCAGCCTCGCCGTCCTGTCCCCGCAGGAACGGGCCTTCCTCAGTGTCTCCAACTACGTCTTCACAGCCATCTTCGTGGCCGAGATGATGGTGAAGGTATCAGGGCGTCTGGGGGGGCCGGGGTCCATCCGCCCTGTCTCGCGGGTCCTCGTTCCTCCCAGCAGCCCCGGGGCCCCTCCCCAGGTGGTGGCGCTGGGCCTGCTGTGGGGCGAGCGGGCGTACCTGCAGAGCAGCTGGAACGTGCTGGACGGGTTGCTGGTGCTGGTGTCCCTGGGCGACATTGTCGTGGCCCTGGCCTCAGCCGGCGGTGCCAAGATCCTGGGTGTCCTACGCGTGCTGCGCCTGCTGCGGACCCTGCGGCCTCTGAGGTGAGGGGCACGGCCTGCCTCTTCCCGCCACTCTTCACGGCTTTCGCGGCACGAAGCTGCTCTCAGGCTGCCCCTGAGGTCCCGCCTCAGGGCCCTTGCGCATGCCATGCCCACTGCCTGGTGGCCGCTGTGCTGGGGGCCCAGCAGCACGTCCCCTCCTGTCTCCCATGTCCAGGGTCATCAGCCGGGCTCCCGGCCTCAAGCTGGTGGTGGAGACTCTGATATCGTCGCTCAGGCCCATAGGGAACATCGTCCTCATCTGCTGCGCCTTCTTCATCATCTTCGGCATTCTGGGGGTGCAGGTGTGTGGCCCCTGCTTGCTGTGACTCGGCCCTGCCTGGGCCTCCCGCTGAGGCCCGCTCTAACCCAGCCTGCCGTGCTGCGCGGCTGGGAGAGACGGGGCCGTGGGGGCGGGGCACATGGGCCGGGCCATCCAGGTGACACCCGCCCTGGTCAGCTCTTCAAGGGGAAGTTCTACTACTGTGAGGGCAGTGACACCCGGAATGTCTCCACCAAGGCCGAGTGCTGGGCCGCCCACTACCGCTGGGTGCGGCGCAAGTACAACTTCGACAACCTGGGCCAGGTGGGTGCCAGGGAGGCAGGTGGCTGTGTGGGAGACATGGTCTCAGGGCCCCGTGGGGGCACTGGCCACAGCCCCCCACCAGCAGTGACCCTCCTTCTGGCCCACAGGCCCTGATGTCGCTGTTCGTGCTGTCCTCTAAGGACGGCTGGGTGAACATCATGTACGACGGGCTGGATGCCGTGGGCGTCGACCAGCAGGTACACACGCAGCCAGGTGGCGGCCTTGGGTCGCCTTGACCAGCTCCCATGTGTCCTTGGGGCTGAGGTGGGTGTTGCAGGGACCTTCCCCGAGGGCCTCTCAGTCTCTGAGAGCGTCCGGGGCCTCCCACCATGCGGCCCCTCCGCGCCAGCCCTGCCGCCGCTGGGCGGGGACCCACCGCGACTGTGTGCCGCAGCCCGTGCAGAACCACAACCCCTGGATGCTGCTCTACTTCATCTCCTTCCTGCTCATCGTCAGCTTCTTCGTGCTCAACATGTTCGTGGGCGTCGTGGTGGAGAACTTCCACAAGTGCCGGCAGCACCAGGAGGCTGAGGAGGCGCGGCGGCGTGAGGAGAAGAGGCTACGGCGCCTGGAGAGGAGGCGCAGGAGTAAGGCACTCCCAGTGGCGGCGGGTTGGTACCTGTGCACCCACTGGCCCCCCAGCCTCGAGCCCAGCACGCACTGTGCGGAGGGCGCTGGAGCCCCTGCCTGGCCCCACCCCGGGCCTCCAGCCCCCATCGCCGGGAACAGCTGTGCTCACTGCCTGCCTTGCCAGGGCCTGCATGGGGGCCGGGCCTCGGAGGGGCAGCCGGGGGTGCCCGTGCAGCAGGAGGTGAATGAGACACCTGCAGGTCCCCACGCCTGGCGCTCGAGGGCAGGTTCACGCAAGGAGTTGACGGGGAGGCAGCACAGCCCCTTAGGACTCAGAGGGGCTTGGGAGCAGGGAGGGCTGTCCATCCACAGCTGGCCGCTGAGTGCCCACCCGCCCACGGCCAGCTCAGATCATCTCCTTGTCTTTCCAGGCACTTTCCCCAAGCCAGGTACCGGCCCCGCCCCGCATGCTTTAGCCCCGCTTCTGGGCAGGCCCCCGCAGGGCGGGCAGGGGTGGCTGCAGGTGGGGGTGCTGCGCTTGCTGGCCGGTGCCCAGGCTGCTGCCCATGCACGTGTGTGTCCGCTTCTCTGCTGTGCTCCGGGGCGCCAGCGTGACAAGGGGCCACCCCACACCCATCTGGCTCGTGGCTGCCCGGGTCCTCCATGCTGGCTCCTCTGGGCCCAGCCGAGCTCTCTAGTGACTGCAGGCTGCCTCGGAGCATGGGGGTTGGGTGGGGGCCAGGTCCCAGTGCAGGCGGGTCACCCCTCGCCCTCGGGAGCACCTGTGTGTGCGCGGGGGGTGCCACAGGGATGGCACTCAGTGCTGACAGACCTGCCAGGTCACGCAGGGAGGGGCCCCGGGTAGCACTGTCTCACTGTCATGGGCATTGGCCTCATGTGGGCTACAGCAGACCTCTGCACAGGCAGTCACCAGTGGACCCTTGGAGGACCAGGGGGACCCTAGGGGATCATGCTCTGGTCTCTGCCCCGGAGGGGCTTGTAGGGCCCAGACCTGGAGACGGGCAGGGAGAAGGTGACCTTGCGGGCCCTTCCCCCTTGGTGTCCTGACCCCGAGGCACAGGAGTGGGCCCCAGCCTGGAGCCGCAGGAGGCAGCGTCTGCTCAGGGACCCAGGTGGGACGTGGGGAGGCCATCTCAGTTTCTGCACCCCCTCCCGGGGGCTGCCTGGCACGGGCCCACCATGGAGGAGGAGGTTGGTCGATGACCTGCCCTGAGGCCCACTCCCGCCCAGCCAGACCCCCAGGGAGCCGCCTATTACCTTAGAACGGCCCCTCACCAGGCAAGCAAGCCCCCTGAGGCTGGTCTGGTGCCATGTTCAGGTCTGAGCCAGGGGCCTCCAGCCCTCCATGAGCCTGGGCTCCCGGGAGGAGAGTGGGGACCTCAGGTGCCATGGGGCACGGGCAGCCCTCCCGCACCCGGGCACTCACAGCCACCCTCCCCGTAGAGGCCCAGCGCCGGCCGTACTACGCTGACTACTCGCCCACCCGCCGCTCCATCCACACGCTGTGCACGAGCCACTACCTGGACCTCTTCATCACTTTCATCATCTGCGTCAACGTCATCACCATGTCCATGGAGCATTACAACCAGCCCAAGGTGGGTACCTGCCCTGGCCAGGCCAGCTGCAGGGAGATGAACCCCAGGGGCTACAGCAGGTGCCCACCACACCAGGGAGCCCTGCTGAGCCCTCACTGGGGTTGGGGTGGAGGCCCAGGGCCCCCGGCCTGGAGAACCCTCCCCAGCCTGGCTGTGAATGTCCTGCCGTGGGGAGGGGGCTGGCGGGAGATGGGGGCCTGAGGTGGAGAATTCTTCCTTCACTCCGATTCCACCTGCAGCACCATCAGGACGTCTTTCTCCCATCTCCCTGGAGGAAGGATAAGGTCTCAGAATAACAGAGAGCCTTTTAATCTGAATTTACTCAGCTTTATGAAAATACCATTTTGTGTGAAGCTGGCCCCTGCCCCAGGCTGTAGACAGGGCCAAGAGCTGGACTCGGGGCAGCAGGTCCTACCCCTTCCCTGAAAGCTGTCCGCAGAGGGCTGTGAGGGTTTCCAGGCCTGGCACAGGCCGCATGCTCTAGTGCTCCCTAGCTGGGCTTTGTGGGTCTGGAGGACAGGCCACAGGGGCTGGGGTTAGGGTTGCTGCAGATGGCTGTAGGGTGAGAACTAGGCGGGCAACTCAGGGCAGCTTCCTGGTGGTGGTGGTCTTTAGAGGGGCAGGTGGATGCCAGAGGGCACCTTTCAAATCACTCAGTCAGTTGGACACACTTGTACGGCACCGCCTGAGCGCTGGGCTGGAGGTGGGTAAAGAGGCAGCCAGGCACCCGGGGAGGAGCTGCAGAGCTGACCTGGCACCTGCCCTGCAGCCACAGGCACGTGGCCCCACGGGAGGGGGCTGGCGGTGGTGTGCAGGGCGGGCCCGGGAGTGGTGGCATCCCCAGGTCTCTCAGTCAGCCGGCCCTCTGTCCGCAGTCGCTGGATGAGGCCCTCAAGTACTGCAACTATGTTTTCACCATCGTCTTTGTCTTCGAGGCGGCGCTGAAGCTTGTGGCATTTGGGTTCCGCCGGTTCTTCAAGGACAGGTTTGTGGGGTGGGACAGGTGGGACAGTCCTGGGGACCCTTAGGGCCCCTGGGGGGCAGGCAAGACCTGCAGCCGTCACGCCTGGGCATCTGCAGAGGTGACGGTGGGAGATGAGGTGGCGGTGCCCATGGGGGCCCCAGAACACGTGTGCAGGGAGCTGGGAGGACGCGCTGAGCCACCCCCGCGGCTGCACAGGTGGAACCAGCTGGACCTGGCCATTGTCCTGCTGTCCATCGTGGGCATCGCGCTGGAGGAGATTGAGACCAGCGCCGCGCTGCCCGTCAACCCCACCATCATCCGCATCATGCGTGTGCTGCGCATCGCCCGTGGTAGGTGCCCTGCGTGCCCGCCTGGGGTCTCCAGGGCTGGGCCGGTGTCTTCCTTCAGCCTGCGTCCAGCCCCACTGGCTGGAGGTGTCTGCAAGGTGGGGGGCTCCTGGTCTTGGGATGGGAAGCGGAGAGGGGGTCCCTGGGGCCCTCCCCGCTGACGCTTGGCTCCCGGCTAGTGCTGAAGCTGCTCAAGATGGCCACGGGCATGCGGGCCCTGCTGGACACTGTGGTGCAAGCCCTGCCCCAGGTAGGTCGGAGCCCAGCCCCGCCCCGCAGGCAAGCATCAGGGGTGCCCCGAAAGGACACAGCCTCAGGGGCCTCGCTCAAGTCACTCAGGCATGCATGTGTGGTATGGCCATGCGGTCACACGGCAACTGCATTGTGCCGCTGCGGTGTGACATGAACAGCTTGGCGGAGCTGGAAGCAGTGGACACAGGCCACCTGCACTCTGGGAGAGACTGATGACCAGGGCCCACCTCCCCCGGCCCACCTAGGAGACGGGGCCAAGGAAAGCTGGGGGCGTTGGGCAGAGGGCAGCAGGGTGGCCACAGTGGGCTTGTCTGCGGGCAGAGGACCACACCCAGGAGGCAGGTGCTAGCCACAGGCCTCTGTCCTCCTTAGATCCCCCTCAGGCCCAGCTCTTCCCTTCCCATGCCCACAGCCCAGCCCTCATCCCCTCTGGCTTCTTGCTGTCAGCGAAACTCGCTGCGTTGCCCTCTCTGCAGCATCCAGTGCCTCTGTGTGCCCACTCGCCACGTGCCATCCTCCCACCTGTGTCCTTCTGCCGTGCACCTAGCACTTCCTCCTCCCGTCCACCGCACCTCCCACCCCAGTGACCTTCCCAGCCCATCTGAGGGGCCTTCCCAAGCGCTCCTGGGTCCTCCGCCCGGTGCTCAGCTGTCCAGGGAGGGACAGGAGGGAGGTGGGCCTGGCCACACCCCAGCTTGATGCCTTAGAGCGCAGGAGAGTGGCCAGGTCAGGGTGTGGGAGCAGGGAAGGCGGGGTGCCCACCAGGGCAGGGTGTGCATGTGTGGGCTGGGCTGGGTGTGGTGGTGCCCCTCAGTTGGCTAAGCCCAGTGCCCTGCATGCAAAGGCTGAGGCTGGAGGTGACCTGCCCATGGAGGACCAGAGCCACCAGGGAGACCCTCCTGGCCTTGGGGAGCAGGAGAACCTGCCGGGCAGGGGGAGAGTGGGTAGGCCCAGGATGGCTGGGGTGAAGAGTAGGTGCTGGGGTGGACTGGGGGAGGCCCTGACTCCCTGGGGAGGACAGGGAGCCCCAGGGGTCCACAGGAGGGATGTGGGGTCCAAGAGCAGGGGTCCAAGCCCGTCTCTGGGAACTTGCTCCCGCCTCTGGGCTGAGAGTCTCAGGGCTACCAAGGTGCCGTGTGCCCAGAGGGGCTGAGGCCACCGCCCCGCCCTGACCTGCCTCCGCCTCTCTCCTGTGTAGGTAGGGAACCTTGGCCTTCTTTTCATGCTCCTGTTTTTTATCTATGCTGCCCTGGGAGTGGAGCTGTTTGGGAGGCTCGGTGAGTGGGTCCAGCCACGCCCTCCCTCAGGGCAGACGCGGGGTGCGGCCACTTGCCCACGATGGCCACACGTCCACAGGCTGTGCAGGGCTTGGTGGGGCCATGAGCCCCCTGGTGTGTCCTCGCCCGGACCTGACTCCCTCAGCCCTTGGCTGCGCGGGGCCGATGTGCACAGCAGGCGCCACATGAGTACCTGCACACACTCAGGTTGCACGCAGCGGTGTGTTCCCTGGCTTGTGACACACGTGTGCAGATATGCACATAGACACACATATGCGCACACACACAGAGACACACACGTGCCCCCCTGAGCACCATGTGTTTTCCAGGAGACAGGTGCTGGCTGCGTGTCACTTTGGGTTGTCCCCTTAATTTCCGAGACCCCCATCCAGTCCTAAGACTGCCGGCTGGGGCAGGCTGGGGCAGGCTGGGGCAGGCTGGGGCCCTTCGCGGGCAGCCCAGGCCTCGCTGGTCCCATCCCTGCCTGCAGGGTCTTGTGGGGCCTCTGTGGCCCGGCCTGGCAGGTGCTTCAGCAGTTGGCCCAGCCCAGTGTGTGCCCTCCAGGAGGGTGTGGTACCAGCCAGCGCCCCAGACACCAGACATGGGCTCCCCCAGCCGCTACATGCTCAGTCATGGATAGCAGGCGCTTCTGGCTCCTTCCCAGGGCCCCTGTGGCCTGGTGACTTCTGGCCAGGAGCCCCACGCTGTGTCCCTGGGCAGTGTGCGAGGCCGGGTGATGCAGTGCCCCACGGGCAGCTGACCAGGCACCCCCCACAGAGTGCAGCGAGGACAGTCCGTGTGAGGGCCTGAGCAGGCACGCCACCTTCGCCAACTTTGGCATGGCCTTCCTCACGCTGTTCCGCGTGTCCACTGGGGACAACTGGAACGGGATCATGAAGGTACCACGTGGCTGCTGGTGGGGGTGGGGCCAACGCCCGCAGCTCCTGGCCCGGGTGTCCCGAGGGGGGGAGGGGAGGGGCGACACCCAGCCCTGCAGCCATCCGCCCCCCAGGACACGCTGCGCGAGTGCTCCCGCGAGGACAGGCACTGCCTCAGCTACCTGCCGGCCCTGTCGCCTGTCTACTTTGTGACCTTCGTGCTGGTGGCCCAGTTCGTGCTGGTCAACGTGGTGGTGGCCGTGCTCATGAAGCACCTGGAGGAGAGCAACAAGGAGGCTCGCGAGGACGCGGAGATGGATGCCGAGATCGAGCTGGAGATGGCCCAGGGGGCCCCGGCCAGGCCTGGCGCAGACGGGCCTCCTTCGCCCTGCGAGAGCCCGGATGCCCCGAGCCTGCTGGTCGTTCGCAAGGTGTCCGTGTCCAGGATGCTCTCGCTGCCCAACGACAGCTACATGTTCCGGCCTGTGGCACCCGCCTCGGCCCGCCACCCCCACTCGCTGCAGGAGGTGGAGATGGAGACCTGCGCGGGTAGCACCCCTTCAGGTACAACTCCCTGCGGGGCGGCAGGAAGACTTGGGGCGCGAGGGAGGGAGGGAGGATGGGCAGGTGGGGGGTGGCTGCACGGCTGAGATGTTTCCCCTCCCCAGGCTCGGCCGCCTCTGCTCGCTCGCCGCCCCTGGAGCCCTGTGCCTCTCTCCAGGTCCCATCAGCCACGTCTTCCCTGGCCAGGAGCAGTGACACTCGCTGCACCCCGTCCCCTGGGGGCATGCCCCGCTCCCCCAGCCTCAGCCGGCTGCTCTGCAGACAGGTAGGCACCTTCACCCTGCAGCTGAGGCGGGGGTGGGAGCTCAGGGTTCCTTCTCCCGATTGAAGGATGAACAAGAGTCTGGGCCAGGGAGGGAGGGCAGGCACCATGTCCTTGGAGCTCCAGAGTTTTCTGTCTGCCGCCTGGCGGGTCTCAGAGCGTGGAGCGCAGGAGCCTCCTGGCATGGCCAGTCACGGCTGTGCGTCTGTGGGGAGAGACCACCTGGCCACGGCACTCCCAGCCCCTCCTCCGGCCAGCAGACCCCCACGGTGGGCAGAGTGCAGCTCCTGCCGTCCTTGCCTGTGCTCAGACCCCCCAGCCTCACCCACCTGTGGCCTCTGCCTCTCCCTGCCCAGCTCCTGCCCAGGGCAAGCGCCCCCTCCCCACCATGGGAGCTGCTGGGAGAACCTCACCCTCGGGGGCCGAGCTGGGTGGACGGAGACGGGGAGGTGGCTTCATCGCCAGCTCTGTGGCCTCGTGGCCTCCTGGGGCCCCTGGCAAGTTCTGCCCACAGGAGTTCAGACCTCCCAGGCCTCCCCTCCACCGTTGCCCGCAGAGTGGTGGGTGCAGACTTGTCCTCCGGGAGCCCCACAGGTAGGGGTGAGACTGGGCCAGTGACCCACACCAGGAGCTCCCAGCCCACTCTGTCCCCAGGACCAGGTGGGAGGGACTCTCCCTGGCCCCTGCACCTCACCTGGATCTCATGCCCTTGCAGGAGGCTGTGCACACCGAGTCCCCAGAGGGGCACAGTGACAGCCCCGGGGACAGCATCCTGGACTCTGAGGACCCTGAGAAAACCCTGGTGAGGCAGGCATCCCTGGGGGGCTCCCCACGGCCCGCCAGCGTCCGCACCCGAAAGCACACTTCTGGACAGCACTGCGTCTCCAGCCAGCCGCTGGCACTAGGCAGAGATGAGGTGGAGGCTGCAGACCCGGCCGATGAGGAAGTGTGCCACATCACCAGCTCTGCCCACGCCTGGAGGCCCCCGACCCAGCCCCGCAGCCCTGGGGCGGCGGGCAGCGAGCGGGCCCTGTGCAGACTGCACGGTGTCGACGCCCAGGGCTTCCTGGACAAGCCAGTCCGGGCAGACGAGCAGAGGTGGCCTTCGGCAGAGCTGGGCGGTGTGGAGCACGGCCCGGAGCCAGGGGAGGGGAAGGCCCGGGCCCTGGAGGCCGAGCCGGCCCTGGGAGCACGCAGGAAGAAGAAGATGAGCCCCCCCTGCATCTCTGTAGACCCCCCTGCAGAGGATGAGGGCTCCACCCGGCCCCCCGCAGCAGAGGGCAGCTCCACCCTGCGGCGCAGAACCCCCTCCTGCGAGGCTGCCCCCCACAGGGACCCCCTGGAGCCCACGGAGGGCCCGGGCGCAGGAGGGGACCCTGTGGCCAGGGGGGAGCGGTGGGGCCAGGCCCCCTGCCGGGCAGAGCATCTGACCGTCCCCAACTTTGCCTTCAAGCCCCTGGATCTGGGGGGCCCTGGGGAAGACCCTTTCTTGGACAGTGGCCACAGCATGACCCCAGAACCCAGAGCTGCCTCCTCGGGGGCCACGGCATCTCTGGAACCCCAAGAAACAGAGCCTCCCACGCCCTCTGGTGACCCCCCAGAGAAGAGGTGGGGGCTGTACCTCACAGTCCCCCATGCCCCCCTGAAGAAGCCAGGGTCCCCCCCAGCCACCCCTGCCGCCGGGGATGGTGCAGATGAGTCCATGTAGCTCAGGGCTTCCTGCCACACAGGGCTTTGGCACTGGGCTCTGGGGCGCCCGGTGGGGTGATGGCCCTGGGCGGGGCCGTGTGTGGAGCCCAGCTCCGGCCCCAGCGTGGGCAGAGGCACCCAGGGAGGATGTCAGCCCAGGGAGAGGTAGGGAGTCACTTCCAGGCCCCACGAGCCTCCGTCTCATCGATGCAGGTTTGGGTTTTTCAAGTTTTGCTCCGAGGCTGTGCTGGCAGCCGGGTGAGGAGTCCCTCGGTGAGAGGCTGCACCTGTGGATGAAGACCAGAAACCCGCTGTGAGGAGGAAGGCACTGGGCGCCATCCTCACCGTCCACGTATTTTTATAGGGAACACACGCCTGGGGCCCCTGGGGCCCTCGCTGGCAGTAGGTGTGGTCCCTGAGGCCACCGTGGCCAGCATCACCTTCACTCACGGTCTGAGATTTTGTCCGTCTGTCACGCCCCCTCACTGTCCCCTCCCACACTGCTCCGGGCCTTCTGTTCTGCTTGGATGTTCCCAGAAACATCCCGGTGACTCCGGGCAGCAGCCACATCACTAGGGAGCCGTGACCCGTGCAATAAGATGCCCCGGCCCACGTGTTAATGGGGCCCTGGCCATCCGTCTGTCCACGGGCTTTGGCCACAGGATTTCGGTTGGCGCCCCTTGTGCTGTTTGTTTGATAAATTCAGGTTGAACGTTGCAATAATCTGATGTAGAAAACTCGGCTTCTCAAGTCAAGGGAAGGGGAGGGAGGGAGCAACGCAGAATAAACAGTAACTTATTTAAGAAATGTGCTTGGATTACTGCGGTTAGGGTCAAGGGTCAGGGGTCACAGGGAGGGCCAACCCAGGCTGGGTGCAGGGAGCACTTGGCCGCCAGGGTGCAGGAGAGAAGCAGGAGGAAGAGCCCAGGGAGGAGCAGGAGCCCGGGGGGCCTGGTGCGTGCGGTCCTTGAGCCCTCTGAGGCCAGGACGTGGCGGCGGGTCCAGTTCACGTAGACAGACACGCGAGTGTAGACCCCTGGCTGGTCAGGGCGGCCGCAGCCCTCGCCCCAGCTCACAACACCCGCCTGCAGCCAGGAACCATCCACCTGGCAGACCAGAAGCCCTCCCGAGTCGTCCTGAGGGGTAGCGAAGGGAGGGCCGGGATGCTAGGCGTTGGGGGGCCCCTCCCAGGGCTCTGGGCTTCCCCTCCTGCACAGTGCCTAGCCTGGCTCACCTGGCAGGTGTCCCCCGGGCTCTGGGTGCACAGCATGTCGGGCTGAGCGGTGCCACCCTCTGGGCTGGAATGGTCCTGGCTACAGGTGTCTGTGTCCACCACGGAGACTTCTACTTCCTGCAGGCCGTATGGGGGCGGGGGATGGAGAGACAGGCTTCAGGGAAGCCGGGCACCAGCCCAGCACTGGGGGAGTGGGGGTCCTGTGGGTCCTGCCCAGATGCAGGCCCTGCACCACGGTGACCCTAGTCACTGGTGTGCTGGGTGTGGATCAGACGTTTGGACCGTGCTGTGGGTCCGCATGGATGGACTTTGGAATGGGACGGCCGATGGGGTAGCCTTGGCCGGCTGTTGAGGCCACCAGGAGCAGCAGTGGCATCAGTAGATCCCTCAGTCCCAGCTCCTTATCCCCACATCCTCATGGGGGTAGAGTGGTGGGAGGGGGCTCCTCACCTCCCTCCCGCATGTAGCCGCAGCAGGTCACCCAGCACCGCGTCCCAGGGCGGAAGTCGGCCGAGGCCTCTGGCAGGCACACGGGCAGCACCTGGCTGGAGAGGGTCACGGGGGCACTCAGCTGCACCAGGTCGATGTCTCCACTGGACCCTGATGGCCCTGGGGGACTGGAGTACAGGATGATTTGCCCCACAGTGGAGAAACCGGGGGACAGAGTGACCTTGAGCTCTCCCAAGTGCACCTGGTGGTCGGCTGAGTTCAGGGACCTGGCAGGGAAGAGTGGGAGGTTGTGGGGGCATCACCACCCTGTGAGTGGCCAGCTGCAGAGGCAATAGGTCAGCATGGAGCCTGCCCAGACCCCACCCCCGCCAGGACCTCATGCCCGACCCTTCCCTCCTCGGCTGAAGGTTCAGAAGCAGCTGCTTTGGGCGCTGGGGCCAAGCTTGGGCACAGCCCTGCCCTCCTGGGCCCGAGGAATACGGCCCCACCTTGGGGGTCCTGTTGACGCCCCAGCTGGAAGCCAGCGACACACCTAAGCCCCAGAGGCCTGGCCAGGAGGAAGATGTCAGCTCCCTGTGAAGAAGGAACAGGCAGCAGGTGGGGAGGGGGGAGGAGGTGTGCAGACACCAGCAGCCTCACACGGGCGGGCTCTGGAAACCCCCCAGGCGGGCACCAGCCAGTCTGCTGGTCAGGCATGCCCTCTGAACCCTGGGGCCGCACACTGCCTCCCTTTCTACTGAAGGGGAGACGGAGGCCTAGGGGGTTCTGGCTCGGGAGTGAGTCGAAGGCTAAGCGGAGGTCTCTGCACCGTGGCCTGGGCTGCCCCACCCCCCACCCGGAGAAGCAGTGTGCAGCCGTGAGCACCCACTGGGGGCTGAGCAGGGACCCTCCGCAGACGGAGGCTGGCCTGCCATGGCCACGTGCCAGCTGGGGCAGCGTGGCCCCCCACAGTTCGGCCCCCTGCATCTGGAAACTGGAGCTGGCCACACCCTAAGCCAAAGGAGGAGGGGTCCCTGGTAGGGGATCCTAAAAGGACTGCTCCCCAGCCCCTGCCCTTCCTCCAGGAAGCCTTCCCTGACCACCCTCCCCACCTTCTCGGGCATTTTACTCTTACGTCCTCAGCGCCCCCATCTGCTGGGTGCCCCCCAGAAGAAACAGCACCCTAGCAGCCATGAGCACAACTGGCACCCAGGTCTTGGTTTCTAAGCACCGTGCTCCAAAAAATCGTAACAGGGCTCCTCAGAGACACCAGACAGAGCTCAGAGGGGGCCTGGGATGGCTCATTGTGCCAGGAAAGGGGGGATGCTAGGGAGGGGCTCAGAGAATGGCAGGCCCCAAAACAGGCGCCAAAAAGACCCAGGAAGCCGGGGCGGTGCAGGGAACGGCTGCTTAGTGGGCACAGGGTTTCCTTTCACGTGATGGGCATGTTTGGAACTAGATAGAGCTGGTGGTCACACAGCGTTGTGGCTGAGCTAAACGCCACTCCACTGGACACTTACAATGGATAATTTTATCTTGTGTGAATTTCACCTCAATAAATTAAAATTAAGACACAGGAGCCAACTTGAAGGGCTCCCACTTGCCAAATCTGGGAGGAAGAGAGAACAAGCCCTACAACTGAATACAGCGGGAAACTATGAGTCCACGCTGATACAGACAGAGACGTAAACAGAACTAGTGGTCTGGGGGCGGTTCTCCCTCACAGGAGAGCAGGAGCTGACACTCTCGAGGGGGATGTGGCCCCCGAGGCCACGACCAGGACCGATTGAGACTAGTGTCCTCAGTGGGTGGGGAGACTACAAGGGGGAAGTCGGAGGAGCAGCAGGTGGTTTGCATGGTCTCAAAGTATCTCCCTGCAAGATACAAATTAACTGCGAAGGGGCGAGAACAACAGCTTCACAGCAGAGGGCCCTGGCCACAGCCGCTCCATGGGATCTGCGTGGAAACCATCATGATAGGCCGTGTGGCCTCCCTGGGCCCTTAGATGTGACCCCTGGGTAGGACACAGTGTCACCTCTGGGGGCCTCCTGGCAGGCCTCCCCTGCCCCTCCCCACAATCCTGTTGGAGACATACCTGTCTGCAGAACTCCACAGGAGACACCTGCGGGAAGGAGAAGGCAGGCCCAGGATGGGGGGGTGGGGGCTGTCCACGCCCACCAGGCCTCAGGGTGACCCTGGGTGGATCCCCTGTCCTAAGCAGGTGGGGCCCAGCCTGGTGGCAGGGTGGGACCCAACACGGGCCATAAATGGCAGCTGGGAGACGCTGAGCCCTGCGCCGGCGGGACCTCCTCCACCCCTCACCTGGGATCCAGGGGCTGGGGCTGCCGGCACCTCCACCCCCACCCGCACCTGGGACTGATCTCTGTCCCCAGGCACTGATGGCCGGGCCGCCCAGCGCCCTTGCACAGGCTGTGCAGAGAAAACACAGGGCCCCGCGATGCGGGGCCTCAGCACCACTCCCTCTCTTGGCCCAGCCCCAGCTTCACCCCAGCTCCTGCCAGCGCTCAAGCTCCCCTGGGCCCAGCAACCAGGCTGCGAAGCTCACACTCCAGAGTTGATGGGAGATACCAGAAATGCCCAAATACCCTGGCTCCAGGGGCAGGCCCAGCCCAGAAAGATGCAGGATCTACCCCCAAAGCACACCCCGCCGGCTCACCCACCAGGCACAGCGAGGAGCAGCAGGACGCCACAGGGTCCCAGGGCCATGGTGTCTGCCCAAGCAGGGAGGAGGAAGAAGGTCCACCTGGAACCTTGTACCCACTGGGCAAGGGCTGGGGAGGACACAGCCACACACCTGCTGTCAGGGGTAGGAAGGCAGGACCATGCAGGAGGCCAGGACACCACTGGCAGGCCCCGCCTGTTCCTCCTGCACACCTGCAGGGAAGGATTGTCACCACCATTTGTTCCCCTGTGGAGACTGCAACCCAGGCATTGAGCCCGCACAGGAGCTCCCACTCAGACCACGGCAGGGACAGAACAGAGTCCTGGTGCCCTGGCTGCAAACCCAGCATTTTCTCCTCCCCAGGGTGGGGCGGGGATGAGTGCAACCCCCTCCAGGAAGTCCTCCCTGGTTCCCTAGAGACAAGCTGCCCCCTCTCCTCCAACCTCTAGGAGCCCAGGCTTCAGGGTTCCCAGCCCACCACCCAGATAGCCCTGTGGAGACAGCTCAGGCCCCCGTAACAACCTGCCCTCCACGATGTCCCTGTCCCCACATGCGGTGGCAGGTGCCGAGGTCTCCACCATGGATCAGATGGGCACCATCACCCAGCCTCCCAGCCCAGGCAGGCCCTTCCTAACCGTCCTCTATCTGGCCGGGGCCTGATGACCAAGCTGATTAGGGTCCCTGGGCAGCACTGGGACTTTCCTGCCCTTCCCCAGCTCCAAGTCACAGGCCAGGGTTGGAGGGTCCCTCTGGGACCCTCTAAGTCAGGGATCCCCTCTTAGATGTGGGGAAACTGAGGCACTAGGTGGTGTTGCCTGATCACCCACCAGGATGTGGCCTCGTGGGGCCCACACTTGACCTGCACACCAGCACCTGTCCGGTCGGCAGCCCAAGCTCAAAACTACAGTCAAATGTTTGACCTGGTGACCAATGAGGATGACACTGGCCCCCCCCTCCAAGTGCCAGGACTGCCCCACACAGGCGAGGGGCAGGGCCCCTTCCTCCTTCAGGAAGGCCCTACAACTGGGCGGGTGCAGCTGTGGGGAGGCGGGACCTGCCCGGTCAGCCCTGCACAGGAGAGCAGGGACTGAGCCAGGAGTCCCCAGCCCAGGTCACCCCTACCCAGGCCCAGGAGGCTGATGTCACCCAGTGCAGGGGGGCAGAGGGCAGGGTCTTCATGGAACCAGGTCCTCTGAGTCCTGCCCTCCAGGACCATCCCCAGGTCCCCACAGGAGGGGACTTCAGGGCCCTCACCTGTCCCAGCTGCATGTGCTTCCAGCACTGGGGATCCCCTCTCCACCGCACGGCTCCATGCAGAGCACCACATACCCAACTCCAGGCCTGCTGTCTAGAAAGGAGCTGCAACACCAGCCTGTGCGATCCCAGCCACCCTGTGACATGGTGACAGGAAGGTAAGCTGAGGCCAGGGTGGGGGGCCTGGCCCTGGCGATGCCCCTGGCCTGGTGGGGTCTCCTGTAGCCCACTGAGCATGGGTTGTGGGGTCTGCAGTTTTCAGATCAGGGAGCAGCATGTAGGGGAGAGTCTGGTGTGCAGAGCCCGGAGACTAGGTCAGCTCGGCCTTCGGGTGGAAGATTCCTGGCGCTGCTCTGTCCCCACCCTGCAGAGGGCCACAGGGACAGAGGTCGGTGGGGAAGGGGAAGGATGCGGAAAGCACAGGAGGCTCCCGCGTCCCCAGGGTCTCAGAGCCTCTGGACTGACGCCGCGCATCAGTTCCAGAGGGACTAAAGGGTAGAAGTGTGCCTGGGCCCGTGTGTGTCCACAATAATTTAAATCTTCAATCTACAAACACAAACCTCCACCTTTAAAAAGCAACCAGAACAATTTTCAGCAACTGTTAAAGACAGAATGTTAATGCATTCATTTGGTTTAAAAATCTCAAAATGGTTAAAACAACTTAAAACCCCAATAGCCTATTGACAAAGGAGAAGCAGAACCACCGGAGGAAATAGACAAACACAGGAAAAGGTGCAGCTCCAGGATGAAATACACACAAATTGCAAATTGCAAGAGGATGCTATTGTTACAAGAATTTCAAATTTTGAATATATATTATGCTTTTTTCATACTGCAGCATAGGATACATGGATCACATTGTGTCTTATGTAACACATGCCCATATATAACATGTATCCCGTATTGCACATCACCACACAAGCACATGATATATTACGTCTCGCATTTGTGCCCAGTGCTGGCCAGGGATGAAGTCAGCCCTGTGATCTGGGACCAGGTAGATCGATGCAGACAGCCTTTCCGGAAACAACGTGCATTGCCATGGGCATTCTCTGGAATCTGCTCTAAGGAAGATCTTAGATGAAGCAGTTCTAGGAATACAGCTAGCAATTGCAGCATTATTTACATGAGCAAAAACAAGGAAGCAGTACAAATTTCTAGTAAAAAGCCGTTGGGAGACACGGGACAAGGGCACCTCCGTAAGATGAAATGGGGCAGCTTGAGGAACAGGCCTCTGGAGACTGAGTTCCGACAGCGTAGCGTGCACAGCTCTCTCCTGCCAGGGGGTGTGTTCCCTGCACAAACAGGTGCTCAGCCTCATCGATGGTCAGGAACAGGTGAGCTAAATCCTCCATGGAAGCCACTATCCACACGAGAGGGGAAAAAGGTAAGCAGTGTGACAGTGTCAATACTGTCAAGGATGAGGAGTGACGGTCACTCTCCTGCACTGCTGGAGGGAAGGCCAGGAGACAAGAGTTTGGCATGGCCCAGAAAACGCAGGATGGGAAGTGCTGACCTCGGCCCCACGTGGCGGCGTGAAGAACGTCACAGACACAGTGTCGAGTGAAAAAAGCATGTCTCGGGGTGGGACATCAGAGCAGTCATACAAATGACAGACCCAGGCAAACCAAACGATGGTGCACCTGGGTGTGCACGGGACCCTGGAGCCCACGCTGAGCCCACCGGAGGGGAGGGAAAGGGACTGTGGGCGGGGCTGGCTGTGCCGTCTCTGGGCCTGGGCGCAGGGTGCCTGGCGTCCTCTATAATCTACTTTTCAATTGTCCCTGTTGCTCTACCTGACCCGAGTGCGTGATGCCTTGTGAGGGAGAAGTCGGCCCTGGGTTCCAGGAGGCCCCATCCCGCAGTGACACGCTGTGCGTCGGGGGCCGGGGACCCCGCAGCTCCAGCAGCTGCACCCTGGCCGTGCCCTGGAGCCCCTTCCCCAGCAACACCCACACCCAGGAACACAGAGACAGGCGTGACTGCTTTTCATGCACTTTAATGAGACACAATGGGCAGGACAATTAGGGCTCACCACGGGCAGGGGAGGGTGCGAGGGACCAGGGAGGGGATCTGAATAGGGGTGGGGCTCAGGACAGGAGGATGGGGAAGCTGTGTTGGGGGTGGACCCCACCCGGGTAGGAAGCAGCTGTGCTGGGGACAGGAGGGCGCTGGCTTCTCCACTGACCCCGGTGTCAGCCCCCCGGACCTGGCTCAGGGCTGCTTGGGGACGTAGTGGTGGATCCAGTCCAAGTAGTGGGTGATGCGGGTATAAATGCCGGGCCGGTTGGGCTGAGCACAGCCATCACCCCAGCTGACCACACCCGCCTGCAGCCAGGTGCCATTCACCTTGCAGACCAGGGCCCTCCGGAGTCGCCCTGGGGAGGGCAAGGGTCAGTGCTTGCTGGCAAGGCCCGGGAGGGTGGGGAGTGGGGGACATGCGGGGCCCACCTGGCAGGAGTCTTTCCGGCTATTCCCAGCGCAAAGCATGTCGTCTCGGACAATGTGAACGTTGTCCCCCGTGGAGAGGCCAGTGTGGTATTTGGCGTCACAAATGCGGTTTTCCACTAAGGGGACCTTTACCTGCTTCAGGGGAAATGGTGGTGGCAGGTGCACTGTGGGTCAGAGGAGAAGGTGCAGCTTCAGGAGGGGGGTGACCAACCCCCACTCCTGGGCCATCCTGGTGGGCACCTGTACCTCAAAGGGAGGCCCCAAGGCTGGGGCTGTGGCGTGACCCCGCCCCACCTGGCCCTGCATCCAGCCATCCCTGACACGCACCATCATTGTCCACGTCACCCCAGCCTGTCACCCAGCACGGTGTCCCAGGGGGAAAGGTCTCCGAGGCCGGGGGCAGGGTGACCGTGCGGACGTGGCTGGAGATGTTCACGGGGTCCTCAAGCTCCAGCAGGGCGATGTCCGCCCCGGCCTGGGCGGTGTAGTAGTTGGGGTGGGAGATGATCCTGCTGATGGGCAGCAGCTTGTCGCGGTAATAGAGGTGCTGCTCACGCAGCTGCACCCTGATGTCGGCCAGGTCCTTGACGTCCCTGGGGGGAGGAGACTCCTTCTCAGGGGACCTGAACAGCCTCCAGGTGCACCTGGGAGTGGGGGTGGACCCCAGGCCCTCACCCACCCGCCAGGCCCCGAGGAGACTCACGGTCCCACGCAGTGCGCCGCCGTCAGCACCCACTGGGGGTGGATGAGGGAGCCCCCGCAGAAGTGCACCCAGAACTGTGCGTGCAACCTCAGGCTCACCTGCCAGGGCCACTTGCTCCCAGGGGCCTCCTGGCCCCCTACGATCCCTGCTCGCTGCAGGGCCTGGCCTGGGGCTGGGGCGGGGACAAGGTCAGCCTGTGCTGGACAGCCCTGGTCCCCTCTGGACCCACCCATGCCCTGGCCTCTGGGGTGTGGGGTGTGGGGTGAGGGGCAGGGACAGGGTGGGGCACAGTCAGGACTCACCAGGGGCCGCATGGACCAGGCTCCCCAGGACGGGCAGTGCCAGCACCAGCAGGCTCAGCATCTGGAACGGGCAGGGAGGGGGCGTGAGCGGGGCCTGGCGGGGTTCTGCAGGGTGTGGGGTGAAGGAGGGAGCCAGGTCCCACAGGGATTGGGGGCTTGGTCCAGGCCTAGGACACTCTGTGCCCTGGGTCTGGGGCATGGCCACTCTGCTCCAGGGTTGCAGAGGGTGGGGTCCGTACCCTGGCTTGTCTCTGTCCCTCTCTACCCAGCGGGCTCTCCCCTCCCCTTTTATCCTTCCAGACCCAGATGGGGTCAGGGGGCTCCACCCTCCAATGCAGATGTGGAGGGAGGGGATGATTCAGACCCAGGGCCCAGGTCTACTTGTCCAGGAAGGGGCCCTGCTGTCCCCCTGCCCCATGTGAGACCCAAGTGCTGGGAGGACTCCAGAGGTGTCCATCTCTGCTGCCATCTGCGCAGTTCTGCTGATCTGCGGCTTCCTTGTTATCTCGGGGATCTGAGCTTCACCAGCAGAGCGAGGGCAGAGGAGTGAGGGGCCGCAGCACAAGAGGCCAGCGCCTGCCTCCCCTGGGACACCCCCGTCCCACCACCTCTGGGCCCTGTCCCCCGTCCAGGGCAGACTCTGCCCCTTCCTGTCCTCCACCCCCCTCCTGACTCTCACTGGGTCTGCTGATCACCACAAGCTGTCTCCTCACCGTCTGACCTCCTGGGGCCCCTGCGTACACCCTGCATACTCTGCCTAAGGGGGGCCTCGGGCCCCCCCGCCCTGCCTGGGGCCCAGCTGGCTCTCCTGCACACCCAGGGACACATTCATCTGGACTCCTCCTGGGCAGCATCCCCTGGGGTTGGGAAGGGGGTGTCCAGACCCCCTCTTGCTCAGCAACCCTGGTCCTCATTCATTCTCCCAACAAACCCCCAGGAGGCCTCCAAGTGCCCCATCCTGGTTCTGTGAACAAGGCCCACAAAATGGGACCCTCAGGAGCCCAAGTGGTGAGGGGACAGGGCAGGAACAGACAGCCAAGGGGGCCAGGGCCTGGGGAGTCCAGGGACAGGAAGGGAACCCAGGGCTGGGGGAACACAGAGGGGGCCTCACCTTCAGGCCTCACCCAGCAAAAGGCTCTGGGATCAGGTCCTCCAAGAAGTGTTCCTGTTGGCTCAGGCCTGGGAGGCGGTCCAGTCAGCACGAGGATGCATAGCTGTGATTGGCTAACACTTGACCAATCCGGGCTGGCCCTGAGGACCCCTCCCCACCCCGGCTCCTCACCTGCAGGAGTACAGACGTGGGGTCCTGCCCAGAGCACCCTCTCAGGGCAGGCGTCCTCAGGCTGTAGGTACAACATCCTAACTCTTGTCATTCGGCAACAAAATGTTGAACTCCCTTCCTATAAAATCAGTAACAAATACAAATAACGACAAAACCCCACAATTCATTGAAGAAATCCAAATGACCATGTGCATGCAAACAGATTCAATTCAGTTAATAACGAAAATGCAAAACAAACTGGGCAGTCATTTGGGGGTTCACATTTACAGAGCTTTCTGAGACACAGTCCCCACTTCGCAAGGATGTGGTGTCCAGTGGGCTTGGGAAGAGATGCTGTTGGCAGGCAGTGTCCACCAAGGGCCCTATCACAGTGGCCTCCTCGACCTCACTGCGGAACCCTAGTGCTCTGGAAACTGTGGAATGAATGAATGAGTGAGTTAGTGAGTGAATGCCTGTGGCATTTTCCCAGCACCCAGGGTAGCCCCTGTGGAGGTTTCTAGCTGGGACCCATCCTGTCCAAGACCCCTGTGCTTGTCCAGCCCTGGACGCATGAGAAGGGAGCTCAGTGGTGGGTCCTGTCCTGCCAGGGTGTGGGTAGCCCAGGTGCCAGGGTCACTTCAGGGACAGAAACTGGGGTCCTGACTCCATGCGCAGTGCAGCCCACTGGTCTGAGGCAGGACCTCTGATGAGTAGGGCCAGGGGACTCTGAGAGCCCCACGACAGAGCCAGGTGATGCCCAGAGAGCTTCAGCCTGCCAGAGCTGGCCACCTGCAGGGCACAGTGGGGCCGGGTGGAGAGCAGGACTGGGCTGTCCCCAGTGGGTGGACTGTCCCTCATGGGGAGGAGGGACCCAGAGGCCTCTGGGATATCATACAAAGTGCAGATTTCTGGTTCATTTTCTGCCCTTCTACCTAAGCTCTCTGATGGGTTCTAGCACGTGTATTGGTGTGCAGCTGGTCCACGCCAGCGTGGGAGGATGCTCTTCCCAGCTCTCTGCGTCTCTGAACTCACCCAGACAATTTTTGTATATGATGTGAGATAAAGACCCAGGCTGTTTTTTCTATATAGGTACTAATTGTTTCAGATCTTTTTTTTCTCTTCTTTCTTTCTTTTATTTTTTAGAGGTAGTGTCTCACTCTGTCACCCGGGCTGTGTGGCATCATCACAGCTCACTGCAACCTCCAACTCCTGGGCTCCGGCGATCCTCCCACCTCGGCCTCCCAGCACAGGCATGACACCATGCCCGGCATGGATTTGTTAATATTTTGGTGATAATCTTCCATCTATTTTGATGAGGAATATTGGCCTGTAGTTTTCTTTCTATATAATGTCTTTCTTTAATTTTAATACCAGGATAATTCTGACCTCATAAAATGAATTGTTCCTTTTAATTTCTGGAATAGATTATGTAGATTTGGTGTTATTTCTTCCTTAAATGCTTGGTAAATTCACAAGTGAAATCATCTGTGTCTGAAATTTCCTTTGTTTGGATGGTTTTTTACTAAAAATTCAATTTTTAAATAGACATGGGAATATTTTGTTTGTCTATTTCTTCCTGGGTGTTTTTTAAAATTTTTATTTTTGTAGTTTGTGTCTTTCAAGGAATTAGTTTAATCCATCTAAGCAAATTTGTGGGTGTAGATTTGTTTATAGTTTTTGAAATCATCTTTATAATGTCTCTGGGGTCTGTAATGACATCTTCTCTTTTCGTTCCTGATACTGTGATTTGTGTCTTCTCTCTGTTTTTCTAGAACAGTCTGGCTAAAGGTTCATCAATTTCGTTGATATTTTCAAGGAACCAGCTTTCAGTTTCAACGACTCTCGCCATTACTTTTCGACGTCCAATGTCATTGATCCCGCTGTCTGTTATTTCCTCCCTCTGCTTCAAGTTCCACTTGCTCCTCTTTTTCCTGCTTCTCTAAGCAAGCAGCGCCCACACCTCATCTCTCCCCAGACACCGTCCCCCCTTCGGTTTCAGCCTAGTTCCACCCCACAACCTTACTTCTCCAAGGGTTCAAAATAGTCATGAACTTGCAGTTTGTCTAGATTTTGTTTGTTTGTTGTTTTTGGTAATGGTGAGAGTGATGTTCTTTGCATTTTTTACGCCCCTGGTAGTAACTAGGGCATGAATTCCTTCTCTGGGTGCTTAGCTCTCCCCAAACTAGTCCAGAGAGATGATGAGCCCCGGTCGCGTCAGGTGTCTGAACCTCATCCACCCACACTCGCGCCTCTCTGCCGACCCCTGTCCTCCACAGAGCCTTGCCCTGGCTGCACAGTCCAGGGGAGAGTGTGCAGCCGGTGGAGCATGGCTCTGCATTCTCTGGCAAGGGCCCAGGGGCCCGGGGAGCTGAGAGCTGAGCAAGGCGTTGTGGCATCTGTGGCCAGGAGAAGGTTTCCTATTTGTCCTCATGGACCTCAGGGTCAGTTAGGAGAGACAGGGTCACACTGGGATGCAGCTAGGGCAGCATCTTGGCTGGGGGCGGTGTCATGGTCAGGCAGCATCTCCCCTGACCCCATCTTCCCTGGGTCCCCCAGGGATCCCCCTCCCAGGGAGGGCTGGGGAGGGGTGGCCTTGGGGGAGAAGCCAAATGATTTGGAGCAGGTGGCTTTACCTCTTTGTGGGTGTTTCTATACTTGGGACTCAGGGCCTTGAGGACAGGCCTTGGGACAGGGCAGAGGGGCTCCCACTCTAGGGCTTTTTCCTTCCCTGGCCCTGGGCCCCAAGGAAACAGATCCTAGCTTGGCCCTGGAGCAGTTAACAGCAATGAACGTTGGCTTTAATCAGGGAGGGTCAAGGCTGCCTGTCCTCAGGGTTAAGTGGAGCCAGAGGGCTGGGGAGGGTCCAGGAAGAGGGTTGCCAGCCTGCAGATGACAGGTCCAGGGTCCAGAGGGGATGGTGCCCAGGTGGTCAGGCCACTACAGGCAGATGCAGTCCTGGGCCCTGTGGGGGTTGTGGCCAAGAGGAGACCCCACAGGCCAGGAGGCCATCGGCAGGGCTGGGGGTTGCACCTCAGAAGGGCCTTGAGCTCAGCTTACTCTGCTGCTGTCACCATTTGAAATTTATAATCATTTTTGAGCCAGGGACCCTGCATTTTCAGTTTGCACTGGGCCCCCAAAATTCTGCAGTTGATCCTAGGTAGAGTGCGTTGTTTCTTTCTACACAGCAAGTCTGGGATCCTGTAGATATTGCAGGCTTTGCAGAGAGCCATGGTGTGTTCATTTCCTTTTGCTGCTGTAGAAATTACCACCAACTCCGCGGTGCATCATCTTTCCATTCCAGAGGTCAGAAGTCTGACATGGGTCTTGTGGGCTAAAGCCGAGGTGTCGGCAGGGCTAGTTCCTCTGGAGCTCTGGGGAGAAACTGTCCCTTGCCTTCCCACTTTCTGGAGGCCACCTGTATGCTTCAGCCACTTCCTCCACCTTCAAAGCCCCACACTGCATCTCTCGGGCCTGCTTCCATTGTCTCATCTCCTGACCACAGCTGGGAAAGATTCTCTGATTTTAAGAACTCATGATTACATTGGGCTCACCTGGGTAATTCAGGACACTCTCCCCACTTCAGGGTCTGTCACCTTTATCGCATCTGCAAAGGCCCTTTTGCTCTGTAAGCCAACATAGTCACAGGCTCCACGGATCAGGATGCAGACCTCCTGCAGGGGACATTGCTTCCCCTATGCATGATGGGGTGCAGGTGGGGAGGGGTCCCCAATTCTGGAGGTGAACCAAGCTGGGACAGGTGAGGGCCCTGAAATCCCATCCTGTGGGGACCTGGGGATGGCTCTGGAGGCTCAGGACTCAGAGGACCTGGTTACATGAAGACCCTGCCCTGTGCCCTCCTACACTGAGTGTCACCAGGCCCCTGGGCCTAGGTAGGGGTGACCTGGGACCCTCCAACCCTGGCCTGTGACTTGGAGCTGGGCAGGGGCAGGAAAGTCCCAGTGCTGCCCAGGACCCCTAATCAGCTTGGTCATCAGGCCCCAGCCAGATAGAGAACAGTTAGGAAGGGTCTGCCCAGGCTGGGCAGCTGGGTGATGGTGCCCATCTGATCCGTGGTGGAGACCTTGGGACCTGCCACCGGATGTGGGGACAGGGACATCGTGGAGGGCGGGTTGTCACGGGGCCTGAGCTGTCTCCACAGGGCTATCTGGGCCTTGGGCTGGGAACCCTGAAGCCTGGGCTCAGTCTGGGCCTGGGACTGTACTTCTGCATTCCTTTCTTTCGCTTTTGAAAGTATACTTTTTATTTTAGAACAGGTTGATTCATAGGAAAATTGCAAAGATAATACAGAGATACTCATGCCATCAACCCAGCCTCCACAGATGTTGACCTTGTCACCGGGCAGAGGAGCAGCTGGTCTGGCCTCGGCTGTGGAGTTCCTCCCTCCCTGGCTTAACTGCTGCGCCACCTGGGAGGAAGCCCACGAGAAAGGAGTGCCCACCTCCTTGAGGGGGGAAAGCTGCTGATATTATTTGGGATTCTTCTGCATGGAGATTTGTCTCTTTCCCCCATTTATTTATTTATTCAGTATATATTTATGTCAGTATGGACTCACGAATATTTGTCATATACTTTATTTTGTTGCTCACATTGTTTTAGCCTTAGCCTGTGTATGATGACTATGCACATGCAGTTAGGTTGTTTTTGTCACGGTCTGTGTTTGTATTCCTTTTCGCTGCTGAGTAGTATTCCACGGCAGGGGTGTACCTCAGTTTTTTCATCTATGATGGGCTTTTGGTTGTTTCCTGTTTGGGCTGTTACAAATAAAGCTGATGTGAATATTACTATTTAAGTCCTTTGAGGTTTTTATTTCTCTTGGATAAATACCTAGTGGTGAAATAGTTGAGTAATAGTGTAACTTTATTAAAAAAAAATACTTCCAGAAGAGATTTTGGAAGAAAAAAAGAAAAAAATAGTTGCTACAATCCAAAAAAGAAATTAGGAAAATAATTTCATTTATAATAGCATCCTAAAGAATGAACTACCTAGGAATAAATTTGGTGAGGGAGGTAAAAGACACTTGTATCAAATATATTTTCTTATTTTCTGTATTCTTGATGCTCTGGTGTTTGGGGCCTTGATCCTGCAGAGACTGCCCCTCCCAGGGCTAGCGAATTCCTAAAGATAGCAAATGATTGCCTGTGTGTACATCTTGGATGTGCAAACTAAGCCATCCAGAGCACACACCCCAATCACTCTTCATCGGACTCTCACACACTAAGCCAACATCCCTCCTGCCTGAGTCACCCCAGGGCCAGATATTGCACAGCTAGGGACCACCCGAGAGCCTAGAGCCTGCTGAAATTATTCCAACCACCCAATCCTAAGATTACTCAGCATACCTACCCTGCCTCTCCCATCTCTTCCCATGAGAACCCCAGTGAAGGCTATGGACCACGCTCTGCCCTCTCCTCCTTCTGCCTCCTGACTGACCTGGGTGCTTCCCGGCATGGCCCTGTATAGTTTGCCGCACCTCCTGTTTCTAGGATCTGTGAGTGTTGACTTCTTCCTTCGTGACAACAATTTCTGTCTCTGTATGTCTTACCATGCCTGGTTTAAAACAAATCCCAGGCACAAATTTTAGAACAATACTGAAAACTAGAAAACCCTTCTGTAACATGCTGAAATGAAAGACCTAAATAAACCTCACGTTCATGGATTGAAGGACTCAACATTGTTAAGATGGCAAGACTAGCCAAAGCAACACACAGGGTCAGTGTATTCCCTATCAAAGTTCTGGTGGGCTTTTGGGTTTTTTTGAAGAAATGGAAAAGCTAACCCTCAAATTCATACAGAATTGCAAGCGGCCCCAGGTAGTTAAAACAATATTGAAAAAGAAGAATGAAGTTGGAGGACTCGTACTTTCTGACTTCAAAATTTTCTACAACGCTGCAGTAGTCAAAACAGTGCGGTATTGGCATAAAGACAGAGATATAAACCCACTGGATAGAATTGAGAATCCAGAAATAAACCCATATGTCGATGCCAATTGATTTTTGACAAGGGTGCCAAGACCATTCAATGGGGAATTAACAGTATCTTCAACAAATGGTGCAGGGACAACTGGCTATCCCCAAGCAGAAGAATAAAGCTGGACTCCTACCTTACACCATATACAAAAGCTGCTGATGAAAGCAGTCCGGCGGTTCTTCCAAAAGTTAAACATAGAAATACCATGTGACCTAGCAATTGCACCCCTAGGTGTATACCCCAAAGAATTGAAAACAGGAGCTCAAATACTGGTACACACATGTTCACAGCAGCACCATTCACAATAGCCAAAGGCAGAAACAACCTGCAAAATGTCCATCAGTGGATGAATGACAAATTGTGGTACAACTGCAATGCAATGTGGCTCACCCACAAGAAGGAGGCACTCAGATATGCTAGAACATGGACCTTGAAAACATTTTGTTAAGCAAAAGAAGCCAGACACAAAAGGTCACGTATTGTGTGATTCCATTTATATAACTGTCCAGAATAAGTAAATTGATAGAGACAGAAAGTAGATTGGTAGTCACCAGGGGCTTAGGGGCAGGGACTGGGGAGTGACTTTAATGGGCCCGAGGTCTCCTTTTAGGGGTGATGAGAATATTTTGGAACTAGATAGAGGTGATGGTTGCACAACATTGTGAATGTGCTAAATGCCACTTGTTCACTTTAAAATGGTTAATTTTATGTTACGTGAATTTCACCTCAATAAAAAATATTTTTTAGAGTTAGATACTGAGTTGAAGAACAATTTCACCAGTTCTGCCATTACGTGTTACACATAAAGAGCTCACTCACACACAAAAATAGCTGTTGAGCTGTTTCCGGGGAGATGGTACCGTTTTAACACCTGCCCCCAAAACGGTCTCAGCTGCCTCATTTCACCAACACTTGGTTTTGTCAGTATTTTTTTTTTTAATGTGCCTTAAAAAAATTCTGGTACTATCACAAACTTAGAGAAAAGCTACAAGCCTAGTACAAAGAATTTTGTTTCTGAGCTTTGTTTTCTGACCAGAAGCCCCTTCACCTCTGAGTATTTTAGGCTGCATTTCCTTTTAAATGAAGGACATTTCCCTTCAGTGTCCCCATACGACCATCACGGCATGAGATCGCCATGGGCGTACTATTACCACGTGATCCTCACATGCCAAAGTCCATCAACCGTCCCAATAATGTACTTTGAAGCAAAAGGATCCAGTCTAGGACCACATGGTGCATTTGAGTATCTTTTCCTCTGAAATGGGTCCTTGATGTTTCCTTGACGTTTCTGACCCCGAGACTCCTGAAGCTTCAGGCTGTCTTTTTGCAGAACATTCCTCAAGCTGGGTCGCCTGATTTGTTTCACGGTGAGACTGAGATGGTGCATCTCTGGTGAGAGGTCACAGACGTGACCCCGAGTTCTTCCTGTTGCATCTTATCAAGCGCACGCAATTTCAGTTGGTCCAGTTACTGGTGATGTTCACTCTTATCACTTGAGTAAGTGCCATCTCCTCCAGGAGAGTCACGCTTTCTCCCTTAGTCATAAATGTTTTGAGGGGAGATTCTTCGAGACTAGGTATCCAGCCGATTTCTCGTCAGACTTGCAGTTTGTTTATTCATTTATTTATAACTATATGGACTCATACTTTCCTGCTTTATTCAATTAATTTTAATTTGTTTCTGTTTCTCAATTCCTATTTGACATACAGGTTGGCCCTGGTTTGGACACTGGGAGCTCCTGCAGGCTGGCTTCCGAGTCTTCCCGACTCATTGCCATCTCCCTTGAGTATTTCCTCCTGCAGCACTGTTGGGGTTCCTCGTGTACTTCCCTTGCCCCAGGCGTTTCCCCAGGAAGCCCGGGCCCTGTCAGTGGCAAGTGGTGTTTAGAAACCAAGGACTAGGTGGTAGGTGTTGCCCATCGCTCTTGGGGTGTCACTGCCTCAGCCCTTCTCAGGGGACAGAGCTAGGGAGCACATGTATGTGTGTGCACAAGCACATGCACACACACATGCACACCCACACACATGCACGTGCACACACTTACACACATGTACATACACACTCACATACGTATGCTGCATATCTACACTTCCATATCTATATTGAAAGCCATGGGCTGGGCACAGTGGCTCAGCCTGTAATCCCAGCACTTTGGGAGGCTGAGGCCAGAGGTCTGCTTGAGGCTAGCATTTTGAGACCAGCCTGGGCAACACAGCCAGACCCCGTCTCTACAAAAAATTAAAAAATTAGCCCAGCTTGGTGGTGCTCATAGTCTCAGCTGTGTGGGAGGCTGGGGAGGGAGGACAGCCTGAGCCCAGGAGCTGGAGGCTGCAGTGAGCTGTGATCCCGCCACTGCCCTCCGGCCCAGGCGACCACCGGCGCTCACCAAGCCTCCAGCTGCAATCCTGCCCCACGGGGTTTATTCCTGTTTTCTCCCTGTCCTTATGGGGCTGCCTTCTCTGGCAGTGGGAAACTGGCTCCTGTCCTTCATTCACTGACTTACTTCGTCAACGCCCCGTGTGTGACAAATCCCTCTTCTCCACCCTGCTGCTCTGCTCACCTGGACCCCCACTCTGGGGGGCGGCTCCCAGCGCCACTCCACGCAGAGGAATTGTAAAACTTCCAGCCATTTCAGTGGGTGTGGTAGAATCTCGTAGTTCTGCCCTGCAGCTCCCCAGAGACCCATCTGGCCTCAACCCCCAGAGTCCCAGCCCTTCCCTCTCTGGCTCAGGGGTGGATGTTCCTGGCTGCAGGCTGGTGCCAGGGGCCGGGCGAGGGCTGCACCGCCCTGACTGGCCAGGGGTCTACACTCGCGTCCCTACCTATGTGAATGGATCCGCTGCCTGGGCCCCCCTCCTGCTGGCTTCTTCCTCCCCGGAATCCTCCTCCCTCATGCCTTCTGCACCCTGCAGCCAAGTGCTCTCTGCACCCAGCCAGGGTCAGCCCTTCCTCCTGTGACCCCTGGCCCTTGACCCTGAGCCAAACAACCCCTCCATCTCCCTCCTCCTGGCAGGCGTGGGGACTGCAGCACCGCGGGGGGAGCGCAGCTTTGCAGGAGACAAAACCCTTGGTGACTGGAAGACCGACAGCGAAAACCTGAGATTCCACAAACCCCGGAGTAGAGGACTTGGCAAGGCAGTGAGATCCAAAGGCAATATGCCAAAATATTGTATTTCTAAATATCAGCCACGAATTATTGGAAAATAAACTTAAAAGTCAATACCATTTGCTATAGAATAAAAAAATCAAACATTAGGAATAAACATAATGAAAGGTGTAAAAGGTCTCTACACCAAAAAGCACGAAACACGCTGAGAGAAATTAGAAAGGCTTAAACAGATGCAGAGAGAGGTCCTGTTTCTGGACTGTCCAGATATCAGCTCTCCCGGTGTGGACTACAGACGCCGTGCAACCCCCGTGGACATCCTGGCAGGCTTACTTTTTGTAGAAATGGACAATCTGATTATAAAATTAATATTAAATGTAAAGGACCTAGGATAGCCAAGACAATCCAGAAAAAAAGGGAACAAGTGTGGAGGGCTCCTTCTGTCTGCTTTGAGACTTACCATACAGCGTAGCGATTCAGGCGCACAGGACTGGGGGGACGCACACGGCCATAAGAGGAACAGAACAGAGTCTGGAGAGACAAGCTTCTAGGAGGGTCGCTTGGTTCACAATGAAGGCGTCACTGGTATTGAATGGGTGAAGGGAGACCTTTGCAATAAACAGTGTGGGAAGATAACGGTATGGTGTACCTCGCACCGTACACAAAAATTAAGTCAAGATGGATTTATCTGAAACATTAATGTTAAAACTATTGAGCTTCTAGAACAAAACAGAAGAATATCAGCATTCCAGTGGAATGCTACTCAGCAATGAAAAAGGAATGAACCGTGAATGCACAAAACGGCCCGGAAGACTCTGAAAACTATCATGCTGGGCAGTAGAAGTCAGATGCGGCGACTACGATTCCATTCTCGTGACGTTCTAGAACCAGCAAAACCAACGCACGTGACAAAAATCGAAACGGGTGGGGCTGGGGCACTGGCAGGAGATAAGAGGAAACGTTCTAGGGTGATAAAAGTGTTAGATGTCTTGTTTTGGGTAGTGGTTACGTAGGTTTTTACAAGCATCAAATTCATTGAGTTGGACACTTAAGGTCTACGAATTCTGCACCATGTTTATTTTCTCTCAATCAAAAAAACATAACCGGGACACCACGCAGGGACGATGGGCAGCGTAAGCAGACAGACAGAAACTCTAAGGAATAATCAGAAGGAAATGCTGGAGACAAAAACACTGCAACAGAGACGACGTCCACCTCCGACGGACTCAGGTGTGGACTGACCCAGACGAGGCAAGAATCAGTGGGCTTGGACGTATGCCAGTAGAGACTGCCCACACTGCAATGCAAAGAGAAAAAGAATGAAAACATGGAGCAAAATATCCGAGAACCGTGGGACAATTACAAAAGGCATAACATGTGCATAACGGAAACACGGAAGGAGGAGGAGAGAAAGAGCAGCAGGCAGTACTGAAGTACGACCGATGGGAATTAGTGGCAGACACCAAACCACAGATTCGGGAAGCTCAGCGACCACCAAGCAGGATAAATAATTGCAAATTAAAACAACAATGAGCTGCCACTACACAGGTGTTTGGATGGCTAAAATCCCCCAAATTGACAATAACCAAGTGCTGACAAGGATGTGGAGCAACAGGAACCCTCATACGTTGCTGATGAGAATGTAAAATTGTTCGGCCACTTTGGAAAATAGTTTGGCAGTTTCTTACAAAGCTAGACATGCTCTTACCATATAATCCAGCAATTGTACGCCTAAGTATTTATTTACCCAAAGGAGTTGAAAACTATGTCCACACAAAAACCTGCACATGAATGTTGATAGCATCTTTACCCATAATTGTCAAAAAACTTGAAGCGACCAAAATGTCCTTCAAAAGGTGAGTGGATGAACAAACTGTGGTACATTCATACAATGGAATGTTACTGAGCTATAAAAAGAAATGAGCTATCAAATCACAAAAACACATAGAGGAACCTTAAATACATACTGCTCAGCAAAAGCAGCCAGTCTGAAAAAGTTACAAACTGTATTATTCCAACTTTATAACATCCTGGATAAGTCAAAACTATGGAAACAGTATAAATATCTGTGGTTGCCAGGAGTTTGGGAAGAGAGAATTAGGGGAGCACAGGGGGTTTGGGGGCAATGAAATTATTCTGTTTGATCCTCTAATGGTAGATACATGACCCTGTGCACCTCCCAAAACCCATACAAAAAGAGTGAACCCTAGTGTAAACCATGGATGTTAGTTAATAATAATATATCAATATTTGTTCACCAACTGTAACAACGAACTGCACTAATGCCAGGTGTTCATAATGGGGGGATCTGTGTGCATGTGTGGGGGAGGTCTGGGAACTCTCTGTACTGTCTGCCCAATTGTCTGTAAACTTAAAATTGCTCTGAAAAACAGTCTATTAATTTCAAAAACCACACAATTTCACATGCAACTTGACCTTACAACAATATGCTTTGAATTTCCCCTCACGTCCTTTGCGTTGTTGTAGCACACATTTTACTTCTACATGGTCCATAAACAACACAATACATCGTCTTGTTTTTGTTCTTGTTGCTTTAAACGGTGGATCATGTTGTGCATATTCTTTGGAAGAGAAAAACATCTCTCACACTTGTGGTTGTGCATTTGTTCCGTTTCCGGGGCTGGTTTTCCTTTAGTCTGGATGTAGATTTTCATCTCTTATCATTTTCTTTCCTCCTGCAGAACTTCCTTTTACACTTCTTGTAGTGCAGACAGGCCGGCAATAAACTCTCTCGGTGTGTGTTCCGCTGGAAAAGTCTTTGCTTCCCTTCATTTTTTGAAAGATATTTTCACTGGGTAAATCTACGCGGACAGTCGTTTTAAAAGACACGTTAACGATGGCTCTCCGTTGTCTGCTGGCTTGCTAGTTTCTGACGAGAAGTCTCCGGCCATTCCTCTTTGTTTCTAAACGACGTGTTTTCCCCGTCCTCTGGATGCTTAATGTTTTCTCTCTGTCACTGGTTTCTAGCAGTTTCTGAAGTGCCTTGGCATGTCATACTTCAGGTTTATTCTCTCGGGGGTTCACGGAAATTGTTAGATTTGTCAGTTTATAGTTTTGGCTGTTGGTTCCCCAAATATCATTTTTATTTATTCCTCCTCTCCTTTTTGGGACCCGAGTTACACTACATGAGGTTCTTTGGTGGTTCCGGATGTCAGTGGTTCTTGGTCTTTCTGCCCTTTTCTCTGTGCTTCCTTGTGGATAGTTTCCATGACCGTCCTCAAGTAATTTGTTCTGTTCCTCTACATGCTGTAATCTGTTGATAATCCCATCCGACATATGTTTTTCAGCTTAGATACTTATTGTTTATCTCTAGGTCTTCCATTTGAGACTATTTTATAGCTTCAGCCTCTCTGATCAGACTTGCTTTTCCTCTACCTTCACAAGCCCACGGATACTTACAACAGCTGTTAATCCTGTCACCCCATCATTTCATCTTTTCCTTTGCATGCCTAGTAATTTCCTTTTCAATTTTTTTTTTAAAGAGATGTCATGCAGGCTGGAGCACCGTGCCTATTCACAGGTGCAGTCGTAGCTCAAACTCCTGGGCTCAAGCGATCTTCCCACCTCAGCCTCCCAAAGTGCTGGGATTACAGGTGTGAGCCACTGTGCCTGGCTTGAAGCCTGGTAATTTTTGATTAGACACTGGACTTTGTGAATACTATTTGGTTGTTCGCTGGATTTTGTTATATTCCTTGAAATAGCTTTGGGGCTGTGTTCTAGCATGCAATTAAATTACTTGGAATCAATTACATTTTTTTGAGGTTTGCTTTTAAGCTTTGTTAGTGTGGGTCCAGAGAAGCCTTTAGCTTAGGGACAATTTTACTCCACTACTAAGTTGATAACTTTCTGAGGACCCTACTAATGCCTGTAGTATAGTGTTTCTCCATGTGGCTGGTGGAATCATGAGATATTCTCAGCCCTGTGTGAGCTCCAGGAATCCTTCTGCCTACTCGTATCTGATGCTTCTTGCTCCTGACTTTGCCCCCACTTTCCTCTTGTGCATTCACAGTGCTCGGCCAAGGACTCCTGGGGACCCCCTGCAGACCTCTGAAACTCTCTGTGTGCAGAGAAACTCTCTGGTTTTCTGCCTCATGAATTCTGGCTGCCATGACCTCTGCAAACTCCAGTGTCTGCCTCCTCAGCTCAGCAAGGCCCCCTGCCCTGTCTGGGTTTCCCACCCCTGCACTGTGTCCTGGAAACTGTCATTGATCTCACCTTGCTCTCTCTCAGGGACACTACCCCACGCTGCCTCTTGCCCAGTGTCTGGAAACCGCTGTTTCTTCATTAGCTGGTTGTCTGAAGTGGGAGGTCACAATGTTAGTCCATCGTGCCTGAGCAGTTGTCCCAGGCTTGGGACCCGCATCGCACCACACTGGGCTGCATTCAGAAAGGTGGGCACGGGCTTGGAACACGTTTAAACCTCATGGAATGTGAGCTCCTCTCTCAGCAGAGCACCCATTCCCCTTTTTACTCAAGACAGCTGTAATTTGGAGTGTCACAGTTGGAGAAGTTGACAGGCTTTCTGTAATTTTGTCTTCATGCTGTCCCAGCCGTCGAGCAGAGGCTTGCTATGACCAGCCTTCGGGGCATGTGGCATCTCTCTCTGAGAGACGGGTGGCACAGAGCCGCGTGGCCGTGCCTGCCCTGGAAGAGTGCTGTGGACACAGGGCGTGTCGGGCTGCACAGGTCCTTCCCTTCACTCGGCTGACACCGGGGCTGCACAGGGGGAGGGGCTCTTTGCCACACTGGAGTAGATGGCAGGGTCCAAGGGGGCCGGAAGGCCTTTCTGTCTAGAATGTTGATGATGATCTTTTGCGGTTGGTTGTTTTTTTTTTTTTCTAACAGCTTTACTGAGACATAATTCACATACCATTCAATTCACCCATTCAAAGCACACAGTTCAATGGTTTCAGTATATTAGCAGCATACTGCAACCATCACCACAGTCAGGTTTAGAACATATTTTTCTCACCCCCATCCCTTAATCCCCCCTGGCCCCTGGTGGCCACTTTCTGTCTCTGTGGATGCCGTGTACCAGACATTCAATGGAATCACACAATATGTGTCCTTTTGGGACTGGCCTCTTTCACTTAGTATGTCTTCAAGGTTCATCCATACTGTAGCATGTGTTGATCAAAATTAAGGCTGTTGAGGCAGAAGTAATTTGATAAAGCTTTATTGGAAGCCAAATGTGAGGATCGACCCGGAAAGACACACCAGCAAAGTTGGGAGTGTTCCGGAGTCTGCCAGAAGTTGGAAGGGTTTTATAGGAAAGTTTGGGAGAAGGGAGGGGGACTCCTCATACCACAGGTGTCTTTTTTCATCAGAGGGCACAATACAGAGTTACAATCATTGGATACAGGTTGCAACACACAGGCTAAGATGTCTCCGTGCCCGACACTCAGTACAACTTCATGCTCGAGAAATAAGTCAGCGCCCGCCCTTCTCAGTGTCGGTGGGTTGTGCATTAATCAGTACGTGAACAGTCTGTGGAACTCATGGTAAGATTCCTCACTCAGGGGTGGGATGTCACCATGAATTGCAAGACCTCCCCAGGGCGGGTGAATTTGGAAGCCTGGTCAGTTTCAAAGTAAACTGCCAGATATGACCTGTATGTGGTCACGTGTCAGTGCTTCCATGCCTTTTATGGCTAAGATCCCACTGTCTGGAGGGACCACACTTTGTCTTTTCATCATTGATAGACATTTGGGTTGTTTCAACTTTCCGGCTATTGTGCACAATACTGCTGTGAATACGTGTGTACGAGTTTTTGTGTGGCTCTATGTTTTCAGTTTCCCTGGGTACACGCCTAGGAGTACAGCTGCGGGGTCAGGTGGTAACTCCAGGCTGCATTTGAGGAACTGCCGGCCTGTCCCTAAGTGACTGCACCATTTTGCACTCCCACCAGCGGCATAGGCGGGTTCCAGTTTCTGCATATCCTCGAGGAAACACTCGTTGTTGTGTGACGTTGCTGTGGTTTTGCATTGTTGATTTCTTCAAAAGGATTTGCTGCAAGACCTCGCTGTCCTCACTGCTCCTGATGTAAATTCTCTCCTGGGCGCGTCCCTGAGTTTAAACCGCCAGATTTTCTTGGACATGATTCTCCCAACAGTCAGGATTTCTGTTTGCTTCACTGTCGCCTTTTTCCTCTTTCCTCATTTTGGTTTCCGGCCAGGACTACGTCCTCACACTGAGTCTAGCCTGCACTTGCACCTCCGCAACCAGTTGTTAGTTCTCTCAACCATTCTGCGTTCAGGAAAAAGTGGCTCCCGTCTCTGTCCTTCCGCAGAGGAGAGGAGGGAGGAGGCTCTAGACCACCGACCAAGTGGCGTCCGTGGGGGAGAGACAAACACGCTGACCTGCATCCCCCGGGCGGCTCCCGCAGGGGTGGTGGGGAGGAACAGCTCTAGGCTGGTGCAGGAGGAAGTCCCTCTGCGGGAGGAAGTCACTTCTGCCATCCTAGGACTATCCCGAGTGGCTGCTCTCCCTCCAAAAGAACGTCTGCCTTTGCCTCCTGCTAGGACGGATGCTTGGGTCTTAGAGGGAGGCATCCATTAGCATATCTCAAGAAACAGGCCAGAGCCCAGGATAGCCCTTGGTGAGGACAGAGTGTGCCCAGTCTCCTCGAGGCAGACCCCTCCTGTGAGCTGCCGGTGTGGACACAGAGCACCTGCCTGCCCTTCTAGTACCCCGGTGGTATGCTCAGAGGAGGACAGGGCTGAGCGACCTGGCGATCCTGAGAGGTGGTGGGGCTGGGGTGTCCCAGGGGAGGCAGGCGCTGGCCTCTTGTGCTGCGGCCCCTCACTCCTCTGCCCTCGCTCTGCTGGTGAAGCTCAGATCCCCGAGATAACAAGGAAGCCGCAGATCAGCAGAACTGCGCAGATGGCAGCAGAGATGGACACCTCTGGAGTCCTCCCAGCACTTGGGTCTCACATGGGGCAGGGGGACAGCAGGGCCCCTTCCTGGACAAGTAGACCTGGGCCCTGGGTCTGAATCATCCCCTCCCTCCACATCTGCATTGGAGGGTGGAGCCCCCTGACCCCATCTGGGTCTGGAAGGATAAAAGGGGAGGGGAGAGCCCGCTGGGTAGAGAGGGACAGAGACAAGCCAGGGTACGGACCCCACCCTCTGCAACCCTGGAGCAGAGTGGCCATGCCCCAGACCCAGGGCACAGAGTGTCCTAGGCCTGGACCAAGCCCCCAATCCCTGTGGGACCTGGCTCCCTCCTTCACCCCACACCCTGCAGAACCCCGCCAGGCCCCGCTCACGCCCCCTCCCTGCCCGTTCCAGATGCTGAGCCTGCTGGTGCTGGCACTGCCCGTCCTGGGGAGCCTGGTCCATGCGGCCCCTGGTGAGTCCTGACTGTGCCCCACCCTGTCCCTGCCCCTCACCCCACACCCACACCCAGAGGCCAGGGCATGGGTGGGTCCAGAGGGGACCAGGGCTGTCCAGCACAGGCTGACCTTGTCCCCGCCCCAGCCCCAGGCCAGGCCCTGCAGCGAGCAGGGATCGTAGGGGGCCAGGAGGCCCCTGGGAGCAAGTGGCCCTGGCAGGTGAGCCTGAGGTTGCACGCACAGTTCTGGGTGCACTTCTGCGGGGGCTCCCTCATCCACCCCCAGTGGGTGCTGACGGCGGCGCACTGCGTGGGACCGTGAGTCTCCTCGGGGCCTGGCGGGTGGGTGAGGGCCTGGGGTCCACCCCCACTCCCAGGTGCACCTGGAGGCTGTTCAGGTCCCCTGAGAAGGAGTCTCCTCCCCCCAGGGACGTCAAGGACCTGGCCGACATCAGGGTGCAGCTGCGTGAGCAGCACCTCTATTACCGCGACAAGCTGCTGCCCATCAGCAGGATCATCTCCCACCCCAACTACTACACCGCCCAGGCCGGGGCGGACATCGCCCTGCTGGAGCTTGAGGACCCCGTGAACATCTCCAGCCACGTCCGCACGGTCACCCTGCCCCCGGCCTCGGAGACCTTTCCCCCTGGGACACCGTGCTGGGTGACAGGCTGGGGTGACGTGGACAATGATGGTGCGTGTCAGGGATGGCTGGATGCAGGGCCAGGTGGGGCGGGGTCACGCCACAGCCCCAGCCTTGGGGCCTCCCTTTGAGGTACAGGTGCCCACCAGGATGGCCCAGGAGTGGGGGTTGGTCACCCCCCTCCTGAAGCTGCACCTTCTCCTCTGACCCACAGTGCACCTGCCACCACCATTTCCCCTGAAGCAGGTAAAGGTCCCCTTAGTGGAAAACCGCATTTGTGACGCCAAATACCACACTGGCCTCTCCACGGGGGACAACGTTCACATTGTCCGAGACGACATGCTTTGCGCTGGGAATAGCCGGAAAGACTCCTGCCAGGTGGGCCCCGCATGTCCCCCACTCCCCACCCTCCCGGGCCTTGCCAGCAAGCACTGACCCTTGCCCTCCCCAGGGCGACTCCGGAGGGCCCCTGGTCTGCAAGGTGAATGGCACCTGGCTGCAGGCGGGTGTGGTCAGCTGGGGTGATGGCTGTGCTCAGCCCAACCGGCCCGGCATTTATACCCGCATCACCCACTACTTGGACTGGATCCACCACTACGTCCCCAAGCAGCCCTGAGCCAGGTCCGGGGGGCTGACACCGGGGTCAGTGGAGAAGCCAGCGCCCTCCTGTCCCCAGCACAGCTGCTTCCTACCCGGGTGGGGTCCACCCCCAACACAGCTTCCCCATCCTCCTGTCCTGAGCCCCACCCCTATTCAGATCCCCTCCCTGGTCCCTCGCACCCTCCCCTGCCCGTGGTGAGCCCTAATTGTCCTGCCCATTGTGTCTCATTAAAGTGCATGAAAAGCAGTCACGCCTGTCTCTGTGTTCCTGGGTGTGGGTGTTGCTGGGGAAGGGGCTCCAGGGCACGGCCAGGGTGCAGCTGCTGGAGCTGCGGGGTCCCCGGCCCCCGACGCACAGCGTGTCACTGCGGGATGGGGCCTCCTGGAACCCAGGGCCGACTTCTCCCTCACAAGGCATCACGCACTCGGGTCAGGTAGAGCAACAGGGACAATTGAAAAGTAGATTATAGAGGACGCCAGGCACCCTGCGCCCAGGCCCAGAGACGGCACAGCCAGCCCCGCCCACAGTCCCTTTCCCTCCCCTCCGGTGGGCTCAGCGTGGGCTCCAGGGTCCCGTGCACACCCAGGTGCACCATCGTTTGGTTTGCCTGGGTCTGTCATTTGTATGACTGCTCTGATTGTCCCACCCCCGAGACATGCTTTTTTCACTCGACACTGTGTCTGTGACGTTCTTCACGCCGCCACGTGGGGCCGAGGTCAGCACTTCCCATCCTGCGTTTTCTGGGCCATGCCAAACTCTTGTCTCCTGGCCTTCCCTCCAGCAGTGCAGGAGAGTGACCGTCACTCCTCATCCTTGACAGTATTGACACTGTCACACTGCTTACCTTTTTCCCCTCTCGTGTGGATAGTGGCTTCCATGGAGGATTTAGCTCACCTGTTCCTGACCATCGATGAGGCTGAGCACCTGTTTGTGCAGGGAACACACCCCCTGGCAGGAGAGAGCTGTGCACGCTACGCTGTCGGAACTCAGTCTCCAGAGGCCTGTTCCTCAAGCTGCCCCATTTCATCTTACGGAGGTGCCCTTGTCCCGTGTCTCCCAACGGCTTTTCACTAGAAATTTGTACTGCTTCCTTGTTTTTGCTCATGTAAATAATGCTGCAATTGCTAGCTGTATTCCTAGAACTGCTTCATCTAAGATCTTCCTTAGAGCAGATTCCCAGAGAATGCCCATGGCAATGCCACGTTGTTTCCGGAAAGGCTGTCTGCATCGATCTACCTGGTCCCAGATCACAGGGCTGACTTCATCCCTGGCCAGCACTGGGCACAAATGCGAGACGTAATATATCATGTGCTTGTGTGGTGATGTGCAATACGGGATACATGTTATATATGGGCATGTGTTACATAAGACACAATGTGATCCATGTATCCTATGCTGCAGTATGAAAAAAGCATAATATATATTCAAAATTTGAAATTCTTGTAACAAATAGCATCCTCTTGCAATTTGCAATTTGTGTGTATTTCATCCTTGGAGCTGCACCTTTTCCTGTGTTTGTCTATTTCCTCTGGTGGTTCTGCTTCTCCTTTGTCAATAGGCTATTGGGGTTTTAAGTTTGTTTTAACCATTTTGAGATTTTTAACCAAATGAATGCATTAACATTCTGTCTTTAACAGTTGCTGAAAATTGTTCTGGTTGCTTTTTAAAGGTGGAGGTTTGTGTTTGTAGATTGAAGATTTAAATTATTGTGGACACACACGGGCCCAGGCACACTTCTACCCTTTAGTCCCTCTGGAACTGATGCCGGCGTCAGTCCAGAGGCTCTGAGACCCTGGGGACGCGGGAGCCTCCTGTGCTTTCCGCATCCTTCCCCTTCCCCACCGACCTCTGTCCCTGTGGCCCTCTGCAGGGTGGGGACAGAGCAGCGCCAGGAATCTTCCACCCGAAGGCCGAGCTGACCTAGTCTCCGGGCTCTGCACACCAGACTCTCCCCTACATGCTGCTCCCTGATCTGAAAACTGCAGACCCCACAACCCATGCTCAGTGGGCTACAGGAGACCCCACCAGGCCAGGGGCATCGCCAGGGCCAGGCCCCCCACCCTGGCCTCAGCTTACCTTCCTGTCACCATGTCACAGGGTGGCTGGGATCGCACAGGCTGGTGTTGCAGCTCCTTTCTAGACAGCAGGCCTGGAGTTGGGTATGTGGTGCTCTGCATGGAGCCGTGCGGTGGAGAGGGGATCCCAGTGCTGGAAGCACATGCAGCTGGACAGGTGAGGGCCCTGAAGTCCCCTCCTGTGGGGACCTGGGATGGTCCTGAGGGCAGGACTCAGAGGACCTGGTTCCATGAAGACCCTGCCCTCTGCCCCCTGCACTGGGTGACATCAGCCTCCTGGGCCTGGGTAGGGGTGACCTGGGCTGGGGACTCCTGGCTCAGTCCCTGCCTCCTGTGCAGGGCTGACCGGGCAGGTCCCGCCTCCCACAGCGCACCCCCCAGTTGTAGGGCCTTCCTGAAGGAGGAAGGGGCCCTGCCCCTCGCCTGTGTGGGGCAGTCCTGGCACTTGGAGGGGGGGGCCAGTGTCATCCTCATTGGTCACCAGGTCAAACATTTGACTGTAGTATTGAGCTTGGGCTGCCGACCGGACAGGTGTGGTGTGCAGGTCAAGTGTGGGCCCCACGAGGCCACATCCTGGTGGGTGATCAGGCAACACACCTAGTGCCTCAGTTTCCCCACATCTAAGGGGGATCCCTGACTTAGAGGGTCCCAGAGGGACCCTCCAACCCTGGCCTGGACTTGGAGCTGGGGAAGGGCAGGAAAGTCCCAGTGCTGCCCAGGGACCCTAATCAGCTTGGTCATCAGGCCCCGGCCAGATAGAGGACGGTTAGGAAGGGCCTGCCTGGGCTGGGAGGCTGGGTGATGGTGCCCATCTGATCCATGGTGGAGACCTCGGCACCTGCCACCGCATGTGGGGACAGGGACATGTGGAGGGCAGGTTGTTACGGGGGCCTGAGCTGTCTCCACAGGGCTATCTGGGTGGTGGGCTGGGAACCCTGAAGCCTGGGCTCCTAGAGGTTGGAGGAGAGGGGGCAGCTTGTCTCTAGGGAACCAGGGAGGACTTCCTGGAGGGGGTTGCACTCATCCCCGCCCCACCCTGGGGAGGAGAAAATGCTGGGTTTGCAGCCAGGGCACCAGGATTCTGTTCTGTCCCTGCCATGGTCTGAGTGGGAGCTCCTGTGTGGGCTCAACGCCTGGGTTGCGGTCTCCACATGGGGACAAATGGTGGTGACAATCCTTCCCTGCAGGTGTGCAGGAGGAACAGGCGGGGCCCTCTAGTGGTGCCCTGGCCTCCTTCATGGTCCTGCCTTCCTACCCCTGACAGGAGGTGTGCGGCTGTGTCCTCCCCAGCCCAGGCTCACCAGGTCTGAGGCTCAGGGTGGGCCCTCCTCCTCCTCCCTGCTTGGGCTGACACTGTGGCCCTCAGGCTTCATGCCTCCTGCTGGAAATTTCTGAACTGAGTAAAGCTTGAGGCGCTGTGACTCTCAGTTCCTTGCTTCCCCCATTACATGCTCCACCCACCTTTTCCTCATGTACTTCCGTGTGATTAAAGCTCTGTTTTTGTTGGTGCGCTGAAGTCAATAAAGCACTTGGATTGGAGGCATGTATTATAGAACTTATCTTAGAAAGTGATTTTAAAAGAGGAAAAAATGGGGAAAACATTTAAGCATTCATCAAAGCAGATATATAGATAGAAAATAAGCTCATGACCAGGTGTGGTGACTCACACCTTGTAACCCCTGCACTCTGGGAGGTGGAGGTAGGAGAATCACTTGAGGCCAGGAGTTCGAGACCAGCCTGGGTAACATACGGAGACGCCACCGCCACAGAAAATTTTTAAAACTTAGCTGGGCATGGTGCCACACACCTGTAGTTCCAGTCACTCGGGAGGCTGGGATGGGAGGATCACCTTAGCTCAGGAGGCCGAGGCTGCAGTAAGCTATGATCGCACCATTACATTGTAGCCTGGGGGACAGAGCTAGACCCTGTCTCTAAAAAAAAAAACGTAGAAAAGAAGCACATGGTAAAATGCAAATTAAATACAGCATGAGACCTCCATAACCACTAGAATTCTTAGTCCTAAAGACTGATAATACCAAGCCCTGGTGAGTGCGGGCAGCAGCTGGGTCCCATACACTGCCCAGCCAAAGGCAAAATGCCAGGAAGGCCTCAGATACCCCTGGGAAGTTTCTCAGAAACGGAAACATGCCGTATCACTTGGCAATTCACTCCTCGTTGTTCATCCAAAGAAATAAAAACATAGGTTCACACAAAATGTTTACAACAGCTTTATTTATAAAAGCCCAAATTGTAAATGACCCAGATGTCATCAATTTGTGAATGGATCAACAAACGGTGATCAACCCGTTCCATGGAAGAGCACACGTGCGGCCACGCAGGTGCACCTCAGGGGCATCGTGCAGGCGGAGACGCTGCAGAGGCGGGTGCCAGGGAGGGCCGCCCAGGGGACGGGCAGGCAGGACGGGGAGGGGACCCGAGAGACCTGTGGACCTGGGCCTCCCCCCCCACCGCCCCATCTCCCCATTCCCCCGTCCCCTGTCCCATCCCCCTCGTCCCCTGTCCCCCATCCCCCATCCCCCTGTCCTCGGCCTCTAGGGCCAGCGCTGGGAAGGGGAGGTCCGGGCGGGAGACCCCGCCCCCGTGACGGGGCCGCCGCCGCCCCCCGCCGGCCAATCGGCAGCGGCCGGGTGGCGCCGGGTCCCGCGCGTGGGCGGCGGTGGGGGCCCGGGAACGTCCTGAAATTCTGGCCCGTCGTCGTGGGAACGGGCGCCGCTGGGTGCAGGTGCCTTCGGGAAGCTTCTCCTGGGGCCTGGGGCCTGCGCTCACCCGCGAGCGTCCCCCGCCCACGTTGAAACGGTAAGTCCCCAGCCCCGTTGCCTGGCGCGGGGTCTCAGGAGGTGCACCCCGGGGTCTGCAGCCCCTCCCCGCTCACGTGGGTCACTCCGTGCAGACGGCTGCTGGGAGCCCCAGGGGCCCCCCAGTTTGGGCTTCCAGTCTGGCGCCAGCCCTTTGCCCTGAACAGATGCACCCCAAGCTTCGGGTCTTCCTTTGCCAGCTGTCACCTCGAGCCCTGCTGGGCGCACAGGCAGGAGCGGCCAGCATGAGCCGGCAGACCAAGGGGCCCCTCCGCAGTCGCCCTGGAGGAAGCGAGGTTGAGAAAGAACAGGTCCGGTAAGGCTCAGGTCGGGCTGGGGTGGGGGGTGGGAGCTCTCACACTGAGGCGGAGGTGGGGGAGCACCTGGGGAGGGAGGATGCGCAGGGCAAACCCTTTAGGCCTCCAGGTAGCCAGGAGTAGATAGAAGACAGGTGGGTCCCCACCCTTGCCCTTTTCCTCCCAGCAGCCTTACATATCAGCTTCGTCTGTCTCCTTTTTGTTTTTAACAGTTGAGGACTCTGAGGCTCAGAGAAGTCGAGCAACTTGCTGAAGGTCACACAGCTAGTAAATACCAGAGCTGAGATTTGAGCACTCTTATTATTATGCCAAAGCCCAAATGCTTAATTCACGCTTGCTGCCTCCCTTGCAACTCACATGACACCTTTGTGCCTGGACCCCTGCCCCAGGCACCCCTGCAGCCCCTGCTCACCCCCCTGTAGCAGCTGGTGTTTTATTAGCACGGTGATTCTGGGCTCATCCTTACAACAAGTGCTCACTTGGGCTGAGCTCTGGCCCCGCCGGATGCCATTCTGGGCACAGGACCACCACAGTGGTGAGGCCAGCCTGAGATGCTACATATCCTGAGTCCAGGGCCATTCTGCCTCCCAGGGTCACTTAGGGTTAAGGAGGTGGCATGGGAGCCATTTCCCAAGCACGGTGGAGGCCTCTTACAGATTCTCTGGGACCCCGGGCGGGTGGGGGACTCTGCTTCCTCACCCCTGCTGCACTTAAGGTGAAACTGAGGCTCAGAAGGTTCCAGTGACTCTCCCTGGACCCACTGGACTCAGAGGCACAGCTGGCAAGGGGACTGGCCTCACAAAAGCCCTTTTGGCCCTGGAAGTAGGCAGTGCACGGCATCTCCTTGGTTATGGGCTCACGGGTGTAGAACCTGTGACAGCTCTGCAGGCCTATCATGCGCACATCCACCTCCTGCAGCCTGTGGGTCTTAGGCAGGGCCGCTTCGGGCAGTGCAGATGGTCAGGTGGGGGAAGGGATGCTGACCCAGCAGCCCAGTGGGTCCCCTTCCCGGGGATGTGAAGTTGAAGATCGTGTGACTGGTCAGGCAGATGCTGGGACACAAGGAAGCCCAAACTGGGGGGGCCTGGGCCAGGCCACAGGCAGTGGTGGAGCAGAGAGAAGGCGGCGGAACCCCTCATCCCCTTGAGGTGCTTTCTGCTTTGCTTGGGGGCAGATCCCTCCTGCCCCTGCCCCTGCCCCCGCTGCTTGCCCCTCACTCCCCATTCTGCCTGATGCCCCACCCCACCCCCAGCCAGTCAGTCACCCAGCAGGGGTGCCCGAGGGAAAGTGGGAGGCCAGGGGAACAGGTCTGACAGCATGGGAGGCCACGGGTGTGCCAGCTTCAGCAGGGCCACCGCTCTGCCCTGGAGTGCGTCCCCATTGTGGGGAGGGGTGTTGGATGACACCAATGGCGGCCACAGAGATGGAGCCCCAGGGACTGGTGTGCAGGACAGACTCTCCCAGCTGGATGCTCAGGTCTTGCCGATTCCTGGAGCTGTGGAGGAAGTGGGGCCCCCAGGGTGGTGAGGACAGCGCACTGTGCTGGTGGGGAGAGTCCTGTGGTTATTTATGAGTGCCCGGGCTTCGTTATGGTGATCCTGGTTCAGTGGCATCTTAGTGGGACTGTTCCCATCCGGATTGTCTCCTCTTGAGGGATCTAGCTCACTGGGGGTGACAGCTGCACCACCTGGCAGGCTCTGCACCTGCCACTTGCTTGTTTACACACCTTTAGGCAAATTACTCACCTCTCTGTGCCTTAGTTTCCTCATCTGGAAAGTGGGGGTAATAGTACCTACCTCAGGAGGTTTTTGTGAGCAAAAAGTAATTCACATAGTGTGGAACAATGAGTGCCCATAGGAAGCCCCCAGTAACTGTTGGTCATTATTTCCAGAAATTGTCTATCGAGAATATTCTAGAAAAGGTTTTGGCATCAACTGACTCATGAAAGGTTTATTTACCCCAAAATTACACTTGGGACTAGCCGATACTACGTTGTTGCACCTATTAAGGTTAACCTGGCACAATAGTTCAGCCCTGAGAGTGGCCATCCTTGATTGTTAAGTATCTTTGTGCAGAATTCAGCATTCAATTGGTCTTTTTCCTTTTAATTTTCGAGTATTATCTAAGAGGATTTTGCACCTTAGAAAATTTCTACTTTCAAGTATTGTCCAATAATTAAATACATTTTCTTCCCCATTTTAAAGAAAATGGGCAGTGTCTAAGGTAAATCCCGGAGGACAGGCAGGTGCTGGAGCGACCCCGACCTGTGGGATACAAGCCACCTGCCACATGGTCGAAAAGGACCCTGGGCCTGTGTGTAGGTCGGGTGCTATCCGAGGCACCAATGCTCTTCCCCATCTGGCTGCCCCAGGAGGATCCCACAGCCCCCGGCCTCCCTGTGTGTGGGAAGCGGGACTCACCTGGGGACACAGTGGGCAGTGGTCAGCACCCACCGGTGGCTGACGAGGCTGCCCCTGCAGACATGTTGGCCCTGCTCTCCGAGGCTGACCTGCCAGGGCCACTGCCAGGGACACCACCAAGCCCCTGACAATGTGGGCCTCTGGGACCAAGCCACTTGCTGATGGAGAGATGGTGGGGATGGCCTGAGGGTCACCAGGACAAGCCCAGCAAGGCCCCCCACCCAGGTGTCCCCTTCTTTGAAAGGAAGGGCCACATGTAAAGAAAAGGACGCAGAGGGCCAGGAGAGGTGGCTCCACCCGCTTCCTCCTGTGGATTCCATCAGCTGTGGTCAACGCTCTGAAATTCCAGACCAGCACTGCCCAGTGGGACTTTCTGCAGTGACAGACCTGCCTTGTGTCTGCTGCCCAGAGCTGAGCCACTGGCCACGTGTGGCTGTTGGGCACTTGGAATGTGGCCTGTGCGACTGAGGGCTGAGTTTTTAATGAATGTAGCTGTGGGGCACACCCACAGCAGGTGGTTACGGGTGGAGAAGGAGGTAGTGTCCGTCTCCCTCCCTGAAGGTTACGTAAGAGACACGTAAAGCCTTTCGCGTGTTTCTGGCACGTAGCAGGTATTAGAAAATCTTCATTTCCTCATGAGTCGCTAGATGAGCCTCTTCAAGGCAAGGGTGTTGTAAGCTCTGAGAGGGCACAGAGTGGCCAATTCAGACAACAAGGCCCTGCCGGGCATGGGTCGTGAGCTCAGAGAACACACCGGGTTGGACCTGATCAGTGTCCCCAGGCCTGCCCATCTTGGGTAGAGCTGGGCAGAAAGCCCCTGGCGCCAGGGCCATTCCAGGGGCCCAGGAGGCACCTTGGAAGTGAGGCAGATGGGGGAGAATGCCCCAGGGCCCTGGGCTGTGCCAGCACTTCCCACTCTGGGTTTAGAGCAGCCAGCACCCTGGCCTAGGGACTCACCCCTTTCTCCCGGGAAGGGAAGCGTCAGTAAGATCAGAGGGAACCGCATCTGTGAAGAGAGGAAGCACAGAGGATGATCCAGCCCCAGCATCCCGGGAGCAGCCACACCAGTGGCCTCTTCTGTGGACACGGACGCCCTGACCCTCTGAGCCTGTTCTGGAAGACCAGGGAAGACGGAGGAAGCCTGACCTGGCTGTGGTCCCCGCACAGCCCTTGCCTTGCAGGGGGTCCATGCCACCACCCCCAGGAGTGACAGGCAGAGCCTGCCCCCACCCTCTCACCTGGAGAGACATCCGGCAGGATTCCAGGTTCTCCCTGCACCTTTGCACGTGACAGTGGTGCCATCTGACTGGCCTGATGTCACCCTGGGCTGAGAGCCGCACGAGCCCCTCACCCCTGTCCCACGGAGGCGCCAGAAGCATGAGGGCAGGGAAGGAAGCCACTGGGTCCTGGAGGGCTGGGAGCCTGAGCAGGTGTGATGGGGCACGGGGGTGTGGGGCTCCCCAGATGCCAGTGCCCAGGTGATTGGGTGATTCCACTCCCTCACTGCCCTGCCCGGAGCCCTCAAAAAAGATTGGCCTTCCCTGCCACGGCCCCTGCCCAGCGGGCTAAGCACCTTGCAGGCCGGGACGGCCTCTCCAGTCTTGCCTCCTCCGGCCTAGGGACTCACAGCCTCTCCCAGCCGAGCCCTGGGGCAGCTGGGGTCTCTCCTTCCCAAGTTTACCTCCCATCTGCCCCCAAGTGACCTCAGAGTCCCCTACAGCCACCAAGCCTGAGCCCCTGTCCCATGCACCCTGAGCATCCTCTTCTGGAGACTGTCCACTTCTGGTCAGGGGCCTGGGGGGCAGTAGCCCCATCCTCACCCACTGCCCCCTCAGTTGTGCCCACTTATGCGTCCCCTTTCTGAGGCTTGGGCTCCAGCGGGAGGGGCAGCCGTGTCTGGGTGCTGAGGTGGGCGCCACCCAGCCCAGCCTCCGTCCTCATCCTGCCCCTCCCTGACCAGCCCATCCCACCCCCATGCTCAGGGGACACAGTCATTGTCTGCCTCAGCCTGGGAGTTAGGGGGCATTGGACAGGAATTTAAGGCAAGACTCCAGGCCACACACGTGACCTTAAGTGTGTTTTCTGGGCGCCGAGGCTGCCTGGTGCAGAATAAACACGGAGGAGGAAGGATCAGGCATGTTCTCGGAGTTGCCTGACCGCAGCACGATGTTGTCGCTGCTGACTCTGGCGAGAGCCCCAGACACAGGAGTCCATCATCGAGCCAAGGCTCTGGGCCAGTCATCCCCTCCCCGCCCTGCCTAGCGTGGCCGTGTCTGAGCTGTGGGACACTTGTGGGAAGCGCTGCTCCTGAGGGAAAGGGCAACGGGCATGTAGAGCTAAGAACTGCCCAGGGCCCCAGGCAGGAGGCTGCAGCACAAGGACCACCTTAGAGTGGGCAGACCTGGTCCCACCTGAGCCCGCACCAACCCATGCCGCCACCTTCGGCCAGTTACACACCTTGGTTTCCTCATGTGGAAATGACGTTAAAACAGCACCCATAGGCATTTCTCCCAGAGAAATGGAGATTTATATTCACACAAAAGCCTGAACACGAATGTTCATAGCATCTTTATTTATGGTAGCTAAAGAAAGGAAACAACCCAGGTGACCCTTGACAGGTGGGTGGCTGAGCAAACCAAGGTGCATCCATAGCAGGGAATGCTGCTCCCACCCACGAAGACCCTGTCCCACTCTGGTCGCTCCCCAAGCTCTTCAGTCAGATAGAGACTGCACGGGAGGAGGCTCCGGCCCCAACCCTCCTCAGGGGAGTCGGGGCACTGAGAAGCCAGAGAAGGTAGGGCCCGAGCCAGGAGCGTGCCGAAAGGCCAGAGCAGCAAGTGCTGGCAGGAGGAAGGTGCCGGCCCCTCCTTGGCTGGCTCAGGGGTTCCTCTGCACTTGCTGCAGGATCCAGGGCACGTAGGTCTGGACACGGGCATAGACTCCAGGGATGTCACGCAGGGCACAGCCAAAGCCCCAGCTGACTACTCCCATCAGGTGCCAGACACCCCCCACACTGCAGACCAGAGGACCGCCGGAGTCCCCCTGAGGAAGGAGAAGGGAAATGAGTCACTGAGGGTCAGCTCTGGGGCAGGTCGGGCTTGGAGAGGGAGGCACTCACAGAGCAGGAGTCATGGCCCCCGCTGCCCGCGCACAGCATGTCGTCTTGGATGATCTCCCTGTCGCTGGAGCCTTGCCCAGAGGCCCTGTGGTACTGCTGCTCGCAGACTGCACTCTGCACCACCTGCACCCTCACCTGCTGCAGGCAGTAGGGCGGAGGCAGCGGCTCTGGGGGAGAGAAGAGGTGACCCCACCTGCCCATCAACGCAACAGGCCAGTCCTGAGGGGCCACAAGTGGGCCCTGGCCTGGGAGTCGCAGGCCCTGGGCTCAAGGACGAGGGTGGCTCCTGCACTGTCCGAGTCCCTCCCTGGCTCTGAGCCCCGGCCTCCCCACCTAGAACACAGTGTGCCCAAGACTTCACAGACAGATTCTGTCCTCAGTTGGAAGGACCAGAACAAAATGGAGGGATAAGTTTTTCTGGCTTTTCCCAAAATACCATTTTTTAAGTTGGAAAAAGTAAGAATAAGTATTTTTCCCCTCAGAGTGTTGAGTTCTGGGCTCAGTCTTGCCATGGGCAAGTCACGGAACCCTCCAGCGGCAGAGTCTCCTGATGGAGCGTGGCCAGGTTGTGGGAAAGATGACACCAGAGACACCTGTATCCGTCGGTGGCTCCTTTTCCCCTCCTGGAACCTGCACGCCAGGAGCTCTCGATGACAAGTTTTGGTCCCACAGCCCGAGTTCTTCCCCAGCCCCTGTGCAATACGTACGGAACATCCTGACATTGCCCCAGCCAGTCACCCAGCACTGGTCCCTCGGGGTGACCTCCAGCGAGTCGGAGGGGAGCCTGACTGGTCTGATGGTAGCCGAGCATTCCACGGGATCTGCCAGCCGGAGCAGGGCAACATCTGCACCCAGATGGGCAGTGACATAGTCGGGGTGGACGATGACCTGATCCACACGCAGCAGCCTCTGGCCCCCGTAGAGGTACACGTCCCCGGCATGGATCCAGTAGGCTGAAGGGTCAGTGTCTCTCCTGGGGGAGGGCAGCCCTGGGCTTCTCAGAGGGGCCTGGTCCAGGGCAGCCCCCTCCACACCCTCCACTGGGGGCCCCAGGTGTGACTCACCAGGAAATGCAGTGGGCAGCCGTCAGCACCCACTGGGGGCTGATGAGGGAGCCCCCGCAGATGTGCACCCAGGAGGCCTAGTGGTAGCTGTAGACCTGCAGGCTGACCTGCCACGGCCACTTCCCCTGGGAGGCATCGTGGCCGCCTATGATGCCCACCATCTGGCCCCTGGGGATGGGTGCTGGGGAGCCAGGAGAGAAGGTCAGGGAGCTTGGCCTCTGACACCTGGTGCTCACCCCACTCGTCCCGGGCTGGACCCTGGGGTCAGGGTTTGCGGGAGCCTCTGGGGAAGGGAGTGGCTTGCCGGGGTCAGGACCCACCTGGGCTCCCAGCGATGGGGGCCAGGAAGAGGAAGAGTGTCAGGACCAGCAGGCACAGCATCTGCGGGGAGAGGCGGGTAGGGAGGGGCTCAGGCCCTGTGGGAGGGTGGGAGCTCTGGGCTGGGGATGGCCCTTACCGTGCAGGGCTCGGCAGCTCTCTCCTCCCTGGGCCTCCCAGAGCCCTTTGCTTTATCCTTCAGCCACAGGAAGTGGTCAGGGGGCTGGTCAGTCCTCTGCTTGGAGGGGGGACAGGGAGGAAGTGGTATTTGACCCCAGGTTGAGACGGCTGGTGGCTGGTGACCCAGGCACATGGTTCCCTGGTCCAGACGTGCGTCCCCCCATCCTTCCGCAGCACATGAGGCCCAGCCCAGCCCAGCCCAGCCAGAGTCGAGTCACTGGGAGGCTGGCGTGAGGGAGGGGGTGGTGGGTTCGACTCTCCTCTGCTTGTGGCCAGGACAAGACTATTCTCTTTTCCCCACAGCATCGCCCCAGCCCGTGGGACAACGGCAGGTGCAGGGGGCTGGAGAGGCCCCTGTGCTGTGTGGTGGAATCAGTGTCCACCCTGAGTGGGTAGAGCAGCCCGTGGAGCCAGGTGAGCCTCCTCCTTCTGGCTGGAGCCCCCAGGTCCCCACAAGCCCCGCTGCTCAGGCCCCTTCCTCATCTTCCTCACTGCCCCCAACAGTGACTCAGGAAAGCAACCTCCGACTCCTGCTCAGGACTCCCCACCCCTGAGCTCCAAGCTCAGAGTGGCCTCTAGGGTGGCTGGTGACACCAGTGGGACAGTGGCTCTGCACAGCTGGGCTCAGCTGAGCCTGGGGAAGGGAACTGGGGAGACAGCACATGGGCTGGGGTCACCTCCAGTGGGGGAGGGGAGCTGAGGTCCACTTCAGGGGCCCTGAGCTGGGCATCCCAGGTTGAGCCGTTTGCCCAGGGTGCTCAGGCCGATGGGCAGAGGGCACTGGAGTGGATGGGGGGAGCTCAGAGGACCCCAGAGGGGGGTTGGGGCAGCCTGCGTCCTTAGCTCCGGGAGACCCCCACGCTGGACAGGGCAGAATGTGGATGGGCAAGTGGCAGGGTTACTGCTGGAATTTAGGAATGGGAACCCGAGCCTGCGAGGCTGAGGCTTGGGGATGTTGCAGGCGCGGCCGAGCCCCACAGCCCATCAGAGAAAGCTCGGCTCCCCAGCACCTGGCAGCAGCACAGGGAGGAGGTGGGAGTACAGGGAGAGAGTCGTGCAGGGAGAGAGCACGGACGTCCCGGCCTCGCCAGGAGACGGGGATGGCGGGACTGCACCCTTCACGCCCTCCTGCCCCTGCCTGGAGCCCATACCTGGGACAGCCACCGCAGCATCAGGAGTGACACCAGGACACAAACGAGGGCCAAGTACTTGAGAGAAACACTCTGCATCCTGCTATCTGTGCCATCGTGGGGACTGGGGCCCCTCACATAAGAGGGAACGACCTGAGACCCACGGAGCGTCCTTGCTGTGGGGTTAAGTAGCGCGGCCTGGGGACAGGACGTCTGGTTGCTCTGATAGCATCAGGATCAGACTGCATGAGAGTGTTCAGTGATAGGATCGGAGGAAAAGCTGGGGTCCGAGAGAGCAGGAGTCACACGACCGTTAAGATGGGGGACAGGGCCTCTGGCCAATGATAGGGTCGAGTCCAGGCCTGTGGCCAGGATGCCCAAGTTCAGGGACACCGTTGGGCAGAGGATGTGGCTGCCCAGGGTTGGTGTTGCATAAGGGCTGGGTTGGGTGAAAGACTGGGCAGAGGGTCCCAGCAGGGGTGCCAACATCTTAGCACAGAGTGCCCAAGGTCACTGGAGACTGGGGGATGGAGGGTCTGTGACCATGTTCCTTCCATGTCCCCAATTGTAACTGAGCCTTCGTGTACAAATGGGACATTGCAATGACTTCCAGCTTCCCTGCCCAAGGCACCATGTGTTTGCAAGACCTGAAAAGTCTTCCCCACATGTTTCCAGGAGTCCTGGGGGAGAATCTTCCTTGTGCCCAGGCTAGAGCCCGCTCAGCAGCATGGGGTGTCATCTGCTGGCACCCCTCTTCCTGCAGCTGGTGCTCCTGCCAGGCCTCCTTTCTCACCAGGACGGCAGCACTTCCTGCGCTGGGAGGTGGTTTCCTGGGGGCATTTGATGGAGCCAGGGAGTCACTGCCCGTTATAAACAGCTATTTTGTGAGGAGCATTAAACCTGTGTTGATGTGGCTTGAAAAACCAGAGAACTTTTTCTTCCAACCTGAAAATAGTTTTTTATTATGAAAATGAGGTAAAAGATCCACACTACAAAAAAATTAAAAAGTAGAAATTCCCCCTAATCCCCTCCCTCCCAGCCACCACCCAAGATCACCTGTCCTGCGTACACATGCCCACTCACCACTGCCGATCTGTAGGGAAATACATCATTTTTAATGGTTCACTGCATTCAGTTGTATGGATTAAGGGTAACTTGTTTAACCAGTTCTCCAAGGACAAACATTCAGGTGGTTCCCAATTATTTGCTGGGATAGATAGTGATGGAATAAACATTCTTGCATGTACAGCACATGCATATTTGTCCCACCTAATTAACAATGCACAGTCAGGTGTGTCTGAGTCCAAAATGATGCTGAAGCTGGGACCACTGAGCCATTGTGACCCGCCAACCCACCCATTCATTCACCTATTCACCCGTTCACTCACCCACCCACCCGTTTACCCATCCACCCATCTATCCACCCACCCACTCCTACGCCCACCCATGTCAGGGTGGCAGTCTGCCCTCGGTTCTTGGTTTGCTCTTGCCCAAAGAATGGCCAGACACACCAAAGTGTCAAGTCCAGACGACCATCCTGGTCCTCTGACTCCTCTTGGAAAAATCACCAGCAGGGCCCATACGACGGAGTAGCCTCAAGCAGGAAGCAGTTTCACACGAGCTGCTCTTCATTGTGGAACAAAGCAGGTCTGTCTCCGTGAGCGGAGAGAGGCAGACACTGACTGACCCACTCTCTGACTGACTCGCTGAATTCGTGGGTTGATTCCTTTGTTTAGCCCAGTCTGGGGGGCGGGCTCTCGGCAGGTGTGGGGATGTTATCACATGATCAACAGGTGTCCTCAAAATTCCGTGTGCATCTGCAGAGCTCCCTCTAAGAAAGCCCACCTGTGGGGGTGTGAACCGCAATGCAGATTCGAGCTAATGGCATGATAATTACCCTTAGGTCACTCTAGGTCACTTTCTAAATCCCATGGTGCTGGGCTGGGGGATTCCCAGATTGGTCACGCAGTCCCTCCTTCCCAGGTGTGGCAGCCACTCGGGATAGGCGTGAGGGTGGGGCGACACCAAAACGGGGCGCCCGCCCTCACCCCTCTTCCCAGGTAGGGCAACTGTTGAGGCAGCACCGAAGCAGGGCCGGAGATCCTAACTATCTACCCAACAGATCCACCCCCCCCATGCACCTGATACCGCCCCTCTCTCCCTCTCCTTCCGTCTCTGCCCCGGCAGCCACCCTGTGTCAGACGCAGCCACACACTTTCACCCGCTCAGGTTTTCACTTACCACTTCACCCCGTCACTCATTCATTCACTCAAATAAAGCAGAGATGCGGCACTCGAGGAGCTTCCACCCCGACTTATTGGGTGGGGGGAGAATTCTGGCAAGGGGCTCGCAGCAGGGCCCTCCCCCACTGTGCAGCACAGGGGCTGTGCGGACAGGAGCCAGCACCTGCAGGTGGCACACAGACCCTCCAGTCTGGTCCCTTGACCACCACAGGCTGGGGACAGGAGTGGGTTCCACTCTTGGGGCAGCCCGGGAAAGCCCACCTCTGCGTGACTTGGCCCGTGGGGATGGGCTCCCTGACGCGTGAGGTCGTGCCCTTCACTGCAGGGTCATTTGTGGCAGGGCGTGGAGGAGGTTTTGGATCCCTGGGATGTCTTCGCATGCTGTAGGATTCGAGGCTTTGGACCTTCCCTCCTTTGGGGTCTCCCTCTTCCCACGGCTCCTGAGGCGGGAACTTTCCTGCCAGCTCCCAGCCAGGGCCACCCTCCCGCCTGCTCTGCCTCTGCTTCTCCCGATCCAGCCCTGATCCAGCGTCTGCCCTCCTCTCCCTCGCCCCGCCCGGGCCTCCCACTCATCTCATGCTATCGCTATGGTCAGGATCGCATCCTGGCTCCCTCATTTTGTCTTCCCCAGAGTTATTATCGTTGATTGGTTTTATGTAGTCAGCGCTTGTTACGTTTCCCAAGGAGGGAAAATGGAGTTTGGGAAGTTTGGCTGCAGGACGCAGGATTCTCTGGGGAGGAGGAAGGAGAGGCGGCTGAGCCTGCTGCCGTGAAATCCTTCTCCTGTGCGCCCAGCCTTGGGCCTTCCCGCATGGAGAGGAGATGCCCCCAGGGCCTCACTGGGAGCCGGCTCCCAGGTGCCCTCTGCTCCTGGCCAGGCTCTGTGCCTTGGGGACCAGCCTGTGCCCCTTATTCCCCAAGGGCTCAACCCACTCCCTGGGCAGGCTGCTCAGCCTGGGGGCATGGTTCTTCTCTGGCCTGAGACACAGGGGAGTGCTTCTCACTAGGCAGCTGCCCTGCGGGTGCAGAGCACTGCCAGGCCCCCCACCCTCAGCTGCCTGGAATGCAGGGTCCAGGACAGCAGGTAAGGTGGGGCTGGCAACCAATCAGAGCCAGCCGAGCCGCCCTGGAGCCAAGTTGTTGGGGACACGGCCCCAGAGGCTGAGGGCAGAGGAGCAGCTGAGGGCAGAGGAGCAGCTGAGGACCATGGAGCGCTGAGGGCCGCAGAGCCGGGGTGTGGCCAGGCTTCCTGGGCTACCTGGAGCTGCGGGCAGTGGTTGTGGGCTGTGGGCATGTGGGAGAAGCAGGAGCCTCGGGTCCAGGTGAGTTCCAGTCCAGGGTGGCCTCAGCTTGTCCCGAGCAGAGGCAGGGACATCTGATTCTCACTTGGCGAGTATAGGTTGCACTTTGCTCTTTTATGCAGCTCCTGTTTGGAATCAGGTGTGTGGTCAACCCAAACTGGGCATTTTCATGTGGGGAGGGCTCTCGACGTGGCCACCCCTGTGTCTGCACTAGAGGGCTTTCCAGGTGGACAACTGAAGGAGAAAAATGCGTCAGGGGAGGCAGTCAGGCACTGTGCTGGGTTGCGCGGTGCCCCCCAAAGAGATGCGCCCAAGCCCTAACCCCACACCTGTGAATGTGACTTCATTTGGAAATAGGGTCTTTGCCGAGGTAATCAAGTCAAGGATCTCGAGAACAGCTCATGCTGGGTTAGGGCGGTCCTGGCTCCAAAGAGTTGTCCTTACAAGAGGAGGGGGAGAGGCAGGTAGAGACGGAGACAGAGACTGGGGTGACATGGCCACTAGCCAAGGGACACCAAGGACTTCGGCAGCACCAGACACTCAGGAGAGGCAGGGGTCAGAATCTCCTTCTGGGGCTCCACAAGGAGCCTACCCTGCCAACACCTAGGTTCTGGACTTTGGCCACCACAGCTGTGACAATAAACTTCTGCCCCCAGTTTGTGGCACGTTTTGATGGCAGCTCTGGGGCGCTGATACTGGTTGGCAAGAGGCAGGGGTGCAAAGACATCAGCAACACTTCCTGTTGGACATACGTGAAGGGTTGCTGTAAAGAGACATGTTTCCCACAGGAACTGGACGCCCAGTTGAAATGGACACTGGGATTTGGCAGGGACAGAAGGCAGCCAGGGGAGGTAAAGAGCTCCAGGGGAGTGTCTAGTCAGGGGAGGACTTAGACACAGATGCACATGTTTCTGTGCGTGTCCCAGGGTCCCAGCTGCTTGCCAGCCACCTGCGGTGGGACAACCAATGCCTCCCTGACTTCTGGCTCTGGAACCCGGGGACACAGCGGTGAAGGGCAAGGAGCCCTTCCCAGAAGGAAGCATCGCAGGTAAGAGATTCCTACACCATTTTGGGAGATGGAGCGGAAAGGGAGGGGACCAAGAAATGCCTGCCGAGGGGGTGTGTTCCCAAGGAGAGACCCTCAGGACCACAGAGGCAAACATACAGAGAAAGGGCTTAGGCAAGCAACAGAAGGGTGGAGGTTTGGTTTCAGATCCGTACAGGGGAAAATGTTCACTGTAAACATTATGCTCAGTGAAATAATCCAGACGCAAAAAGCCACATATTGTATGATTCTGTTTATATGACATGTCCAGAATAGGCAAATCGTGGAGACAGAAAGAGATGGGTGGTTGTCAGGAGCTGGGGCTGGGGCTGGGCCATGGGCACCGGATGTTCTTTTGAAGATGATGAAAATGTCCTTGAACTAGGTACTGGTGCTAGTTGCACAGCTTGTGAATATGCTGAAACCCACCAAAGTGTGCACTTGAAAAGGGTGAATTTTATGTTATGTGAATTTAGCTCATTTTTAAATGATTTGGTACTTGCGGGGGCTAAGCAGTTGGGTTTAGGGAAGTCACCATAAAACTCTTTCAACCTTTCTGTGTCTTTGAAAGTCTTCGTGATAAAATACTGGGGGGCCTGAATAAGGAACAGGATTTCATTCAGTATCTCTAGGGGGTGGAGGTGTCCGTCTCTCTGTGTTTCTTGGCCTCTGGGAGTGGCTGTGTCCTGTGGAACAGGGCTCAGGCAGGGAGCAGGAACCAGACCAACTATTTTTTTTTTTTAACACCAACAAAGCAAAGGCAAAAGACTCACTATTTAAGCAGAAAGGAATTTAAGGGAAAGAATTAGGTTTTTTAAAACATCACTGGAAAATTGGAATGGGCTGGAATCGGCCCCCAGGAACCATGCTGGGGGCAGGGGCAGGGGCGGATGCGTGTGTGAGCGTGGGCGTGGGAGGATTTCTCTGGCCCTGGACCAAGACCTAGTTAGTCAGGTGTCTGGTGGGCCAGCCTGCCTTCCTTGCTTCTTCTCAAAATGGTTCTGGACCTTGCTGGCCCTTTACCTTCGGAAAGAATGAGACTTAGTGTTGTGCTTTTAACTCAAATCTGACCAAATTGCTGTATTTACTTCACTTCCACAGCTGGTATGGAGGAAAAACTAGAGCAAAGATTTAAGGTGTCTTCCTGGCCAACAGGACAGTCGGCGTCTAGACGATGTTCGTACTGTGAGGTCAATTGTGGAGGGTCAGCAAGGATAGTCAGTAGGTGACTTTTCATAAGTTGGTGGATAAATTTGATTTCTGGTGACAAATATTGCTTATAACTTTAAGTGGACAAGAGAAATTTTCCTCGACAAACGTTGGAAACAATACAATTGTTGATGACAAACATTTTAATGGGATTCCCGTAGCCTTGAGATTGGAGATTACAACCTCAGGAGTGCAGATTTCCATATCAGATGCTCCTTGCCCTCAGCCCATCAGTGTTTAAGAGAACTTGTTCTTCACAAGCAACCATGCACACGGAAACCTTAGAAAGAATTTTGTTCTCTGGCTCACGACCAACAGATGTTTTTGTCCAGATGCGGCTCAGTCTTCTCCATCCTAAAATGAGAGGCTAGCAAGCAGGCGGGGAGGGGCAGGGCTGAGACCCCAGACGGGGCCAGTCTAGCACCTGAAATCCTCAGAGACTTTGTGTCCACAAAGTATGTTTCACTCAAGGACTTTCTTGTGAAATCCTATCATGTTTTGTAACCTCAGGTTAATTCCCTTTCTAATCAAGGTGAAATTGTTCAATGATAACCTTTTACTTCCATAAACCCGTCATAAAAATTTTCAAAATTGACACGTCATGCTTTCCTAAAAAATCTCGGTAGTATTTTTATTGGAACTGCTGGGAATTTATAAGACCCAGCATCTTTACCATGTTGACCCTTCTAATCCGTGGTCCATTTATTTAGGCTTTGTGTCCTTGTGTTCAGTTGAATAATTTTCTCTGTAAAATCTTACACGTGTTTTGTTAGACTTCTTTCTGGGTAATTTATAGCCTTGTTGTTATTGAGAATGCTGTCTTATTTATTCCTTTTCTAATCAGTCATTGCCAGCATATGGAAGCGCTGTTTATTTTTGGTGTATTGCTCTTGCACTGGTCTGGGCAGAGCTGCCCTGCTGCACTCGTACTATTCCTAACAGTGTCTGTGGATGATCTGGGAGAGTCTATGAAGACCGCGGTATCCTGGGCTCATCCGTTCCAATCCTGGCACACTTGGTTCATTTCCCTCCGCTTCTGTGCTGCCCGGGGCCACCGGCACTGGCCGTGCTGGGCAGCAGCAGTGAGTGTGGCCATCCCGCCTGGCCCAGGCTTGGAGGAGGGGCTTCCAGCGTTTCCCTGTTTCACCATTAAGCAGGCCATTTGCTGTGGGCTTTCGTGAGATACCCCAAATTTGCTAAGAGTTTTATCATGATCGGTGGTTGAATTTATCAGCCAAAAGAACCCAATGCTTATCTATTAGATAATCACATGGTTGTTCACTCTGTTTGCTTGGTAAATTATACAAATAGATTTTCCTAGTGTTAAACCATCCTGGTTTAGACTCTGTTAGGTTTTATTGTAATTTTTTATTCATTGTTAGAATCAGTTTAATGATTTATTTTGGATTTTTGAATCAATGTTCATAAGTTAATTCAGCCTGAAAATTTCCTTTATTCTGTTTGTCCAGTTTTGTTCTCCAGGTTATACTCATGGAGTTAGCCAGGTTTTCTTCTTTTTCTGTTCTCTGGAAGAGTTTGTTTGAAAAGGGCATTATCTGTTCCTTGAAGATTTAGTAAAATTCTCCCATAAAACCATGTGGGAGCGGTGTTCTAATCTGCATGTCATTTCCGGGTAAGTGTTCAGACGCCAGGTGCAGTTCTTTACTGAGTCCACATCTATGCGGGGCTCCTTTTTCTTCTTGAGTCATGTTTTCTACTTTCCTAAAAATTGTCCATTTCATCTGATGGCAAGTTTATTGAATATAGTTGTTCATAACAATCTCTTATAATTGAAATCTGTCCATACTTACGTTCACCTCTTTTACTACTGATGTTATTTGTGCACCTTCTTTCCTGCTTAATCAATCTTGCCAAAGTTTTACCTATTTTATTAGATTCAAGGAACCAGCTTTTGGGTTTGTGGCTCTATCATTTATTTGTTATCTATTTCATGGGTTTTTCAAAATTGCTTTTTAATGACCTTTCATTTTATTTTATTTCTTTAATTACATTACTTTTTATCTTATTCCTTGGGTTTCCTCTGATGCTATTTTTCTCATTTCTGGACTTCAACATCAAGTACGTAAATTCCTCTTTTCCTCAGTTTCTGCCAGACCAGCAATGTCCAGCTCCCTCCCCAGAGGAGGCCCTGCCCCCGTATCCCCCCAGGGACCGGGGTCTGCAGTTCTAAGTACTTTGAGTCATGAGATTTCTTTGACCCAAGAATTCCTTTGAGGTATATTTTTAAATTTCCAAATGTAGGAGGGTTTGTGCCCGTATTTTGATGTGTGAGCAAGTTAAACATAATAACCCAGCCTGTTCTTGTTTTCAAATACAAGGCAGCTGAGAGTGAACTCTGATAGAAAATCAGGCTCAAAAATCAGTAAATGAGGGTGTTAATGAAGGTGTGAAATCGACAACTTCATGACAGTAACTTAAAATGTATGTACTCATTAGTGAAATTAGGCAATCGTAAATTTTGTGGAATTTTCCCCCATTGCTTAATGTTTAGTTGTGTGTGATCTGCTCCCACTCTTGTATATAAAAGTTATGTTTTATGTGTTCGTACATTTCATCTCCATTGCGAGTGTTTGGACTGTTCCATTCCATGCAGCTGAATGGCTAGACTCTCGCTGCCTTGCACACTCCCTTACACACTCACTCACATGCTACACACTCACACACACCCTTACACACTCACACACTCACGCTCCCTTGCACACTCACACACACTCACACTCATACACTGACACTCACCCTTATACACTCACAACTAACACTCACACACTCACATACACTCACATACTCTCACACACACATGCTCACACAGAGGTGGACACCCAGCGGCCTCCAGTACAGGGAGAGCAGGTGTGGGACTGAAGCCGTGGCGTGGGTGTGCATCAGGGTGACAGATGGGACGGGGGGACCTCCAGCCTCCTCCCCACCTTGCCCCTGGGTGGGGGAAGGTCCCTGAGTGTCAGGCGCCGAGGCACAGGGAGCACCTGGCGGGGCTGGGGAGGGCAGCGCTCTGCCTGGGAGCTGGCCAAGGGTGGACGGACCCGGGCAGCGTGTGTCGTGGCGTGGAGACGACCCAGGGATGGGGCACAGAACTTTCCAGTGGGCCTGTGTCCTGTATGAGCAGGCAGGAGCAAAGCGAGTGAGATTTGTGTTTCATCATCAGTGTGGGCCCTCTTGTCTCTGTGGTAAGGCCTGGGGACAGCCATCAGATAGCAGGTGACATGGACAGAGGCATCCACAAGCCATCCTGGCCCCGGCCCCAGGACCTCAGGCCCCCTGGAGTTTTCCATGGTGACGTGCAGGGGCCCTGGTGCCACGGGCCACTGCAGCACCCCGCCCCCAGTGCCCACCTGGGTCAAGCTCCAACGGCAACGTTGTGAAAGGGACCCATGGGTAACGGGGTGCTGCGCCGTTGCCCAATCTGCAGCACCAACCCGAGCATCCTGCCCTCAGGGACGACCCTGTTGGGAGCCCAGACATCCTCTGCACAGCCCATGTGACCTGTCCCTCATCTGCCCCCCACACCATTGCTGGGACATGTGGGGCCCCCCACCTCTATCAGGGAACCCCAGAGTCCAGACCTTGCTGTTTGCATCACAGGGATTCAGTCTTGGGGGGAGGGGCAGGAGGGGCTTTAGGGAAGAAGCCGGTCCCTCCCGCCTTCACTCACGAGTGGGAAGCAAGATGGGACCAGACTGCTCCAAGATGCCCCTTTCTACTCTGGCAGGTGGGGTATAACCAGATTTTCTGGGCACCCAAGGTCTTCTGGGCCTCACACCTGACCATCGAGTGTTGAGCCCCGGCAAAGTGGGGGTGCTGAGAATCAACCAGGCAGGTACCGCGGTGGTTTGGGGGAGGGTGCTGCTGTGCCCTGCTCAGGGGCCTTAGGGACAGCCGTGGGGACCCCAGCCCACTGTAGCTCCTCCACGGAGCTCTACAGGGAGCAGCTGCTCAGGGTGGAGCCTGAGCCCCTCAGATTCTAGGGCAACCAGCTCCACAAAGACCCCACCATTCAGGGAAGCTGCATCCCGGGCAGACCCTGAGACTCGAGGAGACCCTAGGAGGAAATGCAGCCATGGGGGAGCAGGCCGTGGCTGCCTCTCCCGCTGTCCTTGCAGCCCCTGCTCTCCAGCCTGGCTTTGCCAAGCCCCCTAGGTCTCAGCTCTGCACAGCCAGGAAGGATTTCTTAGCATTTGCAATTTTTAAAAAACAATTGCAATCTCTCTGGTATATTAATAAGTGGACACTGGTGTAGGGACTGCAGTGTCCACCTGTGAGGTCAGAGCATTGAAGGGCAGGGCCTGCTCCACCCTGCAACTGCCCCACTCAGCCCCCAAACCTTGGTCTCCATGCCCTGGAGCAAAGGGGGCTTCAGGGTTAGCAAACCAAAGACCTCCCCTTCGTTGGCTCCTACGTTCAGCCACGCGGGGTCTTGGTTTCAGCTCATGAGCCACCACTAGGCCCCTGAGGGTGGGAGAGCGTAGAGACCACCCTGGAAGCCCCGACGGCACTGTGAAGTCCAGGAGCCGAGACCACAGCAAACAGCTAAGTGACCTTGCAGTGGGGGTCCACGCCTGGGGAAGGAAGGGGCAGCTGTACTGAGGGCCCTGCACCTGGAGGAGGCCTCGGGGGACATCTCGGGCATCCTGCACTGGGGGCCATATCAGGAGACCACCCGGCAGGAAAAGCAGCAGCTCTGGACGCTGTGTCCCCACATGCCAGCCCTGGGGGCTCTTCTGCCCTTTCTCCCAAATCCTGGAGGGGGGCTGGGGGCGGGCAGAGGAGCATACGTGGGAATTTTGGATTGGAAAGCCACCAAGTCGGCGACCTTCAACTCGGGCAATGTGAATCCACAGGGTTTAACCAGAATCATCCAGCACCGTCCAACAGAACGTTCTTCAAGGGTGGATGTTCCTCTATCTGCTGCCCAGTACCGGAGCCACTGCCAGGGAGAAACCGCCACCCCCTAGCCACAAGCTGGTGGAGAGATGGTGGGCATGGCCTGAGGGTCACCAGGGCCAGCCCAGAAAGGCCCCCACCCAGGCGTCCCCTTCTTTAAGACAATAGCCGCCGTGTAAAGGACAGGCCTGGGGGGGCCGGGAGACAAGGCTCCACCCCACCACTCCTGTGGATTCCATCAGCTGTGGTCAACGCTCTGAACTTCCAGACCAGCACTGCCCAGTGGGACTTTCTGCGGTGACAGACCTGCCTTGTGTCTGCTGCCCAGAGCTGCAGCCACTGGCCACATGTGGCTATTGGGCACTTGGAATGTGGCTCATGCAACTGAGGAGCTTTCTACTTAATTCAGTTTTAATCAATCTGCATTTACGTGGCCTCCTGTGGCCGGTGTAGCCACAGTCAGCAGACCAGTCCAGGCTGTCCTGGGGACCCCTGACTTCCCCTGGGAAGGACAGTCGTGCGGGTGGGTGCAGGACCCTCTCGTGCCTTTTGCCAGCCTTGAGTCCATCTGGCAGCGTCTGGCCCCCACGCAAGGCTGGGTTTGATGTTGCAGATTGAGGGGAGTGAGGAACATGAGCCAATGACTGTCCCAGCAAGGGGGATGGGGGCTGGAGGGAGGACAACTGTCTTATCCTTGGGGTGGGAGAGAGGCGGAGCCTCCTGGAAGCACACCCCTCCCCGGACGGGCAGTGACCACACGCCTCCTCGCCCAGCCACCCCACCATGCCTGGACCTGCAACTGGGACCCCATCAGGGAGCCCCCACCACGTACAAATCAGACCCTGGGAGGCTGTGCCTCCTCAGTTTAACAGCAGGGCGCACGGTGGCAGGAGATGTGGTCCCTGGGCACTTCCCCCCACCATGCCCACTGCCTCTGTGTCTTCTGTCCCCAAGGTCAGGGAAGGATGGGGCACATTGGGGGCCAGGCAGGGAGGGAGGGCTGGGCAGGGGATGGAGGCCATGGCAGCACTGAATAGGGGAGGCCAAGGGGGGTGACCCAGAGGGCGGGTCCCTCCAGCTCTTGGCTCATCAAGGCTCCAGCGGGATGTGCTGGTGGATCCAGGACGAGTAGTCATCACTCAGACACCCCAAGGTAGTCCACAAGCCCAGAGGCCACGGGGACTTGGAGCCACATGTCCAGCCAGTAACACACCAGGAGGGCCCCAGCATCACCCCATAGGGGAGGACACACGGCCCCAGGGTGGCCCCACAGCAAAGCAGCTCCTGGACCTCAAAACCAATGGCCGAAGGCAGGCCTGGGTCTCATGGGACAGAAGCCCTACCCCGTCCCCACACAGCATGGCGTCCTTGCTGCCCGTGCCACTGGCAGGCGAGCCCTGTGCTGCACCCTGTTGCAGACCCGGCTTCCCATGACAGGACTGAGAGGCTGCTCCTGGGGGTTCAGGCCTGCGTCCATCTGCCGGGGGGCGTGGGCCTGGGTGGCGCCACTGGAGCCCACACTCCTGCTTAATGGGCTCTGAAACATCACACAGTGGCATTGATTGAAACCGGACGGGAATCATAATGGTTTGAGTGTTACAAAATGACATTCATAAAATTAAAGACCAGGTCTTGAACAAACAACGGAAAAAGCCGTCTAGAAAGTAAACAAGAGCCGTACTGAAGCCGTCTGCCGAGAATGACAGCTGTGCCCTCTGCTGCTCTGTTAACAGTCAGAAGAAGCCCTGGGACCTCCCGGCATGAATCTGCTGGGCAGGAGCACTGCAGCCCCTGGGGAAAGGAGCCTGAAAGCCAGGCCTCTTTGAAAGAATGTGCCAGGACTGGCTGTCCGGAGCTATTTCGTTTCTGCGGAGCAGTGAGGTGCTCTGGTCTGTCTCTGATGATCACCATGCAGAGGACCAAGTGGGAGGAGAAATCTGAGCCTTAAACCCTCCTCACCGTCTGAAGTTCCCAGAGAGAGCTCAGAGTCTCGCCTCTTCGGGAGACAGAGGGGCCAAGTCCCGCTTACGCTCCCTGCGGTGTCCAGGGTCGTACCACAGGTGGCCAGTGACACAAAGCCCGTGAGCTGCTGCAGCAGGGGGAGCCTCTCCAAGAAGCGTGGCGTGGCTGTGTGACCCTGGGCATGCCCTCCCCCCCAGCCTCAGTTTCCCCATCGTAACCCGGGGCAGGTGGACAAGCTGAGTTCTCAGTACAAGCCCAGGCTCTGCAGGTGAACAGCCTGAGCACACAGGCCAGGAGAGTGAGGCAGGGAACCCGTCCCTCCAGGGATCTTTTACTGGGAAGATACAGCCACACGGACCCTCCCCCAGGGAGGGAGGCCGGACTGTCCTGATGCGCCACCCCCACTCTCCGTGCTTGGCGTGCACAACGGCAAACCGAGAAACGGCGCTAGCTACTCTGGATGCTGTCGAGCTTTAAATGAGGACTGCTAAAGACACGTCCCAGGGAGGCTGGTGGGCAGGGACCCGGCCCCACCGCGTAGCAGCAGGAATCTATCCAGGGCTCAGAGCCGGGACGTCCTCCCGCCACATTCCAAGGAGCCACAGCTACATGGCTCGAAGCAGCCTGGCACCGGGTCTCCAGCCCCTGCCCAGGGACACAGCCCCCACCTTGCCACCTGCCCACTCCCCACCCCATCCCACTCACCGTGCTGTGCAGTGGACGGCAGGCAGCACCCACAGCTGTGCTCCCACTGGCCCTGTTCTGTGTTGAAGGTCCTCAGGCTGACCTGCCAGGGCCACTTCCCGGCAGCGGCACGATGCCTGGCATGACCCCCCAGCTCAGTCCCTGGGCTGGGATGTGGGGAAGGAGGGCGAGGAGGGACCCAGTCGCCCTGCCAACTAGGCCCCTCCCCAGGCCCAGGTGGGGTCACCACCCTGCCCCACCCCGAGTCAGATGGGTCCCAGGAGCACTGAATGGGGCCAGGACTGACCCTGGGACACGGCATGGAGCCCCCCAGGCAGGGGAGAGTCAGGAACGGCAGCCACAGCATCTGGGGGAAGAGGGCAGGGCCTGGCGAGGGGCCCGGGGGCCGGCTGGGCCTGGGGGTAAAGGGGCATGCAGGGCCTCCCTCCACCCCGGTCAGTCCGTCTGCGTCTTCCTGTGGATGTGTCACATCCACGTGGAAGACACAGCTGCCCACTCGCTCCCGTGTTGCCAGCGTGGGGGCGTTTGCACTGAATCGGGCAATCTCAAGGGTGATGAATGCAGGCAGGAGACAGTGAGGCGCCCGTGGGTCCTGTGTCCAGAGGCTCCTCGGGACACTTGTGTTGTGGTTTTGTGGTTGTGAAAGAATTGGGAAGCCAGAGCTGCGGGCTCTTCCTTTTTTTGAGACAGAGTCTCGCTCTGTCACCCAGGCTGGAGCACAGTGGTGTCACCACAGCTCACTGCAGCCTCCGACTCCTGGGCCTGAGCATCCTCCTGCCTCAGCCTCCCGAGTGGCTGGGACCACAGGTGCCACCACCGCGCCTGGCCTCTTTTTTATTTTTAATGTTTATTTGGGTTTTTTTTTAACAGCTTTATTGAGATTGAGTTCACATAACATACAATTCACCCTTTTAAAGTGCACAATTAAGTGGATTCTAGTACATTCACAGATATGTGCAACCATCACCACCGTCAATTTTACAGCATTTCCATTGCACTGAAAAGATGCCCACACCCTTTGGCTGTCATCACCCATCCCCATCACTCTCCCCCCGCCCCCCACCCCGGCAGCCACTAATCCACTTTTTGTCTCAACCCGTTTCCCTGTTCTGGGCGTTTCACTCGATGCGTGGTCCTCTGTGACTCCTTCCACCCAGCTGCCGGGAGAGCTGTGGGCCCTTCCCTTGCGTGTTCCCCTCCCCACCCAGGAAGCCAGCTCAGCCCCGGGGACCTGAGTGTCAGCAGACACAGCTTGGAGACATGACCACCCTGGCCTGTGAGAAGGCCTGGGCCCTCGGGGCGGGGGCGGGGGTGTCCTAGTTGGCTGGGTGGCTCATAAACTGCAGGAATTCATCTCTGATGGTTCTGGAGGCTGGAGGTGGGAGATCAGGGTGCCAGCATGGCGGGGTTCATGGATGGCGCCTCCTTGCTGTGTCCTCACATGTTGAAAGGGACCTGTGAGCTCTCTGGGGTCCCTTTTACAAGGGCACTAATCCCCTAATTACCTCCCAAAACAACCACCTCCTGTGATGCCATCACATTGAGGGTTAGGGCTTCGACATATGGATTTGGGGGAGACACAAGTGTTCAGACCACAGCAGGTATGAGAATTGAAGGTCGCAGCCACCAACAGTGGGAAAGGGGTTTCTCCCAGGCCCCTGGGTGCAGCCTCTCCCCACCGCATCTGGCAGGGAAGGGGCGTGGAGAGGCCCCAGGAGGCTGATTCTGGGCAGAAGCAGCAGCTACCTCCAAAAGATTTCTCTGTACCATGGGACAGAAATAAGCATTTGAGCCTTTAGAATTTGAATTGCCACATGGGCTCAGAAAGTGGCATTTTGGCACTTATGGGTGGATTCCCTAAAGCTGAGCTGAGCTGAGCTCTGCCTGAGACCTAAGAACAGGCTGGTGGGGGCAGCCCCATGACACCTAATAAGTACGTCCTCTCTGAGAGTCTGACCTCCTTTGGTGGCAGCCATGTGGAGAGCGAGGGGTAGAGTGGCTAGCAGGGCCCTTCCCCAGCACCAGGGCCTCGGGAGCACCAGCCTGGGGCCGCATCTGTCCCTTTGGAGTCCCCTATTCTGCCAGCTCAGCGGCCACCTCTGGGCTCAGGGTTCAAACAGAGATTAATGAGACAACAGGTGGCTGTGGGCAGCCTGAGCCCCAGCCCAGGCCCCCGGCCTAGGGCACGCAGCAGCCCAGGAGCCAGCCCCCACCCTGACCTGAGATACAGAGAGGACCCCAGGCCCAGCTTGGGACAGAGAGTGAGTTCTTTTCCCCTAAAGCCGATTGTGCTGTGAGTTCCTGTGGGCCCAGGGGCCAGGTGGAGTAGGGAGGCTGTGTTGGGAGCTGGGAAGCAGGCAGTCAGAGCAGCTGGAGATGGGGGTCTGTGGCTGCCCACCCTCCTGACTGGGCTGCCCTGCCCAGCCCCAGGGCTCCACCCCCCAGCTCCCACTTCCTCCCCCCAGTGTCACCCCAAGAATCTCAGGCTCTGGGGATTCAGAGGCCCCCCAAAGGCCTTAGGCCCAGTATGAGCAGCAGGACATGCCGCTGTAACAAACGGCCAGAAAACCCGCGGTGCCAGTGGGGACCCCATCTTCCCTGCGATGCTGTCACTTTCATGGAACCCGATGGGTGGCACAGTCCCTGCAGGAAGGCCCTCAGGGGTCAAGACGCACAGGATGTGCTTGTGGCACGAACCAGGGGAGTCTTGACTCAGGTCAGACAGGAATTTCAAAATCCCCAAATGAGAAGTTTGTGTCAGAAAAGGAGGAGAAAGTCTACAGTCAGCAGGAGACATTGTCCTGGAGTGGAGGTGGCTGAAGAACAGTCCCCCATGGCCATCCCGCTGGCCGGTGCCTTTCAGCATCAGATACCACCACGCAGCACCATCTGCTCTCAAGTCCACACCCTGCTGGCCAGGAAACCCTGGAGGGAAGGACTATGCCCAGGGGACTCCGCAGGCTGGCTCTGGGAAGGGGCAGCAGTCGGGCAGTCAGGGACAGAAGCCACAGGGCCAAAGACTGAGGGACGGCACCTCAGCATGACAAACACAGGTGTGGGGAAAGGAACCCCAGCCAGCCAGCAGGCCACCCAGACACCCGTGACCCCAGACACACCCATTCCAGACACACAGCACAGGCCAGAAGCAGTTTTCTCACACCGTTTAATGAAAATCAAATCGTAAGTAGTCATCTGGGATTTCTGGGTTTTGTTTCCACTCTTGACTCATCTCTGGGGGCCCCTCCCCTCCTCTCCTTGGCCCCCCAGCTGACAGGAGCAGACAGAGCCTTGAGAAGCCCACAGGACCAGAAGGGTCTCCAGGCAGGGGCAGAAAGGGAGGGTGAGGCTGAGATTGGGGAGGGGCGGGGGGCCGACAGGGAAGATGGGGGGTCTCCCCCACATGAGACCCATCTAGGGTCTGGGGAACTGAGGGACATACTGGCGGATCCAGGACACGTAGCTCATCACATGGGCATACACCCCAGGGAAGTCTCGATGACCACAGAACATGCCCCAGCTCACTACCCCCACCTGGACCCAGGAGCAGTTCCACCTGCACACCAGGGGGCCCCCGGAGTCACCCTGTGGGGAGAGGTGGCACTCAGCAGTGCTTCCTGTGTGCCCCATGGCAACGGGGCACGTGGGCCCCCACTTCATGCACTGGCAGGGGACAGGGCAGGCGGGGCTCTCACCTGGCAGGAGTCCCTGCCCTCCCTCCCAGCACACAGCATGTCCTCTCGGATGATCTCATAGGAGCCGTCTGAGTAGTTCTGGTACTGCTGGGCACAGTCCTCGTTCCCCACAACAGGGACGTCCACCTCCTGTAGGTGGTAGGGCGGGGGCAGCGGTGCTGTGGGGAGAACGGGGGGCCATCCTGGGTGTGGGGGGTCCTGACTCTTCCCAACCACACAGAGGGTACGCGAAGCCCCCAACTGTGCGCCCTGACCCTAGGATCTAGAGCTGGCTACACCCACCCTGCCCACTGTGATTGGAACCCGGCCACCTGACATCTGAATGTCTAGACACCAGCCCAGCACCAGGACACAGACTCTATCTGCCAGAGCAGCCTCCCCACAAATTCTGCCAGCAGCAGAGGAGCCCTGGGACCTTGCCGTGGTGGTCTGGGGGGAGTTGGGATGCAGCGGCCTGAGTCCACACCCTGCACTGCCTGCCCAGGGCTGTCCCTGTTCCTGACGTCTGTCCCGTAAACTTCCTGTCCAAAAGCTGGGAGCCACATTCACCTTGTCCACAGAGGAGATCCCAAAAGGTCATAGAGTGAATAATGTTCTGTAAATACCCAGCCACCCCCACCAAGTCTCCCTGACACCAACTTTTGTACACAATGTCACCCCAGCCAGTCACCCAGCAGGTCTTCCCTGAGGGGACCCTTAGGGTGGCAGGCGGCAGGGACACAGGGTGCACGTGCTCCGACAGCGTCACGGGGGCCTCCAGCTCCAGCAAGGCGATGTCCGCGCCCCCCTCGGCAGACAGGCTCTCATTAAACTGAGGGTGGCGGATGATCTGTGCCACCTTCACCAGCCGGTCATGGTCATATAGTCTCAGCTGTCCAACTTGGACCCTGAAGGCACAGGCCTCTAGCTCCTCCCTGGGGACGGGACCAGAGCCCCTCAGAGGAAGAGTCAGGGCAGATGCTCAGAGCCAGGGCTCCCCTGAATCCTGGGGAGGGGGCCCCAGAAGTCCCGCCTCCTGCCCCACCCCCACCTGCACCCAGCCAAGGGGACAGGGCGGCCCCACTCACGGCTGGACACAGTGGGCAGCGGTCAGCACCCACTGGGGGTGGATGAGGGAGCCCCCACAGATGTGCTTCCACAGGTCAAGTTTCATGCTATAGAACCTCAGGCTGACCTGCCAGGGGTACCTCCTGGCCGAGACATCACAGCCCCCGACGATGTCCACCCACTCGCGTCCCGGTCCGGGGTCTGGGGAGCAAGTTGAGGGGACGTCAGGGGACCAGACAAGGGCCTGCCCGAAGCTCTGGAGCAAGTGAAGCTACTGGCAAGTGGACGGTCCCCACACCACCCCGGGATGGGGCTGTGAACCAGGGCAGGTTGGGGTCCTGGGGCAGCCAGGGCTTTGGGTGGGGCGGACTCACCTGGGGTCCCAGGCACAGAGCCCCCCAGGCAGGGGAGGGCCAGGAGCAGCCACAGCATCTGAGGGGAGGCCTGGAGAGGGCAGCAGGGACTCCAACACCAGCTTCGGGGAGCAGAGGCTGAGGCTCAGGGGTTCAGCTGCCATGCTGTGGCTGTGTCGCTCAGGGCCCCCTTTATCCTGCCAACACAGGAAGTGGGCATGGGCTGGCTCAGCCTGCTCTGGGTACATGCCAAGTAGATCTCCCCCTTTGCTGGGGCTGGTGGAGACCAAGGCGGCCGAGGAAGCGCAAACACACCCATCCCTCCACGGGGGTGGGGGTGGGGGCAGGGCCAGGACAGGTGGAGAGAGATGCAGGGGGACACGGACCTTGTGCTGCCCTCCAGAAGCGTGTCCTGTCAGTGATGGACTCGGGCTGTAACCGTGACGTCTAGAGAGGGTGATAAACGTGAGCAAGAAAAAGGATGAGCCCTGGAGTGGGGGCTGCAGGGAAGCGTCCCCCACAGCCCCGCTCTTCTGGGCACCAGCCCCCCGAGGGTCTGGAGCCAGCTTGGGCCAATGACCAAGAATCACGCCCCAGAATCAGGCTCAACATGGCCCAAATCAGAGGCTCCGGGAGGTGCCAACCCCAGGCCAGAGGGAGGGGCTGTCAGAGGGCCGTGGGCATGCTGGGGCCCAGCCTTTTGGGGGGCACGTTTTACCCAGAGCTGCCAGAAGGGCCAGTGTGGTCTCCCATAGGGTCTGCTCAGGGTGGGAGGCCAAGGAATGCCGCCCGGGATCTCAGGGGTGCTGGCGGGAGGCTGTGGTGGACGTGGTGGACGAAAGGAGGCCCAGGGCACTAAGTGGGTCCCAGGGGTACATTATCCTCCCCACATGGGGGTGAGAGAAGAGGGAGGGAGGGGACAAAGCTGTCACCACCGCCTCCTTCCTAGCGGCCGCATGCTCAGGACCGGGGGGTGGCCCTGCCACAGCTGCCCCCCACTGTGGCAATGAGCTGGACACTGCTGACCCTGCAGCCCAACCGAGGAAGCCCCCATCCCCACCTCTGCTCCCCGGGCTCCCAGCACAGCCGGTCCTTCCTGTGGGCTGACTGGGTCATGGACGGCCCTCTCTGGGGGAGGCGGGAAGGAGACCTCCTGGGGCAAGCAAGGTCCCGCCCCTGCCAAGACCCCTAAGGGAGGACTCCCCAAGCTCAGGAAGGGCTGGGGTGCTGGGCCCCCAAATTAGGACAAGTGTCCCTATGGCCCAGCTCCATGCCTTTGTCGGCCCCTCTGACCGAGAGCATTCGGAGGCCAGGACAGGTCCGTGGATGCACGTGTGGCCAGCCGGTCACCGAGGGACTGCGCTGCATCGTGACATTGAAGCTGTGAAAGAGTCAGTGAGGGAGAACTGTGGGCTTCCCTGCACATCCCCTCTGCACTGCCGCTTGAGGGTGGCTGCACCCCGCCTCCTGGACAGTCTGAGGGTCTGGGAACATTGTGCTGAAGGTGTGTGGGGGCGCGTGCATTTGAGAGAAGACAGCCAGACAGGGAGGGAGAGAGTATATTCCTCCCAACTCCCCAGGGAGGGGGCGGGGGCTGCGGCTCAGTGAGGAGTGCCCCTGTCGGGCGCTGAGTGTGCCCCACCCCAGGACCTCAGGACGTGACTGCATCTAAAGACCTTTAAAGAATAGATTAAAGTAAAATGAGGTTGTTTTGGTGGACTCTAATCCAATAGGACTGGTGTCCCCATAAGAAGAGGAGATGAGGACACAGACACACAGAGGGACAGCGATGTGAGGGCACAGAGGCAACATGGCATCTGCAAGCCAAGGAGCGAGGCCTCGGGAGGACAAGCCCTGTGACACCTTGATCTCGGGCTTCCAGCCTCCAGACTGGGAGAGAATCAATCTGCTGCTAAAGCTCCTGGTCTGAGTATGTTGTATGGTGGCCAGAGAAGACTCCCCAGGCCTGCTCCCCCTGCCCCGGGAAGGATGCCCTGCGGGACAGAGGGCCAGGCTGAGCTCATGGGAGTTTCCTTAAATGTTTTGCCCGGCCTAAGATTCATGGACAGTGCCTGGTTAGGAGTGAAACCCTCAAAAAAGGAGGTTGAATTTCTCACCAAGTTGTACTTTGTTTTTATTTCATGTAAAGTGCTGTGACACTCTTTCATGACCCAAGGCAGGGACATGAAACCTTTGTCTGAGACCCTCAAACCGCCAGGCTGGGTTCCCTCTTGGAGACGCAGCACCTCTGGCCCCCATGCGGTGTTGCAAGAGGAGATTAGACCATGGGCAATGGCGGCTACCCAGCCTCTATCTCTGACCCCTGGTCTCCAGCCCAAGCCCGGGTTGTATCACAGCTAAGCCAAGGAGCCTCGCCCTGCAGGATGGCAAGATGCCCACCAGCTGACACAGAGGGTGAGTAACTGCACAGGGTCTCTCAAACAGAGAGCAAGAGGCTGTTCTTTTCCTCTCCCCTGGAGTGCAGAGCCTAGTTTGGGCATGGAGGGGTCACTTAGAGACCGATCAAGGTGAAGACAGAGCTGCCGCCTCCCTGCCAGGTCTCCTTGAATCCCCCTCCCATGCACCAGCAGGCAGCACCAGTGTCTGCTCCTGTCCACTAAGGGCACTCACTGAGTCACAGACTTCCGTCTAGAGAGACCCCTAAATGCTGCTGGCCGAGGAGGGGTCTGTGCCCCACCAGGCACATCACCATAACGACAGGCCACAGCATACAGGCCCCAAGGAGGGAACTTAGCTTCACAGCCAGGTCAACAGCCCCCCAAGAACACCGTGTCACAAGGGCCTCAGGCATACACCCCCCAGGGACCCAGATGTGTCCTCCCATCTCCCCCCAGCCCCTGCCCATCCAGGCTGCTACTCTGCTTCCTGGGCCTCACACACCAAGGGGCTGGCCGTGGTCCTCTGTGGAAGGGACAGTGTCTCACCATTGTCCTCCCACGTGCAGGGAGGGAGGGCCACTTCTGTGCCCACAAAGAGACCTGCAATGGCAACGGGGCCCAGGCTGTCATTCCCTTATGCATAACATTCCATTTCTCACCGCAGTTAACAAGTTTGCACCCATCTGTGTGGGTACCAATGTCGCCGGTTTGTGTGCTTTACCTACTGTAGTGTGGATCATGATAGGGACACACCACAATCAATTTATTCATTTCAAGGTGGAGAGTTTTTAGGTTGCTTCCAGATTCTTGCCACCACAAACATAACAGTACTTTCATTTAAACCGAGTACTGTAAGTCCAACACCATGGCTAAAAATAAATAAATAAACCAAGTACTGGCAGGGCCCATTTCTCTGCGTGCACACTCAAGGCTTGGCTGCAGAGGTGGCCACACATCCACAATTGCACAAGCCACAGCCAGCTTGCCCTGCAGAGAGGTTGGACCAGTCTCCATCCTGCCCTCGGTGCTGAGAGCATGTGCCTCTTTGGGTCCTCCCCAGCACCAGGTATAATCATGCTTTTAGTTCTTGCCAGTCCAAGGAGTGCAAAGTGGCCCCTCATGCATTTTAAATAGCATGTCCCCAATGGCCAAGGAAGGTGACCAGTTTTCATATGCTTCTCAGGTGCCTCTTCTATAAACAAGCATATCAGGTCTTCTCAAAAGCTCCCTTGGTATTTCTGATACCTTACCCAGGTTGAGAACCAAACCACCGACAACAGAACAAAGTTCAAGACTCTGCTTAGACTTCAAGACCCAGCTCATCTCAACGCCGTGTCACCTCCAAGCTCACATTCTGACTTCCTACATGCACAGTTTGCTCCACCTGGAATAACCTCAGACCCTTGTTCTCCAGCATAAATCCCATTCAAACTACAGAAACCAACACAACACTCTACTCCTTGTCACGTGTTCCCCAGACCATGCGACGTGATCTCTTCTCCTTCTCTATCATTGTGGAACTGATGCAAAGTCAGGTTCTCGTCACACATAAACCACATGCTTCAATGGGATGAAAAGTGTTCTGTGCCTGGAGCAGATCCCCATGGAGCCCCACACACACATTTCAGGGAAACTGGGCTCCACCTCTGGGCCAGCACCTGCATTCCTTTGCCAGCTGTGCTCTGGCACAGGGCAGGCTGGGATTTCCTGGGAGTTCTAATGGTCAGCAGGAGCTGGTGGATAAATGCCCCGGCTCCCTGGCCCTTAGGAGGGAGAACAGTGAAGCATGTTCCACTGGCTCCCAGAGCTCCCTGGCAGGATCAAACTCCTGTTGCCTATAGTGGAGACATGCTTCATGGTGTACACACCAACAGCTGCCGCCCTCTCCCTGCCACGATTCACCTCCCTCCGACACCTGTGCCTCCCGAGGACACTACTCACCCCTGAGTCCTTGTCACAGGGTCTAAAACAAGATAATGAGGCTGGGTGTGGTGGCTCACGCCTGCAATCCCAGCACTCTGGAAGGCCGAGGTGGGAGGATCACTTGAGGCCAGGAGTTCAAGACCAGCCTGGGCAACATAGTGAGATCCCATCTCTACAAGAAATACAAAAATTAGCTGGATGTGGTGGCTCATGCCTGTAGTCCCAGCTACTTGGGAGGCTGAGGCAGGAGGATCACTTGAGCCCAGGAGTTGGAGGCTGCAGTGAGCTGTGATGATGCCACTGCACTCCAGCCTGGGCAGCAGGGCACGACCCCGCCGCTAAAAACAAATAATAATAATAATAATAAGGAAATAAAAGTAAAAAATAAATAAAATAAGATAGCATGCAACCTTCTAAAGAGAGGCAGGGCTGTGGCTAGGGTGAGTGGAGTGAGGATTGGATCCTGTCTTTGTTTAACATTTTGAGAAATCACCAATCATTTGAAAAAACAAAAAACCAACAGTAGATGTAAGTTGACAATGAAGTGATATTTTAAATGGTGAATAAAATAACTTACAACCCAGAACATTCTATCCAAGAAAACGGCCATTCAAGGATGAGGGCAATGCAAATGGATTCTCTGGCATAGGACGTCTCAAATCTTTTAACACCCTTTGAAACAGTTTAGATAAACAAAAGGAAAGACAGTTACAGAAAATGTTGCAAAAGATATATATTCAGCAAAAGAAACCAAATAGCATGGTAAAGGTTACTGTTATCTTTTAAAAATAGATAACACCAAAGGAAAAGAGAAAATGTATCCACAATAACCCAGAATTAACAGTCCAGATGATATCAACATGGTGGATTTGGGGGAGGAAGAAAGAACAGGGAGATGTAAGAGCCAACGAACTTCTCATCTTGTTGAAGTTACATGGAGATATCTAGTCTAGAAAGGTAAGAAGGGGAAAAAAGAAACATAGAAAGTGATTCAACCACATAAAATAATAAATTAAGACGGGAGGAACAAGTCCGAGTACATCAATGATTCTAATAAATACAAAGGAATGAACTTACCAGTTAAAATACAAATATTGAAGGTGAATATAAAAAACAAATCTAGCTATATGCTGTTTACAAGAGAGAAAAAGCTGAAAGTGAAAAGGATGGGAAAAGATATCACAGGCAATACTAGCCAAAAGATAGCACAATTTGTTTTTTAAAAATTTTTTACTAACTAGATTTTATAAAAATGAAAAACTTACCCTCACCAAAAAATACTCCTTTAGCCTGCTGTGGTGGCACATGTCTGTAGTCCCAGCTACTCAGGAGGCCGGGGCAGGAGGATGGCTTGAGGCCAGGAGTTGGAGGCTGCAGTGAGCTGTGATGATGTCACTGCGCTCCAGCCCAGGCGACCGAGCAAGACCCTGTCTCAAAAGAAAGAAAGGAAGGAAGGAAGGGAGGGAAGGAGGGAGGGAGGGAGAGAAAAGTAAAGAAAGAAACCTGACCTTAAAAAAAAATCATAAAAATAAGAATTTGTGAAAATAAACATGAAATCAGGACCATAAAAAAAATTTTATGACAAAAAAAGCACCAGGTATGAATTATTTTAAGTGTGAAATTGATTGATCAGCCCAGTTTTAACAAGATCTTCCCAAAAAATAGGAAAAGAGGAAAACCTTACACATCCTTTTCTAAGAGGTCACATAACACTGATGTCAACACCAGACCAAAATCATTACAAGAAAGGACAATGTAAACTTGAATATAGCTTCAAAAATTAGCAAATCATTACACCTGGGTATGCAATAGATATACTACATTACAACCAAGCTGGGTTTATCACAGGAATTCAAATTTTGTTTATTATTAGAAAATCCATAAATGTAATTTACCACTAAAACAAAGAAGTCATATGATCATCTCAATAAGCACAAAAAATTCAACATTTATTCATTACGTAAAAAAAAAATCTCTTACTTAAAAGTAGTAGAAAGAATGTTCTTTATTAGGTAAAGCACATCTATAAAAATAAAAACCTAGAGGAAATATTATCCTAAATGGATGATTAGAAGTATCCCCTATAAAACAAAATACAAGCCAAAACAGAGCACTGTTTCCACTTCTATTTAATATTGTATTGGAAGTCCTAACAAGAATAATTTTAAAAAGAAAAGAAAAGAAAAAGAAACTGAAAGGATAAGGTTTGGAATGTCATCATTTGAGTATAATGTGATTATTTACATAGAAAAATTATATACCAATTATTTAAAATAACATGGCTTTAGGAAGGTTGCTAGATATAACATTGATATACAAAAGTCTGTTGAATTTTTATATATAATCAGTGAATAACTAGAAAATCTAATGAAAGACACCATTTTCATAGTCTATAAAAATATTTTTCAATTTCTTTTTTGTTTTGTTTTGTTTTTTGAGACAGGGTCTCACTCTGTTACCCCGGCTGGAGTGCAGTGGCATCACTGTAGCTCACTGCAGCCTCAAACTCTGGGCTCAAGCGATCCTCCTGCCTCAGCCTCCAGAGTAGCTGGGACTACAGGTATGCACCACACCCAGCTGATTTTTTCTATTTTTGGTAGAGACAGGGTCTCACTCTTGACCTGAAGTGATCCTCCCACCTCGGCCTCCCAGAGTGCTAGGATTACAGGTGTGAGCCACCACATCCGACGGTCTCAAAAATAAATCTATCAAAAGAGGTGCAAGAATTCTAAAAAGGGGAATTATAATCCATTATTGGGATTATTTCCCATTTTTATTTTGGTAAAATACATACAACACAAAATTTATCATCTTAAATATTAATATTTGTATGTGTACAGTTCAGTGGTATTAAGCATATTAATATAATTCTGCAACTATCACCACCATCCATCTCCAGAACTCTTTTCATTTTGAAAAACTGAAACCCTATACCCACTAACAATAACTCCCCATTCCCCCTGCCCCCAGCCCCTGGCAACCACCATTCTACTTTCTATCTCTGTGAATTTGACTCCTCTAGGTAGCCCATATAAGTGAAATCATACAATATTTGTCTTTTTATGACTGACTCATTTCACTTAGCCTAATGTCCTCAAGTTTCATCCACATTGTGGCATGTATCAGAATTCCATTCTTTTTTAAGACTGAATAACATCTTATTGTATGACTATGCCACATTTGGTTTACCCTTCGTCTGTCCACGAATACATGGGGGGCTCCCGCCTTCTAGCTATTGTGAATAACGTTGCTATGATCATGGGTGTGCTATTAGGATATATTTTTGAAGAGACCTAAACTAATGGAGAGATAAACCATGATCTTGGATGGAAGGACTAAATATCATGGAGATGTTAATATTTCCCAGAGTGACCCATAGATTCAATGTAATTTCAACATAAATCCCAACAGGATTTTTCTCATTGACTTTTATGAGATTTTCTACAAGTAATAGAAACGGGACAAGAGCAGCAGGGCCGTTCCTAAAGAGGAGCAGAGAAGGAGGATTCCCCTACGTAATGTTGGAACTAATCATGATGCCACTGTGGGTCCGTGCTTCCTCCCGCTCAATCTGTCAGAGGAATGTAACTCTGGGGTAAGCATTACCAAGGTCATTTGCCTGGTTCTGAATTAGCACCTCAACACTGTGATGCTCAGCACACAATTTCCTCCCTCAGAGCCTCGATTTCCCCATTTGAAGCTCCACAGCTCTCCTCCTGAAATAAAGCCTGTGGAGGCCATGGCGCTTCTCCCCTTGCTGGAGCCAGTGCTAATTATTGTCTTTCAGTCAATCAACAAACATTTATTGAAATCAGTCTTTAAAACACTTGGAAAATTGTTTTAAGGATCCCCATTCTCAAATCTTAGAACATGGAGGTCCCATCTCTCTACCTGCCCTCCTCCTCTTCGTAGTCACCAATTGTTCTTAGGACGAAAGGATGACTTTGTTGGGGACTAAAGGCTCACACCTGAGGATGAGGATGCCTGTCTTCTCTCCAAAGACAAGAAGCTGCCGAGTGATGCCTGATTAAAGGTGGAGGGAACGTGACCTCAGGAAGAGTCTTATGCCTCCCAGGGACGTAAATAAAACGCTCAAGCCATTGGCTTCAGACATTCATGTGGGCGTGGACAGTGAGCACATCAGAGCAGCTGGGGTGGACCACAGACTCTATGGGTGTTCTGAAATGTTTTACTCTGCCTGGGTTATTCAAAGTGCCCTGAGTGGGTATGAGAACCCCCAAAAACACTGAGATTGAATTTTCCACCAACATGCAGATCAATTTTATATGATGTGGAAAACATAAAGTAGTGTGACATATCTTGCTCATCCAGAAGAAGGTGAATCAGTAGATATTCATGGGCTCCCCAGAAACAAAATCCCCTGAGGCCTTTAAATGAGAGACCCCCAGGCCCTGTGTTAAGTCGCCTTGTAGAGACCCTCATGGTTGGTGGCTGTCAGCCCCACCCAATACCCTCCTCGGCCCTGCTGGACACAGTGCTGCAAACACAAATTTATTAGACAATGGGCGAGCATGGGCATCACCCAGCCTGAGCCCCAACCTCAGGCCCCTGGCCCAGCCCACATTGCATCACAGCTGAGCCACGAGCTGCAACCCTGGGGAAAGACACTGTGAGGCCAGTGCAGCCCAAGATGGGGGAGAGGACTGCCCAGCTCGAGACTGAGCAGGAACCGGTCTTTCTCCCCTTGGTTGGGTCTCCAGAGGCCTCCCCTGGCCTGCAGGGTGGGTGAAGATGAGGAGTTTGGAGTCAGTTAGAGACCAGTCCCAGGAAAGCAGAGAGAGGGTGCAAACACCCCCAGCTGCCTCCTCCCAGCATTCTCCCCCAACACCCAGCAGACTGGCCTGGCTCTCCGCTTCCCATCACCAAGGCCACCCCCAGACCCGGGCTTTCGAGCAGGAGGCACCAGAGGGGCCTTCAGCTGGTGCTTTGGGTGACCAGTGGACATGGCACAAGAGCAGCTGGACACAAAGCCCAGGCAAGCAATGGGGGATCCTGTTCCCATTGGAAGAATTGCCTCTTCCCGGGAGAACTCAGAACCTGGGCAGACCCCATGGTTGGATATTTTCAGTCTGAGGCCCTTGGACATGTTGGCTGAGACTGGATGGGAACACGAGCAAGCCCTCAGGTGGGGCTGTGGGTTCCAGGTGAGCACCTGGCACAGCCTGGCCAAGCGGTCTCTCTCCGAAGGGAAGGGGCCTGCCTCTGAAGGACCCGGACCCCCTTGCTCCCCACAAGAGGCTGCATCAGGCTCCGAGGGTGCCTGTCCCTTCTGCTCCCAGCCCAGCGCAGGGTATGAGTGCAGTACGTGCACATCTCTGCCCCAGGGTGGGGAGGGCGCCACAGCTAACTCTCAATTCCAGGGCCAGAGTTCGGAAGGGCTCCCCAGAGCAGGTGCCACACACTGTCGTAGATTGTTGGCAGGGGGAGCCCCTGTGCCATGTTCCAGAGTGATGGTGGCAGAATCAAGCCTCCTTCCCCACCCCAAGCCCCGCCAGGTGGCTCTGACCCTTTGAAGGCCAAGAGCCACTGCAGACAAGACCCAGGATGAGAACCTTTGGTCGGAGCCAAGACACCTGGACCCAAACCCAGTCACCCGCCAAGCACGTCTCTGTGACCCCATCATCTCTGCCCCAAGGGGAGCCCAGCTCATCGTCATGGTCCAACCCAAGCGACTCCCTCTGGTTAATCCCCCAACCCATTCAGGGACACCTGAAAGTCCCACTCCCAGGCCATCTGTGTGCACCATGCAGATGTCCCCACGCTGCACCCACGCAGTTTGTGGACACGGCTCCCCACCACCCACCATGGAAGACACTGCCTTATCCAACTCCATACCGAGGCCTGGCCCAGGGCAGACCATTGACCACGAGGAGGCGGATGGAAGGAGGGAGGGGAGAGGGAAGGAGCCAGGCTGGCCCCACAGCCCCATCCTTCAGGGAAGCCCCCGGACAGGAGCACATGGGCCCGGAACACTCTGCCTCCCACACCAAGCTCCATGCTGCCCTGCCTGAGGGGCCAGAGCTTAGAGACCCCCAGAGGAAGCCCTCACGGACAAATGCACTCGACCACACAGAGGCCGCTTTACACACAGTTTAATGAGATTCATGGGGCAAGCACATGGCAGCTGACCCAGGGCCTGTCGTCCCACACACGCTCCCCTCCAGGGAGACACCAGCCTTCGGAGCCTCCCACGCCTCTCCCTCCAAGAGGGACAGGAAGGGGGTAACAGGCGGGAAGGGGGAGGGGAGGATCACTGGGTGCTGGGCCAGTGAGGCTGGGACTGGGGAGGGGCAGGGGGCCCACAGGGAAGGCTGAGGGTCTCCCCCACCACACAGATCCCACCTGGGACCCATCTAGGGTCTGGGGAACTGAGGGACATACTGGCGGATCCAGGACATGTAGCTCATCACACGGGCATACACTCCAGGGAGATCTCAATGACCACAGAAGCTGCCCCAGCTCACTACCCCCACCTGGACCCAGGAGCAGTTCCACCTGCACACCAGGGGGCCCCCGGAGTCACCCTGTGGGGAGAGGTGGCACTCAGCAGTGCTTCCTGTGTGCCCCGTGGCAACAGGCCACGTGGGTCCCCACTTCGTGCACTGGCAGGGGACAGCGGAGACAGGGCAGCTGCGCTCTTACCTGGCAGGAGCCACCATGCTGGCTCCCAGCACACAGCATGTCATCCCTGATGAACTGGGTGGTGTTTTTGGAAGGGAGGCCAAGGCGATAGATCCGATCACAGATCTCATTGCCCCTGATATTCACCTTCGCCTCCTGCAAGCGGGAGGGCCAGGGCAGTGGCTCTGCAGGGAGAAGCAGAGTGAAGCACCGGGGAAGGTGAGGAGTGGATTCCCCCCAAGAAGGAAGCAACCCTGCCAACTCCTGGCTTTTGGACTTTTAGCCTCCAGAACTGTGAGATGATAAATTTCTGTTGTTCTATGACACCCAGTTTGTGGTCATTTGTTACAGCAGCCCCAGGAAACCCACAGTGGCTGTCTGAAACTCCAGCCTTGCCCACCACCTGCCGCTAGAGGGATCCGAAAGATGCCCAGAGGAAGCATTTCCACCAAAGCTACACCTACGTCCCCGGCTGGCTTCCCCAGACTTCTCCCCGTACCCCACCAAGTCTCCTGACCCTGATCTTCAAGTCCGAAGTCATCCCAGCCGGTCACCCAGCAGGTCTTCCCCGAGGGGACCCTCAGGGAGGCAGGCGGCAAGGAGACGGGGTGCACGTGCTCCAAGAGTGTCACAGGGGCCTCCAGCTCCAGCAGGGCCACATCAGCACCCCCCTTGGCAGACAGGCTCTCATTGAACTGGGGGTGGCGGATGATCTGTGCCACCTTTGCCAGCTGGTCATGGTCATATAGTCTCAGCTGTCCGACTTGGACCCTGAAGGCACAGGCCTCCAGCTCCTCCCTGGGGACAGGGGACCAGAGCCCCTCAGAGTAGGAGTCACGCCAGATGCTCGGAGCTGGGGCTCCCCTGAATCCTAGGGAGGGGGCCCCAGAAGTCCCGCCTCCTGCCCCACCCCCACCTGCACCCAGCCAAGGGGACAGTGTGGCCCCACTCACGACTGGACACAGTGGGCAGCGGTCAGCACTGGGGGTGGATGAGGGAGCCCCCACAGATGTGCTTCCACTGGTCATGGTTCATGCTGTAGAATCTCAGGGTGACCTGCCAGGGGTACCTCCTGGCTGAGACATCACAGCCCCTGACGATGTCCACCAATTCGTGTCCTGGGCCGGGGTCTGGGGAGCAAGTTGAGGTGCCATCAGGGGACCAGATGATGATCTGCCTGGAGCTCAGGAGCAAGTGAAGCTACTTGCAAGTGGACGGTCCCCACACCACCCTGGGGTGGGGCTGTCAGCTGGGGCAGAGAGGGGTCCTGGGGCAGCCAGGGCTTTGGGTGGGGTGGACTCACCTGGGGTCCCAGGTACAGAGCCCCCCAGGCAGGGGAGGGCCAGGAGCAGCCACAGCATCTGAGGAGGGAAAGTTCCGGGGCCTGGGTGAGGTGCACTGGGCCCTAACCCTGGTCTGGGCTAGAGAGGGCAGGGGCCTGAGGGGCAATGTCTTCACCATCCCAGGTCTCTGCCCCACCCTCCCCAGCATCTCTGGAGCCATATCTCTCCTATAAAGGAAGTGGGGGCAGCCCACCTCCAGGGAACTTTCAGAGACCAATAGAACTGCTCGGAGTATGGAGACGAGACATCAGCAGATGGGTCCACGTGCTTGGAGCTCTGCACTGCAGGACCAGATGGCACTGCTGCAGGGCAGAGGGAGGGCAGTGGTCACGGGGCAGTCGGACAGCCACAGTGTTTTAAGGACAGTCCCATCCTGGGTCTCAGGCCAGGCCCCTCCCTTACCCTTGCCTGGGACACCTACCGTCCTTGGCAGTGAAGAATTAATTCCCTTCTTGGGGCCTGGAGCCTGGTTCTCCTCTTTGGCCCAACACTTCCACCACCCCAAAAAAACCCAAAGTGCTCTCCACCCCTGCCAGGCTGAGGCTGGAGGAGCAGCTACAGCATAGGCATGTCCCCAGCCAGAGGATGGTGGGGACCATCTCAGGGTACAGAGGGCAGCCCAGGGCCCTACGTCCTCTCTCTAGGACCTTCTGCTGTCCTGAGGGCCCACAAAAATGGCTGGGTCTGAACTTGTCAACAGCTCCGGGGAATGAGGGCTGGACAGGCTGTTTCCAAGACCTTGAAGCACTGTGGTATTTTGTGCTCACCCACGAGAGGGCACCCAGGAGCCCTTCTCCCCCCAGCCCCATGTCCCCAGAACATCAGGGTGTCATGGGAGGTGACAGTGCCTGTGCAGAGTCCCCATGTGGAGACCTTCATGGTCAGCAGCCATCAGCCCCACCCAATGCCCTCCTCAGCCCTGCTGGACACAGTGCTGCAAACACAGATTTATTAGACAATGGGCAAGCATGGGCATCACCCAGCCTGAGCCCCAGCCCCAGGCCCCTGGCCCAGCCCATGCTGCATCACAGCTGAGCCACAGAGCCGTAACCCCAGGGGAGGATGCTGTGAGGCCAGTGCAGCCTGAGATAAGGGGAGAGGACTCCAGTGCCCAGCTTGGGACTGAGAAGGAACCTATCTTTCTCCCTTTGGACGGGTCCCCAGAGCCCTCCCCTGGTCTGCAGGGCAGGGGAAGACGAGTTTGCAGTCAGTTAGAGACCAGCCCCAGGAAAGCAGACAGAGGGTGCAAACATCCCCAGCTGTGTCCCAGCTCTGTGTCCATCCCCCAAGATAACCAGCAGGTTGGTCCTGCTCTCCGTTTTCCATCACCAGGGTAACATCCTCCAGGTCGGGCAATCATAAGCAGGACTCGTTCCTCTGGCCAATGGCCACAACCCAGGTGAATTTATTTCCTACTTGAAATCTCCCTTCCCCTGGAGACCCTGGTCAGCATCTCTCAGACCACTTGGTCTGGATGTTCGTAAAGGTCCAGGGACAGGTGTGCTGAGTGGATTTGTAAATGAGTAAAAGACACAACACCCACAGGGGTGGGATTGGAGGGCTGGGGAGGCTGGGAGTACCCTGGGCTAGCCTGCAACCTGGCGGTGTGGTTTGGGGCAAATCTCTGCCTTCTGTGACCTTCAGGTACACAAGAGATGTCAGGAGAGCAGGTGGGGTGTTGGACCCCAGGCGGCAAGGCCAACAATCATGACCTCCCTATATCGACTCACAAGAGTTGGCTTGTATCAGCTCACAAGAGCCAACTGTTAATTTTCAGAAACTTTGCAATTTTAGTTGTTAAGCACAGGCATTAATAAAAATTAAACTGTATCAGTTTATAATTTAAAATATTAGATTAAAAACATATGAAAAATACAATAGCTTAAATTTTTAAGTCATGGGATGGACTTAGCAGAATGAATTTGGCAAAGGAGAGATCAGCAGCAAAAGGGAAGATGGATCAGTTGGAAGTATCTAATCTGAGGAAGAAGAGAAAAAAGATACTTTTTGAAATGAGCAGATCCTCTGGACTTTTTCATATTTTTTATTTCTCTGCTGAGATTTCTTATCTTTTCATTAACTATGAGTACATTTTTCTTTCCATCCTTGAACACAGTTCTTGTAGCTGCTTTAAAGGCTTTGTTTGGTCATTCTAACATCTGCAATGTTGTGTCCACTCTGCCCAGTCCTTGCCCAGTGGGCAGCTGTGGACATTGCGCAGGCCCCCTGGCTCCAGCCCATGCTGATTCACAGCTGAAGCAGGACCCTCATCCCTGGCATGCGGAGGACAGGCTCTGACCCCAGGGCTGAGACTGGCCTCCCCAGAACCCCAGGCTACCAGCAGGAGGCATCAGAAAAGGCCTTAGGCCAAGGGCCCATAGGAGCCCAGTGGGTCCTGTCGCAAGTGCAGCTGCACACAAGCCTAGATACGCAAACAGGGTTTCGCCTCACAATGCAGACATCTCTGGTGAGGAGACCTGCAGCCTGGGGCAGGCGTGTGTCACAATATTTCCAGTTTGAGCCAGACGCAGCCTCGCTTGTGGCCCTGGGCACGAGCCTGTCCCTCTCTGAAAGGCTGAGGGAAGTCAGGGATTGACAGCAAGTGCACACGCATGCATATGCACGCAAAAACACACAGACACACACACAGCTTTGCACAGAATTTTAGGGAACCCTGAAACATCAGGACTCAGGCTGAGCAGCTGCGCTCAGGATGGAGCCCACACGGCGCCCAGCTGGGCTCCCGTCCAGGGCTGGCAGGGAGGGAGCTGGGCGCCCCACACACCTGCCCTGGGCACCTCTTCCTCCTGCCCAGCGTTAGAGCTGGCCTGCCCCCAAGTGGGCACCTGGGCTCGTCCATCAGGCCCCTCCCAGGAGGGAGACACCGGTGCCGGCGGGAGCTGGTCTGGGGTCCTACCGCAGGTGGGGCGTGGGGGGCGGGGGGTTCTACAGCAGAAAACGCAGCCCAGCTCCTGCGCAGGGGCCCGGAGCTCCCTGTCCCTCCCGCTCGGCCAGGATGGCGCGGGGGCCGGCTCCGCCCCGGCTGGCAGCTGTGTCTGCTCAGCAAGCCAGTCCCCGTCACCCCCGCCCGAGGACGAGGACCCGGCAGCGCCGTGCAGGGCGGGTCCAGCGCCGGCCCGCCAGAGCATGGTGCGGCCCCTCCAGGGAGCCAGGGTCTCTGGGCGCCACAGCTGGCTGAGCCCCGCCCCCGCGCACGGCGCCGGCGTCCTCCACGACGCCGCTGGGGACCGGGAGTGCCCCGCACACGGCCCGGGCCCCAAAACGCGCGCGCCCGCCGCTCCGCCTCGGCTTCTAGGCCACACAGGTGCGAGCGGGCTTCCGGCCGCCGTGGGCCCCGGGCCGCAGGTCGCGCGACCCGGCACGCGGCCGCGCGCGGAACCCAAGCGCTGGGGCCCGGGCGCCGGGACGCGATGAAGAAACGGACTCGGCGTGGGCGATCCAGGGTCCAATCGGATGCAGCCCTGGCGTCACCCGCTGGCAGGACCCAATCAGATTGAGCTCTGGCGTCAGCCTATGGCACAATCCAATCAGATTGAGCTCTGGCGTCACCCCCCCATGGCAGGATCCAATCAGATCAGCCTCATTACCCTACGCTTATAAAAGCCACCCCAGCTCTCCCGGCTCAGGGGGCGGGTTTGCGGCGGGGCCGTCTCCTCGCCTGGCGGCCTGGCGGCGAGCAGCCTTTCCCGCCGGACTTCGCTGCTTGGCTTTCTGTCGCGTGCAGGCAGGTAACGCGGGCACCCCTGAAACACACGCAGGAGGGCGCGGGGCTTCAGTGTCAGCTTGTCGCCGCCTGGGTTAAAACCCTTCCTGGGCCCCGCGACTCGGGATCCCTGTCTTGGGGCCGTGCGCTGCAGCCAGGACCCCCTGGGAGCTTCGGTCCTTGTCCACAGTTCCTGGCTCACAGCTCCGAAGACCCTTCTAATTTCCCCGGTGATTAGAGCGATGGGAGTATCTCCTGTTATAAAACTTGATCTTTTTGATGCAGGAAAGTGGCCCCCAAGGCTGGGGTCCGGCCTGAAGGCCAAGTGCGTTCTTGGCTTCTCGCAGGGGAGAATTCAAGAGCCAGCTGACAGTAAAGCAAAAGCAAATGTATTGAAGTGACAGAAACAGAAGGAAGCTACTCCATAGGCAGAGCAGGGGCTGTCTCTCAGAGGACAGAGTAGCCCCTGTGGGTTTCCGGGGTCTTATTTTATACCTTCTACTTAATTTTATGTTGAGCAGAGGGAGGATTATTCCTAAGATTCCTGGGAAAGGGGTGGGGAGCTCCCGGAACCGAGGGTCCCTCCCTTTTCTACACCATGTAGGGTGGCATTTGTAAACCGTGCCGGTGCTGGTGGGAGCTCCCTTTAGCACGCTAATGCACCGTGACTTGCGTGTAATGGGCAGTGAGGTAACCAGAGGTTGCCCTTGTTGCCATCTGGGTTCTGGTGGGTTTTGGCTGGTGTCTCCACTGCCTCCTGTTTTATCAGAGACCTTGGTTTGGGTCTTCTGACTCCTTATTGAGCAGGGCCTGCCGGTTCCCTACCTCATTTTGTCCTCAGTTCTGAAACACCTGCAGAGCAGCTCTGAAGGTAAAGGTGAAAAAACCCATGTCTTCCATTATTCATCACAAGTCCCTTTCAGCCACACTGGAGTTCACGTTAGTGAGGCGGCTTCTGGAAAGGCCCTAGGTAGCTTCAGGTTGGGGTTTGGTCGCCAGAGGTGTCAACCCTGTGGTTGGAGGGCTGGGACTCCTGGCCCAGCTCCTTGACCTCTGAGGGGGAGGAGGGGGCTGAGACTGGGCTGATCACCAGTAGCCGGGGGTTTAATCAATCGTGCCCACTCGACGAGGCCTGCAGAAAACCCTAAGCCACAGGGTCTCACAGCTCCCAGGGTGGTGAGCGTTGTCTGTTGACCTAAAGGAAGAAACAGAGGCAAAATTATTAATATTAATAATATAAGTAGAGAGTTTATTTCGGCCAAAGTTGAGGGCTGCAGCCCCAGGGTCATGGATTCAAGTTGCCCTGAATATTTACTCTGATTAGTGGCAGTTACAAGCGGGTTTTTAAAGGGAAAAAAGGGCTGAGTGTGACGGTGGCGCCTGTAATCCCAGCGCTCTGGGCGGCCGAGGTAGGAGGGTCATGTGAGCCCGGGCATTGGAGGCTGCAGTGAGCTACGAACTCGCCACTGCACTCCAGCCTGGGCCACAAAGCGAGACGCTGTCTCAAAAATAAATAAATAAATAAGGGAACAAAAGAGATGAGGGACAGTTCCCAAGTTGTTTACCAAGAATTTACATTGGTTCATTAAAATGACACAAACTATCAATGGTCTATACATTGTTCTTTGTATCATAAATTCCAGAAACAGGAAGATAACGGGAAAGGGTCACATTGTGCAACTGCTGGTAACATTGTAGGTAATTTGTCAGCTAGCCTGAAACTACAGAGAAGGACAGAAAAAAACAACAAAAGGTCTTTAAACAATTACCCTTCGTCATGGCTTGGAGAAGGTGACCGAGGAGGAGTCACATTCATGTCCATCTGGGTCTGATAAATTTTGCATCCCTCACAGTCCTCGGATGGCCCCAAGCCACTTTTCTTTCTCACCCTAACTCCATGGGGACAGAAGCTCCTGCGCTCAGGACCCTTCCAACCTCACCCTATGTACCTCTTCATCTGGCAGCTCATTTGTAGGCTTTAAGAATCCTTTGTAATGAATCTGCAATAATAAATCAAGTGTCTTCCTGACTTCTGTGAGCCACTCTGGCAAATTATTGAACCCGAGAAGGGGGTCGTGGGAATCTCTGATTTGTAGCCATATCGGGCAGAAGTTGTGGGTGACCTGAGGACCCACCCCTTCCGACTGATGTCTGCAGTGGGGGCAATCGATCTGTGGGACTGAGCCCTTAATCTGTGGCGTCTGTACTAACGCCAGTCAATAGACAATTTAAAGATCTTAATTGGCTTTCATTTGAGACTCTAGAACTGGGCAACACCTCATCCTATAAAATGGGATGAGTGCTCCAGTGAGCCGACCAGGGGAGGTTGGTTTTATGGACAAAGAAGGGCTGAGGAAAGCAGACACAGAGAACAGAACATGACGGTCATTCCCAAGGTGCTTTCCTCGTAAAGGTTAAAGCAGAGGGATGTCCTTACTGTGCTGGCTAGCACTGGCCTGTCTGGGGGTTTGGCTGTTCCTTACTGCTCTCTGTCCCCATTCCTCAGAAGGTCAGACAACTCAGTTGTGGTTTGGTGACGTGGAACTTAGCACGAGTGACTCCAGTTTGGTTTGGTCTGTTGGGCCTGGAGTAGGCGCTGGGTCCACACTAGTGGCCTCTGATAGGTTTTATTTAACACTCTGGTTAGTGTCAGATTGAACTGAATTGTAGGCGCCCAGGTGGTGTCCGCGGAGCATTGCTTGGTGTGAAAACCGCACATTCGGTGTCAGAAGTGAAGTGTTGAAAAGTGTGAGTATAGAAGGCAAAACAGTTTGTGTTTTCATTATACAGGAACCAACCCTGACAACATCTTGATTTCGGACTTCTGGCTTCCAGAACTGTGAGAGGATAAGTTTTGGTTCTTCTGAGCCACCCAGTCTGTGTACTTTGTTACAGCAGCCGCAGGGGGTAACACAGCAGCCTCACCTGGAGACAGTCCAGGAGCAAAAGGCGATGTGAGATCAAAGCCGCAGGTGTCCCCAAGACAGGCAGAGGACAGCTGAGCCTGGGTTGAGGCTCATGGACATCAAGGACGATGGAGGGGGGAGGGTGGGAAGAGGTTGGAGTTGCTCCCTATCTTCTCTGCCGCGCTGGCCAGGCAGAAGGGGACACGAAGTCTGGCCTGCCCGAGTCCTGCAGCAGCCGACGGGATGGTATAAGGAGAGCACTGAGCGCACAACCCAGCAATTCACGCAGAGGCATCTCTCTGCCCAAGAGAAAAGAGGACACATGTCCACACAAACGCATGGCAGTGAGTGTTCATTGAAGCTTTATCCACAATAGCCAAAAACTGGAACCAGCCCAAAAATGTCCACAGGCTCACTGTGGTGTCCCCATACTTGGGGTTATCAGCAACAAAAGGACCATGTACTGATTCACACAGCCACATGGAAATGCAGGTTCATTGTGCTGAGTCAGAGACGCCAGACACAAAAGGCCACATAGTGTGTGATTCCACTGACAGGAAATTCTAGAAAAGGCAAAACTATAGTGACAGCAGAGCAGTGGTTTCCTGGCCCCGGGGGAGGGGGAGGGATTGACTGCAAAGGAGAGGGAAAGAAGTTTCTGGGCTGATGGCAAGATCCTAGACACAGGACAGTGGTTCATGGTTGTATGCATTGGCCAAAGACTCATCATACTGTGTGCTTAAAACTGGAGAATGTTGTTTTATTAAATTATACCTCCATAAAATTGCTTTTTTAAAAAAAAAAAAACACTTTAAAGTTATTGTAATAAAACAGGTATGATATTGGTGTAGATGACAGTGTGTCCAAAAGACCACCAGGATGGCTAAATAGTAGAAAGAGCTTTATTGGCAATATCGGTTTGCAAACCAGGAAGAGAGTCACGGCATGTGCCGAAGGTGCTCTTTCTTCAATGAGGGAAGGGCAGGTTGGTTTTGTGCCTCACAGGACCTGTGTCACCCAACAGAGTTGGACATATTCAGCAAGTTGGGAGGGAAGCTATACATACTTATAAGGGGAGCAAGCACATGTGCAAGGGGTAAACATTTGTAATGTACATCTCGTGTTCACTTTGGGACAGGGTTTTAGCATTAAAATGAGGTGAAATTTAGCTCTTTATGTCAAAAGGTGAACTATAGGACACACGGTTTGTATAGACTCTGTAAGTCAGACAACTTTGCTTCAGGTCTGCAGCTGCTTATTGGGAGAGAATGTGAAGCCATTCATAAATCAGCTGATACTCTGCCTGATAGCTCCTATTGTTGGGGGTTTAGCAAGTGTGTGGTTTTTCTTGTAGCTGTAGGAATTTAGAAATCTGCCATGCCAGGGGGACCCTGAACCCTGACCCTAGGCAACTTTTGTTTCCTGAACCTTAGGGTCCATTGTAGCTGGTAACAGGGAGTCCACTTTTGTCTCTCAGATCATGGGGGCAGAATTCTAAAGATGATCCCAGATTCCCAGCCCCCGACTCTTCACACTGGATTAGCTCTGCTGTGAAGGGGTTTTTTCGATGTAATTAAAGCACCAAATCAGTTGATCTTAAACATAGAGATTGTCCAGGTGGGCCTGACCCAATCACATGAGGGTCCCCTTTGCTGAGAGGGAGGGGTCACAGAGCAGCTCCCAGCTGACAGGCAGCTGGAGAAAGGGACCTCTGTCCCACAACCACAGGAAAGAGCAGGAAACAGATCCTCCCAGAACCTCCAGATGACAGCCCAGCCCCTGACACCTCCATCTCAGCCTCGTGAGACCCAGGTGAGCTACAGAACTGTGAGCTAATAAACAGGTATTTGCAGTGGGTTGGATGGCGGCCCCCCCAAAAGATATGTCCACTCAGGACCTGTGAATGGGACCTCATTTGTCAGAATGGCAAGATGAGACCATCCTGGATTATCCAGGTGGTCCTCAGTCCAATGACAACTGTCCTCACCCAGGAGAAGGTAGAGGGACAGGCCACATGCAGGTAAAGGTGGTACTGGAGTGATGCAGCCTCAGTAGGAAAAACAAAGTCCGTTTCCCCCACTATACTCTCACAACACGCTTCTGACACCAGATGTTTGGGGGGGGTCCCCACACATCAAGCAACCAATCAGTTCTGCAGCAGACACCAGGTGGTTGCCCCTTAATTCAATTCAACTCTGATACTATCTACCTGGAGGTAGCGTCAGATCCCACAGGGTGAAGCTCAACCCCCATGATGCCCCCACTTCCAATGCCATCACAAGGTGGTTTTACCTGTGCTTCTGACTGACTGGCTGTAAGTTGGGGTGCCCTCAACACCCGCCCCCCGGCTTTGATTAATTTGCTCGAGCAGCTCACAGGACTCAGGGAAACACGTTTACCCATTTTGTTCATTACAAAGGACATTGCAGAGGATGCAGAGGAAGAGACACCCAGGGCAAAGACATGTGGGAAGGGGCAAGCCACCCTCCAGGAACCTCCATGTGTTCAGCTATCCAGAAGCTCTCCAAACCCTGTCCTTTTGGGCTTTTACAGAGGCTTCACTATGTAGGCGAGATTGAGTAAACCATTGGCCATCGGTGATCAATTTAACCTTCAACCCTTCTTCCCTCCCCAGAGGTTGGGGCGGGGCTGAAAGTCCCAGCCCTCCAATCCTGCCTTGGTCTTTCTGGTGACCAGACCTGGCTTAAAACTGTCTGGGGGCCACAGCCACCAGTCAACTCATTAGCATGCAAAAAACATCACTTTGGAGATTCCAAGAATTTTAGGAGTTGTATGCTAGGAAACAGGGATGAAGACCAAATATGTAATTCACAATATCACACGGCCCCAAGGCAAAAAAAGCCACTGGAAGCTGGAAGAGGCAAGGAAGGATTCTCCCCTGAGCCTCAGAGGGAGTGTGGCCCTGCCACACCTTGGTTTCAGACTTCCGGCCTGCTGAACTGTGGGGAATAAATATCTATTGTTTTAAGCCATGAAGTTGATGTTTGTTATGCAGCAATGGAAAACTAACTTGGTGCAGGAAAGGACAGCTGGCCCGGTGGGTCAGAATGCATGCGTCAGAAATAGACCCACATATGTATGTATGCACGTCTGTATACGGGAATGATATGTATAAGGGTGACACTTTGGAGTGACAGGGAAAGGATGGCTTGCTCAGAAGCTATTTTTAAAACTGGCTTATTTCATGGAGAAAAATAAGGCTGGATCCCTATCTTAACTCATATACAAAAGTGAACTCCAGATGAAGTAGAGATATAAATCTGAAATGAAAATGATGAAACCAGTAGAAGAAAATGTAGCTGCCTACATTTGTGACCCAAGAGCAGCACAAGGTAGGCTTCTGTTCAAATCTTGGCTGGGCCACTTCCTGGCTGTGTGACATGGGCCTGGCCCCTAACCTCTCTGTGCTTCACATTCCACATTTGTAGAACAGGGATATATGTGCATCAAACTTACGGGGTTTGGGGAAAAGTAAAAAAATTAATGTATGCACAATGCTCGTAACAAGGCCTGGTACACAATAAACCCTCAATAAACATTACCATTATTATCAGCAGAGGTGGGGAAAGACTTATTTTAAAGACCCAAGCACTGAAATGCTCTTTTTTGGACTTTGGAAATGCTCGACAGATTTCCTTACATCAAAATTAAGGATCCCTGTTCAATGAAGGACACATTAGACAAAGGGAACAGATAGGTAGAAAAATATGCAATGTCTAATACCAACAATGGTTTTACATCTGAAATATGCCAAGCACTTTTACAATCCCTTAAAAAAAAAAAGAGTGAAAAAATGGCGGTCTGATAGAGATCTCCCTCCTCACTGCTCCCAGGGAAGAAGGTGAGAAACGCCATCGGCTGCCTGCGCACATGGACTGCTCACTCCAAAAACAGCATTGTGAATTACAGAGAAACATCGTGGGACGCTCAGCCCAAGAAAACAGGTGACAAAATCATTCACAAAGATCGGAGGGCGCACGGAGCACAATAGAGCCCAGAGCATGGGAAGGACGCGCTCGCCAGGTCAGCGCAGCGCGACCTGCCCCCCAAGCGGTCACGCACCTTCCCCACAGACTTCCCATCCACTCAGGCAGGGACAAGCCCAGGTCTGGGCAAAGCTGTTGCTGGAGACAGCAGGCTCTGTGGAGAGGAAGCAATTGTGAGAGCCAAACAGAACTTGCAGCTGCAATATACGGAGACCGCTCAGGGCCGGGTAGGGACCCGGTGGAGATACAGCTTCCCGGGATAGTATACGGGAATCCGTAGGCCGTCACCACACCACTGGAAGTCAGCGGGACTGGGCCCAGGAGTTTAACGGAGAACAGGACACGCCCTTAGGGGCTGCTGGCAATTGCCTCCGCAGGACACAGGCCAGTTGAGAAAAGCTGCGTTCCGGGCGCTACCTGAGCCCTGCTGTGCGCCAGACTGGTGGCGGCAGCCATCCTTAAAGCCTCCCGCCCAGAGCTGTGAGCCGGGTCTCTAGCTCCACCCCGCCCCAGCCCGGGGGTTCACCCGCTGGGGCGAGACAGGCTTTGCCCTTGGTGGCCAGGAATAGCTGCATCCGTGGGTTCCAGGTGGGATGAGATCCCGGAACTGTAGTGGCAGGACCTTTGTGTATTGGAAACAGTTTGCAGCTCATCCATCTGGTTGTGCTATCCCGGCTTTGGCCTCCGACAAGTCCGCTACGTGCTGGTCCTAGTGCCCGCCCTTCAGGTCCCAGCCTTCCTGTACCCCAGAGATTGGTCATTTTGAAGGTTGCTGGTCATAGTGACTCATTTAGTATAACTGCCGGTTCTCATGGCAATCGAATGCCTCAAGAGCCACAGGCTGAACCAGAGCAGCTCTCCGTAACCCTGCCCACTTCATTAGGGAATTTCGTGCCATCCAAGAGCGCTTCCAGTGGCCACTATTCCCCCCCCCCCGTGGGAACATCCCCCCGGTGGAGACTGCTGGGGATAGAGACGCCCACCCACCTCACCTTGGGGTCTAGTGGTGGAAAAGGGGTGCACAATTGGAGATCCCCCTATCAGCCAGTATCATGCGGAGACGCACATCAGAGGGACAGACACACGCAGCTAGATAAGCAACCTCTGAGCTGTATAGAATTTTTCTAATTCAGCTCTCATGCTGCAGCCAAAAGAAATTGTGTTTCTACTCACGCCTCAGGAGGAGCAGGGTCAAAGTAACCCCTAGGAGCTACAAGGCGCCTCCCAAAGCTCAGGGCTTTCACATACCCCACCTGCGGGATCAGAGTCTGCCACGGACATAACAGAATACCTAGCTATTAGGGAGCTGTGGATTCATACCCTCAAGTACAATCCACCAGCTTGGAGCTCAGGCTGGGAGGACAATCTCACTACACTCCACCGGGAAAAGGAGAGACAACAGGTCAGAGGTAACCCAAAATCCACCAAACTTGCTAAAATACACCTAAGGCAATGCAGGCCACTATTCCTCTCCCTGGTTCTGCCAAGGAACGAACCTCAAGGGCTTGGAGACAGGGCCATTAACTAGCCCTAACACCCCTAGCTCTCGACCAAGAGGCCAGATGAGAAAAAACTGGTGAAAGAACTCAGGAAACATGAAAAATCAGAGTGAAATGTCACCCCCAAAAGAAATCATCAGTTCCTCAGCAACAGATACCAACTCAAATGAAATGGGTAGAATGACAGAAGAGGAATTTTGTTTATGGGTTATAAGAAAGCTCAATGAAAGTCAAGAGAAAATTGAATCCCAGCACAAAGAAACCACAAGAAAAATGCAAGAAATGAATGAAAAATTTTCCAAAGAAATAGAAGTATTACATAAAAACCAAATAGAAATTCTAGAAATGAAAGAAGCATTTAAGGATCTACAAAACACAGTGGAAAGCCTTAAGAACAGGCTAGACCACGCAGAGGAAAGAATTTCAGAGCTAGAAGACAACTCCTATGTGCTAAATAAATCAGTCGATGAGAAAGAACACAAAAACAAGAGGCAGGAAAAAAGCATACAAGAAATGTGGGATTATGTAAAGAGGCCAAACATAAGGATCATAGGCATCCCTGAGGGAGAGGAAGAAAATTCGCATGGGCTGGGAAATCTATTTGAAGGAATAATAGAGGAAAATTTCCATGGCCTAGCCAGAAATCTCGATATCCAAGTACAAGAAGTACACAGGACTCCTGGGAGACTCAACATGAAAATGCACTCACCACACCACATAATTATTAGACTGACCAAAGTAAACACAAAAGAGGCACTCCTCAGAGCTGTAAGATGAAAAGAGCAGGTAACCTATAAAGGGAAATCGATCAGATTAACTGCAGATTTCTTGGCTAAAACCTTAAAAGCCAGAAGGGAATGGGGAGCCATCATCAGTCTCCTAAAACAAAACAAAGGCCAACCCAGAATTCTGTATCCTGCCAAACTAAGCTTCTTATGTGAGGGAGAAATAAAGACTTTTCCAGACAAGCAATCACTGATAGAATTTGCAAAGTCCAGACTGGCCTTGCAAGAAGTGCTTAGACCTGCATTGTACACTAACCAGCACAACAGACACCCACCAATGTAAAACTACGCAACAGCTAAAACCCCAGAACCCAGATTTCAAAAAGACTCAAGAGGTAAAACAGAACAAGAGACTACCCAATAGAATAAACAGAAACCTACCCCAAATATCAATTCTCTCAATAAATGTGAATGGCTTGAATTGCCCCTTGAAGAGACATAGGCTGGCTGAATGGATTAAAAAATACAAGCCAGGTATCTGCTGTCTCCAGGAAACACACCTTGCACACAAGGACACATTCTGACTCAAGGTGAAAGGATGGAATACAATTTTCCAGGCTAATGGAAACCAAAAGAAATCTGGAGTAGCCATCCTTATTTTAGATGACATAAACTTTAAAGCAACAAAAGTAAAGAAGGACAAAAATGGACACTATATAGTGGTGAAGGGAAAAATCTTACAAGAGGATTTAACAATCCTAAACATTTATGCACCCAACACAGGAGCACCCAGATACATAAAGCAAATAATACTTGATCTAGACAACATAATAAATAGCAATGCCATAATAGCAGGGGACTTCAGCACCACACTGACGGAACAGGACAGATCCTCTAAACAGAAAATAAGCAAAGAAACAATGGACCTAAACAGGACTCTAGAACATTTGGGCCTAACAGATATCTACAGAACACTCCACCCAAACAACACTGAATATACATTCTTCTCATCAGCTCATGGAACTTTCTCTAAAATAGATCACATCCTAGGCCACAGAACAGATCTAAACAAATTCAAAAAAATAGAAATCATACCATGTATCTTTTCAGACCACAGCAGAATAAAATTAGAAATCAATTCCAACAAAAACTGACATCTTCATCCAAAAATATGGAAATTAGACAATCTGTTGCTGAATGACTATTGGGTCAAGGAGGAGATTCAAATGGAAATCAAAAGATTCTTTGAACTAAACGATAATGGGGACACAAGTTATCAAAATCTGTGGGATACAGCAAAAGCAGTCCTGAGAGGAAAACTTATCGCCTTAAATGCCCACATCCAAAAGACAGAAAGGTCACAAGTCAGTAAACTAATGAATCATCTTAAGGAAATGGAAAAGGAAGAGCAAAGCAATCCTAAAGCCAGCAGAATAAAAGAAATAACCAAGATCAGAACAGAATTAAATGAAATTCAGAACAAAAGAACAATACAGAAGATTAATAAAACGAAAAGTTGGTTCTTTGAAAAGATAAACAAAATAGACAGGCCACTTGCCAGGTTGACCAGAAGCAGAAAGGAAAGGACTCTAGTAAGCTCAATTAGAAATGAAAAAGGAGAGGTCACAACTGATATCACAGAAATACAAAACATCATCTTCGAATACTATAAAAATCTCTGTGCCCAAAACCACGAAAATGTGGAGGAAATGGACAAATTCTTAGAAAATACTACCTCCCTAGGCTCAACCAGGAAGAAATAGAATTTCTAAACAGACCAATATCAAGCACCAAAATTGAAGCAGTAATAAAAAATCTTCCAACAAATAAAAGTCCTGGACCAGATGGGTTCACACCTGAATTCTACCAAGCCTACAAAGAAGAACTGGTGCCTACACTGCAGAAATCATTTGAAAACATCCAGAAGGATGGAATCCTCCCAAACTCATTCTACGAAGCCAATATCACTTTGACACCAAAGCCAGGAAAGGACACAACAAGAAAAGAAAACTACAGACCAATATCCCTTAGGAATATAGATGCAAAAATTCTCAATAAAATCCTAGCAAACTGAATTCAAATGTACATCAAAAAAATAATTCATCACGATCAGGTGGACTTCATCCCTGACATGCAGGGATGGTTCAACATACGCAAATCTATAAATGTAATTCACCACATAAATAAAAACAAGAACAAAGATTATATGATCCTTTCAATAGATGCAGAAAAGGCTTTCGATAAAATCCAGCATCCTTTTATGATGAGAACTGTTAACAATATAGGCATAGATGGCTCATACCTCAAAACTATTAAAGCCACATATGATAAACCCACGGCCAATATCATACTGAATGGGGAAAAACTGAAAGCATTGCCCCTTAAAACTGGAACCAGACAAGGTTGCCCACTATCTCCACTTCTATTCAACATAGTGCTTGAAGTCCTTGCCAGAGCAATCAGATAAGACAGAGCAATCAGGGGCATCCAGATGGGGGCAGAAGAGGTCAAACTTTCACTATTTGCAGATGATACGATATTATATCTAGAAAACCCCAAAGATTCAACCAAGAGATTACTGGAATTGATAAATGAATTCAGCAAAGTCTCAGGATACAAAATCAATGCACACAAATCCATATCCTTTATATATGCTAATAACAATCAAGCCAAGAAACAAATTAAAGATGCAATACCTTTCACAGTAGCACCAAAGAAAATTAAATATTTAGGAACATATCTAACTAAGGAGGTCAAAGACCTATATAAAGAGAATTATGAAACACTGAGAAAAGAAATTGCAGAGAATGTAAACAGATGGAAAACCCTACCATGTTCTTGGATAGGTAGAAACAACATTGTAAAAATGTCTTTGCTACCTAAAGTGATTTACAGAATCAATGCAGTCCCTATCAAAATACCAACATCATTTTTTGCTGATCTAGAAAAAATAATTCTATGTTTCGTGTGGAACCAGAGAAGACCCTGTCTAGCCAAAGCAATCCTAAGCAAAAAGAACAAATTGGGAGGCATCTGTCTACCAGACTTCAAACTATACTACAAGGCTATAGTAACCTAAACTGCATGGCACTGGCACAAGAACAGAGACATAGACCAATGGAACAGGACTGAGAACCCAAATATAAAACCAACCTTATACGGTCATCTGATCTTTGACAAATTCCACAAAAACATACACTGGGGAATAGAGTCCCTATTCAATAAATGGTGCTGGGAAAACTGGATGGCCACATGTAGAAGACTGAAACTGGACCTACACCTCTCACCTCTTACAAAAATCAACTCACAATGGACAACAGATTTAAACCTAAGATGTGAAACCGTAAGAATTCTCAAAGAAAACATTGGAAAAACTCTTATAGGCATTGGCCTAGGCAAAGAATTTATGAAGAACACCCCCAAAGCAATCACAGCAGCAACAAAAATAAATGAATGGGACCTGATCGAATTAAAAATCTTCTGTACAGCCAAGGATACTATCGCCAGAGTGAATAGACAACCTAAAGAATGGGAGAAAATATTTGCATGCTACACCTCTGATAAAGGGCTGATAACCAGAATCTGTACAGAACTGAGGAAAATCAACAAGAAAAATCAAACAACCCCATTAAAAAATGGGCAAAGGACATGAACAGAAACTTTTCAAAAGAAGACAGAATAATGGCCAACAAGCATATAAAAAATTGCTCAACTTCTCTAATCATCAGGGAAATGCAAATCAAAACCACAATGAGATATCACTTAATTCCAGTGAGATTGGCTCATATCAAAAAGTCCCAAAACAACACGTGTTGGCGGGGATGCAGACAGATAGGAACACTCATACACTGCTGGTGGGACTGCAAATTAGTACAACCTCTATGGAAAGTAATATGGAGATACCTCAAAGAACTAAAAGTAGAACTACCATTTGATCCAGCAACCCCACTACTGGGTATTTACCCAAAGGAAAAAAAGACATTCTATAATAAAGACATCTGCACGCGAATGTTTATAGCAGCACAATTCACAATTGCAAAGATGTGGAAACAACCCAGATGCCCATCAATACACGAGTGGATTAATAAAATGTGGTATATGTATACCACGGAGTATTACTCAGCAATAAAAAACAACAGTGAATTAACAAATCTGGTATTATCCTGGTTGGAGCTAGAGCCCATTCTTCGAAGCAAAGTGTCACAAGAATGGAAAAACAAGCACCACTAGTACTCACCATCAAATTGGTACTAACTGATCAACACTTATGTCACACATGGTGATAATATTCATCAGGGGGAGGGCAAGCGGGAGGGGATGGAGGGGATGGGAAAACTCTCACTGAATGGATGTGGGGAGCACAGTTTGGGGGATGTCCACGATTGTAGCTCTGTCACGAGCAGTTCATGGGCAATATATATAGTCAAAGTGTTGTACCCCCATAATATTCTCAAATAAAAAAATAAATAAATAATAAATAAAACAGACAAAGCAAAACAAAAAAAAAACCAAACCAAACAAACAAAAAACCAAAATGATCCCTATATACTTTGATGCTTCTGTTGCCTTTTCCAGTCTTTCACTGTCAGAAATCGTGGAATGGGGTAATGCATTTTCTGAGTAGAGAAACATTTAAGTTGTTGTATGGTAGAACCAAAATAATATAGTGCCAGTAGTCCAGAATAAATAAATAAATAAATAAGTAAGTAAATTAAAAATGGTAAGAGGGTAGATTTCATGTTATATGTTTTTTTGCCAAAATTAAAAAGACACAAAACTCTGTCTTAAAAAAAAAAAAAAACCAGAAAGGGGCAAAAATGTATAAGAAATTCACAAAAGTTGAAGCCTCAGTACCTAACAGTATACCGAAACGTGCTCAAGCTCACTGGTATTCCTATAACGTAAATTTTTACAACAGTGCAGATGTTCATAAGATATACTGGGCTGTAATTCGCCTCTCTTCTGATGTCCTTGTCAGGCTTTGGGACCAATATTGTGCTGTCCTTATAAAGCAAGTTGGGTGCTGTTCCCTTCTTTTCCAATTTCGGGAAGATCTGTGTACCATCAGCGTGATTTCACCCGTAAATATTTAGGAAAAATCCCAGGCGAAACCATCTTTGTTGGGAGGTTTTTAAATCACTTTGTGTTCCAAGGAATTTGTCCATTTCCTAAAAACTTTCACCTTTATTCAGTTTTAAGTTTTTCCTAATATCCTCTTATCATTTTAGTGTCCGTGGCATCTGTAGTGATGTTCCTTTTTTTTAATTGATCAGGGTTATCAATTTTATTAATTGTTCAAGGGTTATCAATTTTATTAATTTTTCAAAGTATCCAGTTTTCTCTTCTCTGGTTTTCTCCACTGCTTCCTATTTAATTGCTGTCTGCTCTTATTTTGGCTTTTTTCTCCCTCCTGCTTCAGATTTAATCTGTTTTGCTCTTGCTCCTGGGTGTGGAAGTTTAGGCCGTTGATTTAGAATCCCGTTCTTTTCTGATGTGTGCGTTTAGAGCCACAACTTCCCTCCGAACACCACGTCAGTGCGTACCACAAGCTCTCATATGTTGGTTGTTTTGGGTTTTTTTGGTTTTTTTTGAGACAGGGTCTCCCTCTGTCACTCCGGGTAGAGTGCAGTGGCCTCATCCCAGCTCACTGCAGCCTCCAACTCCTGGGCTCCAGCGACCCTCCTGCCTCAGTCTCCCAGAGTGCCAGGATTATAGGCGTGAGCCACCGTGCCCAGACAATACCTTGTATTTTTATTATCATTCAGTTCAAAATGTTTTCTAACTTACTTTGTGATATCTTTTTTGACTAATGTGTTACATAGAAGTATGTTGCTTACTTTCAAAACTTTCAGGGACTGTCTAGTTATCTTTCCGTTTTTTTATTTCTAGTTTAATCCCAGTCAATTCTGGTAAAATTGTAGCATTTCATACAATGGATTATTGCACAGCAAGAACAGGGCGGATCTCAGAGACTGTTGATGATGATGGAAATCCAGATAGATGTTTTCTTCGCAGGCGTTCGACTGACAGGGGCCCGGGGAGCCTGCTGGGGTACCGGAAATGTTCTATATTTCATTCTGAGTGGTAGTTACATGGGTTTATTCTGTGTGTAAAAACAGAGCTAAGCATGTAAGGTTTTTTCTCTTTGTGTAATAGGTATCTCGATGAAAAATAAAAATAAAGCATTCACATACCATGTCACACCCATCAGAAAGAAAAAACATAAAACGGAGGTAATAGCAAAGGTCAGGGAGAATGTGGAGATATAGGGACTCTTGTGTCCTGAAGGTGGATGTGTCAGTTTCCTGCAGCTGCTGTAACAAATTACCACAAATTTGGTGGCTGAAAACCACAGAAATGTACTTATTTGTCTGTTTGTTTTCTGTCTTTTTTTATTGCAGTGATGCAGCCATGCCTCTATGGTCACCCTGCCTCCTCTTCTGTGCTCCCTCTGTGTATCTCTGACAAAGATGCAGGGGATGGCAGGGAGGGCCACCTGGGTCATCCCCTCTCCAGATCCTTAACTGGACCACCTCGTTCACCACACCACATGACACACCCTGGTTCCAGGAGTGTCTCTGGGGAGCCACCACTCAGCCCACTCCGGTGGGTGGATACAAAATAACACAGTCATTCTGGAAGGTAATTTAGCCGTACTTAGTGAAATCAGGTGTCCTTTGCCCTGGCCCCAAGGTTTCCCCTCCAGGGCAGGTAGCCCAGAGAAGATTTTAACACAGAGGATAAGACCATGTGCCCTCAGAAGAGGGGCGCCCTAGAGGAGAGAAAGCAGGAGGGAGCAACAAATTAGGGGTTCACTCAACACCACATGAGAGGAGGCCTCCCGTGAACAAGGATCCTCTTCTCACGCTCTGCTTCAAGGGACCCTGACCAAAGACCAGGACCTAGAGCAGACACCTGGGAAAGGTGCTCAGCTCAGGTGGCACCAGAGTCCCACAGGGAGCACAGCAAAGGAGGGTGAGGTGACCCAACATGAGGAGCACTTCTGGGTGCCAAGGTGGGCAGGGCTGAGATAGGAGAGGCCCGCCTTCTCCTCCCAGGTCCTCCTGTCTGTCCACCAGTCCCTCCTCAGCCCCCACAGCCCAGCCAGCTCCCTGCTGCCTCCACTGGGGTCACCCCCCAGGGCCCCTGTCTCTGGGGGAGGGGAAGTGAATATCGACTGCTGGAGGCTGAGCGTGCAGACGTGACCAGCAGCATATTTCATAACAAGTATCGGAAAGAACTGTGGGTGCAAAGGTAGAACTTTGTTTTCTAACTGGCATCATTTTTTTCCTCTCATGCTCTCAAGTCTGTTTGATTCAACCAACTCAGTCCAGACATTTCCAGTTAATCGCCAGCAAGGTTCTGCCTCATTCATTCATTCACTCACTCATTCCACAAGCACTTATTGAGCACCCACCTGTGCCAGGCACTAAGACTACAGCAGTGAGCAAACAGGCAGGTATTGCAGCTCTCCCGGAGCTGGCATTCCCTGGGGGATACAAAGACCTAAACAAGATTAACAAGAGGGTGTGGCCCAGGCAACAGGTTTCTTAACCCGAATTACCTGTGCCTCCAAAAACCTGACAACCGCTGCGAACATAATACACCCCCAGACGCCTGCACCAGATGTGTGCGGGCGCGCACACATCTGCATGGACATGTGAGCGATTTCTGTAGCCCCTGAAGCCCACGGAAGAAGCTGAAGTTTTAAACGTCGGCCTGGGGCGGGGGGGGTCCAGGGCGCCCGTCCGCGCGCGCTCCCGGGAAGCCCGGAGCCCAGCCCGCACCTGCGCGGCCCGCAGGCTCGGAAACTGATCCGACCCGCTGTTCCGCCTCCCCGCGCCCCTGGCCGAGGAGTGACGCAGGCCCGCCCGCGGAGCTCGTCCTCGCCCCCCAGCACAGGCGCAGCCCGTCTGCAGGCGTGGCTCCGGGCTCTGGCCCGCGGAGGGGTCCCGCCGGCTCAGCCCTGAGACCCTGTCTGCTCCTCCAGCCCCACCCGGCCGCGCCCCCCCCCCAAGCACCGGCGTCGGCGCACGCGGCCACTGGGGGCACAGGCGGCGGCGCAGCTGCCCGGGGTCTGGGCGCTGACTGTGGGCACCTCCCAGGCCCTGACCGGTTGGTGGCCGGACGCATTGCCCACTGGACTGCCTGACCTCCTGGCAGCTCTGCCTGGCTGCCACCCGGTTCTCCTGGACCCTGCCTCCGCCGGGCTTCCTTGACAAACGTCCGCTGAGCAGCCTCCTCTGCTGGACTCTCACTGCCCGTAGGTCCCAACACAGCCTTCCTGCCTCCCCGGGGCTGTCTCCTCCATCCCCAGCTTCAGACACACCTGCACCACAAGGACACAGGTCTATGCTTCCAGCGGTGTCTCAGGGCACCTGGGAGTGACTGTGCCCCAAACTGAGCTGCTCCCACGACCCCCGTCCCACAGACCTGCACACCCAGCATCCGCCATAAACAAATGGCACCACCAAAGGCCAGCAACCCAGACTCAAGGCCAGGCTGTCACCCTTGCCTTCCCCTGCTCTCCCACTCCCCACAAGCCCAAGTCCTAGATATTGTTCACACCCATCCACCTCTCTCCACTTGCCTGTCAGATCACCAAATTCCTCTCCCAGATGTCTGCAAGAGTCAGCTAACAGGTTTCCCTGTGGGGCCTGTGCCCTCCACACTGCTCTGCAGACTCTGATCCAATTAGAATGCAAATCCACCCATGTTATCAAGACCCTCCCAGCACCCCTCGGCCCACAGGAAAAAGTCCAAAATCCTTGCTGGGCTCCCATCCCTGTAGCCCCAGCCCTGCCCCTCTCAGCCTGGCCATTCTGAGTCACTGTCTGGTCCCATGCTCTTGGACTGGTCTCCCACCATCGCATTCTGGAAAACAGCTCCCTGCCTGCCCCAATGTGGCCTCCTCTAGGAAAGCTGCCCAGACCTGTGAGAGAGTGTCGGTGCCTTCTTCCACCCCCAGCCACATGAATCTATTTGCCCCCTTTGCTGAGCCATCTCCCCAGTGGACTGTCACCTGGGTGGGAGGACAGGAATGGATCCTAGCTGGTGCCTCCTGTCCCCCAGCACAGTGCTGAGCACCCAAATGAACACACATTCAGTGAGCATGTGTTGTCTTGAAGGGAACAGAGAATAAATGTGAAGCTGGGAGTCCCTCAGGGGTTTGAGTCCATTACCTGGAGAAGGCACTCCTGGGACAAGTCAGCGTCACTTCCTGGCAGGCAGGGACTGGTGGGCAAGGCCAGGGAAGTGGGCATAACACAGCTGTCAGCCCTGGGACAGCCCCTGGTGTCAGGGAAGAAGGTGTGGTGGGGAGTCCCATGGCATGGCAGTGCTTCCCTTCTTTCCTCAGGGCGCAAGACAGCATGCCTTGCCACCCAAGATGGCCCACCCCCCAGGGGCAGGCTGCCAGGGACGGAGACCTAGGTCAGCTGCAGAGACACACAGCCTTGGTCCTGAGCACCACCAGGACCTGGAATCCTGGATGTGGAGACACGGCACCAGGAAACTTCCAGGCATGTGTAAAGGGGGCATTTGAGCATGGGAGGGTTTGCTCTAAGCACATTGCTCAGAGTGGGGACATGGGGACATGGAGAGGAGACCACATGTCCTCAGATGGTTCTCAGAGGTTCAAGGACGCTGCGTTAAATAACATTGAATTATAGAGTGAAGGAGGCATTCCTGTTCCTTGTAAAATCCTTCCAATTAAAATAAAGACAAAGTGTGCCCTGTTGGCCAGTGTGTGGTCCACTTTGACGCCTCTCCCAGGCTTGGTGTCCTGGCCCCTTCTTCCCCCACTCCCCTTTGACAAAGAACCTGAGGGGTGCAGAAACCTGGCAGGTAACACCATCTGGCTGGAAAGAGCAAGGCCGGGTTTGCACTGTATTGGCATGGGTGGCAAGGGGTAAAGGCAGTCCATACCCGGCTGTGACATAAACTCTTTTTAACGGACACTTATGTACCCAAATGAGTGAGCAAACAATCGGCTCGGTCAGCAAGGGCCCGGCGCACGTGCCGCGGCGCAGAGGTGCGGCGCGCGGGGTCAAACCCGCCTTGCCCGGCGCTGCCCGCGAGGGCGGGGCCGTCCCGGGATCGGGCGGGCGGGCCGGCGCTTTGCTGCCACCCGGCGGCCAAGGGCGCACGGGCGCGCGGGGGCCCCGCGCCAAATGAGAGTCGCCGGGGGCAGGTGAGCGCCGACTTCCCGCATCCCTCCGCCGGGCACGCGGCGAACCCCGTCCCCGCCTGGCACAGCCCCCGCGCCGGGCCTTGCAGGCTGAGGGGAGACAGACCCGCCGGCAGAGCGCAAGATGGGAGGGCGGTGCTGGGGAGGCGGGGAGCAGGCTGCGATTTAGAGGGGAGGGAAGGAGCCACCTGGCTGCCGTGCCGGGGGAGGGGAGGCGTGCGGGCGGGGGCAGCGCGAGCAAAGGCCCGCGGGCAGAAGCCGCAGGAGTGCTGGGGGCAGAGGGACGGCCGGGGCGAGGCAGGGGCCCTGCAGCCGCGCGCGCTCGACCCGAGGGTTGGGGCCTCGGGAGCGTCCGAGACACGGCGGCGACAGGCGGGGACGGGGAGGCGGGGACCAGGTCGGGCGGGACCGGGGCCAAAGACAGGCCACGCCCCCCGCCCCGGGTCTGTGGCTTTTCCGTCTGCTCCGCGCGGGAGCGAGCGGGGACGTCCCAACGCACCAGGCGCGCGCTTTGCTCTCCGCAGCGCGAGGTGGTGGCCGCCGAGCGCCCGCTCCCACTCCCCCGCGCTCTGCTGGCTGGCGCTGGGGACGCTGCGCGGGAGGCCCGTCCCCCGCCGGGCTCTGAGCGCCCGGCCGCCCCGCCTCTCTTTGGCGACTGTGGCGCCCTGGCGATTGGCAGCGACGGGCATCGGATGAGGCCCCTTCTCTTTGGGGGCAAGAGAAGCGATCACAGCCGCAGGTCCTGGCCCAGGCAAACAGAGACCACCCCAGACCTTGCTCCCGCCCCGTTCTCGCAGACAGGGAACAACAGCCTGGTGACCACCAATCAGGTCAGAAGCGCACAGGCTGTCACCTGTCCCCGCGCGGGAGGGAGTGGGCATTACCCTCGCCCGCCCAGCCTCCCAGCTTGGAACGACCGGAAGGCGGGCTGTGCGCAGCGTGGGCCGGGCCGGAGCCCGAGGACTCAGCCCTCTGGGGGTAGCGGGTTCCTCGGCAGCTTGACGGAGTCCTGCGGGACCAGTCGTGTCTTCCCAACGCGTCAGCCTGGCTGAGCCGGACACACGCGCCAGGCCCCGAGTCAGGGCTGCTTCCTCAGCGGGAGGAGCAAGTAGAGGGCATCCGAGCCTGGGACAGAGGAGCAGGGAGGCATCTGTTGTCCTGGTTGCGTTATAGATTTTCTTTATACAGTCTGGATATTAACCCCTTATCAGATATGTAATTTGCAAATATCTTCTCCCATTCTGTGCGTTGTCTTTTCCCTGTTCAATAGTGGTGTTTTGACAAAAGTTTTTCATTTTGATAACACCCAATTTCTCTGATTTTGCTTTTGTTGCCTGTGCTTTTGGTGTGCTATCTAAGCAATCACTGCCCAATCCAATGCCAAGAAGCTTTCCCCCTGTTTCCTTCTAAGAGTTTTAGCTGTTACATTTAGGTCTTTGATGCACTTTGAGCCAGTTTTTGTATATGGTCTGAGGTGAGGGTCCAAGTTCATTCTTTTGCATGTGGATCTTCCTCCTTTGTTGAAACCGTCCCCGCTTACAAACCTGTGTGTGCAGAGCCCCCAGCAGGCCCAGGAGGGGCACCCAGGGGAGCTGGAGGTCCCACCCCTACTCCAGGCAGCTCCCCCTCCCAAAGGGATTGGGTCAAGGGCGGGCACATGGCCTGGCAGTCAGCTGGAATGCTATCCCAGGATCTTATATCCACTGCTTCTGCACAACCCCCTCACCCTCTCCAAGCCTCAGTTTCTCCTTTGTAACCCAGGGAGCTGGACCCAGTCAAGCTGGACCCCCTCTCCCTGCCCCACCCCCCATCCATCCTCCAGCTGAACGCCTACCAATCCCCCACACAGCACTTTCCACCAGGACAGGAATTCTGTGCTGGTTGGAACTCAGCAACCGGGGCTGAGGCCCGGTGTCTCCTCCATCCCTCACTACACACAGACAGGGAACCAGGGCCTTGTCTCGCGTTTCCTGTTCCGCAGCCTTCTATGGCTCCCCAGAGCCCACGGGATCAGGCCCAGGCCTTGTGCTGCGGCATCCCAGGCCCTCCAGACCACACACCACATCTGGTCTGCCTCCCCAAACTGCACCCCTCATTACCCTTCCAAGCCACCCCCACCTGGCCAGCCCTGCCTGTCTCTGCCCAGGACTGGAGCTGGGTCCATGCAGCCCCACTCTCTGTGCTTCCCTCCAGCAATGGCCACCACCTGCTGGCCATGGCTATTTGCTGATGACACAGCCCTGTGCAAACATCCTCACGAGGAAGATCGTGTGAAGGAACCTTAGGCCCATGCTCCTCACCGGGAAGCCCAAAGCCATGTGCCCCGGCCAGGCTCACCTTGGGGTGCTTGTTCAAAATGCAGATTCCCAGGACCTCTGAGAGCTGGGGGCCCAGAGAATGGGTGTCTCGGACAAGCTGCGCATGATCCCGGCCCGTGACGGTGCAGTCCCCAGGCCAGGCCCATGTGGATCACTGTGGGGACCCAGGAGTGGGCAGCCCCTTGGACCTCAGGTCTGGGAGAGACTTGGAATGCCCACCTTCTGCTCAAGGTGGCCAGCCAGGGGGCCTTCATCACCTGGAACTCCCCGCGCAACAGCCACCTCTGTCTGGGCCACTGCAGACAGGGAGGTAGGCTGGGCAGACCTCCCTGGCCAGCCCAGCAGAGACCCACAACACCCCTCAGGGCTTCTGCTGCTCTGGCACAAGGGGGTGGCTGGGAGCTTGTGGGGGCCATCCACTGAGAGCACCGGACCAGATGTGGGTGATGGGGCAAAGGACAAGGAGGAAGGAGGGAAGGAGGGAGAGGGGGAGGGAGGGACGAAGCAAAAAGGGAGGGAAGGAAGGAGTGAATGAGTGAGAGAATGAATGAATTAATGAAAGCAAGTCACTTCCGGCTGTGCAGCGAGCACACCTCCGTGGAAACTCGCCCGGCTCGCCCCGGCCGTCCAGGCTGTCCCACGAGCCCCGGCTGCGTACCCCCGCAGCTGACCCCGGCCGGGGCTCGGGACACCTGCCACCGCCAGAGGCCACAGCGCCGACAGGCCGAGCGGCGCGGCCGGGCTGCCCGCCAGGGACGGCTGGCCTGGGAAGGCGCCCTCTCCCGCTCTGTGAAATGGGAGCGTGGGCAGCGAGGCCGGCTCCCAGGGGTGCTGGGGGCGGCCCGACGGGGACGGCCGCGCGTTGCCAACGGGATGTCCCGCGCGCTCGTGGCGGCCGCCGCCGGGCTGGGGGCGACGGCAGACCGCGGGCCCGGCGCCCCTCCCCCACCGCTCGCGGGCCCGGCGCCCCTCCCCCACCGCTCGCGGGCCCGGCGCCCCTCCCCCAGCCAGGCCGGGCGCCCGGGTTAGGGAGCATCCACACTTCTCCGCCCGTCGGTCGTGCGCGCAGCCGGCCTTTTGTACGGGGTCAGTTCATTGGGCGGATTGGGAGGACGCCCCGCCCACGGCCCCGAGCTGGCCAATTGCAAGGAGCTTCACAGGGCGCCGAACTCCGGGGTTCGTCACGGTCCTGCGACGCTTCGGGGATCCTTAGGCCTCAGTGGCCTTTGCCCCCCGGCCCCGGGCCCTAACCCCAAGGAGACCTCCGAGGCCTATGCCCGGAGAGGTGCCCGCCGGGCATCCGGGGAGCCCTTGGAGATCTCGGCCTCCCTTCTCTCCCCCTGCTCGCCGGCGTGTCCTCGAGTGGACGCGCGTACCCCGAAGGGGAGTTTGCAGATGCTCCCTCACTTCGGGGACGCGGCTCCTTTAAGGGCGCAGGTGTCCAGGGCGCCGCCTGACTGGAAAGTCGCCCCTGGGCCGGGCTCCCGGGCCGGGCCCGGGCTGCCGGCGCGCGGCGGCGGGGCGCGGGAGGCAGGAGGCGCGCGGCGGCGCGGGCGGCGCGGGGCGCGGGGCGGCGGCGGCCGCGCGCGGCACCGGCGCGCGGAGGGCAGCCCCGTGCCAGGCCCCGCCCCGCGCGCCCCGCCCGCGCCGGGGTCCTCGGAGCTCTCGGGCTGCGCGGGGAGCGGGCTCCGGAGGGAAGTCCCGAGACAAAGGGAAGCGCCGCCGCCGCCGCCCCGCTCGGCCCTCCGCCTGTCCGCGACGCTCGCCGGGCCGCGGCCGCCCGAGGTGAGCGCGGGCCGGGGCGGCCGCCGGGCCTCCGCCGCCCGCGCCCCGCCCCGCGGCGCCGGGCCCGCCGCGGCCGGGCTGCCCCACGGGCCGCGAGGCCGCCGGCTCGTCCGCGCTGCCGCGCCGCGGGGCAGCCGGGCCGGGCCCGCCGCAGGCCTCCGGGCCGGGCGCGGGCCCCGGCCGCGCTCGCCGAGTGCGCGCGCTCTCCCGGGGAGCGGGCGCGCCCGTTCTCCGCGCCGGGCTCGGCGGCGCCCCCGAGCTGCGCCCGTCGCGCTGGGCAGGAGAGCCGCCTGCAGCCGCGGCGCGGGGAGCGGGCCCTGCTCGCCGGCGGGAGCCCGATTCCGCGGTCGCGGGCTGCACCCGGCCGGCGCGCCCTCCGGCCCGGGGGAGAGCGGGCGGCGGGGGGAGTCGGAGCCCTGCGCCGCAGAGCGCGGCCCGTGGCGGGCGGGGGCGGGGCGGGGGCTTGTGTTCGGTGTCTCGGAGTCAAAACAGGTCTAAGTTTCCTTGCGCCTCTGACGACGCCCCGCCTGCAGTTGGTGGGACCCTGAGCGTTGGCGCCTCGCTGGAGGGAGAGTCGTGTTCTCTTTCGGGGATTGCTTTGTACCAATTGAACGGTGGTTGGAACTGGTAGTTACGCGAGTAGGAGGAAGGTAAGGGAATGATTAGGGCTTGCGGTCGCGGCCTGCAGTCACCCCTAAGTAGCAGAATTAACTGATTTGGTTTGTAAAATGTGAAAGTATGCTTAGTTCCTCAGTTTGCAAAGTAACCGTGCTTGTCTTTTTGGGGTTTTGTTTGTTTCCTTTTGTAGATTCTACCCCAAATGTTTCTTGCTCTTAAAGAAATGTTACCTTTGGGTACAGAACTTATCCAACAGAAAACGATGGATCCTAAGTTTGTCCTGATTTGCTTACAAAGAGTTCCCCTCCCTAGGTCTTTGGAGTGGTTGCTGTTGTGCTTTTGTCTGGTGTGTCTCAGGGTTTGGGACTTTGCTTCAGAAGCAGCCTGGGGTCCTGGGACAGAGGTCAGGTGCGGCCGGGTGAGGGTCTCCTGAGTGCAGGGTGCTTGGAGCTTGCGGAAGTGTTACCTTCCCACATCTGGGAGACTTTGCGTCTGGGTCAAGGCTTCTCATCCAAACCTGTTATGGCATTATCCCCCATTTTACAGATGAGTAAGTTGAGGTCGGGGAAGACGGGCGCCTTGCCCACACTCACACAGCCAGTAAGTAGCTCTGAAGTCTGTGCTTGTCAACTAGGGGAGTAAGATCTGAGAACAGCTTAAAGTACAGCCCCCTGCAGACTTCTGCGGCTGTGCTGGAGTACCCAGGGCTCCTGTCCCCCTGCAGGTGTTTGTGCCTTGCTTGTCTCTAATAGTTCAGGGTTATTTTTGTCTTTATGTCGTAAAACTTTCCTGCTCTGAAGCATCTAGTACCACTTAGCTGCTCCTTAAGTGCCTCTCTATTAATTTGGGGAGGCAGATTTGATTTTAAGTGGGGTTTTGAATGAGTGGTTCTGTGTTGTGATTAATTTGTAGCAGATTGGCTGCTTTCTTCTGGATGCTGGGGGCTAATAGGGGTGGAAGCGCGGGTCCTGGGGACCAGGCTTCTGTCTAAGACAGTGTGGGTGTGCACCTGTGGCTCTTTGCTCTGACGACGTGTGTCTCCCGTGGGACCAGCTTCTGGTACTGGGGTGCTTTGGGGCACAGGATGTTCAAGAAACAGGTAGGAGGTGTAGGGAATCTCACAGGACCACCCCTCATCACCTTTCCACACCTGGGACAACCACAGCTAAGTGCTAGGAGAGGTGGCCTGTGGCAGGGTCCCTGCATCCTTGCACAGCTGGCTCCTCCGGAGTGCTGTGAACTTTGCCTGTGACAGTACCTGTGGCTAATCGGTGTCTAAAGTGCTGGCCTGGGGCTTCAGGGACCTGTTTTGATGTGTAGCCCCACTCAGACTCTGGGGACCTTACACTTCACTAAAACCGTCACTTAGCAGGCTGCTTTGCACTGGGCAGGGTGGGGGGCGGGGGACTCCCAGGGCCCTGTGGTAGAGTGGAGCCGTCCTTCTAGAAGTGCCAGAGGGGTTCGAGAAATGTGTGGAAATAAACAGTTTCAGAAAAAGCTGGCTGGTGCTCCCTTCTGCAGCCCTGCCCTCGGGGATGCCCCAACTGCTGCCCCTTGCCCCTGCCTGGGCCCTTGTGCTCCTGGGCCAGGCTTTCCTGGACAGGCGCATCTCCCTAATGAGGAGGGATTGGGCACACTACCCTCTGGAATCTGTGCCGGTAAAGAAAATTCTAGTTTGGGCCCAAGCCTGCTGTTACCTGTCTTAGACTCAACCTTGAGGTTGGGGGAGGTAGGCAGCTGTAACCGTGTGCTCCTCTGCCCCTTGCCACCCCGTAGCCCACGTCCTGCTGCAGGACTTTGCTTCTCTTACCTACCCTTTCTCTTAGGATGCCATGAGTATCTGTGCTCATTGAAAATGCGCCATGTCTGATTGGTGGTCTGGCAGCTTGTAGTAACCTCACCCAAGGGTTCCCGAACCCTGGGGCTCTAGGGGTGACACTGGGAACAGTCTGGGGTTTCTGGGATGGCGATCCCTCCCCCTCCTTCCGCTTTACTGACTTCTCAGGGAAGGAGTCATCCTAGTGCCACCTAAGACCCGAGTGTGCCCCCTGAACTCATGACTCAGTGGGCCCACTGGGGACTGAGCGTTTGCATTTCTAACAGATGCCAGGTGATGCAGCCATCGTAAGAGCGGCTGTGCTGCAGAGGGGGGACGGCACGCGCTGTGGGTCGGGCTGTACAGGGTTTGTGGGTGCTGTCTGCTCCATGTGGGGGGGTCGGGAGGCCGCGGGCTCTTGGAAGGTGCGATTTGAATCGCCACAGCACTGTGGTCATTCTGGGCCAGGCCAGGGCTGCAGCGGGAAAATAGCCATCCCTGTGAGGTCTCCTTTGTTGTCTCTGAAGGGGGCATGGAGGAGGTGCCCCCACAGCCTGTGTTGAGGCCGGGTGGTGGCCAGGAGACGCCTGGGAGCTGGGAATGCGGCCGCCCTCGTGCTGGCCCTGCTCTGAGGCTGGTTCCTCCAAGCCCCGAGGAGGACCTCTCTGTGTGCTGGTTACCGAGGGGCCCAAGGTTGTGCTCGGGTGTGGGACCCTTTCCCTCTGAGAAGCAGAAAGGAGGCCTGTCGCCCGGGACCCTCGATGTGAACCCGAGGGGCTGGGAGGGCTGCTTCCACCCACTTTGAAGAAACAGTCGCTCGTCTTGTTAAAGCCTTGTTGGATGTTTAAACGCTTGATCTGGGGTATCTTCAGTGGTTCCACAGACTTTGAAGACCAACACACACACTTAGGTTTGAAATCTCCAGCAAGTTTTGTCACCTGAGTGCTGTTTCTCATGGGTGAAGGGTGTGGATGGCAGTAGTGCAGCGGGGATGGAGGCTGCTGGACCCTGCCTGCTGGGGGCCCGCAGTGCTGGGACCACTGCCCTGGGCCTGCTCCCTCGCCTGTGTGAGCTGGTAGCTGACGGGCACTGCGGGCTCTGGGTCCGAGCAGCCCTCCCCAAAGGGCCCAGCTGTACCCCGCAGTTGCACACACATGGTGGGGCCTGATAAGGCATCATGTCCACAGGTTTAACTGTTCTCCACCCTGTGGTACTTAGTTCACTCTGCTGCCTTCAAGAATGATGGTTGTCCTCCTGAGCCCCGACTCTACGCTGGGGACCCCCACATCCCATGCACCTAGAGGGCAGTGCCCCATCCCTGCCCCTCCCCGGTCTTGGGCCGGTGCTCCAGACATCCCTGCCTGGTCCCTGCTTTTCCTACAGAGTCAGAAGGCGGAATGGGGCCCCCGTCACTCACTCCGACCCGTTGCAGTGTATGTGGAAAGAGGGTGCAGCAGGTCACTCACTGCCCAGGAGCTGTGGTCTGGTCCCTCTGAGCCTCTGTCTCCTCACCGTGGAACAGGGGCCACAGTGTGTGTCACAGAGCGCGGGGTAGGGGCAGGGTGGGGGGCCCAGGGGAGACATCCCACCTGCCCCCAGGGTGTTCTGGGAGGGCGCTTGTGGGGCCTTCCCTGGTGAGCCCCGTGGGCTGCGACACCAGCCCAGGCTCCCCGCTCCGGGTAGGGCAGCTGCTAAGAGGATGGTGTCTGCTGAGCTGGGCTAGAGCCTTTGTGGGAAACAAGCCACCTACTCTGGGTCAGGTGTGGACATGAGTGGGCAGGAGGAGCCCAGGTTTGCCTCTAACCCCATGCTCTGCCTCTTGTCTGTTCCAGGGACTAAGAATATGTCGGGGATTGCCCTCAGCAGACTCGCCCAGGAGAGAAAAGCTTGGAGAAAAGACCACCCTTTTGTAAGGAGAGCTTTTTCTCTGTGTGCAGCAGAGCGAATGGTTTCCCTGCCGAGGGGGCTCCTGTCACAAGCCTGCGCAGCCAGGGGCTGGTGGACTTCGCAGGCTTGTTTTCTGGGATTAGGTAAAACAAGATGCCCGAGTGCTGATGTGCTCTTGTGGTTGTTTTCTCTCAGGGTTTTGTGGCTGTCCCAACAAAAAATCCCGATGGCACAATGAACCTCATGAACTGGGAGTGCGCCATTCCAGGAAAGAAAGGGGTAAGGGCCGCCACTTTAGCTCACTGCTTGTCATGGTTACCGGAAGATTCGGGAGGCAGAACTGCTGGGAGAGAGTCAAGTTCAGATGCCACTCGTCTGTGACACCCACACTTGTCGTGGGTAACAGTCATAGCAAATCCTTTGCTCTGGCCTCACTCCACCGGGAGGACATGAGGTCAGAAGGGGGTGCCAGCAAGGTTGAGGTGACAGCTGTGACCCCGCTGGGGGCAGTTTTAACCAAGAAGGAAGCAGGCCGGCTACCCGGCAGCTGCAGAGCTGGGCTGTGGGGGACAGGGGAGGGCAGGACCCTGGCACGTGGTTGAAGCACAGAGCCGTGGCACTAGGTGGGGCACGGGCACAAGGTGGGCAGCCTTCCTGGTCAGGAGGGTTCCTGCCATGCTGGGGCTCCAGGGAGATGGGTGTGTGGGGTGAACCAGCCGAGCGGAAGGATGGCCTGCCTAGGCACGGAGGCCGGCATGGCCACCCCAGACGCTGCTTGGGGCCCTGAGAATCCTTCACATGCAGGCCCTGGTGCCGACCCCACTCACCTGAGGGTGCCTGTCCTCGTTGCTCTGAGTGTTAGCAGCATTTGAGAGTAGGGGTCTGCAGTGACCCTGGGCACCTGTCTACAGACAGCTCTTTTTGACCCTGAAGGAAGGTGTCGGGGTTATGCCTAGGGCCTAGGCACCCCCACCTATTCCCACCTGCACACCTGCCTGCTGCCCCAGGTATCTCCGAGCGGTCTCACCCTCTGAGCCCATTGGTCCTTGGGCACAGGTGTGCCTGAGAGGTGATGTGGTTTGGGTTTGTCATCTGTTCAGGGCTCTGTTGAGGGCCCAAGTGGGCCCATCCTCTGTTCGTTGTGTTAGGGTGAGGCAGATGTGCCATTGCTGTCCCTTTCCCCAGGGGGATGTTGGGAGGGGTGTCAGAGCAGCAGAGGTGCCTTGTCCAGGCCAGATCTGAGGCGGGGGCGCTGGCAGAATGTCCCTGCGGGGGGAGGGGAGCACAGCAGCCCCGCCCTAGAGGTGCGTGTCCCAGCCTGCTGAGGACTGGCTCCTGCCTCTGCTGCTTCCCTGGGAGGCTCTTTGTGGCTCTCCTGGGTACAGCGGAGTCTCCACAGTCCCCTTGGGGGCAATCTGGGCTACAAGGTGGCTTGGAAGACCCCCGGGCATCGTGGCATCCTGGGTGCCGTACAGTAGAAGCGAGTCCCTTCTTCCCAGGCCGGCCGCAGCAGGCACACAGCACCTTATCACGGTTTCTTCCCCCGCAGACTCCGTGGGAAGGAGGTTTGTTCAAGCTGCGGATGCTCTTCAAAGATGATTACCCATCCTCACCTCCAAAATGTAAGTAGCAGAGAAGCTGGGCATCCTGGCAGTGTCACTGCCCTGCCCCGGGGGTACAAGTGATGTTGGGAGGGAGATAACCCAACTTTGAGTCCCAGCTTTGATCTTTGGCCTGGGCGGAGGCTGGAGGTTTGAGTCTGTTTCTAGCCACAGGGTTGGGTGGTACATGTAACATGCTTAGTCTCAGATCCTAGCTGGTCTCCTGGGAGGGTTCTGGGCAAGATTGCCCGGACCTTCGGTGCTTGTCAGTGATGAAGACCATGGACCTGGTGCCCACAAGACCCCAGCTCTGGGCGGGACGGACGTACAGAAGGACCACTGTTCAGAGTCTCGCCGTCTGACGGTTTGTTTTGTCCTGACCTGTTGCCACCCTGCCTGTGGTCTGTGAAACAACTTCATACCCAGCTTGTGGCTGCGTCTGCATCCTGAGAGAAGGTGGTGGGAGAAGGGTGGAGGCCATGTTTGGAACAGTGGTTGCTGCTGAATAAATGGTCTGAGTGCAGTTTAGCAAAACGCAGGAGGGAGCACTAAGTCCCCACTCTTGTAGGTAGAAGTCAGCAACACCGTCTTTGGTTAGTTAACGAAACGAGCACCTGGGAGAGCACCTGGCGCGTGATGTGGCCGGGGCTGTGTGTGGCTCTCTGCTCTGGCGACTAGCGGGCATGGCACCAGCATGGTTTCCACTGTAGCAGCACCTCCCAGAAGAACGTAGACTGTTAACTGGGTAATACACCGTGATGGAGATTGGTTTCATTTTGGTTTGTCCTTTGCTGTTTGTTTTTTGCCGTGCACAGGTATTGATTAAAATGATTTCTTTTAATTAAGAGAAAAATGTAAGGAGACAAACATAGCTACTTTCATTGCTTCAGTTCAGTGTATTGGAATTCCAAGCAAATGCAGCAAAGCAAGGAAAAGAAACCACGAGGGGCACTGGAAAGAAGGCCACAGCCGTGCAGACCATCCATTAAGGTTGCTGTATAAGAAGTTAATATACAAAAACCAATTTTCACATCATTTCAACAAAGGAAAGTTTTGAAACTATAGTATTTACAATAGCATCAGATCCCTTGGAATGAATCCAACAAAAGATTGGTTCAAGAGCTCAATGCTGGAAACTGGAGAACATTCCTTTTTTTTTTTTTTTTGAGAGGGTCTCGCTCTGTCCCCCGGGCTGGAGTGCAGGGGTGTCATCACAGCTCACTGCAGCCTCCAACTCCTGAGCTCAAGTGACCTTCCTGCCTCAGCCTCCCGAGTAGCTGGGACTACAGGCTCTCACCACAATGCCTGGCTGATTTTTTGTTCCTATTTTTGGTAGAGGTGGGGTCTCTCTCTTGCTCAGACTGGTTTCGAATTCCTGAGCTCAAGCCATCCTCCTGCCTCGGCCTCCCAGAGTGCTAGGATTGCAGCAGTGAGGTGGCACGCTGGCCTGGAACATTGCTGAGGAGTCAGGACAGCCCAATCTGTGGCGAGTGTGGACTGGAGGACAGTGTCATGCGGATGTCAGTTCTCTCCGAGCTCATCTGCAGGTTCTGCAGTCCCAGTCGATCGAGCATACTTTTGTGGAAATTGTCAGGCCCTAAGTGTGTGTAAGTGTAAAGGGCAAGGCTAGCCAAGGCCCACGCTGAGGCCCGGTGGGTGGAGAGAAACCAAACCATTAGCAGGGTGGGTAAAGTGCACCCCGTCAGATACCGAGACCTGCCACAGGACACAGTGGTTGGGGTTGGTGTGAAGATAGGGAGGCAGCCTGCAGAGCAGAGTAGGGCGTCCAGAAAGGCCTCGCACGTGCAGTGGCGTGGTTTGTGATGGGACTGGCCCACTGGGGTATCTCGGTCTCTTCCCACTGTAGACAGATGCCTTCCAGATGGACTCTGGCACCCACTGGAAGGGGAACGGTGCAGGAGGACATCTTCCGTGGATGGGCAGAGATTTCTTAACCAGGGAAGCACAGGAAGTGCTGACCACAGGGGGGCAATTGGCCATTTGAACTACATTGAAATTAAGAACATCTCATCAAGAGACACCTGTGAGAGGGAGAGAGAACGTGTGTGTGTGTACCTCAGCACTCACCTTGACTGACCATGAGCTCTCGTGAATCTGTAAGGAAAAGGCCAACCACCATGAGATGAAACAGGCCTTCACAGAAGAGGCAGTGAACATGGGGCAGACGTTTGGCTTTGTCACCAGGGAACAGACGTTGCCCGGGTGGGACCCTGCTGTACTGTGCAGAAGAGCAGACAGCCGCAGTGTGGGACAGTGGGGCTCAGATACTCACAGGAGAGCGTAAGTTTTGCACACTTGCCTTTGGAAAGTTGTCTGTCACGTCTGCTGAAGCTAAACTTATGCCTCCTGTAGGACCTAGAAATTCCACTCTAGTGAATAAATTCTCAGTAGGAGGCACACATGTGTTCACGAAAGACACAGGTAGGTGTGCTTGCAGCAGCCCCACTTATGACAACTGACAGCTGGACACAGCCCAGACGTCTGTGAATAATAGAATGGGGGTAGTGTGCAGCAGCCGGAAAGAGACCACAGGGTGCAGAGCGTGAGTGCACAGCAGGCAGAGAGGGGGCTGCTCCCTTACCTTCCTTGTATAAAGTCCAGAAACGTTGAAGCCAGGAGGGTGACGTGTGCATTTGGAGGGAAGCCAGCGAGTGCCTGGGAAGCGGGTGGGGGGTTGTTCACTTTCCTGTGTGTATGTTATTGTCAGCAGAAGCAGCAAGATTGATAAATCAGAGTAAATTAAAATTAGGCACTTGTGTTCATTAAAAGAGCAAAAAAAGCCTAGAGTGGGAGAAGATATTTGCAAGATACACGACTGACAGGTGACTTCTGTCCAGAATACATAAAGAGCTTCCACAGGTCGGCAAGAGACTTGAACAAGAACTTCTCCAGAGCAGTAGCCTAAGGACGGCAGTGCGTTGAGGAGCTCACCCCCAGCGGTCGCTGGGAGACACAGGCTGGACCCACAGAGGCAGCCGCTATACACGTAGAGTCCACGGCTGGCACCGCCTGGTGTCAGCAAAGCTGGGAGGTGGTAGGAGCTTGCAGACTTGGCAACTGGCAGTGACTGCTCCAGCTGGACACGGACACCTCAAAACCCAGCGTGTTCATGTGGAAACGCACACGTGCGCCGAGTTCCCCCTCAGGGGCATTCAGGGCAGATTCGTGGGTGACAGCCCCACAAGCTCCTGTGGGACAGTGGACAGGTCCGTGATGGTCCCTCACAGTGGACTCACATGGCCTTGTCAGAACGAGGAATACCTTGTGGACAGTGCCGTGGTGTGTAAAGTCCTGGCGGTCACCCAGAGGTGTTGGAAGTGGGGACCGTGGGGCAGACTCGGGGGTCGTGTCCCTCTGGGAGCGGTGGGCATCCGTGGGTGTGCTCGTGCTTGGTTGTTCATCCAGCTGTACTGGACTTGTTGCTCTTTTCTAGGTGTGAGGACGTTTAAAAATAAAGAGAAAAGAGGGGAAATGCCATGAAATATTATCTGTAGTGTGTTGGTCCCTGGGTGGGACTGATTATGGCACATTTTTCTGCCCTTTTATAAAGAAAGAATGCGGGCTCCCAAGAGCCTGTGTGCTTGGGAAGCAGATGGTCTGCCTCAAAAACATCGGTTCCTTGGGAAGGGCCTTGGAGCTGCTGCCCTGGCTGTGTCCCCGGGTGTCCCCTACTGCGGCTCTGCCTCCCATCCTCCCTGGGCCCCGTCTGGCTGCCTGTCCTGGGAAGAGACATGGTTTCGTCTCTTACCTGGGCCTATTATATCCTTCAAGCTTCGTTTCTCACCATGAAATGGTGTGTGCTCCTGCCACTTCCCGTCTCCTTGTGGCCACAATTTTATTTTTTTTTTAAAGTTCATGACCAAATACATGGCCTCATACAGGTGCCCCAGCGTGGGGAGGACGTTACCCTGTAGGACAGCAGCTGCCTCCACAAAGCATTTCCTTTCCTCATCCTGCAGGTAAATTTGAACCACCATTGTTTCACCCGAACGTGTACCCTTCGGGCACAGTGTGCCTGTCCATCCTGGAGGAAGACAAGGACTGGCGGCCGGCCATCACGATCAAACAGGTACAGTGCCGACCCACCGCAGTCTCCTTTCTGGACGGCGGGTTTGTGGTCGGTCTCCGCAGCCGAGGCCGATGTCTCGAGGAGTCTGCCTTTCACGCTGCTGACACCAACTGTGTGTGTTTCTGTCTTTCGCCCAGATCTTATTAGGAATACAGGAACTTCTAAATGAACCAAATATCCAGGACCCAGCTCAAGCAGAGGCCTACACGATTTACTGGTTAGTAGCGACTGGCCCCACCGGCAGCAGCCTCCTTCCCTGTCCTGTGTAGGCTGCCTGTCGGGGGGAGGGCAGGGGGCACAGACGCAAGCTCACGCAGTGTGGTGGCCGGGTCAGCGCTGTGAAGGGAAAGGTCCGGGGCTGGGGCGAGCCCTGTTGGCAGCAGGTGCTGTGTGCACGGGCTCTGTGGTGGGCAAGAGCTGGTACAGCCGGGGCTTTGTCTGGTGGTGGGAGCAGGAGGTCAGGTGACATGGTCTATCGTGGGCCACTGTCCCTGGTGAGCCATGGCCAGGCTGATCCTGTGCCTTGGTGAGCCGTGGCCAGCTCCAAGGGGAAGGCCCCCTGAGCACCAGGGTGGGAAGCCACGCTGAGGGGTGTGTCCTGTGTCCCTCCCACCTCTGCTCGCTGCTACCCATGCCCCCTACCCACCATACTCATGGCTCCCATGGTGGGTGAGGCCTGGCCCAGCAGGAGAGGCGCTCTTGGCTCAGTGGCGCTCTCACATGGGCACTGGGCTCCCACCCTGGCATTATGAGGTGCTGCTGTGGCCAGAGGGTTCCCCATGGTCCTGTGTTCCCCACCTGTGCTGAGGAGGAGGGCCTGGTGTGAGTCAGGACTCGGATGGTTAGCCTGGTGCCAGGGGCAGCAGACCCCATGCTTGTGGTGTCCCAGGTCCCCTGGCCCTACCAGCCAGTCTCTAGGGCTGATCTGGTGGGTCCATAAGCTGGATTGAGAGCTCTGACCCCGGCGCTCCATCTGCAACATTCAGAAATGGTCCCCAGTCCTCTGATGGAACAGGCCGGGGGCTTTCTGAGGACAGTCTCAGGTGCCCCACAGCTTGGGACTTGCTGGGATCTTGCTGGACAGCTGCCCCATGCCCAGGCTTGCCCACCGGGCCAGGGGTCCTGCCAGTCCCACCTGGGCAGTAGAGGCCTGTGCCTTCCAGGGGGCCTTTCCTGCATTGGAGCTGGTCAGGAGGGAAAGCTGAGGCTGGACTGGCCACTGTGGCAGCCGCTCGCACGGTGGTCTGAGAAGTGCCAGGTCACGGGAGATGGTTTCTCCCCAGTGCAGGCCCAGCCCAGGTGTTGGCGAGGTGCCCTGCCTGGTGGCCACGGGCAGCTCTGGCCTCAGCCAGCTGTGATTGGTCCCCTCGCCCTGGCTCAGTCGGCCGAGCTGCTGCTAAGAGTAAGCCTAGCGGGGCGTGGCTGGACTCCTTTTCTGTGCTGGTGCCTGCTGTGCACTGAGCATTCTGAGATGCGTTCGTTCTGCACAGGAGCACGTGGTGGGGCCCACAGCCACGGCCACTCACCCTGGCCAGCCGCTCTTCGCACGGCAACAGCAGAGCTGACGGGTTCACAGTCTGAGTGGCCCGTGAGGCTGAAAATGCTTTCCTGTCTAGCTCTCGGAGCTTTGCCAGGCTGCAGCTCCGGCCCATTTGGTCCCCTGTAGTGGCCACTCTGTAGCATTAAGGCCAGCAGGTCCCAGCTGTGCGACTTCACACCCCTGCATCACCGGGACTCACTGTCTGCGGGACTGTACTACCTGTTTTCACTTAAAACAAAATGTTCTTTTTCTTGCAAATATCTGCTTTAAAAGCACCTTCTGCAGAGCATGCTCGAGAGCTCCAGGTCCCCTTTCCTCGCATTTCTGAAGGTCTCGGGGCCGTCTTCCTGCCCTGGCAGGTGCTCCATCCTCGGGCCTGAGCTCCTTTGCTGTGGTCCCACCTGCTGGCCTGAGCTGGACTCTGGGGTTAAGAGCAGGGTCCAGTCCCTTGGTTGGGGGGGCCACTGGCCTTCACTCGCAGTTCAGGGGCTGTTGTGGCCCTGGCCCCACATCCCAGGACATGTGCACCTTGGTGCTGGGACACAGGGCCCTTCTGAGTCTGCTCTTGTCGCAGAGCCTGTCATCTGCATGGTAGTCCCTCTTGTCCTTTAACCCTGGGGCCTTTGCAGACCCTGGGGCCTGGGCAGCAGATAACAGCAATGTGCTACTTGGGGGAAGGCGGCACTCTGGTTGAGATCAGGCTGGCTTCTTGGGGGGCGCTTTGCACACCTGTGTGCACAGACACACCAGGCCTGACTTGGTGCAGGGTCTCAGATCAGCCCTGCATGTGCAGCTGAGCAGCGTTGCTCCCTGTGCAGTCCTTCACATCCCCATGTGCCGTGTTGGCCACTCACCCGCCTGGGCAGTACACAGCCCGTCTTCCTCGGCAGCTGTTCTCAGGCTGAGCCTCACGCTGAGGTCCAGCTCTGGTCTTGCTGCCCGAGCCACTGGGCAGCCTGCAGGGGCTGCCCCCCCACCAGCCACACTCAGGCTGGGCCCCTTCTGACCCTGCCACCTCCTGTACCTTTACCCCTGGGTCTGAGAGCCTGGTGGGAAAACCCTCTAGTTTGGGGATTGGGAGCAAACAGTGCCAAGCAATCGATGTTGCTTCTGTTTTGGAGGACAGAGTCTTGCTCTGTCGCCCTGGTAGAGTGCAGTGGCGTCATCATACCTCAGTGCAACCTCAAACTCCTGGGCTCAAGTGATCCTCCTGCCTCAGCCTCTTGAGTAGCTGGGACTACAGACATGTGCCACCACACCCGGCTGATTTTTACTATTTTTAGTAGAGACGGAGTCTCACTTTTGCTCAGGCTGATCTTGAGCTCCTGAGCTAAGCGATCCTCCCACCTTGGCCTCCCAGAGTGCTGGGATTACAGGTGTGAGCCGCTGCACCCCGCCCAATCAATGGTTTTGAAAGTAACACTGTCTCAAACTACAAAAGAAACCACTGATGGCTAGTTAAGAGCACAGACTCACGCAGGTTGCTCTGTTGCATGCACCTGTGGTGTGGGCCCACTTCTGGTCCTGAGCTGCCTGGCTGCCCAGTGGGGCCGCTGTGCCCAAGAGGCTGCTGCCCCTCCCCCATCACCGTGTCCACCAGATGTGGCCTCCTTTCCTCTCAGCGACCTGCTGTGCACACCTCCCTGGGCTGCTCGCTTCTGTCAGGAGGCTCCGTGCTGCAGGCGCCCAGCAGCCATCCTGTCAGGCTGGCCCCAGCCCCCGTCTGCCCGGGCAGCTCCCTGGGCGAGGCCTCCCGTCCAGCGCGCCCAGCACCCACCTTTCTAACGTGTCTTCTCTTTTGACCCCCTCAGCCAAAACAGAGTGGAGTATGAGAAAAGGGTTCGAGCACAAGCTAAGAAGTTTGCACCCTCATAAGCAGCGACCTGTGGCATCGCAACAAGGAAGGGATTGGTTTGGCAAGAACTTGTTTACAACATTTTTGCAAATCTAAAGTCGCTCCGTACAATTACTAGTCACCTGGGGGAGGGTCGGGTGGGCGCCATCTTCCATTGCCGCCACGGGGACACAGTTCTTGATTCGCTGAATTGCCCAGTTTTTCATACAGGGTCTCTTCCTTCAGTCTTTTGTATTTTTGATTGTTATGTAAAACTTGCTTTTATTTTAATATTGATGTCAGTATTTCAACTGCTGTAAAATTATAAACTTTTATACTTGGATAAGTCCCTGGAGCTAGTTTCCTTTGCTCTGATGCAGGCATGCCTCACACCTGGTAGAGCTGCCCTTGGCCTCCGGCTGGCTGCGTGGGAAAGAAAATCACACTAGTCCCTCCCTCCCGCCTTTGCTCTCTCTTTCAGAATCTGGGTTATGTTGCTTTTGAGCCTCAGATCCAAAGCCAGCCAGCGTCTGATTCCGCATCACTTCCTTTGTGTTTATATGGCGTTTTGTCTGTGTTGCTGTTTAGAGTAAATAAACTGTTTATATAAAGGTTTTTGTTGCATTATTGTCGTTAAAAGTGTAAGGAGGCCTCCGAGTGCCCGCCCCTCCGTGCAGGCCCAGTGAGCACCAGCCATGGCCCGGGGTCCGGGGCTAGGCCAGCGACGAGCACCTCTCACCGTCTCTGCTTCCGGATGCGCCCTCTCTTGTCCTGGTTCTCTGTAAATAGGACTGTGTGCACAAGTGGTTCCAGGTTTCTGTTCTCCCCACCCCTGGACCTTTGTAGAGTGCTAGACAGTTCAGATCGGGCTAAGTCGGAAATGGCATCGAGACCCTTGTAAAGCATGCAGGCAGAAGCTGGTGCCTACGCCGCCGTGGGCTCTCTGGGAGGAACACGGCTGAGGCCGAGCAAGGACCGCTGCCCAAGCAGCCTGCTGGCGTGGGTGCACCTTCCTTGGTGGCCAGGCCACAGCGATGGAGCCTTGCCTGTGGACGCAGCGGCACCTGCCCCCCTCCCCGTCTGTGCTTCGTGCCCTTCCCCTGCATCCTGGGGAGGCAGCCCTGCCGCCCCGTGAGCAACTGGCACTTCCTCCAGCTGCTGCCCTCCAGTGCTTCCTGGCCCACGTCAGCACCACCCCGAGCGGCAGGTGGATAGGCCCTGGGTTTTGCCTTGGCACCAGAACCCTGAGTAAGGCGCCACTGTCCACACATCCTTATCCTGAGGCTTTCTGAGCACAGGACACGGATGCAGGGCTGGGCTGGCCTGTCCTCTGGGCTTTCCAGGGTTGGTGGCTGATCCGCTGTCTGATACTGGGAAGCTGAGTGCGGGCCCAGCTCTGCAGGAAGGGCACAGGGTGGGGGGGAGTATGGGAAGTCCTGCAGCGACAGGGCCCAGCACCCCCACCCACAGGTGCAGTGAGCAGGGTGCTCACCAGACTTGCTCTGGAGCCCAGAGGCTGGAGCAGGGCCAGCACCAGCGCCCAAGTGCCCCCGCTGTTAGAGCCGAGTGCCCGTAGCTCGGGCACAGACCAAGGGCCCCAAAGGCACAAGGAGCACAGGGAGGGCTGGTCATAGGGACGCCCCAGGAGGAAGGCCCTCAGCGCCCCTCAGGTCCATGTGGGACCCCAGCCGCCAGCCAGGAATCTGTGAGGTTGGAGGTGACTTCTGAAGGCCCTAGAGCTGGCGGCACTGCAGTGGCTCTGAGGTATGAGTGCCTTGTTCACTTTCTTAGCTGTACATTTTGTCGGGTCGCTGAGCTCTCGGTTTGATACTTGCAATTTATTTATAACGCAGAGGGCCTTACCTGAGGAATTCAGCCGGATTGTATATTTGTAGCCTGCTCCAGAATGTCTTATTTTGTAATGACTGAACTACATTTAGTATTAGTTAACACATGTATATGGTTAATATATATGGAAATTCAATATATTTTATAGTTAAAGTATTCTAAAGTAATTGATGTTTCTAGCAAACTGTAGTGACTTTAGCTAATGAAATGTTTCCTTTGTACCACAGCCCTCGGCTTAGCAAAGATGTGAATCTTGTAACATGAGCACCCTGGAATGTGACCCCGCGGTTAATGTCAGGGAGAGGGTGTGTTCCCAGCATGGCGCCTCATAACTGGTCAGGAATTGTGGGCAATACGTTAACCACTGTATCTAAGAATCCTCGAATTAAAATGTTTCCACAAACTGCAGCCTGTGGGGTGTGTCCTTTTCCTGCCCTGTCCCCGTGGGCTGTGGGGTGGGCAGCCCCCTCGGCCGGCACCACCCCGCCTCTGTGCCTGTGCTGTGCTGCCCTGCCCAGGGGAGGCTGCCCCCCACGGCCTCCAGCGCCTGGCATCAGCCCCTGCATGGCCAGTGGGGGTGATGTCCCCCTCGAGCCTAGGTGGGAGCCCCGTGCACCTCCCCGGCTCCCTGGGACCCGGCTGCCCAGGGTGGGGGCCTCCTCAGGGAGCAGGTGTGTCCAGGACTGGCTGGAGCCTCCAGGCCGCCCACAGGCCATCGTGCAGGAGCAGACAAGGATCCCAGCCTCAGGGCGGCTCACAGGGGGAACCCTGTGCATGACCCGGGGGGCTCTCCTGTGGCTTTGGGGACTGGGTTGGCCACACTTGTCCATCTCGCCAGTCCCTTGGGACTTGGGGCAAGGAGGCCTGACCACCACACAGGACTGCTGCCCCCCGGGAACATGGGCTCCTGGCCCCCCACATCCCCCTCACCCTTCTGGACTGTGCAGCCTGAGCTCTGGCTGCGTCCTGGCGCCTGTGCACCCACCTGCAGAGGCACCCTGGGTTCTCTAACCAGCCCGAGGCACAACCATCACTCATGGGAGCTGCTGATGGAAACCTCCAGCTTGTGGTTGCCATGACAACAAGTTGCCAGGTTGGAGGGCCTGAGCACTGACTTGGACAGGCTGGAACCGGTCTGAGCCGGCTCCAGCAGGGAGGGGCCCCAGGGGTGCTGGCTTTCAGAATCCGGATGCTGAGTCTGGGGGTGACCTGCCTACTGCTCAGGAGACAGCGCCCGCCCCGTCTGAGGGGGGCCTGGGTCCCAGCTGGGGGTTGGACCACTGGATGGGAAGGGACAGGAGCAGCCCAGCCCGGCCCAGAGACTCCTGAGAAAAAGTAACAAGCAGAGGGCACACGTGGGCCTGGGCTCTTCCCTCGCTGGGCCTCTGCCAGTCCAGGCAAAGCCAACCAAATCCTCCTCCTCCTCGTGAGGAAGGAAGGCAGCTCCCACCTCTTGAAGGGGGCTCTGCCTTTACGGAAGTTATCGAGCCCCCAGAGCCAGGGACGAGGGCACCTGCAGCTGCCAGCTCTGCTTGGAGGCTGCGTGTGGAGGAGCCGGGTGCATCCTGAGTGGGCCCCCACCCAAGGGCGAGGGCAGAAGCGGGCCCCTGCCAGGAAGCGGCCCCTGGCACACCCACCCTCAGGCTGGAAGGAGGCGCCAGTGACGGCGCTCCATGGCCTGGTCCACCCGCCGCTCAGGCCTTGCAGACAGCAGGGGCCGTCCTGCCTGCTAGGCTGTCCCGCCAGTGTCCTGGGCCCACTTCTCTGCCCCCACCCCACTCTGGGCCTCACAGACCTCAGGCCTGCAGCGGCAGCAAGGCCCAAGCCCCAAGGCCACTGCTGCCTGGCTCAGGATGGTCACCTCCAGCCAGCTCCACTTGTCCGCGGAGCCCTTCTCTTCTGCTGGCAGTTCTACCCCAGGAATGGTGCCCGGCGGGCTCCTGCTGTCCTCAGGGCCTCCAGCACAGAACAGACAGGGCCCCTGACAAGAGTCCCCGGGCTCTGGCCCCACACACTCTGGGTGGCCCACCCCCCTTCCCCTGCTCCTGTCCTCTGCAGGGAGTAAGGGGCGGGGTTGGGGGGAGGCTGTGCCTGCCATTCCGAGGACTGCCGCCAGAGGGTGGTGGCGCCGGGCCCTGCGGGAGTGGTGAGTCCCAAAGTGTGAAGGTCAGCCTGCCTCCCCTCCCAAGTGGGGGAGGACTCAGAGCTGACAATGACTTGCTGGGAGCTGAGATCGGCCCAGTGAGGTCCCCTACAGCATCCAGGGTGGACACTGCTGTTGTCCCCATTTTACAGATGGGGAAACTGAGGCATGGGATGGTAGAGGGTTATGCTGGGGCAGGGGAGAGCAGGGGGCCGGGGCTCTGACCCAGGTCACCCTGACTTCAGTCTCAGAGCAATCAGGGCAGAATGAAGGACTCGACTCAATCACCGAGTGAGCCAGAGCTCATTCATTCAACAACCCTTCCACCAATGTCTATGGAGGAAAGAGCCCTGGAGATTATCCTCTCCTGGGGAAACTGAGGCCCAGGGCTGGCTTTGGGACCCAGCCTGTTGTTGTGTGGCCCCGGACAAGCCCCTTCCCATCTCTGGACCTGCTTCCCTACCTGTAAGAGGGTGGTGGGAGGTCTCCAAGCGCCCTCCCGTCCCCGACAGACTGTGAGGTTAGTTGGGGGCTGGTGCCCCTGCATGGGGGGACCCTGTGGCCTGGCAGCTGCCCCTCCTAACTTCCTGTTTACAACAGCTGCAGAATCTTATCCCTTCACCCCAAAGCCACTGTGATCACCATGGTAACCAGGCCCGTGTTTGTTCCAACAGGTTGGCAGAACCTGACGCAAGACTGCAGGGGTGGGGGGCATCAGCTCTGGGATCCTGGCTCGGGACCCGCCAGTCCCTCGGGAGGGACATTGCCACCCCAGCCCTGACTCCCCTCCACTGCCTGCTGAGGGAAGCTGAGGGACAGCTGGTGGGCATGGGGTCCACCTGCCTCCCCTGCTCACCTGACACATCTTTGTGCTGAGCAGTTGGTGCATTTCCTGAGCCCCCCACCCTTGCCCGGTTGTGCTGGGTCAGGATGGAGGCAGGGCCTGGGGCTACATGTCCTGAAGGAGAGCCCTCCCTGCCGTCCTGTCCTCCACCGCCCCCATCCTGGGTGAGGGGAGAAGCCCCTGCGTTCTCCCTGGGCTGGGGACCGTGGCCATGCTGCCTCCTCCCCAGTGCCCAGGAGGCAGCAGCTGGGGCAGTGCCTGTAAATGAAGGAGCAGTTACTTGCAGATGGCTCATCCCTGACATGGGCCATGTGCTGGAAGCCTGTCTGGCCTCCAGACCCCTCAAAATGGACCACCCTTGCCTCTTGTGGGCTCCAGGCCTTCTGCTCCTCACATTGGCTAGGGCCCACCGCTAGGGCCGGGCCCTTGGGGGTGAAAACTTCTCCAAAGTCTGATCCTCCCAGCCCCAAGGTGCTGCGAGTGTCCAGCTGTACCCAGCCAGGGGCAGGGATGTGATCTAGGGTTGCTGGGGACCTCTGGGCTGCCCCAGGATGGACCTTAGTGGGTGGTCCTCCAAGTCTGGTCCCAGGACCAGCCGTGTCCTGCCGGGGAGCTTGTTAGAAATGCAAATCGTGGCAATCTGTTTTAATAAGCCCTCCAGATGAAGTGGTGAGCTCAAGTTTGGGAACAGCTGCAGTGGCGGTGGAGCAGGGAGCAGCCTGGGGAGGTGCCGTCGGGGTCCAGTTCAGACCCTGGCATTCCAGCTGCACCACCCTGGGCCTCAGGGACCTCACCAGAGCTATCGGGACGATCACCCCAACAGGTGATCGGGGTTGTCATGGGGTTCCCTGCGCAGCTGCCTGCAGGACAACATGGCCCCGTGCAAGCCGTCCCCTCTGCGGAGAGAGGTTAGGCCCGAGGTGGCAGGGTCCCCAGATGCAGGCCGCGACAGGTTGGTGCGGGGACAGCGCTGAGCTGGGAGGGTGATTCTGGAGATGGCTGCGCAGCCCTTCGAGAAAAGTCTGCGCTGCGGCCCCGCGCGTCATGTTCGAGTTCGGTGACTGGCTTCCTGGAGGACCCGGGGAGGAGACCCCGCCGACAGCGCCCCGCCCTGCCCCCTCCCGCTGCGGAGCGGGGAGCCGGGCCAGGCGGGGGTCCAGACGCGGAGCGGAGCCTGCTCCTCTCTCCGCGCCCACCCGGCACCCAAGGGTCGAGGGTCTACTGCCTGCCCCGCGCCGCCCTGTACCGCGGGGAGGGAGCTCCGGCCCGGCTGCTGCACAGGGACCCCCGCGCGGACCCCGGGCGGAGTGGGGCGGGTGGGGGGGCGCGGGGCGAGCCCGGAGCGGCGGGCGGGGCGAGCGCCCTCAGGCCCCGCCCCGCGCCCCCCGCCCGCCGCAGCCGCGCGGCCGCAGCGCTCAGTCGTCGGCGCGCGCGGCTGCAGCCGGTGCCGTCGGGCCGCCGTCGGGGCTCGGCCCTGCGCCCCCACCCGCACGGACAGACGGCCGGCCGCCGCCCCTCCAGGAGCCGCCCCTCGGGCCCCGGGCCCCCGGCGCCGGCACTGCGCTAGCCGCGGACCCCGGGGGGCGCGGCGGCGGTCTCGAGGACGTCCACTTGGCCCTGGGGAAACAGGCCGCGCAAGGTCGGAGGGGCAGGGTCTCAGGGGCGTTTCTCCTGCGGCCCTCGGAGCGCGCAGGGGCGGGCACGGCGGCGGGGTCCGCACTGCGGACGGGCGGGGGCAGGGCAGACCTCCGCGCCGCGGGGCGCCCGCGACCACCGTTCCCCGCGCCCCGGGCCGACGAGCGACCAGGCTCCGACCCGGCGCCCCCCTCCCCAGTGGAGGCCACAGACGGGGGCGGGTCCGACGACCTCGGAGACGCTCGGAGCTTCCCAGCAGCGCTCCCGGGCTGGGGGAGGAAGACGCCTCCGGTGCCCCGGTCTCTCCCACCCTCCTGCCGGTCCTCTTAGGGCCCTTTTGTCCCCCGGAAATCCCGCTGGCGCGTTCCCTCCCTGCCCTCCGCCGCCGGCTAATTCCAGTCTCACTCCTGCCAGGGCTGGGGGGTCTGGGGAGGGGGTAAAAAATTACACACCGGACCGGCTCCCAAACTCCCCGTGGACCTCCCGCCCTCCAGTGGGAGAGAGACCCCAACAGAACTCGGGGGGGGGGGCCGAGGCTCCCGCGGGTCCCCACATCCCGGGAGCGGGAGCGCTGAGAAGGGGCAGGGAGGGAGGGGCGAGGGGAAGGTCGCGGGGGAGGCGGGGGAGGGGCCGGAGGAAGACGGCACCCCGACGTCCCTGTCTCCTGCATTCCTGCGGGGGAGTCCAGCTGGCTTCGTGCTGGTGGAGCTCCAGGTCCACACGCAGGGCTGGTTAAAATGCAGATGCTGGGATCAGACTGGGATGAGACCCCAGGGAACATCACTGGGAGCAGCCTGCCAGGGCCCTGCACTGCCGGCAACCAGGGGGGCAAGCGTGGGGGAGATGCCAGCAGGACGTCCCCAGCACCCAGTGAAGGAGGCTGGGAGGGGGTTGGGCGGGGAAGAGGAGCAAAACCCCAGGAGGAAAGAAGACGAAGAGGGGCCGTGGACAGCCAGCATGGGGGGACATCCTGACCCCCCACCTCCACCTCCACCCAGGGTGGTGGCAGTGGACCCCCTGCCCCTAAGGTGCCCCCAGCGCTCTGTAGGTGGAGATTAGGAAGGCTGACCCAGCTGTCCTCAGCTCAGCTGCCCCCAGACTCCTCTGACTCAGAGCCACCCAAGCCCCCAAATGGCCTCGCAGGAGATGGCTTGGCTTGAGTTCTGGGTTTGAATCCTGGCTCTGGGCAAGTCACCCAGCCCTGGGCTGTGACAAGGGAAAATGTCACTCCCCATTCAGCCCAGGTCTGGGGACAGCCAGAGAATGAGCTGCACAGTCAGGTGTGGCTTGGCTCAGTGCTGGCCCTTACTCCACTCATTGGATAGATGGCCAGAGTGTCCAGGCTTGAGCAGGGTGTGGGCACATCCTGTTCCACACTTCTGTGCAAGCACATGAAGGACAGAGATGGTGAGAGCCCGTGGAAGAGTTACATTTGGCACCCCCCACCACTTCTCCGTACCAGCTGACCCCCGGGCAGCCAGTGCTTCCTGCCTGATCACAGATAAATGCACAGGCTGACAGGACATGCCCACTGTTCTTTGGTCATGGCAGTTCTGGACGAAGTCTCTGGCCAGGCCACTGTCAGAGGCCTCCGTGGCAGGTGGCTCCCAGAGCCCAAGCTGTTGGGTGCAGCGAAGCTATCTCTGCCCAGGCAGCCAGGGTTTCCCGGCACCCAGGATGAGCCACCTCTTCTGGACCCCCATGCTGAGCCACCACTGTTGTCCCTGTCCTGGCAGCAGGCTGAAGGGGGGATGGGGAGATGCAGTTAGTCAGGGTGGCCCACCCAGCTAGACTCCAGGCCTCAGGACAACCCAGGAGCTTAGCACTTGGACACCAAAGAGACCTGGCCTTGCTGCCTCTGTGCCCCTGTATGGGTTCCTAAGCCTGGCCCTCGACATGCTCATCTGGGACGAGGGGAGCGGAGCAGACCCGTCTCGGGCTGCTCTGAGTATTAGCCAGTGAGATGTTGGGTGGAAGATGCAGGGAGGGCATCTGGCCCCCACTTTCTGCCTGGAACAATTTGTTCTCAGACACCCCACCCGACCCTGCAGCTCAGCCTCAGCTCCTGCGTCATGTTTGTCTCTGGGCCCGCAAGCCCTGGTAGCCCCTGTCACATGCAGATGCGGCTGGCGGTTGCCCTGGAGACAGCTCAAGCAGTGGCTGCTCCACCGCCTTTGGGGGGCTGCGGGGGGAGCAGCCTCTTTCACTCAGCTAGAGAGACAAGGGGACCTGTGACTCCTCACCGCCTGGGGGCTTCACAACCTGTTGTGAGGGTGATGCTTCTGGAAGCACCATGCCCAACCTCTGGGTCCCCATCTTTGGGGGGAGGCTCACAGGGGAAGGCACTGATGAGTGTGAAGGAGGTGAGGCCTATTTCTGGCCCCTCCAGTGCGGCCCCCATAGGATGAGAGCCCCATGCCCTTTCCTTTCCTCAGCTGTTGAGTCTGGCCAGGTGAAAGCACTCTGAGCCCAGGGCCCACAGCTCATTCACCCAGGTAGAGTCAGGAAACAGGATGAGGCATTGTTGAGGGGTGGAGGCTGAGCTGGAGTGGAGGGCACAGAGCAGGTGTGGTGACCCTGGACCACCACAGGTGGACCTGGGAGCAGGGAGCTTGCCCAACATGGTCTGCTTAAGACCCACCCGTTGCCAGGTGTGAGTAGGTTCAGCCCCCCTACCCTGGCCTGATTCTGGGGAGGAGGCAGCAGGGGATGGTGACAGAGCTGGTGACAACACGGTGCAGGTGCTCGCCTGGCACGCAGGGCAGGGGCAGTCTAACCTGGCCCTCCCACCACCAGCTGCCCTGAGCTCCTGGGCAAGTAGTTGAACCTGCTCAGGCTCCATTTCCTGTCTTGTCAAATGAAAATGACAGTGGCCCCTGCCAGGGTGAGTGTGCCTGGCCGGAGCACCCTCAGTAGGTGGACAGGTGGGTGCCATCAAGGAAAGGGGACCCATCAGCTGTGCACAGGCCCTGTGGTGGACTGGGGAGCACAGAGTGCGCTGTGGGCCAGAGGTTGGTGAGGCTGGGGCAGGAGCCCAAGGGTGGCGCTGAGGGGCAGAGGTAGCCTGGCTGGGGGGCAGTTTCCAAGGGGGAGGGAGGGCCCTCCCTGGGGTGGGAGGTGCACAGGGCAGAGGAGGTGCCTGGGCTTGGTGCAGTGGAAGAGGGGCTCAGGAGGCCATGGTGTCTTAGTTGTCATCCTGCTCTTGCTCTTGGGGTCTGCACGGAAAACTGAGCCCCACTGGAGGGGTGGGCAGAGTAGCCAGAGCTCGGGGGGAGAAGGGAAGTCTTCCCCGGCATTCAGAGGTGCCCACTGCTGGCCAGGACTGCCACTATGTCCCCTTGGCAGACTTGTTGGGTCCAGGCAGGGGTCTGCTGGGCCCAGGCTGCATTCCTCAGCAGAGGGCCACTGTCTGCCCAGCCCGGACATCCAGACAGGATGTGGCGGGTGGCTCGGTTGCCGTGGCAACATGAGGGCAATGGAAGAGGACGAGCCAGGAGGGCATGAGAGCCGCAGCCCCCACGCCTGGCTCGATTCACTTTCTCGCTTTTACTGATCGTGAGGAGCAGGCCCTGCTGCCTGGGGCACTGTTCCCAACCCACTGCCCCTGGGTGTGCTGACTGGGCCCTGCTGTGAGGGTGAGGCACTGACCCCTGCTGTGCCTGGTGGGTTAGGATGCCGGAGCAGCCTCCTCTGGGGCATCCTGGCCACATGAGCCCTGGGCATGTGGGCTGCGCCCAGGCCACAGGCTTCCTTGCCATCCAGGTGACAGGGTTCCACTGTGCCCTTCCCACCTGTGCCCTGCGGCAGTACCAGGACATCTGGGGTGCCGGCTATCATTTTGGCTCCTGCGTAGAAGGCCTGAAGCACCAGGCACCTGCCCTGGCCCAAGTGGGGCAAACATATCCCTCCCCAACGAGACCCTGGCAGATCCGAGATGGAGCCCCAGCCCAGAGTGGCACTACCATGGCCTCTGGCAGCTTCCCCCACCACATGCCCAAAGCTACCCTGCAGGGGATGCACAGGCTCAGCAGGTCACCCAGCAGGTGTGGCTGCAGGAGCCCTCACAGTCTCTGGGTGCCAGCACAGTCCAGGGTGGTGGGTGGGCTCTGGGCCCCCACTAGCCACTGTGTGGACGACCCAGGGCTGTGCTCTCTGCCGCAGGTCGCCCACCATGTCGACCCTGCTGGAGATCAAGAGCAGCGTGCTCAGGCAGGTACAGGTGTGCCCGTCCTTCCGCCGCAGGGCTGAGCAGGAGCCGGAGAGCACCAATGCCGACCCACAGGAGCCTGCTACGGGGGCCTGGTGGGTTCTTGAGGGCCGGCCTCGCAGGGTCGTGTGCCGGGCTGGGCGGGGGTCACTGGGAGGCTCTGAACCTGAGGCCTTGGCACACTGGACGCACACTGCCCCCACTCCAGATGTGCCCCAGAGTCCTGGGGCTGGGGCCGGGGCTGGGCCTGGGCACATGCTGTCAGCTGAGAGCTGACCTGGGCCTTTCTCCCAGGAAACCTGGGGACGGCGTGGAGTTCTTCTCGCAGATGCGCCTCATACTGAAGAAGGGGGAAGGCAGGCAGGGCCTACCGTGCCCCGAGGTGAGGACTCACCTCCTGTGGCCGGGGCCGCAGCCCAGCCTGGGGGCACTGTGCTCCACCCTCTCCCATGCCTTCCTCCCTGGAGCACCCCCTGTCCAGCCAGCACAGCACCTGGGGGCAACCTCAGGCCCTCACCCCAGCACCCTCACAGGTTCTCTTGCGTAGTGGCTCTCCAGCCCCTGCTGAGCCCGTGGACCCCCACCGGGGCATGAGAGCCCTGACCCAGGAGGAGGTAAGGGGGGGTCTGGCCCCAGGGAGGGCTCTCAGCCATTGATGAGCACCTACTGTGTGCCCAGGGTCTGGTGACAGGTGACAGCAAAGGTGGGTGGGACGGGTGGGTGAGGAGTGGAGGCCTCCACGTGCCAAGGGCCCCCAGGTACAAAGGGACTGAGGGGCTGGGTGTGGCCAGTGGAGGAACTGCCCGGGGCTGGGGCCAGGCATGCAGCAAGTGGACAGGAGGGGCCTGAGACCCCCCACCATGGCAGGCACTCAGGACCTGCTCCCCTGTCAGGTGGAGATGCTCCATGAGGAGGCCTTGTACACGGTCCTCTACCGTGCCGGGACCATGGGCCCTGACCAGGTGGACGATCAGGAGGCCCTGCTGGGCTACCTTCAGCAGGTGAGCCCTGTCAGCCCACCCTGGGGAGGACTGAGACAACTCCCCACCCCAAACCCCCCGCTGACATTATCATCACCTGAATGGTACACAATTGCCCCCATCCATGCACAACACACACAGACACATGTACACAGACATGTATGTGCATAGGCAGCACACAGGCTGACAGATGCACCCAGAAGGATGGATGGATGATGCATGGAGACACAGAGGGTACAAACAGACATACTGACACAGAGAACGTTAGGGAGAACAGATACACGGACTCTCCCAGGACAGGCAGATGGACACATACACCTTCCCTCCTCACCTGTGCTTGCTGTGAACTCCCTGTCCCCTGGTCAGCACACCATGACCCCCCATTTCTGTGCATACACTACTGTGCCCCATGTCACACCCACCATTCATTGGTGTGAATTACACCCCTTGGCACAGACCTGCCAGCTGCTTTCCCAGGCAACACGGCAGAGTGGGTTTCCCTGCCTCCATGTGCCGAGGTCTGAGGTCAGACCTTCCTGACTGGGGCTGAACCTAAGACCCCCCCCCCCAGGACAGGGGGTAGCCTCATTTCAGGGGTCCCCTGGGCCCCTCCCACCTGGCCATTCTCCACAGGTGTTTGGCACCAGCCCTGAGGAGCACGCCGAGGCGATTGAGCGTGTGAAGGCGGCCAAGGTGAGGCCACCACCGCCTGGGGAGGGGCTGACCAGGGCAGTGCCCTGGGGGTGGTGGGGGCACAAGGCCAGGCCCTGTCATGTCCATGCTGAGCAGTGTCCAGAGGGGCAGCTCAGCTCTGCCAGGCCCCCTCATGCCCCTCTGCCCACAGGCCCCCACGTACGCCCTGAAAGTCTCTGTCATTCGTGCCAAGAACCTTCTGGCCAAAGACCCCAATGGTGAGTGGGTGCCCAGCAGACCCTGGTCACACCGGGGCCTCGAGGGCAGGGGTGCAGGGTTGGGGACTCAGGCATCTGTCGCATCCCAGGCTTCAGCGACCCCTACTGCATGTTGGGCATCCTGCCTGCCTCGGGCGCCCCACGGGAGCCAAGCGTGCAGAAGGAGCAGCGTTTCAGCTTCCGAAAGGGCGCCAAGCGTGGTGGCCCACTGCCAGCCAAGTGCATCCAGGTCACCGAGGTCAAGAGCAGCACCCTGAACCCCGTCTGGAAGGAGCACTTCCTCTTGTAAGGCCCCCCGTCCATCTGGGTGGCCGAGTGGCCAGGTGGGGGTGGGTGGCTCCAGAGCCGGGCCATGCCCGGAGGGGTGATGGCTCAGCCTGCTCCAGGGAACTCTGAGGGGAGACCGGTCATAGCCCACTTTCTAGAGGAGGAAACTGAGGCCTGGAGAGGGACATTGTGCCCCTGTGGCCACATAGCTGGTAGCAAGTGGCAGAGTCAGGACTCAAGCCCAGGCAGCCCATGTGGGAACCAGAGCTCGTGGCCCCCTCCGTGCTGCTGCTGGACTTCTGGCACACCTGGGATTTCCACTGGCATCTCTGTGTTCTCCCTTTAGTGAGATTGAGGATGTCAGCACGGACCAGCTGCACCTGGACATCTGGTACAGGATTGGTGCCTCTGGTCTGGAGGGAGCAGGGGGAATCCAGGCTGGGCTGGTGGCTCCAGACAAGCCAGGTGCTCCCCTGCCCCCAGGGATCATGATGATGACGTGTCCCTGGTAGAAGCATGCAGGAAGCTGAACGAAGTCATCGGCCTGAAGGGCATGAGCAGGTACAGTGGTGAGACCCTTGTGCCCCAGACCTGTGCCTGCAGCCTGGCCACGGGGCCGGTAGGCAGTGGCTCCTCAGGGACCATCAGTGTGACGCCCACCCTGCTGTGGCCAGGTACTTCAAACAGATTGTCAAGTCAGCCCGTGCAAATGGGACGGCAGGGCCCACTGAGGACCACACTGATGACTTCCTGGGATGCCTCAACATACCCATCCAGGTGGGTGGGCATGGGGAGGGACAGGGTGCTGCACGCAGGCACTGGGGGTGCCCCAGCCCTCCTGCGACATTTCCAGTGGCCATGATCATGATCCCCAAGAGCCCCCCACTCTCCTGGGGCTGCCGGGGGCACCTCAAGGGGCCGCTGAGTGCTCACTCGCGGTCAGTGTGGGAGGGAGAGGGAGCAGCTGGCGGCTCTGACCCCTGCCTCCCCAGGAGGTGCCTGTGGCTGGCGTCGACCGCTGGTTCAAGCTGGAACCGCGCTCCAGCGCCTCCCGCGTGCAGGGGGAGTGCCACCTGGTCCTCAAGCTGATCACCACGCAGGTGGGGAGCGCCGGCGCCCCGCCCTGCACCCCCGCGGGGCGGGGGCGGAGCTAGTGACGGGGCTCTGCGTTGCAGAGGGACACGGCCATGAGCCAGCGCGGGCGATCGGGCTTCCTGTCCTACCTGCTGCTGCTCAGCCGCCTGCTGCAGTTCGAGCACCGGGCCGAGGAGGTAGCGAGCGCCCTCGGGATCCCGGGCAGCCGGCGAGGGGCCTGAGGCGGGGCTGGGGCGTATCCCCCCCACCCACGCCAAGCCTCTTCCCCAGCCCAACTCTAGCAGCTGGCGCGGTGAGTTTAGCTCGGCCGCGGCCACCGTCCTCTGCCTGCACGGAGCCCAGAACAACCTGTCGCCCTTGCAGCTGGCGGTGCTGTGAGTGGGCGGGGCAGGGGGTGCTGTGGGTGGGCGGGGCAGGGAAGGGGCGGTGCTATTCGTGGGCGGGACGTGGGGGGGCCAGGGCGTGAGGAGGGGCCTGTCGCGAGGGGGCGGGGCAGGTAAGGGCTGGACTATTCGTGGGCGGGGCCTGCTGTGAGTGAGCGGGGCAGGGAAGGGGCGGAGCTCCCAGGACCAGGCCGTAGGGAGGGGCCTGCCGCGAGTGGGCGGGGCATGGGGGCGGTGGTTTTTGAGTGGGCGGGGTGTGAGGCGGGGCCTGCTTAAGTGGGTGGGGCAGAATGGGCGTGGCTGTGAGTGGGCGGGGCCCGTGCCGCCCGACCACGGCCGGCCCCCGCAGGCACTGGCAGGTGAGCAGCCGCCACCATCAGACCCGCACGCTGGACTACGGCTACCTGCTGGGGCTGCTGGAGGACATGCAGGCGCACTGGGAGGAGGCGGCTTCGCTGCCCCAGGAGCAGGTGGGCTCGGCCACGGGCCTGCCTGCCCTTGGTGGAGGGAGTGCTGTGGGCCGGGCCTGCTCCATGCAGGCGCCGAGCGGCAGAGCCCTGCCCTCATGGGGTTGAGGGCTAGCAGACAAACCGCGTGCTACGGGAGAGAGCAAGTGTTTTGCAGTAAGGAGATGGAGGGAGGGTGGCTGTAGCCTTCAGACAGGGCTGTAGGGAAGGTCACCAAGGTGGTGATGGCCTGAGGGGCAGGAGGGGTGGGCACTCGCAGGACAGGCAGCTGAGACAGCAGGTGCAAAGGCCCTGAGGCTCATCTGTGCAGCAGGGGGTGAAGCTGAGACTGGGACTGGCCCCACTGTGGGGAGGGCCAAGGCAGGGAGGATGTGTCTCAGCATCAGTGGCCAAGCAGGGCTGCTGGCACGGGTGTCTTCAGATCTGAAGGGCCCTGTCCCCCCAGGAGGAGAGCCTGGCTGATAGCTTTTCTGCCTTCTCTGAGTTTGGGCTGCGGCTGCTACGCCAGCTCCGAGACTACTTCCCCGCCACCAACAGCACAGCTGTCTACCGCCTGGAGCTGCTGCTAAAGTGGGTGTAGCTGCCGTGCATGGGTGACGGTGGTGCGGGGGGGGGGGGTCGCGGCGGGGGGGCTAGTGGGGCAGGCTCTGAGTTAGCGGGCTGCCTTTGCCCAGGTGTCTTGGCAAGCTGCAGCTCTTCCAGCCCTCCTTCGAGATCTGTCCCTTTGAGACGGAGCTGAACATGGACATTGCTGCTGCCCTGAAGGTGTGTTTGGAGGCCCAGTCTGGGCCAGCCTCTTGGGCCCTGTCCTCCCTTGCTGGTCTGGCCCCGGACTTGCTGTACTACAGTCCCATGCTGCAAAGCTCTCTCCTCCCTCTGACCCATGATGCTGCCTTGGTGTCTTCTGTTGCAGAGAGGCAACCGCGAGTGGTACGACAGGATCCTGAATGCTAAGAGTCCTCGAGAGCAGGTGTGATTGTGTGGGGCTTGGCTGTGTGGGGTGAAGGTAGGTAGAGAGGTCGGTATGAGCCAGGCTTCCTTGCAGCCTGGGCCCCAGCGCCTTCCTGGGCTCATTGAGCTAGCCGATGCCATCTATGATGACCTGCAGTCCTGCTTCGGAATCTATGCCAGCCTCTTCCACAGGTGGGCCTGGGGGCTGGGGTGCAGGGGCGGGTGGGGACCAGCAAAGCCTGGCTGGCGGGGAGGAGGTGACTGAGACATGTCCTTTGCAGCATCCTCAAGGTGGACTTCTTCACCCTTACCTTCCGGCAGCTGGAACGTCTGGTGAGGAGGGTCCCTGCATCTGACCCTGATGCTTGCCGGGTGTGGGGAGTGGGAGGAGGCCCTGGGAGGGGCCTGGGTTTCCTGTTGCCTCTGGCCTGACTCCACCCTCCCGGGCAGGTGGCTGAGGAGGCCTGGGTCCTGACAGAGGAGCTGAGCCCCAAAATGACCCTTGAGGTAGCTTCGGGGCTCTTTGAGCTCTACTTGACTCTGGCAGACATTCAGCAGTTCTGGAGCAGCATCCCTGGTCGGTGGGTGCCCCCATCACCTGCTCCCCTGGCCCCCGTAGATAGGCTCTGGGACCAGCACCCACGGCCCTGTGAGGGAGGTGCTTCTGGGTGCCCCTGGGCCATGCGCTGGGAACAGGCTGGGTTTAGGTGTCTGAGTCAAGGATGAGCTCTGACCAGCCGCCCACCACAGGGACAGCCGCTCCCTGGCCCTGGCCGGCATCCATGCTCCATTCCTGCCTGCCGTGAAGCTCTGGCTGCAAGTACTGCGGGACCAGACCAAGTGGCGGCTTCAGGGAGCTGTGGACGTGGACACGGTGAGTGTCCAGGCCTGAGGACATTGGGGCATGTCTGGACCTCCCAGCAACCCAGGCCTCCTGCCTTCCCAGCTGGAGCCCACGGACACCTCCTCCAAGCACAGCAGCTCCGCAGCTACTGCTGGCCTCTGCTTCAGCCACATCCAGGAGCTCTGGGTCCGCCTGGCATGGCCTGACCCAGCCCAGGCCCAGGAGCTGGGCACCCAGCTCAGCCAGGTGTGTGGGTGCTGGGGGGTCAGGGGAGCAGGCCAGGAGATGGGGGTAGGGGAGGCACAGCAGGGCCAGGGAAGGGGATCCACAGCTCCCGGGCCCCTCTCCTACCCCAGGACATGTGTGAGGCTGTCCTCTTCTACACGGAGCTGCTTCGGAAGAAGGTGGACACTCAGCCTGGGGCAGCTGGTGAGACAGTGAGTGAGCCGGTAAGTGGCCAGGTGGTGGGACAGGCAGGAGGCTGGGTGGGGCCCCCATCAGGCTCCAGGCCCCAGACCCATCCACCTCCGGTCACACCTCCCCCAGCTCTGCGTGGTGCTCAACAATGTGGAGCTTGTGCGCAAGACTGCTGGGCAGGCCCTAAGGGGTCTGGCATGGCCAGAGGGGTCTGCGGGGCTTGAGGGGGTGCTTCCCCGCCCCCTACTCAGCTGCAGGCAGGCCCTGGATGAGGACCTGCAGCGGGAGGCCCGCACCGTGACGGCGCACCTGACCTCCAAGGTGGGCAGGAGGGCAGGGCCTGGGGACCTGGGCATGGGGGCCTGTGCCCCCGTGCCTATGCTGAGTGCCACCCCTTTTCCTCAGATGGTGGGTGACGTCCGGAAGTACATGCAGCATATCAGCCTTTCTCCTGACTCCATTCAGAACAAGGAGGTGAGTGCCTGGGCCGAGGGCAGAGTGGAGGAGGTGTGTGTTGGGGCAGGGTGGGGACCCAGGGCCTGGGTGGCCCTGAGGACCCCTGCCCGCAGGCTGTGGCCCCACTCATGAAGTACCTGGACGAGAAGCTGGCCCTGCTGAATGCCTCCCTGGTGAAGGAGAACCTGAGCAGGTACTGGCTGTGCGGGTGGCGGGGCAGGCCAGGCACATGAGGTTACTAATGCTGCACCCCTGCAGGGTGCTGGAGGCCCTCTGGGAGCTGCTCCTGCAGGCCATCCTTCAGGCACTGGGCGCAGACCGTGACGTTTCTGCTGACTTCTACGGCCGCTTCCACTTCACACTAGAGGTAAGCTGTGTAGAGTTGTCTTTCCCACTGGCCCCACATGACCAGGCTACTCTGACCCCTCCCTTTGTCGCCTCCGGCCCCCTGCCGCTCGCCCAGTCTCCTCTGCCTGAATGGCAGCTACTCCAGGGCTCTACTGGGCGGCACTTCCTCCCAGCAGTGCCACCTGTTAAGATAGCTGTCTGGCCTCAGTGCTGGCACCTTCCCTGGCTTGCTGGGAGCTTCTGATGCCAGGTGTGGAAAGCGGCTCTGCCCTGAACTTGAGACCCTGGTGCTGCTCGGGGTCCCACCTGTCCCTTTCCCACTGTCCACAGCACAAGCCAGGCTGAGGCCTCTCTCTTCTTTCCCTGCCCCAGGCCCTGGTCAATTTTTTCCATGCTGAGGGCCAGGGCCTGCCCCTGGAGAGCCTGAGGGATGGAAGCTACAAGGTGAGGCCAGACTCTTCTCAGGGTGTGGGAGGGGGCGTGGACTTGGGGGACCTGAGTTCAAACTGAGGCCCCCACTAGCCACGCCCTTGAGCATGAAATGGCCCCACCACGTGGCCACAAGCAGTTAGATGGTGTCCCCCCCCCCCCCCCCTGCAGAGGCTGGAGGAGGAGCTGCGCCTGCACAAGTGCTCCACCCGGGAGTGCATCGAGCAGTTCTACCTGGACAAGCTCAAGCAGGTAGGGGCCACTGTGGGCACACGGCCCTGCCCCCGGGAGCCCCAGTCCCGCTCACTGGCCTTTCCACAGAGGTCCCTGGAGCAGAACCGGTTTGGACGCCTGAGCGTCCGCTGCCATTACGAGGTGGCCGAGCAGAGGCTGGCTGTGGAGGTGTTGCATGCCGCTGACCTGCTCCCCCTGGATGCCAACGGTAAGGTGCAGTGGAGGCAGGGTGGGTGGGGTGGGAAGGGCAGACCAGCTTATGGCCACGCACCCCCAGGCCTGAGTGACCCCTTTGTGATCGTGGAGCTGGGCCCACCGCACCTCTTCCCGCTGGTCCGCAGCCAGAGGACCCAGGTCAAGGCCCGGACGCTGCACCCCGTGTATGATGAGCTCTTCCACTTGTGAGTGCCTGCACCACCTGAGCCCCAGTCCCCACACGCCCCGAGCAGGGCTCAGGTGATGGGCCTCTGTCTGCAGCTCTGTGCCTGCAGAAGCATGCCGCCGCCGTGGGGCTTGTGTGCTGTTCACAGTCATGGACCACGACTGGCTGTCCACCAATGACTTCGCGGGGGAGGCAGCCCTCGGCCTGGGTGGCGTCAGTGGAATTGCACGGCCCCAGGTGGGAGGGGCCGTGAGGGCTGGGCAGCCTGTCACCCTGCACCTGTGCCGGCCCAGAGCCCAGGGTGAGTGAATGTCTGGGCAGTGGTGGGGGCTCAGGGGTGGCCAGGCCTGACAGCAGCTCTCATACACCTGTCACCTACAGTGAGGTCAGCGCTGAGGATGCTGGAAGGGCGCAGCAACAAGGAGGCACAGGAGTTTGTCAAGAAACTCAAGGAGCTGGAAAAGTGCATGGAGGCAGATCCCTGAGCCTCCCACCCACTGGCTGCCAACCCCAGCCCCTCCCAAGTGCCCTCTGGTATCCTCCTGCTCACTGAGGCCAACTTTGTGCAGCCAGGGCCCATGGCACCCCTCCCCGCTGTGTGACTTGTGTGCTGTGGCTGGAACCCTGGCTTCCATCTGCCTTGGCTGTGTCCCTTTGGTATGTGCTGTGAACCCCTTGAGCCCCAGCCCCAATTCCAGGTGGCCAGCTCAGCAGGACCTGGCCAGCAGCTGCCCCCTGGACACAGAGCTGACTACAGTGGGCCTGGCTACAGGTGGGCTTCTCTACCCACTATCTTGGGCACCACAGCCTGTGGGCAGGCGGGCGTGTAGGTTGGCACCTGGTCTCAGTGGCTTTGCTCCCCAAGGGACATGGGGCAACATCTGGAGACATTTTTGGTGGTCACCATTGGAGAGTGCAGGGGGGTTAGGGGAGCTATGAGTACCAGTGGGTGGAGGCCGGGGTGCTGCTCAACCTCCTGCCACCAATCAGCCCCCCAACAGAGCCACAGGGCAGATCCATCTTCTGCCTCTCCTGCGGGAGGGCAAGGTCTCCATAGGCCCAAAGGGCAGCCCAAGCTTTGGAGGGAAGCAGCTCACGGGACCCAGCTGCGAGGCAGTGGTGAGAACATTGTGTGTTCAGCAGCCGTCTCCTGGCTCTGGAATCCTCCACTGAGAGTGGATGTGGAGGGGAGGTTTGCTAAGAACTGCACAGGCCTTCACTCCCCACCAGGCTCTAGGCCTGGGAGAGGTTCCTGTGGGGTCACTCCATGAAGCCAAGGATGTCAGGCAAGGCGGTCATCAGTGTAAGGGGCTCCGTGCCAACTGGTCAGCTGTCCTTTCACATACACATATGTGACCACACGGGACTTACCCATGGCCCAGACCCTTCCAGCCAGGGTCTGCCTTACCAGAGGCCAAGAGTCCCCCCAAACCCTCCCCTAGGCCCAGTGCAAAGAAACAGACTCACACTGGGGGCTCCTTCTTGGCCCACAGCTTCATTGAGAGAGCTCCGAGGCAGGACCCAGAGCAAGGCTTTTTTAGAAATGCCGGGCAAGAAGCTAGAGAGTCCAGTCCTCCAAGGGGCCAAGACTGCCAGGCCTATCTGTGTTCCCACGTCTCTAGACTCCCTTGTCACCCAGTCTCTGCAATACATGTGCCTGCAACCTCAGTCTCTCTGCCGTTTCTTGATTCCTTTCCAAATCTTGGCTGGGGCCTTGGCCTCAGCCCCAGCCCCTTGTTCCAGAGTCTCCTCCTTTTTGGAGCAGCTGCTGCTGTGCTCAGTGTCAGGCCCTTGTTCCTCAGACTCGTCACTGTCTTCAGTGTCCAGGGGCAGCCTGGAAGGGAGGAGTATGTTCTCCAATGATGTCATCCCTGTGGCCTGAGGTTACCCTGCCTGTTGCGCTCATCCACCCTTGAGCTGAGGACAAATTCCTCTTATTCCCTATACTCTCTAAACCAAAACCTCTCCAGAGGGACATCCACTTCCTATTTTTTAGTCAGAAAACCATCCACTCCCATGCAACAGGAAGGACTGAGGCCAGAGGTCAAGGAGAACCCTGGATCTGAGCTGTCATGAAACTGGGAAACCCAAGGACCTACCAGTTGCTGGCCACAGGCCTGTTGGGGTTTGCAAACTCTCGACCTGAATCCACGTCAAAGGGGTCTGAACCAAAAGAGGAAAGTGACTAAGTGAGCTCAGAGCAGAACCAAACCCCCAACCCCCAGGCTGTTCAAAAGGAGGTGGCAGGCCTGGGGGGTCTCAGCTCCCACTGTGTTGAGATAGGCCTCACCTATCTCCTCCTCCTCAGGGCTCTCCTTGGCACTGGCCAAGAACTCTTGCTCTGCCCGCAGCACTTCCTCTGGGCCACTGCAGGCTGCGTACTTGTCCAAGAGCTGGCGGTTCAGGTCCAAGAAGCCCTTGCCCCACTTAAATTTCCGTAGCAAAATGACAGCAAGGTCTGAAAAACCTGATGGTGCAGGAAATAGGAAACCCAAAGACGTTGACAATCCCTTCAAGAGTGTGCCCTGATCCCCCTGGTTGCTGGGTGGTGGTGCTATCCCAGGTAACTGCAGGGTCCCCAACAAACACCAACTTACAGCCCTGACAGCCCCTGCCCACAACCAGTTTCCACCTCCCTTGTGACAAGCTCCACCCCTGCAGCCAACTAAGCCCCTCCCCTTTGCTGAGAAACACAAACATCTCCACTGAGGCTGCACCCATGCCTCCTGGGTCTCCACCTGGGCCTCTCTGGCCCCCAGATTCTGAGGATGAGTTGAGGAGGATTGTCAGGTCAGTGCTGCCTGTAATAATAACAATCTGCACACCAGCCCTTGGGGGGCAGCTTTCCCATTCTGCCTCCACCTCAACTACACATGGCGAAAGCTTTAAGTGGGACTTGGGACTGAAACCCTGGTCTATCCTGACCACCTCCCTGTACACCCCTCATGTTCTCCTGGGTTCTGCCCATGGAAAACATGATGCCAGGAACACAGCTTGACCACCAGGCTGCCAGGTCAGGCTGACATCAGGCCCTAAAACTCACCTACTATGCAGAAGGTGGCAGCAAAAGCCTCCACGCAGGAAAGTTTGCAGGGCCGGCCATAGTTTACAGGGTTGGCAGCCACCAGGTAGGGCAGCAGCCGCAAGTGGCTCCCTCGCATCTTCCCAAATGGTGTCTCATCCAGTCGGGCCCAGGAGCAGTCAATGACAGCGACCCCAGACTGTGCTACCAGCTGTCTGTCAGGAACAGCATTTGGTTAAGGTGAAGTATGTCCCTGGAGACTGGTCTTGCTAGGGATATGGAAACATCATTCCCTATCCCCAAAGGGCCCTCGTGAGCAAGCTTTCCAAGCAGCTGCTTGGGGTACCTGGAACATGCTCATTTATTCACTCAACAAACTTTTATCCTAGGCCCTCCTACATGCCAGGCTCTGCACTAGGCAATGGGGGCAAACTAGACAGACATGTTCCCTGTCCACACGTAGAGGTGCGTGTGTATGATACACAAGTACAAATATGTGACCCCTGAAAACAAAGATACGCTGGAGACCGGCCGGCTTTTTAAGAGGAGGAGATAGGGCAGGCACCCGACCCTCCCAATCCCCAGGCCTCCCGCGCCTACCTGTCTGCTGGGGACACGTACTGGGAACCCACGGGGCTGAGCACGAGGCCGCCGAACCTGTGGCCCAGGCGCAGGCAGCGCACCAGCCCCAGGCGGGCCAGCTTGCGACCCGTGCAGCGCCGGGGGTCGCAGTGGCCGAGCTCCCACATGGCCAGCGCGCAGGGCAGCGCCGCCGGGCCCGGGTCGCCCTCGCCCTCGGCCGCCCCTGGGTCCACGCACGCTGCGCCGGGAGAGAGAAGGGTAGCGGGGTCAGCGCGAGCTCCGCGGGCGGCGCCCCCCGTCCCTGCCCCGTCGCCCACGGCCCCCCCCCCCGCCCGCTCGACCCGCCAGCCCGCTCACCGCGCAGCGCGGCGCCGACCTCCTCGGCGAAAGCCTCCAAGGAGCGGCCTGGGCGGTGCCGAGCGCGGCCGCCTTCCTCCCCCGGCCCGCGCGCTGGCTTCCTGCGGCCCATGGCGGGGAGCCCGGTCCCCCAGACCCCCGGAGCGCCCTCAGCCACCCGCCAGGCTGCGCCGGCGTCTGCGCACGCGCGGGGCGCCACTTCCGCTTCCCGTCGCCACGTGACCTGACCGGCGCCCACATGACCGCCGCCGAGCGATGGCGGCGAAGGCGGCGAAGGCGGCGAAGGCGACGTGCGTCCTGCTGCTCCTCGGGCTCGCGGCGCGCGGTGAGTGGCCCCGTGCGCCCCCCGCGCCCCCCACCCCCTCCGCGCCCGCCTCCCACCTCCTCACCGAATCCCTGCCCGCAGGGCCCGCGCCGGCAGGCGCCGCGAAGATGAAGGTGGTAGAGGAGCCCAACACGTTCGGGTGAGCGGCCTCGCGGGGCGGCCTGGGCCGGGGCGGCCGGGGCCCGCTCCCCGCTGACCCTGCCGCTTCCCGCAGGGTGAACAACCTGTTCTTGCCCCAGACCAGTCGCCTCCAGCCCAAGAGGGAGCCTTCACCCGTGTCTGGTGAGTGCAGAGCCGCGGCGGGCGCGGGGCCTCCAGCTGGGAGGGAAGGGCGGCCTCGGAGGAGACCCTGGGAGTTGCGGCCTGGAATCTGGAGCCGTGGGCTGTCAGCCTTCTAAAATGAATGGTTAAGTGCGCGAGAGTATACCGCAGCGTTCCTGTACCGAGTTGAAATAGTTATCTCCAGGCTCCTTCATTTCCTTTTCTAGAGGTAATCGCTGTTAATAGTTTGGTGACTGGCTCTACGTATTGAAGTAGAAAACGTGTAGTAAGTTTTTGTGATCTTTGTCTTTTTTAAACACAGTAATACTATACAAGTGCTTTGCTAATTTGTCACTTGCTGTATGTCTTGAATTCTACATGGTGGTGGATGTAGGTCTTCATTCTGTTCACTTGGTGCTTGGTCTTCATGGGACGGCTGTGCATTCCTCTATTGGCACGTACTGTACTTACGTTGTTTACATTTGTTGGCCATTAGAAGTAGTGTTGTGGAGAACATCCCTTTGTAGGCGCCTGTCTCTACCCTGTGTGAGTGGCTTCCCAAGGCAGTATCCCAGAAGTGAAGTTGCTGGGTCACAGAGTATGTCCATTTTGAACATTGAATGAGTATTAAATATAAGAAACAAAAATCCAGAAATTTTATTGTCCAATACCTATGTGTGTTAGGATCTGTGCTGGGGTTGCAGCAATGAACAAAACATACCAGTGCTTGTCCTCGTGGAGCTGACAGTCTAATGGGAGTGGGGAATGGAGGAACAGGCAATGAACAAAGTAGGTAAAATATGTAAAATGCTCAATGATGAAAAATGCCGTGTAGATATGTGAAGCAGAGAAGGGTGTGTGTGTGTGTGTGTGGTTTTGGGGATTGCCATTTTAAATAGGGTGGTCAGGAAAAGTTTTGAGAAGTGACATTTGGGCCAAAAGCTGAAGGAGGAAGGGGAGTAAGCACTGTGGATATCTGGGCGGGGAGGGGTCCTGCAAAAGGAGTGGCCAGAGACCTTAAGCAGGGAAGCCAGGCCGGGAGGGGATTGAGTTGGGCCGGTAGAGGGTGAGGTTGGAGATACTGGGGGCCAGATAATGCAGCGCCATGTTTGTGGGCTGTTATGTGAACTCTGACTCTGAACAAACGTATTTAAAGGTTTTGTTATGAAAAATATGAAGTAGAAAAATGGGAAGAATGAGCGGAGAGCACCAGCATGCTCTCCTCTACAGCACCGCAGTTAACGTTTTGCTATGCTTGCTTTATCACCTTCTCCCTCTTTTTTCATTTTGAAAAAAAAGTGAATGTTTATTCTCTGAACTATTTGAACGTGTGCTGTTAATACTTGACTATATACTTAATTGAAAATCTAGACCCAAAAGACTGAAACTGAATCTTTACCCCAAAATGAAAACAAAATAAAACGAGTAACTTGAGCTTTACAGCATATGGTTCAGGTAAACACAGGTGAGGAGAACAGGAAAGAGGAGGACGTGGAGGTGTCGGAGGCCACGCGCCCAGACCTAAGAGCACCCTCCCGCAGGCAGCGTGGTCTGCGGCGGCTGTCTGCAGGGGGCTGGTCTCGTGTCCGGTGGCACGGCTTCTAATGTCATCAACATAGTTACTGCCTTCTGTAGCATATATATGGTTTCAAGACTCTAATAACAGCATTACTACCACTAAAACTCCAGGAAATACACGTTCTTGAGTCACTAAAAATGATTCTTTTCACTGTGAGGTGATGTTACTAATTATATACAGTAAGATTAATTTGTTTTGCTTTGTTTTTGGTTTATGGGCTTATTTTGTCCTTTTTATTTTTGAGTATGTAAAAACACTTACATGCTGGGTTTTGGTGTTTTCTTGATTTCTGGAAGTTCTATACGTTAGGGACATTGCTTCTTTATCTTGATGTAGGATGTACCTATTTTTTCCGCAGTTTATCAGTCTTTCCATCTTGTTGATGGTGTTTTTCTTCAGACCAATTTTTTTCTCTAGCTTTGTAGTCAGGTGTGTGTGTGTTAAGTGCTTCTTTCTTTGATGTAACACTCCTTCAACATAAACTCACAGAGTGCACTCCCACGCACTGGGGCCATATGGCGTCAAACCAAGCAGACCTGTCCTGCTCGCAGGGAGCCTGTTGTCTGTGGAGGGAGCTGAGCAGAATGATGAGGAGGCTGAGCAGGACACTGTCGTGATTGTGGCCCAGGGCTCAGAGGCCCCAGCAGAGGCAGTGGCACCAGCTGGCCCCAGGGGGAGGGGTGCGGGCTTGCCAGTACTGACAGGCTGGTGGGGCTGGGCCCCTGCGAGGTGGCAACGGGCACCGTGAGGGTCTGGGTCTCTACCCCATCAGTGGGAGCCTCATCCTCTAACAGTGGGAGAGGGCAGTGGTTGTCAGGTCTGTGATTTGGAGCCAATGTCCCTGCTGTGGCAGGAGAGGCAGGCAGGGCAGTGGTGTGGTCGTCTTGCTGGGGCCCAGTGCGCCCCCCAGAGGGCGTTCAGGGTGGTGGGAGGCAGTGGGCAGTCTGGAAGACTCCTGACATTGGCAAGGCCTGGCTCTGGGCTCTGGGCTCTGGAGAGGGCAAGGGCGGAGCAAGGTGGCCCCTGGCTCTTGGCTGGAGAAGGCACACGGGTGGCACCTCCCACTGGGATGGGAGCCTGGGCCCAACCCAGCTTGTGGGGCAGGCCGGATCGGGAGTTTGGGTTTGGCCAGGTGGGGCCGAGTTCATGAGGGAATCGCTGGTGCTTGGGGAGGGGTTGTAGCTGGCCCAGGAGGTTCAGGGCTCCTCAGTGGGTGGGTGTGGGTGTGGGTGTGGGTGTGGGTGTGGGTGAGGCCCCTGGGGGAAGTTCTTGGTGGGTTGTGGGAACTAGGAGGGGATTGGTGCACAGGTGTGGGGCCAGGCCAGGAACAGAGCACCAGGAAGGAAGGACCACCCTCAGGAAGGCTTGTCATCAAGAGATACAGGGCCAGTGAAGGCCTCCCCACCCCCGACTGGGTCTGAGCAGGGGTCAGAGCTGACAGGGAGGGAACGAGGGACTCTGCACTCAGCCAACCGATAGGGTCTTGCGGAGCTGGGGCACAGGGGTAGCTGGTGGTGGGGTCACCTGGCCCTGCGGGCAGAGGGCTGAGGGCTGAGGGCTGAGGGCATTAGTGAACGTCCTGGCAATGCCGACTGTAGTGCTCATGCAGGAAGATAAGGAACCTAGGGGATGGTTCCCTCCGGCAGGGCTGGTGACAAGTCCAGCCCTGGTGTCCGGGTGTGTCTGGCACAAGGGGAGCAGAGTGGATACCTGCAGACCAGAGTGGGGACCGGGCTGTTTGCACAGATGCCCCGTACCCATGTCCAGAAGGACGGGAGGGCTGGAAGCTGAGGTCTGAGGGCCCAGCTGGAGGAGGAGAGGGTGACCAGATGGGAGGTAGCCACCGAAGGAGGGGGCCAGGGGCTATACTCAGGGGACTTGGTGGCCCCACGACCTGAGGAATGCTGGTGTGTGACACCAGTCCCCTAGAGGAGGGTGAGCATCCAGCTGGTTGGAGCCCCCCAGTGCTGTGGGCAGCACCTGGGCAGAGGCCTCCTCCCAGCTGGGGAGCTGGGCCAGGCTCAGCTGCCCTCACATGCAGACCTGTGCCCAGAGCCCATGCCCCATCTGGAGGTGTCTCTGAGCAGGTGTCTGCCACGGGCAGGGCTAGGAATGTTCCTGATGGACAGAGGAGCCTGAATGGCCGGCCACCATCCTAGTGCAAGCCACACGTGCGCGTGAGTGAGCAGACCACTCCAGACGGCCTGCGGCCACAGCGAGCCTTATGCGCCTGGAGGGCAGGGTCCTTGGGGTTGGGGTGGAAGGGGTCAGGCACAACAGGGCTGAGGGTGGTAGGCGAGTCCAGGAGCAGGGGCCGCCCAGATGGCAGCCGACCCAGAGGAGGGACCGAGGCATCCTGTGTCCTCAGGTAGGGACAAGCGCCACAGCCCCAGGGGAGAGCCAAAGGTTAGGGAACTCAAGTCCAGGCGGGCCACATGGCATCAGCCGCTGCTCTCCAGGAACAGGGGGAAGACTCATGGTGGCCTTGGACAGTGGTTCTCTGGTGCCAGCTTCTGGCTCCTTCAGGAGGGGCCAGAGCCAGGTTACCAGGGACAGTCACCCGGTACCTCCTATGTGTTTATTTTGGGTTTCAGTAGAAAAAGTAATACTGCGGATAGCTTTAAAAAAAAGAAAAAACCTAACAATAGTGTCAGCCAGGTTTGGAGTAACACACCCCACTCCAGTGCAGAGGCCCCTGCAACCTCCTGTATGGTGGGGTGGGGAGAGATGCACAAGGTCCCTTTCCCTGCCACCACAGCCTAACCCAGCCCCAACCTTTCTGACAGCCCTGGAAGATGACAGGGCTGTAACTGATTCAGTCAGTTCCCTGTGGATGCCAAGTTGCAGGTGGTGCTGAATCAAACCGTGTTTCAACCCACAAGTATGCTTGGAGAACGGGTATTTTAAGTTTAGTAGAAAATATTCATTTCTCACTATAGGCTCCTTTTGGCATTTTTTTACTGCTGAGTTGCTGTTGGTCTTGATTTGTCAAAGCTCTTGTTACTCTTGTCTGTGGGCAAAGACTGCTCACACAGCCCATCCTTTCCTTCTGGGTTCTGTGTGTCGTTTACCAGGCCTACGCAGTTCTAGCTCCTTTTGAGACAGGGTCTTGCTCTGTCGCCCAGGCTGGAGTGCAGTGGCATCATCACAGCTCACTGCAGCCTCCAACTCCTGGCCTCAAGCCATCCTCCTGCCTCGGCCTCCCAGAGAGCTAGGATTACAGGCATGAGCCACCGTGCCTGGCTACAGTTCTAGTTCTTGTGCTCCTTTTTTATTGTGTATCTTTTACCACAATGAAAAACAAAACATTAAATTTGCCGTTTTAATCCTTTTTAAGTGTATAGTGTTACATCACTTACACTGTTGTGCAACCGTCACCACCATCCATCTCTAGAACCCTTTTCAGTGTCACAAACTGAAACTCTGTGCCATTAAACACTAACTCCTGGTTCTCCTCTCCCCCAGCCCCTGGTAACCACTGTTGTACTTTCTGTCTCTGTGAATTTTACTGTTCTAGGGACCACCTCATACAAGTGAGTCATACAACATGCGACCTTTTGCGTCTGGTTTATTTCTCTTAGCATAATGTCCCAAGGTTCATCCAGGTTGCAGTGGGTTAGTACTTCATTCCTTTTTATGGGTACATAATATCCCATTGTATGACAGACCATGTTTTGTTTATCCAGTAATTTATTCAAGGACACTTGAGTGGTTTCCACCTTCTGGCTGTGGTGAGTATTGCTGCTGTGAACACGGGTGTGCAAGTGTCTGCTCGAGTCTCTGCTTCCAATTCCTGGGAGTAGATTTGCTGAATCACTTAAGAATTCTGTTCAGCTTTTTGAGGAGCCACCAAATTGTTTCCCTGGCGGCTGCACCATTTTACCTTTCAACAGCAGTGCACAAGGGCTCCAGTTTCCCCACATCCTCACCAACACTTGTTATTTTCAGGTTTTTTGAAAAATGTCCCAAAGACGTCCTAGTGGGTGTGAGGTGACAGCTGGTGATATCCACCTCGTGTGGTTTTGGTTTGCATTTCCCTAATGATTAGTGATGTTGAACATCTTTTTTTTCATGTGCTTGTGGGCTATTTGTATTTGCCTATTTTTAAATTGGGTGGTTTTGTTGTTGGGTTGTAGGAATTCTTTATATATTCTGGATAGTAACCTCTTATCAGATACGATTTGCAAATGTTTTCTTCCATTCTGTGGGTTCTCTTCACTCTTTCTTTTGTTGCTTGTGCTTTTGGTGTCGTATCCAAGCAATCATTGCCAAATCCAATGCAAAGAAGCTTTTCTCTTAAGTTTAATATAGTTTTAGCTATTGTAAATAACGTTTAGGTCTTTGATCCATTTTGAGCTACTTTTTGTGTATGGTGTGAGGTAAGGGTCCAAACCTCATTCTTTTGCATGTGCCATCCTCCTGCCTCAGCCTCCCAGGTAGCTGGTACTACAGGCGCCACCACCATGCCTGCCTAAATTTTGTATTTTTGTAGAGACAGGGTCTCACTATGTGATCTCCCGTCTCAGCCTCCCAAAGTGCTGGGATTACAGGCATGAGCCACCACGCCCGGCCTATAAGGGATATTGGTCACTAGTTTTCTTTCTTGCAGTGTCTTTGGTTGGTTTTAGTATCAGGGTAATTGTGGTGTCATACAGTGAGTTAGGAAGTGTTCTCTCCTCTCCAGTTTTTTGAGAGTTTGAGAAGGACTGGTGTTCTTTAAACGTTTGACAGAATTCACCAGTGAAGCTGCCTGGTCCTGGGCTTTCCTCCGTTGGGAGGTTTTACCTGCTCGGTCTCCTGACCAGTTGCAGGCATGTGCAGGTTGTGTTTTCTCGGAATTTGTCCATTTCATCTGGGTCATCAAGTGTTGGTGTACGGTTGTTCATAATGTCATCTTAGCCTTTGTTGTTTCTGTAAAATTGGTAGTTACTGCCCCACTTTCACTTCTGGTTTTAGTAATTTGAATCAGTCTTTCCTGGTCAGTGTGACTACAGCTTTGTCAGTTTTGTTGATATTTTGAAGGAACCAACTTCTGGTTTTTATTTTTTTCTCTTTTATAATTGCTATTTTATTTACCTCTAATCTTTATTGTTTTTCCTTCTGCTACCTTTGGGTTTAGTTTGCTCTTCTTTTGTTAGTTCTTTAAGGCTGTGGTCCCCAACCCCTGGGCCATGGGCCAGTACCAGTTCCTGTTAGGAACCGGGCCACACGGCAGGAGGTGAGTGGCGGCGAGCGAGGAAGTTTCATCTGTATTTACAGCCCCTCCCCATCACTGGCTTCCCACCACCCCCCGTCTGTGGAAAAACTGTCTTCCATGAAATGATCCCTGGTGCCAAAAAGACTGGGGACTGCTGCCTTAAGGTATAAAAAGTTAGGTTATTGATTTGAGGAATCTAAGCATGTACAGCTGTAAACTTCCCTCCCATCACTGCTTCTGCTGCCTCCCGTAAGTCTTGGCACGTCCCGGGGCATCTTCAACCACAGCTTAAGAATGTGTTAATTTCCATATATTTGTGAATTTTCCAGTTTCCCTTCGGCTACCAATTTCTAGTTTCATTTTTATGATCAGAAAAGATACTTTGTATGATTTCATTCTTTTTAAGTTTGTAAAGGCTAGTTTTGTGGTGTAACATGGTCTCTCCTTAAAAAAAAAACTGTGTGTTCTGTGTTGGAGCATTCCGACTGTCTGGGAGGACCCGCTGGGTTATAGCGTTGTCAGGTCTTGTTTCCTCGTCTTCCCTCTGGTGGTTCTAAGTGGGACATTCATGTCTCCAAGTATTGTGATAGAACTGTTTTTCCCTTCAGTTTTGCCAGTGTTTGCTTCATATTTTGGAGCCCCGATGTTTGTGCACATATTAATGTAACTATTATATTTTGGTGAACTGATCCTTGTGTCAATATATCATATGCTTCTTTGTCTCTTCTAATAGTTTTTGACGTAAAGTTTTCACGTGTGCTGTTAGTACAGCCACCCCAGCTCTCTTTTGGTTGTTTGCGTGGAACATCTTCCTCCCCTCCCCTTTCAACCTGCGTCTTTAGATCTAAAGTGAGTCTCTCATGGGCAACTCACAGTGAGATCCTGTTTGTTTTCCTACTTGCTCTGCCCCTCTGTGCCTTTTGAATGGAGAGTTTAACCCATTTACACGCGATCACTGATAAAGAGAACAAGTAACAAAATGCAAAACTATGTCTTGAAGCTTCTGCCCCCATTTGCTTCATTTCTGCCTCTGTTGGCATTTGTTGTAGTGACATGTTTTGATTCCCTTTCTTATATATTCTGTTGCCATTTTCTTTGTGGTTACTATGGGGATTACATGTAACATCCTAAAATTTAAAAATCTGAATTTAAATTTATACCAATTTAACTTCAGTCACCTACAGAAACTAATGCTACCCAGCTCCGTGCACCCCAACTGTTTTTTATGTCACAGATTACACCTTTATATATTGTATATCCCCTAACACAGATTTATAATTAGTTTTTATGCATTTGTCTTTTAAATCCTGTAGATTTACAAATTTGCCCACATATTTACCCTCAGTGGAGACCCTTCTTTCCACCCGGCTCCCAGTCTCTGTCTAGTGTCTGTGCGTTTCTACATGAAGGACCCCGCTTAGCCCTTTTCTAGGGCAGGCCTGTTAAGGAGCAGATGTCTTAACCCTCATGTTTGTAGGACAGTTTAGCTGGAGGCACAATTCTTAGTTGGTTTGTCCATTTTTTTCCTTTGAATGGGTCATGTTTTCCTGTTTCTTTTGTGTGCCTTGTGATTTTTTATTGTTGAAAACTGGTCCTTTGGGAAAACATCGACTACTCCCCCAGTCTCTGCACAGCACAGCCTTCCACCCATCGGCTGGCGTGCTCTGAGCCTCGGGATCGTGTGAGGTCAAAGGTTAACTATCATTCTCAGGTCCCTGTGTACATGGCTGCTCCTGAGCCCCTCCAGCTGGGCTTTCCATGGTCTGTTGTGCATCCGCCGGCGCCTGAGGTCTCTGCTGGTATCCCAGGCAGCACCCCGGCCCTCCTGAGATCTGGGTTCGGCAGCGTGAAACCAGCATAAATGCCACAGAGCTTGTGCCCGTTTGAAAGTGGCGTTTTGTTGGTTGGGGTCACAAGACTGCTGGAAACCTGTGTTCCAGCTCAACCACTCCAGTGGTTCTTGTTTTCACAGGGAAACGTGCTTGGAGCTTCCTGGTCTGGCATTTTGCTGACATCACTCAAGCTCCTGTGCTTCATTTTTAAGGTGTAAACCATCCTGGCTCTTCTCCATAACGGCCCCTAGCTTTGTAGGGTGTCTATTTTTCCACTGGTTTGGCACAGACCCAGCCTTACCCTGGCACACTCTCCCCTTCTAGGGCCCGTGCATCTCCACAGACTCGCTGGCAAGTGCTTCAGCCTGGTGGAGTCCACGTGAGTGTGGGGTGGGAGGTGGGGAGCGGGGAGCAGAGCCAGGGACCCCCTGACACCACCTGTGCCCCCAGGTACAAGTACGAGTTCTGCCCGTTCCACAACGTGACCCAGCATGAGCAGACCTTCCGCTGGAACGCCTACAGTGGGATTCTCGGGTGAGCCGGGGGACAGGCGGATGGTGCCTCAGCCCCTGGCACCCGACCTCACGCACTCTGCTCCCCCCAGCATCTGGCAGGAGTGGGAAATCACCAACAACACCTTCGCAGGCATGTGGATGAGGGACGGTGACTCCTGCCGCTCCCGGAGCCGGCAGAGCAAGGTGGGGCTACGAGGTCGGGTGCCCGGGAAGAGGTGCCTGGGCTCCCCCAAGCCGCCCACCAAGGTCCCCTCCCCAGGTGGAGCTTACCTGTGGAAAAAGCAACCGACTGGCCCACGTATCTGAGCCGAGCACTTGCGTCTACTCGCTGACGTTCGAGACCCCCCTTGTCTGCCACCCCCACTCTTTGTTAGGTAGGACACTGGGCGATGGCTGGGGTGGGGGTGCTGGGGCTCGGCTAATCCAGTTTTGGTTGGATCCTCAGTGTACCCAGCCCTGCCGGAGGCCCTGCAGCAGCGGTGGGACCAGGTGGAGCAGGACCTGGCCGATGAACTGATCACCCGCCAGGTGAGGCACATGCAGATGGGCACCCCTGGCTGGCCCAGTCGGGAGCTGGGTGTTCCATCTACTTCCTCCACCTTCAGGGCTATGAGAAGTTGCTGAGGGTGCTTTTTGAGGATGCTGGCTATCTAAAGACCCCAGGAGAAAATGAACCCACACAGCTGGAGGGAGGGCCTAAGGGCCTAGGGTTTGAGACCCTGGAAAACTGCAAAAAGGTAAAGAATTGGGGGAGGGGGTCCCTGGACATGACAGCTTCCCACCAAGTGGCTTGACTTTTCCCTTGAACTCCTTTGTCCTAGGCACATAAAGAGCTGTTGACAGACATAAAAAGGCTTAAAAGTTTGCTCACCCAGCACGGCATCCCCTACACAAAGCCCACAGGTAAGTCATACCTGGGGTGAGGCAGCCGAGCTCACCTTGCTACCGCCTGCTGCGTGGGGCCAGGGCCTGACGTGCCACCTGGTGTTCTGGCAGAGACCTCCAGTTCTGAGCACTTGGGCCACAAGACACCCACAGATAGACCCCCTGAGCAGCTGCGAGGTGATCCAGGACTGCGTGGGAACTTCTTGTGATGCTGGACCCTGGGGAGCCCGGGCAGGAGGCAAGGGAGAGGCTGCAGCTGCACTGCAAGCCTGGAAGGCCCACGGGCAAGTACACTACAGCAAAGGAGGCACAGTTCGTCTTGGACCAGGCGGGGACACTCCCAGGGACCAGCTGGCCAGTCTTAGTTTGTGCCCAGAGATGCAAACAAAATAAAGATTCAAAGTTTTAATTAATTCCCATACTGACAAAAATAATTCCATGAATTCTGTAAACCATTGCATAAATGCTATAGTGTAAAAAAACTTAAAGTGTTAACATCTTTAAACAATTCACTACAAGTAAATGATTATGCATTATAAATACTACCTTCTTGGTTAAGAAAATTCGATTCAAATAACATTCTCATCTACATACTCAAAACAAACATATTGGGGGCTTCCATAAATTAATCCACATGAAGCGTCCACACTGAACAAAGAACTGCTGACCACAGTTACAGGAACATCGTGATGCTATAATATTACCGCTAATATTTAACACTAGAGTTGAAAGACAACAGGCAACAAAAAAGTTACGACAGGACTGCAGCTCCTGTACCCAGTACTCCACCCTCACCTGAGCCCTGAGGCACGGAGCCTGTCCAGCTCAGCCTCTAAGGCCAGGGAGGGGGAAGCTCCCAGGACCTTCCACCCATTGCGGTCACCTGGGATCGATCCCAGAGGCCTCAGCCCTCAGAAGATTGGAGGTGGAGCAGGGAAGGACCCCAGGTGGGCAGTCCCCCAGGATCTGCCGCCATCACAGACCCTAACAGTGCCCGTGTGCCTGGGGAGTTCTGCTCCTGGGCAGTTCTTTGGTCTTCCCACAACACCCCTGTCCTCAGAGCCAATCCTGACCTGAGAAGAGTATATGCTCAGGGACGCCTGTGGGCGCTGCCTCCCCCCTCTCCCAGCCACCACCCCTGGAATGTGTCCTGGAGACATGCTCTGGAGACCAGTCAGATTCCACAGAAAGAACTGACCAGAGTAGCTTACAGACAGACCTAAAGCTTAATTGTCCTTAACTGTTGGTAATTTGAAAGCATCCAGGCTGGATATCAGTAATAAACATGGTCCTGTTACCCCAACAAAGACCAAAGGCCTGACATGGGAAACAAGTGCATAAATAATAAAAACAGTCTTAAACAGTGATGACAGTAGCACGAAATATGTGCCATTTCTAGTACTGAACTAATAAACCATTATCACTATATTAAAAACAAAATAAATTCACTAAAACCAAGTCAATGGTTACCTTTAGTAGCGGACTAGCTGCAGACTGTCATGGATTCACTTCCTTTAAAATGATGAAACTTTTCTATCAGTTTGTTTTACATTTAAGTGTTCCTAAAACTCCTACTATATTAAATACATTCTAATTTGGTCACAGATAAAAATTTTCACCTAATCACTCTGCACTTTAAAAAATGCTATTAAAAGTCTTTGGCAAAGCCACGGGCAAGAAGTGTGTAGATGCTCACTTTTAGGCCGGGGGCTGGAGCCTGCTTCCCGCTAGCACACCCCTTTAACGGCAATCGAGATCTGCCTCCTGGAGTGCCAGGCCTGGGCAAACCACAGACATCCGTCCCTTCCCCCAGATTTCTAGGGCGAGCCCCCATCCGGACCAGAGAAGGTTCAAGTCACCACTCGAGACACATCCTCAGTAGCATTTTCTGTTGCGGGCTGAGGCTGGGCAGTGGCTCCCCAGCCACTCCCCTGCCCCAGGCCACCGAGGGAGACCCTGCAACTTGGTCCTGTTTAGCCTGGGTCACATGGATCAGCTCTGATAGTAACTGGACGTACAGATCAGGTGATCGTGTCAAACTGTGGCCCTGGACTCTGGAATGCACCCCCCCCCCACAACTCCCTCCCGCATCGGCAGGAACCGCAGGTAGTCTGTCTACCAGTTTACAGATTGACAGCCCACCTTTTACAGCCCACCGCACTGCCTTCAGCATGAGCCAGAGGCCCAGCAGTGTCTGAGAAGTTGCAAAGCACCATTGCCGTTGCTGAGCTAAGCAGCTAATCCGAAGACAGCTGCTGAAAAAGTTAATTTTAAAAACCTCTAGTATCTGATCCCTTCTGTCACATTTTTCATGAGTATCAATTTGTCTTTCAGAGTTTCAAGGGAGAAAATAAAATCAAGTGAATTGTTTCCTTCATTTCTTTTGCAAGGCATAGGCACTTAGAAAAAGTGGCCGTGGATCACATAAATGCATGATAGCGCTCTCTCAATATCACTTCAGGATACTGGACTACAAAACTCCAGTTGTATGTGCATGTGCACATGTTTAGGAAAATTAGTTCCTTTAATAAAGTTAAAAACATCTAAGTGTATATGTGTCTTTCAATAATCACTCTGTTTATAAATACTATTTGCACTTAATTTGAAAACGGTAAAAATCCTAGGTCTTATTACTAGATAAATGCTCATTTCATAAGTACTAGTTTCAGGTATGAAATCTAATATATTTACCATACTATGAATGAACAATAAGTTGATAGGAAATATTAAGTTCACATACACATAATAAAGCTTATCGCATATTAAACACGAACCTAGAAAGCAGCTTAGAGCAATTGATAACATCTAACTAAACTTCCCACGTTACAAAGTGCTTTGACTCGACCCCCACTCCCAGTGGCCAGGTCACAGCAGTGCTGGGAGCAAACCACTGTGATTACTAGGCCCACCCAGACCACCAAGGTGACAAGGCCCTTGGGGACAGGTGGGTGGGGTCTGTAGGTTTGCTTTTAAGGTTTTTGAGAATACCTTGAAACTCTTGGTGGGACAGGATGGGTGGAAACACCATGGAGGGCATAGTGTGCTCTGACGTTGGCCCCAGGAGTGACGATGCTGCCATGTGCACAGGGACTACTGGAGCCTCCATGCCCAGCGGTGCTCACTAGGAGAGTGGTGTGTCCCCCAGCCCTGGTCACCACTGCAGGGGCTGCCCCTTGCAGTAGGGGCACTCAGGCGTGCTGGCCGCACACAGCTCACAGAGGACATGGTGCTGGCAGGGCTGCAAGACAGCGCTGCGGGGCCGCTCCCGGCAGGCCACGCACTGCTTGGCGTGGAGCTGGAAGATAACCTGCGGGTAAAGACACAGTGGCAGGGGTCAGGGGGCCCCCCCAGGGCAGGCCACGCTTGGGCCAGCACAAAGGTCACCAGCCGAGGGCCTCCCAGGCAGGCAGAGGAAGCCTGATGGGCCTCAGAGAGCATCTCGGGACAAAGAAGGGAGGAAGCCAGTGCCCTCATGAAGCACCCGGGCGCAGCAGGGCTGTGTGACCCCGTTCCAGCTGCACCCCCAGGGGAGGAACAGGGCTGCCTCCTCCCCAGAGAGCACAGCCTGGCATGCACTGGTAAGGGAGCAGGGAGAGGGCAAATGTGGAAAATTCTAGAAAGGTGGGGCAGGCCAGCCTTCCCTGAGAAGAGGCACACAGTCCCAGGGAGACGGAGGTGGGGGCAGAGGGGGCCACAGGGTGCTGGCCCTTCACCACACACCCCCAGGGCAAACCCCTGAGGGCCGAGTGGAGTGGCAGGGTGAGCGTGGAAATGCTACCAGGCAGGGTCCTGGACCCCTCCTTTCACCTCCCGGGGACAGCACCCCCCAGAGCCCTCGCCAGGGCTGGCCCCTCACACCGCCACCAACTGGACTCACCCCGTCCACTGCTTCCAAATCCAGGCGCAGCTGACTCTGAAGGGAGTGCAGCTCCGGCAGAGGGAGGGCGCCGATGTCCCCGAAGCTCCGCAGCCCTGGCAGCGAGGAGGACAGACCCAGGCCCTCGAGCTCCTCCTGCAGCTGCCGGACCTGGGCCTCCACCTCCTCCTTCTTCTGCAGCGCCAGCTGCCGGTCGCTGTCGGCCACACGGGCACGCTCCTTGGCCTCCTGAGCCTCCCGCTGCCACGCGTCACAGGCCTGGAACCCAGGGCCGTGCAGGAGGCAGTGGCCAGGGCCCCCCGCAGCCCCCCGGTGCCCCCCCCCCGCCCTCCTCCCCACCCCCAGTGCTCCCCCCTCACCTGTTTCACCTGCCGCCAGGACTCCTCCCACTGCCTGATCTTCCTCTTGGCCTCATCCAGCTGCCGCCGGACTCGGGCCAGCTCGGCACCGTTAGGACTTGCGCTCAAGGACGTGGGGCCGGTGTTCAGGGCGGGGGACGGGCTGGGAGAGAAGCTGCCGGAAACAAAGTCCCAGATGCTCCCGGGGACACCATTCAAACCTGGGTGTGGAGGAGGGGATGACACAGCCCAGCCACGCCCATGCGGGGACCCCCGTGGCCCACTCGCCCTGACTGCAGAGGCGCGGCCTAGGGGAGGCTCATGGACAGTGACACCTGCCCCATCCCCACCGGCTCTGCCCCTTCCCACACACGGAGGCCTCTGCATGGAAAGGGGACTAACCCCACAGCTCCACGCCTGCACTGCGTGCAGTGATGGCCCCCAGACGCTGTGGTTCCGGGAGCCCTTCATGTACACAGACGCTCAGGGACCCCAAAAAGCTTTGTTCATGAGCATGACGTCTGCTGATATATATGTGAAATTAGCAATAACGTCTAGATACTAAGAAACATTAACTCTTTTAAACATAAATTATATAAAATGACATTTTCTAAGGGAAAGATAACAGAACAGCAGGCGCCATTTCCCACTACGGATCAGGCACGCAGCACACGTGGCCAGTCCACCCGGCCGCCTCCGCGCTGTGCCCGTGGGGCTCGAGGGCCACCTCGGCCACAGCGTCGCCACCTGAGACTCACCTAAGGAGCCGTAGGACGAGGAGCCCAGCGCGCCCGGCTCTGCGCGGGGGGGCGGCGGCGGCTGCTGGGGGGGCGTCATGGCCGCGGAGACCGGCGGCCCCGGCAGGGACTGGGAGAGCGAGCTGAGCGGCGAGGTGGACAGGGAGGACGAGGAGGGCAAGGATGGCGAGCGGGGCAGTGAGCCCGGGATGGCCACGGGCGCCGAGCCTGCCAGCGGCCGCGGACCTGTGCGGGCAGAGGCCGGTGAGCAGGGGCGCCAGGCCCGCTGCCCGAGGTGTGCCGCGAGCTGCGCAGCAGCCACGGACAGGCGCCCGGGGGGACACCTGAGGGCAGGGGTGCAGCGGGGGACCCGGGGGATGAAGGGGGTGACGGGGCTGGGCCGGCAGCTGCCATCCAGGGGTGTGGAGCTGGTGGGGGGCCGGGGGGACCCCCAGGCGGCCGCGCCCCTCACAGCTCAGCCACCTGCACGTGTTCCCGGTGCTTTAGGGCCCCTTGAAATGGTTTATTTTCTTTCAAATCAGAAAGAAGAGATGAACATCTCGGTGGAAGGAAGCGACAGCGTGTGACGTAAACCCGTCCGCCGCAGGCGACAGATTCCCGCGTGCCCTCAGAAGGGCCGTTCATCTCTGCGGGGGCCGGCGTCTCCGAGGAGACCGGGGAGAGTGGGGGCCGCCTGCACAGGGAGGAGGGGACCTGCCACCCCAGGCCCCGCAGCGCCGAGGAGGAGTGTGCAAGCCTCCGGCGCCCTACCTGCTGGCCCCAGGTCGCGGCCGTCGCCCCCTTCCAGGTCCTTCTCTAGGGACGTGACGTTCACGTCACTCAGGGGAAGGTCTAAGGCGGAACCTGTGAAAACAGCCCCCGACCCAGTGAGACACACAAAGCCAGGCCCAGGGGAAGCCCCACCTGTGCTGGCAAAGGCGGAGCCAGAAGGCGTCGCAGATGCCGCGAGGCCTGGAGACGAGCCCCCACCCCCAGGGCAGAGGCGTCCAGGCCCACCCCCCCACTGCCCCAGCGCACAGCTCTGGTCTCACTGAATATCAAATCATTTGTTAAAATTTGACCAAGTAGGCCAAGCGCGGTGGCTCATGCCTGCAGTCCCAGCACTCTGGGAGGCTGAGGCAGGAGAATCACTTGAGCCCAGGAGTTCGAGGCTGCAGTGAGCTCTGATGACACCACTGCACTCCAGGCCTGGGTGACAGAGTGAGACCCTGTCTCAAAAACAAACAAAAAATTTGACCAAGTAAACATAATTGGCTATTAAAAGAATTTTCCAGGAGGGTGATCATGATCAGCAAGTGGTTCACAGGCAATTTTATGTCAAGCACCAAGACAATGATTCCTAATCCAGGACAACAGAACAGGAACCAGGACCCCACACACAGGGACGGAACCTCAGCAGCAGAGATGCCATCCTGTCCTCAGATGCAGCTGGCGCTGTTAATTCCACCCACGGGCACCAAGTAGGGTCCTGGCCTCCAGCCTCCATGGTGGGGACCCTGCTGTGGCCCACGAGGGCTCCTGGGCCTCACTACCCCCACCCCCACAGAACTGGCCCAGCCTGGCAGGGCCAAGATGCCCCGGGAACAGCAGTGTGTCAGGGTGACAGCCTGTTCACTGCACAGGGGTCATCCCAGGATGGAGGACGGAGAAGCAAGGATGCAGAGGTGAGGCTTCAGGCAGGAGCTGGGAAGGATGTGCCAAGGCAAGGGATGAAGTGAACAGATGCCGCAGGTGGGGAGGGGCCAGCACAGGGACAGGGACCCACCGCTGCTAGGGAAGGGGCTGCTGCCATTTCAAGTGAGAGTTCCCTTTACCATGACCAGCCTGAAATACAGGCTAAGTCCCTCTTCCTTGTGAAGAGGAACGTAAGTCCCAGCTGCACACCAGCTTCGTGGGGAGTGGCATGCAGGTCAGCCCCAAGGGGGCCCAGCTGCTCCCTCCTTCCCCAGCCAGGTCCTGAGGACCCATTAGCACCGCTCAGCCTGTGCGGACCACATGGGCCAACCATGGGGAGTGCGCCTTGCCCCATGCTGGCACTCAGCGGCCCCACCCAGAGGGGACCAATGCTAATTCCTGAGAGCACCCATGGCGTCGGCCGCCACGGCTGCATGGACCCCATCGTGTGCACAGGCACAGGCTGGCATGGACACAGAGCTGTCTGGCAAGGGCCGGGCCTTTGAACTTTTTCTTAAGACTGCCTGGCCGGGCTGGGCAGCCACACTGCTTGGGGACCGTTCTCCACCAGCCTGGACGGCCAGAGGGGAGCGCAACCCTGCGTTGCAGAGACACTGACAGCTGGAAGGCAAAAGGCCCTGCCCCCCAGCATGACTCCCAGACCCCAACCTAGCCCTCATTTGGTTCCTTGAGGGGAATCTCAGAGCACTGAGGCCAGGCTGCTAGGCCGCCCTGGAGAAAACAGCCCTCCCTGCTCCCATCACGGAGGCTGTGGAGCCAGAGTCCAGGCTGCTGGGGGGAGGAGGGCGGTGGGTGCCCCGGCGTCTGGGCTGGCACATGGAGGCAGCAGCAAGGGTCAGCCCCCACCCCACCACACCCCCGGAAGGAACCACTCAAATGAAGCTCTTAAGGACTTTCCAAGGTCTTATCCGGAAAAGAGACAGACAAAGTGGCTGCAGGCCAAGGCCATGCAAAGACCAGGAGCCTGCGGCCCCTGCTTCCCTCTGGTGGCCCTGGGGGGTGACGGCGCAGATGCCTCGCCCTGGAGGACGTCAGGCAGGGCAGAAGCAGAGGGCAGCCCCAGGCTGGCAGCACCCGGAGCTGTTCAATCCTCGCCTTCGCACTCACGGGTCAGTGGACACTCAGCACAGTGGTGTCCTGAGTCCAAAGACGCCCGAGTGTGACGTCTGACATGGCTTGCACAGGAGGTCCCTGTGGTCAACCTGACGTTCTCGGGCCGTGACAAGGGATGGAACCAGGTTGAAGCCCGACCGAAGAAAGAGTCACGACGAGTCAGAAGCGCAGGAGGCCCGGGGCATGGGGACTGTCACCTTCTTCGGCCAGAAGAAACTGCCGGGGACAAAGTGCAGAGGACGGAGCAGGTCGCTGGAGCAGAAGAGGGCAGCTGCCACCTGCGCGCACAGGCCTCACTCCTCCTGGGGGGGCTCCCAGGGAGCCCCCTTCCCCCGGACCGCACTTCCGGGGCCCTCCCTGCAGTAACTGCCTCACATCACACTGGAGGTAACATGCGAGGGACCAGGGATGTTGGCCTCCAGGGCCCGCCAAGTAACAAAGGACCACCCTGGGCGGCTCCAAACAACTGAAACTTATCCTTCCACAGCTCTGGAAGCCAGAGCTGCGCTCCCTCAGAGGCTCTTCCTCACTTCTTCCACCTTCCGTGGCTTCCAGGGTCCCTTAGCTCGTGGTTGCATCTCCAGTTTCTGCCTCCGCCTTCACGTGGCCTCCCTCTGGGTCTGTGTCCAAATTTCTTGTTATAAGGACACCAGCCACTGGACCAGGGCCCACGCTACTGATCTCAACTTAGTGACTCTGCAAAGACCTTACAGTAGCACCCCCTCACGCATGGGGATACCTTCCAAGACCCCCAGTGGATGCCTGAAACTGCAGATAGTGCTGAACCCTGAATATTCTATGTTTTTTCATATGCATACATCTCTATGATAAAGTTTAATTTATAAGCTAGGCACAATAAGAGACTGACAATAAGTGATAAAACAGAACAATGACAACATACTGTAGTAAAGTTATGCGAACGTGGTGGCTCTCTTTTAAAACATCTTATTATACTGTCCGCCCCTATTTTCTGACTTCAGGTGACCACTGGTGGCTGAAACCAGGGAAAGGGAAACTTTGCATGGGGGTCTACTGTATTCCCAAATAAGGCAGCGTCCCCAGGTGCCAGGGCTTGGGACTCAGACATATCTTGGGGGGACACCAGGAGACACCCCCTCCAGGTCCTGCCTGTGCCCCTCAGGACTCTGTTCCCTGCCGTGGGGCCCACCTGCCCCTCCTTCCCTGAGCCTCTCACTCCCCAGCAACTGTTCTCTACAGCCTCCTCCGGCCTCACTCTCCAGCCACTGCCCAGGTCTCTTCTGCAGCCCTGCACCCGTGCCCTGAACCACCTCTGGTCAGAGGCACCCTGCCCCCCCCAGCCCCACCCCGCTGCATCCCCACCCCCCTTCTTGGGGCCCAGCAGGCTCTCCTGTGGCCTGGGCCACACCCAACAGTGGCTCTGCAGCCCTGACCAGGTGCCCTGGGCCCAGCACGGACCACATCCCTTCCTCCTACCAGGGAAAGGCTAGCGAGCTCCTCACACTGCGTGCACCGCAGGGTCCCTTCCTCAGGGCCGCGCCTGGGCAGAACCCCAGTGGGAACTCTCTGCCCCTCCTCCTGCCTGACCCATACCAGCCATGGCCCAAGCCCAGCCTCTGCTACATCCCAGGAGTGACCTTTCAACAAGGACAACCCCGTCACAGCCTGACCCCCTGGGCGTGCTGGGCAAGGCTTCCTGGCAGGTCTCCCTCCCAGTGCCTGCCCTGCCACATTGCCATAGGCTCAACCTAGCACGGCTTCCCACTAGCCCTGGGAGAGCCGCTTGGACTGGCCCCTGCTCCATTCCTGCATGCACGGTGCTCCTGGGACCAGCACTGGCCAAAGTGGGCAGACCCACCCGCTGAGGACAACCACCAGCCCCTCCTCCACGCTCTCCGCAGGCTAAGTGATGGGGCGGGCTCTAGTCCACCCTCCCATGCTGGCCCGGTGCAGTGCGTCTGCTATGGTCAGTCCTTGCCCCAGGTGTGCTCCTCAGCTGGGCCTGGAAACCTGGACTTGCCCTCTGTGCCCGGAGCCCTGGGACCAGGTCAGGGGCAGCCCCTTCGAAGCTCACAGAGCCTTAGGTCTGGCAGCGTTCCAGGAATTCTTTGGGAAGAACAAAGGTGCAAAGGGGCCAGAACGGAGGAGCCTTTTCTCCCCTGAAGTGGATCAATCACATCAGGTGCATGTGACTCAGCACAGGTGCTCCTGCTGTTGCCCTGTCTCCCCGCCCCCAGCCCCACCAAGCTCAGGGCTCCCACAAGGGGCCAAGCTGCATTTAGCCCTCACCTGACAAACCACAGCACTCGATCAGTTTAAAGGGCACCAGCCACAACCTAACTCAGACGGATTCACCCTGAACTGCAGCCTGGAAAGTTACCCGGAGAGATGTTTGGGGAGCCCCTGCATGCCTCCCCCCAAGTCTCCAGCCCTATTTCAGAGCCAAGTGCCCGGGAAGGGCAAGGTGAACCAGTGCCACCCCTTGATTCAAGAAGGGGAGGGTCTCTGGAGGCTCCGGCACTCCGGGTGCGGGGTGCGGGGAGACAGCTGCTCGCAGGGCGCGCCTCCACCTTCCCTCACCAGCAGCGTCTGCCTTCTACCTCACCGCACTGGCCCCAAGGTCACATCCAAGTCTTCTGAAACATTCTTAAAGGAAAAACTGACTTTTAAACAGACTCAAAAATCTAGGTGAACTTAGTCATGTAAACTACGTGTCAGGGCTGCGCTGTGCCACCTGACCCAGAACCAGCCTTGGCGAGCCGCCAGGAGCCGCCTGATGTTAATGAGAAATCACAAAAGCTGCTGAGTAACAGCCTGGCACAGCCGCCCCAGAGGTGACACAGCACATTCACAGGCCCTGCGCTCCCCTGGGGTCAGGGACAAACGGGGACAAGCCACACAAACTACCGCATCAAAGGCCTGGACAGGGACCCCCAGACGCCATCCCGGTGAAGTGCACGCTGGCCCAGCCAGGGTGTCCCCAGCGAGGGGGCTGGACCCCGCCCGACCGCGGGGTGGAGGAGCTCCCGGCAGAGCCCCTCACCTGCCATCGGAGCCTCGGCGGTGCCGCAGGCCACTCACAGCCGGACGGAGCAGGAGCCCCGCGGGCCGCCTCCCTGGGAACCGGAGACCCCCCAAGGGAGACAAGTTGCTAAAGACGCGCGGTTCCTCTCATTCCCCAGCTCCGGAGAAACCCGGCACCGACCTCGCGGCTGTCACCCTGGCTCTGGGACGCGGGCGCCGCGGACCGGCACGAGGCGCACCCGGGGGAGGCGCACCTTGGCGGGGGACGCACCTGGAGGGGGCCCGCACCCGGGGGAGGGGCACCTTGGCGGGGGACGCACCTGCAGGGGGCCCGCACCCGGGGGAGGGGCACCTTGGCGGGGGACGCACCTGCAGGGGGCCAGCACCCGGGGGAGGGGCACCTTGGCGGGGGACGCACCTGCAGGGGGCCCGCAACCGGGGGAGGACGGCCCGCTCCAAGGCGCCAAGTAGCGAAGACCCGCACCTTGACCGCGCAGGGCCGACAAGCGCCCAGGGCCCGCCGCGGATGCTGACTCACCGTCCGCAGCCGCCCCGCGCCGCCGCCGCGGATTCAAACCCGGCCCAGGCCCCGCCCCGCGCCGGCCACGCCCCAAACCGCCCGCAGCCCCGCCCGCCCCGCGCCGACCACGCCACGCCCCGCCCGCTCCGCGCCGGCCACGCCCCTGCGGCCCCCGCAGCACCTGGCGAGAGCCCGGCGGGCAGGTGAGCGCGAGCGGGCCTCGCCGCTCCGTTTCCTCGGAGACGCGCGCCCCCGCGGGTGGGTCCGCCGGGTGGGGCGCGCCGTGCCCCTGCACCGGCACCTCTCCCGCACCCGAGCGAGGCGGCGTCCGGGGGTACTGCGCGCAGGTGCCCCTTTCGTGAAGGAGGCAGAGGGGTCTCCGCACGGAAAGCACCGGGCCGCACCGGCTTCTCCCGCCCTGCCCGCCTGCCCTGCGCCCGCAGCAGCTCGGGGCGGACTGACGCTCGGGCGGGGAGCGCCGGCCGCAAGCCCTCTCCTCCTCCCGGGGCCTGGGCTCCCCGCCACGCCGGTGATGAGCTCGCGGGTTACTATTTTAAAGGTCACAATTTTAACCTGAAACCTATTCACATGCAGTGGAAGGCGAAAAAACATGCTGTCAAATGCTCCGGAAATGATCCTAAATCCTTTAAATACAGAATCAGTTTAGAAAGAGCACCTATATTATAGTTTACTCATTATTTTTATTCAGTTCTTAAGCAATAATATAACTTGAAGGAAACTGTACTACAAGGAAAAAACAACCCAGTCTATGCCTCCTTTCCCCCAAACCCTCTAAAACAGCTCATAAAACCAGCGAGCGGAGTAAGGGCTACCGGGGCGGGCCGCGGGCTAGGACGGCCACAGGCTGTGAGCCGGGTGCCCCGAGCGGGCAGCAGCCCCACCGGCCCCTCCTGGGGTCGAGGGCAGTTCTGAGGATGTGCCTTGGCCCCATGCCTGGGCTCTTACTGGAGCATCACTTCACACGTGACCGCAGGGGACTGGTCAGAGGAAAAACAGTGAGGACAGCACCTGATGGCAAAAGCTCATGATTTCAAAGACAAAACACACTGTCTGTAAACTAAGGCGACGCTGACCCTGGAAAAAGTCTTACCTCTTCACCTCTGAGGAGTGGGTTCGGAAATATCTAAGTCAAGGAAAGAATATTTAAGTCACTGTAAGACAGCCAGTGACGCAGCCATACCAGAGCAGGCGGAGGACACACCGTAGACATTAAGCAACAGGTGCAAAAACAACTACAAATACGCTAACTGCAGTCTGTTGGAAGGGTCTGGCCAGGGCCCCGTCACAGCACTTGGGCACCTAGTTCTGGTTTTCGCTCAGGAGAGCAGAGTCAAACACGGTCTTGCTGGTTTGGGGCAGGGATTTAATTTTCCTGAATACGTTTCTGTTATGCTCGAATTCTACCATTACCACTTTTCTGTTGAGGAAGATAAACTTTATTTAAAAAACAGAATTTGTGCTTATCTGTAAAAAAATAAAAAAATAAATAAAATCCTAAGACATGCCATTCCGGCCAATGGCTTTTCAGCTCAAGTGGGAAAAGAAAAGAACTTTCTGCACGCATGTGCTCCATGCACTCTGATTTTCTGATGGGGACATGTGAATTTGAAGGCACGATCCAGGGCCTTGAATGATGAGGCCCATTTGTAATAGTGATTTCGTATTAAAACTAGTATGCTCAATCCATGAGACTGCTTTCCCCCAATTCCAGGTTGAAATACAGTACACATGGGTTTGTTTTTGCGTACAGGAAAACATACACACCAATAGCAGCCATGAAATACAATTTTAAGAAACTATCCTTTAAAGCAACGCCCTAATGGGAGTCATCTGACACAGCACGTTTACTCCTATGAGGAGGCCACAAGAGGAGATGATTTTCAAAACAGACCAGACAGTGAAGTGGAAGCAGAAGTTTGAGACCTGCCCTGGAACCAGGCGGAGACCTCCAGCGAAGACAGAAGCTGCCCTGAGGAGTGAGCAGGAGCGTCCCCAGGCAGTGGCAGCTCCATGTACTCACAGGCAGTGAGGTCCCCCCACCTGCTGACACAGCACCTGAGGCCCAAGAACACCCCCCACTCCCTGGACCCAGCAGCAGGGAGGTGGCAGGTCGCCCCGGGATGCACGCTCTGCCCACAGCTTCCTGAGGGAGGTCAAGCTCTGAGTTCTAGGTGGTTCTTCAGCAGACTAAACAGATGTGCAACACTGCCCACACCAGGGCCCTGAGGGGCAGAGGCGCTGGCCTCAGAAGGTCCCAGTGCTTTGGAGAAGGGACCCTTGGAAGAACAGGAAGGGTGGGAATCTGCCCCAAAGGAATAAGGGGCCGAGAGGGCCCGGCCACACCAGAGGCCGCGAGAAGGCTGCACGCGGGCAGCTGTCCTGAAGAGCCCCGGAGTTGGCCCAGGTGCAGAGGCCAGAGCCGTGTGCACACGGCACCTGGCAGGCCCATCCTGGGAGCCTCAGGGGCCACTCGCCTGGCTTTCCTCATGGACACTGCATGGGACCAGACTGTCTTATGTCCCTTCGAGGTCCACAGTTTGTGGTCTGAACGGCTGCTGGAAAGCGCCTCTCCCTCGGCCTCCTCAGCTGGCATCATTCCAAACCCGCATCTCAACAGGGCTGCATCATGCCAGCACGCGCTGCCACGAGCCACAGCCCCATCTCGGGGGCCGCGGCAGCTGTGTCCTCCCTGCCCCATGCCCACCCTCCCCCAGTTCCCAGCAGCAGAGGTGGGGCTGTGCCGGAGGTGACTAGGGCCCAGCCTCTTACAGCGGCCCCTGTCCCAGCCAACCTGGGACAGAGAACCTGAAAGCACCACAGACAACAGGCCTTGCCCAAACCCCTCACTGTCAGGACAGAGATGCAGGCCAGGCCACTTGGGCACTGGTAGTCCTGGAACATGGGACTTCAGAGTATCTCACCCCTCACCAAGCACCTGTGCGAGCAAAGCCCTCCACAGGTGCAGCCAGGTGTCCACCACCACCCCGACGTGGCCTCTGCCCCAGGTGCTGAGAGGGTCCAAGTGCACCGCAGCCCCCCGGTGCAGTCTCACCTACCAGCTCCGCCCCATCCTACTGGTTCCTGGACTTCCACAAGGACCTCCCCCCAAGCCCTGGGCTCTCGGCCAGGCCCCAGAGGGGACCCCCAGCCCAGCTCCAATCACATGTCATCTGTCCCCAAACCCTCAATGACCCCCAGTGGCTAAAGACCTCCCAAAGCTGGCAACTGTGCACACCGGCTCCAGGACCCACCCTGGCTCCCCTCCCCACCCTCATCACCATCACCCACCTGCAGTGCCCTCACTGGCCCTACAACTCCTATTGTCCTTTCTCAATGGCCCCATCTTCTGACAGTCTCTGGGCAGGAAGACACACCCATGCTGCCTGGTTCTTGGGTGGCCTGCGCAGCTGAGCCCGGCCCATTGGCCCCTTGTCCCCCCACATTTGCGGCACTTAGGCCCTGAGCCTCTTGCTGCATCAGGGCTCACTTTCACAACCACACGTACAACACAACCAAAGGGACGGATGACCAAAAATGTGCATCTGGCTTTTCCACAAAAACAGGCATTTCACAATGTGTCCTGAAATAGAAAAGCTACTTCTGAAAAGCTGCGACGTAAGCACAAAAGAAAGTCAGCAGGAGGACAAGGGGAAGCTGCCGGACTTACCTAGGACGGCCTCCACCGTGCTGCTGGCAGGGCCCGGTGGGAGGGCACGGGTGGGGAGGGCGGGCAGAGCAGTGGGGGAGGAGCTGCCCGAACCCGCGCTGGACGCCAGGCTGGACGCCACACTGGAGCTCGCGCTGGGAGCCAGCGGGTGGACCACTGCGAACACAGCGAGGTGGTTCTGTTCAAAGACACACAGAAGAGATGAGCAAATGCACTGTGCACGGACAAACGGCAACATGGCATCAGCACAGCGAGTGGGAACAAGGTGCAGAAACCAGAGGGGATGGGATGGTCACCTTCTATCCCCCAAGCAAAACATAAGGAGACTTTTCCCAATATTCCAAAGGGACTTTAACTAACTGTCTCTGACAACCATGACAGGCACAGTCACCAGCTCAGTTCACCCAAGGAGAGGAAAAACGCATCTAGGAAGTGTCTTGTGAGTTTCTCTGCAGAAAGTGATTTTCCAAAGCAGACATTTGCGACAAAAAATCAATCCAGCAGGTACAGACAGATGTGTCAGAACCCAGGGGCCAGCCAGGCGAAAGGGACAAGCCCCCTGGCCTGCCTTCCCTTCTCCCCACCCACCCCGGGTGTCCCAGAGAGCCGCCCCCCCCCGCCCCAGCTCTCGCCCAGCCTGGCTCCTGAGCACTTTCTGCGGCCCCTGGAGAAACGTCCTCCTAGGGACATAAGCACAGAGCCAGCACCGCTTCCAAAAACGTGGATAAAATGGTCCTATGACCTTGTTACCCAAGACAAGTAGAAAATGGGGCCAATTCACATTGTTTGACACATAATAGAAAGAGAAAGAACTAGCACACAGCATGGTCTTGAATACCCCTTAAAGAGGACATTGTACACCAGAGAAACACACAAGAAAAACAAACCACGACAGAGTTACAAAGGCAGATTTCCAACAGTAGCTGTGTCTAAAAAGCAAACTTCAAGGTCACTATAAAATCAAGTCTAAAACTATATTAAAATGAATTTCAGGCCAGGCACAGTGGCTCACACCTATAATCCCAGCACTCTGGGAGGCCGAGGCAGGAGGATGGCTTGAGCCCAGGAGTTCGAGACCAGCCTGAGCAAGAGGGAGACCCCACCTCTACAAAAATAGAAAAATTAGCCAGGGTTCGTGGCACACACTGTAGTCCCAGCTACTGGGGAGGCTGAGGCAGGAGGATCCCTTGAGCCCAGGAGTTCGAGGCTGCAGTGAGCTGCGATCACACCATTGCACTCCAGCCTTGGGCGACAGAGCAAGACTCGGTCTCCAAAAAAAAAAAGAATTACATTCTGAAATATGTTTACAGTTGAAATCTTGGATTTGCTTCTAAATAACACAGGAAAAGTTAACTTGGGTGGGAGGTGCAACAAGACAGATCTTGGGGGAGGGGTGATTTTACTGGTTTGTCAGCTTAAGTTAAATTGTCCATCATAAAAAAATTTTACTGTGCATTTCCTAAGGGACAGAAACCTGGCACAGACTAGTTCCTCCGTGGGAACGTTTCCTGGCCCCAGTCTCCTTCCTGGGTGATCCCAGCTGCTCCTCCCTCCACCAGATTCACCCTGGGTAACAGATTTGCTCAGCGCCCTGTCACCTCTGCATCTTTAAACAGAGCCCAGATGTCAGGGCACGATGCAGATGCCAAGCCCACCCCCAAAGCAGCTCTGGTCTGAGGGCTGTGCACAGGCCGCACGCTCAGCTCACACAGGCGATCCCAGGCTCCTCAAGGCACAGCCTAGACCAGGCGAGCACAGCAGCCTGGGAAGTGCTGAGGCTCCAACGGGGCCCTGGACACTGCGGCCCCACCTCCCTCCGTCCCGCGTGTGCGCAGGGGGCAGCTCCATACTAGGGGCTCTCACTGGCAGCCCACTTGGGGCCACAAACTAAGAGGAGCCCAGGAGGAAGGCTCAGGCCTGAGTGGGTCCCAAATCCCACACTGACCCTGCCTGGGAGCCAGCAGGGGTGAGGAACACACTGTGACTTCATCCCCAAAGTAATCACACTGGAGAAAAACGGCCCCTTGAAGACGTCAGGGGACCACTTAACCCTGAAAATTGTTCACAACATGCACGTCGGTCCTTTACCCCAAGGCCACGATGGTCACAGACGCACTGCCCTGGCGGGTCACGAGTGGGGTCCCCACCAACAGGAGAGGCGGACACAGCAAGACAGGGCCAGAAAGGGGCCGCCGGGGACACCAGGCCCCTCCTGACGCCAGCACTGTCTGCCTGGTTTCTTTCTTTTTCTCTTCTTTTTATTGTGGTACAACATACATAACACAAAATTTACCATTTTAGCCATTTTTAAGTGCACAGTTCGGTGGCATTAAGTACTTTCACACAGTTGTGCAGCTGTCACCAGCATCCATCCCCACAACTCTTTTCACCTTTCCAAACTGAAACTCTGTCGCCGTTGAATGCTAACCACCCCCCAGCCCCGGCAACCAACATTCTCTTCCATTTCTGTGAATCTGACCCCTCTCGGGACCTCGTACCAGCGGAATCGCACGTTATTTGTCTCTCCAACTGTCTTAACTTCAGTTTGCGGGATGTCTTTGCTATAAACTGAACTGTGTCCCTGCCCCCAAGACAGGGCCTGTGAGGAGGTAATTAAGGTAAAATGAGGACGTCA